>CM056171.1:7909411-10309411 GCA_029691765.1 Entomobrya proxima | reverse complement strand
CCTATTTAAATATATGTAACATTATAAGACCATTGAAAAATCTTATATTCAACCAAAGCTAGCCGCGTATTGTGTAGCTATGGTTTGGATCAGCAAGAACAGCGTCAAGTTAAGATAGTAAGTGCGCCATCCAGATGTTGATCACAGGAGCTTTATTAAGTAGCCGCAGGCTAATTATTCATAATGGACCTTTTGTCTGTATCGGTCCGTCCGCCCGTCCGCCCGCCCGTACGCCCGTACGCCCGTCCGTCGCCCCTAAAACGCCCCTTAGAAATGGAATTTTTGAATTCTGTTTTTTTTCTAAACGGTATCTCTCAACAAGACCTCGCGCCTGGTCCAAAAACATTTTCACAAAATAACACCAGAGGGCGCTAAAAATTGAAAAAAGTGTATAACTCCGTTCCCTTACAACTTTTTTGGAGTTTTTTTCTGGAATGGGTTCCTTAGGCTCTAGTGCAAACTCCGACCACCACCCTACTAGATCTGGCACTGACTTGCGTCTTGACACAGATCTTTCAGGTTGGGTGATTGTGACACGTCCCTGGTAAGTGTAACTGGCACGCACAGTTCAAACCTCATTTTTACGGCAAGCGTTTGATAAACCCAATCAATTCTGCTTCCGAGCTGTATCTTGACCACCTACCTACCTAAGATTTCGCTATGTCCATACTGTATAAAGGTTTTTGGTGGTGAGTTGTACAAAACTCTTTGTCCCTTGTCCTCCGCAAAGTTGCAAAATTCGTTGTCCGTCCCTTGTCTTCCGCAAGTTTATATGATTGACAAGCCCAAGAAATTCAGCCTGCACGCCTGAATGGATAGCCAAGAATAACTTCACAAACCCTGAATGCTAACGTGTGCGTTTGTTTAGTCTAGTAAATAGGTGGATGTAAGAGAGTATAGTGTATTGACATACACATTATATGTTTTGGTTTGATTGCTTGATTTCTGTTATACAAGAAAGATATTGCTTACAGCTGAGCCATATAAATGTGTGTATCGGTTTACCCCAGTATTTTATTTTACCCAGTGGGTTTTAATGGGTAAAATGGGTAATACCCACCTACCCAATAAAACCCACATAAATCTTTGATAAGTGGGCATGGGTAAAAACGGGTAAAAATGGGTTGCCCAGCCCAGTAATAAAACCCACCACCATGCCTGATTGTGAGGACTGTAGCCGAAGTCTCATGTGATGTAGAATGTGAAAAGAGTGTGTTTTAATGTTGAGTATGTCACCTCTTGAATTTGGTTTGGATGATAAGGCTAAGAGAGGGTTTTGAAGGTGGATGAATGAGTTGGTTGTAATGATGAATGATGAACTATTACTTGCTTCCTTAGCTGAATTGGGTTCTTGATGATTTAGCTGCCTGACTAATTCAAGAATGCATGCCAATGCTATTTATCAAGTAAATTGCAAATTTTAGTAAAAATAGTTATGTTTAACTATGTGCACAAAATTGTATTTTATTCAGACTAAAAACAATATGGCTTGGTAAAATTGTCTATCTTTTTGTCTTGCGATAAAAAGTCAAACGTAGTGCCTGAAGTCTGAGAAGAGAGTGTGTAGAATTTTTGTTCGTCGGTCTCAACCTTCCTTGTACATTCGTCTTACACGTGAACAGAGAACCGAAGAACATTCTGGTAAAAAAACGGTACAATGAACTGAATAGCTCTTAGTCAAAATGGTTGCTTTACACAAATTGAATTATGATAATGAGTAAATTGTCATATTTTACATTGGTATCATCGTTCACAGAAAATGCTTACATGTTTTAGGACATTCATAAAATATACTTTACATATTCTTTCTAAAATAACCAAACATTTGTATATTATCTGGTTCATAATAAATTGGTAAAATAAATTTTATTCTTATGGTTCGACATGTGTTCAGCACTCAGTGGCCACTTTGATTTACTTTTTATCAACACCTCCATCCATAAAAGGTTTTTCAAGTTAAGATTTCACAATGGGTTTTGTGCTCGTCAGAAAACCAATGTGTCCAGATTATCAGAAAATTCATACCCATCATTCCATACCCATCTTTTGAAACCCAAATCATTTCATACCCAAAATATTTCATGCACAAATGATAGCTATGAATTGATTGGTAAGAAAGTGCCGGTCACCCAAATTTGGTATTCACCTGAGACTTCTTGTAAAATGGGAACGCCGTAGAGAACTAAAATTGGCCTAAAAGCGTAAGTGACACAAAAGGTATAAATTCTTAAAACTTTTACGGATAATATTACTTTTAAGAATATATTTAAGCATCCAGGGAGTTTATTTTACGTTGTTTATCCGAATTTAAGGCACATGCGTTCTTTTAGAATCATTAAAATGGCGTGCTTTTACGATACAACTATTCAACAGCAAATACATTTCTATAAAACATTACCGCATTATTTTCCAGTTATTACATTCATCACACCTTTCCCACATTTTCAAAAATGAAAGCACCGCGTTTGTGAAGGTCGATGATCATCATTTTTACTCACTCATCCATACATATTGGGTACATCCTGTGATATAATATAGAACTTTACTGAATTATATCATCTATTGCTTCACAAAGCATATAAAACGACATTTGTTTTTATGCTTGCATTTTTTGGAAGTATTGCTTTTAGCAGGCAATATTTATTTGATCTTCTAAACATGTATCCGAATGATGAGTAAAATGCGGTCTGCCGGAATTCTATAATAATCATTCTTCAAGAATAAATTTATAAGCAGTAGCACTAGCAGGACACAGTGGACTTTATTTTTGTAAGTTGCATTCACTGAGAAGATTCCTCACTGCTGAATGATATTTCTTTAAGATTCGCGATTTTCCTGTAGGCTCATTTGAGTTAAGTTTGAAATTTATTTGAAAGGTTTCTCTAAAAAGTTATCCGTTTTATTTAGTTAGGCTCAAAAATGCACTCGAAAATGTTGGTTTGTGTTTTTGTAATTTATGTAGTTAGGAGAAGAAAAAACTTTTGTAATTTGGAATAGAAAATTTGTCATTCATGTATTTACTAATTTGTGTTTTTGTAAATCTCCCCTGAAACCAAAAGGACTTTGTGCTTCAAGGGCTTCGAGCTTTTTGACAAGAAATTATAAAGAGAGCATATGTCAATGCCTTTAAACTACAGATAATAACGTTGGTGGATAATTGGACTTTACTTCAGAGCGGTGTACAATTGCATCAAAAATGTGCATCAGCAATTTAATTAACTCGGGGTGCATCAGCTAAACATTCCATTTCCTGACTACTTCCTTAACCAAAAAAACACTGGACAGCAAAAAAGGAATAGAAAATGAAATGGAACAAGTGGGGGTTTGCTGTGCCCTGTTTAATTACTTATATTGATGCCTACAGGAAGGACAATACTTGGAGAAAGTTACATTATCTAATCCATTTCACACAAGAAAAAACCTTTCCAAAAATTTGTACGAATAACCTTTGCTTTGGTGTGACACAGATGTGCACTCAACTGAATTGAATGCTTCCCCTGCCCGCAGTGAGTTAAAAGTCAAAAGATACACGTAGATCAAGCTGACAGATGCGTAGTAGAACTTATAGAATGCAAGGTACGCAACTGGCATAAGATATTAAGCCGATGGTTTTGTGTGACTTTTTGGTATTATGTGGCAAATTGCCACTGGCAATACTTATTCAATAGATCAACAAAAATCGCATTCCAGTCATGCCCACGCTGTAACCAAATTACCGTAAAATGTAGCAATATCCTGAGGTTTTGTAGAGTTACGTGATGTCTAGCAATAAGGTAGCTCGTAAAGGCAAAGCTCAAGAAAATTATCATTTAATCATTTTACATGTCGTCTGTGATACATCTAAGCCATGAAACTGCATTTTTGGGGCAGCTTAAGAACGATATACCAAAATGATCAGGATTTTTGGGCGGATTTTTGGCATATCGTTCTCAAATTGCCCCCAAAATGCAGTTTCATGGCTTAGATGTATCACCGACGATGTTGTAAATACTACTATTCAGGTTTTCTGTGACCACCAGGTATTTAAACCCTACTTTTTGTCCACCACACCTGCATTTTACTTTCTCTCTTTTTACCATACCTAGGGAAATTGTGTAATGGAATAAGGTAAACTCATCATTTCAATATATGCTCGTTTACTTCATATATCTTCCGTCTTCTTCTTTCCCCAATGGACAGTCGAAAGAGAGAAAGAGTAGCAAAGTCATCAAGCCATCCAAAGTAAAACTGCTGAGACATGAAATATATGTCCTATTCCACCGCATCCATGACTAAATTTTACGATAAACATATTTTACATAAGCCAAGCAAGGTAGTCACTCTAATCTTCTGGGGAAAAAACTTTTGCTGACTTTTTACCTACACACTTTGCAAGACAAACGTAATCATCCGCAAAAGCGCTTCAAACAAGCTTACAACTCACTTTCTAAAAAACGTTAGTGTTGACGTCGTCAAGTTCAGAAAAATTTTGTTGCGTGCAGGAGAATTGGAATTATCTAAATTTCTTAGGCACATAATTCAAACTTGTGCAAATGTCTATAATGGCTTTAAATTTGAAATACATCTTGTGCAACTTTAAAAATAAAATACTCTTTGAACAACCTTTAGACGTCACAATCCTACATTTTCAAATTGCTTTTGTTGGCTTAATTAAATTCCGCTGCATAATTAATAATATTCAATAGTCGCCCTTGAAACAAAAGTTTCTACACTCTAGCCATTAGCAACATCTAACGAGATAACGGAAAGTCCAAAGAAAACTGAATCCTTTTATTTTCATTATGAATGTCAACGCACGTCTGGACAAAACCAAGGATTTAGTTGCAAGGTTTTCTTTTGAAATGCTAGAAACTCATCTTTGTCATAATAATAGTGCTAAAAGAACCACTCTGACTGCTGGCTGTATATGATATTCCTATTGAGTTACAAGCATCATGGAAATTATTATGGAAACCCCGCGGGTGGCCCATTATCAGCTTTCAACAAAGTTTTCTTAAGTGTGACAACCTGCCGAGTTTCTTAGGTTGTTAGGAATTCAAGTGCTAATAATATCAACAGTGTATTATTCTGTTATTGTATGTAGGACTCATGACAAGGGCATCGTGCAGATGCTGAATGAACAAAATATTTTCGACTCCTTGGAGACAGTGGAGTGCACCACACGCTTATTCTTGACTAACCTCATTAAACACTGAAAAGCTCCAATTCCACTCCAAATTGACAAAAGTCAAGCACTTTTCTATTCCAAGTCACAATTATACTCAAATATTCATTGATCTCCCTTTCCTATTGCATTTTCGAAAGCGCATACACACTATACTTGACTGATGACAGATTTCATCTACCGCATTATACTCTTACTCCATTGTAAGCATTATCAGCAGTTCCTTTTTTACACTTTTTCGTTTGATGCTCCGCGCCTTCTCACTTAACTAAGGGTATTCTTAGCAGCAACACAGCCAGAGTTCCTTCCTCCGTAGATTTCCTTTCCTTAAGCCTATTTCAACAACAAAACAATTTTTCACAATGAAAATAGTAAAAGTGCAGGTAACAACAATGACAACACACTCTAAGAATAATATATTGTGGGAACGTTTTCTTCTATTTCATACAAGGTTTCTTTAGGTAGCTCTATTGTCCTAGACATAACAAGGCAATGGTAATGCTGAGCATAAAAGGTTATTGATTTTTGTCTTTATTGTGCTCTGTTTATAATTTAAACCATGTTTTTTTCGTAAAAGCGCAACTGTCGTCAACAGAAGGAAACAATGAACAAGGTTGTCACTTGATTTGTTGTTCAAAAGGTAGAGTAGGACAGGTGAAAGCATGAAATATTATCTGGCTGACTGTTTGATTACTTGAACAGGGGTACAAACACAAAAAAGCAAAAGTGTCATAAATCATCCAATGCGGACAATGGAGAAAAGGGTGCAAAATCACAAAGGGTTGGCATAATAAATTTCTCGGGGGAAACTAATACAGCGCGAATATAAACTGCAAATTTTTTTAGCGAAACTTAAACGACGTTAGAACGAAAATAGTACATTTTACCAGTCGCAATATGTAAAAACGGTCGCTCGTTTTAAAAAACGCTTGTCTATAGTAAGCATTCATAAAGTATAGCATATATTAAATTTATAGATGCACCACACAAAAGTGTAAATATTTTAATATTTTATAACGCATTTGCAAAAGTGCTGAATAAATGAACTTTTAGTCTTACAATGTCGCCTGTTTGTATAACCACAGTGCATACATGTATGCACTGTGGTATAACTGAGTGATTGCTGAAACTGATCTTAGCTACCTGTACATCAAAACCGTGTGTCTAAGATTTTCTTGGCGCCGGAGTTTATCAAACACTGTCTAATATTAGTACCTACCTGTTTCAATAAATATTTTCTCCTTAAAAGCCTAGAACTAAACGTACACCATCAAACCATGAAAGAACCAAAGTATCTCGAAATCAACGAGTACATTCTACACTTCATTAGTTTTCAAAACGTGCAAGCGTATGCTTCCAGGTAAACCCATCTTTTTCTTTAGTACTGCATTCACCACAACATCAATACGAAACAAACATGTTTATTCTGTCAGATGAACACGCTGTCTAAAATTAGCATTTTATATACCTCATTTCACAAAACCTCTCCAAATGTAGTGAAAAGCGGGCATTTACCGGGTATAAATTTGTCCATTGAAATTAAAGTGGAAAGAGAAAGTTTCATAAAAATAGAAGCATTTGTAGTTCACCGGGATGATGCGTATAGTTAAGGTTTTAGTGGAATAGCCGTTTATTTTGGAATTCCAATGTAATATCAGGGGACTTATTTTTTAAACTTCAAGCACTGTTTTTTCGTACAAATTCAAAAACTTTTCTTGATTTCTAGTATAATTTGTAACATTTACGATCGAGTATAAAGCAAAACATACTGCCTGTTTGTAATGATGAGAGGTATCTCATGAAAAATTGTATTCGTAAAAAGGCCAGAATACCTATTTGTGTATAAAACTGTCTTGTATCTTTCTATGTGGTTTTGGAGGTTTTATGTGTAAAGCTAATCTACGGAATCTTCCAGATTCTTCTGGAAGTTTATATAATTTCATTTTGTGGTATATCGTTTTGTGCTCTATATTTATAAATTGGAGATTTTGTATGTATGTACTTTCTGGGGAATCGAGCATCACTCGTCTTCTCCACACACTCGCTTATAGCACTTGAAGCAGAGAGCACGTAGTAATTTTTGGTTGGCCGAAAAATAAAGGCCTATTTTTTCGTAGCAATTTTTCTTCAATATTTTCTTTTACTTAAATTATTTTAAATTACCTAAAAATTCTACCAGTGATTTTACCAGTCATCAAATTAAATAAATTAACGAGTTTTTGACAGTTTATCTCAAATCATCTTGTGTGTTTGTGGTTGTTATTTGCGGTTACATTTTGGTGCAGTTATCATTGGGCATTTTGGCCATTTCATCAGTAACTCCTGTTGCCCACCATCATTAGTGGTTAAGGTCACCGCATCTGTTGCATTTGGACATTTGGAGGTGATTTGGAGGTGGAAACACTGTTGGGGAAATTTCCTGAGGAGTTTTGGGGATTTGGGGCGAAGTGAGTCCAGCTAGCTTGTCAACTATTGGGCGACCAAGCGGCGTGCCAGCCAGCTAGTATAGCTACAGGGGTGTCGTCGAGGCGCAGCTTTAGTATTGGCATTGGGGTTTGGGCGAAGGGGCTTGCGGGATTGTGCGATATTGGTCGTTGAAGCACCTGGGCTTCACGGCATGGTTTAGCCGCAGCAGCCGCACTTCAACAGCATCACCAACTCATAGGAAACAGTGTACCAGCAGCAGCAGGGGTAGTAGTACCAATCTCCCGAATCCAGCTTGGCATTCCACCACTATGTACCATCTCCCGAACCCGCATACTACACACATTCTAGTAGGCCAAAGCGACTTATGACTATTAGGGAATTCATCAGTGACTAAAATTAAAGTTCGACCTGACCTTTGCGCCACATAAACCAGTACTTTTTGTCAGCTTTCTGTCTCACTTTGTCGTCTTTGTAGTATTCTTTTATTCATGGGTTGTGTTGTGGTTTCCCCGAATCAGGCACTTGTCCCAATGCGTTCGGTGCACGGATTAATGTTTAAAAATGTCTACTTTCCCTAATGCCTGCTAATTACCCGCTTCCCCGTTACACGTCCAATGCTGATGGCTAACCGACCGAAAGTGTCCGTATTTCCCACGAAATGAATACTTTAATTAACCACAGTAAACGCCGGAGAATCTTTAATTTAACAGACAAAAGGAGCTTTATTTATTTCCCGAATGGAATCACATTAATACACGAAAATTAATTATTAGACTGAATTTATACGACAAAATTATCTCAACGACAAAGACCAATCTTTCACTTTGTAACGAGTCAAGTGAAGTTGAATGAATAGACAGAGAGAAAACGAGAACCAAGAAAGTGCACGATCATCCCTTTGCCACCGTACCGGACTGCATGGCTCCCGCTCACACCGTACCAGGACATTGTGGTCATTGCGAGTGAGATGACCGTTGCACTTTTACAAAACACATGTTGCAATCCTCTGAAGGAGGGAAGCAACAAATACAATACACGTTATTTTTATGGGGAATCTAAGATTCCAAACTAAGACACTTTCTTATGACTATTTTCCCCCTAGCCAAGCTATCCTCCTCAGGAATCCTCAACAGGTTGCTTTCTCAAGCTGAGTTAACATCAGTGCTTTACTGAAAGAAAAACGATGACATTTCATTGTTTCTTTGTAAGAATAAAAGATAATGAGGAGTTGCGTTATAGAAGCTGTAAGGAGTTACACTTTACTTTGCGTGCAGTTTCAATACAGGAAATTTAAACAATGCAACAGTCGAAGAATTACTAATGTACTGCAGCAATAGTTCATTTTACTTAAAAAAATTTATTTGTGCGGAATTTAGTTGATACATATATCAACATGTTTTACGCTTGAGTACATTCACACTATTTCCAACTTTAAAAATCTACATGTGCTGAAAAACATCTACGACGTCACCAGAAGAAAAGACTGATTAAAGATGAATTACTGATATATTACTGAGTAAAAATCAATATTGCATTATAGTCTTCCTGCTATGACTACTAACGCTAACCAATCTGACCACAAAAGAATGTCAAAGTAAAGGTTATGGCCATTGGTCAAATTTAGTAAAAATATACGAAATAACGAAACAAGATGTTCGAAAGTTTAAAAAATCAGAACATATTTATGAAATAAATGAACCTACAATACATATAATTAAAGTTTTTATTTTTTTGTATTGACTGGCGTTAAAGTGTACCGACTTCCGGTTTCACTTGCATAGACGAATTTACCAACTTGCAATTTCAAAACTTAATACATAACTAACATATTACAACCTTATGTATAAATAGTATACAAATCTCCACAACATAAGAAATCCTGATCGTCATTGCACGCTAGTACAGATAAACACTACACAGAACTTCACGGTGAAAAAACCTGTTATGTACTTTGACAAAACTAAAACAATCTTGATTTTTCCTCTTGACATTTCGATTGACGACATTAACATACTGACTCTTCCTTTTGCATATTTTTTCGTATAAAAAAACTTAAGGGCAGAATGCCAGTTAGCTAACAAATCAATGTTAGATTTTTATTCTCTGGACGAATCCAGAACTTACAAAGAAGAAAGAAGCATATTCAGATTATTTATAACGACATTCCTACTTTCTGTTGTCTCTCTCCATAACTTAAAGTCAGTAAATTAGTCTAAATAAACTTTGTCAAACATGAGATTTGCATTATTCAGACCAACTCTTGTTTTCTTCGGTGCGATTATGGGAATATTTATGGCCGATATTTTATCGCGGTAACTCTATCGATTTAACATTAACGCCAAAAAGCATTATCGCCGTGCAATATCATCGCGAAGCAATATTATCGTCAAACAAAATGTAAGACTACTATTTTTTCTAAAGATTCAATATTTGGCATTCATTCTTAAAATAAAACACGGCACATGCTGGGAAAAAAGTACATGACTGAAACCAGTGTGCACCACCTGTATCCATTTCGGGTGTAGTTTTAAAGAAAGATGGCCAGCAAGAGCAAATATCAGAAAAGTCATATTATAGATTTCAACAAGTTTGAGATCAGAAATCAATCAGACACCCATTCATTGATCTCATAACAACGGTTTTTAAAAATAATTTAGTTGAACGATAAAATTTTTAAATTTGGGAACAATGGCGGCATTCCGTGACAACTAATATTGCTGAGAATTATAATTTTTGGAACAATCTTACATAAAAATTTCCCATGATAAATCGCATCAGTCGCATGGGCCCTTTTAAAAATTGATTTGCGTTCGTAATCATTTAAACATCACTGTGCAAAAATTCCAATTCATTAAAAACTCATATGGGTAACCAATTAAGATGAAGGATAACTATCGGCAAGCTAAGTTTCATTTAATCTTTAGATTACGCTATATGACCAAAGACAACAGTTATGACTATTCGGCGAACAATTTTCGCAAACGACTGGTACATCCTGCTTGGTAATGCAATACTAAGATATTGACAAAATACTACATATTTCTGATGTTTCCAAATGTGACATTAGACTCAATTCGTATTGAAATTTTTAGAAATTTAGTTTAATTGAATCTTTTATTAAATCAGAAAACGGATAGAATAGAACAACTAACTTGGATGTTTTACTTTTGTAAGATGTAGTATTTTCACGCCATAAATGTGAATTCTGCAACTCATCAGGTCTGTCAGAAGTGTAAATAAAATTTCGGATAGTACAAGACTTTTGCATTTGTCAAACGTGAAAAGTTACTGACTAATGAACCTATAAGGCAATGGGTTCATTAATACATAAAGTTTCTGAAATGTTGACAAAATACAGCGTTTTTGCAACTGCTAGGAATCCGGAATTTTGCAAATGATTTGACAAATGCAGGGAATCTTTTAGAAAATTGTAGCATTTTTACGCTGTTTGTATAAAGTCTACAATCTGTGGGACGTAATAAGTCATAGATTATGGAGTGTCGAGTTTGAGTAGCTGCTAAATAGATAAATTATGCATCAAAACTTAATAAAATTTAATTGAGTCATATGACAGTACGTTGAATAAAGTTAGCACGCACGATAAATGGTAAAATTTACCAAAAAGATGGGTGAAAAAAGCAACAGGGTTTCCTGCTCCACTTTGTCGGTTGGAGAAAATTTTTCCTATGGTTCTATCCTATTGCGGGTAAGCTAATGCTGAATTTGTTTATTTAATTTGCCAAAATCAATGCAGATTCGCATTATAGCAAAGTTGAGCATTTATATATTCGGATTTTAAATGCCAGAATTGGCAGCAATTTTATTTGTACACAACTCGGACAAGCAAAAATATTCTTGCAATCTGCATATTGTAAAATTATATGCACTGAAACAAATAATGTAACAGCGTTTCAGCTATACAGAAAAACTTAAAACAAGATTGTAGTCTTAACTACTTCACAAAGCACAACAGATAATGTTAATTTCAAGCAGAACTGTTTACGAAATTTTCTAGATCCTTGGAAGTCGACCTTTTCATTGCAATATTAACATTTTTATTTAATAGTTTCTTATATTCTAGTGGTAGAAGTAATTGAAGGTTAAAGTCCTAACCAGTGACAGTGATGGCGTTTCTTACTGGATTTATCATTGGTTTAGTGCTGTAATAACCTGAAATAGAAACATGATGTGCTTTCTTTAAACGCCCTGAATTAATAGGTTATGAGCTGCATCAGTGTCCTCACAGGGTACTACATGGCTTTCAAAACGAAAGTGAAAATATACTGGTGACCCGGAGCAGTATGATTTTGTAAAGCCGGGCATGCATGCTCGTCGTACATAATAGCAGGCCTCAGATGTATGCTTAAAAGCAACGCTACTTTTTAGCCTGTAACTTTTTATCTGCAAATCTGAGCACTTGGATAAAACAGATTATCGCTTTTTAATGAAATGTTGCTATGGTGGCTAGTTTTTGTAATTATTTCATGGTTTGACCTGATCTAAGTAATTAAATTTCATTGCAGTTAACTTAGTTTGCTACGTCATCAAAAATTTCCATAAAAAATGGCTCCAATATAAATTACATACCCACAGGGGGTTTAAACTTTGACCCCTGACATGATAATATTTATAATTATTTGGCATTTCTCATATAATTTATTTGCCAAGTTATTAAATTTGACAATGCATATTTAAAAGTTGCAATAATGAACTCAGACGCAAGAATATATGAATGAATCCATGTTGTCTTTCATCTGATCATATGTTTAGCTGCAGAAAAGCGCTTTTTCTGCATTCTATCGTGTCCGGAGTAGATAGAATAAATTTGGCTAAAAAGTCTCGATTTTTAAATTTCGCGGGCAAAAAAAGTCAGATTCTATCGGTGATTTTTAGCCATTCCGCTTTTAAGCGTGCATCTGAGGCCTACTAATATAGTGGTTTATACTTGCTTTTGGCTTTGCCACTAATTTAAGTTCGCTGCTTGGGCAAAGCAAAAATACACATTTTAAAAATTTATAAAAACCGTTGATTTCTGAAGATATGCTTTTTCAGAAGAAGTCTCAATTTTATTTTGTGAACCCAATTTGGAATCTGCTAGACCGTATAATAATAAACCGCCGATTTTTTATGTCTGGTGTACAACTTGGAAAAGCAGAAGTGCTTCCTTTCAGTGATATAATCAGTCTGTCTTTTTTCAACAATTCCCAGCTATACACTGGTTTTGTTGCCTTTACTCTCCAAAGGAATAAACTAAAAGTTAGAATAAACAAGCGTGCAGAATAGCGTTAAAGCTGTGTAGAACCTCCAACAACACTTCACTATTTTCTGAGAAAATTGCACTTGTTGCGGAAACAACGCCTCTTCCAGATATCCGCTGAAGATATTACTCTCTGCTGCTTACAATTTAACCGCAAGGTTTTGTGCTTTCACTTTATATAGTAGTTCTACCTTTTTTAACCTGGTGAGGCTGAGGCTAGGAAACGATTTTCCTCTTGTTTTACTGGATGTTGAGTTTCATATACGTACCAGGAGAATTTAACTGGAGTGAGGAAAAACTGTAAAAAATGAAATGTGGTTGTGGCCTGTTGCATTATTTTCACGATTAATAATCATAGCGGTTTTAGTAGAACGTTGCACGATTTAGCTCGCTAAGCAGTAGTTGTACCAATACACATGCACTCTGGTTTGATGCAGTTTGGAAACAATTTGTAAAGATTAGATAATTTAAAAATATGTGTTACTTCAACGTCATGCGCTGTTTCAATTCTGCTTTCTAACGTCGAATAAATTGTAGGTGATTGGGTTATTCAGAATAACTTATTCTATTCAGTTTAACGAAAACATTTTAAAACAAATGCTTTTCGGTTCCAAGCATCCGATTCTGATTTACTTATAAGAACAGGAAGGAAACAATGTATTTATTTTGTGCAAGGATTGCAAAATATGGTGAATCCCAAAGAAGTAGTTTTAAAGAGCACTAAACTACTATTTGCATTATTTATGGAGTTGCAAATACACAACTTTTACTCAAAATACGTATCTAAGTGGTGGAGTTTTTCATCTAATGTGGAAAACCTGGGGGAACTAAAACTTCATGCTCTTCTACTCCATCATTTACACAGAATTCAATGTTACCTAACGTTGAAAAAAGTTGATTAAAGTTTGTTTGGCTTTCCTCCACAAACCATATATTTAAAACTTTAAGCCACCACTTGGACGCCATTTGTAAGTTGCAGATTTTATATGCTTTAATAAGTCAATACAGATACATCAAACTAATTATTTTTACTTTCTTTTACTCATTGTTGATAAAAGTCAGTAAAAACCGTACAATGTAAGCATATTCGACAAAACTGTACTTATTACTTTCCTTTCCCACTTTGTCACGTAGAGTACGGATTTTGCCAGTTTATTATCTTACTTTCTCTTTTTTCTCTACTGCAAAATGTATGCATGTTCCTGTAAACCTTCCATTTTAGCACTGTCTGCAAAAAGTAAGGTCATGTATTGTTCCATATTTTATTTATATGGCAATGCCAATGCCATTTAGCTCCGGTTTCTTTTACCCACCTGAGAAAATATCACAGTATTTTCACTGAAGAGCAGAACAGCCCGTATCTGGAATTTCAATGCATGTTTTAGAGCAACAGGCAAATATCTTACAAAAAATACAAATACGTGCGTTTTCCAATTTTAAGTTACTTCACGCTTTGCTAAGTGAATATTTAACGCGTCACTGAAAGCAATCCATGTTTCTCTTGCTTACCCTAAGGGATACGCTTCAGCTGGCTTTGTCTTTCAGGCACAATAAATGCTGTCAGCGTGTAAAGCAGAGAAAACGCAGTGGAAGCAACACCTATGGTTTTTCCACGGATGCATTTGAATGGGTACGCCGTGGGACGTAAATTAATTTATTGGCATGGGAATCTTGCTTTTACATGCAGGAGAAAGGATGTAGAATGTAAGTTAAAGTTGCTAGGTTTCCTGTGTGAATAGGTAACATTTGTGCATATTTTAACGATCCAACGTACTCGGTTTTAAAAATAGGAATCCAAGAAAAGGACGGAATCGGTTTTCCTTAATTCTTACCTAACGCGCAACATTAGACGTAGTGCAAAGTAATTATAACCGCAAAGTATTATATAAATATTATTTTTCCTTCAAACTTAAATCCAATATGCATTATCAAAAAGTTTGTCTCTCTAATTTGATGTTCCACGTCCTACCACTTAACTAAGAGTATTCTCAGAAGCAGGAAAACAGCCAGAGCGCTTTTCTTAGTCGAATTTTTGTCTTTAAGCTAATGTCAACAACAAAACATTTTTTACAAAAGGAAACGAAAGAAAGCAGGTATTGGCAATGGCATTACATCCTAAGAAGAAATATTGTGTGCTAGTTTCCTCCTGTCTCACACAAGCTTTCTTTAAGTAGCTGTCTCGTCATTGCATTACCGAGACAAAGATAATGCTAAGCACAAAAAGCTATTCACTTTTTGTGTTTGTTCTAGTTCCCCTGAAAACTCAACTATACTTTTGTGTTGTTCTGTTTCTGTTTACATTTTCCTTTTTTAGTATACATAAGCATTAGTAAACCTTGTGGCGTGACTGTTGTCGTTGGAAGAGTAACAACAAGCATGTCACACGATTTGGCGTTAAAATGGAAAGGTTGGACAGGTGAAAACATGAAATATTGTCGGGTTGACAGTTATTATTTGTACAGGCGTATCACTACAAAAACAAGTGTCATAACCACTTACAAAAGCCGAGGAGAAACGTTTTAAGTGGAAACTAGTGCAAATAGAGCACTGATTTTTTTTTAAATTTTAACGACACTACAATAAAAAATTGTGCATTATAGTTCCGGCAATTTCACGAATAAACAGATTAACCGATACTAAAATCATTAGCGGTAAAAAGACCTGAATAAGTCAATTAAAATTGAAAGAAGTAAAAGCAAAATTGGTACTTTTGGTGCGTAAGGTTAATAAATTTACGCTTTCAAATAATCACGGCTAATCTAAAATATTATCGTCAGTTTTTGAAAAGCCTCCACATATAAAAACCCCAAAACCCAAACTCTTTTTGCATTGCTTCCTATTCACGTGCGTATTTCACATTATTTACATAGATTTTAAGCAGACAACTATGACTTATATTTCTGCATCAGTGTTCAGCTCTACGGGAGACCATTCTTTTTGTTTCATGTAGCTTTCACCACAAGATCAAAACGTTCTAGGGAATAGTAACTACGCAATTTAAAATATCATTCTGCCACGTGTACACGCTGTCCAAAATTTGCATTTTATATTCCCATTCCATCCAATTCTTAAGTTATTCTCGGTTACACATAAAAGGTAATGTAATGTATAGTCATTTCTATAATGTATAGCTATATTTTTCTGCTGCAAAAGGACAGTACCACCGTCGTGCACACTAGAATGATGACATTGTGCACTACAGCGGATTCTAAAATACCTAAATACCTCTTAACGACACCAGTCACGATACAACAGATGTCTTCTGAAGGAAAGAAATGTGAAACCTGATAGTCGCCAGGTTCTAGTGTGTTCATTGAAATGGAAATGGAAAAAGAAGCTACAACATATCTATACCGAAAAGGAAATGCATGGTTCACATGGGAAATTCAAGAAGAGCACACAATGTGACATTGGGTTGATGCGTAAAGCTAAGGTAATAATGCGATGTAATGAAACTCTTTTCTTGAAATTAAAAAAAATATATAACAACACAACATACGCTATTTTTCCGGATTTTTGAAAGCGTTGGAATTTTAAGTTGACAATTTACAAATTTAAATTTTTGGCTGAAATTTTGAATTCAAGTTTGTTTATTCGCTGCGACTTTATTATATTTAAGGTATCTAATTATCTACATTTAGGCCAACACATTATAAAATATTTATGTTGTCGTTAAACTACCCCATTCAGCAATAATTTTTTCAAGTCACAAAACAGGAAATACATTGAGACAAATCACCTTTCTCATTAATTTGGTTTAATTTAAACTGCACCCTGTTGCGACATTCACAAAATATTATCTGACTTTTTTACGCCAAGCTAGCCACAATAATTAAAGACACCAGAAGCAAGAAAAGATGTTTGGGATTATTTACATTGCCTTGTTTTGAACATTGGGAAATGTTTGATTTGTTTGCTTGGAAAATTTTTTGGAGACATGAAGTGCTGCGATATATGTTATAGATGAAGGTAGATTCTAACGGCTGAAGTACAGGCACCAATTTATATGCAGCGTCTGCTGACCTCAACAATCTACTACAATGTTACAACAACTTAAGATAAAATCTGAAACTTATGACGTTAACATTTTACAAAATATACAAAATATATCTGCACTGAACAATGTCGACTTTCCCAGACAGTCTATTTCTGAAGCACATATTTTTCAACCTTCTAGAAAGGAAATTTCTTAAGTACACAAATACATAATGTCTGACAATGTAATACTGCTACGAACGTAATTCTCCCATTCTGCCGCTTGTTATACTACCACTCATGCAACCTAACACAGAAAAAAAACTAAACAAGATTTTCTTGCACTTTTCTCCTTTTTCTTTTTTCTCGTAGCGTTCACCCCACTTCACGTTCCTTTTATCTTAGAGTTTTCTTTTATTCCTTTCTCAGCCGGAGAGAAAAAGGCGGGTTCATGAATTCCATTATTGTTTCCAAGTGTACTCAAGTACAATATCAATGATACTTTGAAAGCCGTTTTTGTTCTTGTGGCTGCTGTGTTATGTTGTCTTCCTTGTTTAGCAATTTATATGCAGTAAAGGTGCGTGAATATCAGAAACCTGTACAGCGAGAAAACGGGAATAATAACAAGATGACATTCCTACGTATTAGTATTTTTTAAGGAAAAAAAGCGAAACCAGTAATTAGGTGTAGATAGAGTATAACATCCGCAAATTATATTTCTGGTGTCATTTTATCACCGTTGCTGGAGTCATGGACAAATGCAATGATATTTGGTAGTCCGCACCGTGGCAGATTATTGATAAAATATTGCAATTTGGTAACTGCTACCAATCCTAGGGGTTTTAAATGAGATTCGATAAATATTGAATGGTTTAGAAAGGACTATGCAACCTAAGGGCAAAAATTTTGACCTCCCAGTTTATTGTAGATTCTGATAGAGCTTTTAGAGCTCTAATTTTGCAATTTAATGTACGTAATTATCTCCTAACGTTATCGGGATATGAAGGAGTTTGTAATTTTCGCTCCCATAAGGCCCCATAGTAAACCCACTTTTTTCAAACTCCTGGCCACCCATCGCGCCCACTTTTGATTTTCAATTTTGATAGCATTTAAAAAAGAGCATTATATGAGGATATTTTTCACTAGTTACTAGAGTGGTCTTCTTGCAAACGTCGAAGTTGTGGTAGGTCAAACTTGGAGGTGTTTTTTTCGGAACAACTTTCTTCTAAATCGTTATAGCTTCCACTACACACCTCCGAGTTTCAATGTTAATACCAATTTTAAAAGAGTAATTTCTAGGACTTCTATCGCAGAAAAAATCAGGACAAAATGTCTTTTATTACAAAAGTTATGAAGCTCCAACCTAGGAGGGGCTGTTCGAGAACCCTCAAAAACAGCCCTATTTCAAGCCAACGTTTGACCCCCGGGCCCACCTTTGATTTTCAATGTTAATAGTAATTTTAAAAGCGCATGCTCAGGAGATAAAACGGAGAAAAAACTAGAGTGGTATCTTTCCAAATTTGCAAACTTTTACGACTCAATGTAAAAATATGTTTATGTCAGTGAATAGATGACACTTTAACATCTTCTGTCCGATAAGTCTTGGTTTTGTTTGTTTACAAACTCCTTCATATCTCGATAACGTTAGGAGATAAGAACGTACATTAAATTGCAAAACTGTAGAGCTCTAAAAGCTCTATCAGAATCTACAATAAACATGGAGGTCAAAATTTTTGCCCTTTGGTTACATAGTCCTTTGTGGCATTTCGACGCTGCATATATATGTTTTCTCGACTTCATAGGTATTTAATAAAATCAGGTAACTTTCCGATGTGTTCTTGAGAAAAGTCATTCACAAACCAAAAACCAAACTCTGAACATATAACTTAGTAAAATCAAAACCTACATAAGTTCTAAATTGCATTAGAAAAACCTTGGATTGTGAAGTTTACTTAAAGTGTTTCATAACAGCACAAGCCTTGTTGGTTTATTATCATAAAACAAACACATAATGGAAAACTTAGTTTTTGCTCGCGTTTCCGCAATTTCCATAGTATCTTATGCCATATCTTAATTTCCCTTAATTTTGAACAAAATTTTACTTTGGGAACGTTTCTATACATTTTATGTGTATGTCCATTGAAGAAAAGAAGTTCATTCCATTTACAATCGTCTTAATTTTTCCACCTATTATTTACAATATAAGCGGCGGGTTGGCGAGTTAAGTGGTCAGCAGGTAGCCAAGTCCGTCGTGCTCAGTAATGAATATAGGACTACCTGCACACTTTTCATTAAATAAGACCCCTACCTTTCACATTCTCATTTTAAAGCTGAAAAACTTTAGCTTCACTACAAAGCAGCAATATGATAGCAGGGTAAATAAAATTAGCACAGAGAAATATATAAGCTTCCAAAAACGGATAGGGAAAAAGTAGCATGGTCTTTCTCACTGCTTTTTTGCAGTTTGCATGGGATAAAGTAATGTTGACTTAAATTATTGGTTGGCGCCAAAACATGTATAAAAAGGATATTTTTGAAAATTTGAACATTTTTAAAGCAGAAAATTATAACCACGCACTTTTAATACATTTTAGCTTTGAATGAGAACTCCTGCTTATCTAAATTTAAATTAAATTAAATTACTGAAAACAATAAAAACGCGGCGTTCCAATCACTCAAAAATAACCTGAAATGCTATTTCTGTATTAAATTATGACGCAAATTGTTAAATGGATTCTCGATATTATTTTGAAATTTAAGAAACAGATTCTCGGATTTTTCCAAAACTCTTGACATTTCCATGCCAAGCTTGCCAAAGTTATTTCTACTTCACCAAGTAAATGAGGGTGAAAGTGATTAGAAGTGATGGCTTTGCTTACTGAATTCACGTTCACGTTGCCTGAAGTCATTGCCTCCAAGTTTTCTCATGGTAGAATTTTTTTTTCGTTTCCTCCGCTTGCTAGGTTAAATTACAGTTATCGCCAAAATCACAAACGAATGTATTGCATACAATAAAATATAAAGTAATTGGATTATACCACAAACTATAAACCAAATGAGCTGGAACCTTTTTACTAGTTGATTAGTAGAAGAAAGAAAAATTTCTATTTTCCTGTGGAAGAAAACTGGGCGAAAAATCATTGGTTGTACGGAGGGATTACACACGAGAGCCTGGAACTCGTTTTGACTTCAGTAAAGTAAACCTGGGGTGTTTCCCATCAAACACTTTGCAATGACTTTACATTACTAAATCGACTTTACATTGCAATTTTCGTCCCACCAAAAATAAATTGCAAAGTTGTAAAGTCGAAAATAGTAGAGTGCAGAGTTGCCAATTGAAAAGTAAAAATAGTAAAGAATTATTCAATTTCTTCCCACCACCCTGGACTTTGCAATTGATCATTTGCAAAGACTCACTACTTTTCAATGTTTATTGCAAGGTGGATCACCCACCTTACAAGAATTAAAACACTTGAGTAAATTAACATTTTGGTGCATATTAGCCTAAAAATTTCACAGATTAACAAGTGACTCCTCATTATTCCGTATCTCTACAAATGTAGGACATGTTGTGAGGGGATTCCAATGGGGAGGAGAAGGAGGAGGAAACCATGAAAGGAAAAAGAATATTTGATTGAATTTACTTAGCTGAAGAATAGTGGGCAACATTTATAAGAAATCCTATTGCATTTCTAACGTTGAATAGATATTTTATAATTATGTAACTTGAGATGCCAGAATATTAAGCTTAACCAATGCCATTTAATATTGATCCACCTTACAATTTCGTCAACTTCCCAAAATAATTCCAGTTTTTAACTAAAAATTAATTTATAGTTTAATCCGCACATCCCCAGACCTACCAATTTAACGGTTTAACTATTTTCCCGGTGAAAAACGGACAAAATGGGTGATTTTTAAGATTTTAAGGTGATTTGGACGCTAGACTGTTGACTGAGGTGAATACTGTCAAAGGATGGGTGCTCAGTTGTCAAAATGTGAAGCCCCTGCTGCAGTGGACCCCCAAATACTCCTGCCGCCACCACCACTCCCTGGACAAAAACTTGGAGGTGGACCACCGGGATCCTCAGGTGCTGGAGGAGGAAAAGGGGACCAACCGACCAGTGAACTGTTCAAGAATAACCCGGGTACTTACGAGGAGCTGTCTAAGAAATGCAAAGAAATCTTCCCCCAGCCCTTTGAAGGCAGTAAAGTGATCATTAACAAAAGCCTAAACCAAGGATTCCATTCCAAGTGAGCCACTCCAAGACCTTGAGTTCCATCACTCCTTCAGGCTACCGTTGTGGTAGTACTTACATTGGTCAAGGAATACTTCCGGTGACTAACGACCCTCGACTGGTTTTCTTTGGGGATAAGGACCCATCGGGAAATCTAAATGCCCAGCATCATTGTGAAATAATAGTCGTAATAATTCCACACTTCCAAGGTATCCAATGTAGCGTTGTCCACATCTGTGATGATGAAGTCCTTCCGTTCCCAGTTCCTTTAACTATCGAATGTCCTTTTTAGCTACTGTACGTGACCTCTGTACTCTAAAGTTATTCCAATTCAGAACCAATGTTCTGTCAACTTGACAGCATTGTAAACACGCTTTCTAGGATATCATGCTACTTTTCCATACAAATTAGCTAGTTAGACATGTTAACTACGAATAGTAATCACAATCAACCTTCAGCTATAAAATAATTAACCATGCAATGAATCAAACCCAAGCAAATCACTGAAAAAAAGTCATATGATCCTCTGACTGGACTTTGCTATGCTGGTGTACTTTGCAAAGAAATTCGGAAATAGCAAAGTGCAAAGTGTAAAGTCATGAAAATTTGGTGGGAAGTAAATTCTTTGCACTTTGCTATCTTTGCAAAGTTTGATTGCAATGTAAAGTGCAAAGTGTAAAGTTTTGGTGGGAAACGCTCAAAAATCATTGGTTGTACGGAGGGATTACACACGAGAGCCTGGAACTCGTTTTGACTTCAGTGAAGTAAACCTGATTGACTATCTTTGGTCATGTCACATTACATGCTGCAATGTTTAGGCAACTTCCGTTCAACATAGACGCAAATTTTGCACTAAAATATTGAATCAAAAACTTTTAGACAATTACCATTTCAAGAAGAAAAAATGCTGTAATTTCACGCCGGTAGGATAAAAAAGGATAATGAAAGTGCGTTTAAAGTCAAGAGATACAAGAGCGTCGATATTTTTGCGTCCAGCAAATTTTCAAGAAAATCTTATTTGGTTTTGAATTTATGTGTTTATTATCTAATATCAATTAAGAATATTGCGAATAATAGTATGTTGAAAAATAGGAGACAAATTGCTTTATTTGTTGGTTTTCTTTCACTATAAAATGCAAACAAGAATAGAAACTAGAAGCCCAAGTTTACATTTCAGATGCATGAAAAGTTTCCTAAATCAGAATAATCCAACCTGAAGGTTCAACGTGATGGGTTTCATCCAAAAAGTTTTTGTTCAGATCTGAAATATTTTTACATAAACGTGGATTTACTCCAATGATTCACCGTCTATCTCACAGTTAGAGAAAAACTAAAGTATATGCATTTCTGATGAAATGGTATGATGAATGTGTATATTTTGTAACAAGAGGAAAATGTGCCAATGAATATTTTATTTGATAGGAAGCAAGAAAATTTAACAAGAAACTTGGAATAATGTGAAATATAACTTTATGTATATATTGTATATGAATGCAAAATTTTAATTTTAATTTGAAATGTGATCTAAAGCTCGACAAAAAAGCGGCGAAACAGAGACCTGCAAATTTTCACTTTTGGTTTTTTGTATATTTATTTTCAAACGGTGTTTATCTCAGGCTTCAAAGCTTTAGGTTTTCTTTTCGGTTTTCTGTATTCTTGTTTTAACTACTATTTGACAAGTGCTGAAGCTAATAAAATCAAAGATCAAAAGGCTGCACTTCCTCACATCAAACCTAGGATTATTTGTAGCAATATCTTTGCTTCCCCAAGAAGTCTTATCTTTTCTGGTTTAAGTGGAACTAATTGTAAGTTATATTAATGTGGCTGTTTGCACACAAAATGTGCTACCCCTTTTTACTTATGAACGAGGATGCAAGCTTAATACAAAGAACTACTCAAGATTTACTCTTGAGATCCGCTTTATTTCTAATCTTTTTTAAAAGGCGGTATAGTAGAGACGATTTTTGGAAGAGCAAGAACATGTACTTGAGTGAAGTGTGTGCGCGTCCATTATCTAGCTAATATTGACACTGGAGGAGCTACCATCACTTTCACTGAAGAAAAAAGCCAAACTGAAATGAGAAGATTCACTGTTCAAAGCTGAGCGAAGGAGACATAGTAATACTAAATTGTATCAGAGGTACGCATTAGCTGATGGACGTACCCTGTTTACATTCTCTATAATGTCCCATTTTTTGAGTAAAGTAGTCTATTTGGATGATACTTCAGTAATCTCTTTTTCTTGAATCTATTTTCATTACACGGTTTGCTTGCACATGTATTTAGTAAGACAACGACGAAATATAGAAGCCACACAAAATGAAAAAAAGGAAAATGGACAAACAGATAGATCTGAAATGATTAGTTTTAAGGGAGACATAACTTTCTTTTGGGCCGGTTTAAAGAGGCAAGATCAGTGACGCAATTACTACATCTGATAATATTGCCATTAAATTTAACTACAGGGGAAAAGAAAACATTGTCATCATAGATGGGATTATATGGGCTTAAAGGAACACATGTATTTAATGTATATTCGGGTACTTGCAAAAAAAGCCGGCGGCGGGGTGGCGCAGTTTGCTAAACATGCACTCTAAACCAACCTCACCAGGAGTTCGATCCTCGCCGGTAAAGTAAGTATGTGTTGCTTTTTTATATTTGAGACTTATTCTTGTAGTTGTGAATGAGAAATTTGCTCTCTCATTTGGGTTTGTGCTCTCTTTCTGATGATGCTATCCCCTTCTGAGATTTGAGCTTGTCAATGATTTTACATACTTACGATTTCCATAATATTTCTCGTAAAAAGCAGCACTGTGTAAAAAATACTGGGAGAGTCTGCAAAATCTAGAATGTTGGATACGCGGCTGGGTCCTCTTTATATATAGGGAGGATTCCTTCCCATATTACTTGCAAAAAAATGAAAGAGTGTGTGCCTGGATGGAGTTAGTGATCTCAGCTTACCTGAGCCAGGAAAAGAATATACAGATTATACTGCTGTTGTATCTAATGAAAACACATAAATTGACATTTTCCCCAAAACTCTCAAACGGCACCGACGGTTTTTCATAAAAGTTCACACTAAAATTTTATTACGACAAATGTTGAACTCATGTTAATAAAAATGTTTAAACTAAAAAATTATGTTGACGCGTTGACGGTTATTTTTTAAATTACATTTGTAAATTTGAAGTTAAGGTTCTTCTATTTATTCACAAATTCTCCTAAACCTTCACATATTTTCCTTTTCTTTCATTTCCATCTCGTTTTTTCTCCATTTAATTTTAATATTATAAACTTTGCTAACTGTTTCAACGTCAAACCAGAGAATGGTAAACCATTAAAAATGCTCGCTGCGAAAGACCTAGTTTAGACCCCATTTAACCTGGTTTAAAGCCCATTAAGTGCATCTAAAATAGGTAAAACATCTCTATAATAGATAATAATGGTCTAGAGCCGATGTATGCTGGTCTAAAGCCGATTTATGCCGGTCTAGAGCCGATTTATGCTGGTCTAGAGCCGATTTATGCTGGTCTAGAGCCGATTTATGCTGGTCTAGAGCCGATTTATGCTGGTCTAAAGCCGATTTATGCTGGTCTAGAGCCGATTTATGCTGGTCTAGAGCCGATTTATGCTGGTCTAGAGCCGATTTAGCCTGGTTTAAAAATAAAGTAGACGGACGCACAGACAGACGGACAGACAGACACACTACTCGTTAATAAGCTCACCTGCTGACGCAGCGAGCTAATAATAGCATTCAGCTTTTAGCTTAATTTCAACATCAGATATAGTATTGGTTTTTTAATGGTCCATCTATCTTTTGAAAGCCTTTTCTCCAAAAATACGTTTTTTATCGTGATGAATGTTCCCGGACTTTAAACAAAATGAATAAATCTGTCAAAATATCCTGCTAAAATTGGGCGTGATAAGCTTTATTCCAAAAATTATTCAATTTCTTACGTATTGGTAAAAGTTGTCGCTTGCAGTAGTAATTTTTTCACAGATCTTTAACTTCACACTTTCCCCTTTTTACCTATCAGCCAATTTGCTGCACTGCACTGCAATGCGAAACCTTAAAAATGTGGACGGAACATTCATACCGCAATAAATTTCCTGCACGTAAAAGACCATTAAGCTTTATTACACCGTATCACAACATTCTATCTTGTAAAACATTTTTGCTGGATTTGGAAGCCACATAAGTAGAAATGCAACAGGCGCACTGACTAGTACTTCAGTTAGATATATTAAATATTTACTTTATACTGCGTTGCCCCCAGTGCCAAGAATTAGGCAGCTCACCATTTTAAAAACTCGCCTTCTGAGAAAGAAAGCCATAAAAGTAAATAAGAAATGCTAAGCTGTGCACTGCAGCAAGTCATACAACCCAGTTATTTTCTTTTCTTTCTCCGAATCTGAAGCTACTCCAGAGGCAAGATTAATTGAGCTTTGTTGAGTATGTGCCGTGAAATGTTAAACACCTAAGAAACGTGCTTGCTTATGAGAGGAAGCAGAGCAGAGGAGCAAAATTCATTTTTATGTTGGCAAGTGCGTATGTTGGAAAGAATGGGATTGTATTCCTACAGGAATCAGATTTTTAAAATGTCTTATATTTTCTAAGATTAGGTTTATCCGGCTTGATAACTTCAATAAGTAGTAGAAGGTGGTGTTATAATTTTAAGAGGTAATGGTTGTAAGGTACTACGAGTGTATGTATTTTGAAACTTTTATTTGCAATCCGACGTTTTGGCTCGTTTTACGCAAGTCCTCATCAGGGTAGCGAAATTTCAAAAGAATGAAATGAACATACAATATTCTATACACTATATTTTAAAATTAAATCGGAATAAAATTTGTAAAGCAGAATTCCAGAAAGAGTTGACATAGTCACGTCCTCGTTCTTCCTTCCGGTTCATCAGGGGGATTCCATCCTGAATGGCATTTTTTATGGCAATTGATTCCTTTGTTTCACGTAGCCGTTGCCGAAGGAGGTGTTGCAAGTCTTGAATATTGAAAATACAGATTCTATTTATCTTGAAATTGACGAAGGGTTGGAAACGCGTTGCTGTGTGGAAGGAAAATTTATTTGGCAGGGGAGTTGCATGTGATGCGCTAAGAATAACTTAGTAAGAGTAAAGTTAGTTGTAAGGTGTTTGAGGAAAAGAATAGTGTCAAATGCCGGAATTCACAGCATATATTTTTAAATCAACTTGATTTGTAAATGATGCAACTTGTAATGGGCTTTTAATTGTATAATATCTTAAGGAAACTTTTCTTTAAAATGTTGCTTAAAAATTAGTTACGGCGTTTATGTATTTTTTTAAAACTTGGATAGAAGGGTCACAGCAGAAGTTTGGACATTCAATCCCGTGGCCCTAAGATGCGGAGGAAACTTCAGTGCAGAGTCGGGAGAAAGACTAATGACTGCTGTTTGCGCCCCTGGAAAAAACTTTTTCTTCCCGGTTTCCTGTGGTACCCAAAAAATTTCCCGGTGAACCCAAAAATTAAAAAAAATTCCCGCTAAATCATTCTTAATGTTTTGATTTGGGGGACCTTAAGATTAAGTTTAAATCGAAGGTTTTCAAACGCGGGAGATCTTAAAATTAAGTTGGTGGTTGTGGCGGGGGCACTTAAAATTCAGTCGATTCAAAAACGTTTCGAAAGTGGTGAAACTTATTTTTCTGCAGGGCAGGTTCACCTCTGGAAGTGGCAGGTCTTAATAATCAGCTGTTTGTTGCTGACCTGCCTGTGGGAGAACTTAATATTCAGTAGATTTCCCCTGTATTTCTAACAATTCCCACGTGAACGGTTACTACCCGTGTTTAAAATGCCCACATTGTAGACAACCTACTCTATAGAAATTACCACTGTTACCCATTGCACCTTAATTATAATTACCACATTTACGTACATAATAATTTATTTTTATTCCACCTTAACTACTATAAACGTGTTTTTAAGTGCCATTTGAAAGGGTTAAGGTTTCCACGAGTTTAAAACTGGTAGCGCTCACTTCTTAGATTTTGGTGTTTTATGGACTTATTTTTTTTTTTATTCTCATTTCGTGACAGAACCCTTCTACAGTAGAAGGCAATTACATACTGTCACTACTTTTCACGTCATACAAATGCATTCATCCAATTGTATAATACAGAGTCAAAAATCATATCATAATCAATGTTCTCACAATTATTTACAGAGTTTTCTTGAGATTGACAATTTATTAGATAGTTTTTTAATTTCTTTTTAAAAATATGTTTGCTTGGAATATTTTGTATGTCTTCTGGTAGGTTTACCCAAAATTTAGCTGCTTCATCTGCAAATGTTCCGCACAGTTGATTTGTGATTATTCGTGCACCACTTCTAGTATTTCTATATTCTAGTTCATTTATACTTATATAATTTCTAAAATATAGTGGACAATAATTGTAAACAATTTGGTGAGCTATCTTTAATACTTCATATTTATATATGTTATACGTATACAGCATTTTTAGTTCATCAGTGACTTCCGTAGAAATACTGTCATATTTTCCTTTCCTAAGACAAAATTTACCACATTTTTTTATACACGAGTCAACTAACTTAATGTTCTGTTTATTCGTGTTTCCCCATACAACAACCATATATCTTAAATGTGATAATACCAGAGATGTGCACAGAATCTTACGCATTTGGACATTGAGCAATGCCTGTAGGTATCTGATGTTTATCAAACCGTAGTTAGCCTTTTTAACAATGTTTTTAATGTGTGGGCTCCAATCTAACTTATCATTTATAGTAAGACCTAGACATTTAACTGATGATACACATTTAACTTCACTTCCATTTACGTTAATTGAAAAATTCCCAATTGAATTTCTAATGTTGGGTTTTGCCAGTATAACCATTTGCGTCTTTTTCAAATTTATGGCCATTCTATTCTTATTCATCCAGTTACAAATGTTATCCATATCATTAGTAATGTCCTGTCTAAAAGTATTCATTTCATCCGGTTTACCTATAACTATTAAACTACCATCATCTGCAAACAGAACCAATTTTCCATTAATTATGCAATAAGGTAAATCGTTTATCATTAGTAAGAATAAACTTGAGCTCAGACAACTTCCTTGCGGCGTGCCAAATTTAGTGACCTGTGTTGTTGAAGTTTTATTTTTACATTGAACAAATTGCTTTCTATTTTCTAAATAAGATTTAAACCATTGTGCGTCTATTTTGTACCACTCCAATTTTTTTACTAGTACGCTTCTGTTTAACATGTCGTATGCTTTTACAAGATCAAGTATTATTAGTGCACAAACTAAGTTTTTAGCTATTTCTGAGATTAATATATCTGTAATTGCTATTTGTGCATGTGTAGTTGAATGGCCCTTTAAAAACCCAAATTGTGCTTGATTAATTATTTCATTACTTATTATGAAACAGTTTAACTGAGTGTATACGATTTTTTCAAGTAATTTAGAGAATACTGGTGCGATAGATATAGGCCTTAGCTCATCACAAGTTTTAGCATTTTCAACTTTTGGTATAGGAACTATTTTTGATATTTTGAAGTAGTCCGGATAAACTTTGTCAGTAATGATTTTATTAACCAACCTTGTGATTTTATCTATAAAGACTGTCTGTTGCATTAATATATTTATCATCTTGTTACAAATACCGTATAAATCAGGAGCTGTTTTATTGTGGTTTTTAATGCATTTCCATGCCTCAATTACCTGATTAGTCTGCACTGGCTGGATAACAAACTTTTCTTTTGGAGTAATAAGCTGACTTGGCTTTGATGGCAAAATTGAGATATCGAAATTCTGATATTTCTTACTTATATTTATAAAGTGTGAATTAATTTCATTTACAGATAGATTGCATGTTATATTTCGTCTATCTCCTTTCGCAAAACCAATCCACTCTAAACCTTTCCATAACCCTTCAGATGTGATTTTAGAACGCAGAAACGCTGATGTATCATTTCTAATTTGTTTTTCAACTGACTTTGTAATAGTTTTTTTGTTTTTTGTAATATTCCATATTCTCCTTGGTTGGATCTTTTCTGTATTCTAAGTACGCTGATTGTCTTTGAAACTTAAGTTGTTTGGTGGCCGTGCTAATATAAGTAATTGGTTTGTTTGTATTTATTTTTCTTTCCTTTACAGGGGCTATACTATCAAAGATTTTTACTATTTCAGTACTCAAATTCTCTAATGATTCACAACGTGACAAATTCATAAGATACGGTTCTAAGGAGCTGGAGTTTGTGTTTTTATAATTTCTGAATACAACTAGTTTGTGCTCTTTTATGATTCTTTTCCTTACTATATTGCATGACACCAACATGTGATCCGACAAATGCGGTTCTGAAATGTTAACATTGTGTACGTTCTCAGATTTGTTTGTAATAATTAAGTCGAGACACGCATTTTTACGAGTATTTCCTTGCACTACTTGGGTCGCACCATTTTTAGTAATTACATTTTCTATCTTTTTGAAAACAGTCCGATTAAAATTGAAGTCTCCAAAGATATAGTATTCTTTTCTAAGATTTGTTAACTCTTTGAGAATTATTTCAATGCACTTAATATCAACTTGTAGTCCACACGCAGTATAGTCAGGTACTCTATATAATACTACTACTATGAAAGACTTATTCTGATCAATTTGAACTGATATTGTTAAATGCTCAATTTTTGATAATTCACTGATTGTACATTCAGATTTTAAATTTACTAACCTTACTTTATAGCATGATTTTATCATGATTGCTCCATGATGATAACTCCACCCCTACTGCTACCATTTCCCCGATCCTTCCTGTAGAGATTATAACCGGAGAGCTGTGGCAAAATTCTATTTACATTTAAAAAGGTCTCTGTCATACAGAACAAGTCAAAATTGTTTTCTACAATATAATCATATATATACATGAATTTGTTAAAACTTGATTGAACATTTAAATGAGCACAATGAATATTTATTAGTATACCAGATGGTCTGCTTATTCCTGTGGAGTTTGATTGTCTAAAAAAGTTGTTGGGTTTTCTGGCGTCACAGCTGTTTGGTTTTGTTGATTTTTTCCAGCATTAGATGTATCGTCTTCAGCTCCTCCTTCATCCTCCTCTTCGTCCATTTCCTCGTCTTCGTTTTCTTCCTCCTCTTCTTCGTCCATTTCTAGTGGAATTTCGTCAAAATTGCTGTGTTTGTTGAGATGATATAATTTATCAGGTCCAATTACTGCTTGTTGTTTGTAGTCGATTTTTGACGCGATTCCTTTGGCACGAAGCTCTTTCGCCTTTTCCCTTAACTTCTTTTCTCGCAAATAGATTTCATATGGCAAATCCTCGTTGATGTAGAACGGATGTTTTGTGTTCATTCTATTTCCGTATACCTCGTTTCTCTCGCTCAAATTTCGAAACCGTACTCTGATGAGGCGATTGTTTGATGCAGGTGTATTGCCGAATCTATGTGCTGTATCAATGCTAATTGACTTTGTGGTTAATGTTTGTATTAATTTTTCAACTTCGCTTTTTAACTGATCTTGAGTTTCCTCAGCTGTTTCTTGGATTCCCACAAAGATCAAGTTAATCTTCTTTAATTCTCTTTCGTTACGAATTGCTTGCGATTCCATGCTTTCAATCCTCTTCTTGCTTTCCCGAATTTTTGATGCATGTGATGTTACTTTTTCCTTGATGTCCGTAATTTCCTTAGAATGTTTTTGTACTGTTTGGCTCAAAGCTTTAATCGAATCCTGGATTTCTTTTATCCCATCTAGTTTTTTGTCCATTTTGTGTAAATATTCCAGTAGATTTGGTTCTTCCTTTTTAGCCTTTTTGGTAGGAATTGCTGTTTCTTCGTCACTGCTACTGCTCAATTCATGCTTTTTATTTTGTTTGTTGACTTGAGTTAACTTCCGCGTTGCGGCTCGTGTCGTTCTTGATGTTGTTTGAGCACCGCCCCTTAGGTTCTTGGGTGGAACCATATTCTTGGAATTAAAATTTTTCAAAAGTTATTCGGCAGCTTGCTATTTCGTCAGCTTTTAATCTGTTAACTGTATTTCTTTAATTGTATGTTGTTTACCTGGGACTACGCCCAGATCTGCACCGTGCAATATGTGTACAGTCTGGGACCGATGAAGATGTCCACTAAACTATGTTAAAAACAGTAGTTAAGTGTATACTGGTGCTTGTTTTAAATTCTACAGTTAATACTATAACTTCTACTAAAATTCTAGCAAAAGTTAAAAAATTTAACTGGTCAAATTCAATTTTTTCAATTAAAAAATAGCAAGAGACGGAATTTGTTTACATCTGCTCAGCTGTGCTCAAGTTGCAAGATCGTCTGACTTATTTTATGGGAAAATGTTTTATTGTGGAAGGATTTCAACGATCCAAGTAAAAATAATTTGGTTTAAGTGTAATAGTAAGAAAATGTTGTAAAACAGTGCAGTAAGGGTTCTGCAAAACACAGTTGATTTAGTAAAGTAGTAAACACGTGAAATTGTGGAGCGGAACAGTTTTAAAGAAACAAGGGAAAAATATGTTAGTAGAAAAATAAATTTTGGTTAAAATACGAGAACATTTAAGATTTTTATATAAAATCGTTAAAATAAAATATGTGAAAAATCTCAGATAGATCTTCCGTCAGAAGTTTTGAATATTCTTTTTAGTTTTTTAATTTGGGAAATTAGTAAATTTGTTTATTGAGTTTTTTTTAAAATGTTAACATTACGTCGTTTGTGATGTTATTTTTTGTGGTTGACCCCATCAAAAATATTTATTTAAAAAGATTTAGAATGCTAGAGGGTTCTTGAGAACCTATAAATCTGAAGATCTAGTATTCGAAAATGTTTGGAGCAAAAGTTATTGTCAGTTGAACGTTAGAAACCTAGTTCTGTATTATGTGGACAAACTTTCAGGTCATCACCGTGCCCAAAGTGAATACCAACTATAAAACTACATTGCACCGTCTAGTACCGGTATCCTTTAGAATTCTTCTATTTGCTCTAGTTCATTAGCTAAGGCCAAGGCAATGCCAGTTAATTTTGCAAGGTTTAATGCGTACTCAAGATTACAGATGCTTATATAATTAACGAGTTTCCTGATTAAGAGTAAAACATAATTACATAATTATAATGATTTAAGTATGTGCGCATGCATGATTTGTATCACTCAGGATGCAACAATTTGTAAAATGTTTTTCGTTTAAAAATTTTTTTAGCTTTCGCTTTAATCTTTCGTTAAGCTTTATGTAAAACATTTACGCCACTACTGTGCACTTGAGTATTTAGCTGCACCAATAAAAAAGTAGGTTTAAGCTCTGATTTGCCCAGATTCATGAGACTTGCTGAAAACGAACAGTTATGGTCTTTGTTTGCATTGCAGTTCCACTCCACGCACAGTTTCTGGTCAGAGATTTAAAGAAAGAGTAGTTAGCTTTCTGAGAAGTAAGATTAGTTATTAATCTAGCATCACAATCTAAATCAATACACTACAATCAATCAACAATCTAACCTTATACTACTTTGATAAGTGGCTGGTGTCGGTCAATTCAATTATATAACTACCATGAAATTAATAAGTCAACAATTTTAATGCAATTTCTTCAGTCATGCACATCAACGACACGGCAATTTTGTATAACAGCTGAAAAAAATTGTTTAAAAATTGAAACAGATGATAAGGTAAGACCGGAAAAATATTGCATTAAATACCAACATTATGAAACTTGTAAACGTTAGTATGAACATGAGAAACTTCGGTCCGAAAATGGAAAACTTGAAATCTTGAAAATATTATTTAATATTGGGAAACTTTTTAGCTAATTTTAGCAAAATTTTAACTAATACTTCTAATACTAATAAAATTTGTTTACAGTTGGGAAACTGATTTTGTACGAAACTCGGAAAAATTGTCTCTGCCAATTTAAATGTATTGCTCACAAACGTTAGTGCCAGGTTAATTACGTAAAACTAAAAATTTAGTAAGCAAAAATCTTGTTACAAAGTCGGGTAATCTTATAAATCTTCGGAATATTTTGAAACATTTCGTTCCACAGTTCGATATTTCGTCTATTTTCGTTCCCTTTGTTCCCTATTCTCTTCCTTCCCTTTCCTTCTCCTTCCTTTTCTTTCCCATTCCTTTTCCTTCCCATTCTTTTCCCCTTTTTCCTCATTCGGCCCGAAATTTCCCGGTATCCTAGATACCAGGATACCGAGTTTTTTCCAGCGGCGGCTGTTTGTAATTACTTCATCAATTCATGTACGATCTAATTTTAAAATACGTCTGGTATCTGCTTAAAATTGAGTACTTTAGTGTAATGTTTTAAAAAAATTTGGTCGTCCACTTTCTACAATTTCAGATTTTTTGCATGAAGGCTATAAGTTTGTTTAGCATGCTTAGCAGCAATTTTTCAACCAACACATATTCGAGCGCGTTCAAAATTCCTTTAATTACAAAACATAAAAAACCGCCTACTGTTAATTCAACATGCACTGAAATTATATTACCTAAGAAATAACAAAATAAAGAACATATTCTGTTTTTGTTATTCCCCCTATCAGTTCAATACAATTTACAATTCCAATTTATTTGCTATTTATAACTAGCAAATTGTCTAGAGTAAAAGAAATAAAATTTCCAAAGTGTTAGTCTCTAGAGACTGCTTCTATAAAAAGTTACATGCATATAAACCCTACCTGAATTACGTGGATTTTGGTTCTGAAAAAACATGCGTAAAAATGCAGCAATCTGATAAAAAAGAAAGTTAATGAAAAGCTATTTACCGATTTTTTTTCTTGAATTGGCACTTCAACTTATAGCCTCTGAATTGGATTTACGAAGCAGCAAAGAAGCATATTTACCTGATAATATCTTATTTCTGATTTTTTGTAAAAATCCAGTTTTTCATCGAGTAAATCCGCATTGACAAAGACGTTCCCTAATCCCTACTTGCCGAGTCCAAGAAAGTAATGGTAATCACACAAGAAAAAGGAACAGTTTTTTCTTTGGCACCGACTCAATACCTGCGTGCAGATTGCAGGTCTTCCTTCCATTGTGGAGTAAAGGTTTGCAACACTGCGCACTGGGAAAACATTGTGGGATTTTGAAAAATGAATAGAATAATTATTGTATTTCGTGAATTAGTATATAAATAAAGGGTGTCCGATAAGTAAAGTCACAAAAATTACTTATTAATAAAACGTTGTAGTTGTCATTTAAAAACGAGTTATTATGTACTTGATCAAAAAAAATGTTCTCTAAATTGTTCATTTCAACAATAAAAAATTCATTTAACATATTCTGAAATTTTCCACTAAACAGTTAGCCAGTACGTTGTGAACATAACCGATCTGGGATCCTTGTAAACTTTTTTTGGTTTCAAAATTCACTTGTCGGCTTTTATCTGCTACAAACAACGTAACATATTTACGATCAATTTTCACTTTATGCGTTTGCGCACCAATCATTTTCTTTCTGCTTCTTACCTCAGTGTCTATTTTATTGCCGGTTGCATAATAAGTGTTTGGAGTTGTTCAAGTGCAAAACTAATGTTTATATTCATATGACTTCGTTTGTTGGCATTGTGCGAAAATCTAATTGAAGCATGAAATTATACATTTACATAAATCCTGAAATATTCTAGTTCTATCCGAATGCTTTACTGCATCAATGGAGCAAAACGATTTGATAATCAGAATATTACGCAAATATATCATGTGGTTCTGGGAATATACACAAAACAAATAGAACAACACTTGCAAATAAATTAGTTATTAGTTTGCCGCAACGCCTGTTAGACCCGTTAAACTTGACGAGTCCCTAGTATTCCTGCTTATAATTTTCCAAGGGCGTGCCAAAATCATCCCCATTTTAGCATTGCATGAATATAAGACGGCGTTTGGGTTGTGCGCCAGCAGACAAAGCAACACCAAACAAAACGACCACCGATCCATAATATCCAAAATCGGAGTTTGTTTTTAATGTTTCCAAGCTTTTCAGACCGAGAATAATATTGAGATCAAAACTAGTTTCACATTTTGGATTCCAAAACTCAGCAATACAATTTCTGGGGTTTTATGAGTGCCACTCAAAGCATACTTGATTGACTACCCTTTGTCCTCATTGATCATCTTTGAGGTTTTGAAAATGGATAATGTGGCTATTTTGGGGAGAAATTGATTTTATTATTTCGCAACTATTTATAATTTGGTGGGAAGCACTCTAAAGAGCTGTACTGATGAATTGATTTGTCACGAAATGCAAGAATTAATGAAAAACTTATGGACTTTCAGTTTTTGCTGCTACATTCAGTTGAAGAAGAATCTAGCACAGCAATATGATACTTCGATACTAGTGGAAATATAGCAGCGCAGAAAATGCACATAAATCTAAAAGAACGACAATATATATTTTAAAACTGTTCAACTAGCCACTATTTCATATATAATATTTATTTAAGTGTTTTACAAAAAAAATCTGCCAAAAATAGTTCTACTGGGATTTAAAGAAAAGTTTATTTATGAAGATTTATGAAATCTTGTATATTTTTTAGCTTTCCTCTAACAACTATAATCAGAACTATAAAGCTACTACTTCGACGTCGTTTGACAGATTCAAGTTGTAAATGCTATACTGCATGGTAACCAGATAAAGATTGAATTTCCTTCTGAGTATTTCGGGATTTAATTATAATAAAGTATCAACATTTAATTTACAGATGATCCAATAACGGTGCTGTCGTTACATAAAAGCACACCAGGCTATTTTTTGATGGATCAATGTGAAAAGTGAAAAGCAATTAAATTAAGTTGGCAAAAGGTTAGTAAACTCCGTAGAGTTTAATATATTTTAGCAAAATTGACTTTTATTATTTCCCTATTTCTCCAGAAGCGTGTGGACTTTTCCAGATTTGGATTTTCCTTTCTTTTGTTTCTAAACTGCAACATGTTCCATTTTATCACTATTTACTGCAAGTAAGATCATGTATTGATTCAATTTTATTTACCATGCATGGTTCCAAAACCAACATCGCTTTTTGCTTTCATCATCCTCAGAAAATGTCACAGCCATTTCACTTCAGGGCAGAACCGCTTGTCTCTGGAAGTTCAATGCGTGTTTCAGAGCAACCGGCAAATATCTAGAAGAGAAAAGAGTAGAAATACGTGCGAAATGCATTTTTAAGCTACGTCATGGTTTGGGAAGTAAATTTTTTAACGTATCCGCTAAAAATACTCCATGTTTTGCTTGCTTCCGTTGCTGGTTATGCCTGAGCTGGCTTTGCTTTTCCGGCATATCAAATACTGTCAGCGTGTGAAGCAGAGAAAAGCTCATGGAAGCAACACCTTTTGTTTTCCCACAGATGCGTGTGTCTGACTGGGCACGCACTGTGACGCAAAATAATTTATTTACATGGGGATTTTACTTTTGTATGTAGAAAAAGGATGTAAAATGTAAGTGTCTAAAAATAGGTAACCATTTGTACAGATTTTGGCTACTGAACGCACTTGGTTGTGAATATTCTCAAAAAGTTATCCTGCTCGTTTTTAGGGGACGGTTTTTCAAAAAAAGTGAATGCTTGATGCTTGTTTTGCATTTACCCATCCGCCAATAGTCCTCCAGTGGCATCTAGAATACCCAAAATTCCAGAAAATCAAGTTGGAAATAAACAATATCGCTAAAATAATACAAAAGATGAACAGCAACTTGCCATCACACATCCTTAATGACTGACAAACTATCACCATTTTACAGTACAAAACCGTAACCAACAGTTTGGCTTGGGACTAATTATCTTTTGGCAGGTTGCTATACTGTAATTTCCTTAAAAGGATAAGAAAAACTTTCCCCAAAAACACATGGTCTTAAATTTGTTCTGCTTATGGATATACCATTTCGGAATTTTTGTTCACCTTAACGCCTATACCCCAATTTTGAATGCACGTACACAATTAAACATTTAATACTCAAATGGAAAATGCCAGCTTCGAAAAAAGGATTAAAAAAGCTTTTGGCACGTGGTCTTTGGTAATCAGCTAAATCCAATATAGAAAGTTGAAATTGACGTATGAAAATCTTACTGCAAGTTTCGTGGAACTTTTTTTGTTTGACTTCGGCTTTGGCAATAAAACTAAAGTGACTGGGAATGGAACACGGAAGGAACATGTAAACAGTTAATTTGTCACAATGCATTGGAACAAATGCAGAAAATCAAAATCTACCTAAAACGTCTTCACTTAACTGACTCATGTTCCATTGTTAAAGATGTGTGATGTGTGTCTGATAAGAAAAACCCATTGCTACCAAGTTCGTCACAAAGGTTATTAGTTTTAAGGGTGTAATATCGTTGATAAGACAAATTCCACCCATACAATTCCGAAGGCTCTTTGCCACCAATCAGTAAAGTATGTGCTCAAGAAGAACATCCAATGCAATGTAATGCAGTACGCATTTCATTAGAGATCAATAGATGCGTAATAAAAGGTAGAGATATAACCATTTTCTCCAGAAATCTGGGTAATTTAGATAGACTTTAATTGAAAATAGATGGGCATGTCTTAATACATTTTATGACCAAATTACGTTTGAAAATATGCATAGGATGTATCATCAGATTTTATTCTAAACTGAAGATCTAAGAACACACACACCTGTATTTACGTGCCCGCTCATTGGTTTCGCAAATAATTTCTTGGCATCTAATCCAAGCATAACAGCTTCAAATTATATTTTTTGCTATACACAAGCAACGGTAAGAAAAGCCATTAAGTATCAATTGAAGTGTTTCTCCAGCAATACACAACATTCTTTACGCTGTCCATTCCCGCTATTCTTCCAATTTAACCCAATGTCTTGCCATTAAGCTCCCTTTTTACTAGTCCATTTAATGGGCATTGCTCTCACTCAGAATCGGTTAGCCCGTGCTATTTCCTCTCTCACAAATTCGCCAAGAGAATTGAGATCTCCCATTTAGAAAATTGGGATCAGCACATCTCGTTAAGATCATGAGAGAAGAGAATTTTATCAAGTGCTCTATCTACTTCCTTGCTAATGTAATTTACCCTAATCCAACTACAAACTTCGGCTGCTGACCAAAGGAAGCAGCGTTGATATAATGTTCGCTGGAGAATGTAATGTAGCCAACGGCTGATGCTCAATAAAGTTTTTCCGCCCAACCAACAATTACTCTACCCATAAAAACCTCCACCACATACACTGCACACCTATTTTACGTACAATATTATATCTTTTACACTTCTATTCAAATATTCATACAGCTTCAATCCATTTCCAAAAAAATGCTTGCAAAATTGACACTTGACTGATGACTGTTTTATCCTTTGCTGCCGGCACACCACTGGCACGGTCCATTATATGTAGCGTACAAGTCGTCGTTTGAGGAGAATGAAAAAGCTTGTCACTTGATTTGTTGCTCCAAAGATAGGATTGTACAAGTAAAAACGTGAAATATTGTCTGGTTGTCTGTCAGATTTTTTGTACAAGTGAACCACAACTAGAACATAGATGTGTCATATATTATACAAAGCGTAGAGTGCAGTGGAGAAACTAAAAAATACAAAGGATAGAAGTGAAAAGTTTCACGTAGAAGCTAATGATAGTGCAAATATAGCACCAAAAATGATTTTTGTAAAATGTGAACGACGCTAGGATAACTGATTGTGCATTTTGGAAATTCGCTTGGTACATATACTATAACCTTTGCTGGCGGATTGATTCTTCTACTGCTGACTATTTCACACATAAGCATGTACTAAAATTTTTAGCGGTAAGATGATCTGTGGCATAGGCCAACTAGAATCAAACGTATTGAAATTTTTGGTACGGAAGACTTACGCTCCTGTATTTCACAATTTATAAGCACATTTTAAGACAACTCAAGGCTTTTGTTTCGTCATTAGTTTCCACAGAATCTAATTTTATACTAATTTGGGTGACCGGCACTTTTATAGCCGTATTTTTATCGCGGTAACTTTATCGCCGACATTTTTATCGCGGGAAGCAGTGTGGACGTGCGCCCATTACCCACGGGTTGGGTGACCCAGTAAAACCCGGGTTTTTGGGTACCCAGCCCACCTTGTTTTGAGGGTGGGTTTTGGGTAAAAGTGGGTTTTTAAAATAACTATTGAAAAAAACACATTTTTTGTAAATAAGTGACCTTTTTGCTTCATATAATATTGAAATTTTCCAAAATATTCATAGTTTTTGCATTCAGGAATCATTTATTACGTGATTTCCGGGCTGAGCTACTGCCTTTTGGGGTGCCAAATTCTTGGCGGGTACAGAATTTAGTACATAATATTGCAATACCCACACATACCCAGATATACCCACTTTTACCCAAAAACCCAGATAAACCCGGGTGGGTTGGGTTTTTGTTAAAAACCCGCGGGTTTCGTCCACTCTGGCGGGAAGTATATCGCCTGGTAAGATTATCGCGGTAACTTTATCGCCCAGTAAGTTTATCGCCAGGTATTTTTATCGCCGGAACTTTATCGCGGAACAAGATTATCGCCGAGCAATATTATCGCCAAGTAATATTATCCCATAGCAATATTATCGCCAAGTAATATTATCGCCGAGCACTATTATCGCTAAGTAATATTATCGCCGAGCAATATTATTGTTATGTTTGAATTCAAATTAGGTACTCAAGAACGTTCACTCATCGTTTTAATGCATGACTCATTCAAATACGCTGGTTAAGCAAGAAGATCAAACAGCTTACCACTACACTATGCTTTGTAAGGCAAACAACGTTCTGTCGCTTTGCCATTTAGGTAAAAGTGTACGCTAGTATTTAAGGACAAAAACGTGAATAAATCAAGACTCTTACGCCAGTATCAAACTGAAACTCATTGTGTTCTTGTTGATCTCATTTAAGCAACCTACCCATTAACCAAAACCCTAACATTATCGCAAAGAAATATTATCGCCGAGCAATAGTATTGACAAGCAATATTATCGCCCAGCTCAGCTGAGCCAGCTGTATTATTGCTAAGCAACATTTCCGCCAAACAAAGAATCAATGACTAGTAATATAACATGAAAATATTTTGATGTAAAAAATTAAGAAGCAGTATGACTGCTATTTTTCGCGTTAAAGATTAAACATTAATTTGGAATTTGTACTTATGAAATGCACAATGGCAAATTGGCAACTGCTTGGAGAAAATTGCGTAAGCTTTAAAACAATACGATACATGTAACCATTGCGTGTTTTTTTCTTTTGGAGAAGGGGTAGTCAACAAATATACTGAACCTTTCTGCTCTGCATTAAATTTTCAGACTTCAACAAGTTTAGTATCAGAAACCCATTTGGAAATAACCGTGTTTTGAAATCGGTTGTGCCGGAAATAGGTTCACAGTGACCTAGGTATCATGCCGGTGGTGGGTGGTGGCGGGTTTGTTGTAATTTTTGATGCACGATGGTAAAAATGATGTGATCGGAGTAACACAACTTGTAGATATTTTTGGGGTTAGAAATAGTCAATAAAAGTAATTTTATTACACAAATAAACAATTAGTCAATTAATCAGTTAATTTTCCCCATTAAAACCTTGCCACTCTGTGCTTGCAAGCTAATAATAATATTGGTAAACCGACGACGACAGAGGCTGGTGTGTGTTGCTTGTCTTGGCTCTTGGGAGATTCTGGTGGGCTCGTCTCTCTTCTCTCTTGTACCACAAGCCCAAAAACTGGAAAGCGTCACTAAAATGAACTGGCATTTTGGCATTGGTAGAAATAAAAGCACTCAGGATTGGCTAAAATAACGATACACCAAATTGGCTGAGAACAATGACTGTTCATCACAACTAAATATTATTTCCTACGTACTATTGACATATTACGAAATACAGCTAGCTTGTGAACAGCTAAAATAGGCGGAGACAAAAAACATACAAGAACTTTTACAAACTTAACAGGGCTGAAGGCCCAAACAAAGAAATAGCTTCTCCGTTCAAAACACCATTTTTTTACCCAAAAGCACACCTTGTTTTGCTTTTAGGGCTGACGCGTAATACTTCAGTTTTACGAAAAAATAGCAGTGTGAAAATTAAGGTTGCTGATGTTAACTTTAATTACTCCATGGATGAGTCGCTGACGTCATTTAAATAATTATTTCGAGTATCTTCTGATTTAGCAATAAAATTTGCAATGGTTACAATCTTACAGAAAGAAGGACATGTAACCAAATATAGTGAGAAGGAGTTTTGGTGTTTTTCCCATTTTTTAGCATTTCGTCAAAATTGACACATATACTAGGATTTTTTTAGTTTTGTGAAGATAGCTTTTGTATGCATCACAATCTGGAAAATCGCCGGAATGCCCATCCTAGAATATTTATTTTCTGTTTTAACAAAACAAACCACTAGACAAAATTCGGTTTCGTCGTGGAGATATTTGGAAAAATGTACCGACAAGCTTACCAAATTTGACGGAATCCATCGTGCCAAAAGTGATCGAATGCTGTTTCGGTCTGCGTCATTCAAACTGTCTGATTAATATACCGAATTAAAGCCAATGAAAAACGACAGGATCGTGTTTCTCAGTTTTTTGAAATACACACTAAAAAAAGTTATGACCATATTCACAAAGTGATGGATTTTTGGACAAAATGGAAAGTTTCTATGGTCATAACTTTCTTGTTGGTGTGTATTTCAAAAAACTGAGAAACTCGATCTTGTAGTTTTTCATTTGCTTTAATTTGGTATATTAGTCAGACAGTTTGGATGACGCAGACCGATACAGCATTCGCTCACTTTTGGCTCGATGGATTCTGTCAAGTTTGGTAAACTTGTCCATACATTTTTCCAAATATCTTCACGATGAAATAGAATTTTGTCTTGTGGTTTGTTTTGTTAAAACAAGCAATAAATATTCTAGGATGGGCATCCCGGCGATTTTCCAGATTGTGATGCATACAAAAATATCTTCAAAAAACTACAAAATCCTGGTATTCTTCGAAAATTGTGACAATGGTTACATTTGATCATCCTGTTTTTACTGAAAACGTCACGCTGGAACCAAAATAATACTATTTTTAAATTCACAATATAAACGGGTACATATGTGCCAATTTTGACGAAAATCGGAGAAAGTGCCCAAAGTTTGTGAAAAACACTAAAACTCCTTCTCAGTACATGAAAATGGACTTACGTATCTTAAGTAACATTGTAATTCGTTTCATTTACTGCGTTAGGTCTACGACAAACGTGATGCTTTTCTCAGTAGCTAAGTGAGGTCTGGTCCGGCCCGCGTGATTTAAAAATTACTTTTTGGTTACCAACACATAAAGCTCTATATTTAATAATGTAAATATTACATAAACATAGTATGGCACTACTGGTATACGCAGTTGAAAACCAAGCAATTACATACAGCGGTATTTACTTTTCAAACACTTCAAAAAAGGCTATCTCTCAATCACAGTTTTTCTAAGCTCCAATGTTTCAAAGTCCGAATATTGAAAATGGTTAACTTAAAGATTTTATTGGTAGTAAATATTTGTTTAGTCTATTTTGCTGGTGGGTAAAAAAGAGTTTTTCGTATAGTTTCTAGACGAAAGCCAACAGAAATAAACGTCCATAGGACTATTTCAAACACAAGTTAGAGACTGCGTGAGGGCCTAACGCCCATTAGAAAATTCCGGTAAGTTCGGATCTCAGTATATCACCAAGATCCCCCCAAAACTCCCAACTTTTTCTTATGACTCTTCCAATGAAAATGCTCTTTTTCTGCTTTGCTCCGCTTTGCCCACTGCTCTTACGTAACCAAAAACGCCTTTTTATGCGGTCAGTTTTGTAAAATCAAAAATCTTCTTTCATTGAAATGAAATTAAACACGATTGAATTAAGATTATTTCTAGGATAGTTTCATACGATGAATTAGCTGAAACTGATAATATTTAAACAAATAAAGTTACAAGCAACTTAACGTAGCTTTAAAATCAACTTAAATTTGCAACTTGTGGAAGCCAAAGTAACTATAATGCATAACAGTTACTTGTAACTAAAGAAAGTTATAAAATCTGATAGCGTGTATTCAAACGTAACTAACTGTAAATTAACTAGTTACTGAAAAATTGCAGTATGTGCCTTTTTAGCTAAACATCGTACACCATTTTAAATATATTTTGATCTTTTTATAAAATTTCATCAAAATTTACAAAGTCAGCAGATAAGTATATAAAACGACACATTAAGAATACCAGCTACAACTGAACAAATCAAAACTCGCATTTTAAAACAGTTTTATTTTTGCAGAAATCTCTATTTTTTCAATTTAAAATTTTCTCTCGAGCCCCAGTCCGGCCCTTCTTGGGGTCCGGCCCGCGTGACGATCACGCACCAGGACACGCGTCACTTAGCCCCTGGCAAAGCAAATTTATGTGCTTAAAATATTATTGGAAATGGTCAGTTATAACCGTGTATTATCAACAACTTCGACCAAACTCTCTTTTTTAAAGTCTTTCACATAGCGTATGGACACTTCTATACTTTATTTACCCTACATGACCCCACAGCTACCAGCTTTCGTCCTCTCGAGAAAATAGCACAGCATTTACCCTTCAGGGCAGACTGTCTGTTTCCGAAATTTCAATGCATGTTGCGGAACAACAGGTATGTATTTATAAAAACATAAATGCGTGCATTTTGCAGTTTTAACCAACTTCACGGCTTGCCAAGTGAATTTTTCAACGCATCCGCTAAAAATACTCCATGTTTCGCTTGCTTGCCTTTAGGGTTATGCTACAGAAGCTGTAGTATAACTGGCTTTGCTTTTCCAGCATAATAAATGTTGTCAGTGTGTGAAGCAGAGAAAAGGTCGTGAAAGCAACACCTTTTGTTTTCCTACAGATGCGTATCTGGCCGGGTGTGCAGTGGAACGTAAAATAATTCATTGCCACGGGTATCTCGTTTTTGCATAAAAGAATAGGGATGTAAAATGTAAGTGAAAGTTGTTGGACAGGATCTAAGAATAGGTAGACATTTGTGCAGACTTTGTCTAATGACAGCACTTGGTTGTGTATATTGTCAAAAAGAATTCCAGCTGGTTGGTAGGGGTTTGGTTTTTAAATTTAAAAACTTGCATTTCCCAATTTGTAATATTCCAACCGGTTTTCCACATTTCTTAATTAGTACAATTTTAATATCTAAAAACGTAGCATTAGATATTGGATTTAATACAATACCAGATGTTTGGTCCTAGGTAGTTAGCTCCAATTTTTTAGCTACACCTACATTTAGCTACAAGGATGCAAGCTCCACTTGGCTTTTACCTCCACTTTTTAAAGTTCCAATGGACTTTAGTTCCACCCATTTTTTAGCTCCACCGCCTTTACTTCCAAAAGTTTTCATTGTAAAATTTACTTTAATTGAAATTAACTAAATTGGAAAATCAGTGGTAAGCAAACCTGTTTGTCATTCATATGTCGCAAAGAACTCATTCAAGCACACTTGGAGCTCATAAAACACATCTAAAGGCTTCGTGTTTGTAGTCGCTTCGTAGAAGCTTTTTGACTCAAGAATACATGCTCTTTAAAACCAGAGTGCTTTGATAGGACACAAAATTCATCTTGAATGTTGCATTCACATATTTGGTTAGTGTTTGAAACTATACTTCAATCTGTTGTGCAAGGGCAAATTAGTTCATGTTTTGCTTAATTGCTTGATTGAATGATTTATTTTAACTGCTATCAGAAACAGTATTGCCATTCATTCTCGATTTGAAATGTGATTTAAATAATGTGATTTAAATGTGGTTGTATTATGATAATGTAATAAATATTTGCGATGCCGCTATATTCTCATTTTCAAAATAGTATAACTAATCGGCTAACCAATCAAAACTTTTGTTGTAAGTACTTTGCGATAGTACTGGAAAACTTTCGCTACCAGTGACTAGTAAATATTTCATAGACACGTGTCAATAAATTCAATTTTTATACTTGAAGTCATTTCTGGTTACACTGGATGAAATTCTTGCTGGTTGTAAATGCAATGGAACTTTGATAAAAGAAAAATATAAAAAGTTTGGTATCAAGAAATTTGCACATTGTCATTTCAGGTTTAAAACTAGCATATTCATATTCATGTAAGCCCATATCAATGGTGGAACTAGAAATGGTGGAGGTAAAAAAATTGTAGCTAAAATATTTTTGGAGGTAAAGACCGGGTGTAACTAAAAAAAGTGGAGCTAAAAATTTGGAACTAGAGTCCGGTGTAACTAACGTCTTTTGAGCTAACTACCGTACACCGTTTAACCATCTGTCAATCCACCTCAACTGTGATCTAGGATTCAAAAATTCCAGAAAATCAACTTGGAAATAAACAATGTCGCTAAAATAATACAAAATATGAATGGCAATTTCTCAAAAAAATTAAACTATTAGGAAAGATCCACTTGGAACTAATCTTTTTACATGTTGCATTATCGCAATTTCCTTGAACGTATAACAAAAAATACTTTTCCCCAAAACAGATGGTCTTAAATCTGTTTATCTGATGGATATACTATTCTGGTAAAAGTTCATTTTATTTCACACTAACGCGACTACCAGAATTTTGAATGCGCGTACACAATTGTATAATTACAACTCGAATAAAAATTGTCAGCTTCAAATACAGGATGGGAAAAAATTGCTGGAGTGTGCTCCTAGGTAATCAGCTAAATCCTGTATAATCAGTAAAAATTGACGTATGAAACTCTTACTGCAGGTTTTGTGGAACTTTTTTTGTTTGAATTTGGCAATAAAAGCAAACTGACTTGGAACTGAATGAGAATGTAGATAAATAATTGGTCATAATGCAGTGCAAAAAATGCAGAAAATTAAAATCTACCCCTTCACGTAACTGACTCGTTCCATTATTAACGAAGTTCATTTCATTTCTGGGTTATGTCTTTTTGAATGAATTGCTCGCAATCTCATTCTAACTTTTTTTCACCAGAGCACAACATAAAAAACCAGGTAACTTACTTGACCGTTAGAAATCAAAGTATTTTATGATGGTTGGGAAGAACAGAAGTTCTATGCAACTCTAAATACAGAAACAATGGCGTTTTTATTTAATACAAGCAAAATAATAACTTTTGCAGTTTCTTTGCATTTATACAAATCTGGAAAGTAACAGATAACCTGAAAAGAACACACATTGCTACCGAGTTCGTTACATAGGTTATTAGTCTCTAGGGTGTAATATCGTTGATAAGACAAATTCCACCCATACAAATCCTAAGGCTTTTTGCCACCAATCAGTAAAGTAAGTGCTCAAGAAGAACATCCAATGCAATGTAATGCAGTAAGCATTTCATTAGAGATCAATAGTTTCGTAAAAAAGGTAGAGATATAACCATTTTCTCCAGAAATTTGGGTAATTTAGACTTTAATTAAAAATAGATAGGCATGTATTAATACAATTTATGACCATATTACGTTTGAAAATATACATAGCATGTATCATCAGAATTTATTCTAAACTGAAGATCTAAGAACACACACACCTGTATTTACGTGCCCGCTCATTGATTTCGCAAATAATTTTTTGGCATTTAATCCAAGCATAACAACTTCAAATTACATATTTTTGCTATACACAAGCAACGGTAAGAAAAGCCATTGAGTATCAATTGCAGTGTTTCTCCAGCAACACACAAAATTCTTTACGTTGTCCATTCCCGCTATTCTTCCAATTTAACCCAATGTCTTGCCATTAAGCTCCCTTTTTACTAGTCCATTTAATGGGCATTGCTCTCACTCAGAATCGGTTAGCCCGTGCTATTTCCTCTCTTACAAATTCGCAAAGAGAATTGAGATCTCCAATTTAGATAATTAGGGTCAGCCCATCTCATTAAAGTTATGAGGGAAAATTATTTTATCAAGTGCTCTATCTACTTCTTTGCTAATGTAATTTACCCTAATCCAACTACAAACTACGGCTGCTGACCAAAGGAAGCAGCGCTGATGTAATTTTTTGCTGGAGGAGGTAATGTAGCCAGCTCTTGCTGCTCAATTTGAGTTTTTATTCAATTTCTGTGACGCCAGTAGATAGAAACACAAGCCGTTGTCATACTCTCTGTAAATCTTACCCTCTTAAAATTTTAGATCTGTTTCAGGTTACTGATTGATACATATACAACTTGCACATGAATATGTTTCTCAATCAAAATTTCATTTCACTTAGGTCGCTTCTTTCAAAAAATCTGCGATTTTTATTCAAAATTATTGGGAACTTTCTCCGTTCTTATAAATTGTTGGCATGCATTTACATTATACTTGTATAATTTACAACAGGCTCCAAAAGCAAAACACAAATCCAGTACAATGCTTAAAAATGCTATGTTCCTAGATAATTTTTAAAAACTTAATTGTTTATATTATTATCGTAATTTTTAGTTGCAACTACCTGTAAAATTTTGACGTCATAAAAAAGAAAAAATGAAGCTCCTGGTGCACCAAGTATGGAGATGAATCGCATGTTTAGCTGATTACAGATAATTTTTACGCTTGCATTTCTAAATTAGCACTTTGCTCATTAGGTTTCTTCAAGTTAGCTTTGTTCATTATTAAGATATCGAGAAAACAGTGTTACGTGGCCAATTACAATGAGCGATGCAAAGACGCACTTCTGCACTTGAGAGCAGATTGAACTGTTCTAGCTTTATTATCTTAAAGTGTGGTGTTTATATAGAGGTCTCAGGTAGGACCGTTAGAATATACATAAGGAGAGAGAGAGTAAACAGGCTTAGCTAGACCGGTACAATCATAAGCTATATCAATCACACAATTCACACATCAGCATAGTTATAACTCGTACATATAAATATATAAGAACGTATATAAAATGTACTTTACAATATGCATACAAACTTCGTTGAATGCAACAACAGTAATGTTTAGCGTGTCTGGTATTTTTTTACTCTGGAACTCTACAAATTCCTACATACAATAAAAATTGAGACATTTCTTCAATTGCTCTAATTTAGTGCCCGACATTACACGCAGTGCAAAGTGCAATGCTTCTTCATTCAAACTGCAAAGATTTGTACTCTGACACACTCCACTACACACGCCTACTTGACTAACCTCATTAAATCCTGAACGCTCCCACATTTCACTCAAAGATGACATATGTCAAACACTCTCCTTCTCTAATTCACAATTCTACCGAAACCTTTATACAGCCTCAATTCTGTTTCAGCAAAAAAAACCTATGCAAAATTGACACTTGATTGATAGTGATTTCCTTCTTTTTTGCCAGTGCACTATCGACTCAATTCATTATATGCATTATCAGCAGCCCCTTTCTCTTTTTGGTCTGACGTTCAATGCTACACGTCTTGCCACTTAACTGTGCGTATTATCAGCAGGAACAATGCCAGAGTTCCCTCCCTAGTCGAATTTCTTTCTGAAAATCTATATATAAACAGTTTTTTACAAAAGAATGTAATCACAATAGCATTACATTCTAAGAAAATACATTGTGTGCAAGTTTTTTTCGTTTCATTCAAGCTTTCTTTAAGTATCTCTTTTGTCGTTATAATTAACAAGGCGAGGTAGGTAGGTAATTTTGAGCACAAAAGCATACTAATATTTTGTCTTTGTTGTTGTCCATTCATAAATTCAACTATGCATTTGTGCTGTTCAGCTTCTGTTTACATTTTCCTTTTCCTATAAACTTGTATTTTTAAACTTTGTAGCGTGCCTGTCGTCAGTGGAAGAGAAAGAACAAGCTTGTCACTTGATTTGTTGTTCCAAGCAAAGGAAAGGTTGGACAAGAGAAAACATGAAATATTATCTGGTTGACTGTTTGATTACTTGTACAGGCGTACCTCTACAAAAAAATGAAAGTGTCATAGATCATACAAAGCGAAGAGTGAAATGCAGAAAGTAAAAAATACAAATGATAGAAGTAAAAAGTTTCAAGTAGAAACTAATGATAGTGCAAATAACGGACCTAAAATGTTTTCTGTAAAATAATGTAAAATCTGAACGACGCTAAGATAACAGATTGTGCATTTTAGAAATTCGCTTGGTACAGATATGGAAATCCAAGGTGTAGTGTTCAATCTTATACTGCTGGCTATTTCACACATAAACCAAAGTAAAATTTTTAGCGGCATAGGTCAACTAACATCAAACGTATTGGTATTTTTGGTGTGGAAGATTAACTTACCAACGTTTTCAAATATTCAAGGCAAGCTTCATATTTTGTCGTGGGTTTCTGCAGTACTTTTAGATAAAAAGTTTTGGTACATTCAAAACTTTTTCTACATTGCTTTCTACACACTCGTGTAATTTACACAAATATACACGAATTTTAGGACAACTTAAGACTTTTATTTCGTCACTAGTTTCCGCAGAATTCAATTTTATACTTCCAAGGAGATCCCTCCTCTATTTATTGCAGCTTTTACCACAACATCAACACAACCAAGAGAAGAGTAGCTGCACATTTTAAAATATCCTTATTCTGTCACATGTTCAGGTTGTCTATGATTTGCATTTGGCAGTCTCATTTCATAAGTTTCAATTCCAGGAAACGTTATAAAAAATCCAACTTATATTTTTCGGGATTATTGCAAGGGTTAGAATTTCAATTTGAGAGTTTTAAAATATTAAATTTTTGCTGAATATACTAATTAAAACTTTTATAAACAAGGTTACTTGAAATGCCAATCTATTAAACTTGAACAACGTCCGAAACATAATAAAATAATAATGGTGTCGTTAAGCTGCTCCATTCAACTATCAATTCCCTTTGGACCAAACTATTTACACAAAAAAGTAAAAAGACTTGAAACTAACTCTACCTACTCCTTAAGTTGGTTCAATTTTAACTCTAACATTTTGCAACATTTACAAAATATTATCTGACTTTGTCGTCGACTTCAAATCAACTCCCCAGTTAGTCTCCTAACTAAGTATTATCATGTTATGTAAGTAAATTAGGGTAAATCTTTCACTACGCGTGTATCTCTGCAGTGAGCTAGCAAGCTGACGAAATTCCGATGAGACCTAAAAACTGAAAAGGTCTGTTTCATAAATCGCAAGTAGCGCAAAGCACAAGTGAATCTCATTTCCCAGGGCATGATTGAGTGGCTGGCACACGTTGGTCATGTTGACGTTTCCATAGTTTTGGTGTGAGTTTTTTTTACCTACTGCCAAAATAAACATACTAATCCGCCAAGGTCACTAGAAGCAAGAAAATATGTATTGGCTTATCTACACTGTTTTGCTTTGAACATATAAAGACATTTGGTTTATTTACTTTGAAAAAATTAAGAATGTTAAACTGCAAATTTTGCAATTCACAGCTTAAGTTCAAATACCAATTCATATTCAGCATCATGCAGCCTATTTGTTGTTTATTAATTTACCTGATACAATCTTGGGACACCTTCAGATAAAAACTAAAACAAATGACGTTTAACTTTTACAAAAAGCAACTTTTCATAAAACGGTTAAAATTCAAACCTATATCAATCAAAATTTAAAATGACATGCATTACGAAAGTTTCAAATCTGAAATAAAAAACCGAAAGGATAAAAGTTCATTTACTTGAAGTTTTACTTTCAAAAATTTGCAATTTTGTACTAAACTAAAAGAATATTAAAACCTAAAATTAAGCCTAAACAAATCTACCTCATCGCAAGGAAATCTATTAAAGATAAAATGAATTACTGCTTTCCACGTAAGTTTACGACGTCCGTTTAACCTTCAGCTTGCTATAGGTTGTTAACCATATATCTCACTTCATAAATAGCAATGCAAATACAAAGATTGCTCTCTGATTACAATCTTGCTATTGTGCTAAAAAATTGATACGCTTTTGTTCGTTGTCTGTATTAAGGTTGAAGAAAGTCAGATAGAGACACACTAGTGCAGTGGAATAAACATTTTGTTTCTGTTTTTGCATAGAATTGTCAAATGTCAAACAAATATAGGCTTAGCACATAGCAAAAATGAATAAAGCATTTCGTTCTTACAAAATAGTGTATGACTTGTGTCAATCTGACGGTGATATATAGAGCTTGTTACACGCACATTATGAATACTTGTCTTGTATACTGAACAAAGAAATAGAGAAAGTGTGTAGGTGGTTTGACAAATAATTTCAAATGTCAATCAATAGCTTGTTTGCAAAATTATTAAGGGAAAAATGAGAAACAACAAGAACACCAAAACATGAATGGTGATGAATGGAAGCAAATATGTCACGTGTGCAAACTTTTCTACACCACATTATTGTTTTCATCCCATTTTATTTTAGAATAAGATTTATTCAAGCTCAAGGCACATGAACTTTGTTATTTTCCCAAATAATTAGAAACTTCAGGTCCAGCTTTATAACTTATAATTGGTTATATTGGAGAATGTAGAAAATGAAATTGAGTTTATCGGGTATGGTTTACTTGTATTGTTTTCCAAAGCACACGGCTTCCAATTAATTATATCAAAAGAAAATTGGATTCAAATTTGAGAAATTACTTTTATCTCTTTTGGGACGTAAAAAAATGCGTTGTTTCTCTTCATAAAGGCTATGCGTGTGGGTTCCAGAAATAAAGATAAAATATAAGTTTTACTGTTTGGATCAAGTTTCCTAGAAATTTTCCAAATTTTAGAAATCAAATTCCAAAACGGATATTGCAGACAGGGTAAAATCGGTTGAAAATTAAAGCCAATAAGTTAATTAAAACCACCGAGTATGTATTTTTTCCTTCGTCTCTATATTACACTTATGCGTTCCATAAAACTGTTTTCATTGCAAAAATTGACATGCACGTTTTTATCTAGCAAAATTTATAACAAAAAGAGACCCAAATCTCGAGTTATCGCTTGGGGGTTCAAGCACTCAAGATAAATGATCTGGTTCTCACTTTTAGTTGATATTACTGGGGGAAGGGCATATACGGTAGACGGTAAAAGGAAGATATTTGAAAAAAGTGAACTCGAACAAACAGACGCACAGCGTGCAATCTAAGCTAATTATGGATTTGGAAAAGCTTAATATACCACTAATTAAGTATTCCGAAAGCTTATCTATAGTTATAAATTGTTTACTCTTGAAAATTTTTTCAACAAAAGGTGTCTAAGTGCACCAAATTTTTGTTGTACTTTTGCCAACTGTTCTACAAATTTTTAAATACGAAATTACCACCAGTTGTTAATTCCGTGACGTATCATCTAATTAAATATATAATCTACTAATAACCTTAAAATCTCCAAAACCAAAATATATATTAAGCGTCACTACTTTCATTCAAAGGTTGAGTAACCACTCCATATCTCTCCAATGAAAAGAAAAACCTTTTACTTAAACGGAGAAACAAAAACAAACAGTCTTGATTACGCCTTTTTGCATTACAATTGACGTTTTCTCCTTCACTTTTATATGTTCCTGTACACAAAGTTTAAAAGTGTCAGAGGATGCCAGTCTTCTGGTAAGGTAACCCAGGGTTTTTTATGCTTTGCCTGGTTGGATAAGTAGCTTCAAAAAAAGAATTGCAAGCACTTAGCTGATATTGGTTGGTTAATAACTTGATTTGCAAGGTGCAAATGTCTAGAGATTTGTTTAATTCAACGTAATATGCAACAAGTAAACCGCGTCACGTTAAGGAACATATAAAGAAGTTTCTCTAGAGCAAGTAAGTTAGAACAAAATAAAAATAAGACGTAGTTGCAACTTTCACTTGTCTTTCTCCATTACTTAAGATTTTCTGATACTTTGTACATTGTATTGTATTAAATTGTATCGGTTCTTTTGTGAACCTTTTAAAAAATACACGCACTTGAACAACAATAAAAGCAATTTATAAACAGAACAAAATAAATTGGTGCAACAATGCCGGGTCTTTCAGACATTCTTTGTTTCTAAAGTACATTTCGAAAATCCGACGTTGTTTTCTACACCACTCGTTCTCCATCATAACAAACAAAAGATGCTCAAGTACATAATTTCTGACAACGTAATCAAATAATTACTTCTTTTTGCTGCTTGCTACACTATCACTCAAGCAACCTATAACAAAAAATGCTAAACACGATTTTCTTCCCTTTTTTCTCTCTTGTAGCTTTACCTCCACATTTTTTTCATCTAATAGTTTACGTTTGTTCCAGGATAAGCCGGAGAGGAATCGGCAGGATCATAAATTCCATTTTTGTTTCCAAGTGTACCCAGCAAAATGTTAATGATACTTGGACAGTTTTTTCTGGTGGTAGTAACAATCAAGTCAAATGCACGCCAAGATGACTCTTTGCACGTTTCCCCTTTTTTATTCTGGTAGATGTTATGTTGTTAACTCTTCCCAATTTGACAACATAATATACAGCAAAAGTTCGTGAATAACAGAATTCTGTACTGCGAGAAAAGGGAAAAATAACAAGATGACATTCCTACGTATTAGTTTTTTCTTGAGAGGAATAAAAGCGAAACTCGTATTTTAGTATAAAGGATATAACAGGCGCACATTATGTTGCTGGCAGGATATTTTTATTAAAACCCGTTGCGTGGAGTCAAGGGGAATGCAATGACATTTAGTTGTACACAGCGTGGGGTATATTATTGACAAAATACCACGTTTTGTAAACTGCTGTTAACCCTGTTGTTTTGGAATGAAATTTGAGAAGTACTGACAGCGTTTCACAATTTGTCACATTTCGACGATGCATGTAAAAAATTACAACCTTTTGGGTGTATTGTAAATGTAGATCGAACTGAGACTTTGTATTTTGACAAAAGTCATCGTTGAACCAACAACTGCATTACCCTAAGTTCTAATTGCTATTTTGAAAACCGTTGAAGTTTTGACTTTTAGGATTTTAGTACAACTTATTGGACTTGACTAAAACTCTATTCTAAAATCTTCTGTTGACATTGTTTGTATATGCCTACTTAACCAAATTTTTTATTTATTCTAGGGTACCTTCTGCATATTCGGTTTTCTTAACTTTTTACTTTTAATTAGTAGCGATGTGTTGTTGCGTTAAATGGTGAGCAGGTAACCAAGTCTTTCTTTCCCAGTAATGAATATACCAGTAAGTAGGATCATCAGCACTGTTTTCATTAAACTAGAAAACAAGCTTTCATATTCTTCCTTGAGAGCTGAAAACCTTTAGCCTTACTATAATAGCAGCAACATGACAGTTGGGTTATTAAAGTCAGCACGAGCATAGATGCTAGTTCACCAGAAAGATCTGAAAAAGCAGCATAGTCATTCTGCAATAAAATTGAATAAAATTCTTTGAGTTGATTTAATTTATTATGCCAAAAAATAAAGGATATTTTTGAAAAAATTAAACAGTTTTTACATGGATTAGCTACATGTAGAAATAGCACTGATAGCAAATCTAGATCTAAAATTAATTGTAATACTGAAGAAAATAAAGAAACGTCGTTCCAATCATTCAAAATAACTTTCAATTATGGTCCAGTGCTAAATTACATCGCAAACGGTTGAAAAGATTGTCGATAATATTTTGAAGTTTAAGAAAAGATTTTCAGATTTTTCCAAGATTCTAGACATTTTCCAAAATTACAAATTATCTTAAGCTCATTCTACTTGGAACTTAAATGAGGGTGAAGTGATTACCAATGATGGTTTTCCATACTGGATTCACGCTTCACGTAAGTTATTGCCTCCCAACGTTTTTCAAAGCAGCAGTCTCTCTTCCCATTTCCTCCCACTTGCTAGGTTAATATAAAGTGATCACCGAACTGGTGCAATTTTATTGCATGCAATAAAACATAAAGTCAGTGCTATATACCACGGATTATAACCTGAATGAGCTGGAACATTTCAACTACAAGTAGTGATGGTTTAAAGAAAAATTGCGTCTCTTATGGGAAAAGCATTGTGCACAAAACCCTTCTGTGTGTACGAATTACTTATGAGAGTCTAAACTGGTTTTTGTGACAGTAAGCTTGATTGACTATCTTTTGTCATGCAACATTACCTTGGGAGGATTTTAGGATTTAGGTAATTTCCATTCAAGCATGCAGGGATTTCAGATAACACCACGCAATCATTGACGTTTGGACAATTACGATGTATAAATGAAAGAATAATAATAAATAACTTTTATGTTGTAGTTTAACGTCTATGAAAACAAACCGAACAATAGAAAGTGTAAATCTGCTAATAGATCGAAAGGAATTTGTGTGCGTTAGTTAAAATTCACACAAGCTTTAATAAATAATAGATTCTTTATCATTTTGTATTTAATTAATATTTCAACCAAGCTATTTGCATTAAATTTCTTATAGGGTTTGATATAAATTTAAATCTATGTATCAAGGCTTTATAAATTTTAAAATTAAAACGAACCACAGAATGAAATTGTTTTTTTAAAAGACGCAATAATTTACCGTCGGTTGCAAAATTTATGTAAAATTTGGTTTTATATTTATTAAAGATTGACAAAGACAAAAATAGAGATTTTTGGTAAAACGCGTAACAAGTAGTGCAAACCATAATGTAATCATTATTTAAGACAATAATACATCATAAGAATAGTCTTTTGTGTTTGCGTACTTCACCTCAATTTTTTCAAATCGTAAGTTCTGCATTAAACAGTTACAACGCATCGTATTGTAACATTTTTGGCTTTTCTTCTCCTGTAAAAGTATATGTGACAGCAGCATTCAAAAATCATACTTCATTCTTCCAGCCATTTTCTATTTTTGCAAAGTATCTCAGTACTGGCCAAACCACAACCGCAGTCACTACCTTAGACCAAATCCACACTGTCTGCTTCTAAAACTTTCTCTTTTCACTCTAAATTGCAAACAAGAATAGAGGCCTAAAACCCAAGTTTACTTTACAGATGCATTGCAAGTTTACTGAACCAGATCAATCCAACCAAGAAGAAAAGAGCCAATAGTGGTTTTATATACTTTGGCAAATTCAAGTAGACCATTGAACTTTATGGAAATTATATGCATAAGTTACTGAGATGCAATTCAAAAAGTCGATTTTTTCTGTGATTAGGAATTTTTTTTGTTAAATTGCATGGACAAGTTTAAAGGAACATTGAATGATTTCTCTATTTGTTATTCATGGTTATTTAGAGCGAAATCGGTGGGTTTACACAATCGGTACAGAAGGCAAGCCTTCCGGATTTTTTTCATGTCAATTTTGTCTATTGACCTTTCTGAATATATTTTTATCTTGACGAGAATATTTCATGTTGAACCGAAAGTGTTTTGTTTCTTCCACATTGGACAAGCTGCTTGTTCTGGTGCTATTTCAAAATTCAAATTTAATCACTGTCTCTCTTGCGTTGCCCACAACGCTATTCCCATTCCGTCTGGAAATGCTGGTTTTGCAGCTTATTTTGGCTTTACCGTTTTCGTTGAAACGCTGTTGTGCGAAGCTGGTATTAAGCGGGAATGAGAATCTGCTCTGTTACAATAGCAAAGTGATGTGCAGGCTACTGCAGGTCTTTTAGTAGATTTTAGGTTGAATTTGGCATACTAGGAGTTGTATCTATGTGCCAGATAATAAATAAATATTTGAATTTATTTTGAATATTGAAATATTTTAGTTTTTGTGTACCAGAAAAATCTTAAATAATTAAACCAAAGTTTAAATTTAAAAAATTTTAGTGCAAGGGATGTTTCAACAATTTTTATCAGTGAGAACATCCCGACGTTTCGGTCCGATCACAGATCCTCCCCAGACTATTTTGCAATAAGGCAAAAAACAGATTCATAATATCACCAAAGTTTCCAGCATCACTTTACTTATTATGCATGGCAGAAAAAAATACATGGGCATTTTATTAAAGCTAAAATGAGCTATTTATCTAATCCTTATTGATGCCTCGGGGCACTATTGGTGAGTCAACTGACAATAGCAAAGACAATAAATGTGCTCTGGTAAAAGTGCTCTGGAGACTACATTGCTTCCGAAAAGAGAGTGGAAATATATTGGTGGCTTAGGGCAGTATGATTATCTAAAGACGCCCATTTTTCAAAGGCAAATGGGAAATTGATAGCCCATTTAGAAAGGATGTCACAATAAGGCTAAAAACTCAAAAAGCTGACTCATTGATATTTTGGCTGGTGAATGTATTTGATCCATACTTTGGGGGTAATATGCAAGCCATGAAAACATTTTAGGTAAAAAATGTATGGTTAGCTATTGCTAAAGCCAACACGAAAATTTTATGTTGGTGAAATAAAAACTGAAATTTGTTAACCGCCCTTGGCACACAATTTGCCTTCTTAAAGTTATAGGCTTATACAACAGAAGCTATCGAGTTTTATTCCAACTCGAAAGTGCTGAAAAGTTTACAGAAACAAAGTACAGCTGCATTTATGCTTAACTGTAAACAACTATATTTCGAGTACATTTTGTGTTGACACAAAAATTGCGGTCACTCTATGTCCAACCCTACAAGGGATATTGCCAGTTGATTTCCAAAAGTCGTATGACTATCCAGAGGCCAATATTTTGTCTAGTGTTTCTTCCTTATGCTGATGTTGGAATGTAGATGTGCTAAGACAAAATTGACTAGAGCTTTATAGTGTTGTGGCATGTCAAGAAATTCGATTCCGAATTTTCTTTCTGTGTTTACTTACGTGTGCTGAATGCTATTGAATATTTAACATTGTAAAAAAATAAGGGCTACAAATCGTTCAATTGAAATGCTATTACCTATAGGAATGCTGTGAATGTCTAGCCGCAGATAGTAGATAGCCACTTGAACAGTCTATTTTTACTGCTTGCTTTCACTATTGTTTAGTAGTCCATGCTTTTTAATCTGATAAGACGAAGCCAAGAAAACTACAAAATTTCCGTTGTTTTGTAATTTGCTAGGTTTTATTTTGTATGATGCGTGCCAGTGGGAATTAAGGGAAGTGAGAAAAAACTCTGTCAATAGGATAAACTGCTAAAACGAAGTATCTGGTCAGTCGCACAATTATTCATTTAAATAACCGTACCAGTTTTAGTAGAGCATTGCATGCTTTCATTTTCTTGTACAAGAAGCAGTATTAGCTTGTTATGGTAGTTTATAAAATGCTTGATTATATTGGTGAATGCAGTTTAAAGTTTGTAGCTTTAAAACGTCATGCATTTTTTAAATACTTGTTTCAAAATGTGTGTGGTGCGTAGATTACTCGTAAATTATATCGGTTTCGTACTTATGCGATATGTATTTTAATGCTTACTTTTTAAAAAATGTTTATTATGGGCGACATAAAACACAAAGCTTGATCTGAAAGTGTAGATAACACAATAGAAAACGTGAAAGCTGTTACCAATAATAATACTTGGTAGAATGCATTTAAACATAAAGCGCGCATATTTTACGTTTTTAGTCCAAAATTGAAATACAAACGGACGGCCATAATCACTGAATTATGGATATACATATGCTTTTGTGCTTTCGCTTTTTCCACTCAAAAATATTTTTAAAAAACATTAACCCAATATTCCCCAGTTATTATAAACATCAAATCTTCCTTACGTTTCAAATATTAATGATAACTGAGGATAGCAGTACGTTTCTGAAGGTCGTAAAATATACATGTTACTGCCAACTACCCATCTACTATACAATTTTCTTTTTAGAAACCTATTTCCATAAAATCCCACCATAATCATACATCATCCGTATCCATTTTCATGCATCTTTATATCTATTATCAGTTTCCAGTCTTCTCCTTGTCCCATAAAACACCTTCAACTCGTCACAACCCTTTTTTCGTTGTATAATAAACATAAGCTTGAAATACGGCAAACCTATTTACATTTTTACTTGACTTTCCATTTCTTTTTTATTTTGTATACATGTTAATGATGTTATGATATAGTATATACTGCGCTTTGATTTGGATCTGGGTGCACATCCCGTACTCATTTCATCTGCACTTTTTGAGCAGATACTTGGTATCTGCAGAACAACGAACGTTGTGACTAGGTTCGTTGTTGTTGTTTTTTACCAGCAGATACCAAGTATCTGCTCAAAAAGTGCAGATGAAATGAGTACGGGATGTGCACCCAGATCCAAATCAAGGCACAGTACTATCAACATATTTCTATGCATTATATTCCCTTGTTTTTACTTACTTTTTACTAAACAAGTCCATCATCAAAGCAAACCTGGTGTTCTATTTCGAGGGACCTTTTACGGAAAGATATAAGTGCAACCCAGTTCAAAATACGGAAAAATATAAGTGCAACTCAAACTCAAAAACGGAAAAAGATATGTGCTCGCCAGAATGCTCCGCGGAAAGATATATGTGCTTGGTTGGGGCAAATTGAGATGACCACACAATAAGAACCGCCATTAAATTCTCTACATTTCCATACCCATATCATATGGTTTTCATTGAGAGCCTGCATTGCAAAATGCAGTTGAATGATGAACATACCAGCTCGGTTCTCTGCACGTTAATTTTATTTCCACATCTCTACTCCAATCGGTAACCAATCGCCAAACAAAAATACAAGGAATTAAAAAGCATGCTTTTCTTTCAATTTACTCATTGTTACGAATTTAAAATCATATCCGGACGATTAAAATTTTAACTGTTAGTGACTTTAGCATTATCTGCATAAACATGCGTACAAAAGTTTTTGTCGTTTTGCTATAATATTATTAACTTGCACTTATCTCTTTCCGTCGTGAAGTCTGGCGAGCACATATCTTTTTCCGTTTTTGAATTTGATTTGCACTTATATTTTTCCGTATTTTGAACTGGGTTGCACTTATAACTTTCCGTAAAAGGTCCCTCGATTTGTATCTCGTATCTCACCCTTTCTAGCAATGCACTTACGCACAAATAGGCAATCAATAACTGTCGCGCTTTCTCTGATGATAAGTAAGTAAAAACTGCAGGAAAATATGGAGTGTCACAAAGCGGCATAATGTATTCCATTGAATAAAGCTAGTAGTGTTGTAGAAACATAATGTTTTCAATGAAGATAAATATGCAAAATTGCATTCAAGAAAACTGCACCAAAACATGCGCTTTCCACTTACCACCTACCTTTCTGGTAGGTGTACACAATAATTGGAGGAATTTGGAAGTGTAGATAAGCTGAGAAAGTGCACGGTAATAAATACGAAACAAGTGTGCTTTTTGGAGTCTGGCATGCATTTGGCCTGGCCTTTGTGAACTTCGAACGCCTACTGTTCCAAAAATTGGTCAGACTAAATACTCTGATAGAAGCAAAAGTAAAAGCGTTTCGATCACTAAAGATTACTTCAAGCTTTTGTAGCAATATTTACCAAAGTTAAAGCAATGTTTACGCATCCTAAATTAATTCCTGGAAACTTCAGGGACAACTGACGTACTTGATTTGGTCAATGATTGACGGTCAATCCGACAGCTAGAGAAAAAACTAAAGCATATGCATTTCCGATGAAATCGTGTGGTGAATGTATGTGATTTGTAACAAGAGGAAAACGTGCCAATAAGCTTTTTGTTGGTTAGACAGCAATAAAATTCAACAAGAAATTTGGAATAATGCGAAATATAACTTTATGTATGTTTTTGTTAAATTTAGCAACTTAAATTTGTTAAATTTTAAATGTGTTCAAATGCCCAACCAAGAAATTGTTGAAAACCTGCAAATATTTAGTTCCGGATTTTTATATATATATTTTCAAAGTGTCTAAGTCTAGCTTCAGAGCTACAGATTTTTATGTATTTTTAACTACTATTTGGCAACAGCTGAAACTAATAAAATGCTAGGTATCAAAGATTAAGCCGCCGTAATTGCTCACTCCAAACCTAATATTATTTCTAATCGCATCTTTGCTTTCTCAAGAAGTTTTATTTTTTCTCGTTCAAGCGGAATTAATTGTAACCTATATTAAGTGGCTTGTGGCTCCTTGTCCAAAAAAATGCTACCACTTTCTATTTAGGAACGGGAATGTAAGCCTTATACAAAAACCTACTCAAGATTTTCACTTGAGATCCTCTTTATTTCTAATTTTTTTCAATAGCGGTACAGCATAAAAGAAAAAGAGTTTTAAAAGAGCAAGCACATGCCCTAGAGTAAAGTGTGGGTACCTCCATTATCCAGCTAGTATTGACATTGGAAATACTATCATCACTCTAACTGAAGGAGAAAGTTCAACTGAAATAAGAAGAGTCACTATTCAAAGGTAAGAGATGGAAATAGAATATAGCTAAATTGTGTCAAAAGTACACTTTTGGCTGAAACACGTATACTGTTCTCATTCTGTAAATTTCCTTATATGTACGCATCCCACTATTTTCGAGTAAAGTAGGCTTTTTTATAATACCCCATCCTTGTCTCTTTCTCTTTGATCAAATTTCATTTCTCAGTTTGTACCTCAATCTAGTACAGAGAAAACGAGAAAAAACCATACATCAAAAGATCGCTAAAGTTTATGCTTTTAGGTAGCATCAACAAGACATAAAAGAGAAAATGGGACATCGAGATAAGATCGCTGACGCATTTACTGCAACTGATCCAATCACCATTAGATTTAAAGACAAGAAAAAATTGCCATGGTGGATTGCATTGTAAGGACTTAAGGTTCTTGTATATATATTTTTGCATTATTTGCTAAAAACTGAAAGACTGTGTCTGGAGGAAGTTGGGGAACTCAGGTTACCAAGATCAGGAAAAAACTTAGATTTTATCGCTTCTATCTTATGAAAGTTTATACTTGAGATTTCTTCAAAAATTTACAAACGGCGTAGCTAGTCTTCAAAAATGTTCACACTAAAATTGTATGACGTTAAATGGTTCATTTTATTAAAATTGTTTAATATTTTTTAAAAAATTAGTTTGTCGTTTAAAGTTTTTTTAAAATTTAAATTTGTTGCGGATTTTCCATAAATTCCAGAATTCTCCCAAACCTTCACATAGTACACTTTCTTTTCTTTCCGGTTCATATTTTCTGCTTGAATATTTATATTACGTTCTTCAATAAATTGATAAAGTATTTATTATTGTTATAGTTCATCCATGTTTTAAATGGTTTACTTGCAGCAATATGTTATGCCTTTGATCGTAATTTATATTTCCGAACTTTAAACAAACTAGCATAATCCATCAAAATATCACGTAGTAAGCTGTACTCAAAATCCTTACGTCAGCGATCTTAATCAGTCTAATTTATCATACTTCTACAAACATTAAGTACGCATTGGACATTTTGTGCGTATATCGGGCGACACATGTAGGTGTTCAACTATCAGCGGCTACTATTATTTAATTTCATCAACATCTATATTTCCAAATGTTTATCACGTTGAGATTTCACAATCGGTTTCACGCTCTTCGGGAACATCGAAGTGCACATACTCGGAAGATATTTACTTCCACTGAAATTACAAAACCATTGCATTGCATTGTACTGTAATTTTGTAAAAAGGTCCAACAAACAGAACACAGTTGCAAGTGGCAAAACCTGATACACAATAAATGACCTTGCATGCCACTAAAAATATTCAAAGAAACTTTATGTATCTGAAGAAAAAAAGCACACCGTTTCCCGTGTACAACATTTGCACGTTGTCATTGTCCAGCACAAAGACAGAATTTATCCCAATCTGCAAGGGTTCATCAAAACCACGCAACAAAACTTGCGTAAAATCCACCGTGACAGGAATTCCGTTGAATCAACGCTGATTGTATGTGTCCTTAAACACTGTTTATAATGCTTCGTTTGAATTGCGCAAAAGTGACGAACAACGTTTATGCGGGTTCGTGGATTTTGCGTAACAGGACTTGCGCAAAATTTATAGGTCTTAACAATGTTGATTTCACGCAATTTTTATGTTTACTTTACTGCATAAATATCTGCACGTAATATTTGCATGAAATCAACAATACCATTTTGGTTGAAATTATGTTGCATAGTTTGCGTTAAAACCACGGCACGTTTTTTAAAACACTTTGGTTGACAAGAAGAGGCTATTTTCTTAAAATTATTCAAAATTTTGAATGATAGTGGCATGTTCAATGCATATTAAGCATTTCCACGAGTGCTAATATACTATAAATAGAAAACGCATTGAAAATGCCTTCAATATGAACGAATATTAAGCGGAAAAGTGAGTAGCCATTTCTGACTTGTACCCATAAATGCCCTACCCCACCTTCTGTCCGTTACTGAAATTTAACTTAGCCTGAGACACTTGTCTTCAGGAATCTACACAGGTACATACATATACCAATGTGCCTGTGTAGCAATAAAATGGATGATTAACTAATTGCTATTTGAAAAATTAATTATTTAAATTCGACGGCACTACAAGCTGCAATATAGCTACGTTATCCTGAAGTGAAAATTCAACGCAATTTCCACGTGTAATTCATCTTTCCTCGTTGTTGCTCATGCTACGTGAAAACAACGTTATTTCTACCGTGGATTCTTCACCATTTCAACGGCCACATATTACAGTGGATCAACGGTGTCACTTTTGCGTGATTTTGATGAAACCTTGCAGATTGGGATAGTTCTGTCGGGATAAAAAATCCATTCAAAAGACTTAGACAAAACTTATTCACACCGGCATTTTCGATAGCGTGCAGAGGTTTTTGAAGCAGGAAAGCCATTTTCCAATGTTTCTTATTGAATTGTGCTAGTACAAGTTTTCAAGTGTTGTTGATCATGATTGCAATAGGATATTTAACATGATTTGAAGTAACAGCGGTCAGCTCTGCGAACAAAATAAATACAAAAGTGCGTAGAACTACTACACTTTTATACCATTGGTATGTTTTGCGGCGTTTTGGTTTCAGGTTTTCAGTTCTGTTGTGGCCGTGTTCATCTGTCCATTTTTCTGGAAGGCTCCGGCGAACTTCAATAAAAACAAAAGAGCTGTTTGGTTTTCCAGTTGTCAACCGAATAAATGGATGGACGAAAGTTTGGAAAGTGGAATGGTGAAAACTTTGGTGTATAAGTGCATGTATAAACAACATAAAAAGTTTTTGGAGAATATGTAAGTAGTGGAAGTGGACAATACAAACAGCAAACAACGGAACCGAAACAAAACAACAACAAAAGAACATTTCATATTTTTTGGTGAGTAAACAGGGGAAAAATATATGTTTTAGGTAAAAATGGGGCTAGGTTGAGTAGTTGTGCAAATGCAGAAAAAGTGTCAAAGCGACTGCATCAAACACAGGTTTGAAAAAAATTGGATGCTGTCAGTGCATCATTTTGTGTTTCGTTGGGAAAAGAATTTTGGGGTTAGTGTAGGGGAAAGTAAAGGAAGAAAAATTGTAATGCAATGAGAGTTATTCAAAAGACATGATTATCTACACATATTATGTAAAATTTGATTTTGAACAAGGTCTTAGTTTAGAAATAGATACCTAGATTAAAGGTTTTCAGAAGCAATATTTTAAATGTAATATTTAGGCGACGCAAAAGTATTTTTTCATGCTAAAAACCATATTTTATAATTAGATTTTATTTTATTGACGGTTGCGTGCATTTTAAAAATCAACTGTTTATAATGTTTGTTTTACGATTTTAGGGGAAATATGAATTAAACCAGCAGGATTTTCTACCCCGGTTTTTTGCTATCATGAAAAAGCTGCATTTGTGCTGTATAAAGTAAAGCCTGCCTTGTGTTTGGTTTTTGGATAGAGTGCGGCAGGTTGAACCCGGATCTACTTGATCATACTTATCATTTTGGAAAGGTTTAAACCGGAAGAAATTCTCGAAGACAGCCAAACATATTACTTGAAAAAAAAGGCCATTCTGGTTTGACAGTGTTCTCGGTTCGCCTCTGAATATACTGATTTTATACGGTTTGTATAAAACAAAGATTAGAAATCTAAAAAAAAGTTTTAACTCATGACGTTTTACATGCAAAAAGTCTGCTGAACCTTGAGGCAAAATGAATCTACATGCGTGAAAAATGTTAATTTGTGAATAAAGCCGTGTAGACAAAAGTACTAGAAAAATTTCCTGTAATTTTCTGAAGAAAGTTATAAAATCACAAAAAATCTGCCGGTTATCCTCTGCGTTACTGGGTCGAAAAAGTGCAAGAATTGTATGCCGTTAAAAGTGTACGAGTAGCCCAGTCCTAACATGTTTTCCTAGAGTGTCTCAAGTATTTGCAAGCTTGAACAAATCCATTCATTAAAGTCAATAAGATTATTACAGCTGAACCGGCGTTTATTCAGTTGATTTTTTGTTGGTAATACTTATTTAGTGAATGAGCAAAAAAATTGTAGACTACACGTCGGCAAAAAGATTGATGGATGGTTCACTAGTTTCGGGATAATTTCTGGTGATAAAAATCACCGATTTCCATGTGTATTAAACTGCTTAACTTAAACACCAAAAATTATAACATCCTGCATAATATGGGCAGCATATTGGTAGATTGGTTAGATCCATTGTTTTTATGATGTGGTTTTCTTGCTGCATGGTACTTAATTAGAGTTAAATTGAAAAGGCTTTTAGGAGTTGAATCTACTTTAAAATGTGCGGGCAGAGTATGTTTCTTAATTACACGTTTTACATCCCATTTGCAGACTCGGTTCAATATATAAGACGTTTTTTGAATAACAGAAAGAATGCTTAGATGTCGTTGGGACATAAAAGAAAATATATTATTATTATTATTATTGGCTTTATTAAAGATAATCAAAACAGCAGGTACAGCGTACAAGCCTGTTATCCATATATCAAATGAGTCATAAAAAAGAACGAAAAAATATAAGAAGACTAAACAATATAAAATATGTCAAAAAAATATTTGGTTATTCTTTTACAAACAACAGAGATTTCCAAGATTTTGAAATACTGGATTCTGAAAAAATTCTTGAATTTACAATAGAATTGATTATCAAATTATTTGAATCTGCTATTCTTCTAAGAAGTGAGAAAGCCGCAACTCGCCGCATTGCTGAAAAATTCCTGACATTATTCGTTGTAAACATCTCCGACGCGCTTTTTCGTCGATTAAAGCCCATAATTATTCTGAAAGCATCATTGTATGCAACTTTTAGTTTGTCAATGTCAGAAGATATCACTGAACACCACATGGAGCTGCAGTATATCATAGAAAAATATGTCACAAATAAATATTTTTTCACTGGACCACTACAGCCACTGAATTTTGAAGATATTAGATTTGCAGTGTAGTATAGCTCTCTTCGCCTTTTCATCATTTCATCATGGTCACGATTGAAACACGATATCTCAAACCCAAGATATTTGACACTATCATGCCATTCCAAACTTTTTCCACAGAACTTAACTAATGGTCTAACATCACAGAAAGAGAGGTTACTGCAAAATAGCTGGCATACACTTTTACTTGGGTTGAACATGAGGTCATGTGCTTTGGCAAAATCCTCACAGACTTTTAGCAAGCGCTCAAACGCGTAGCGTAGCATTCAAACGCTTACACGCTTAGATGCAAAAATACATAAAATTACCCAAGAAACAGGAGTTGTACGCCGTTTAGTTACATTTTCAAGTTTTAAAATGTCAAACTGTCGAACAGATAGACTCATGCATGGTCTATCAGTCAGGCCAACCAGTCTTCCCAAAAATCCATTAAACACCGTAAATCTTTCCGCCTTATTCATGTCACATTCCAAAACTTTTCTGATTTCGCTCCCAAAATTGTGACGAGGTCGAAAGAGATTTTGGGAAAAGTAGCTTACAACAAAGTCAACAGAAGCGAAGCAAAAACAATATACAATTCCAATTTTCTCATGTTTCCGACGTTCGACTAAAGAGGTTTTACAGAATGCCATAAATTTCTCACATTATAAACTGGAAAGCCATAAATATAAACAAGAAATGCTAAGCTGTGCACTGCAAAAAGTTATACAGCCCACGCGACTTTTTTTCTTTTTCCAAGTCTGAAGCAACTCCAGAGGCAAGATTAATTGAGCTTTGGGTATAAGAAGGGGAATTTTAAAACCCTAAGAAAGCTTGCTAATGAAAGGAAACAGCAAAAACCGGGATTCTTAATTTTGTGCGTTGGGAACTGCGTACATGAACAAGATTGTATTCCCGGAGGAATCCGATGAAAAAATTTGAACCGTTTTTTTCTTAGAAACTCTCGGGCTTCTGGAGTCCAGAATCTGGACCAAAGGAGCACTGGTCCCTAATTGTGAAGTGAATGCTGACGGATACAATTTCAAGTTGCTTCAGTTTTTGGGAGAATGGTTAACACATTTTGTTTTATTTAGTATAAGATTTATAAAATATATATCATGGCAATAAAGAGAATACCCCATCTGTTCGATATACAATACTTCAGTTTAACTTTAAAAATTAATTGGTCGTCAACTTTCTACAATACCAGATTTGCCCAAGAAGGCTATCAATTCATCAGTAGTCCACTACTCATTCAATTTCCTGCGAAAAAATAAAACACCACCTACTGTTAATTAAAAATTCATTAAATTTACACCGAATTACGCAGCAAAAGAAACAAAATAAAGAACATATTCTGCTTATTGGTTTTATACCCTATAAGCCAAATCAATTTACAATTTCGGTTTATTGGTTATTCCTAAGCTAGCAAATTGCTTAGGGGAAAAAAGGAATGAAAATGAAATTTCGAAAAAAATTGTTCTTTGGAGACAACTTTTCAAGGTACATGCATATTTCTAACCTATCCGTTTATAATACTAGGTTGGATATTCGTTCAATAATAATATAAAATAAAATAGAAACTTGAAGAAAAAATATATTCACACAATTTTCCTATTCATGGGACACTCAACCTAGTAGTCTTAAAATTGGATTTACGATAGGGTGTAAAATGTGTGCACTGTCTAAAAAGTCAAATTTCCGTTTCCAGTCTCTAGGATTATTAGAATGCACATAGGTTTTATGGGGTAATAATGTTTCATCATTACTTTTATTCTTATTGACAGCTGAACATATATCAAAACATCCTCACACGTATTTTCTGGGGACTGAAAATGCTGAAATAATGGAGTTTTATGTGGCCATAAACTGTCAATTTTGAGCAATAACTCATTTTTGAATTACATGACAATAAAAATTGACTATTAGCTAATCGGCAACATTTTTTCTCTTTTTTTGTTATTATAGATTAAACAGGGCGTTAATTACACCTTGTTCCATAGTCGAGCGGGTCTCCTGCTGTCCATAAATTTACTGGAAGAGCAGTTTAAGTCCACGGTCAACATTTCCCTGGCTATGGAGCATTTTAAGGAAAACTGGGAAGCAAAAGTAAGATGTATAGCCAGGATTTCCACTTTGTTCGGGCATGATTGGGATAAGCGTGTGGTGGGTAACTCAAGAAGGACAGCGGCCGACTTTCACTTTAACTGCACAAGCATTTGCAACAACATTTTAGTCATTAGTCATTAGAAATCCTTTAGACAAGTTTTCTGGCTTTTCATCTCACTCAAACATTTATGGCATGAAAGCACTTTACACTGACGTTTTTGTGCCAAAGTATATAATAATGTGGAAATCCTTGGGGAGTTAGAACTATCTCCGCCCCCACACTCATTCCAGCATATACAGAGAAATAAACGTTTCACGTTATTGTCAGATGTGTGGCTCAAAACCACAGGGAAACAAGTTAAATCGCTTTGCTTTCTACTATCTCATGAAAATGTAATTCTTAGCAAATTATGCTAATCAGCAGCAAAAGATTTATTTGGGACCATTGACAAATTTTTAACCATTCGACTTTTATCCAGAGCAGTGGAGCGAGTGAATGATAATTGGTTTTCACGTTTTGACAATAACTCAACAACTTAGCAATGACTATTCTGGGGATTTCTAGGTGCCTCCTAAACCGTACTTGATTGACTACCTATTGTTCCCATTTATCATTCTTCAGGATTTGATTAATGGACGTTTTGGGATACATTGATTTTAATATTTTGCAACTGCTTGAAATGTGGTGGCAAAAAATCAGTAATGTACAGGGCTGTGCTGATTTCTCACGAAATGTAAGATTCATAAAAATAGTATTTTTTGGAAATATATAGTGACATCTAGATGTCAATTTTTCTATAATGCGACATTGATATAAAACATCACATTTGCACAAGTCCTATTTTTTCGAACATGTTCATCTGCTACATCATGGCTATTTGGACTGACTAACTAATAATGTAGCGCAAAAGTTTAGAAATATGAGTAGCTGCGAACTTCCATTTCTAACAAATCTGAAATTAGAAATAAATATTTTCTGTTTTTATTGTAAAGTTGTATTCAAAACATGTAGGCGCCTTATCATTTTCAGTTCTTGTCTCTATCATAAAATGGAACAGAATCTTCATTTTTTATGCATGCAAAGTATCAAAAAATTTGTTTTCATAGGTCATGTATGATAGGCAACAGAAAGGAACAAGAAGTATCTAACACTGCGAATTTCGTACTTCGGGGAGTGTGGAATTATAACAGCGTAGAAACAACACAAAAATTTTATATAATTTATAATGACAACATTAAATTAAAAACCTTTGAACTAACGCATTCCATCATTCTGAATTTGAAAGATGCTCTAAGTGTATAGCCAAATACCTACCATAAAATAAATCGTAAAAAGTATTTGCAAAGTACGCATAAAGCATAACGTAATGTAAAGCCGTTAAAACTTGTAAATTCATATTGTATTGGTAGAGGTCAGTAAACACCGTACACTTTTAGCATATTCATCGAAACTCAACATTTTAGTTCTCCATTTTTTCCGAGAACTGCTAATGGACTTACCATTTTTGGACTTTTCTTTCTCTTGTTTGTATACTGCAAAATGTTTGCATGTTCCAGTACACCTTCCGTTTTAGGATTGTCTACTAAAAGTAAAGTCATGTATTGTTCCATATATTATTTACCTTGCATGCAGCAAAAGCCATTAGCTATTGTAGCCTTCATCCTCCCGAGGAAACATCTCAACATTTTCACTTCAAGGCAGAACCTGTCTCAGGAATTTCAAAGCATGTTTTAGAGCAACAGGCAAATATTCTAAAATAAAAATACGTGCGTTTTGCTGGTTTAAGGTACTTCACGGTGCTTAGTGAATTTTTCAACGGTAAACGTACTCTATGTTTTGGATATTGCTTTTGCATGCTGGAGAAAGGGTGTACAATGCAAGTGAGAGTTGTTAAACTTACAATTAGTATATAAATAGGGTATCATTTATGCAAATTTTCGCGATTGAACGGACTCGGTTGTGAATATTTTCAAAATGGAATCAAGATGGTTAGTTAAAATCGATATTTGTAAAACGGTTTGGAGAAATTGAAAGTTTATATTCTTGCAATGTATTGTTTCAATCTGTTTTTAATTTTTTAAGTAGCATGTTTTTTAAAAACATAATTTAAGTTATTAGAGTTGAGTCAAGGCCAAGTGCTTGGTTCGCATTAAGAGATTGAGTCATGTAATCTAAATGCCTTGGCAAATCACATCTAGGTTTCAATTATTTTAGAAGATTGGTTTGGAATTAATCAATGTCGCTCAAATTCCACAAAATATAAACTGCAATTCCTCAAAAATTAGACATTGATTTGGTGCTTGGCTCTTGATTCCGGTTTAGAATGTTGCGCAAACAATTGTGTCTAGTGTCTGGTTTTATTTATGTTCACAATTCAGTGCAATAAATGGAAAATTCACAAGTTTAACTCGAATGTTTTCACACTGCCACTGACTTTAACTCCATTTTTTGAAAAAGTTTACACGCGGCAGAACGATTTCATCCATGAGTTGTCTTTTTGTACTGGACTTACCTTCATCCGTGCTTCTTCTAAAGAATGAAATTTTGAAATAGTTAAACAGCCAGCTTGCACATTTGACATTGAAGGGCTACTGACTTTTTTCTAAAGATTTTCATAATGTTTTAATTCATATGCTAATCACCAGAGCACAGGATCAGAAGCCAAGTAAATTTGTTTGGCCTTTGGAAAAACAAAGTGTTTTTATGACGATTGAGAGAAGCAGAAATTATATGCAAGCTCAGAAAAATCAGTAGCGTACACTTGTACAAATCAAGAAAGTAACAAATATCTTGATAAGAAACATAACACACGATATTGCTACCAATTTCTTCACATTGTATATAACTCTCTGGGGTTTAGTATTTTTGATAAGACGAAATCCACCCATATGGTTTCCAAAGTTTTGCCTCCATGCTTCCAATCGGTAAATTAAATTAAATGGACGGACATTTAATGCCCTGGTAAAAGTGTTATTGGATTTTTGATGTATTTTTGTAAAATACGATAGAGATGTAGCCCGTTTCATGTCATGCAGAAATTGTGCCATTTTAATTAACTCCAAATATAGGATAATTTAAAATTTTGTCTTAACAAAAGTTATGACAAAATTACTTTTTAAAATTTACATAATAATATAAAGGTAATTTCAGCTTTCATTTTGACCTGCTCCTATTGAGTTGCAACCAATCTGTACTCATTTGTCCGGTCATTGGTTTTGCAAATAGTTTGTTGGCGCTTAAACCAAGCATAACAGCGTTAGTTTATCTTTTTTGCTACACACAAACAATGTTAAATAAAACCATTAGCTACAAAGTGAAAGGTTTGTCGAGCAATACACAGCATCCTTTACTCTGTCTTTTCTAGATATTCTTCCAATTTAACCCAATGTTTAGCCATAAAGCTTACCCTCTACAGGTCCATCTGATGAACATTGCTCTCACTCAGAATTGGTTAGACATTGCTTTTTTCTCTTACAAATTCGCAAAGAGAATTGTGATCTCCAATTTAGAAGATTAGGGTCAGTCCATTTTGTTATAGTAATGAGAGAAGTTTATTTTATCAAGTGTTCATGCTCTATCTACTTCTTTGCCAATATAATTAACTACTACTAATTCAATAGAGTGTGCTTGTCTGTGTGTCTGCACTTTTTTCCAGAATGAACATGGTGCGCTGGCTGCTTGCTTTCCGCTTACGTGCAAGCTCTCTCTCTCTCTCTCTTCAATTGGTATTGTATTGTATTAGGTATTGTAGAATTCAATGCTTGAGCATCGCCTGACGCAGCACAACAAACCAAATGCAAACCATCGCGCCACCTACTCCCTCCAATTCATCCCTTTCAATGATCAAATTTTGTGCTGTTCGTGTGTACATTTTTTACAAAAATTATTTTGTTGCTAACGCAGAAAATTAGTGTATTTGAAAGAATACCGATAAGTCTAGGTAAGCCACATGTGTGGCGGGCTAACTGCTAGTTTACTCTAATCAATATATAAACTATTTTTGTGTATGTCTATGCAAAAGTTAAATGAAAACTTTTTCTTTGGCGCAGTTTTTGTTGAATTTGTATTTATCTTAATATTGGAAAAACTCTGCTTCTGCAGCACTAGCTTTCTTCATTGACATACATTATGTCGCTATTCAGCACTTCATTTTTTTCTGCCGTTTTTACTTATCATTATCATCATCATATAAACCAAGACCAAGGGGAAATAATGCATACAAATGTGTTGATAGTAACATCAGTAGAATACATATTAAAGAAAAAAAGATTTGAAAGTCAAGTTGGGAATATTTGCTGTATTTCAAGCTTATGTTTATCATGTGAAGAATGTTGGGGCTTTTAAGGGACGGAAAAAACCTGGAAATTGATAATAACGGTGGTGTTCATGTGTGAAGATACCGTAAAAACTGAGTATAGTGGGTTTATATGGAAATATGTTTAAACAGAGAAACGCGTTGTATAGTGGATGGGTATTTGGTAATAATATGCATATTTTAAGACCTTCACAAGCGTGCTGCAGCTATCATCAAAAGCCATTACTAGAAACGTAAGAGAGGTATGATAGCTGGAAAATAAAGGGGTAATGTTTTATTGAAATATATTTGCTGGTGAAATACTGAATTGTGAATGCATTTCATTGCAGTGATTGGACTAAAAGCAGGTTATGTTTTCTTAAGCGGTGTAGACAGTAAGTGCGAAAATCATAAAAATCTATGGAATATACACTTTCCTGAGCAAGTTTTAAGAAACTTCTAGTGCTATAAAGGCACAAACTAGAAACTTCATCGACTAAAATAATCATATATTTTATATATTATCATTAGAGGAAAATCCTTTTCAATCTAATATTAGGTCAAAATAAACAGATCGTCATCATACCAAAACAGATGAATACTAGCTTCAAACATTACAACTTACTCCGTACAAATACGACACGAGACAGAAGGCCTGCAATGTTCTGTTATTAGTAGAATCCATGATTAAGGGCAAAAGAGGCTGATTTATTTTTAAAATCTCTAGCTTTCGCCAACTTTCCGTTAGCTTTTTCAAGAGACAATACAAGAAATTAATCGAAAACATTCGAATGAGACACGATTGAAATATTTTGAACACAATTTGGATAAATAATTAAATTAGTTTAATTGCTAGCGGTATCCATGTAGCAATATCATGTCCACCATTCCGGTTCATATTATTGGGATGTTTATGGATAAACACAGCCTCCTTGAAAATTCGTTGGAACCATCGTTTTTCTTTACAAAGCAGGGCGATGGAGCCCAGATCTATCTTATGGGTAGGATTCGAATCTTCATGTTCCGCCAAAGCTGATCGGTCGATTCTCCTGTTCCTCAGATCCCCGGCGTGGTTTCCTTCTCGATTTTTTAAATTTCCAGTCTCCCCAATGTATACGTCTCCACAATCACAAAATATTATGTACACTCCACATAATATTATTGGTGGTATATCTTTGTAATTGTTGAGTATCCGTGTTCTGTTATGTAAACTGTTATGGTTATTATAAATAAAAATTATGCAACCCCTGCCAAAAGTTCTTTTGCTTTTTTTCTTTACTTCGGTTACTCAATTTCTTTGTTTTTTAGTTTGGGCTTTAGCCTCGTTGCGACATCCTTCCTGAATGGGCAATCAATTTTCCATTTGCATTTGAAAAATTGCTCGCCGTGGATACTCATATTGCTCTGGGCCACCAATATATTTTCACTTTCTTGTCGAAAGCCATGTTTTCTCTTGAGGACTTTTACTAGCTCATAACCTTTTATCATCCAGACTATCGTCAGTTGACTTACTCATTTTAACCCAAGACATAAACAGGAAGCAAATGTTCTATAAAAACTCATTTCAGCTCTTAACAAATGCCTGGTTACTTTTCATTTTGTAAACTGAAACTAATATTTGAAACGTGAAAAAATTTTCAAATTGTTATGCAAGCTGCCATGCCAAAATAAACTGCATAGCCAGCAAAGTTCTTCATACTTTTCATTACGCAAACGGGAATGGACGAAAAACGTCGTAACTTTGGTTTGATGCACAAATAGAATTGAGTTAAGAATCGTTCGACTTTTTCTGATACCAGCGACGTCATCAGAAGTAATTACGAAGTACGTTTCGGAAGGTTATTTTGTTTGCTGATTGTGTAGCTAGTGGGATGTGACACGTAAACCATATTTGATGATAATTTTGTGCTGAGATCAATAAAGTACTGAATTTATAGGTTGACGACTTGCTGAACAATTATTTTGCGTTTTATATGAGTACGGTAATAAAATTTATTTCCACGGAAAGCAAGTGAAACGGAAGCTCCTTCTCAAGACATGGATATAATTGGCACATGAGCACATAAAGCTATCACAGTTTTTGCTTTAAATAATAAATCTCATCAAGCAATACCATCAAACGGATAAGTTTTCCTAGCCAATTAACCTATAATGCAATAAACCTTCTGTAATCCCGTTTTTCCAAACAAAATAATTGGCGATTCTAAAGCATATAAAATAAACATAAAGAGAACAAGAAGAAGAAGTACCAGAACCAAAAATCACAGTGTTTGGATAACTTGGCTTCAGTAGTCGAATTGAAAACGGATTGCAAATTTGCAAAGGATTGTAGACAATCTGTACTACATCTAGCAAATTTTGAACATAAAACGTGACCTCAAAATTTCTCGCTGTAAGTTTTCAAACGAATATAATTCTAAAACTGAACACAATCCGTTATAATCAACTGCACTATCTAATTTTTCTGTATTGTTTTTTATCTAGAAGTGCAACTTTTGCTTTTAAGTTTAACAATGGAAGGAGAGCTTGAAAAGGCAAGGGTTCTTGCAACGAGATTCATTAGTACAGGAATAACCCTGGAGCACGGAATCATGTCTTGCGTAACTTTGCATGAAAAGGATGGCTCCGTAATAAAAGATTTCTTTCCTTCAGTTTACGAAAATGCTCTTCTGATGCCCCTTCTAAAAAAGGAAAATTATAACCAGAAGGCAATTAATGGATTGGGGGACATAATTCTAGAATCCCGGAGAACCTCCTCATTCTGGAACATGTTCCGGGACGTACCGGACCACTTGGCCGGTATGTTCCCGGATGACCTGGACAACACGTGTTTGTGTTTATACGCTTTACTTGACAACGATATGATTAGCCTAGAAGAATGTCGTCGCACAGTGAGGAAAATGTTTGATGACCTTAGTGCTGAAAAAAGAAGTCCTAGCGGTGTTTGGGGTACTTGGCTCAACCCACGGGAGAATCAGGTACCGCATGAGGAGGTGATGTTGATTTTAAAAGAAATAGCTGGTAAAGTACGTCTTTGCGTTGGTGTAGTGCTAAACACACTGCATTTGCTTATAAGACTAAATATGGAGCATGAAGTGGAAGGAACAAAGGAAGCTATTGATTTTGTTTGTGGCTATCTGGATCGACATGTTGAAAACTTGGATGTAATACAGCCCGAAATGTACTACTACTATAACGATTATGTTATATATTTCTTTATAGCGCGGTGTGCTATAACAAGTGCTGACGCAGGAGAAGCATTTGGAACAAAGCTGGCAATGGTTCTCCAGAAACGTCTGGAAGATGCGGTTGAACAGGACGGAGATGCAATGAATATTGCGTTGTTGATTTTGTCTACAATTTTAATGAAACTACACAAGGAAGGAAATTCCAGCTGGAAAATAGATAAGGAAGAAGGAAATAAAAATTGGCAAACTGTAAAGGCAATTATTCAAAAGTTGTTAAGCAAGCAGCGCGAAAACGGCTCATTTCCTGAGGGCAACTTTTACAGATGGAGCAAGAATGATTTGTCTTGTTTTGGAGGGGGTGAAATATTGAGCTCAACGTTTGCATTAGTTGCTATAAACGCATTTGAAAGAGAACTTGTTTCTCAAGACCAAAAGCAATAGCATTTTTTAACTTCAATTAGTAAAATATTAGCTGATAATCAGAGCAGGAGATTCTCACTGTTCCGTGTCGGAAAGCGAGTGCATTTGCTCGTTTTGTAATGTTGAATGTAAGGGCATTTCCGTCGTTGCCCAGGTTACTTTGAAATTGTGAATTTATTGATTACGACCATGAGTAGTAAATGCGTTTTGTGATTTTTGTAATGCGGCGGTGACGGTCAGTCGACCGTTCACTTCGCACTTTGCCGATTGTAAGAATTTTAGAGATTTTTAACTGTGACTTTTTGAGTATTTTGGATGGGGCTAAATAGCCATTAAACATCCATGGTAAGCCATTGAAAAATGCTCGCTGCTAACAACGATGAGTGTCTAAGTAGTCAAAAGATCCCACCACAAAATCCTTGATGAATACAGTAAGTAATAATAGCCTATTTTGCTGGTTTAGAGCCCACTTGGGCTTCTTAAAAGCCCATGTTGAACCCATTTAGCCTAGTTTAGAGCCCATGTAGCCAGGTTCAGAGCCTATTTTGCTGGTTGAGAGCAGATTTTGCTGGTTTAGAGCCCATCTAGCCTGGTTTAGAGCCCATTTAGCCTGGTTTAGAGCCCATTTAGCCCGGTTTAGAGCCCATTTAGCCTGGTTTAGAGCCCATTTAGCCTGGTTTAGAGCCCATTTTGCTGGTTTAGAGCCCATTTTGCTGGTTTAGAGCCCATTTAGCCTGGTTTAGAGCCGATTTTGCTAGTTTAGAGCCCACAATGGTTTAAAAATAAAGTCTACGGACGGACGGACGGACAGACAGACAAACGGACATTATATCTTAAATAGCTCTCCTGCAGAAACAGCGAGCTAATAAAAGTTCATTAAACAGTTAATATAATTGAAGTTGTCCATTTGATTTAGTTAATGGCGTTTACTAGCTTTAGCCAGAAAAGTAGATAGTCACAGCTAGATTGCAACGCGTCACGGTCTATGATACGGACTTTTGTAGATAGGGCTACATCAGAGTCACCAACCCCTATCAAAAGCTTGTTAGAAGCTTGAATTCTAACACTGACCCAGACAAAATGTTTAAATCGGAGTGGAAAGATATTGTAAAATAAATGAAAAATGAAGGTTGTAAAATAAAACTGATAATATTCACATTATATGACATTAGTTAACAGTAAATTTATTGCTTTATAATTTCAATTCGAACAAACTGGACGACGATTAATACAAGGCCGTTTAATATAATGTCAAATAGCTTCTAATAGCGTCAAAAGTAGTTCATTATCTGATAAAAATAAAGTTCTGCATATCATAAATTTGTTTTTTATGGCGACCTTATTTTTGGAGCTTGCGGAAGTCCTACATACGGATTTAGTCAATGTACATTATAGTTATTTAAAGTAAAACGAAGCAGGAACAGGACAATGGCTATCGTATACTTCAATTTGATTCATTTACACATAATATTTTGTTACTGTTGACATACCTCAATATATATATTTATTTATTTATTCTACATCCATGCTGATAATAGTTAAACGGTAAATATTGCTTTTTATTCAGGAATGTGGGCATAAAACTTTTGTAGTTTCTTCGGAGACACAGATATTTGCTCACCTTGCTCATCAAGCTGCTGAATGCCAGCGTTACTGCTATTTGTAACTTCCACCAAGAAATTTTTACACAACTCGGGTATTTTAAGTTGTTGAAAAATTTCAAGGACGCGACTAACGCCTTCTTTATCGTCTTTTCCGTAAAATGTTTTCAAAATTTCCCATTGTTCCTTAGTGGCAAGCTCCTTAGCTTTGACAATGAGCCAGGTAACCTTTCCACATCGGATTGGTTGGTACCGATAGAGTCGTTAAGGTCATCTCTCACCTTAAAATACGCAGAAATGTTGTTGGTAATCACTTCTACTTGAGTCCACATTTGGTCCTTGCTATATAACCGGCCAGAAGCATGGCCAAATGGACCTGGCCTCCTGTGTACTTGTCGCACAGGAATTTGACAAAATTATTATATATATATCGGGCGACATCTGTTCAATGTCTTTGCAACTGATTTTTTCAGTTTGTAGATCATCCGACTGACCCTTGAAACAATCAAAAGCTGTTAGGTTCAAATACTCTAAAATTTCAACAAAATTAGCATGCTGCGAAAAATACTTGTGAGTTAGGTATTGCACCAAGTGTCCAAGCAAAACTGAGTCATTAATACTAACAATATGATTCTGGCATTTCTTGTGCCAAGTTGTATATCTTTTTGTTGCCTCAAGTTTTCTACGCTTTGGCCTTGAAAATGGATTTCTTAATAATACTTTTAAAAATTTTATAAGGGACAAAAACTAAATTATGCACAAAAACACCAAAGCATAGTCAAGATTTTTGTCCAATCTAATTTCATTACAACACGCAGGATGCTTACACATACGGCACACAATTAATAACAAAAAGGGATGAACGCTTCTCAGAGAAAGATTTACTCCGGATCGCAAAGGAATTTAGTGATTCTACTTTGTAACGAAAAGAGTGACGTAGGCATCATCCATTAATGACATCACTTTTAGGGGTCGGTGGGTCACTCGGATCAAAAGGTGACGGCCTATGTTAAGTGCCCTATCCTCTAATGTTAAAAAATAGTGACAGGGGTCAGTGGGTCACTCGAAAAATCAGTTTTTTAAAGTGACGTCATTAATGGACGAAGCCGTACTAAAAACAACATATTTTACGCTTTATCCTATGTGGCTAAATTTCTGATAATGGTCGTATTTTCGTTATAATAACAAGTTACGGAGCATAGAATGAAACGACCCCCAGTCAGCAGCACTTCTACATTGTAAGAACATTACACTAATAGAAGTTTGGATAGGGTACAAATCTGAAAACCAATTATGGAAAGGTCATTGCAATTATACGGATGATAGCATGACAAATAGCCAGATGTGTTTGTATATAAATTTCCTAGAAAATGCATTTGTAATAAATTGGCTTTTGAATGGGGTTATTTCCAGACCTTTCACTCAGTCTGTGGGATGCAGTAGTATGGGTTGACATACACGTGCGTTGCTTCAGATGCATTTCCAAAATTACTCTATTTTTATTAGAAATGTCCAGCAAACTATTAGGGAGAAATTATAATGCACAGGTGCAGTCCACTAATCAACATGATGGAAAACCAAATTACTTTGGGGGGAAGGGAAACGGACGTAAAATTGGCTTACTCCATTTGTTCTTGCTGGAAATATCTGTTAATTGCAGTTTGACTTAAAACATTAATCAAGCTGACCCTTACTCAGTGAAAGTGTAGTGCACTCAGAGAAATTAAGATTTTTGGGAAATGCATACATGTATGCTGTGCATTTCATTGTTTCAGTTGGGGTATGTTTGATACGTTTAAATAGAATTGTAGTTTTGTATCGCATAGATTTATTTACAGCTGTATTGATTGCCCTTAAAAGAAAAGAATAGACGCCATTCGACAAAAATGATTACAAGTTGTATTACCTTTTGCAATAGGTTGAAGCATTTCCATTTAAGGTTGAACATTTTAATTGTATCTAAGGTTGGTGTGGATACCCAAGTGAGTTACCATAAATAAATACAATTTACATATCTACATAAGCATCAGCATTACACTCACTTATTAACCAAAAATCTTCAAAAAATGTTTACAGTTTTTGTAGTTGTTTGTTTGACTCTGGTTTACCTAATCCCGGCTAAAAGTGAAGTTGTGTCATGCTATTGTGGTACGTATCTTACTTTCCATGCTAACGAAAAGTCACAAAACTCTTAATGCTTCGTCTACTTTCTGTAACAGGCAGTATATGTATGAGTGCAGTTTGCATTTTTGTAAATGTAAAGGTTTTCCAAACAACCAGTGTTCCAGTAACATTCCCGTGGTTACACTTTGGCAGGTTGGCTTTGTCTTTGCTAATGTAAATGCAATCAGCATGGAAACTACGGAATCTATTGAAAATTGAAACAACAGCTTTAGTTTTTCCATGGATGCATACAAATTGGAGCAGAAGCAAACTTCTTCACGGTTTGGGAATTAGAAGGTGTTTAAAAGGTGCAGTCCTAATTTCAGGTAGAACTCTTTGCATCAAACAGGCAATTTTCCTTGTAAACTGAAACAGACCAAAAGTAATGTCAGAATAGCTGGTGCATATTACATAAAGAAGCAAAATCTTGCCCATACAAGCAAAGTTGTTTGCTAAGCTGCTTATTACTGATGCTGCGTCGTTTTAGTCAATAAGTGTCTTTTTGATAAATTAAGTTTCTTTTTGTCAACGCTTTCTGAATGTGCACAGTGCAAATTTAAAATCAAAAGAAATAATTTGATATTTTATAACTAAGCTGATTAAATAAAAATACGAAGGCTTTTAAAGAAAATTTGTTTCAACGTATATCATTTGTCAGCATTTTTGGGTAATATACCTGGTCCTGTGGTCCTGCAGGTGGTTGGGAAGTTGATAGGGCGTTAGTGTTTGCTGCTGATGCTGATATCAGTTACCAACATTATAAGCTGGGAACATTTGAAGAAATTTAGAGGCAAAATTAAATAAATCGACCAATTTAGGTAAGTTAAATCGGCTTAAATATTTGTTACGGTTATTTCATGTAATGTGAGAATTGATGCATTGAAACGACATTTACGAATACTAAAAATTAAGTTCGAATTTGTTAACGTGGTAGATTAATTTCTAAAATTTGCACTGGGTTTTCTTCAGTTTACTCTTTATATTATATTTGTAAGTTGATATTCAGATACGTCTGGTGCAAAGTAACTTAATAATAATCAGATATATTTCCTCTTTTTTAAACGAATAAATAAATAACTTCTTCTAACAGAGTTACAAATGCAAACATTCAGGAAAACTTGTGTACAATGTATTCAAGACTTACCTGGTGGCAAATTTCCGGATTTTGGGAGATACGGCTCTCTTCGTGTTGAGATCTCATATATTTATTCAGGAAACTTAAAAAGTGTATCACTTTGCTCGGGCTAAAAAAGTCTGCACAAAAATACCATGTAAATTTAACTTTTATCTACATAAAACTTAATACATTTCAGCAAACAATACAAACACTTGCTTGAAATACAATGTTACACAAGTTGCAATTGGTTTTAAACTTTACTGGAATTGCCTCTAATTGCATGTTACTTTGATGATCGAAATGCAAATTTATAAACCTCCTAAAACTGCAGGAAAAACCTAACGCATTTAGGAACGCCGAGCTGCTTATTAAAGTAATTTCGGCGTGATATAACAGCAATTTTTTCTAATAGTCACCAAGTATGAAAATAAGCAATAAATTCTGAGTACATACAAGCTTGTAAAAGAAGTAAAAAACTGAAAAAATGCAGATTATTTATTTTGTTTGCAGCTAAGAGTTATTTATCCCAGTGAAGTGTCGGAAATTCAGAAATTATACTCACTATCATGTACGCAGGCTGCGTTTCCTAAAACAAAAAAGTGAACCCTACTGATTCACTCTAAAAATACATAACAATATTAAAAAATATCAAATTTGATTTTCAGATACCAGTTTTCCTCCATTTTACTTACCGAAATTCAATGTGCAGCCCTTTCACTAGTTCTTGGGTGAGCCATTATTCAGCAAACCAGACAAAAGGTGATTTTCCTGTCCAATCTTCCCACTCACGAAACAAGTCAAGTGACAATTTATTGAGTTTGTTCTCTGTTGAAATTCTCGCTGTTTATACCGTCTGCAATAGTGAAAAACAACAAATGCAAGCTTTGCAAAATATTTTTATAATTCATAAAGACAAAATAGATAATAAGCGTATATGGTTTTCTTGTCTGCTTTATGGAGTATTAGAGAAGAAAATAAAGGAAAAATGAATGGGTTGAATTTGGGTACTTTGATTATCCTACTATTCAAACAAAACCTTTTTATAGAAAAACTTTTGCAAGTTATTATTTGCTTAGTAGACGATATTGTTTGTTTCCATTGTTGCTGCATGCTTTATGCTTTTTTGGTAGAAACAGTTTTTCATTTGAGAAAAAACCTATGCAGGAAATAATACTAGCACAAAAAGCAAAACCGGACAATAAAAATAGAGGGTGATGTTCAAAAAGAATTAAACAAGTAGTAACTGGGAATTCGGGGAACATCCTTGCTTTAGCTGGTAAAATGCATAATAAAGTGAACAATGTTCTTTGAAACTTTCACCAGTCAAGTATCAAATGTGCATAGTAAAAGATGTTTTATTCATTACATTCTGCACAACATAACTGCATAACATCATGTTTTGTTTAGTGTCAAATCAATGTGGCTGCAAAGTGGATATGTTATTTATTTATTTATTGCACATTCGCAACAGAATCCTTTACATGAGTATAAAGGTAGTTATTTCTGCCACTACATTTACATTAATAATACATTTAGTGATTACTTTCGTCAAACAAATAATTATAAATTAATGATTCATGTTTTAATTGACCGTAGTATGGTGGTACATGGGAAAATAGTCCGTCTTGCAGGATATAAAAACCGTGTACAGTTGTCAGAAAAAGTTGACAACCCAATTCTGCACCAATTTTCAGTTCATTTTCAGTATTGTATAAATTATGTGTAGTAAACAGCATTAGAATTAAAATAAAAAATATACATATAAGTCAAAATTTATCTACCTATTACAGAATCAAATATTACATTTAAGTCGATATCAGAATCTATTTCAATTCTTTCATAATTTTCAGTTTGAGTTTCCAACAAGTACTTATGAAAGGTTTTACTAAACAGTTTTTTGTTTTCAATGACGGTAATATATTCTGGTATTGATAACCACGATTGAAGCATGCTTTCTTTACATGATTTATACGCATTGTTAAATATAGTATGGTTTGTTCTTCTAGTTGACCTAAAATAAAATTGTACATTATCGAAGAAATTTTGAAAATATCTAGGAGCATATCCATTCATTATTTGATGAATAATTTTTACTGTTTCGAAACGGTGGAGGTTATTTGCGTTTAGCCAGTTCAATTCGGTTGTTAATTCATATGATATTGAATCATACTTGGACTTGTTTAAACAGAATTTAGCACAACGTTTGATACAAGAGTCAATTTTCTTAATATTTTTCTTTGAAGTGTTACCCCATAATGGTATCATATACCTAATCAATGACATGACTAATCCTTCACACATAAGTTTCTTTTCTTTGTCACTTAAGATAAATTTTAAATAACGCATGTTACATAAAGAAATATTTACAGAGGAAATTATATTTTTGATATGTTCACACCAAGAAAGGTTATCTGTAATAGTAAGACCAAGGCATTTAATTGACTGTACTTGCTTTATATCTGTGTCATTAATTTTAAACGAAATGTTTCCTAAGGATTTCTTTATGTGTGGTTTAGCTAAAATGAGCATGCTTGTCTTATCTAAGTTTATAGCCATATTATTATTATTATGAATCCATTGACATATTGCTTGAATATCGTCTATTACATCATTTCTAAATTTTCTTGTGTCATTTGGATCACCTATAACAACTAGAGTGCTGTCGTCAGCAAAGATGTATATTTTACCATTTTTTATTACAAACGGTAGATCATTTATCATTAGGAGGAAGATAAAACTGCTTAGGGACGAACCCTGAGGCGTCCCGAATTTAGTAAAAATGCAACTTGATTTTTTACCATTTACCCACACATATTGCTTTCGACCTGTTAAGTATGATTTAAACCAATTTTTTCGGATATTATAACAATCTAGTTTCTGTATAATCAACTTTCTGTCAAGCATGTCGTACGCCTTTGCTAAATCTAATATAATTAATGCACAAATTTGATCCCTGATTACACTGTCTTGCAAGAGAGAAATAATAGCTAATTGTGCATGAAGTGTACTATGTCCCTTCATAAAACCAAACTGTGTCTCACCAATTATCTTATTTTTTGTTATAAACTCGTTTATCTGGTCATATACTATTCGTTCTAATAGTTTTGCAAATACCGGGGCTATGCTTATTGGCCTAAGTTGACTAATACTTGAAGGGTTTTTGCATTTAGGTATTGGTACTACTTTTGAGATTTTCAATGGCGGTGGTACATTTTCATTAACAATACTCTTATTTATGGCTACAATAAGCTTATTTGAGAAGGCTGGTATACCTATGAGTATATCAAGCATTCTATTAGAAATGCCGTGCGGATCTGGAGACGTTTTTGTATGTGATTTAATTGATTTCCAGGCTCGTAATAAGTCATTGTACTGTATCGGGGAAACTTGAAACTGCTGTTTAGGCGTTATGATCTCATCAGGCTTCTGAAGCTCTGTTATGTTACTATCGCCGACTTTGTATCTCTCTGCTACATTTATGAAAAAGTTGTTAACCTCATCTGGATTGAAATCTATGTTTTGATCATTGTTACTTTCTTCTATTTTGTACCCACTTTTCTTAATTGCCTTCCAAAATCCGTCTGAGTTTACAATTTCTCGGAAATAAGTAGCTGTGTCTCTGGTAATCTGTTTTGAAACCTTCTTCTTTAATGTTTTGTAAGCTACTAAATTTTCATTGGTTGGATATTTATTATAATGCGTGTACGCATAATCTCTTTCATACTTTAGCTTTTTAGTATCTTCACTGACGTGTTTACGATTTTTAGAGTTATTGACAACTATTTTTGTGATAGGAGCAACAGTATCGAATGTTTCGAGTGTTAGTTTCATCAAAGTTTCAAGATCAAATTCATTTGTAAAATCAAAGCTATTTAGTAGTTCGTTTAAATTATTGAAATTTATATGTTTAAATTTTCTTACTTGCACTTCATTTTTTATGGTCATAATTCTATCACTTTTTACTACGCATTCTACCATTTTATGATCAGATAAATGTGGGTCTGTTTATTTGTAATTAGTAAGTCTAATAGTGCATTTTTTCTTGTATTTGCTGTTACAACCTGTTTTGCACCAAGTTTTTCAACAAGTGATTCAAATTTAGAGTAGACTGTTTTGTTAAAGTTAAAATCGCCACACACATAGAAGTCTCGGTTAGATCGACTGAGTTCACTTATTATCAATTCAATTGCAAATAAGTCATTTTTATAACGTTTTTATCATAATCCGGTATTCTGTATATAACTCCTATATTAGTTGACTTATTGTAGCCTATTTGTAGTTGTATTATTTGATACTCAATTAGTGATATATCTCTAACCTTTGAAGCACATTTTAAAACAATTTCTTTTGTTTTATAACAAGATTTACTTACAACTGCTACACCACCTCTACTGCTACCATCTTCTCTATCTTTTCTGTATATTTTGTAGTAGTTGAGTTGTGGAATGCTCTTATTAATGTTTAGGAAAGTTTCTGATCAACATATTAGATCAAATTTGTTCTTTTCAATAAGGTCATATAGTTCTATTGATTTTTTATACAGTGATTGAATGTTTAATTGAGCGATTTTTAATTGGTACTTGCAGGCATTTTTTAACCTTCTTGCATTTTTTCGGCTTGAGATTCTAAAAAATCAGCAGCATTCACAAGTTGTTCATGTAGCCCATTGTTTTCATCAAAATAGAATACCCTGTCTGAACATTCTATGCAATTTTTTTTGTAGTCTATCTTAGCTAATTTGCCAGCTGTAGTCAATTCTTTTTGTTGTTTCTTAATGTTCTCTGCTGATATGATTGCAGTTCGGTAAGATCGTGATTTATATAAATTGGCGGTTTTGTACCAAGTCTTTTTTCAAAAACTGTGTTTCTATCACTAATTGTACGAAATTTGATTACCCTGGGTTTTCCAGGTGGTGCTTTGCCTATTCTAAAAATGGTATCAAGGTCATATGTTTTGCCTGTTATATCTTTAAAAAGCTGCTATACTGAAGATTCTAACTCATCAGCTGTTTCGTTACTTTTTTCACCGAGTCCTACAATTATTACACTGTATTTTCTTATTTCCCTGTCCATTCTTTCGGTCTGACTTACTAGTGATTTAATTTTTCTTGAATGACACTGAATTGCGGTTTGATTACATTCTACCGTCCCTTTCAATCCCTGTAGATCACTTGAAGTTTTTTCAACTGTTTCCGCTAGGTCTTTGATGGAATTCTGAATAGTCTTAATTTCGTCCAGTTTCTGCTCCATTCTATTCTGTGAGTCTTGAAATTGTTTCAGCATTGCCTGAAATACATTGTCACGTTCCTGGCAGCATTCGTTGGGTTTTGACTTTTTGCTGGGTTCCTGGTCTTCATCCTTATTTGAAATCGAATGTTTTCTTGATCTGGTGATTATTTGCTGTGGTTGTGCACCTCCCTTTCCTGCTTCAGGTCTTACAGCCGGTTCGTCATGACCAATTAATGGCATATTGTAGATTTTGTTGTCGTGATGACGTTCCTTGTTAAAATTGGTTTATCAAATTAGACGGAAGTCTTCTGCTCAAATTGCTTAATAGTTGATAATATTCGAAGTTTTTAGGAGTAAGATATTACCTTGGGCAGAGCCCAGAGGAATACAAAGGCAGTATAACGTATTCTCTGGGACCGATGAAAATTAGCCACATAAAAGTGTATACTGGCGATATTTCAGTTAGTAATATGTATTTCAGTATTAATATTACAAGTTTAGACAAGAAACTATGTTAAGAGATTAGGTTTAAATATTTTTAATTACGATTTAAAAAAAATTATTGGAGCTGCTTTTGTTTACGTGTATCCGTATCGTTTACTCAGACACGCTCAATTACTTCAGAAATTATACTCATTATCATGTACGCAGGCTGCGTTTCCTAAAACAAAAAAGTGAACCCTACTGATTCATTCTAAAAATACATAACAATATTAAAAATATCAAATTTGATTTTCAGATACCAGTTTTCTTCAATTTTACTTACCGAAATTCAATGTGCAGCCTTTTCACTAGTTCTTGGGTGAGCAATTATTCAGCAAACCAGACCAAATGTGATTTTCCTGTCCAATCTTCCCACTCACGAAACAAGTCAAGTGACAATTTATTGAGTTTGTTCTCTGTTGAAATTTTCGTTGTTTATACCGTCTGCAATAGTGAAAAACAACAAATGCAAGCTTTGCAAAATATTTTTATAATTCATAAAGACAAAATAGATAATAAGCGTATATGGTTTTCTTGTCTGCTTTATGGAGTATTAGAGAAGAAAATAAACCTGACAAACAGGATATAGGAAACTTGCGACCCCACATGTTTGTTCGTTTGATACCCCGCATGCCATTGTAGTTTTAAAATGCTTGAACTCTTGCACTTTTTTGGCTTTAACGGTCAAACGGTTATGCATTTTGAAAAATTGACATCAGAATCGTTAATTTGATCAAAAGCTGACCTAAAATCATGTGCCGCATGCAATAGGCCATTTGATAAAAATTTGAAATCGTCGTGACCTTTGACCTTAGAGTTGACCTTTTGGAATCATCTTCAGAAAACATTGAATTATGTTGCTTTCGAAGTGTTTGCAAAAGAATTTTTCAAATATCTTGAAAAATGCGGCTTCTGGAGCCTTCAAATCATAAAAACTGCTATAACGGCCACATGATTTCAAACTTTGAAAAATGGACGCTGGATTCGTTAATTTGATTAAAAACTGATCTATAATCATGTGCCACATGCTATATGTCACTAGTAAAAGTTTTGAAATCGTCGTGACCTTTGACCTTAGAATTGACCTTTGGAGTCATCTTCAGATAAGTTTGAATTATGGTGCTTATGAAGTGTTTCCAAAAAGAATTTTTCAAAATTCTTGAAAAATGCGGCTTCTGGAGCCGTTCAAATATAAAAACTGCCATAACGGCCACACGATTTCGAATTTTGAAAATTTGACTCTGGATTCGTTAATTTGGTCAAAAATTGATCTATAATCATGTGCCACATGCTATAGGTCACTTGAGAAAATTTTGAAATCGTCGTGACCTTTTGACCTTAGAGTTGACCTGTGGTGCCCATCTTCGAACTCATCCGAGCGAGGATGGTTTTGAGCAATATGCAAAAAGAATTTTTCAAAAAAGTTGAAAGATGCGGCTTCTAGAGCATCTACGGACGGACAGACAGAAGGACAGGACAAAACTAATAACTTGCTTCTTAAGTCGCAAGTTAATAAAGGAAAAATGAATGGGTTAAATTTGGGTACTTTGGTTATCCTACTATTCAAACAAAAACTTTTTATAGAAAAACTTTTGCAAGTTATTATTTGCTTAGTAGACGATATTGTTTGTTTCCATTGTTGCTGCATGCTTTATGCTTTTTTGGTAGAAACAGTTTTTCATTTGAGAAAAAACCTATGCAGGAAATAATACTAGCACAAAAAGCAAAACCGGACAATAAAAATAGAGGGTGATGTTCAAAAAGAATTAAACAAGTAGTCACTGGGAATTCGGGGAACATCCTTGCTTTAGCTGGTAAAATGCATAATAAAGTGAACAATGTTCTTTGAAACTTTCACCAGTCAAGTATCAAATGTGCATAGTAAAAGATGTTTTATTCATTACATTCTGCACAACATAACTGCATAACATCATGTTTTGTTTAGTGTCAAATCAATGTGGCTGCAAAGTGGATATGTTAGTTTTTATGATTGTACAATAGCAAGAGCACGGCAAAACAATATCTATTGTAAGTGCTATATTCATCATACACAAACTTAATTTTAATGACGCCAAATTGCAACAACCTTTTTGGCTATTTTGCTTCTGCATTGATTGCTCATTCATAATGTAAACAGACTTAAGCAGCTACAAGTAATTACATGCAGTTATAAAGTTGTTGTAAGTGTTGGAATGTAACAACATAAAATGCATATAAACTATTAAAGATAATAATTCAAACAAATACCATAATGTGACTTACAGAATAAATCAATTTTAGATGGTTGTATGATTATATGGATTTTTCTTGTGCTTCAAAATTGATTACTGTCATGTATGAAACTTTTCTTAAAAATCAATATTTAATTTTATCATATTTCTATGGCTTCCTTTTCAGGTTACTCTACTTACTATGACGAGATCCAGTGCATTTTTCTAATAAATGTTTTGGTTAGGACTGATTGAATCCATTGAAACCATTAGGACTGATTGATTTATTGACATTCATGGATTCGATAACAAATATCACCCAAATCAACAGGGGTAAAGTGGAGATTTCCAGTGTTTCACCAAATTACCCACATATTAATGAATTCTAGTTTTGAATAAATGGATTGCAATATTCTTTAAAACGTTTATTTACCAAGCGGAAACTGATGCTGTAAAATGGTTAGTCAGATTACCTTAATCCGATTAGAAACAAAATATGAACAGAAGCATTCACTACTCGAACTACTCGAACATCTTGTAACCTGAAATTCTAAAAAAAATACAATTTCCTTTTTTTCTACGCTACTGTTTTCAAGCCTTCCACACAAAAAATGCTGAAGCAGACAATTACACAATTTCTAACAACGTAATCCAATAACGTCTTCTTCTTCCTAAGTGCTACACTACCACTTGAGCAAACTAACGCAAAAATACTTAAGAAGATTTTATCTTGTTTCGTTCTTTCCCTATTCTCTCGTATCTTTCATCCTATTTTCACTTTTTATTCGTTTTTTGTTCGATGCTTCTCAAGAGGATTGTTGATGGTTTTTTTGTCTTCAAGTGTATTCAGTACATTATCAACGAAACCATGGACACTTTCTTCAAAGTCGGAGTAATATTTAAGTCAAACGCACGCTATGATGACACTCCACTTGTGACAGAAGGGGAAACATAACAACATGACATTCTAAAATAGTAGGATTTTCATAGGCAACGGTAGGAGAAACCCGTATTTTATTACAAAGGGTACATAACTTTGGTTGTATTAATTTTTTATAACAATCATGCAGGAAAGGCACTGACATTTATTTCTCCAACCCATAATGAAACATTGTCAAAACGGCGTATTTTTAGATCGACCAGTCAGTTGATGACATTCAAAACCACACCCAGCTTTGTTCCCCGTTTATATATTCCCTCGAATTAAAGCTTTACCTGATCTCTTTAAAAAGTAATTCATGAGACGTGAATAATAACTGCCTAAAAGTAATAATCACAAGCAAAAAGGAAAATCCGGAAAACTACCCTATCATCTAATTAAATATACGATTACCATACTTTTGTTTCTCTAAAGCCAAGACGCTTTTGGCATTCGCTTGCTTTTACGGTCGATTTGCTTATTTTGCTTTTAGCAGTCATATAATTAATCCGTTAATTTTTTCTAGAGGTAAGCCGTTGAAAGAAGGACCATGTATTTTAGTCTTTGACTATCTCCAACAAAATGATAACAATGATAACTTAAGCGACGTGTTAACTATTCATATTGTCTCTTGAAGCATATTTGGTGTTTGACATTTAGTTGGCTATTGTTTATCACTATGGAAACAAAAGGAATTGTGCAGTGAACATAATAGGTATATTATCATTTCAGCAGCTATTTTAATTGTACCTTAACGGGTGTTTAGAAGCTGGGATGGAAATAGAAACTAAAGACATAGGTTACACCCGTATTAAACAGAAAAAATATTTGAGTTATGACCAAGGGGTCAGGTCACCATAAAATTGAGTGTCACTGAGCGTCGTTTTTTGGGATTACTGCAATGTTCACAAACGTTTTGGTAAAACAGTAATTTAGAAAAATTGGTAATTTGTCACAACTCAAAATAGAATAGAACACGTGCTTCTATTACCTGGGCGTTTTTGGGTCAATTTGAACACCATGTACAAATGGTCTTAAGAAAAAAGACAAACGGAATGGAGACCGAAGGAAAAAAAGGCAAAAAGGAAAATAAGACAAATAGGTAAAGAAGTCAAGAGGTAAAAACGACAAAGTATAGCGGAAAGAAAGACAAATTCCTTTCCTGGGTCTTTTTGTTTAAAACTATAGCGAGAACATGAAAAATATCAAACATCATTTTGTATTAACGTGGTTCATCTGTTAACATTTGTTAGCAAATCTGAACCTTGTTAACGGAGTTCTCAATAGAAAATAGAGTAATAAGTAACATACAGAATTGTCAGCAGAAGATTATAGTTATTCACCTAACTGTAAGGCGATAATATAAATAAATTATTTCATATATAAATATACACAGATAACTTTGCCATGTAGAAATCAGCATCGCATTCTTGTATTTTCTTAATTTTCTTAACTACAAACAATGAAAATAAAAACTAGTCTTCTAATAATATGTGGCACATATTATGTGCTAAATTGTGCTAGCGTGTCAAGTGTAATCCATCATTCATCAAAGTCCTAAAACAAGACAAAGTTCGTAAATATGAAGCAGTTTGTTCTAACAAATTTGTGTTGGTGCAGTTGATGCTATATTACAACCATTTTCTTAGCAATGTTACTCCTATTCTATCTTCGAATGCATCTGCCTTTTACATTTTGTCTTTCTTTCCTATTTGACTTTTTGTACTTTTGTTCTGTTTTCCTATTTGTCTTTCTTTCTGCTTTGCCTTTTTTTCCTTCGGTCTAAATTCCGTTTGACTTTTGGAATTTGTCTTTTTTTCCGGACACGTGTACAAATATCTTAAAATATAGAAAACGGACAAGAACGCGTTGAAACTGCATCAACAAGATATGCACCATGTATTTACCTTCACATTGATTCGGTTAGAAAATAATGTCCAGGTGGAACTGTATATGTTCGCCGTTGCTTAAATATTGGTTGCTTGCACGAAAGATTGTGCATTTAAATTTTGTCTACAGATGGAACAGCAATCAATCCAGAAAGAAATGTTTCCTCTAGAGATCATTTTAAGCATTATCTTTCTTCCCCCTACTCCATTTGTTAACCTATAAATAACAAATAGTTTCGACCTGAATAGATTTTTTGTTTATGTGCTTGATGGAAATACGAAATGTTTTGAAGCTCTACTTGCGTACAACATTCAAGTTACTCGTCTTTCTCTCAACCCTGAGATAATCGAAGGTCATCTGCACTCACTTCACAATTGTAAACGCCAGTGTAATTTAAATCCAAGGTCATAGTAAAACAAACTTTTGCTCTATTATTATTAATATTATTTACCATATAAAGTTAACGCCGTAACAATTTTTTTACGACTTCCTATATAAACTATTAGAATAGATGGTTCAACATAAAGCTCTCCATGAGTTGTGTTCATGTAGTAATTAGAAGCCAAAAATAAATTTTGTGTTATAATATATTCGCTGCTAAATTTAACACTTTTGTTTACCTGAAGCGTTTGGAATACCGCTGCTTCAATATTCGCGTTCGTTCAGAAACCCATATATTCTATTCACTGCCTTTACTATTTGCTGAAGTTACCAAACCTTTAAAAAGAAGCTATTTGTGTATAGGTCTACGTTTTAAAATCAAATTCATTCATATTCCCCCTGGAATACAATGCCCATTTCTGTGCTTTTCCTTCACGCACTCAAGAACACGAAAAATGAAGAGAAAATAAGGGATTCTGCTTTTCCTTTTTAACATTTCATTACACATACACTCACAACTCAATTAATCTTGCCGCTGGAGTTGCATTATACTCTGAGAAGGGAAACTAGACAGTGTTTCTTGACGTGCTGCAGTGCACAACTCACCATTTTCTGGCTTTCGTTTGGAGAAGGTGAGCTATTTTATGATTCAGAGCTGTTTGAGTCTTAACCAGAGTCTTAAGAAAATCGGTCCAGTATATCTAACTGTAATAAATATCAGTATGCCTGTTGCATTTCTACTTCTGTGGCTTCCAATCTCAGCAAAAAGATCCTACCCAATGTCAAGACTTAATAAATTATAATGGTTCTTTGCATGCATAAAATATAATGTACTGTGAATACTCTACTCGGGTTTAGACGGGTTGGTGACTTAATTTCCCTGGACAACTTATCCTCGGACTAATTTGCCTAGAAAAATTTTTCCTGGACAATTTTCCCTTGACTTTATTTGCCAATTAAGCAAATTTTCCCCGGATAAATTTTCCCTACTCAAAAATTTCCTCATACACATTTTTCCTTGACAACTTTTTCCATATTTAAAAAAAATTTGTTGTAATGAAAAATGTACAAAGTGTGTTTGGTCTTTTTGAAAATGAATCAATTTACAAAGTCAGCAATCAAAATAACCACCCGTATTTGTGCTAAGAATTATACAAGATGTTAAGTAAACAGTCAATTAAAATATCTGAAGACTGCATTGCAAATATTCATACTGTGGCATATGCTTACTTCTCTCATTGTTCATGACATTTATTACTCTGGGGTGGTCTCTTTTACCTACTACCAATATCAATAGACTGTTCTGGGATTTGTAATGGAGAAAAAAAGTGTCAGGGAAAAAATGTCCGGCTTGGGGAAAAATTTGTCGGGGGAAAATGTCCGTTATGGGGGGGAATTTGTCAGGGAAAATGTCCGTTTTGGGGGAAAGTTTGTCAGGGGAAAAATGTCCGTTTTCAGGAAAGGTGTGTCGGGGAAAAATGTCCACAGGAAAAAACGTCGAAGGAAATTTTGTCCAGGGAAAATTGTCCGGGGCGAGTTTACCGACGGAATCGGGTCCTGTTCCTAATTTAGACACTTCACAGTCAGTTGCTATGCATCAGATTTTGAGGATTTGATTTTGTGGCGCTTTGCGATTGAGAGAAATTAATTGATAAACTAATAGCAAAATTCAAAGGAATAGTAACTAATTACGCATAAATACCCTGATCTGATAAGATAAATGTGTTTCAGTTTTAAATATGCTTTTTAAATTTGTAATTATAAATTTTTAAGTCTACTGAGCGATTTTCAAAATGTTTCTAATGTTTTGTCAGGAGGGGATATTGGTATATTATGCCCATATGAAGGGTTAACGTGGAGGTTATACCTTATCGAGATGACTGGGTTGACCTCCTGTATCCTCCACTTCCGGTATGACTCTGTTTTGCAACGGTACACGCAACGACGGTTTGATGGGACAAGGATTATTTTATGACTAATACTTGCACAATGGATGATGAGGCGGATGACGAGTTGTGATGCCAAAATTTTAATAACTGATTACTTTTACTGCCCGCTCACTCTCACTCACAATTAAACAGATTTCAAACATTTATTCTACGACATCACATAACTGATATTGACAACAAATAATAAATTCCTGATATTTATTTTAATGACAGTAGCTTTCTGGTAATTATTTTCGCAGCCTCTCCTTCCCTGCTCTTCTCTGTCTCCTACCACACTCTAAAACCTACTAACTTTTTTCTACACTCAAAAGCGTATCTCCTCCCATACATTTACGGAGAACCAGATACCTATACATAATCTCGACAAACAAAACAAAGCTAACTCAAATTCTCAATTTCGTAACAAACAAGAAACGGTCGAGTCTCAACTCAATGACTCATAGGTTCTGTATAGCTACTTCTCACAGTTTGAAACAATACTTTCTATAGTTTGTAAGTAATTCCAATGAATTCTAAAAAATGGCGTAATGATCAGTTTTGGGGAAATCGAAGTACGCTAAAATCTGTCAGCAGTACCCTTCAAACTACATACCTATCCCTTTTGAATGTCAGTTTTGGTAAAACAATTTAATAAATCGGCACTTAATTTGTACATAAGCTATTTTATATAGCATGTCATTAAACCATTTAATTTTTACGACATATTTAAATACTGCTTTTTTGCAACTTCGTTTAGGACATGCACCAGAACAGCACATTTGAGAGAACTTCTTTATATAAAGGACATCAAAATTATAAAACACACAACTTCTTGTTTTATGTACCATTTGGTGATGAACTCCCTTACATGGTCTTCAAATCTTAATTCCTGTGTTTACATCAACAACAGTTTCCTACACTTGACAACGTAATAAAATCAGAAATAGATACACACAAGTGCAGTTGTACCTTTTTTTGAAGATTTTATTGTGTACTGCGCAAAGCCAATTCTATTCCTTAGAACACTCCATAAATTGCGGTTCTCTTGGCATGAATCCTGTTTGCAATCTTATAAATTTTATAAAGTGTATTTTTGCTTGACAGGGAAATCGTCTGGTTTGTAGGCTGAGTTTGAACAAATATTTGGTTTCCTTTCCATGTAAATCCTTTTCGAGTTCCCAACTACTCAGCGAATGTTTTCTTAAAAATCCTGCATGTTGCATATTGAAAAGAACTGCTTCTATGCAAAATATTTTCAAGAAACGAATATCCAGTTATTGTAGGTGGATGTGTGGGATCAGAAAAATAAGAGTAAACAGACTATTTTACAAAAAAGGGTAAACTTAGGGAAAGTAGGAAAAGATAACAAATTTGTTGTGTATATTTTGCTGGGTTTGTTTGCTAAAGGAAAAATAAAAGCTTGTCAATTGAATATGCGGCTAGACTGGCAGCTAACAAGCTACATCATTTTAAAGCAGTGGACTAGAAACGACTAATATTTGTTTCGTTGCTATCGTCGTAATCAAAATTGGGAATTGTATTGATTTGGTAAACTTGTATTCCATCCTATATTTTTATACATGTATTCAGATTTTTTTGAACGTTTGCAGCACTAGAATCACGATGTACGTACAAAAGCTAATAATTTTTGTGTACAAAAACATTGAATTATATCAGAAAATTTATTCCTTTTTTTGGAAAACCTCTCAATAAGAGAATAAGTTACAATAACAAGCTCTTGGAGTAAATATATTTCCAACAAGAACAAGCTAGAAACAAAATTGATTTCCCTTTTTTGTATTGTCTAGACTACTTAATATTGTACGCAGTGTTGAAGCACCTGTCATATCCTAGACATTTTCAATGTCTCGCTTTCTCCTGCAAACACTCAATTATTTTGCTAAAATTAAGATTTACAACTAGTGATATCTAAAAAAGTATGAAACTTATTAAATTTTGGTATTGAAATTGTAAGAAAAAACAACCAAGATTGTTTTATGGTTAAGCTTACGAATATCTAGTTGAGTTTGTTTTGTAGAACATATACACCGTCTGTCATATGCTTACAATATTTTGACCTCTATAGTTCATCAGGTAATTGTGTCACTGATCTTGCTTTTTTGAACCTGTCCAAAGAAGAAGAAAGTTGTCTCCATTTAGGCTTATCAGTTAAGTCTTTCTTTGATTCACATGTTTCTTTTTGACTCCAACTTTCTTTCTTCAAAAACAGTAACTTTAGCTTTGTTTCCGTGTAATTGATTTGCAAACTATGGATTGAAATGTAGAGAATGGGAAAGCCTACGTTTTCAAGACTTGTGAGTACTTTGATACAATTTAGCTTTCTTTCTCTACGTCTCAGCTTTGAATAGTGAATCTTCTCATTTCAGTTTGGCTTTCTTCAGTGTAGCTGCTAAAATGTCAATATTAGCTCGATAGTGTGCGCACATACACACGCTAACGTATATTATCTTCACCCTAGTGTCTATTCTTATTCTAAAAACTCGTTTCCGCTGTTGCAATGATGTTCCAAAAGAGATTAGAAATTAAGAAGCGTTTACATAGTGGAAATTTAAGGATCCTTGTGTGCTCAGTCTACTCTAGGGTTTATAGCTAAAAAATAGTTGAAACTTTTGTGTAGGCAGTCACAAGCCGCTTAATATTACTTGGTTCCACTTAAACGAAAAAGGGAGAAAGTTGAAGAAGAAAGTATTTAGGGGGAAAACCTAGCTTACAATATTATAGGGTTTTGAATAAGGAATGACAGTTTTAACTCTTGATACCTTACGTATAATTTGAGCTGTTGCAGAGATTAAAAGGTGGGAAGCTAGAAAATTATACGTTCGAAAAATTACCATAAAACGTTTTGCATTGTTTTTGTAAAAAGCATTCAAAATCTTACAGGTTAAAAATATAGTGGTTACAAAAATTTAGCAACATTAACTAGGAACATTTTGGGGTTTCCTTGCAAAATGAAGTAGAAAAATGTGTAATGTTTTCATGTTCTCTCTCCAAAATAATCTATATAAGCCTTTCTCTAAATCCGTTTCATTCTGTAGTAAACAACAATTCTAAGGTAAACGATTGAGTGCCTTTGTCCACTTCCTGTTCTTGTTTCTGCCCGTTTACCTAGCAATGTTGCATGACCAAATGAAATCTGTCAGTGTGCTTATCATTGCACTCCAGTTTTTACACCGTTAGAAAAAATAATTCTGTTTTGTACGAACACGAACAACACAAATTCTGACTTACACGGTTTTTGGTTACAATGTATTCGTTAATTCGAGAGAGAAAACCTGCTCACCAAGCCATTCTTTCACCTGTGCAAAAGATACATTAGACTCTATGACTTACAAATATCCAGTGACGTCTCAAACACAACAATTTATACATAAGCAGTAGAGCGTCGTATTTGTATATTAGTACAACAATTCCGCTTCCTTAAAGACCAAAACATCCATGGTAAACCATTAAAAATGCTCGCTGCTGAAGACGATAATATGTACATAAACATAATAATAATAATAATAACCAGAGAATGGTAAACCATTAAAAATGCTCGCTGCGAAAGATCTGGTTTAAACCCCATTTAACCTGGATTAAGTCCATCTAAAATAGGTAAAACATCTATTTAATAGATAATAATGGATTTAGGCTGGTCTAGAGCCGATTTAGGCTGGTCTAGAGCCGACTTATGCTGGTCTACAGCCGATTTAGGCTGGTCTAGAGCCGACTTATGCTGGTCTAGAGCCGACTTATGCTGGTCTAGAGCCGATTTAGGCTGGTATAGACCCCAAAAATAAAGTGGACGGACACACGGACAGACGGACAGACGGACACACTATCCGTTAATAAGCTCACCTGCTGACGCAGCGAGCTAATAATGGATTTATGCTGGTCTGTAGCCGATTTATGCTGGTCTAGAGCCGATTTAGGCTGGTCTAGAGCCGATTTAGGCTGGTCTAGAGCCGACTTATGCTGGTCTAGAGCCGATTTAGGCTGGTCTAGAGCCGACTTATGCTGGTCTAGAGCCGATTTAGGCTGGTATAGACCCCAAAAATAAAGTGGACGGACACACGGACAGACAGACAGACGGACACACTATCCGTTAATAAGCTCATCTGCTGACGCAGCGAGCTAATAATGGATTTATGCTGGTCTGTAGCCGATTTATGCTGGTCTAGAGCCGATTTAGGCTGGTCTAGAGCCGACTTATGCTGGTCTAGAGCCGATTTAGGCTGGTCTAGAGCCGACTTATGCTGGTCTAGAGCCGACTTATGCTGGTCTAGAGCCGATTTAGGCTGGTATAGACCCCAAAAATAAAGTGGACGGACACACGGACAGACGGACACACTATCCGTTAATAAGCTCACCTGCTGACGCAGCGAGCTAATAACTGGTCCTGGTCTAGATTTAACCTGGTCGAGAGCCGATTTAAGCTGGTCTAGAGCCGATTTAAGCTGGTCTAGAGCCGATTAGCCTGGTTTAGAAATAAAGTCTACAGACGGACAGACAGACAGACACACGGACACCGACATCTGCAATAGCTCCTCTGCTGAAGCAGCGAGCTAATAAAAGTGTACAACGTTGTACTAAAACTGTTACGGTTATTGACCCTGAAAATTATGCAACATACTTTATTTCATTTTTCACAGTTTTCGCCCAATTCAATTAAATCACACTAGCACGTATATAATACCTAGAAACCGGTGCAACGAAAGGAAATTAGGTCGTTTCCTAGCCTTAGTTTTATTATATTAAAAAGCACGGACTACTATAAAGAAATGAAAACAAGCATCAACCTGTTTTTTCTCAAAGTCAAGCACCATTAAAACTATCCGTAAGAAAATCTTCCAGTTAGATTATACCCAGATAAAAGTTGTATCGCAAGCGTATATCTAGAAAAGGTGTTGTTTCCGCAACAAGTAAGATTTTCAAAAAAATAAAATAAAGTTTTGTTTGAAGCACAACGCTAAGTTTACGCTTGATTTTTCAATTTCTAATATATTATTTTGGAGAGTTAAAGCAACAAAGCGTGTGTATAGCTGAAGATTACATAAAAATGTACTTCAACTGATTATATTATTTTTAAAAAATACTGAAAAGAAGTATTTGGTCTTGCCCAGGTTGTACGCCAGATATAAAAAATAATGCTGGTTTAGTGTTAACTGGTCTTGCAGATTGGCGATTCAGGTTTTCTGAGAGTCGGCGGCTTTTTCTGAAATAACAAAAAATCGGTGGTTTATGTTAATTTTGAATTTTTTAAATTTGTTCAAAGCAGGACCTCATGTTGGTATCAAAACCAGGGAAGAGTTCGAATCAGGTGATCTCCAAGGTTTGAATTGCACAATAGGCTATTTCTTTTCTTCGGTCAGACTGTTGGTACATTAACAACATTCCGGTACGCAATAAGATTTCGATTTTACGAGTTTTCTTTATAGCTTCTTCACAATTATACATATTCATCGCAATGTTACACAGAAAGAGCTGCACAGGTAGGATACAAAACATGAACAAAAGTTTACCACGAATAGAATCTCTTGACATGCCCCAATACTGAAACTCCAGTCTACTCTGCTTTAGCACATTTACACTCCGGCATCAGCAAAAAGTATAAAAAGCTAGGCAAAATATGTGTCTTTGGAGAGTCATAGGACGTCTGTAAATCGCCTGACAACATTTTATGTAAGGTTGGGTGTAAAATAACCATAGTTTCTGTTTCAACACAAATTGTTTTCAGAAAATAGGGTTTTTAATACTTCGTGTAAATTTAGTTGTTTGGAAGGAGATACTCAAGCTCTTTTATTTTGGAATGAAAGTGGATAGCTTCTGTTTTACGAGGGAAGAAAGCGTAAAAATCAAATTTGTTGCCAAGAGCATACACACCAGAGCTTTAAAATTATTTCAGTTGCTCCAGATTTTATTTCTCCAACGTATAATTTTTATGCCGGCTGTAGAAAAGCACGTTTTAAGATTAAAGTAGTTTCTTGATGGTTCACATATTACCCAAAACAATATAACAAATACTTAGATCAATTCAAATTCTCGAAAAGTCAATTTCTTCACATTTTTCTAACCTGGATTTTAGCCTCATTGTGACATCGTCTTCCTGAATCGACTATCAGTTTCCTCTTTGCATGAAAAATATTTTACTCTCTTTTCAGCAGGGAAGCTTCTCCTCTAGGTAAAAAATATATTCCAAAAGATCAATGGACATGATTTTGTAAAGAAATCCGGTAGGCGTTTTTTGTACTGGTTGTATCAATCCGCAATTTTTTCTGAATAGCCATAAATACCAAATATAGGAAAACTGACTACGTAACAAACCCAGTACGCTTTTATAACTTTTCATTTGATTTTCTCACCGAAATATTCCACATGACAAAAGAGATTGACTGCTGAATTGACTATGGCGGAGTGTCTCAATCTCAGCAAACTACACGCACAATTTTCATAAAGTTTAATAGCCCACTTGAACTTGTAGAAAGTGTAAGAAAAACCCGTATTGATTTTTCCTACTGGCGGGATTATTCTGATAAAGCAAACTTGTAATCCTGTTGAAAAGAAACTTGGGTTTAGTGTTTTATACTTGTTTGCGTTTTTACAGTGACAGAAAAAAGCTGTATGAATAGATATTGGTGTGTGAACTTTGTGGATTGTTAGTGGCAGCGGTTCTGGTCAAGCTGTTACGGGGATAGTTTGCGGAAATGGAAAATACTTGGAAGGGGAAACGTTTGTTTAAGAACATTGACAAATACAATTTTAAAAGGACATGTAACGTCTTGTATTTATTATAGTATTACATTGTACAACAACTTGTTTGCATTTTACAGCGCAACCTTAAATTTTTCTCGAACTAGTAAAATGTACGTTGCACTCCTGTCCCAATACTTACAATTTTTTGAAAAGATTGGTGCCTATCTATATACCTAACCTTAACTTCGTTTGCTATTGTGACAAGAAGGCATTGAGTTTTGGTTAGCCATTGAGCGAGTCTCGACCGTTTCTAGTTGTTACGAAATAGAGGTTTGAGTTTAGCTTTGTTTGTTATGACTATGTATAGGTATCTCACTCCCAAAAGACATGAGTAGAGATACGCTTTTGAGTAGAGGAATGTAGAATGTTTTAGTGTGGTTAGAGAGAGAGAAGAGCAGGGAAGAAAGAGGAAGAGGCTGCGAAATTATTACCATTAAAAAATATTATCTGTCTTTAAATCGAGAATATATTATTTGTTGCTAAAGTTGATTTGTGTTGATGTCACAAATAAAAAGGTTATCTGACAATTAGCCAAACTGGTGTGTGTGTGTGAGCGGGCATTTGAGATATCATAGTTATTATTAATTTTTGGCATCACGACTCGTTATCATCCACATCACAAATAGTGCACGTATCAATCATCATCATCATCAGCCATTCCCATAAAACTGTCGTTGCGTGTACCGTTGCAAACAGGCGAAACCGGGAGTGGAGGACAACCCAGTCATCCCAATTAAGGTATAACCTCCACGTTAACCCATTTACTCTGCAGAATACCACCATTCCCCTGTTGACACAATATAAAACTTTGTAAGCGAGGGAATACTTTTACATAAAAATAACTATGAAGTTTTTGTAGTTTACCTATTGCTCTTGATTTCAATTTTTTTCAAATCCTTTATATTGTGTAAATATAAGGTTAATTTATTAAAAATGTTATAAAAAGAACATAATTGTTACAACTGTTATTATGCAATATTGGCAAATATAAAAACCTAATTTGGTCTATTGTACAATGTAATATGCTCCCTAATTAATTGGTTTCCTTGATCTAGAATACTTATTTACAGTCACTCTCTCTTTACTTTACAGGCGGAAATTACAGCAACTATGCTTTGTTTTTCCCCAATTTTCAAAGAGGTAGTGATTGAGTATTAAGTGTAAGATTTGCCGCTTGATTGAACAATGTTGACTAAATACACCACCAGGTAATCTTGCATGACCAAAGATAGTGCATCAACCTTACTTTTTAAACCCAGTTTTACGATCTTGTTTTGTACCCAGTTTTCGTTCGTGAGAGAAATACTATAATTACAAAATAAAATAATACTAACTCGCTCAATATTCACCTATCAGGTATGGTTTAAACGTCGAAGTTTTATTTGTTTCAGTGAACATATATATTAGAATATGTAGATTATGCCGCTTCATATCTAGTACTCGTTTCGGTAAAATCGATTACACTTACACAACATTAACCTACCTATGACATTATTCCGTTTTTCTCCAAGCAACAAAGCAAAGCTGGAAACTCTGTTTGCCTTTTATCCATCTTCTTGGGAGTTTCACCTTTTTGCGTGCTAACTTCTTTATTCCTGCTTTCATGGTGCTGCTTCCCTATCGAATATAATTAATTTTTTATGCAACAGTTATGTGCATGTATTATACTAGAAACATAAATAAAACGGTGTAGAATGTAAATGCAAAGTATCTCATTTATATTTTTCTTTAATGATAAACACCAGAATAGCCTTGTGGGGACTTTCAATTCTAGATCGCAATTTATGTTTGCGAAGCAGTAATCGAATAAACCAATCTATGACTAATTAGATCCATCAAATTATAAAATTTACGCAAACATCGTCAAAATGCTACAATTTTCTATACGTTTCTGCATTTGTGGAATCCATTTGAAAGCATAAGTAGTAGTTACTAAATCGCCAAATTTTGCCAACGTTTCAAAACATTTTGTACTAATAAATGTTGTTGCTCTTTAAATTTATGATTGATTCACTCTTTAGGCCTAACAAATTAGACCAAAGTATTACCCAAGACGAATCTAAACTTTTAATAGGCCTGAAAACCTGCGAAATTCCCATTTGTGACGCGCAAATGTTACATCTGAGGATGAAATCTCATCATTATCATCCTTAAATAAAAACACCAGTTAAATTATCAATTTTGAGAATTAAACTTTCAATACGTACTGAGATTCATGTCACATATAAAAGATCAGAAATACTAGCTGTAGTTGTCAAAAATCTGCCATGTTACATGCTACGATATACTGAATGTCAATACAGTTACATGACGTCCCCACAAATTGTCACAAAAAAGGAAACTGATGCCAGCAACCCAACGGCCCTTTCTGAACATGTGTGTTTCCCCTTTCTTTCTTCTGAAGAAAATATTACTTTGGAAGAACGTCATCTTGTTATTTTTATTTCAGTTGTCTGATATCCAACATGTTTGTAATATATAAAACTGGAAAAACATAACAAGCACTGTCAGGAGAAAAAAAAGAAACGAGTGGCGTGTGACCATGAAGTGATTAATAAATTATTACCAACAGTAGAAAAAAACTGTCAAATTACCGCTGACATTGCACTGGATGCACTTGGAAACAAAAAACGAATTTCTGTTTTCTTTTGTTTTCCGGCTAAATTTGAAGCAAAATAAAAGATGAAAGGAAAATGAAGTGGAGATGAGAGCGTCCAGTGAAAAATACAAAAAATGATAAAATCTTGTTTAGTATTTTTTGTGTGACTAATTTACTGATTGTAAGTTATGGAGAGGGAAATCTGAAAGTTAGAAATACTGTTCTAAATTTAACGTGGGCTGATTTATTAAATGCTTCATCTTCTAGCAGAAAACTTTCTAATTGTTTTGAAATTTGACTTACTATTAGTTGCATAATTTATAGTGCTTTTCTGAATTATACAAATCTCAAAGCATGTGCCACTTGACAATTGCATATGAAAAAACCAAAGAATATCAACTACTAAAGAGCAAATTTGTTTGCAGGTTTTGGTCTCAACCATAGAATAAAAAACCGGGATTTGGTACACTTTGATGTCATTCATTAAAAAATAAAAGATTAGTAAAGAGGAACTCCACGCGAAATCGATAGGCTCCAAAATTCAATTTTGAGGTCGGATTCGAAAATTACACCATTTGTAGGGACCCCCAAGAAATACAAAGACATGACCCCTTTATGACCCTACCCCCTACCCCTTGGGTGCAGGGTCAAAATTTGGGGTCACCACGGTTTTCGTTAAATAACTTCTACAAATCTTCACCGATTTTAGTAACCAAGGTATCATTCGATAGCAAATAAGAACAGCTAAGCTAAAGAATTTTTATTTGACAAAAATTTGATTTATTCAAAGGTTATGGGCAAAAAACTACCAAAAAAATCAGTTTTTTGCGGTTTATGCATTAAACGCTACTTTTTTCTGGAAAACAAAAGTCACCAATTAAAAGGCCGTTAAAAATACATAAACCCAGTCTCCATGACAACGAGTATAATGTTGCTATATGGAGTTTATACTCGATTTTGATGAAATTTTATGGTTTCCGTTAAATAACTTCCACAAATTTTAACCGATTTTGATATCTAAGGTATCATTCGATAGCTAATAAAAAATGCTGCGCTAAAGATTTTTTATGTAAAAAAAATTCCAATTTAAACAAAAGTTATAGTAAAATACAATCAAAAATTCATGTTTTTCTAGTTTACGCACTAAATATTGAGAAACTGTTGTCCCCATTTAATTGGCCGCCAAAAATTACATAAGTTTCAGTCACCATGAAATCAAGTGTTATAATGTTATATGGAGTTTATAGTTAAAGAAACTTTTTCAAAAATAAGAATATGTTTTTAACCGTTATTGTGTGTAGCAGAATAGATAAACTTGCATGGTTTAAGTGCCAACAAATTATTTTTCAACCCATTGGTCCGATATGCGGGTACGAATACGTGGCCAAACCAAATTAAAGTTTTAAGCTTAGGATAATCTTACAGCTATATGTATATTTAACAAAGTAGTTTGGTGATCTGGTGACCAATTATATTAGGACGTACCCATCAGGTTTCTGGTAGTCAATCCAAATGACACAATTTTTGCATCATTGAAACCGATTATATCTCGTCTGTTTGTTACAAAAATATCGATTTATATTGGAATGCATACCACAGTGCTTTGAATGTCCTTCCTTTGCATTTTTGTAATAGGTAGATTGCAAAATATGGAAATTGTACGAGTGGGTGTTGTCTTCTCAGCGATATTATACTCTAGAGACTAATGACTAATGAGAGGAACTTGGAAACAATGTGTGTATCTAATCAAAGAATTTGCTACTTTCTTGATTTGTGCGAATGCTTTCAAACTAAGTAGAATGGTTTTTATTTTGCTTGTACTGAATAAGAGACGCTACTGCTTTATTTGGAGTTGCATACAACTTTTATTTTTTAGCCAAAATATAATATTTTGTTGTTTTAAACAAGAAAAAAGAAAGTTTACTTGATTTCTGATGCTCTGGTAAATGAGTAGAATTAGATTGAGAGTTGGCAGAATTTGGAAGCCTTATTCGCAGGAGAAAGTCAATAATACTTCAGTTCCAGTACCAAGTGTTCAAGTTGGCAATTGGGAATTCTGTGTTTAAAAATGCATAGGTAAGAGCAAATCATCCAGAAAGACGACTCAATGATCAAGTTATTCTGTCGCGCATAAATTTCTTCAAAGCCGGAATATGAGTCAGGTGTGAATCATAAGTTCCAGGAAACTTGCAGTGAGTGCGTAATACGTCCATTCTAACTATTTACCTCGATTTATCATAAAAAGAAGTTTCTTTTGTCAGGAGCTTACATTTCCGATTTCAATAATAATTTGTAAAAGAGTGGGATAGCAGCGTTTCTTGGGAAAATATTTGTTTTCGTTTCGAGGAATCACAACAGTACGCCATGTACAAAGATAAATAGTCCCGAGTCAAATGGTTACACACGATTTGTTTCTGCAAAAAGAGAGTTTGTCAATCATTTTTGAATTTTGTAAAACGTAGTTTGACTCAAATTGATTTGTTTTTATGCAACCCAATGTAAACAAACGCTAATAGACTGTTTCCATTAAGCCATAGACATGATTAAAACTAAAATAAGTTTAATTTCTGAGGAATTGCCATGTACGCTTTGTAGTCGTTTAGAGGCATTGTTTATTTCTATGCTAATTTTCTGGAACATTTGAAACGTAGATGGGTTTGGGGGTGCTATGTGAGATAGATAAACATAAGTCAAGTATTTGAGACTTTTGAATTTGGGAAGAGAGTTAAGCCAATTGATGAATTTTATTTTGCTTGCTTAGCGTATTTATGTTTTTTACAAAGTATGCCGCTATGTTGGGCTTAAATGGGCACATGGCCCGTTTTGCATTTTTAGGTTATGTTTAGGTATTCTAAACTAGAACTAGAACTGGAACAGTAATATAACTAACTAAGGTTTAAAACACATAAACATTGTAACCCTTTTGCACTTTGTGTAATTTCTACGCTATTATAATTCCACATAAACCGAAGTACCAAATTGCAGTGTTAGATATGTCATCTGCCATATTTTGTTTCAGACATGGTCAATGAACATAAATGATAAACATATTCAAGTTAATAGAATGTTTACCTAAAACATACACAAAATGCAGAATTATCGCCAAACAATCCACGTTTCAACAGAAAAGTAGAAAGACAAGCGAATTAACTTTCTACCCTGTGGTTTCCTGTCGCATATCTTCCGAAAACGTGAAAACGCTTTTTTTCTCGGTAAATGATGGAGTGAGTAGAAGCGGAGAAAGTTCTAGTTCCCCTAGGATTTCCACATTATGTAATTTGGCACGATAACTTCAATGTAAGATGCTTCCTTGCCACAAAATATTTGAGTGAAATGGAAAGCCAGAAAAAAGGTCTAACGGGTGGAATTATTACGACAAGCTGATTACTTTGCTAGTACATCATTTCATTGGGCAGATGAACAAAAGAGTATACTCCAAAGCTATTATTTGAATTTTGAAGGATTAAGTTTCAAAGTTTTCTTCTTTCTATTAAACGCATTTCCAAAATTACCATATCAATACAAGCAATGATTTGTAAATGAACGGTAAATCTGCCTAAATATGAATATTTTTATTTTTGCCCATAATTTGTTCATAAAATCAAACAAACAGTTGCTCAAGCTTGAGGTCGCTTTTTATTTACAATTTGAATTTGTGTGGGCTTAGCAATTCAGATAGTACTTTTGCTTCATTTGTAATTTTAACTTCCATTCTGAATGGGATATCAATTTCCTAGTTGCATATGAAAAATGACTCACCGTATCTAATCATATTGCACCGGCCTACCAATAATATATTTACACTTTCTCTTCAAAACCCATGCAATCTCTTCAAGAAATCTACGACGCTCATAAAATTATAAAAAAAAATTTAAAATTGTCAACTCATATACCAACATTGACATGCAAAGAAACACAGAACATCTAGCCATCAGTACGCAGTTGTGGCATCATTGCAAAATATAACCTAAGCACAAGAGAAATTTATCGAAAACAAAAGGGGTCTTAGCAGGCTGCTAGCCCGCATTTCCACCCTATTCTGGCGGGACGAGGAAGAGCCCGTGGTGAACAATGCGAGAATGACAGCGACCTTCAGCAGTAGTACAAACAGTTTGAATAGAGTTTCAAACTCTCAAGATTTTCGGTTCAACTGGGAAGTATTTTTTGCTAAAAAAATATATTCAAAAAGTCAATGGACAAGAATCTGTAAGAATGACCGGAGAAGGTTTTGTTGTTCTGCTTGTGTCAACCCACGCATTTTTTTCTTTTGAAGGTACATGAATACCAAACTAGAAGACCGGCTAGATCTCAATGCCTCTTTTAAACTTGTCGCCAGATTTTCTCACGAAAAGTTTCCACATGATAAAACAGATTGACTGTTGAGTTAATGTTGGCGGAGTGTCCCGATCTCAACAAACTATGCATGCAATTTCCATAAACTTCAATAGCCCACTTGACTTTCCACTTTCCAAAGTGACTGAATTGAACTGCATAAAAACCAGTATTGATTTTTCCTTCCTGAAGGGATTATTCTGATTCAAGAAACTGTTATCCGTCTGATAAAAATTTGGGTTTGCGATTTGTATTTTTATTTGCATTTTACAGGGAGTGGAGAAAACTGCATGAGCAGACGAGTTACCGCGTGGTCCGTAATAGTGGCAGCGATTGTGGTTTGGCTGGTACAAGGATACTTGCGGTAAGGAAAAAATCTTGAATAATTTTTGTATGCTGTCAGATATAGTTTTACAATAGAAGAAAAATCAATAATTTTACAATATGATTGGACACTGAAAACTGCATAATGCGTGGCTCACTTTTAGAAAGAACAGAGGTAAAATAGGCAAACACAAAAAGCTTTTGATTTGATGATTCATTGTCTAAAATCATGATTATACTTCAGTTTGACTTCTTATTAAACTGTAACAAAAAATCTGCGTTTGAGGTTTTGTAATCTGTATTAAATGTAAACCCCAAATTTCCCCCTAAACTTTGCAACCGACGGTAAATTAATGCGTCTTTTACAACACGATTTGATTTTGTGCTTAATTTTAAATGTATAAAACTTTTATACTTTAAAGTTGATTTAATATTAAACCAAGAGATTAAAAACCAATGACGTGGTTGTTATATGGTAATTTCTAAAGAACCTATTATTTAGTTAAACGTGTGTAAATGTTTTGCTAGCGCGTAGATATTCAGATTGGATCTGTTAGCAGATTTACACTTTTTACTGCACCGCTTCCTTTTTAAGACGTTAAACTGCAACAAAAATTTCTTATTTTCATTTCATTCTTTGAAAGAATTGCTCTCATTTATAAATCCTAATTGTCCAAAAGTTAGTGATTAAGGGACTGGCTTGTTGTATAGTGTAAATAGACGTTAAGCATGGACTAATCTATACCATTGAGTTCTCGCGAACCTGTTTAGCAAATAAAAGTTAAATATAATAATTTTGCGTAATTTTTTTTGAAATTTCTCTATGTAACGTAATAGATTAGTTGACGGCGAGTTCGTTGGTGCCAAATTCTGCAAGTTTTAAATTTGGTTAACATGCTAGGTAGTGCTTCAAAGGTTTCAAAACAAAGTTTACCCTACTGCATCACTTTAAAATTTACAGAATTTGGTACCAGTGAACTAGCCGTTAACCAATCTATTAAACTACATTTCAAAAAATAACGCAAAATCATTACATTTAACTTTTATTCGCTAAACAGGTTCGCGGGAGCTCAATGGCTTGAATTACTTAGTCCATGCTGAACGTCCATTTACACTATATAACAAGGCAATCCCTTAAGTACTGTTGTGTGAAATCTCTTCATGCTAGAACGGAAGATACCTAAACGCTCCACCAGGTAATGGTAATGCTGCATGACTAAATACAGTCAATCATGTGTATATTCTTAAAATTCAGTCTAGACTCTCATAAGTAATCCGTCCACCCGAAGAGTTTTTGCACGCACATTTTTCCACGAAAAAAAAACCATTTTTCTTTAGCCCACCAGCTAGTAGCAATGTTCCAACTCATTTGGTTTTTAGTCCGTGGTATACTCCAATGATTTTTATTTTGATTGCATGCAATAATACTGCACAATTTGGATGACCAGTGTAATTTAACCCAGCAAGTGGAAGGAAATGTGAAGAGGAAAAGCTGCTCAGAGAAACGTTAAGCGCCGATTACGTAAATTGTGCATAGAAAACCATCACTGGTGATCACTTTTACCCTCATTTACTGACTGAATTAGAAGAAGGTTAAGAAATTGGTAAGTTAGGCATGGGTATGTCTAGAGTTTTGGGGGAAAATTTCTTTCTCGAATTATAAAATTATATAATCAATCTATTATATAGTTTGCGTTGTAGTTTAGTCAGAATTTACGGTTCCTTTTGAGTGCTTGAAACGCCGGTTTTTTTATTTTCTGCGGTAAGATGATCCAATTTGGTTCTAGATCAGTATGTTGTATGTTGATCTTTTTAAGTATGTTTTGATAAACTTAAATAGTATATTAACTCAGTTGTCATGTTCCTGATATTTTAGTAAAGTTGAAGGTATTCAGACTCAAAAGAGAATATGAAAGTTTCTTGTCTGCTATAATGAAAACCGTGCGGGTGGTCCCGTATCGATTATTAAGGAAGAAGGACCTAGCTACCTGTTTACCATTTAACACATCTACCCGTTGCTTCTATTTAACTGGGAAAGTATTAAAGTTTTGCAGTGAAGGTTTTGTTTATTGATAATAAATTAAAAAGCTATGTACTGTCCTAAAATCCTAAAAGTAAAAACTCAGCAGTTTTCAAAATACAAATTAGAACTTAGATTAGAACAAGTTTCGAAACTTGGTTGCTGGTTCTCTAATAACTTTTGTGAAACAATAAATCCGGAAAACAATGGCGAACGTGGATCTAAATTTGCATTATTCCTTAACAGTTGTAAAAAATTCAGATGCGGCATCAAAATGTGACAAGTTTCTAAACGTTTTTAGTACTTATCGAATTTCATTCTAGAACAACTCTCATATTACTAGCTTTGTACAAAGCGCTGTATTTTGTAAATTTGTAGCCGACACGCTGCGTGTTACTAAATGTCATCGCATTTTTGTAAGACTTCGCGCAAAGTATTGATATAAAACAGCTTGCCAGCAATATAATGTGCACTTGTTGAAGTAATATACGTGTTTGGAACGGAGAAGCAGTTTTTCTTTGTTTGGGCCTTCAGCCCTGTTGAGTTGTAAAATGTTCTTGTATGTTTTTTGTCTCCGCCTATTTTAGCTGTTCGCAAGCTAGCTGTATTTCGTAATATGTCAATAATACGTAGGAAATAATATTTAGTTGTGATGAACAGTCATTGCTCTCAGCCAATTCGGTGTATCGTTATTTTAGCCAATCCTGAGTGCTTTTATTTCTTCCAATGCCAGAATGCCAGTTCATTTTGGTGACGTTTTCCAGTTTTTGGGCTTGTGGTACAAGAGAGAAGAGAGACGAGCCCACCAGAATCTCCCAAGAGTCAAGATAGGCAACACACGCAAGCCTCTGTCGTCGTCGGTATACCTAAGTCATTATTAGCTTGTAAGCACAGGTTGACAAGTTTTAATGGGGAAAATTTAACTGATTAATTGACAAATTGTTTATTCGTGTAATAAAATTACTTTTATTGACTATTTCTAACCCCAAATATATCTACAAGTTGTGTTACTACGATCACATCATTTTTACCATCGTGCACAAAATATTACGACACCACCGCCACCACCCACCACCGGCATGATACCTAGGTCACTGTGAACCTATTTCCGGCACAACCGATTCCAAAACACGGTTATTTCCATGGTCCTCCGAGCCGGATGCAGGTGCTTGACGGATTATTACCAAGCAAAGTGACCTCCGTCGTGTGTTGTATTTTTTTTGTTGATTTTTTAATTTTAATTTCCTGACAAAGCGCCCTGGAGGCAGACTAACTATTCAAGCTCGTAGCTAAAGGAACAGTAATTGGTGAATGAGTTAAAAGGTCACAGTGCAAGTTTGTGAGGAGGGAAATTTAATTGGAACAAAAATAGACAAGAAACTGAACGTGATTAAGTAACTAACTTTGGGTTTTGGATTTTGGTGTAAGATAAAGTTTTGGAGATTCCACTGGGATTCTGATAGTATTGCAAAATGGGTGACGAGAGGAAGCGGTATAAAATTCATCAGAAGCTGAAGGAGTTTTTAACTGAGGTGACAGCCCACAGCACCCACCCCATTGGGTATGCTGAAGCAAAGGAGATGATGGTCAAGCTGGGGGAGTACAGAACACAGTTCGAGAAGTTGCAGACTACATTAGAAGCTACAGCTACAGACGCCAGTGCTCTTCAAGTCCAGGAGGACTATGGTGACAAGGTAGAAGCAACATTCAGCAAGGTCACAGGGAGACTACGGGTAATTTTGGAGACGCTTGCACCACCCGCCACCGCGACCACCACATCGTCGTCATCATCAGTAAAGATCAAGCTACCTACTATTTCCCTGCCATCATTTAATGGAAACTACACAGATTGGACATCATTCAAGGATCTGTTTGTGGCAGCAGTTGGAGATAACAAGGACCTCACAGGTGCCCAAAAGTTGCAGTATTTAAAGGGGACTCTCACAGGAGAACCATTAGGCTTAGTGGAGTATCTAACCACTACCGACCAAAATTACACAGAGGCTTGGAAAGTTCTAGAAGAAAGGTACGATAACGTACGGGAGATTATTCGGTCACACGGGTTTAAGTTGTTAGATTTTAAACCGCTGACGACAGAGAATGCTAAGGAGTTGCAGAATCTGGTAGACAACACAGTGAAGTGCCTGCGTTCATTAAGGGTGCTAGGATGCTCAACGGACGAGTGGGATGACCTGATGGTTCTCATCGTGGAAAGGAAGCTAGATCCCAGCACTAGAAGAGAATGGGCGAAAACACTTACTGGTACTACCCGGGTTAAATTGGAGGAATTAGTAAAGTTTATCAACGGCCATATCAGAGGTCTTCAAGCAGCAAATGGAGGAGCTCATGATCAACCAGAGGATAGAAAAGCGGGAAAGGAAAGAAAGGAGGTTCAGGCACATCATGTGACAGCTGATATAGTCAACTGTCAATTTTGTGGAGAAGAACATGCGCTATCAGAGTGCACAAGTTTTCTGGAGGAGGATCCTGCAGAGAGGAGTAGTTTGGTGAAAAGGGCCAGGCTATGCTTTAATTGTTTGAAGCCTGACCACATAATTAAGACATGTCCATCTCCACGACGGTGTAAAAAATGTGGGAGAAAGCACCACACGCTTCTACACGAAGAAGAAGAGAAAGCCACTACGGAGGAAAGTGAAACAAAAAGTGTCCAAAGCAACCTGGCTTCAGAGGAAGATGCAGATGGGGTGTTGCTGACTGCAATTACGCTAATCCCGGATAAGGATAGACGATATCGACCTTATCGTGTGCTGATAGACCCTGCCTCGCAAGTAAGCTTCATCACAACATCTTGTGCTGAAAAGTTGGGACTGGAAATAGAAGCCAGCAACGTCAGAGTAAAAGGAGTTGGGGAGACAAAAGCAGGGAAACCCAAAGGGGTCGTAAATTGCACTATCTACAGCAGATTGAACGAGAACTCCCTCAGTGTCAGGAGACTTCATGTGATGGACAAGGTAACGGGAAACTTACCATCAGTGGAATGCAAAAAGGATTGGAAGCACCTAGAAGGACTGGCACTTGCAGACCCCCGGTGGCACGAACCGGCTCAAGTGGATATCCTTCTCGGGGTAAAATATTTCCATCGGGTTTTACTGTGGCGAAGAAATGTGGGGCCTACACATGATGCACCGGTAGCGTGGGAAACGATATTTGGTTGGGGGATAGCAGGCGCTTGTCCAGCTGCGGAGGCAAGTGTAGTTGTATCTCATCACATCAGCGTGGACCACGGTGGGGCACTGGAGGAGAAGAGTTCAGAGGTGAACAAACTTCAACAGCAGAACAATGACGAGTTCATAGCATCTTGCGCGCCGGACGAAGCTATTTGTTGTGGATAACAATTTGGACAAGTTTGTGCATCTGCCCAAGGCGTGGAAGTTCAAGTTTTACATCATGACGCAAACGTAGATGACGTTTTAGCAACGACGCCACCGCCACGGACAAAGTACAAATTGTTGGACAAATTGCAAGCAGCAGTAGCGGAGATGGGTTCGGACAAGCTGGTGCAATGCAAGTCGACTATGGGTAATCAAGTTCCAACCGTTTCTCGAGATGTTTGGAAGAAGAATCTGGGACAGCTCAAGGGTTTCAAAATTCCTGTCCAACATAGAGCAGCGCCTACATTTATGGTTAAAGATTTCGTTAGTCATGTGCCTAAAGGTTTAATGAAATTGTTATCTTTTTATGTCCACAGTAGCCAGGACAAAGTTTCAAAATTGGTACCTTTGGTGAACCGTAAGGAGTCAGAAAGTTGATATTTCGGCATATTTTCCATTGTACATATGGTTGATTGAAATAATATGCTATATTGTTTGGTTCTGTTTGCTTTGTAGATTACACATGCTAGAGGGTAGGTAGGGAACACATTCCGAAATCCATTAGGGTGTGCTCCGGTGGCTAAAACCATTATGTGAGCGTGTCATGGAATGTGGAGTCCTGAATTTGCTTAGCGGGGCTAATACCTCGTTCTGAAGCGTGACATCGGACTCAGGTTCGAGAAAACTTGAAGGGGATGAAACCTCGCAGTAGCAAGTCAAAGAACCCAGTTTTACCTCTAGTAGTTTTTTGTAGAACTTTTATTTGTTTAAATTCTGTTTTTGAGTTTCAGTGAACTAGGTTCACATTCAGTTGACAAGTTGACAAAAAAAAAGACAAAGGATTGACCATAGGTGCAATGGGGGGTGTGTTTGGAACGGAGAAGCAGTTTTTCTTTGTTTGGGCCTTCAGCCCTGTTGAGTTGTAAAATGTTCTTGTATGTTTTTTGTCTCCGCCTATTTTAGCTGTTCACAAGCTAGCTGTATTTCGTAATATGTCAATAATACGTAGGAAATAATATTTAGTTGTGATGAACAGTCATTGCTCTCAGCCAATTCGGTGTATCGTTATTTTAGCCAATGCTGAGTGCTTTTATTTCTTCCAATGCCAGAATGCCAGTTCATTTTAGTGACGCTTTCCAGTTTTTGGGCTTGTGGTACAAGAGAGAAGAGAGACGAGCCCACCAGAATCTCCCAAGAGTCAAGATAGGCAACACACGCAAACCTCTGTCGTCGTCGGTATACCTAAATTATTATTAGCTTGCAAGCACAGAGGGAAGTTTTTAAGGGGAAAATTAACTGATTAATTGACTAACTGTTTATTTGTGTAATTAAATCATTTTACTTGACTTTTATTAACCCCAAAAATATCTACAAGGTTGTGTTTACTTCGATCACGTTATTGTCATCGTTCATCTCATTTCAACACACCACCGCCACCACCCACCACCGGCATCATAGCTAGGTCACTGAGAACCTATTTCCGGCACAACCGAGTTTCAAAACACGGTTATTTCCAATACGAGTTTCGTTTTCAATCCCCTACTAGCAATACAAGTACGTAGGAATGCCATCTTGTTATTTTTTCCCTTTTCTCCCTGTACAGTTTTATGATATCCATGCACTTTTATTGTATCAAATTCCAATACTGAGAAGCCGTAACAACGTCTATCAGCATAAAAAGAAAAAATCAACTGCAGTGTCATCTTGGCGTGCGTTTAACTTGATTATTAACCCTACCAGAAAAACTGTCCAAAGTATCATTGACACTGTACTTGAAACAAAAGAGGAATTCACGAGCCTGCTTTTCTTCTCTGGCTAAACTAGGAACAAAAGAAAAAAAAGAGATGAAATGAAAGTAAAGTGGAGATGAAAGCTATGAAAAAAGCAAGATAAGAAAAAATGGAAGAAAATCTTGTTTAGTATTTTATTTTGTTAGGCTGCTTGAGTGTGAAGTGTGAGTATAGCAAGCAGGGAAGAAGAATTATTGGATTACGTTGTCAAACATTATGTAATTGTCTACTTGAGCTTTTCTTGTCACTAAGGCTGGAAAATACATGGTGTAGAGAGTAACGTCGAATTATCAAACGTGTTTGGGAAACAAACGTTGTCCGAGAAAATCGATATTGCTGCAACTTTCTCTTTTATTATATTTATAAAATATTCTTATTGTTATTCTAGTGAATTTATGGCTTAAATGAATTCACAAATATAAATTTAGGATATTGTATCAAATAAAAATATTGTCTTATAGTTAGCTAATTTTTAACCTAATATGGTCCATTTCCTCAAAATCTACGATTATTCTATGTTCGTTTTTTCCAACCCGACTTTTCCCCCACTATCGTGGGTTAATTTTTAACGTCAACAAAAGAAACGTCTACTTGTAAATCAACCTAACTGGCATCTGGCTTCTTGACCAAACTGACGTAGCAGGTTTCTTTTGTCTCAAAGGAATTTAAGCCCGCATTTTCTGCTTCACACGTTAAATGCTCCACAGAACAAGGAAAATTGGCAAGAATTAATACAAAATTACGTGCTTCACGGAGATAGTAACTGTGTGTGACTTCGAGTGATCAAATTTGTAAGGCAGATGGTGAGAGCAGAACCACAATTTGATGCATAATGACGCCATTTGCTTTAAAAAACTGAAACAGTTTACAACTAATAACGAAAGATCAAATACGTATTCAAGCTATTGCTCTTCTAATGCTAAGCTTAATTTTAATGAAAACTCAAAATCGATATTTACATACATATATTCCCTTTATCGTCTAAATTATGTCATCTTTTTATCAGCTAAATCAAATAAGAAATGATCCAGCTTACCATTTCAAATTTCCTTCACCACGCATTGTGCCTGTAGAGTTTCCAATTATCCAATAATTGAGGTCACTCCAAATGACACAATTTTCCCATGAAACGTAGCTGGTTAAATCTCCAATGTTTTTTTCAAAAACTATCGATTTCTAATGAAGTGCTTGTAACAGTTTATTAATATTCTTTTTTGAGGATTTACTTTACTGGTTGAATTGCTAAAGCTGGCAAAATCAACCTATTGGAAATTCCATGATTGAAAACAACCGGTGCCGGTGAAAACAATGCATCCAAAGACAACAACTCAAGGATGCAACAAATTTCTTCAACAATGGATCAGGGGTCAGTTGTGTGAAGACGTTTTGGCTAGATTTTGATTTTTTGCATTCATTGCATTTCATTGTGACCAAATAATTGTTTACATGCTCAATTCCCAGCCAGTTTGTTGTTATGGCCAAAGCAAAACAGATTCGTTCCACAAAGCTTGTAATCATGCGAGTTGCATTTGTCATTTGTCAGCTTTAAATTGGATTTACCTGATTACCAAAAAGCACACGACATCAACTTTTTCCAGAAACACAACAGACAAGTTTCCTTTGTCAAAACCTGCCATTCGCCATTCCAGTAGTAAACAGCTAATTTTCTAAGTGCGTTCATAAACGTGGTTGCTGCGTTATGGTAACAGAGATGCATTTTTACAAAAATTGTATATCCATTAGATGTATTCAGCTATTTTTCTGGAAAGTTTTTTTGTTATCCATTCAAGGAAATAACAGCAATACACTATGCACAAAGACAATTAGCCCCGAGTCAAATGGTTACATTCAGTTTTGTACTGCAAATCAATGAAAGCTTGTGAGAGTCATTAAGGGTATTGTTATTTACGCCAATTTGTTTTTATGCAAATGCAATATAACGAAAATCTTGTAAACCATTCTAATTATGAGTAAAAATAACTTTTTAAATTTGAAAAATTGCCAATTTATTTTGTAGTCCTTCAGCGGCAATGTTTACTTTTAAGTATATTTTCTGGAGTTTTAAAAACCTAGATATTTCAAGCGGTTTCATTTCATATAATCTAATACAAACTGAGCAATTGGCATGGGCACATCGCTAAAAATTTGCGTTATTTTTATAAATAATAAATTGGTACCTTTAAAAAACTTTACAAGTGGATTGTCAAATCAAGTTAAGAACAGAAGTCTTCTATTTTGCAAAACCATTCTAAAAACACCGACCCCTACCAACAACCTGGATTCCTTTTTGAAAATATTCAACAACAAAAATCTGTACAAATATCTACCTATTTTTACCCGGAGGTTTACTTGCATTTGATATCCCTTTTCTTGATGCAAGTGCAAAATCTCCATGCCAATAAATTATTTTACGTCCTACTGCTTACCCTCATCCAGATACACATTCGTGGGAAATCAAAAGGTGTTGCTTTCACTGCTTTTTCTCTGCTTATACACTGACAGCGTTTATTGTGCCCGAAAAACAAAGCCAGCTGAAGCGTAACCCTGAGGGTTAGCAACCGAAACATGGAGTATGTTTAGCGGATGCGTTAAAAATTTCACTTACCAAACTTACCATGAACTAATTTAAACTGCAAAGCGCACGTATTCGTATTTTTTAGATATTTGCCTGTTGCTCCAAAACATGCATTAAATTCCATAGACAGGAGGTTCTGCCCTGAATTGAACATGCTGTCATACTTTCTCAGGAGAATTAAAGCAAAAAAAGCTAATAGCTATGGGGCTATGTGTGGCAAATAAAAAAGGGAAGATTACATAAATTTACTTCTAGTAAGCAATGCTAAAGCGGAAGGTTTACAAAAAATGAAGACATTTTGCAGTATAGAAACTGGAGAAAAAAATCCTCAAATTTGATAAATATATATTATAAATCATGGGACAAGAAAATAAATAGAGTTTTATCGGAAATGTTGTAATTGCACGGTATTGCAGTTATTTTCTAATAACATTTAATGGTTTTTCAACAATCCATCATGCAAAAAGCCTAGTTTGCTTTCATGTAACGACAGTAAACTTGATTCCTCATCAGGTATTTAAATGTTGATATTTTGTTAACATTAAAACCAGAGATGTTCGTAGGAATGAGCAAAACAGTGATCTGATTAAGCTTAGTGGGGCGTATAATCTAACTTTAATTCTGGGTTTAAGTCGAGTTTAATCCCGGTATAGGATTATTCTAATCATGTAACTTTGGTTTAAACTCAAGTTAATCTAGAAAGATTATTCGAGCGAGATTAGCTAAAGTTACGCAATCCGACACTTAAAACCGAAGTTGATCTAAAACTTACGACCGGTCAGGAGTGGTCGTAAGCCAATTTACGCTTGCCTTTGAAAATCGGATTAAATTTAATCTTGCTTAATCTTAATCGCAGGATTAGCCCCAAATTTACGGAATTAGGATTAAATTCTGGATTAGACAGGATTAGTTTAAACCCGGATTAAGGAAAAAGTTACATTATACGCCCCAGTATGTATCATTAAAAACATGAATCTGCCAAATGGCATCAAAGTATTGGCTACCAATTGTAAATATGGTTTGTGGTGAAAAGCTAGAAAATCTGTTCAAAACTCGTAAATTATTTTATGCAGAAAACTTTCTTAAACGGTTGAACATGAAGTTTTTTTCTACCTATTAAACGCATTTCCAAAATAGTAATATTAATACAAACAATGATTTTTAAATGTACGGTGTATCATAGTAAATTGCCTAGATGTGGAATAATTTGAATTTGCCAGCGCAATATTGCTCTTAAAATCAAACAAACAGTTGCACGTTGCACAAGTTTGAGGCCGCTTTTCATTTACAATTTGAAATGCAGGTAGAGTAAGTAACTTTGCACATTATTTTTTGCATCACTATATAATTGTTGCACAATAAAAATCGAAATGGGGCCTATACTTGTAGCTCAACAGAGTAAGTGGAGTAGTCTTAGGGTGTAAAAACGTATGGAGAAAATAAATGTCGATCCTAAAGTCTACTTTGGTTGTTCAGTTTTCGTGTACTAGTTGTATTCTTGACAAAAGTGGTGGCAGTCGTACAGTTCTCATGTAAATTTCTATACCAAATTCATGCTAACATAGCTTAGGTTACCGGAAAGTCCCTTAAAGCGTACAACGATACAATTATTTATTGCTTAAGGTTTTTATTACTCACGATCAGTGGATCGATGCAAAAACCTATTTACTACTAAACATAATCATTGTAGTTATTTAAAGTTACGGCGTCAAAAGCCATTTGCATTTGCATTATACACGATGTCATCGTGACAATGACAATTAAGCAGCTTTGCTGCACAAACTACTGGTTTGGGTGTATTTTCATATTTATAATCCACCCTGACAGCCCCTTATTGCATCTACGTATTAAGTATACCAGTGCATCAGATTTTCTTTCTTTGTGGCGTCAAACAATTACAATCAATTGGTTACAAATAAGGATTCATTATATGAACAAAAAATCGGCATGGCGTTTAGAAACATAACATGATTAAAGCATTGTAATTTATCTGAGTTCTAACTTCTGTCAAGGAGAGAAGGAGATATTATGCAAGCGAATGCCAAATTCAAAATAACAGAGAAAATTTTGAAAATATAGTATAAAAATTGCAAAATAATTAAAAGAAACGGCCCACGTGCGAATAAATTTTAACATTCTGCATAATTAAGCAAGTGAGCATTACCTGTTACTACAAAACTTTTTCTAGACAAATTCACATTAACTCTGCTTCCTTTGGTCAGCAGCCGTAGTTTGTAGTTAAACTACAATAAATTGTATTATCAAAAAAGTAGATAGTGCACTTGGTGAGATAGCGCTCTCAATACTTTAACGGATTTTCTAATTTGGAGATCTCAATTTACTTTGCGAATTATTAAGAGGAAAAAACAGGGTGGCTTTTTCTACATGTATAAATTGATTTTGTCCATTTTTACATGTAAAAATGTATAAATACATGGAAATATGGAAATAACATGGAAAAATGTTAAAATACAACCAAAGAAGCCAAATGACTATATGTACACCTCTGATGGGGAATCAGAGGACGGTTTTAATTAATATAATAAATTAACGAAACGGTTTAGTGAAGTTTAAATACATGTTAAAAGCTTAAAACTCAAACACTGAGTTTCATTTTGCAGAAAAAATCAAAATTTTTAGGAATATTTCCATAATTTACATTGTCCATGTAAAAATTCCAAGTATTTTTAACATGTAAAAAATAATTTTTACATGCTATTTCCATGTTACATGTATTTACATCCCGCCACCCTGGGAAAAAACCACATACTAACCAATTCTGAGAGATGGCAATGTTCATATAAAGTTGTACTAGAGAGTGAGCTTTATGGCAAGACATTGGATTAAATTGGACAAATATCTAGAAACGACAGTGTAAAGAATGCTGTGTATTGCCGGTAAAACATTTCACTTTAAAGTCAACTTATGGTTAATGAATTTCTTAACGTTGCTTGTGTGTAGCAAGAAGATAAACTAAAGCTGCTTGCTTGGTATGAATGCCAAGAAATGTTTTGCTAGACCAAGGATCTGTTATATGAGTGTAGATAACTCACAAGCTTTGATATTTATGATGATATTATGATATTTGAAATGAAAGCAAGAAAGTAGAATGCTACATTTATGTGTACAATTAATAAAATAATTTAGTTATAAATCTTATTAAGACATACCTAACTATTCCCAAATATCCAATAATTGAATTCATTGCAAATGACAGGATTCCTGCATGAAATGAACTTGGTTATGATTCAATTGTATTTTAAAAACATATGCATTTCTAATGAAATGCTTACCACAGTCCATTCAATACCCTTCCTGTTCATTTATTTTACTGATTGGTGACAAAACCTTGGAAATTGTATTGGTGGATTTTGGCTTACCAACGACATTGCACCCTAGAGGCAGTAACCAATTTGAAGAACCTGATAAACTGTGTCTTTCTTATCAAGGTATTTGTTAGTTTCTAGGTTTGTACAAATGAAAATAAACTACAAAGGTTTTACTTTGGTTTTTGCTAAATGAGAAACTCCACTGCTCTATTCTCCCTGAAACAAACATTGAATATTCTCTTTCTGAAGCACAGTAATTTTGATTTTACTTAAATCTGAAATATTTCATACAAAAATAGTACTATCTAATCTAGAAGCAAACTGGTACCGACAAAATACAAATATGTTTTGCAAATGGCGTTAGTGTTGCACACAATTGATCAAGTTCACGATATTTTCCCATTATAACGCAACAAAATCATAAATTCATACTACCGCAAAAATGTATTTGTATAAGACACTAGCCCAAATCAGGGAGCAGTAGCCAGCTTACAAAATGTGTCTTTTGCAATGGTTTTTTAGCGCGGCAACTCGTGTGCAAACACAAAACTATTTACTGGTAGAACCACTGGTGCTAGAGCAATAAACTTTCACTAGGAGATTACAAGAGCATATCATTTGAAACTGCATGAAAAAGAAATACTTTACCAGAAACGACAAAGAATGAAATTCGTAGAAGTGCTGGTAATAGTAATAATCTCTAGGGTGCAGTAATAAATGCAGCGTTAAACTTTGTTTTTATTTTGCTTCTGACGTCATAATTTACTTTTGAAAGCTTTCTCCATGCTGAATTTTGAGTAAGTTTGTTTTTATTCCGAATAAAAAAACAAAAAAAGTTGTTTGTGTTGTTGAAAAAAGAGACGGATTCAACTACTTATTTTGTGTCGTTTTTACGTCAAGTTTTACTTTTACATAGGACTTATATTTTAGTTAGTACAAAAGAGCACAAGCCAGCAAACTTTTTCTAGAAACATAAAAGTTACACTATTAGTGACAATTTTCCTCTATATGTATGGTTTTTCCCCATTCCAGTAATACATTTCTGTTTTTGTGGGTGCAGTAAGCTGTGATGGAGTAGCACTAGGTTGAAAAAAGATTTCACTTTAACAAAAATGGTAAATCTACCAGACTAATAATGTCAGCATTTGTTTTGGAAACGTTTTTTTGTTTTCCAAACGTTTCATTTCAAACGTCTTACAAGCATTTTTTGTCTTAAGGAGAGTACTTAATTAATCGTTATTCATTGGAACGTTTCCAATCCCAGAATCTGTCTATAATTTTTTCTACTTTGACATTTTATTCATTGTTTTCTCTAACACCGACTTCATGTTGGAGCGCCTCAGTGTCATCTTTTATATTTAAACCAATTTTGAGCAATTATTATCACTTAGATGATGAAGTCCCGTCAGTCCACAGTAGAGTTGGTGATATAGGCTTCACCTCCATCTAATCTCTTACGTTTACGTTAGTTTATTATAACGAATTTGTACTATTTCAACAATTTAGTAATCGGATTGAAACTATTTAAGTCGGGAATAAAAATTTTAGAATTCGCAAAGCTGTTTACTGACCCCAACTACCCGTACCAACCTTCTGAATTCGTTTTGAATAATATTAACAACCGAGTCCGTTCAATAACCTAAATCTGCACAAATGTCTACCTATTTATACACCTAGTCTAGCTACTTTCACTACATCATATATCCGTTTTCCAGTCTGCAAAATCAGGACTCCATACCAATAAATTATTATACGTCCCACCGCGTGCCCAGTCAGATACGCATTCGTGGGGGGAAAAAAGATGTTGCTTCCACTGCTTTTGCTCTGCATCACTAGCTGATAGATTTTATTGTACCGGAAAAACAAAGTAATAAAGTAAATGAAAGGGCTTAACGGATGCTGTTTTAATAAAAAAAACTCAAACTTTCGAACATTTACTATTTTCTTCTTCAGGAGCAAACACAAGCGGAAAAACAAAGCCAGCTGAAGCACAATCCTGAAGTATATAAAACATGGAGAGCTTTTATGCATGCATGCATTGAAACGTTTACCTCACAGACCAAGAAGTGGATTAAAACTGCAAAACGCACGTATTTCTATTTTTGTAGATATTTGCCTGTTGTTGTAAAAGATGCATTGAAATTCCAAAGATTGGCGGTTCTGGCCTAAAGTTAAAATGCTGTGATATTTTTTCAGGAGGATGAAGGCTCCACGAGCTAATAGCCTTGGGCTCGTGCACGGTAAATAAAATATGGAACAATACATGACTTTAATTTTAGTACACGGTGCTCAAACGGTATCAAGTTTTACAAGAACCAGTATGAACATTACATAAAAGAAAACCCAGAATCTGTTTGCAGTCAATATAGCATTTGTAAAACTTGAATCTGCCAAACGGCGTTAAAGTATTGGCAAACAGTTTTATAAATGGTTCGGGGTGGAAAGATAGGCAAATTTTAATGAATTTTTCTTGGATGCTGAATAAAGTTGTTTTATGCAGAAGAATTTTATTAAAAGTTGATAGCTATACAACAAAACCCTGTAAATATGAAAAACGGTTGGTTCAAATGTTTTAAAATGCGTTTTGTTTTTATATGAGATTTTTGTGTGATTTCTAAGCTGATATATTTCCTTACTTACCAAGGTACCCAACTGCAGGGTTAGATAATTCCTCTTTTACAACTTGCATACATGCCCTATATGAAAAAAATATTTTTTATGCTTACTATGGATCCGAAATACAAATTCTTGTATTCCGTGAAAAATCAGTTCGTTTCAGTAGAGCTTCGTACCCTGATTGAGTGCAAATATCACATTAAAAATAGTTGCAAAATGCTAAAATCAATTCATCTCCAAAATAGCCAAAATGTCGATTCATCAGAACCTGAAGGTGGACGAAGGGTAACGAAAGGTAGCCAATCAAGTATACTTTGAGTGACACTCACAAAAATCCCAAAAAATGCATTGCTGTGCTGTTCAGTGTTCTTTACAAGACGAGAAGGCCACTTATCAGCCACTCACTTTATCGCTCATAATAAAATCAATAATATTTAAAGGACGCTTCAGATTTCTTTTCCTTGGTCTCAAATAATGTTTTTGCTGCTGACCAATATAATTCACTGAGAATTACGTTTTCATGGGTAAAGTATAAAGAAAAGCGAAAATAACGTTTTCCCTGTGTATTTCAGCTGCACATCTGAGAAAAATGTGAAACATTTTTCTGGGTAAATGATGAAGTGAGTAGTGTGTAAGCCGAGAAAGTTTTAGTTCCCTCAAGACTTCCACATAATCTACGTTGGCACCAAAATTTCGGCGTAAGATGCTTCCTTGCCATAACGGGTTTGAGTAAGATGAAACGCCAAAAAATGTCTACTCGGTGGAATTATTTTGCTAAACTGCGGCTGCTTACTTTGCTAGTTCTTCGTTTTATTGGGGAAATGAATAAAAGACTAGTGTGCGGTAAAGCTATTTTTGACTTTTGAAGAATAACATTTCAAAGTTTTATTCTTTCCAATAAACGGCATTTCCAAATGTTACAATATCAATACCAAGAAAAGACGAGGTAAATCCTAATAACGCTCACTAAATGATGAATACTTTCACGTTTGCCCGCACGATATATTTTGCAAAAGCAAACAGTTGTTAAAGTAGGAGGCCGCTATCTACTCACAATTGATTTTGTAGAATTATTCTGCATGTACATTGTTTTTCATTTGTGACATGAGATTACACAAGAATTTATAATATATCCACCTTTTTATCGTTGTTCCGTAAACAACTGTTTAAAAATTACAATGCTAGTAGCATCTACTAGTATTCTATTTTATTGATAAAAGCTGTTGCAGAACAATGAGTTGAACATGGAACTCAGAATTATATTTCCATCAAAATGGTGATTTTGCAATATTCCTACAAAATGTATCACGAAGTGCTTGATTAAATTGTTGTCACACGTTTGTCACACAAATGCACGTTTGTGACATTATACTACACAATAATATTCACATAATATCACATTCTTGAAAATGAACAACATTTGTCGTTTATGTTACATTATTTGAGCGTCCAATTGTGCATTTATTGTTTAAAGTTTTTAATATTTATCTTACTATTAGCACCAAAAAACGGCGTTTTCGAATTACAAACCTACTCACAAATGGGAATAAGTAATGCAAATCTTTACATTTACGGCATCGAAGGCCATCAGTTTTAGCAAACTGCTTGTCTGACATCCAATGCATAGAGTATATATGATTTAAATTGAATAAATTTTAACAACAAAAAAGTATGCACCAAAACAACGTAATTATTATTATTTTGCAGTTTTCATATTTATTATGTTAATTTTGACTCTTAAACTTTCATTATAGACGAAGGCTAAATTAAACCAAAATGGGAAAATGCGCAATGACAGAAAAATATATCATTATTTATGTACAACTTACTTTTACCATTTCAGAATATACACAACACGGTTGCGATGTCCAGCATCAACCGTATAATATACACTTGATAATAATAGCACTTGACTTCCAAATTTATTACTAAAACCTCAGCAGGTTGCCACACTTAAGAATTTTTTTTAACCTTTATAGAGTATCTAGAGTATTTGTAAGAGACTTTTAAATGCACAGGTGGTGCCTAGTAGCCAATACTATGGAAAATCCTAACTATTTTGGGTTTACGGAAACATACCTAATATTGTAGAATTGACTTTAATTATTTTGTTCTTGCTGGAGCCATCTGTTTATTGTAGTTCGGCATAAAATTTAAAACACCAATCAAGCTGACCCTTCCTCTGTAAAAGTGTAACGCAGTCAGAAAAATAAAGCTTTTTAGGAAACGCATTTACTTATTTACTGCTTTATTAGTTGTTATTAGTTAAACAATAAACACACGGCATTGTATCTAACGTCAGTGTGGGAATCTCAGTAATTTACTACAAAGCAGCACTATATCTGTCAGCATGACACTCATGTTTTAACAAATAACCTTTAATTCTTAATTTTTACAATCTTTGTACTTGTAATGCTTGACTATGATTTGCCTAATCCTGGCTAAAAATGAAGTTGCGTCATACTTATTTGTTACGTATCTTATTTCTCACATAAACTCAGGAAACTCTTTAATGCTTCGTTTATTAGCTCGCTGCTTCAGCAGAGGAGCTACTGCAGATGTCGGTGTCTGTGTGTCCGTCTGTCCGTAGACTTTATTTTTAAACCAGGCTAAATCGGCTCTAGACCAGGCTAGATCGGTTACAAACGCCTAAAATGGGTTATTGTTTAGTAATAGTTCTAGGGTTTTTATTCACATTATCGTCTTTAGCAGCAAGCATTTATAATCGTTTACCATGGATGTTTTTCTGTAACAGAAGAACATATTTTGTGCATTTTTCAGGTTGTGCATAGGCAATTTGCCTTTGTTTTTTGCATAGGTAAATGCTGTCAGCTTAGGGAACTAGGAAATCAGTTTAAATAACAGCTTTTGGTTTTTCCGTGGCTGCATAAAAACTGAATCATAAAACTATTTCACGGTTGGGGAATTAGAAAATGTGCTGAATGAGCATTGTAAACAAAATTATCAAACAGACACTGTCCCGTGGAAAGTGAAAGGGATCAACTATAAAATTAGAATGGCTGGTGAATGTATTTTTTCCATTTTGTAACGAGCCAAAATGTTGCCCCCACAAGCATATTTGTATGCTAAGCTGTTTATCACTACTGCCGCACGATTTTAGTTGAATGCCTTTCTGATAAGAGAAAAATGTTGTTGATAAAATAAAATTAGTTGGGCCGCTTTCAACAATTTCTGAATATGCACAGTGGCAAACTTGAAATCAAAGGAAATACATAATTTGATATTTTATAATTAAGCTACCGTAAAAACTCGGTTTATGCCCCGGGGCAAAATTTCAAATTTGAGGTCTCAGACCCGGCTATAATTCGAGGCCGGTTATAAACCGGGGCAGGGCAAAAATCCAAATTTACGAATTTTCTTTATAATTTGACAGTAAAATCGCAAACATTTCTTGGAGTATTTGAAATTTTGGTGATATTTTAAAAGTTTTTTTTGTGAAATTTTGTTAGCACTGCAGCTAAATACCTAAAACTACGTTAGTTAGCATTATTACACGAAATTTCATTCAAAAATGGTACTTATTATATGCTTTTGTTTACAATTCATACTAAAGCATTTTTGACCCGGGCATAATCCGGGGCAGGGCAAAATTTCAAATTTTTGCCTCTAAACCCGGCTATAATTCGAGGCCGGGTATAAACAGAGGTCCGGGTATATTCCGAGTTTTTACGGTAATCAGATAAAAATATAAAGGTTCCGAAACCACTTTGTTTCAAAATATATCTTTAGTCAGCATTTTTGGGTAATTTACCGGGACTTGCTGGTAGTTGGAAAGTTAAGAGAATTAGCTGCTGACGCTGATTTCAGTTAACAACATTATAGGCTGCGAACGTTTGAAGAAACTACGAAGCATATTTATATCGACCAATTTATTAATTGTTAATTCAGCTTTAAAAGTTTTAAGGTTCTTTCATTTGATGTGAAATACGATGCATTCAGACGGACGACATTAAGGTACCATGGAATAAGCTTGCACTCCAGTTTATATTAGGATATACTATAATTTTCAGCACAGTAGCATAATATGCAAGTTTTCAAGTAAGTTTGAAGCAATTAAATTCAAGATTTATGTGATGAAAGTTGTCTGCTTTCTACGAGATAGGGTTTACGTCGTGTTCAGAGTTCATACTTATCCAAAAAACTTGAATAATGCAAACACTTCTCTCGACCTAAAAAGTTCAGCACAAATATATTATGCAAATATATACATATAACATAAAGTAACATTTCAAAATACAATGCAAACGGTCTCCTGTTTGCAATATATTATTGCATCTGACTTTTTATTTTGTTGGAATTGGTTCAAAATGTATATCGTGAAGATAGGTAGGAGAATTTGAAAAAACAATTTTGTCGATCCAGAACCTAGCTTATAAATGAACACTAAGCTGTTGCTAAAATTATTAATGGTGTGGTGCAAGCGCAATTTTTTTTAAATTTGCAACCACCGAGTTTGCAACTCAAAAATTAACGGTTCTAAGTACAGACAACCTTGCAAAACGCAAGCAAGAAAGTGAAGCTGAAGGTTTTTGCGGAGAAACTCAAAGTTTGTTGTTGGCGTTAATGAGAGGCGTGCGGGGATTCCATGTTTATTACTGGGTAGAGAGGACTTGGCTACCTGCTGGGTTTTTAGCACATGGTTTTGTTAACTAAAAACTTAAAGCGACCGCTTCTGCGGAAATCCTTTTGAAATAAAAAACCGCAATACCAAAATCCCTTTATACTTATAAAGTTAGTCAAAATTTCGAATCATTGTGTTATATAAATGTTATTACCTAATAACCTTATTACTGGTTTATTATTCAACCGAAACAGCGGAGATTTCACCTATATTTTTGAGAGAACTAACCTGCGGTAAACCTTATTTTTGTGGCGTGGAAATGTTAAATCTTCGAACGTATGTAAAACAGATAACTTAGTATTTCTTTTTGGTATCCGTTTCCTGCATTAAGAATCGATTCAAATAAACTAAATTTCAAGACATTCAGTAAGTACTGAGTCACATGTAGCATTTCAGAACATTATAGTAGTAATTCTTTGTCAACGACTTGACGTGCTGCACAGTACTGAATGTCGCGGGTTTTCCTCACAAACTCCCCACGGGTTGTCACAGAATAGGAAACTGATGTCAGCAACATAATGTGCACTTGTCCTATCCTCTATAAAAACACGGGTTTCCCATTTCTTCCTTTCCTAAGGAAAATACCACTTCGTAACAAAGTCGTCTTGTTATTTTCTCTCTATTTTCCAAACCCTTCTGATATTCACAATTATTCACTATATACTATAAATAAAATTGAAAAAACAAGAACTACAGAAGAATAAAAGAAGAAACGAGTCAAGTGTCATCATGGTCAGCGTCTGACTTGGTTATTACCACTACTACAAAAAAACTGTCAAAGTATCATTGACATTGTACTGGATGCTTTTGGAAACAAAACATGAATTTCTGCTTTTTCGGCTAAACCTGGAACAGTAGATAAGTAGGGGGTGACATAAAACTGAAGTGGAGAGATAAACGTAGAAAAAAGAGACAATCTTGATTAGTATTTTTTGTGTTACGTTGTTCGAGTGAAAGAATACAGCAGCAGAAACAATTATGCGTTATTGGATTACGTTGTCAGAAATTAAGTAATGGTGTACTTGAGCGTTTTTTGTCTGGAGAGTTAGGTTGGAAATACGTAAACAGCGTAGAAAACGACAGCGGATTGCTAAGACAGAGATGGAAAAACATATGCTGTAGGGAAAGTCACAATTTTGGAAAACTTTCTTTTTGTTGTTTTGCCATTTATATTTTTAATCCATATAAAAACTATACAATATACATTTTTGCATTAAAACCTAGAATGTCAAAAAATCGTTACAATTTTTTAACATAGCATATGTTGCAAGATTACATGTTACCTCTGTTCAGTGTTTCCTATGATTTGGAAATTTATTGGTAGATTCGTGATATGTGCATACGTCACTAAGGTTTGTAACATATTTATTTTAAGAAACTGCAAAATAGTAAACCAATTGGTGCAAATAAAACCGAAGTTTGGTACGCTTTGACGTCATTCGATGCAATAATAATCAAACCTTTGGTTTAACTGGTTCAAAGATACCTCCACCTTCGTGGTCGGCATATTGTAGATATCTGTAAGGAAACGGTTGTTATACAATATGCCATTCGCCAATTTAAATACTACTCGATCACGCCTCAATCTTTAATGAATTTATGAACTTGCGTGCTTGTGCTTTTTTGGTACTGAGCAACGCTTCGATGTAATGAACTTAGACGGCTTAGCAAAATAGTTTCATTTTTTCTATGCTTGTCTCTGGAAAACCTTCATCAAAGTAACTATGCTCCAAACGGGTGTAGGATATTATTACTGCCCAAGCGCTCAATACGTGGGCAGCAACCTTAAAATGTAAAGTTGAAAGGGACACCCTTAAAATGACGTACAAATAATAATTCATCTGAGCGTTTTTTATTCCTGTGACGTCTAGCGGCGTATTGACCTCAAGTTCAATAAGGTTGTTACTGAGGTGCTATTGTGTCTGTATACCAAGTTTGGTTGTTAAATTACGTGTCGCACAGCATGTACGCTGTAAAACTGCTGTATCTGGCAGTTAAGGCCCTGAATCAGGGCCTTAACGCACGAATTGTTACAATCTGGTTGTAAATTCGTAATGCTGGTTAAAACCTGACCTAAAATCATGTGTCGCATGCTATAGGTTTTATTATGAAAAGTTGTGAAATTGCTGTGACCTCTGACCTACAGTTGACCTATTGACCTGAAATTCAATGGGATTGTGACTGAGGTCATGTTCTATCTGTATACCAAGTTTTGTTGTGATCGGTCCAGCCGTTACTGAGTAAACTGCATACGGGCGGACGGCCGGACGGCCGGAGCACATTATTATCAAGTATCTTTGCGATACTTAATAAACAGACGTTTATATTCCTTACAGTTTGCTAATACAAGTTGACAGGGCTGAATATGTTTTGTATATAGGTACAAATCTATGGGCTAGAATTCTCTCGCACGGTCAAGCATTTCTTTACAGTCGTGAAATTGCAGCAACTATTTCTGTCAGTCATTTAGGATTATTTATAGGATTTGCTGCTTGCTTGAACGGAAGCCGAAAGTTGACTAAACGCATGACCAAAGGTAGGTCGTCAGGTTTACTTTGTAAAACCCATTCTAGGACCCTTTTGCGCATAGTTGTTCTTTCCAGAAAAATACAACTTCTCTTTAATCCACGAGAACAATGTTTCTGCTTATTAACTTGCGACCTTGAAGCAAGTTATTAGTTTTGTCCTGTCCGGACGTCTGTCCGTCCGTCTGTCTGTCCGTCTGTAGATGCTCTACAAGCCGCATTTTTCAACTTTTTTCAGAATTTCTTTTTGCATATTGCTCAGAAGCCTCCTCGCTTGGATGAGTTCGAAGATGAGCCCGAAAGGTCAATTCTAAGGTCAAGAGGTCACGACGATTTCAAAATTTTTCTAAGTAACCTATAGCATGTGGCACATGATTATAGATCAATTTTTAACCACATTAACGAATCCAACGTCAAAATTTCTAAATTCGAAATCGTGTGGCCGATATGGCGGTTTTTATATTTAAACGGCTCCAGAAGCCGCATTTTTCAAGAATTTTGAAGAATTCTTTTTGGAAACACTTCAAAAGCACTGAAATTCAAACTTATCTGAAGTTGATTCCAAAAGGTCAATTCTAAGGTCAAAGGTCACGACGATTTCAAAACTTTTACAAATGACATATAGCATGTGGCACATGATTATAGATCAATTTTTGACCAAAATAACGAATCCAACGTCAAAATTTCAAAATTCAAAATTGTGTGGCCGTTATAGCAGTTTTTATGATTTAAAGGCTCCAGAAGCCGCATTTTTCAAAATCTTTGAAAAACTATTTTGGAAACACTTCGAAAGCAACATAATTCAATGTTTTCTGAAGATGATTCCAAAAGGTCAACTTTAAGGTCAAAGGTCACGACGATTTCAAATTTTTACCAAATGGCCTATAGCATGCGGCACATGATTTTAGGTCAGTTTTTGATCCAATTAACGATTCTGATGTCAATTTTTCAAACTGCATAACCATTCGACCGTTAAAGCCAAAACTGTGCACATGTACATGGCATGTGGGGTATCAAACGAACAAACATGTGGGGTCGCAAGTTTCCTATATCCTGTTTGTCAGGTTTATTTGGTTAAAAGTCCATGGTATGACCCAATGACTTTTTATTATTCCACTCTGTAAAATCGAACAATTTTAGTCAATCATGGTAATCTCAACATTCAGGTATGCAGAAATGGTAAGAGAAAGTCTGTTCTAAGAAAAGTTGCAGGGTAATGCAACCAGTAAAAAGCCATCACTGGTATATCACTTCACCCTCAATTACCTTGATCATTGAAGTAAAAAAGTCTTAAAGAAATTGCTAAGTTAGTAAAGGAAATGGCGATTCCCAAAGATTAAGAAAATTCCGTACATATTTTATAACAAGTATTAAAACATATATTATCCTAACAGTTTCTTTGTAGTTGAAAAACCTGGCGTTTTTGTATGATTATAACGCTGATTTTTTATTTGTTTTAGTGTACATAGCTGATACAGTATGTATGTAGATCATTTTTTTAATGTTCTTGTTGAGTTGGGTGATTATTAACAACTATAGCAATCTCATATAAACTATTTTAAGTCTTATTTCTTAAAAATGATCAATTTTACCATAATATGTATTCCAATTTGTTTTGGCAAAATCTAAAAAAGCTACTCGACATAAATCTGTACCAGTCATATTTTACCGATTTCCTCTAAACAAAAAGAGGAGGAGAATACCCTGTTGCTCTTTGTCCATCCATTCCAACGTATAACGAATTCATAATTCGTCAATTGTCAAGTCCTACAAATTATAAAATTTCTAAAAACATCGTCAAATGCTACAATTTCTAAACGTTTCCTGTCTTTATGCAATCCATCTGAAAACAACCAGATTAGTTTTAGTTACCAAAACGCTATATTTTGTCAACATTTCAAAACGTTGTGTACTAATAAACGCCGTTCCCTTGTGAATTTAATCCTGATTCAATGTTCACGCTCGACAAATTACAGCCCTGATTCAAATAAAGTTGTATCTAATATATCCACAGACCTGACCAGCTGCAAAATATACATTTGTGGCGTGCAAAATTTACATATTCAAACATAAAACAAGTGTATTAATATTTCGTTGCCACATTCATTTACTGCATTAATAATAGATAGAAATACATTAAATTCTAAAACTTTGCATAAAATTTTTGTCTTGTGTCCACAAAAACAACAATAAAACAAAATTAAACTTTCAGTGGATACTGGTTCCCTTTAAAAATGACTGTCCTTGTGTAGATTGTGTATCTAACGTACCCGGAGTCCAGGCATTGTATTCATAAATAAACAATGGTGTCATCCCGATGCAAAAAATTCAAACTTTTCTTGTAAATTGTCAAAAATATTACTTTAAATAAGGAAAACTGCAACTTCCCATTAGTAAATATGATATCTCTTACCCCTTAACCATAAAATTGACATGCTTGATTTATTTCGTTTTAATTTCAAATTTTTTCTTAAACAGCATTGAGTTTATTTTCATGCAAATGAGTAATAACATTACAAGATGCTTTTACGAGCTACATTATTGCCTATACTTCATGTACTTCCCTCACACCTCAAGATATTGCCACAATTGTATGGTAATTTGATGAAAGTATGGACAAGACTGGAATGCAATTTTTGTTAATCTAACTTAAGCTTTACCACAGAAAGCCAAAAAGTCATACAAAGCATGGCTTAATATTTTATGCCATTTGCGTTCCCATAGGCATTTGTCAGTTTGATCTTTGTATCTCTGGACTGTTGACTAGAGGCAGAGGGAATACTCACTTCAGTTGAGGGCTAAATTTTATTGATGAGCATAATTGATGCATTTGCGAACCATTTAAAAATAAAGTCCAATAATCTCGCAACAATTTAAACCATTGGTGTATGAAGCTAACAACACACATAGAAAATATTAGTGTGCCAGACTTTTTAATTTTGCACGAAACAATATGCAAAAGATCAAGTCAGCGTGTCAATGACAATTGTAATATAAAAAAAATAAGATTGTTTTAGTTTTTCAATGTATTTAATAGGTTTTTTTCGTTGTGAAGTGTAGTTTCGTGAAGTTATTATCTGTGTATTAGCGTTGAATGACTTTAGCGATGCTCAATATTTTTCTTGTTATGGAGATTTGTATACTATTGGTAGATTAAATTGTAGTGGTTGATGTAATATTTATTTTTTGAAATTGCAAATTGGTAAACACGTCGATACAAGTGAAGGTGCACGGTAAGTTTTACAAATCTTAAATTACAAATGACACATATTAGGAAACCAAAAATTACAAATGAAAACGTGAATAAATTACAAAAAAATTCATTTACCTATTTTGCAATCTTACATAGTTTTTGTAATTTATGTATTAGGGCAAAAAATCATTTGTAATTCGGGTCTTTGTGATATAAAATTTGTAATTCTGTTTGTTTTATCGCACTAAATCTGTATCTATTTAGTTGACATTTGACTGGCGACAATTTTTTTGCAAAAACAAGAATATGCTTCTGCTAACCACTATATCTTTTACTTTACCTCAAATCATTTAACGAACACAAATTTTTCTGTTCTAAAGCAAAATAGAAAATTCTTTAATCAGAAGCCATTCTTTGTTGTTATATTTTATATTGCTATTCATAAAGTAGAATATATGAGCAAACTACTTGAAGAAAATGTAAAGGCTAAAGAGCACCCTCAGTATAACGTGCAAAGCAATAATTCATCCTAGCAATTTTCTTCCGGTGACTTCGTAGATATTTACTAGCTCGTGTAGATTTTTAAAGTTGGAAATATTGTGAATTCTTTCAAGCGTAAGATACGTTGGTATCTGTATAAACTAAACTCCGCTAAAGTAAAAAATTCACGTAGAATGAGCTGTTACTACGACAGACACTCGTCTGTCAGACATTGTTTGAATTCCCCGGCATTGAAATTGAAGTAAAGTCAAACTCCTTACAGCGTTCTTTACACAACTCCGCATTATGTCCTATGCTTTCAAAGAAACTATGAAATGTCATCGTGTTTTTCTTTCAGTAAAGCACTGATGTTCATGCTGCTTGAAAAAGCAATCCACGGATAAAAATAAAAACTACAAATAATAAAATGAAAAAACAAGTAATGTGTAATAGCAGTAAAACTGCTTTTCTGCCTTAATTTTTGCTGCATTCTAGCATTACTTTTTATACCAGACTCGTTTGTTTCGCTAGAGCTGAAAAAAGTAGCAAATATCATCAAATTATTTTCACCAAAAGTCATAAAAAAAGAATGAAAGAAAAGTGGTAATAGACAGAAGCAAAGAAAGTTAATATAGGAAAAAATAGCACGATAGGAGGTAATCCTGTTTCCTTTTCGTAATGATTGGATTACGTTTGCAAGAATTATGTATTTGTATGCTTGAGCTTGGGGGATGTGCGACACCCGTTTAGCAGACAGCTCGTGCCGTAGTCACAAAAATTATTATATCTAACTATCCGGATATTTTATTCAATAAAAACAGCAACGCGGTATTTAGTAAACAGCTACCATCAATAAATAATCCTGCATAAACTTATTGATTTGGAATCTTTCACTAATTATAAACGCTTTTAATTGTTGTGAAGTTGCAAATGCGCTGAAGGTAAGCAGAAAGAAAGATTTCTGGAGATTAAATATTTGAATGGTAAGGTCAACGTTGCAAAGATTACCAATGAAGAAATTTTTCTCGTGTGGTTTTTCATTTTTGTCTATTTCAATTTAAACTAGACGAAAATAATAAGAAAAGTAAAAAGCACATAAGGACTAAATAAATTGAGACAAAGTGTCTTGAAATTTTTTTAGTTTCCCAAAACTTAATTTTTAAGACTCTAAATTGTGATTTTTAAGCGTTTTAAACAAATGTTAAACGATTAGGTTTGCAGAATTTTGGCGCCAGTTTTTTCTTTGATAGATGAAAGTGCTTTGCTTGTGCAATAGATATCATCATTGCAAAAATGCATTTTTGTAACATTTCATATTCCTTGCTACCATTTTCTTTCAAAATAAATAAGCCAAACAACTTCTCATGTTCCTAACAAAGCAGTGTAGAATATATATAAATATCTTTTCTTGTTTATAGTGTTCTGTAAAAATGTGCATGATTTGGCTGAAGACAGGAGAAACTCCCAACTCATTTCTGCTCACTATCCAAGCAGCAGATGTCTCCTTGTCTTCTGTAATTTCAGAACTTTAGCAGCTTTTCTTTTACTTTCTCTCTCTATTCGATTAATGGAAACGTCAACATGACATTTCATATTTCAGCATTCACAATTTATCAGCTTTTGCAGAATTTCTTTAATATAATGTTTTAAAAAAAGAAGAGTGTATTTTTTGCACTAAATTAAGCGAAAAAAGGTCTATCAGTGGCACTAATTCTCAGAAATACAAACTTAATTAGTGAAAAACCGCATTAGGTTGAAAACATGCTACTGATTTTGTGTAGGTTTTGTGGAAGTCATAACGCTGCTATGGCTCAACGGATTTCAATGAAACTTTCAGCATCTGAATGCAAAAACTTTGGTCTTTTAATGTAGCACTAATTCTCAATTTACCCCAAAATGCATGTGTTGGCTGATGTTGTCAGGCGGAAATTCATTTGTTTGATGATGTTACCAATGGATTTGCAAATGTTGCATGATGCATCTAGAGAGGCGATATTACGCCTTAATTGAAAAGGTAGATGCCATTGCACTAAAACCTTATCTATATTATGCATCATCCCAGTGTCCCATTGCATGTTGTTCTTGAATTTCCCTCGTGGACTACAAATTTATTCTTTGGTTATAAATACTCTCTCTTCATGTCTTTCCGTTTTCATTTCAATTCCTTTCAATGGGTAGATTTAATCCATGTGTATACTCGTCTTTCACTACATTTCCCGTTGTTCCAAAACATCAATGCATGGTGGATTTAGGAGAGTTTTAAACTTATGCTTTAGTACACAGTGTTATCATTCAATTGTGTATGTTGTAGGAATAGTTTGCCTTGAAAGAACTTTATATCTTACATATTATGTATGTGAGAAGAAAATAAGATTTGTGTGAAATGAGGAATAAAAAATGCAAACATCATAGAGTGTATCCATGTGACAGAATGCAGATCCTTTAAAATAAGTGGGTATTATTTTCCCCAGGTTGTGTTGATGTTGTGGTGAAAGATGTTTTAAAGATAAAAGATGTTTACGCGGAAGCATTCAATTGCATGTTTGAAAACGTATGAAATGTAGTATAAACACCTTTTTAACGAGAAACTTGTTTTTTCATGATTTTCGTTTTATTGTTAGGTTTTTAAGGACTTAGAAGAAAAACAGTTATTAGAACAGGTCGGCGTAATGTTAAACTGTGACGTTTTTGTTAAACTCTGACGCCAAGAAAAAACTTGTACATATGGGTTTTGATGCGAAGTTTGATTAGATTAACTTGTCACCAAACCTACTCTAGGATATTAAATTAATGTGTAAAATGCACTTTTACCTCTATGTGCACTTATGATTGCGTAATTGAATGTGACTTATGTTTACATCAGTAGACGATACAAATCCAGTTTTTTGGAGAGGCTTGTTTGAAGTCAAGTAATTAGCACTCGTTAGTATCTGAGATATACTGGGAAGGGCAAACAGGCAACATTGTAAGACTAAAAATCGTGGACTCACCCAGAATCTGTAACTTCACTCATAAAAAATAAATTATTGGGATATTCCTATAGTACATCCATAAAATTTTATGATCTGACGGGCAATATTATTGATAATATTATGTATTACACACGTAATGCAATTATGGTGGTCTTCCGAAACGTAATTGAAAAAAGGTTTTGTATTGGTCACTAGGGAAATGTCTGTAAAATAAACACATGTTCGTATTCCATATATTTGTTTCATTACTTGAGCTTTTCCCATAAACCGCGCTATATTGACATTAAGATGCTAATGTATCTTTTTTGTAATTTTTATGGTATTCTTTTTCAACTCAAATTGCTTACAAATCTGTCGTTATAAGAAAACGATGACCATAAAAGAAGAATGCAAAGCCCCATTTGTTGAAGAACGCATTAGACAGTTCGCTTATCTTCCTGTTGGCAATTCTTGAATATCTGCATTTTCCCATCTAACGTCGTTTAAGGTTTGCTGAAAAGGTTTGCAGTACAATATTTGCACTGTCATTACTTTTCTAAAAAAATTATGTCTCCAATCCTACGTAAATATTCACTCTTTTCTCCTTTGCCCGCTTTAGATGATCTATGTCACATTTACTTTTTTGTGGTAGTACGTCTGTTCATGCAATCAAACAGTCAAGCAGACAATATTTCATGTTTTCACCTGTCCAACCTTCCCTTTTGAAACACAAATCAAATAAAGAGCTTGTTCCTTGTCTTTCAACAACAACAAAAGTCACGCTTTCACAAGAAAAATGTAAACAGAAACAGTACAATTGCAAGCGTAGTAGAATTTTATACCGCAAACAACGAATAGGTTTTTGACAAAAACTTTTTGTGCGCAGCATTACCATTGTCTTGTTACATTACAATGATAACAGAACTACGTAAAGAAATCCTGCACGAAAAAACTTGCACGCGATATATTTTTCTTATAATATGCGTTGAAATTGTGATTACCTGCTTTCTTCGTTTTCTATTGTGAAAACTTGTTTTGTTGTTGAAATAGGCTTAAAGATAGAAATTCAACTAAAGAAAAGAAACCATGGTTGTTGTACTTGTGCTAACATTACGCTTCGTTAAGTGGCTAGGCGTGGAACGTCAGACGAGAGAGAAAAAGAAAGAAAATACTGTTGGTAATCCATATAATGAAGTAAGTGTATAGGTGATAAGAGTAGGTGTATAGGCGGTAGCAGCAGACCCAGGAAGAACAAAGTTGTGATATTTGCATGAATTTCATGTGTAGAGGACTATACGAAAATGAGTGAGATATGGCAGAAGATATTGCGCAATTTACACGTGTACAAAATGTTTGCCGAAATCGTGTGATTTTCATGTGAATTCAAGGTGTCTCTTTGTATTTCTTTTTTAATGAGTTGACATGATTTTCACGTGAAATCCATGTGAATTTCCAGATTAACTTTATTCATAACCGATGTGAATTTCATATGTAAACTTCGTCTAAACTACACACTCGTTTCATGCATGCACAGACCCCCGCCAAAATTATGCGTACAACTATTTTTATTTTTATTCAATTTCTAGTTTATTTTCCAAAAATTTATTACCAACATTTTAACAACAGTTATAAGGACATAGGGAAACATAAACTCACTCACAACGGAATATGTGAATTGAGGATTTTAAAAAGCTCGTCAGAGAATTATTAGGCACGTTATTTCTTATACTCCAACCGGCTAAAGCTGATTTTAGATTAGATACTGGTTATGACCTACGTGTACTGTCTTCATTAACTTCTAAATTATCCGACAAATAATTATTTTTACTTCCGCTATCTAGTTCACTATTTTCATTATTGCTAGTTAGTACAGATACATTACTACACTCATTTAATTCGGCTAACATTTGCTAGACGTTTTGAACTATACGGCGGCGTTTAGTCCTGTAAGAAGCCATTGTTAGCTGTTCCCAGACTCTTCGGCAGTTTTCCGTAGTCACGAGAGTACCTGAAGAATTCCTTTATGATGTCGTTTACGGCATTCTCAGTCACATCCTTGTGGCCGTCGATCAATCTGCAAGCGTCTGAAAAAATAGAACGAAAAGGAAAGATTGCATAACAATGATTCTTTACAGGTTATTGATGATTCACCACACTTAATAGGTAAGATAATTTACCAAGGACAACAGAGCACAGCCTTTTATTCTCAAATTTCAGTTTACCGTTGGCTCCAATGAAATTCATGCGCTTTGGCAGGTCATCTCCCAGAACACGTCGTAAAATTGTTTTAACAATTTTCTTAAGGTTTTTTCCACCAAAAGTCGCTACATATTTAACCTGAATATTAGGTACAGAAAAAAATTAGGTATAACTGAATAAAAAATGTAGTCATGCTACCAGTTTGAAAGCTAGTAGAAATACATACCAACGTGTCATAATTGATCTGGGAATTTAGCCATATTTCCAATTCTTCCAGTTCCTCTAGAGCTGGCAAAGGTAGCTCAAAGGGAATTAATTGGCGGCTTTTGTTTTTGTCCACGATTCTCTGAGAGGTATTCCTTACGAGAACTTCCTTCACGTCATTCTTGATCTCGGTTAGAAGCGCAAGAACTTTACTTTCAAATGCTGCAATAATTTTGCGAAGTAGCCATACAGTAAACACTATTTGTTCATATTTCAAAAATCTTACACAATACCTGCTTGACGTTTGCTACAGTTGCAATCAGTTCCAACTCCAGCGTTGTCTACAAGCGTCCTCATCCTGGATGGTGGGGGAGACGGTGCTGAAAATTCCGGAATACCGGAGTTGACCTGGCTGCGTGGTGCTGATTCTGAGGTGCGTGGACTGATCACTGTTACAGCGCTGGATTTTGATGTGGATGGTGAAGTCAATCTGGAGGATACTGTCTTGGTTAATAGGGAGGCGGGAACTGTATCAATTCGGGTTCCAGATGAGGCAAATCTTGAGCTGATTGAGGCAGTGCCAACTCCAGGAGTAGATTTTAAAGGTGGCTTCCCTTTCTGTGTTCCTGGAGAACGTATTATTGATTCTTGTTGCAGTTTAATCACTTCGTCCTCTGCCAAATCAAATGGAAATATGGTGAATTTTAAATCAAATCTATTCAAACCTGGTAAATTCAAAGTTAAATTTATTTTAATTGAAATTATACCTGAGAAAACATTATCCTCCAGCTGAACATGATCAGAACCTTCCTCACTTGAATCTTCATCCGAGCCTTCAGTTCCGGACCCAACAAGAACAAACGACGGCTTAGAAATTATTACCTTCCTCCGTGTCCTCCTCCTGCCACCCCGCTGAGCTTCTTCGTTTTCGGTGATTTCCAAAGTAGGGTCCACCTCAGCCTTTGCCTCCAGTTTCTTAGCTTTAGCAAATGAGTCTAGGGAAACAAAAAATTTAAAAGAAAATTACACCAGAACCTGCCACATTAAACATAAGATTAAAAATAACTCAATCATTCCAGAAAAAATATTTTTCCTTACCAATGCCCGTTGCAAGCACCTTAATCACTACACATGTGATCCAATCTGGCTTTGGACTGCGCTGACTTTTAATCAGTTGACTAATCCCCGTTGAAACTTTCGGCCATAAGCAGGAATTAAAATCCTCATTTAACCACTTTTGGGGAACAATAGAAACCGAGTTGTCTTCAAATTCAACTACGCACCACATTTTAGTTTAACTTCTTTGAAATTTGCAAGATGATAAAAGTTTTGTGACAAGAACACAAATATCTCCAGATAATCTGATTGAAGATGACCGACTGATGGGATTTCAGGGGCTCAGAAGCAGCAAGCAGAAACGACCGCTCAGCTTGCTGGCCGGCAGAGAGACGTGTCACTCAATGGCTGCGAAATGCGTGTAAACCCTGCATGTACTTTCTCATTCACTTAATCTCACATGAAAATCACACATATTCGACATTAGATTTTGTCATTGAAAATCCTCACTTCAATATCACTCAAATCCGAGAAAAGGTAAAAATGGCTTGGAAATGCTTGCATAAAAAACATGTGAAAATCACACTGATTTTCCACATGTGAGATTTTGTTTTTTAAATTTAAAGCAGGCATTAAATACTAGTGAAATTCAAATGAATTTCACATGCATTTTTTTCCTCACACAAACCTCACATCTTGTTCTTCCTGGGTGAATACCGTCATCAGTCAAGTGTCATATTTGTATGCATTTTTGGAAATGGAATTGAAAGTGGAAATCAATGAATTATTGGAGGAGAATTGTAAGTTTTAGAGGTGAGTACTTCACTTGTCTCAATTTTGGATCAAATGTGGAGCTGTTAAATACGTAATGAGGTAAATCACGTAACAATGTGTGGTGCACTTCAATGTTTCTAAGCATTCGAAAATACGGTTTGCGATTTGACCTTTACAATATCACAAAACACAAACGTTAAATAGCAAAAATATGGAAATGGATACTGATAACATACCATATATATACCCGTCTTCAACTTTTGCCAGTTACCTTTGTCGTCAGTTCTAATAATCGCACTTGACTTTCTAACAACCATGAAAACTCAGCAGTTTTTGCACTTAAGTTAACTTTGTGTAAAGCTGAGGATGGGCCATCCGCGACGTTTTCATTATATTTTCCAGCACTTTTGTATCTTACAAAAGTTGCTACTTAACAAGAGTATCATATACAGGCAGCAGTCAGAGCAATTCTTTCAGCGTTATTATTATGGTAAAAATAAGTTTCTAGCATTTCAAAAAAGACCTTGGAAATAAAGCCTTGGCTTCTTGCAGACGTGCATTGACATTCAAAATGAAAATTAAAGGATTTGGTTTTCATGGAAGGGGTTTCCATTATCCTGTTCTATGTTGTTAATGGCTAGAGAGTAAAGCCATTTTTAAGATATGCTAGTTGGTATAAAATGAATTCAGAGAGGTTATTTAATATGCAGAGGAATATAATTGTCCTAAGTCAACAAAAACAATGTGAAAATGCGACGTTGTAAAGTTGTGTTAGAATGTGACGTCGAACTGTCGTTCAAAATTATTTCGGTTATTAAAGTCACACTAGATTTATTAGTTAATTAAGCCATGATTGAAATTTGCAACAAATTTGAATTCTGAGAATTTTAATTGTACCAAAAATTTAAATAAGTTTAATTTCCAGTGCTTTTCTAGATATGATGACGTTAACGCTGCCGTTTTAGAAAGTGAGTTGTAAGCTTGTTTTAAACGGCTTTCACGGATGATCGTGTTTCTCTGAAAAAGCGTGTAGATAAGAATGCGAGAAAAGTTCTCTTTCCCAGGGGATTATAGTGACTACCTTCCTTCGTTAAAAATAGGTTTGTCTCTTGTCTGGAATTTATTCCTAATTCCGGTGGAATAAAACTTATATCGCACGTGTCGGCAATTTTACCTCTGCTGTCCTGTCCATTGGGAAAAAAGCAAGACGGAAGATAGATGAAGTAAACTAGCATCCATTAAAATGATGAGTTTACTTTATTCCATTCTACAATTTCTCTATGCGAAGTAAAAGGAGGAAGAAATAAATGCTTGTGTGGTTGACAAACAAAAAAGGCGGTTAAGAAAGCCTGGTTTTAAAAAACTTAACCGATTTTGTTTGAATAATGAAGAATAATGATAATGTTTACTTGCATTTATAGCATTTTATAAAACTTAACCTTTACAGTGCACTGGCTACATGATTATTTACAAATATGATATATCTCACGTTTTGGAGGGGGGCTACGCTAAAACCAAAACGATATAAGCAACATATTATGATTATTTAATTTTCTGACCAAATTGGACTTTCAGAGAGTATTTTTTTCAATTTAAAAAATAACTAGAGCGTTGGCTGTGTTCGTTTATCTAACGTAACTGGAGTTCAAGCATTGTATTCATACATAAACAATGGTATCATCCCGATGCAAAATAAACCAAACTTTTCTTGCAAATTGTCAAAAATATGGCTTTAAATATGGAGAGCTTTAACTTCCCATTAACAATTTATGCTATCTCCAACCATAAAGCTGATATGCCTTATTTATTTCGTTTCAATTTCAAAATTATCCTTACATAACATTGTGTTGATTTTGCATGCAAATAAATAATGACACAATAAAATAATTTTACAGACTGCTCGAATGCCGAAACTTTATGTACCTCCCCCACACCTCAAGATATTGAAACATTGGCACGCACGGTAATTTGATGAAAACATAGACATGACTGGAATGCAATTACTTTGTCATGTCAAAAAGTCATACAAAACCACCGACTTAATATATGCCTTTTGCGTTCCATGCATTCTATGAGTTCCCCAACGCATTTGTCAACTTGATCATTGTATCCCTGTACAGTTGACTTGAGGCAGGGGAAATAGTCAATTCAGTTGAGTGCACATCTGTGTCGCAAATGGAAAGTGATTCGTACATATTTTTGGGAATGGTTTTTTAATTATTATTTATTAAATTATTTAATTTTATTTTTTAATTAAACACTAATTGCGAATTAGTGTTTTTCTGTGTGTTAGTTAGCTTGAAGTTGACTCAGCTATATTAACCCGAGATATCAATAGGAAGCAAAAGTTCTATTAAGCTCATTTTTACACTTAAATAAATGCCAGAGTTCCCTTCCTGCTGTAAATTAAAACTGATATTCAATGTTGACAAATTGTATGCTCTAACTGCCATGCTGTAATTTGTAATTTATTTTCCAGTGTTATAATGACACGTACAAAAGCACATGCCAGTTCAGTCAATACAGTCTGATTTACAACCATAACACTATAGCAAACTGAAATAGGTACAAGGGTACGATGCTGAAATTTCAATGTAAAATATTTCAGTACTCAAAGCAAATGGAAATATGTATTTGTTATTCCGTTATTCAGATTCAAAAACTGCGTAGTCTGCATTTTCCCTGTGTTCCAGCAGGATGTGAGTGTGGTAGGCTGGGCATCGTGAAAATAACAGCGATCGACTTTCACTTTATGAATTCACTTTATGAATAAGGACTTTTAGTTCAACAGGAATTCTAGGTAAAAATATATTCAGAAAGGTTAGTCGAATAGATTCTCAGAAACGAACTCCACGAAGCTGGTTTTGTGTACTGGTTGTGTCAATCCACTGAGTTTTTTCTGAATAGCCATGAATACCAAACAGGGAAATCGGCGAGACCTCAATGGTTCTTTCAAAACTGTCACTCGGATTTTTATCGTAAATATCCACATAAGGGGATAGATTGACTGTTGAATTGACTTTGGCGGAGAGTCTCAATCTCAATATACTCAACAAACCGCATATAATTTCCATAAGGTTCAATAGCCCTCTTGAACTCGCCAAACGTGAATCCTTAAACCTGTATTGTATTGAGTTTTTCCTGGTTGGATAATTCTGATTCAGGAAATTTGTTATACATCCGAAAAGTAAACTTGGGTTTTAGGATTTTATTCCTGTTTGCATTTTTAGAGTGAAAAGAGAAAGCTGTAGAAGCAGAAATTGTGGATCTGGGCTATGGTAGTGGCTGCGGTTGTGGTTTTGCTGCTACGGAGATACCTTGCCGTAATGGAAAATACCTGCAAGAAAGAAAGACAATCTGAACGTTGGCAATTGCCCTTTTAAGAGGAACGAAGAACCAAATGTATTTAAACCACACGACGGTGGAAATAATTTTACAAGTTATAAAAGTGCTTGTAAAATATTCTTATTTTGTGGTTTATTATAAACTTTTAAAAATATCAATAATTTTACTTTTTGATTAAACTCAAATGTTATGAATTGAAGCGTATGTTATGGTTGTTATTAAGTAATAAAACTTTCAAACAAATTTTAAACTAATTCTAATCCTAACAGTTCTTATGAGTACGTTTTCCATTTATTAGCTAACAAAAGCTTTTCGTTGCATTTGATTTAAGTAACAACAATAACTCTTTCCTAATCTACGTTTGCAAATAATCAGTTGTTGAGTGTTTTGGGAGAAATTTATTGCTTTCTTGAACGGAAGTTACCTCCCCAGGTAATGTTTCTTGACTGAAGATAGTTCATAAAGCTTAATTTCTTAACCAGTTCGTGTTTTCCAATCCGTACAACCAAGTTCTTTATCCTGATCAGATTTCCACCAATAGAAAAAGCCATTTTCCTTAAGCAACTAGCAGTGTTTTAGCTCATTGGTTTATCCTCCGTGATATAATACTACATTTCTGACTATATGCAATAAAACCGCACGATTTTGGTTGATCACTGCAATTTAACCTAGCTTTGAGCAGGAAATAAGGAAGAAAAGGGTGCTCTGAGGAAAGTTGACTAGCAATAAAAGACGTAAGACATAGAAAACGTCATCACTGGTAATCACTTCCCCCTTATTTGCTGACTTAAAATTCACGAATAAAAATGGCTTGAAAATTAATGCGTAGAGCTTTAGAAATTGCTAAATGTTTTTTCATTTTAAATTTTGTTGTCAAGCAGTTTACCAGTCCGCGTGTTAGTTTTAAGTAAAATTGGAATTTAAAGTTATATTTGAATGGTGTTACGTTATGACTTTCGAAAATAAAGTACAACTGCTCACTTTGGTGGAAGAAACTCTTCTGCCTTTATTGCCTTTATTACATCATATTTATAAGGGTAAAAATTAGGTAGTTAATAACTGAACAAAGAAACATAAATATAGGACATGAAATTCTATAAAACCCGACCCAGACGAACTAACCTAGAAAGTACCGTAACCTAACGGAAGTTTCAAAGATGAGTTCATTCATATACCATTCATAGTTACAATACATGTATTCGTACAATTTATAGACTTAAAGCTATAACCATAAAAGTATACTAAAGTATACCACTTATCCTATACCCTATTTTACCTGTACTACTTAACCTAAGTATTAAACGTAATGAGCCAAAGAGCAAACTAAACCAAATCTGCACATGTGCAATGTGCATGCATTATGCGCCAACCTGACAGCCGACGGATCTTAAGAAGCAAAACTCCAGTTTTGCAAATGAATGATCCGCGTGGTCCATGGTCCATAGTAGAGAATAAAACTGCATCATCAGCAATTTCCGGGTGAGAAGGTAATCCGATGGTGGAAAACATGATAACTGAGCTAGCAATCGAAAGATCCAGAAAAGATGAGTCGTAAACGACGAGGTTAAATATCGGGTGAGGTAGAGCAGAAAGATCAGTCCAAGTCCTGAAGAAGACGAGTCAAGAATCCATCTGAATTTCTCCATTTCTCAAAAGTTACTACGAGGTTTATAAAGTTGCCAAAGTTTCCGAATAGGTTGGGTACATTGTAGAGCAAAAATGAAGATTGCTGGTGTAACCATTTTCCTGGTTCTGGTAGTGGAAGTATATGGGGGCATTACGAGACCCATCGCCGGAGATATCCTATCTCGGGAACTCCAAAGGGAGTGTGAGGCATGTTGTTCCGGACCGCTGGTGTGGTTGCTGCTACCCGAAGCGGGTACAGCTTGTAGAGCGTACCCTGTTCTAGATCAACGCGTTGTTGCCATCCATTATATCATACATCCACCGGACTGTGGACTCCGATTTCTGCCCGCAGTCTATAGAGGAAAGGATATGCACCATCTACGCAGTAAGTCATTGAATAAAAGAACAATTTACACAAAGTCACACAACTTATAACTCAAATATCAAAGAGTATATAATTGAATTAACGAAACATATGGTTTGGGTTTATCTGCAGTGGGAGAGCTGTTTCGTCAACAAGTGGCTACGGGAAAACTCATGGCGGAACATCCATATGCTACGATGCAAGGGGACGAGCCAAGAGTATTCCAAAGGGCTGGAGCGAATACAACGACACAAGACGAACCGACGTTTTTCTCCAGAAGGGCTCTCAACGTTACGCGTGTTATTGTAGAGGAGACTGAGTCCGTGTTAACCAATACGTTGAACGGCATGCAACGGTGGCGGTACACTGCAGACTTGATGAAGAACGCCACAATCCAAGAAGCCAAAAAAGGGAAAAGAATTTTGTTTGGACTTTGGAGTTATGGCTTGCATCACATTGTCACTGGATTGGGTCATCTGTGGAGTCTCTGGTGATTGTTCATACAACCAAACTAACAGTGCGGTGGGTTTGGTTAAAAGGAGGCAGCAGCACACACAAAACTTAAACAAAATTGTTTTTGCACATATGGTTCAATTAATTATTATGTGTAAATAAAATTATAATATCCATTTCGAATTCAAACCAATAAACCAGTAAAAATTCAATGTTTGCCTCGTTTCCGATTGTCACCAAAAGTTTGCATAAACGTACTACAGGACGTTGGTGGTGGTGCACGTAACTGTTTGTGTAAAGTTGAATACAATGTTGGCTGGGGTATAACTGGGTCCTCTGGTAAGGGAGGTGGCGTAGGAGCCGGAGCACTAGCTTGTGTAGTTGGCTTGATAGACTGCAAGGGCATGAGATAAGGGTCTTCCGGTTCATTTCCAGATACAAATTCGCATCCAGGGCCCATCCTTGATCACTTGCGCTTGTAGTAAAAAAATAGAAGTAGTACACAGCATGATAAAATCATAAGATCGAGAACCCCGATCGTAATTAAAAGTATATAAACTTTGTGCATGATGAAATCTTCGCTCATAGCATGCACTCTTGGTAGAAGTGGAGTAAGTAAAGGAAGATTCATTGGTAGCCGGATTGCATAATTATGGTGCTTACACCATAAAATAAACAACATACAGGATAAAAATAAGTTCCAGATCAGTTCAGCATACAAAAGGTATAACTCATGATGGAGATAAAGATGACCAGCTATTTTATCATAAGTGGGAAAAGTATAACTCGTATAATTAGTCAAATTATGTATTAGTCCAACATCTGAATGAACTTGAGTCTTGATTAAAAGATGCTCATACTGTTGATGAGATTTCATTTCATTTCTAAAAGCTTTTTGATTTCTTCGTCGATAGCTTGCTTTTCCATAATAGAATGTTTGAATGGACGTATGTGAATAGGTGGGTGATCTGGCGGAGTATCTATGTGCACTTTTTTACCTAGTGGATAGGGTCCACTGTATACTCCCATGTCTAGTGCATTAAAACTGAACACATCTCCGTAACCTGAAAGAAGTTGCAGGAGCTGATCACGTTCAGATATAGGTAACTGATCATTCACCTTGAGAGAATCAAGTTCAGTCACAGTCATTGCTCGAGGAGTACGGTGTAAGGTTGACCGTTTTTCATGATCTACTTCATAAACCTCGTTGACTGCTGTTAGATATCCTACACATGTATCAGTATGCATAACAACTTCTTCTGTGTTTGTATTCAGTAATGGAATGTTTGAGAGCTCTGAGCCATGCACAAGTAAATTAGGTGCAAGAGTAAAATGTTTGTACAAAAGGCGCTCAGCAGGCTCAAAGATGTACATGGTTTGATGGTCAACTTGTTCAGCATGCACAGAGAGTGGTGTATACACTTTTGATTGAAGCGTAGTCTGAACTTTAGCTTTAACGGGAATCCCTGTTTTGGGGATTTTTGGTTCATGATGAATAGCTTTTGCTAATGCATTATACGCATCTTCTTCGTTAAAAAATATTGGCATTGTAAAACCGGACTGAAACGTTATAATCTTGTTTGCAAAATCTATCGTGGGCTTAAGATTCAGTAGAAAATCATTACCTAGTAATATGGGTCGACTCATGTTTGGTACAACATATACAAATTGCTTAACTGTTTCATGGCCTACTTCTAGAAATACATCACTACATGAATTTATCACTAATTTACCAATAACGGAAGAAAATACCGTATTGCATGGCCTAGTTTTTAACTGATAAAATGTGGCAGATATAGCGGAACATGTTGCTCCACTGTCTAGCATGCAAATAGTGGGAATCTCATTAACCTTTAATATTATGAACAATAAAGAATGCGAACGTGAGGGGTTGTATACAACATTTATTTCATGTGGGTGAAGAGCCAAGGGTACCCCTGAATATAACTTGGCTCCAATTAGTTTCCCCTGTATGGGCAATTGCGCGCCATATGACCGTATAAATTACAATTGTAACACTGAGTATTTTCATTGCCATTTTGATTATTTCCAAAGTTACGCCCAAAATTATTCTGATTCCCATAATTATTCCTATTATACCCTTGATAATTATTATTATTTCCTCTACCAAAGCCACGACCACCTCTACCCCGTGGATTCCCTCTTCCTCGAAAGGAAGACTGTGCAGGGCGTGACTGCTGGGGAACATTGATAACAATTGGTGCAGATGCGCGATTTCTGTTAAAATTATTTCCTCTATTATTCCCACGAAAGTTTCTATTTCCTCTATAATTGCCACGGCCACGAAAGCCACTATTATTATTTCTTGTCTGAAACTGATTAACGGTTTGTTTGTTTCTATCATCTGCAACAGGCGCATTATTACTCTTTTGCGTTATACTATTTAGTTCAGCTTTTATTTCGTTCATAGCCTTGACAATAGGCTCTAACTCTGCATTATTAATTTCCTTTTTTCCTACAATATCTCTATATTTTTCGTACTGTTCAATTTTCTTTAAGACAGCTGCAGGGTCTTCAGGTTCCTGAAGATAAATGTCTTTTCCCAAGGCGGGTGGGAGTGCTTTGATCAAATAACGCACTTTGCGTGCGTTAGACATGTTAGGATCCAGTTTTTGCATTATTTGAAGAGCTTTGTATACAAATTCACCAGGACTTTCAGTTTTTATGTATAGGTTATCAGCTAACTGTCTTTCAAGTGATTCCGGAGTTTCTTTGTTAGCAAATGCTTTTATAAAATGCTCACGTAAACCTTCCCAAGTGGCTGGTTTATCTGCGTCATAAATACCAGCCACAGTACAATCATTCTCTCGTGCTTTATTGTCCAGAAATGTTTTGTAGCAATCTAAACCTGCATCTCTTAAATAGAGCATGAGTTTTTTACACTTTTTCTCATCGGTAGTCCAGGAGAAATCCTCACAGGTTAATTCATATTTTTCTAAGAAGTGGCGTACGTTACCCGTGCCATCAAACTTTAAATTGTCAGGAGTTGGAGGAATAATAACGGTAGTCATTGTGGGACTTTTAGGTAGGGTAGCAATTATGGTATAAGGAAACTTTTGGGAAGTGCTAGCAGTAGGATCTGGAAAAGTGAATGTTGGTTGTGCAGAATTTTCAGGATCACCGAATGGAGGTGTCGGCGAATCTGCTTGAGGTGGAGTTCCGGCAGGCTTTTTAGTGGTCATACGTTTAGGAGGTGGGGTGGGGCGATTTGATTTGTTACCTTGCCAAGGAAAAGGTCGTACTATGACGGGTGTAAAATTTACAGTTTTAGGAGTAGAGGAAGTTACAACAGGTACAACTTTACGTGAAAATGGACGGGAAACTAATGCAAGGCTAGAAGGACGTTCTAAAGGATTGTTAAGAAAATTACCAACAAACTCTGAACTGACTAAGTTAGTCTCAAAATTATACGGAACAGGAGGAGGAGGTGGTGGAGGTTGAACAATAGGTAATGCAATGACAGGTTCAGTGACGACGTCAGGTAAGTTATTGGGTTCTGGCTCGGAAAGTAAAATGGTCGATTGTTCGTGTGATGGAGTAGAGATAAATAATGAACCTACAGAGTCGATAAGCCTACTTAGAACGCGACGACGTTTGTTAGCAGTTCTTTCTATATCAACTGGATCTGGAGCGTCAGTAATGTTATTAACGTTACGACGAGTACTACGCGTTCGAGAAGCGATAGGAGAAGTATTACTCGCCCGCTTAGACATGTATCTTCAGGATGGTTTAAAAGTAGTCGGGTGATCAGTCGGAAAACAAATAAAATAAACCTCTGCGTGTCAGGCACCAAATATTATGCAGCACAGACGCAAAATGGAAGAGTAAGTGAGTGGGGTAGAGTGAGACGTGTATAACAAAATAAAACGGTTTATTGCTTACCGAATTTGAAAAAGAAATGTTCCCACATTTCCTAGCAGTCACTTAACAGAAAAACAGGAGGAGTGACGCGAGGTGGTGCCTCCAAATGTTACGTTATGACTTTCGAAAATGAAGTACAACTGCTCACTTTGGTGGAAGAAACTCTTCTGCCTTTATTGCCTTTATTACATCATATTTATAAGGGTAAAAATTAGGTAGTTAATAACTGAACAAAGAAACATAAATATAGGACATGAAATTCTATAAAACCCGACCCAGACGAACTAACCTAGAAAGTACCGTAACCTAACGGAAGTTTCAAAGATGAGTTCATTCATATACCATTCATAGTTACAATACATGTATTCGTACAATTTATAGACTTAAAGCTATAACCATAAAAGTATACTAAAGTATACCACTTATCCTATACCCTATTTTACCTGTACTACTTAACCTAAGTATTAAACGTAATGAGCCAAAGAGCAAACTAAACCAAATCTGCACATGTGCAATGTGCATGCATTATGCGCCAACCTGACAATGGTTAAAACGACGTTTTATTTTCTTTTCTCGTCCTAGAAAATTATTTAACAGTTAGGTTCCCCGTCGTCAAGATTTTCGGAGTTAGTTATAGATCAATAAAAGCAAGAACCATTGAATTGTATTGTTATAAAATAAGTAATTTTTTTTTAAACTTTAGTTTTACAAAATAACATTTTATACTTGTTTACGCAAAATAAATCAATTACGCATATCTGTACCCACATTTTATGCTTTCTTCTAAATGCAACTTTATTAACTAGCCATACTGTCATATTGCTGCAATTTTATTGAACTTAATTAATTTTTACATGCATGTGATTTATGTTTAGAAGCAACTCCAAAATGGCGGCTTTTTTTGAACATATGACCCATTATCGTGGAAGTTGGCTCATTGTGGGTAAAGGCTTTAGCCTAAAGCTGAGGCTAATTAGTAATTAAAACGCATAGCGTTCATTAGAAATTCCAGTCAGAATGCTTTACAATTTTGGATGCTGCTCCTGGGGCTACTACAATGAAAGTGTTCTTTTTTATGAAAGCTAAAAGTTATCAACAGAAGAGAAAGTGAAAGCTTGTTGCCTCCTTTAATGAAAAGCATGTGTGCGGTGCCGGTTGTTATTCAAAATAGTTTAGAATTGATAAACTATGAGCATTTCATCAATCCCAGAAATACGACAGACCTACCATTTTCAAATGCAGAGCTTTTGATATAATTTTATACAAGCAGCGTCCAAATGTTACAACTTTCTAAAATTTCCACTATTGATTTTCATTAAAAAATATCAGCTACCAAAAACTACGGATTTGGCCAATAATTGTCCACGCTATACTCTAGGAAACGTCATTGCATTTTTCAATGACGACGTCATTTCATTGACATTGTAATGGATACAATTGAAAACAAAAAAATAAAGTCGTTCCTGGGCTTGTTATCTCCTTTCTAACTTAACCGGAACAAACAAAAAATGAAAAGAATATGAACTGGAGGTAAAATATACGAGACAGAAAAACGGAGAAAAGTTTCTGAAGCATTTCTTTGGCGTTAGCTGGTTTGAATGATAGTGTGACTAGCAGAAGAAAGAAATTATTGGATTAGATAGTGAAACATTATGATGTAATTGTGTATATGAGCGTTATTGTCTAAAAAGCTGGCAAAAATAGCATTGAAATATCGTCGGATTATTAAGATGGGCTACAGAACAGGCTTGTACAAAAAAAAACAACATGTTTGAACATGCCGGCTATTTTCTCTACAATGTGGAATTAATGAAAGCGTCAACAGGACAAACGTCTATCCATCACTTAACGTAAATGGCATCCATTTCACTTGACTTCGCGTAACAGGTTTCTCTTGTCTTCATGGACTTCACTTTTTCCACGCTTAAAATGATGCACAGAAGGAAACAACAGTTGACCAGAATTAATGCAAGTTTCAGGTTTTGCAAATTTTGCTGAATAGAGTAATTGTGAGTAATTAAGAACCACGAATGAAAGTTAAAGCTACTGTCTTAATTTTAATACGTCCAGGCTTACTAAATGTTTTATTTGTTTTATTTTCTTACGAGAAATTTCCTTATTGGTTGGGTAATGACCCGTTATATTTGTATCATATTTTATCGTGCGTAGAATTAAACCAGTCGGCAATCTCAAGACATTTGCCACTTGACACATGCAAATCAAGTTATAAACCATACGATATCAGCTAAGCACTTGCTATTCTTCTTGTGAAGCTACAGATCCAACCAGAGAATAAAACACTTTAGGTTAAGTTGCTAGAAGACGGGCATCCTGACACTTTAGCTTTTTGACTTTTGCACAGAAAAATGTAAACGTGAAGTAGAAAAGTCAGTATGTTTTTCCTTTTCCATTTACGCTTTTCTCTTTCAGTGGAGAAATGTAGAGTGATACTTTATCCTTTGAAAGACTAGTAACGTTTAAAGAGCTTTTAGGTTTTGGATTTTGGTTATTACTAGATGATATAAACGTATAAAGTTACGTACGTTACGGAGTCAGCAACTGTGTGTAATCTTGAGTCTGCAAACTTGTTAAACAGTTGGTGAAAGTAGAACCAAATTTTGGTGCACTTTGATGCCATTTGCTTAAAAACTTGAACCAGTCAACCCAACTATGATTATAGATTCAAAGAACACATAAGGATCTGACCTTAGTTACGACTTTCTCTACGTCAGGAAGTTTGCTCAGATCATTTTTGAGCATATCAAGGTCCGTGCCAAGAACCTTCAGTTCCTTACGTAGTTGTTGGATAGAAGTCGATAATAAACTAAGGGAAGCATTAAACAAGACTTTCTTGTATGGTTCCTGCGATTGCGTGATAGGCTGGAACTTAATATTAAGGCATTTAGGGAGTTTTTTATGTTTAAGACATTGTGACAAGAACCAAAGATGGTTGTGGGTTCTAGTCTTCTTAAACACTATTTTAGCATAATTTAGTCCAAGATGTAAATCGGACTCCGAATATGCCTTCAAAAAACTCCGTAAAGTTTGCCTATATTTGCCCTCTAGGTCGCGCAATTTAGTACAAGAATTGTTAGAGTGAGTGCGAAGCGACTGCTAAAATAGTTGTTCTTTTAAAAACGATGAATAATGCGTGCTTCTTGCTCCCGCCGACTCATCTGGTTAGAAGAAGCCAGTTGGATAGCCGTCACACGCATATCATCTCGTGTATGTACTTTGGTGAAATGTTCACTCATTTCAGTGGGCTCTCCATGTGATAGGCTATAGAGATGCTCCCTGAAGCGGTCACGAAGCTTACGCTTCGTCTCCCCAATATATATTTTTGAACATTTCGTACATACGATGGCATATATCACGCATTCACTCTTACAGTGAAATTGTTCCCATACCTTAAGCCTTCCCTTTGGTCCCATGATCTCTTTTTGTAAGATGGTGTGATAACATGTTAAACACTTACCGACGTTGCATGGGATTGTACCCGGATTTGGGTGACATATTCTAGGTTGCACTGATGTTAGTCGTGCTCGGACTAGAATATCCCGAATGCTTTTCGGCTTGCGAAAGGCTGCAACAGGAGGAGATGGGAAGATGTTGACCAACTCCGGTGTTTTTGAGATCGTTTCGCCAAAGAGGCTTTTTATAGCACTCATTGTTTGGTGGCCTGCCTTACTAAACGTGACAACAAATGGCAAAACTTCGCTATTTTTGGCCGAGGATTTAGTCAGGGCATCAACTCTAGAAACAGCTGATACCCTTGACAAGGCCTTCTGAATGATGTGTTCGGGGTAAAGTCTACCCCGGAAGAATGTTGCCATCTCCTGGCACGTTTAGCGAAGTCGTTGTCATTTGAGCAAATCCTTCTCAATCGTAGAAATTGAGAATATGGAATTGCGTCACGTGTTGTTTGAGGGTGGAAGGAAGTGTAAGGCAGGTATGAGTGCGAGTCTGTCGGCTTATAGTATATTGTCGTATGGAGACGTCCATTTGACGCTGATACTATTGTGTCCAAGTAAGGAAGTGAATTGCCTCGTTGAAACTCTATTTTGATGTTAGGATGCATAGAATTTAGTGATTCCAGGAATGGTTCCATAGTATTAGAGTTGGTTGGAGAAAATATAAATATATCATCTCTGAACCTTCTATATCTGGTGTTAGACGGAGGTGTGACTTTCTGGAGCAACTTGTGCTCCAGGTATGCCATAAAAAGATCGGCATACGACGGTCCCATCTTCGTCCCCATTGCCACTCCTGACACTTGCTGGAAAAACTCCCCGTTAAACTCAAACGCATTAAGCGTGAGAACTAGTTCTGCTAGACGAAGCAAGCAGGACGTTGGAGGGGTTTTGTCGGGTCGTTGATCCAGAAAGTGCTTAAGAGCAGCTAGACCATCCCTATGAGGAATCACGGTGTATAACGAGGCAACGTCTCCCGTGACTAGCGTAAATTCCTCATTATATGTGATATCCTGTATGCCAAGCAGGAAATCTGTGGTGTCCTTCAGAAAGGCTGGCGTTGTTTGTACCAGCGGTTGAAGGTGAAGGTCCACAAATGAGGAGATATGCATCGTTGGACACGAGCAAGCCGAGACAATTGGCCGCCCTGGGTTATTCACTTTGTGAATTTTGGGCAGCAGGTAGAAGCGGGAACATCGAGGATCCTCTACACAAAGTCTTGTTGACTCTTCCGGAAGGTCTCCCAGGTTTATTAGCTGTTGTAAGGTAGCCAAGGTGATTTCCTGGTACTCTTCCGTTGGGTCGTCAGGCAGTTGCTTATAATGACATGGGTCGTGCAACTGTCTGTATGCTTCCTCCAAGTACAGATCTTTCTGCCATGCAACGATCGCCCCTCCTTTGTCAGCTGGTTTGATGACAATATCCGCCCTTTCTCTTAGGTGTTTGAGACCTTGAGATTCTTCCTTGGATAAGTTGGGCATATTGGTAGCGTTAGATGAAATTAAACGCTGTGCCCGGTCCCCAAAATAATTAATGGCTGGATGGGTGGTATGGGGAGTCCAACCAGATGTTTTGGGGTTTATCTTTTGGAAGATAGACGGTTCGTTTGAAGGTTGATCTTTGAAGAAGTAACGCAATTTCAGTCTTCTTGTTAGGCTTTGAACATCCCGCTCGAGATCGTAAGCGTTGGTCTGCTTAGGAGCAGGGACGAACGAAAGGCCTTTGCAGAGAACGGATCTTTCATTCTCAGAGAGTGAAAGATTTGATGGAATGCATACTACTTTGGTAGGTTGAAACTTAGCCACATCAGTTTCAATCCCCAAAGCAGTCAACTTTCTCGTTTTCTGCTGGCGAAGAAGATTGAAATATTCAGCGTTTAAAGATCTGACCTTAGTTACGACTTTATCTACGTCAGGAAGTTTGCTCAGATCTTTTTTGAGCATATCAAGGTCCGTGCCAAGAACCTTCAGTTCCTTACGTAGTTGTTGGATAGAAGTCGATAATAAACTAAGGGAAGCATTAAACAAGACTTTCTTGTATGGTTCCTGCGATTGCGTGATAGGCTGGAACTTAATATTAAGGCATTTAGGGAGTTTTTTATGTTTAAGACATTGTGACAAGAACCAAAGATGGTTGATTAAGGTCATTTTGTGACTTCAAATGGCATCTGTGCTAATCCTAATAAAGTATCTGCTATTCTCAACAAGCCTGCGCCGCAAAATAGAGCCAACATTAATAGATTAAACGATTTATGCAGCTATTAATTTTATGCCAGTTATTAATTTACGCCAGTTAATAAACTTAATGTTCCTTTGTTTTGGGGTCCTGAACAAAATAAACGTTTCAAAAAAAAATTTAATGAATGATGCAATGCTAGAGGGCATGTATTATGATTATCAATTGTATATTAGAACTGTTGCGAACGATATAGGAATGAGTGGAGTTCTTTGTCAAAATATAGATGGCGTTGAAAGGGTTATATCGTATAAAAGTAAAAAGTTTAAAGATTCAGAGTTACATCTTAGTGCTGTTGAAAAAGAATGTAAAGCTATTTTGTTTGCACTTACAAAATTTTCTGAATTTCTTGGTATTGATAAATTTATTGTTTACACTGACAATAAAAGGTTTACTTATCTAAAGAGTTTTCATACGAAAAATTTGACGCGATGGTCACATCAGATTGAACAGTATAACTATGAGATAAAACACGTTCAGGGACGAAAGAATATTTTGCGCGGATATTCTGTCACGTTTCCCAGAGGATGGTACCAAGGGTGAGCCTGATAATTTTGCCGAAGGACCTGAAGAAATGCGCACACCAGTTTTTGCGTTGAAACTTTGTTTGAAAATCGTTAGATAGAATTAGGGAACATCAGAGTAAAGATAATGAGATTCTGAAGATAATTAAAGAATTGAGTAGGAGTTGCAGCTGCAAGGACGTCCAAACTTCTATTCGATTGTCAAAAATAAAAGACGGAATATTGTATCGATATGTTTTGCCCTTTTATTGTAAATAGTTCTGTTAATAAAAATACAGTTTTGGAGTGACATTAATTTCCTACTTAGTAGTGGCGTCACCTCCAGTGTTTTTCTACTATGACTGATGAATAAAGAGAGTACATATTATTATTTAATATATGCAAATAAGGCTAGTGACACAAATAGGTTAAGGTAAGGTAAACTGATCAGATAGTTCAAGATAATGGTAACTCTTATGTTTTAGAAACGGTTAATCGTGTACTGTGGCAGAGCATGCCACGTAACCTTAAATATTTCTTATATTTTACCTTAACACTACACCCACCCCCGCTCGAATTGAACATAGCACACAATGTACCCACCCCTGGTGAACAAATAACTTAAATTTAACGCCTCCTGGATCTGTCCTTGAAGGCAATCGGAGCTTCCTTTCTTGAGATACTATCCTCGTTGATCATCCTGTGACGAATTTTGCTGCGTCGACGTCGAAAGTTGTTCAATACACTTTTTGGCATTTTTGACTTTATCATTATACCCCAATTGGTTAATAATACTTTGTCTGTTACGCTTTTACTAAAGAATACATAATCGTATGGATTTTGTTTAACATTAAATTGTACTTTCTCAATGTGTTCACCTAAACCAACGTTAACAATAACATTTTCTGCTACAATACGAACATTATCGGTTACTTCTTCTACACTGGAAGTAGATTCAATTTCAAATTTGTTGGCAGTGTAAGCCGGTTGTTCGCTGTTGTCAGCATCGTCACCATACATGGTTGTTCTTTTCACAGGTTTCTCGAAAATTTTAAGCAAACTTTCATTACAATCTTTTTCATTCTCATTAGCTTTCGACCAAACATTACAACAGTTTCAATGATTGTGGTTGCACTATACATAGTTTTGACAAAACTCTTATTGGACGTGTGTTTCGTAACTTGGCTGTGTTTTCTCGCCAATTCCTGACTTTACTGAATAATTAAAAGTACATCGAGGGTGAAAACTTTTGCTGCTGTTCGCGGGACAGCGAATCATAACAATCAAACCATGACTGAGTGACAGTTTTAGATTTGAAGTCAAACACTCTTAACATCCAGTATCGACAATGACTGAAGTCCATTTTGTTCAAAAGAAAATCTCTATTGGTACTCTTTCCCATCTTTTCCCAAGCTTTTAATAGCAATAATGAATCATTTCTTGCATATTGGATTATATGTTTTTGTAGCTCACGTAAACGAAATAGAAACTGTTGATCTGAGTCTGACTTTACAAAGCTGTAATCTACATACCATTGAACGGTTTTCTCAAATGAAATTCTACTTTTACCAGTAAGTTGGTATATTGACATTCTGTAAATCAATAGTACTACAACAAAAGATGTCGAAATCTCCCTGCAATGAAAGCAAATCAAACGTGTCAAATACAATCTTTATGACACTTTCATCAGCAAAAATACTACCGAGTTCAGCTTTTATAGCATTATACAGTTTGATTGTGTCAATTACGAAATCATGGCTGTCGCAAGAAATTTGCATCAAAGCAGTAATAGGAAAATACGAAAACTCGTTATCCATCTCTAGGTCAAAAGCAATAGTTTTCTTGGATTTTAAAATACCACACATTTCAGAAAGTGTACTTTTATCTTCTACAAACCACAAATCTCTGGTAGCGTCATTTTTGTGGCCTACGAAGCTGTAATAGGCTCCGGGTATATTGATATGGGGGGTGGTCTGAGGTTGATTGGTGTGGGTCGTACTCTGGGTTCACAATACAGCTCGTAGAGTAAAGCCCGGCTCCTATTTCTTTTGTATTTGTATTCACCTAGGATATATGTGCGTGAGTGGGTGGTATATTTGGTAAACAGTTTGTTTGGGCAACGGACCGTTGACTGCAAGTTCGCTGCAGTCATTAGGGTAATTTCTAAGGATACTGGTTGTTTACCATTTGGGGTCAAGGGAGAAAATGGAAGGGGAGAATCCTGACTATATAAGGAAGTGCAAAACCCAGGATCGGTGTTATTTCGCCATTCGTCCTGAGTCACTGTCATTTGTACTGTTGTCATTCTCTCTTGTCATTGTTGATAAATTGTAGTAAAAGTTGAAATGTTGAATAGAATTGCTCTTGTCTTGTCATTTTAAAATACGTCGCATCACCCTACACCTCATTACACTGAGCCTCGAATAGTCATCATCTATATTTAGTGCTTCAGAAAGGTGGGTATTCAAACAAAACGAGCTTGCTACATCTCCTTTTGGATGTAAATGGTTCTTTAACTTTCCATAGTGCATTCGTATTCTTTTAGCTAGCGATTCATCGTCTAATGGAGCTATTTATAAGCCTAAACTTTCGCAGTGAAAGCGATTCCTGTGATAATTTACATATTTCTGCCGACGTTTTGACAATTGCATTCGAAGATCTTCCATGTTCTGAAAACAAAGAAATAGATTAAATTTAATTATATATTATTTCTTCTTATTATTAATTCTGGAACCAGCTGCAGTACGATAAAAAACAGCCTTTCTATCTCTCAACTAACTAAATAACTCTTAACGTTCAATGTGTCATCTTGCCGGGTTTAGACGACACGGCATTTCTCGGCATAACTTATAAGTCAAATCATGTTTTTCTAGGATTTTAAATGGACAAATCCACTTACATACTTTACATACTAAATTTAGTTTCTGTGCTAAATATTGAGCAGCATCAGAGTTTTTATGATATCTAACCATAGCTAAATCACCAACATTGAAATGAAAATCTCTTTTATCTTTGTCAAACAATACTTTTCGAACTTCTTGTGCTTTCGTAATATTTTTACGTACATTTATAAGTAAAGAGCTTAATGCTTTTAGCATTTCTTCCGATAGTTTTTGAGCATTTACTGTCGCAGAATCATTAGTACTAGGACTTAACGCATTATCAATAGGAAAGTCGATTTCTCTTCGATTTAGCAACGCAGGCGTAACTTTAGTAGTCTCATTAACCATTGAACGCAATACAAGCGCAAATTTTTGGAGATGTAAATCCCACAACTCATGATTTTCATGACCGAATGTCGAGATCATTCTCCCAATATCCTCATTGCTTCTTTCACATCTGTTTGCACTTTGATGATAAGCACTAACTAATATATGCTTTAATGGCCAATCTCTACATATAGTGATGGCAAACGATTAATCGCGATTCCAAAACGATTTCCGATCCGATTTTTGGTAAAATCGTTTCGATAATCGGAAAACCGATTCAATTAGTGCTTAAAACGTTTAGAAATCGAAAAAATCGCGATTTTGAATTCCTTACAAATTTTCTTAAAATCAATCAGGTTTCTTTACAATTTATTCATAGTGCTACATATAACAACTACAAAACCTGAGAAAAGTAAAAATTTAGGCATGTGACTAAATCAATTCGTGTAATCTTGTGTGAAATTAGTTTACTCGCTTCCAATTTAAGCAACTATTAATGCTATATTTGCCATAAAATTTCGTTTTCTAGAAATCGCGATTAATCGCGATTTTCGATTCGATTTTTGTATAAAATGTTTCCAATCACGCTCAAAACGTTTGGACAAAAATTGGAATAATCGCGATTAATCACGATTAGTTTCCGATTTTTGCCATCACTATCTACATAATTTTTTCATCGTTTTGCCAATGAAATTAGACGCATTATCCGTAACAATAACTTTAGGAGGACAGTACCAACATACCTAACATATTTGATCTGCAAGAAACGAAGTAACCCTATACGATTTAGCATTTTGCATCGCGGCCATTTCAACCCAAACACTGAGTTGATCAACATCGACTAAACAGAACACAACATTTCTTTTAATTTAACTAACCGGAAACGGACCAATAAAAATCATATACCAATAATTCAAGTTTTCATAACTTGTTCCGCTAGAGGGACTTCAAACTTGAAACTTCAAACTTCCCATCAAACCGTTAACCTTTAAATTTTCAGACTTAAATTTTTGACAAACTTGACATGCTTTAATAAAATCAGAAATACCTTTATTCCTTTATTTAACATTCCAAACGATTCTAGCTTTCCCAGCTAATTTATATTTCTTTACCAAAATACTACTACCAAAATGCGGAAATTCAACAAAACAGGAACAGATTTATACTTTAAATTTTTGCCGCAAGAACAAACAACATTTTCATTTATCAAATCACAACTTTTGCACAGTGCAAATGCATCCTGACCTTCAGACTCGAACTGGGCCGTCAGTGCACGATTAAATTTTTACCAAAAGAACAATTAACATTTTTATTTATCAAATTACCACTTTCGCATATTGCAAATGCATCCTGACCTTCAGACTCAAACTGGACCGTCAGTACACGATTAACCGTTTCTAAAACATAAGAGTTACCATTATCTTGAACTATCTGATCAGTTTACCTTACCTTAACCTATTTGTGTCACTAGCCTTATTTTTATTAACAGAACTATTTACAACAATAAAAGGGCAAAACATATCGATACAATATTCCGTCTTTTATTTTTGACAATCGAATAGAAGTTTGGACGTCCTTGCAGCTGCAACTCCTACTCAATTCTTTAATTATCTTCTGAATCTCATTATCTTTACTCTGATGTTCCCTAATTCTACCTAAGAGATTTTCAAACAAAGTTTCAACGCAAAAACTGGTGTGTGCATTTCTTCAGGTCCTTCGGCAAGATTATCAGGCTCACCCTCGGTACCATCCTCTGGGAAACGTGACAGAATATCCGCGCAAAATATTCTTTCGTCCCTGAACGTGTTTTATCTCATAGTTATACTGTTCAATCTGATGTGACCATCGCGTCAAATTTTTCGTATGAAAACTCTTTAGATAAGTAAACCTTTTATTGTCAGTGTAAACAATAAATTTATCAATACCAAGAAATTCAGAAAATTTTGTAAGTGCAAACAAAATAGCTTTACATTCTTTTTCAACAGCACTAAGATGTAACTCTGAATCTTTAAACTTTTTACTTTTATACGATATAACCCTTTCAACGCCATCTATATTTTGACAAAGAACTCCACTCATTCTTATATCGTTCGCATCAGTGCTAATATACAATTGATAATGATAATACATGCCCTCTAGCATTGCATCATTCATTAAAAAAATTTTTTTGAAACGTTTATTTTGTTCAGGACCCCAAAACAAAGGAACATTATTATTAAAATAATATTGGGCTACTACGAGTGCGGTTTAAGTAACAATAACATTTACTTCAACGTTTCGATTTGTTAACACAATTCATCTTCACTGAATAAAGAATGATGGACAACAGTTTTGCATTTAATCTACGAGTAAGGTTAATATTTGAAACGATAAATAATGGTAAAGTAAATAAGTAAAGAAGTCCAGAAGTTGTGCAGGTAGTCACGACCACGTTCTTCTTTCCGATTCATAAGGGGGATTCCGTTGGCTGTTGCATTGCAAATAGCGATAGCTTCCTTCGTTTCACGGAGAATCTTGTCATTTTCTTTAGCAATAATGCTAGCGTTGTCCCAAAGTATGGAGTGTTGCTTTGAATCTTCCAAATTACTCCATACATGCTCAGGTATGTCTGATTCAAAATCTCTATTCATACAACTGCGTTTGTTCTCTTTCAAGCTTTTGGATAGGTCCCTTCCAGTCTGCCCGATGTATCGAAAGCCACAGGAACATTCTACTTGGTAAACGCCTGCATTTGGTGCCGGTGCCTTGTCCTTATGCATTGTGAGCAAATCAGACATCCTAGTAAATGGAATATAGCCAATCGTATTTCCAAGCTGTCGAGATATCAACCGCGCAATTGATTCTGTTAATCCTCTTATATAAGGCAAGATTATCCTAGGCAGTTCATCTGGAGGATCAACTTTAGGTGTTCGGAAGTTACGTTTTATTCGACGATTTGCCTTGCAAACCCATTGCATAGGATAACCGTTTTTGTATACAAGTACGTTCCGAATGTATAGAAGCTCCTTATATAATGTTTGACCTTTAAGCAGTCTAAGTGCTCGCTGTACAAGCGTGTTTACCACTGTAATTTTATGTGCAGAAGGATGTACTTGCCTGTATGCGTGACATTTCGGTAAATTTTAAAATCAAAACCACCGTTGTCTTCACGTTGAATCAAGACATCCAGGAAAGGGATTGACGAGTCTTCTTCAACTTCATGGGTGAATTGAACACTTTTATGGAAAGAATTTAATTGAGCCTCGATGTTTGCAATTTGGCGTGGGCGCAGAGCAGCAGGAACATTAATTTTATTAACTGGTGCAAATTAATAACTGGCATAAAATTAATTGAATAGCTGCATAAATCGTTTAATCTATTAATGTTGGCTCTATTTTGCGGCACAGGCATGTTGAGAATAGCAGATACTTTATTAGGATTAGCACGGATGCCATTTGAAGTCACAAAATGACCTTAATTCCAATTCATTCAATTTCTCGCTTTGCAAATGAACATTTCTACAAATTGTGTTAAACCCGCATATCTCATTCTCTCAAACACAAGTCTTAAATGTTTGGAAAAGGTCCTTGAAAGTTTTTCAATACACAATTATATCGTCTACAAAAATTAAACAAAATACAGTGATAAAACCTCGAAGAATTTTATTCATCAGCAATGCAAAAGAAGCTGGTGAGCATTTTATCCGAATGGTAGGACAAGCCATTCACGTAATACCATTACCCTAAATGGCGGTTTTCTTCATCTACAACGTCTTCCATCGAAATTTTCCAGAATGCACTTTTTAAATCAATTTTGCTATAAAACCGTCCCGACGGAAGTAATTTCATAGTCACATCAGCATTATGCCTCGGATCAGCAATTTGCTCAGTGACACGACTTAACTTTTTATAGTTCACAGTCATACGAATTGGACCATCTCGCTTTTGATTTGAGACCATATTGAAATCATAAGGTGAAGGAGAATAACGAATCATTCCCTCTTGCAAAAGTTCATGACACTGTCTATCAATTTCTTGTACATCAGAAGGCGGAAAAAACTCTCCTTAAACACGGTATGTTCAGTTCGTTCTACTCTGTGTCCTACTATATCAGTGTGCCCCAAAACACCATCAGTCGTAAATACCGTCGGAAATTGTGAAATAACCTCATTTAACCTTGTCTCAGAAAGTGAATTATACAGAGTCGGTTCTACTACAAAAATAACTTTTTGAGCCTCCTTTAGAATATTATACCCCGTGTTTGGGTTGTCTATAAAAATGAAAGTACTATTTTGAAGATGTGATACTAAACAATCATCAGATTTGCTGATCAATTCTGATACTATTCTGTGAATGTCATTTCCTATGAAACATGGATACGTTAAACGATTTTGTGGACAATGGTTCGCATTGTCCATTTTGCATTTTGCTGACCTTGATTTCCAGTGAAAGGAAAATTTTGATTTCTATTCGCATTCTTACTTAAGTGTGCTTGTGGCTGTTGCGTGACAGCCATTGCAGTCGCATGTACATTCATATTCAAATTCTCTTGCTGCTGACAATTCTTTGGACATTCTTCGTTCATATGACCTGGCAGACCACAACTATGACAAATAGCATTCGAAATATCTATATTAGGTGCTGAATGTAGACGTGGTCTAAACTGACCCTGATTCTGACTTTGATATTAACTCTGAAAATTACCTTGTCCTCTATTAACAAAAGACTGTTGACTCTTACTAGTGCCTGGCATTTGAGAAAAATTTGAATTTTGACTTTTATACGGAACACAACTGCTTGAAAGTGAACGACCTCGAAAACTTCTATTATCCTCTGGCTCTTTGTAACCATACACAATAAGAACACTTATGTGCACATTCCTTTGTCTATCGCTGGCTCCTATTGCCCTAACTACTTGCTCAATTAAGTTATTGACTGTCCTAATATGTAGATCACCAATAGCACGGTAAATATTTGAATTTATGGCAACGTAGTCCCTGTCTACTGAAACTTGTTCAGGTTCAGTTGGATTTACTTGTCTACCTAAATTTACCATCTCATATACAAATTGTTCTACCGATTCATCAGGTTTTTGTGTACGCGTATACAAATGGCGTTTTCTCTGCTCTTGCACAGTAGATTATTTGCAAAAATCGCAAACCTTGTTGACGAGCTACAACCCCAAACGTTTAGCATACTAAGCCGATTTTCAGAATTTCCTAAATTTTTAACTCATGGTTTTTTGAGTTTTAAGTATTAGAAAACGTACAAATACTGGTTATATTGTTGTTAGTTAACAATACGGATTATTTGAATGAACGAAGGAAGATTTCACATTTTCAAAATTCAGCAAATTTTGAAAATCGACTAAGTATGCTAACCGTTTGGGGTTATACCTCATCAACCAGAAGTGCAATTGTTAAGACTGATATGTCAAAATGATCACCATTTAATTTGCAAAAATGAGGTTTTTCAGATTTTCGAAATTCCGCGTGCAAAAAAACTTATGGCAATTTTTCCGTCGTCGGGGCACATTTTAGAAAGTGTCCATCATTTAACAATTTGCTAACCATTTGTACACTAGAGGTGGTCGAAAGCTACTTGTGACTGAAATTGGTAAAATAGATCCTTAGCATTCTAAATTGCCCTTAACGACCACACAAAAGCTTCTAAACCAAAATGTAACTTTAAGTTCATGCATGTCTGCATGACTGAATGTATTGATTAAGATTTTTATGCATAACTGCCCAAATACGAAATATTTTTTCAAACAAGTTTTTGCATCAAATAGCCCATTAAAAGTTGTAGATGGTCAAGTGTTCTGCTTTCCCAAAGATTTTAAAACATGCGAGTTACAGACCCATTTGTTTAAAACATTCTGAAAATTTCGGTGTTTTTGAAGATAATCTTTTCTAGAAAAGTATACAGACCTGTTCGTTTAAAAATATTTTCACGAATGAATCATTATAGTATGCCAAATGTACTAAAAAAGTTTCAGCCCGAAAACATTTGCCACTATTGAGTTACTGTGAAACAATTAAGTTCTTAATGCTAAAACTTCATATGCTTGCCATGCTCCACTGGGGTAATGTGAGACTCCAATATTTTGGGTGATTAATTGCGGGCATAAGTATGTTTAAAATATGTAAAAACATTTAAGATCGGAGACAAAATTTTTTTGGGTGGAACCCATCATTTGGTTTTACTCAAAATATGTTTTAGCTAATCCTGAAGTTTCTAGATCCAAATTGCATTATCTTACGAAAGAAAATAAAAATGCGGGGTTTTAACAACTCAAAAAACCTTAAATTCTGATTAAACTACAGGGCAAACTGTTTAATAGATTGTTTATATAATATTAAAATTTAAGAAACAAATTTTTGAATTTTCCCAGAAACTCTAGACATTTTCGGTTCTAAGCCAAACTTACCATTTTAAGTTACTTCTAATTCAGTCAGTAAATGAGGGTGAAACTGATTACCACTGATGACTTTCCATGCTGGATTCACGTGATTTATCCCCTCTCGGAGCAGGATTTCTATTATCATTTCCTCCCACTTGCTCTCCCACCATCATTTGGTTTTACTCTTTATGTATCATAGCGAGTAATTTGGACATATGTAAATTATATTTAACCACTATGCTTCACATATTTCCAATTATCCAATCATTGAAGTCAATCCAAATGTCACAATTTCTGCATGGAAATAAATTGGCTATGTCTCATTCCTTTTCTATGCAAAATTATCGATTCCCAATGAAACGTTTACCACTGTGCATTACTGTCCTGTTCTTCCTGTGCATTTTTTCTGATTGGAGGAAAAAAGCTTGGGATTTTGTTCTATCAACAAAATTACACCCAAGGAGATAATAACGACTGATACAAAAGAGAACTAGGTAGTGATATGTGTGTCTTATCAAGGCATTTGATACTTTCTAGATTTCTACAACTGCATTAAACTTATCAAAGTTTGTTGGCTTGAAATAAATAAAAAATGCCACTGCTTGGAATAGGATTCTGAAGTTGCATATATCTTCTGCTCTTCCCGACAGTCATAAAATACTTACATTGCTTTTCTAACGGCATAACAAGGGTGTATGATTTTGAATTTTGTGTTCTGGTTACAAAATTTAAGTTCAGATTGTGGGACAAGCCAGGTGTTTTTAGCATACAGTAAGAAAATTTTGGAAGGCTTAGTGCTGATGCAATCCGATGTGTTTTATGCAGCGAAATGGAATCCACAGGAAAAACTTTGAGCTATTTTGTTGAGCAATCAACAATATTAAAATGTACTCTTTTAATGACCACTTCGGTGTTTATAAACTTTTAAACATAATCTTTCGTCAGAGATGAATGCTCAAAAAATTGCCAATTTCTTGTAGTCTTTCAGCGGCATTGTTTCTTTCCTAGCTAATTTTCAGGATTTTTCTAACATTAGGTTAGGTTCAATACTCAACACCTGTACAATGTCTACGTATTCATTCACAAACTCTAGCCACTTTCACTTAGATTGTTTATCCGTTTTCCGACATGCAGTAGTCAAATCCCCATGCAAATACATTTTTTTACGTTCCACCGTGCACCGCGTCAGATACGCATTTGTGTGAAAACAAACGGTGTTGCTTCCACTGCTTTTTCTTCTTTACACACTGACAGCATTTATTGGGCCGATAAACAAAGCCAGCTAACCCTGAAAGCAAGCAAGCAAGGCATGAAGTATTTTAGCGGATGCGTTGAAAAATTCACTTAGCCAACCGTGAAGTAGCTTAATACTGCAAAACGCACGTATTTGTATTTTGTTAGATGTTTGCCTGTTGCTCCCAAACATGCATTGAAATTCCAGTTCTACCCTGAAGTGAAAAAGCTGGATGGCTGGATTTTCTCTGGAGGATGAAAGCGACAAGAGCTAATGGCTTTGGGCCATCTGTGGTAAATAAAATGTTGAACAATACATGACTTAACTTTCAATAGACAGTGCTAAAAAGTAAGGTTTTCAGGAACATGTGAGGATTTTGCAGTAAAGAAACAAGAGAAAAGATAATCTAAAACGTGTGGGACCGTACGGTGTTTTCTGAAATATTGGGAAATAGAAGATTTTTGTTGAATATGCTGGAATTATAAGGTTTTTACTGATATTTGCTAATACAATTTTATTCGTATGACTTTGTACGTTCTCAAGTTTTAACGGGTTTACATTACGTCATGGTTTGATAATAACTTTTACTACAAATAATATTTTTGTAAATATTTTTTACGATCTCTTTATTGAACTTGGTTTTACACTTGGCAACTTTTAACTTCTTAATGGTGGAATTCGTTGGTTTGAAAGTTTTAAATTAAGTATTGTCAATATATGAGATTTTTGTGTATTTTCAACGCTGTTAATATTCCACATTTACCGAAGTACCAAATTACATTGTTAGATCCGAGTCGTCTCCGCATCATCTGCTACCTTGTACAGGGCCTACGTAAACAAATTCCTTGGTGCATAATAGACGTGAAGAATAAAGATTCTGTTCCATTTTCTAAGAGCGACAAACAATTAAAGCAACATATATATCGCATATACTTAGGTTTCTTGGGACAGTTATAATAATAAAAATACAAAAATATATTATTTTTTCGTAAAGTTTGTTAAAACACGAAGTTTACCGCTACTTATATAAAATTACCGAATTCTACTCATTGTGAATCCGAATGGTAGTAATATAGCATATGAACATATTCAGGTCAAAAGACATTTTACAATTATCTTTTTCAAGCTAAAAGAAAAAATTATCCATATAAAAATTACTAATTACTTTCATAAAAAACCTTTAAAAAATTCGTGAGTTATCATAATTCGGTACAAATCAGTTCATCAGTTCCTCTCTGTACCTACACTACGAACTGCTTATCTCCACATTATGTATAAATATATGTAAAATAATAAGATAAAATTGTTCCAAAAGTAACCAAAACGTCCATTCATCGAAAAGTAACCCTTGAAAACGGACTGATGAGTTATTACCAAAACCAGAAAGCCACTTATCAGCCATTCACTGCACCACTCTTAATACAAGTCAAGAATATTTCAATGACACTAGAGAATTTTTCTATGGTATCAAAGAATTATTTGCTGTTGACTATGTAGTACTTATAATCCAATAATAAGCACTTTTTCATGTAAAAGTACAAAAAACGAATTAACTTTTTTCCCTGTGGTTTCAGCGCACATCTGATAAAAACGGGGAAACGCTTTTTTGCCACAAAATGTTTGAGTGCAATGGAAAGCAAGAAAAATGTCTAACAGGCAAAATTATTATTCTACACAAGCTGCTTACTTAGCTACTACTTCGGTCTTATGAAAGAATCCCCAACGAAAAAATCCCCAACGATAGAATCCCCAATTTTCTTGCCCCAAACGAAGAAATCCCCAATGCGTAAAAATACCCAACGAACTTTCCCCCAATTTATGACAAAATCCAACATCACAGCTGCATATAGTAAATCATGCAAATTATCCCAATACAATGTCCTGAAATAAGCATTAATGATCATGGGTTTTTCAGGTCATTATATTCCTGACTCAAAGCTTTATACGAACTGAGCAAATGAAAACTACGTTCATTTTAATGTTTGTTGCGGAACAATTAGATCACAACCAAGTTTTTTCCAGTTTCAACCAAGTCAAGCAAAGCCACAACTATAGCAAGTGAATTAATTCATGAGGGGTAGATTTGCGATTCATTGCGACTTCAAAAGTAAAAGGCTTATAGCTATATGTGCCAATTGAATATAAGTCAAAATCATCGTAATATTTCAAGCGTAATCTGAAAGACTAACAAGGTTGCTCCGCTGGCATAATTATATACAAATACGGCGGTAATAAGTGCACATATTGTAAGTCTAAAATGTCAGCAGGAGATCATGACCAATCACCTAACTCTTACCCTTACAAAACTTTCAAATATCAAGTAGTTTGATGCTGCCAGATACATTGTAATGCAGAATGAGTTTTTGCATTGGGGATTTTTTCGCATTGGGGATTTTTTCGTTGGGGATTTTTTCGCATTGGGGATTATTTCGTTTGGGTCAAAAAAATTGGGGATTCTTTCGTTGGGGATTTTTTCGTTGGGGATTCTTTCGGGACACGACTACTTCATGTCATTGAATTTTAAAGAATAAACGAATGTTATGTGTATTTTTACTCTGGGCCGCGCGATAATATTTGCAATAACAAAAAGTTGTTCAAGTTTGACGCCACGTTCTATTTATATGATTTTTTATATGCATAGTAATGCATACAAGCATACACCTTGGTGTCTTTCGTGACGTCAAATTACACCAGAGTTGAAAACATATCGTTTTTGGTTTCATCCTTGTTTCGTTATCACCTTCTAAAGCAAATTCAATGCTTGTAGCATAGCATCTGCTGACATTACATTTTATGGACTTTTCATTTTCACGAAAAATACCCTACTAACCCTACACACAAGCTGCTGTGGAACAATGGATTGCAACATCTGCTGACCTCAGATTTATGTTTGCATCAAAATGGTAATTTTGCAATTTTCAAGCAATATACCTACCACAAAAAGTCTTCTAATGACATTAAAATGCTGTTGCAAATGCACGTTTGTCACAACGCGGCTTTTTGTTTTACATTCTGTCTATTTGACTGACATGTTTATATAGCTCGCATAAGCATAAAAATATGCAAATCGGGGCGTATAATCTAACTTTAATTTTGGGTTTAAGTCGAGTTTAAACCAAGTTTAGGATTATTCTAATCGCGTAACTTTGGTTTAAACTCAAGTTAATCTAGAAAGATTATTCGAGCGAGATTAGCCGAAGTTACGCAATCCCACACTTAAAACTGAAGTTAATCAAAAACCTACGACCGGTCAGGAGTGGTCGTAAGCCAGTTTACGCTTGCCTTTCAAAATCGGATTAAATTTAATCTTGCTTAATCCTAATCGCAGGATTAGCCCCAAATTTACGGAATTCGGATTAAATTTTGGATTAGACAGGATTAGTTTAAACCCGGATTAAGGGAAAAGTTACATTATACGCCCCATCGTTTCTAGAGAAGAGACATCATCTTTCGTTTTGTTACTGGAACAAGAAGTATCTTTGGAATCGTTAAATTGAATTTTTATTTATCAAACAAGTACGGATTCACTGTATTTTTTCTTGATTGTGTAATAATGTGTTTAGAAAAAACGTATTGCAAATAGGAAATGTTCTTAGTTGCAATTCCATATTTTAAATTTGCATGGTCTCTTTGATACAGAAGTGGCTTGCGACGGTGATGTTCTTGAGGTTGTTCAATATTTGTCATCTTTTGTCATGTTTCACTATTAAAGCACACACTGACACAGTTTATTGATTAAAGCTTTCATTAATTACGACATGACATTTGCATCATAAAAACCTACTCGGTTTTTATATAATTAATGTAGTACTTTATAGTTAAGGCGTTACAACCCATCAGTTTTGCATGGCATTTTCATTGAAAATCTAATGCTTTGATTTCTACCATTCTTTTAGAATCGATGTGAATTACCATAAATAGGAATTATTTGTAATGAAAATCTATGATTCTATGTTACACAACACCAAGTCTTTTCCCCTTTTCTCAAAACATAAATGTCCTCTCTGTGTTGCGTCAAACTTTGTACGCCTGAAAAATGGATTTCTTAATAATATTTTTAAAATTAGATTTGAATAAATACCATAATAAAATGATCAATTGTCTTTTACTTCAAACTACACTATAATGTGCTAACTGCAGTATGCGTCAAAACAGTTAGCACATTATAGTGTAGTTTAGAATCACCCATAGAATTCTGTTAAGGACAAAACTGAATTATACACAAAAACACCAAAGCAGAGTCAAGACTTTCATGCAATTTATTTTATTACAACATACAGGTTGCTTACTTACACATACTTCACACACAAGTAATTACAAAAAAGGATGTCCGCATCTCGGAGAACGTTTTACTGCGGAAACGGATCGCAAAGAAATGTGATTCTATTTAATAATGAAATAGAGCGAAGTACTGAAAAACAGCATATTTATTTTACATTATATACCCTATGTGGCTAGTTTTCTTTCGTACTAAATTTCTGATAATAGTCGTATTTTTGTAATAATAAAGATTTACAGAGCATACCAGGACCGACCCCAAGGCAGCAGCACATTGTAAGAACACGATACTAATAATTGCAAGACCTCTGAGTCAGTGTGAGGTACGGAGTGCGCTGGGTTCATGTGCACGTGCGTTGCTTCAGATGCATTTCCAAAATTACTTTATTTTTATTAGAAATGTCAAACAAACTATTACGGAGAAATTATAATGCACAGGTGGTGTCCCCTAATGAACATGATGGAAAACCAAATTACTTTGGGGGTAGGGAAACGGACGTAAAATTGGCCTACTCCATTTGTTCTTGCTGGAAATATCTGTTAATAATGCCAGTTTGAAATAAAACACCAGTCAAGCTTACTCTTTCTCTGTGAAAATGTAGTGCACTCAGAGAAATTAACATTTTTGTGAAATGCTGTAGAGTGTAGTATGTAATTTTGATGAAATAGGTATTATTTCTTTGGAGGTGGTAATGTTTTCGAACCAACTAGCTCAACATGCTACACGCTACAATGGTAGTGCAATAATATTATGAAGAATTAGTGGTTTATGAGAATCAATTTACACGGTTTGCCGTAAAATAATCTTAAATTTGGACACAAAAGTAGTTTAATTGCTACTAGTAAAACTGTTTTTATTCTAACGGAAGAATAAATTGTAATTGACAAAGGAAAATCTACGATAACTTTTTAACTAGATTACTCTATCATTTTAGGAGAGATCTCTACCCTTACAAAAGTGTAATTACTTCCAGTTACGCAATTAATCAAAATAACTTTTAAATCTACGTTTAGGTATAATTTAAGTTACCTTTCAAACTTGGGACTACACACGCAAAAATTTAATTTGTCCCGTTCCTTTTTATTTCTAAAGGAATTCGTGGAAAATGGTAAAAGGCGTGTCCCAATCTATTAAATAACTTCCCTATTCAAGTAGCAGCAACAGTGGCGTTATGTGTCATGATAAACCAAGTTTAATGATTCCCAGTTTAGAAACTTCTCGTTTCTCTCCGTCCGATGAGCGTAGGCTACATCATCCGGGTATCCCCGATTGTTTCAAGTTACCCCAAAAATCCCTCCCAAAATTACCAATGAGCCACTATTGCGTAAAACACAACCCAATACACACACAAGACAATAACACCCAATTCACAAGAATGTCTAGTTATTTCTTTACATAATACCTCAAAAATACACTAATTCCAAGGAATTGGAGGAGATGTGGGAGGATGGGTGAACACGAACACTCAAACCAGAGTTGGGCTGCTGAGCTAACCGAAAGTTGTGTCCCGTCTCACGAACCAAGTCATCAAAAGTTACCAAAAAGTCGTCAAAAGTGCATCAAAAAGTGGCTATAAAAATTACACAAAACCAAACCAAAATACCCTTATTTAGTACACCAGATATGTCACAACTCGTCTCTCTTTTCTACACAAATTATTTTTCTTACCACAAGATTTATCACAGAGAAGACTGAGACCCGTTTGGAACTCAAAGCACACACCAGAGGATTTTGATCCTGTTAACCAACATTTCAATTTACCCCAAAATTAATACCAAAATTATTTCACGATATTTCCCGAAATATTAATTTTATTGCTATTTAGCCCACACACTCACCTAATTTTTTTACCCGGAAAGAAGAAGGAGCTGCCCGATCCGAAGAGGATGCCTGGACACAGACTTGAGTTGCCTGGAAACGATTTCCGAACTCTAATACTAGCTACTGTTCAACTTATCTGAACTAGGTATAAGATAAAAAAATGAGAAGTGTATCTGGTGAAGTGTAAACTGCGATTGAGAGCTTTTGCGGCTCGTCTGCAGAAATGAAGACATAATTTTGTCTGTTGCCATGACCCGAAGCGTAACTCTCCATTCTTTTAACACAGATAGCTCGCCGAGCAAGTCAGCATTTCCCTCAAAAGATATTGCCACGCTAAAAAGTAGAACACTCTAAGCATGGAAAGCCGCTATTCATTGTTATCTCCCTTCTCCCTCTGACTCTTCTGTGATAGATGACAGGAATTAGTGTATTGCTAATAGAGTCAGTGCCTAGCTAGGTGGATACTGGACTTTTGAGACATTCTTTTTTACTGGAATATTTTCTTGTTCTATACTCCCTCTTCTTCCTCCACTAAAATGCTACCTTTTTACTATTCATGCTTATGAATAATATGACCTGCTTGAAAAGACTACTTAGTCTTTACAATGCATATATCATTGATTCAGTTCGTGTATGTTTGATATATTTAAAGAGAATTGTAAATTTGTTACACATAGATTTATTTACAGCTATATTGATTGTCTTTAAATAAAGGGATAAACGCCATTTGACAAATAAACGACAAGTTGTGTTGAATTGTGCAATACTAGGTTGGAACAAAATGTTGTCTTTGCATCTAACGCCGTTATGAATAACCAAGTGAGTTACAATAGATCAGTACAACCATATCTACATTAGCATTACACTCACTTATTAATGGAAAATCTTCAAATTGAAATGCTTACAGTTTTTGTAGCCACTTTGTTTGATTCTGACTTATCCAATCCTGGCTAAAAGTGAGGCTGTGTCTGTAATAGTTTTCAAACAATCAGTGTTCCAGTAACATTGCCATGGTTACTCTTTGGCAAGTTGGCAAAGAAAGATTGTTTCAAAATATTATATCATTAGTCAGCATTTTGGATACTTTACCAGGACTTACTTGTGGTTGGGAAGTAGAGAACGTTGTTTTCTGATGCTTATATCAGTTACCAACATTATAAGCCGGAAACATTTGAAAAAATTTAGAGACATAAAACCAATGGAAAAAGATCTCAGCTATGTAACTTTATCGCAATGGCCGATGAAAAGTCTTAAAATAAAATTTTTCCCCAGATAAAGCGTGGCCGTACCACAAAAATTACAATTGCTAGCTGAGCATAGTGAAGCTAGTATTGAGATTGTCATATTTGTCTGTATGTGTGAGCACGATACAGGTCAGACGCTTTATCAGAATCACATTAAATTTTGTGGAGTGATTCATGAGGTCATAAGGAGGAACCATTGATATTCAGCCATATCGGTCATCCCCCTGGGGTAATAGAGGGAGATAAGTCGCCTGACCATACTCTATGTCAGAATCACACCAAATTTGGTATAATGCTTCACTGGTTCATGAGGAACAACCATTCCTGGTTTTAGCCAGATCAGTCATCCCCCTGGGGTAGCAGAGGGAGGTAACCCCCCTGATCATAAAACTTGTCAGAATTGCACATTGCACTAAATATGATACAGATTCATTGAGTTATGAGATATAACCCTATTGAGCCTGATTTGTCATCCCCCAGGGGTAATAGGCTTGGAGGATTCAAAGAATCAGACAGACAGATACCCAATTGCCTCAGCTACGTATTTGAAATGATTATTAATCTGTTCATTACTTTCATTACTAAAATGTTACAAAAGCATGACTTTTAAATATTAGTCTAGATTGGACTTGGACATACCAGTTCCCCTGTGGATTCTGATTGTAGTTGATCCTTAATTTTAAATTGCTTTTATGCTTAGCGTAATTTTTGTGATACGGCCACGCTTTATCTGGGGAAAAATTTTATTTTAAGACTTTTCATCGGCCATTGCGATAAAGTTACATAGCTGAGATCTTTTTCCATTGGTTTTATTTTTAGCTTTTTCGAAGAATTGTTTCAAGTATTGTCAAGTTGCTGAGAATAGTGCAGCTAGTATTGACTCATATATGTCTGTCCGTCCGTCCGTGAACACGACACAAAGCTTATCTGAACTAGTGTCATTCTGAATTTGGTACACTTACTCATTAGGTAATAACGATGAACCCTATATGGATTAAATATGCCTTTACGTTATCAAGAATGGTTTGCATATTGATAGAACATATGCCCATGACCTCTGCTCGGCTACGTATATTAAATTGACATTAAACCATGCTTATTAATTATGAGTTCTCATTTGAGTTGTTAGACTTACGATTCATAAATTACGAACTGCACACCAGTCAACCAGTATAGTTTTCGACAGAAGTAAACGTTCCATATTCTTTTATAAATTCTGTTTTGACAATTATACTTTTTCAATTGCAAATTATAATATAAGCTATACTTTACCTGCATGGTTATTTTCAAAGAAAGTAGAGATACGGAACCTCCGACTATCAATAGCAAATTACGACAAACAGTTTGTCACAAACTATGAACTAATCAACATTTTCGAACATTTCAAGCATTTAGAACCTCTCAGAATGTCAATTTATTTTATTTCATTGAAATAAACCAAGTCGGTGCTGAGAAAAGTAAAGCCAAATGAAAGAGCAGCATGTAACTACTACCAAAGAATGTTTTTGTCAAATATCTCAAAAACTAAGAACTTTTTATAAAATGTTAGAACGACCCAATAATCTAGAGCGCCTCAGAATGGCAGATTTTTTTATTTCATCGAAATACACCCAGTAGTTCCTGAGATAATTGATGCCAAAGGAAAATGGAGGGTAGTGTTTGCATCATAACTTCTTGATAAGCATTTTTGCTTATCCAGGTTCGAGGGATTGTCCACGCGTAGCGTGGACAAAAATGAAATAAATCGACCAATTTGGGTAAGTAAAATCAGCTAAAATGTTTGTTACGGTTATTTCATGTGATGTGGGATTTGATGCATTGAGACGACATTAACGTAATACTAAATTTTAGTTCGAATTTAATAACGTGGTAGAAGATGTCCCAAATTGTGCATTGTGGTTTTCTTCGTATTTAATCTGTAAGTTCATGTTAAAATACGCCTGGGGCATAGTAACAATTTTTAACAAAGTTGTATATGCATACTTTCAAAAAAACTTGAGCGAAAATATATTCAAGATTTATTCGGTGGCAAATTCCAGGTTTTGAGAGAGATAGCTCAGGTCGCGTTGAGATCTCATATATTTATTCAAGAAACTTGAATAGTGCAATCACTTTCACACAATGTGTTTTGTATGCATTGTATGTGTTTGTACTAGGACATAGAACTGAAAAGGCTAGACAATAAAGATCAAATTGAAATTTACCTTCCTCACAGGTTAAAAACTTCAGCACAAAAATACCATGTAAGTTTAACTACGTAAAACTTAATACTTTTCAGCAAACAATACTAACATTTGCCTTAACCACAATGTTACATAAGTTGCTCTTAGTTCTAACATTTGCTGAATTGGTTCAAATTGTGTATTGTGATGATCAAAACGCATGTTTAGAAAACTCCTAAAAAATCCAAAAATGAGTATATAGCGCATGTGAAACACCGGGCTGTTTATCAAAAGTAATATTTGCGTGATATAAGAGCAACTTTTTCTTATAATCACCAAGTATGAAAATCAACAATAAGCGATTCTGGGTGCATACAACCTTGTAAAAATATATAAAGAAAGTGACAAAATGATGGATTATAAGTACTGTATGGTATGTTTTTACCAGTCCAATCTTTCCACTCACAAAACGAATCAAGTGACACTTTGTTCTCTGTAAAAATTATCGTTGCTTTTGCGTTCTGCAATATTGAAAACAACAAATGCAAGCTTCGCAAAATGTTGCTATATTTCATAAAAACAAAAAAGATAATAAGCGTATATAATTTCCTTGTCTGCTTTACGGAGTATTATAGAAGAAAACAAAGGAAAAATGAATGGGTTGAATTAAGATACTTTGGTTATCTTGCTATTCACAACAAAGCTTTTTATAGAAAAACTTTTGCTCATTTTTATTTGCTTAGTAGACAGTATTGTTTGTTTCCATTGTTGCTATCTACCTACCTAGGTACTTTATGCATTCTTTTTGTTAGGAACAGTTTTTCATTTGAGGAAAAGCTTATGCAGGAAATAATACTAGCACAGAAAGCAAAAGCGAACAATAAAAATTAAAGATAATGTTCGAGAAGAAAAAACGCGTAGTAACAGGCAATTCGGAGAACATCCTTGCTTTGGCTGGTAAAATACATAATAAAGTGCAATATTTTCGTTGGCACTTTCACCAGGCAAGCGTCAAACGTGCGTAGTAGAAAGAATTTTGTATTCAATGATAGAGCTGTTGCGGGCTGCCCCAAAGGACGTTTAAGGCTACAAGGCCAATTTGGGAAATGGGGAAAATGCGGAAGCATAATATGCGTAACATCATGTTTCGTTTAGTATCAAATCAAGGTGGCCGCACAGTGAATAAATTAGTTTTGTGATTGTACAACAAGAAGAACCTGGAAAATGGAAAAGGCACATCTATTGCAATTTGCAAGTGTTGAATTCATCATACACAAACTTAATTTTGATGACATCAAATTGCAACAACCTCTTTGACCATTTTGCTTCAACATTTATTGCTCATAAGTAATTTAAAAAGGCGTAAGCAGCATACAAGTATACAAGTAGTTACATGCAGTTATAAAGTTGCTGATAATTTTGGAACGTAGCAACATAAAATATTCTAAAAATATTGAAGATAACAACTCATACAAATAGCATAATGGGACTTATAGAATAAATAAATTTTGGATTGATGTGTGCATGCATGGATTTTTCGTGCAGCTATTACCGGATTCAAATTTCATTTTTCATTGCATCAGTACAAGTGTTTTAGCATTGAGTATTTAATTTGTTTGTCATATCCTTAAAAATCAATACTTAATTTTATCATTTTGTATGGCATCCTTTTCAGGATACTCTGACAGGATCCAATACACTATTATAATAAATGTTAAGGTTAAGACCGATTGAATCCTGAAGTGCATTAATGAATTTGGTAAAAAATGTCACGTAAATCATCAATGGTTTGGTAAAGGTTTACAGTCTTTCACCAAATTACCCACAATAATTATGAATTCTAGTTTCAAATGAATGGATCGCAATATTCTTCTATAACCCCACTCATGACGTAAAGCCTTCCAAGCCAAGCGCACCAACTTCAACATCCCATCTTCCATGTGGCCTATGCATGCACTTTGTGGAAAAGGAATGAGAGCTGAAAAATCTCAGCTCTCCTACATAAACCAAAGTACACTTCTTCTTCACAGCTTGTGAAGGCAAGTGCAGGGGCTTTTTCAGTCTTCCCCTGCACTGCAATATTTCGGCTAAATTAATTATAAATAAATTCCTAACTACAATTTCGTTAACGATAGTGTAATAAATAAATAAACTAAATATCTCTACAAATTTCCTCCAAAGCGTTATTATTTCTGCATCCTAATTACGAACACAACGGGGAATTAAAAGCAAATTACTCCACCCGTTACACTTCCAAGCGTTTATTTACCAAGCGGAAACTGATGCTGTAAAATGGTTAGTCAGGTTACCTTAATCCGATTAGAAACGAAATATGAACAGAAGCACTCACTATGTCACTATAACTACTTGAACATCTTATAACCTGAAATTCTTAAAAATACAATGCCCTTTTTTTCTACGCTACTGTTTTTAAGCCTTTCAGACAAACAATGCTGAAGTAGACAATTACGCAATTTCTGACAGTGTAATCCAATAATATTTTCTTCTTCCTAAGTGCTACACTATCACTTGAGCAAACTAACACAAAAAGTATTTTTAAAGACTTTTGTCTTGTTGCGTTCTTTCCCCTATTCTTACGTATCTTTCATCCTCTTTTTCTTTTCATCGTTTATTGCTTGATGTTTCTCATGAGATTTGTTCATGGGTTTTTTGTCTTCAAGTGTATTCAGTACAATGTCAATGATATCATGGACATTTTTTTTCCTACTCGGAGCAATATTCAAGTCAAACGCACGCCATGATGACACTCCACTCGTTACAAAAGCGGAGAAAATAACAAGATGCCATTCTTAAATTGTAGTATTTTCTTAGACAACAGAAGGGGAAAGCCGTCAACAAGTGAACATTACGTTCATGGCTTGCATCAGGTTTTTATGACAACCATGCAGGAAAGGCAATGACATTTATTTCTTCAGCTCAGGATGAAACATTGTCAAAAAGGCGCATTTGCAGACCGACTAGTCATTTGCAAAAGTTAAACACCACACCAAGTTTTGTTCCATATTTATATAATTCCTTGAACAACAGATTTGTCTGATCTGCCTTATCTAGTAATTTATGAGACGCAAATAATAGCTGCATTAAAAGCAATAATCCCAAACGGAAAAGAAAATTCGGAACAATAATCTCACGTTTAATTAAATATACGAATTTCTTGCTTTTGTTTCTTGAAAGCCAAAAAGCTTTTGACATTCGCTTGCTTTGCTTCAGCAGTCGTACACTAAATCCGTTAATCCTTTGTGGAAGTAAGATGTCGAAAGAAGGACAATATTTTCTAGTCTTCGACTTACTCTAACAAAGGGGTTACAATGATATCTTAATCAACGTGTTAACCTTTCATAATGTCTCCTCAAGTATATTTTGTGCTTGACATTTTGTTGGCTATAGTTTATAACTGACAACAAAGAGGCTAGTGCAGAGGATATAATATATAATATTTATAATATCATTTCAGCAACTATTTTAGTTGAATCTAAAATTATATTTAGATTTAGAAAGTAATCTTTAGTATATATTACCAGGATGATTTAAAAGGCCAAAATGTACGATCCATTTGTCTTGGTTTACGGCTTTGAGCAGAAACGTGTGATTAGATTAATGTTCTCGAAAGATATCATCTACTTGAATGGAAAAATCTACATTTGCAATTAAGTTTGCTTTATTGGCGTGGCAGTTATGCAATACTTTATGTGGAATGTAGATTGTTTACTGGAAATAAATTATATAATGCAGAAGTTTTCCCATTTTCATTATATATTAAAATTAACTGAATATATTTATGTTTTAGTCATGTTTTACTATGTTACATCAATGGATTGATTTTGACACATGAATAAATTTGAGAGAAAATAGAGATGTCGTGCCAACGTTTGATAAATATTAAATGCTGTCTCCGTCACTTAAATGCACATGTTTTGGAGAGAATATTCTTGTAGAAACCTTTCTTTGCAAACATTTCCATGTTTTCTGAAACTGTCTTTTTATTGAAATAAGAACCCTGTGGCTATAGAAGATTAAAAATAGTTACTTTTGAATTGGAACAAACATTTTGTCAGATTTTATTCTTTCTACCGAGGTACTCAAATTTACATTGCATTTTTTCGGATTTATTGCTTTTTTCCTTCTGAAACTCAAAATCTTATTCCGCGGTTGTTGTTTTGCTTGGTAGCAAAACAAAAATGACCATCGACACCCTCCAGGTTTTCTTTTGTGCTATACAATACTTTCTATTGGAAATGAAATCTTCAGGCTACTTTAGATTGAGGTTGGAAAGGAAGTACGGCCAAATGAGGAAAGGAAATGAGGTTTTGCCATTTTTCTTGTGCGAAAGAGCATACTATTTCAATTTTAATAGAAAATTTTCGTTTTCGTTAAATTGCTTTGTTGATTTGCTTAACGCTTTATTCAAACTAAAAAAAGAAAATATCTACGTAGCCAGTAGTCAATTTTTAATCCCTCGTAGTTGAAATATTACTACTTCGTATTTCCAATTCGCAGTTTACATGCACATTTGTCGAATATTCAAAGCAATCTTTAGAACAAATAGCGTTGACATAAGACATTTATTGTGATAGAGATGACAACCTGAAATTGCTCTCTTGTGAGTTATTATTCAAAATTGACAAGTTAAACAACTTGCATTTCTTTCTCTTGCAAGTCATTCTCTGCATAAAACTTTCCATTCCCGTAGCACTCAACGTTTTGAGGGCAGAATATGCGTTCCTAAGTGTCATGACATATAACACTAAAAGTAATGATGAAACATGGTGACCCCATAAAACCTTATGTGTATTCTAAAAACGAGAAGGAAAATGGTTTTTAGAAACTGGTGTAGCAAACCAGTTTTAAAGACTATAAAGTTGATTGTCACTGAGCGTCGGTTTTACTAGGTAATACTAGAGCGTTTTTGGGGTTGCTGCCATGTTCATACACGTTTTGGTCAAGCAATATTTTAGAAAAATCGGTAATTTGTCATAATTTAAAATTGTGTACTTCTTTTATTTGGGTAAGTGTCTTCTGTCAATTTGAACACCAAGTAGGTACAAATATCTTAAAATATTCCAAACGTACAAGAACACGGTGAAACTGCAGCAACAACATAATATGCATCATGTACTTTCGCGTTAATTCGGTTAGAAATTAGTGTCCAGGTGAAACTGTATATGATCGCGGTTTCTTAAAGTATTGCTTGCTTGCACGAAAGGTTGCAAATTTTGTGTACTGATGGAACAGCAATCAATCTAGAAAGAAACGTTTAACGTTTCCCTAGAGATCATTTTTAGCATTTTAATTCTTCCCTTACTCAATTTGTTAACCTATAAGCACAAAAAATTTAGACCTAAATAGATTTTTTGTTCAAGTGCTTGATGGAAATGTTTTAAACCTTTATTTATGTACAACATTCAGGTTACTTGTCTTTCACTCAACCCTGAGGTAAATGAAGGTAATTTGTACTCACATCACAATTGTAAACGCCAGGGTACCTTAAATCTAAGGATTCGGATGAAACAAACTTTTGCTCTGAGCCCTCCATATAATTAAACGAATAAAAATTATTTACATCAACCGTTTACGCCGTAACTAATTTTTCGACAACTTCCTAAGTAAACCATTAGATTAGATAATTCGTCCCAACCAGCCCAGTAAGTTTTGTTCATTTAGAAACCAAAAAAGTTTACTGCAATAATGTTTTCGCTGCTAAATTCAAAAATTAGCACTTTCGCTTGCCTCAAGCACTTTGAAAGCCGCCAATTTCAACATTCGCGTTCGTTTACAGTCACGAATATTCTAATAACTTTGTATCTAATTCCACATACAAATGTTTTTTCCCAATCGAAAACGAATTTCCACTCCAATATTTAAGTATTTTTTCATCTACTTTTAGTATTTGTTGAAGTTACCCAACCTGAAACAAGAAGCTAACTGGGTACAGATACTACGCTTCGAAACCAAATTCATTCTGATTCCCCCTAGAATACAATGTACACTACTGTGCAATTCCTACACGCAATTGGCAACACAAAAAACGAAGGGAAAATGAAGAATTCTGCTTATCTTTTTTACATTTCACTACACACATTTTAAATTCAATTAATCTTGCCTCTGACGTTGCTTTAAACTCTAAAAAAGTAGACAGTGTTTCGTGACGTGTTGTAGTGCACAGCTAATATTTCGTATTTACTTTTATGGCTTTCGTTCCCGTTCGTACAATGGAAAGCTGAACAAATGTTGGCTTCGCACCTAACAAAAGTACCAAAGTTCAGTACGCCTGTTGCATTTCTACTTATGCGGCTTCCAGACTTAGAAAGGATATCCTACGCAAGACGTGATGGCATAAGAACTTTTAATAGTCTTTTGCATACATGAAATGTAATGCACTACGAATAATCTACTCATGTTTTCAAGGGTTTCGCATTACAATGCACCGTCAGAAAGTTTGCCACATGAAAACGAGAAAGTGTGAAAATAAGTGAGACCTTTCACAATCTCGTGCTATACATCAGTTTTAACTTTCATTTCTGTGTGCGTGAATGTACAAACTTATGCAATATTTTTTTGACTGCAACAACTTTGACATCAACGTTGATCTAGACACTGCTAAACACCAACCAGAAAATGTGAAGACCATGTCATGTCACATCATAAGCTGAGTACACCATCGGTAAAGTTAGGATGCAGTTGACAAGTGCTAACGCGTCACTTACAATGCCATCCGACAATGATTTATGTTGAGCGTCGTAGAGAAGGAAAACTTGAACAGGAAAACTTTTATAATGATGAACCATCATTGATGGTGATAGCTACAACAAATGCACTGGTCCTTTTTGGTTAAGAAGAAAAGCTTGATAAACCAATGGTAAAAGCTCAAAGAAATATTTACCATCTTCACCGTTACCGTACCCTAATAAGATAAATGTACTTCAGTTTTTATTATTATGGTGTTCAAATTTATTAATTTATTTTTAATTTTTATAAGTCCACTGAACGTTTTGGAAATATTTTGAAACAAACCTAATTGGTAGGTGATTCTAATAACTTATAAAAAGGACGTTAGGATTTATAGTGCGTGTAAGCAAATATACTCAAATCTGTCAAAGGTATTCTACTGTAATTTATTTATCTATACCTCTTGATCATCGACTTTGATAAAAAAATTACTGTAGGGTCACTTAAATTGTGCATAACGTATTCTAATTCTAATCATGTCAATAAATCATTGAATTTTTACGATATATTTGAATACTGCTCTAAACGTTTACCAACTTCATTTATCACATGGACTAAGGCAGCACATTGAGTATTGCCTAGTTTTATTACCGACATCAAAATTTAGGAAAAATCCGTCTTGCATTGTGTATCATTGGTAACGAACTACAGCACATTGTCTTAAAATCTTGTTTTACATCAAAGACAATGTCCCAAACTAGACAACGTAATAAAACAAGAGATGCATACACAAGTGCAGCAAACTTTTCCTAAGAGCCGTTTTAGTATGTGCTTTGCATTGCCAATTCCTTTCCTTCTGCTTCTCCATAAATCGCGGTTTTCTTTGCATAAATCCTGCTTGCAAGCCTATAAATTTGAAATTTGGTAAAATGTATTTACTTTTGGCATAGAGATTGTCGTGCTTGCAGGCTGAATTTCAAGAAATATATGTTTTCCTCTACATGTAAATTCTTTTTGAGTTCCCAACTACGCAGCAATCACTTTTTTAAACCCTACACGATGCACTTTGAAAACAAAATGCTTTCACGCAAAATATTGTCAAACCAAAAAATGCACTGCTGTCGTAGGTGGACGTGTAGGATCAGAAAAATAAAGTAAACAGACTTTTTTGTAAAAAGGATAAACTCAGGGGAAGCAGAAAACGATAACGAAGTCGTAGTTTGGATTTTGTTGGGGTGGTTGGCAGAAGTAAAAAGAAAGCCTTGTAAATTGACTTTGTGGTTAGAATGGCAGCTAACAAGCTATTTGGTTTTAAAGCAGTGAACTGGAAACGGATAATATTTACTTTGTTGCTGTCGTCAAACACAAAATTGGGATTTGTATTGATTTGGTAAACATATATTTCTTTCTACATTTTTCGTATGAATTTAAATTCAACTAAAAATTTGTAGTACTGGAATCAATATATCTACAATTGTACAGAAGCTAAATCTAAAATATTTTAGTATGTGTTGGAAAACATTGAGTTGTGTGTAATAATTTATTAACTTAGCTCATTGTACGAGTGATTTTTACAAAGCAGAATTTTTTAGTTCCAATAATTCTGAACTGGAATGCTTGAGCTGAGCCTGAAATCAGTCAATTTTATACAAAAATTGCATCCGTCCTCAGTGCGTGCAATATTCAATAGATATTTTGTGCAATAGCTTCACAAAGTCAAAAAACCAACTCACAATAAAGCCAACACGCTGGGCTTCCTTGGGTTTTGGTAATGGTCAAAAGTGATAGTTTGATTTTCCACCAATTTATTTTCACGCTCCATTTAAAAACCAATTATCCTAAATGTGTTTTGCATTTCGGAGCAATAGAGCCCTGCAATATTATACACTGGAGAGGATTTTTAAATTTGTGTAGAACAAATACGCCGTGAGTCATTTTCTTACAATATTTTACACTCTTCAGTTCATTAGATTTGCACGTCGATAAGTTGTATAGTGATTAGGTAAGCAAAACTACCAATTTTATCAAGACTTGCATTCACAGATTGACACACCACATACGCTAGCTTTCTCTTATGAAACACGCAAAGTAACGCATGTTTGTTAACCAAATTCGTTGAAGAGAAATTCCTTAAGCCCTCAGAGCCCCGATAATCCCATCCTCGTAGCAATGTTTTCTTTTCCCTTGTCGTTAAACTTGATGGAGATAGACTCTCAGTGGTAGTGATTGCGTCATCGATCTTGCTTCGTTGAACCAACACAATAATTCACGTTGTAATTCTAAAGCATCAAACCAAAAACCCATAATAATAAAGTTTAGTAAATCTATCCAATAGATACATTAAAATCATGACTAAAAAAAGCGCATGGCGTTTTAAACACACAGTTTTTTAATTTGCCCAATCTTTGTCCAAAATGTATTAAACCTGTATAAGCCGAGCGTATTCATGGGAGACTAGCAAAACAAAAGGTAGCTTCAAGCAATAATATATACTTTGTGCATATCAGTATAGCAATCCTCCTTCTCAACGAGTCAGGGCAACGTTGAACTACAAATGTTATGGTCACTACTCCTGAGATTTATGCAACAGGCCACCAACTCCACTTCATTTTTATCATTTTTCTTTGCTTTGGTTCAGTGATTAGTAATCACCCCATTTTTGTCAAGTGATTAGTGATTGGGATTAAACGAAGGCTCTTTTTAAAACAGTGATTGGGGATTAGTGACTAATATCAATCCCAATCACTGGTGATTAGGTGATTAAATGCTAAACAAAAATGCAAGTTGGATTAGGATTAGTGATTAAGTATACTTACAGGTTTTTTACTTGGGCAATGTAATATAGGCGCAAGAAACACAATTTATTAGCAATATATCCCTTCTAAGTATTTAACAGCGTACCACAGCTAATTATTTTAATGCTATATAGCGTGGGGTTATATTCATTAAAATATAATTGTAAATGGAAAGCACATACTTTGAGGTAGGATCTCTGTGATTAAGTAGTGATTAAAGTTAGCTGGTTTCGGGATTAGTGATTGTTATTAAATACAACAAATCTGAAGTGGGATTGGTGATTAAGTCATTAATTTAATCACCAATCCCGGATTAAGGATTGGTGATTCTAATCCGTGATTAGTCAAGCCTGCTTTGATTATATCCCACCGGCACGCATATAACACCTAGCAAATTATAGAACAAAAAAAAGTTTGATAGTTTCTTAGCCTCAGTTTTATCATATTAAAAAGCATCAATTACTATAAAAAAGTGAAAGCAAACAGTAAATTTTTAACTGACGTAAAATCTTAAGCTTAAATTGTTAGATTATACCCAGTCAAGAGTGGTATCTCAAGGGCTTGTCTAGCAAATGCGTTGTTTCCGCAACAAGTGCAATTCTCCCAGGACAAAGTGTTTTAGGAGCTACAGAACACGCTAGCTTTCTCCAACTTTTAATATATTACTTCGGAGAGTTATATGGTCTAGTAGATTGAAGACCCTTGAAACGCTTGAGATTCTTTTCCGAAATAGCATTGTAACCGAAAACCTATGTGTTATGTTAAATTTGAAAATGGGTTTCTTAGATATGCCCGAAGAAACAGTTCAAAATAGTAGCAAACCTGAGAAGAGTCTACTGGCTTTGAATTGAACAAATTGCTACTTCTATTCATCGGCCAGACACGGTGCATTAACAACTTTCCGCTACATAATAACACTTCAATTTTACGATTATTCTTCGTTTGACATTAGTCAGAATTTTAAATATTCATCCAATTTTTTACGAAGAGAGTTTAACAGGTAGTATCAGAAAGAAAAAAGAAAGTTTACTGCAAATACAGGATTTTGGCATGCCACTGCACTACAAGGAAACTCAAGCCAACTCTGTGTTAGCATATTTACATGCCAGCATCCGCAAAAGGAATAAAAAGTTACGACAATGTAGGTCTCCAGAGAGTCGTACGACGTTTATAAATCGCCTGGCAACGTTTCTTGTATATTTGGATGTAAAATGACCACAGTTTCTGTTTGAACTCAAATTGTTTTCAGAAAAGGGGTTTTTATAACTTTGTGTAAGTCCAGTTGTTTGGAAGGAGATACTCAAGCTTCTTTTATTTTGGAATGAAAGTGGAGAGCTTCTGTTTTACGAGGCTAGAATGTAAGAGAAAGCAAATTTGTTGCCAAGAGCATACAAAATATGCTTATTACTTATATGATGTTGAAACGGAGATCATGGATGCCTTTATAGATAAACAACGTTTATTTTTCAAGCTTTCGGTTGTATACCACAACCATCATCAGGATACTAATAGAATAACAAGAACATTGCAAATACATGAACAATTAGTAAAAAAATAATAAAATGAGGATGCGTTGTTCTTCCATTAACTTTAAAACGTGACGAAATTCCGCCTTATTCGATCCCTCTTCGGTGCACACTTGCTTTCCTTGTAAGTGTGAAAGGATAACTTAGGTTCTGTATTGATAGTTGGAAAATGCGTGCCTATGTAATTCCAGGATTCATACATATGAATTTGGTAACATTGGAAATTTGTCATGATAATCAAGTGTCTTGTAGTTCTGGTAAAAAATTCGTGAGAGATCCATCCCATATTGATGACACTGAGAATCCCCGGTTTAGGTTTATTGTGTCATTATTGATAATGTATAGATGTTCTTTAAATATGCTTATTACTTTACAAAACAGCTTTAAAATCATTTCAGTTGCTTAAGCTTTTATTACGCCAACTTATATTTTTCATGTTGGCTTTGGAAATACATGTATTAAAACTACAGTAGTTTTGTTGGTTCTCATATTACCCCAAAATACAACGAATACTTATTTGACCATTTCAAAATCTAAAAAATTCAATTTCTTCACATTTTTTATAACCTGGACTTTAGCTATATTGTGACATTGCCATATACTGACTGGACAATCTGTTTTACATTTGCATGAAAAATATTTTTACTTTCTTTTCAGCAGTGAAGCTTCTCTTTTAGGCAAAAACATATCCCGAAAGGTCAATGGACAAGATTTTGTAAAGAAACCAGGTTTTTTGTACTGGTTGTATTAATTCACATTTTTCTGAATAGCCATGAATACCAAATAGGAACAACCGACCACATAGTAAATCCACTTTGCTTTTATAAATTATTCACTTGAATTTCTCAACAAAAATTTCCACATGACAGAAGAGATTGACTGCTGAATTGACTTTGGCGAAGTGTCTCAATCTCAGCAAACTAGGCAAACAATTTTCATAAAGTTCAATAGTCCACTTGAACTTGTAGAAAATGTAAGAATAACCGGCATTGATTTTTCTTACTTGTTGGATTATTCTGATACTGGAAACGTTTTATTCAGCTGATGAGGAACTCGGGTTTTAGCTTTTTATTCTTGTTTGCATTTTTGGAGTGACAGGCGAAAGCTGCATGAATAGATGTTGGCGTGTAGACTTTGTGGATTGATAGTGGAACCGGTTCTGGTTACGGGAATAGTTTACGGAAATGGAAAGTACTTAGAAGGAAGAAAGGTGATATGAAAACATTGAAAAATACAATTTTAAAAGGACATACATAACGATATGACATTGTAGAGCAACTTCTCTGTATTCAACAAGACAAACTTAAATTTTTACCGAACATTCTGAGACCTTTTTGCGCAAAATCAACACTGCACTTTCCATATTTACAAATTTTCCATTGGAGTGGTGAATTTGTATGCATGTGAAGAAAAAGCCGGTTTTCTCCAGCTGATGTTTCAAAACGAACAAAGCCTTAGAGGTCATTTACCCCAAAACCCAAAACAAACCAGCTCTTAAAGGTCAATGACCCTAAAACCCAAAACAAAATCAGCTGTTAGTCCGAAAACCCAAAACAATAGCCGAGACGCCACGCCACGGATCAGCTGATACTCCAAAACCCAAAATAAAGCCGAAATTCGGCATTCCAAGTTAGCACCAGCCGGAAAACGAGATCCATACATTCCTTGCTGAAACCATAGCCGGAATCATTTTTCAAGGGAAACAGGGTGGAAAGCGGTCCCAAGGACAACCTGGAGCAGAAATAATTTTTGGAAAAGGATAAGCATGTAAGGGAGAGCAAAAGTAGCAGCAGGCCCAAGGCCAAATTGGAACTTTTTTGGAACAGATTGGAATCTTAGGATGAATCGGAGAACAACACCAGCGACCGTCCCACGGCCTACATGGACTTTAAATCATTTTTGGAGGGGGTGAGAATGGAAAAAAGAACAATAACAGCAGCTGCTTGCTGCTCCTGCGAAGGTCATCCTGAAGCCAGACTCATTTTTGGAGGGGACGAGAACGGAAAGCAGTCCCGTGGTCAATCCGGAACAGGTCTCAGTTTTGGAGTGGGGCCGAGGAAGGAAAGAAGTTTCATAGTCTAACTGGAATTGGAACCTTTCTTAGGGGGAGGAACATGGAAGAGAGAACAACAACAGCGGTATTCCCAAAGTCATTCTGGACTTGGCCTCAATTTTGGTGTGGGACGAGGATGGAAAACAGTCCCAAGGTGATACTGGAATCATTTTGTAAGGGGTACTAGGATGGAAAGTAGTCTCAAGGGCAACCTGGAACTGGAATAAATTTAGGAGAGGAGAGGAGGAGGAGGAGGAGGAGAGAAAAATAGAAAGAAGAGCAGCAGCAGTACCGTTCCCAAGGTCAACCTACATAGGTAGCTTAACTAATTCTTTGGAGAATCGAATTATTGAGTGGCAAATCAAAATTGTGTCCAGTAGAGTCCAACAATGCGGCTTGTCGCTGCTGTTGTTCTCGCTTCCACGCTTCTCCCCTTCAAACCCGATTCCAGTTTCAGTTTGACTACAGACTGCTTTCCATCCCTTCCAAAAATTAGTCCAGCACCAGGATGACCGTATGACTGCCGCTGTTCTTCCCTTTCAAAAAACGTTTCAGTTTCAGGTTGACCAAGGAAATGATTTCCATCCTCTTTTCCTCGAAAAATGATTCCGGCTATGGTTCCAGCAAGGAATGTATGGATCTCGTTTCTGGTGCTAACATGGGGTGGTGAATTTCGGCTTTGTTTTGGGTTTTAGACTATCAACTGATCCGTGGCGTCGCGTCTCGGCTATTGTTTTGGGTTTTGGGACCAACAGCTGATTTTGTTTAGGGTTTTAGGGTCATTGACCTTAAAGAGCTGGTTTGTTTTGGGTTTTTGGGTGAATGACCTTTAAGGCTTTGTTTGTTTTGAAAAATCAGCTGGAGAAAACCGGCTTTTTCTTCGCAAGCATGAATTTGTCATATCTATATACCTAATTTTATATTCGGTTTTATATAAAACTTTGTAAACGAGGGTGAACTTTTACATAAAATCAACTCTAAAGTTTTTGTATTTTGCGCTTGATTTGAATTTTCTTTAAATTCCTTTTACTTTATAAAATTAAGGTTAACTTTAAAAAAAGACTATAATTGTCACAACCGTTATTGTGCAATAATGACAAATATAAAAGTCTAATTTGGTTTTATACCCAGGGTAACAAATAAGCATTGTTAGAATGAGTGCGCTGGCGACTACTAAAATAGTTGTTATTTTGGTGGTCGATGTCGCCTTTATGTCTCTTATGATTTTTGGGCGTTATTCCAGGTGGACTTGGGAATTTAAGAGACATCAGGGGAATTGGTGTAGTTTGAGGGGTCTTGTTGAAGGTTCCCATCGATGTAAAATGGTTCCTATCTGATTCCAACCCGCACCTCAAAAGGCCGGCTTCGGAATCAGGTAGGGCCACTCTACATGCACTCTCCTCCCGTACTTCCAGTCTGCACCCGGTTGGGCCGACTTCGGAAGCACCGCCAAGGAGGGTGCTTTGATGGGTAGACCCTACAGGTAGACGCCCATGCCGTAACACGGACACCTCCTGCTCTACACCAACTCCAACACTGCTGACATTGGTGTTAATGTCAGCTGAAGGGCAAAGTCTATGCTGCACCATAGACTTCCCCTTCTTATGTTGGTGCCTATGCTTTACATCCATAGGCTTCGGTGGGGGCATGGTGAGAAAATAACTCAACGTTTCCGTGCAAGTCACCTTCTTCAGGATAAGCGTTTCTGGAGATGTTGTCAGTTCAACTTCCAAAAACGCACTGAGGCAAAAGCTGGAAATGCAGGGGTATTTATAGGAAAACCTATAAATAAGCACCTTAGTTTTCGTTTAATAAATCTGTGATCTGGAATACTCTCTTACAGTCACGCTTTTCTTTACAGGCGGGAAATTGCAGCAACTATTTTTTTTGCTAATTCTTAATTTTAAAAAACCTAGCAGCTGAGTATTAAGTTTAAAATTTGCTGCATGGTTGAACGCAAGTTGACTAAATACTTCACCTGTTAAAATATAAGTATATATTATACGGGAAACGTGATGTTTTTGTATTTTGTAGAATGTATGAATTGAATGTTATATGCAATGTATGTATTTGTATAAAATGATATAGGTATTGAATGTAAGTTGAAAGAAGTGGAATGTCGCGTAAGCACATTCCAGGTAAAATGACACTTTGTTATTGCTGGTCACTAAACAGGCCAACACACACACATAATTATTATTACTGTACCATGTTAATTCGCGTATATAAAAAGACAAAATAAACTGATCTCGAATCAATTGTCTAAAACAATTCAACACCACCCAAGAATGTTGAATGACCAAGATAGTTCATCTACCTTACATTTTATAGCCAGTTTTACGATCTTGTTTCAGTTTATACTTATAAGAATACTTATCCAGTATTCTTTCGTGGAAGAAATGAAATTTCTCTTTAACCCATCAACCAGCCAGCATATAATTCCTGCGTATTTGGTTTATAGTCAGTTGTATACCGAAATTGTTTTATTTTTAATTGCATATTAATACTGCACCATATTAATACTCACTTGTACAAATTTCACCAATCAGGTAGAAAGAAATGTGAAAAGAAAGGGCAATTTTAAGAAAAGTTGTAAGGTGATGAATGCAGTCAGAATAACCATCACTGAAAGTCACTTTCACTCTTAATTGCCTCAATGATTAGAGTAGGAAGGCAATAAAGAAAAATGGTAATTTTGCAATGGAAATGGCGTTTCTCAAAAATTAAGAAAATATTTTTTAAAATCTTAACATATACTATGCTAACGTTTGTGTTCTAGTTTAAAATAGAATCTGGCTTTAAGGCTAATTTTTGTATGATTTAAACGTCGATATTTTATTTGTTGCAGTGCACATAAATATTAGCATATGTAGATGGTCACTTTCACTTTTTTATATTGTTGAGGTATGTACAAACAGAAACACTGTCCAATTTTAGTATTTTAAGTTTTTTAAGACTGCTTCAAGTCGTCGTAAATTTGTATTTGTTTTGGTAAAATCGAATACACTTGCACAACATTAACCTACCAATGATAATATTCCGCTTTTCTCCAAGCAAAAGGGCGAAGCTGGAAACTCTGTTGCTTCTTGTCCATCTTTTTGGGGTATTCCACCATTTTGCGCTTTATTATTCCTACTGTCATGTTGTTTCTCACTGATACATTTCTTTGTTGATAAAAAGGTTGTCCTCAGGTTGTCACACAAAAGTAAACTTATGCCAGCGACATAATGTGCACTTGTTATATCATTTCTAAAATTACTAGTTTACTATTCTTTCCTTTTAAGTAAATACTACTTTGAAAGAATGTCATCTTGTTAGTTTCACTGGAGTTGTCTGATATCCGCCATTTTTGTAATATATAAAATATGAAACCGGGACAACAAAACAAGCACTACCAGCAGAAAAAAGAAGAGACGATTGGTGTGCAAGCACGGTGTGATTATTACCACTAGTAGTCTACTAGTAGTAGAAAAAAATCTTACCACTGACATTGTACTAGATGCACTTGTAAAGAAAAGTAAATATGTGTTTTTTTGTTTTGTTCCGGCTAAACCTGGAACAAAACAAAATTAAGCGAAAAATTATGTTAAGGAAAAGTCGTTAGGTTAACTTCAATCTTAATGGGAAAAGGAGAAACTAAGATTGTTTTTTATTTACTTCACAAATTTTTCTCTCTGGGTGGTGGTGGTGCGCTTTGGAGTGATTACTTCATTTTCGAATGACTTTAGTCACGTTCAACATTTTTTATATTTTGGAGATTTGTGCGTTATTAGTAGGTCGTAAGGTCAGATAGGTCACTTAGTGTTGTAGTGTAGTAAGTTTTTTAAATTGCAAATTGGTAAACCATTTGGTGCACGTAAAGTCGGGGTTTAGTACACTTCGACGTCAGTCAATACAAAATTAATCAAACATTTGCTTTATTAAAACTTCATATTAATACGACTTGTTTCAATATTATTAGATATTTCAAGAGCATCAAGTTACGGTTCGATATTATGTATATATTATTTTACTAAATTTTACCACTGGCCACATCCTTCACTTTGGAATTATTTGGTTGTCGTTTTGGCATTTCAGATATGATGGTATCTGTACTTACCACAACCGGCGCTTAGGGATGATTAATGAATCAATGAAAAATGCTGGATTAACAGGTGGTATACACTTAGAGTGCAGCGTTTTTGTACTAGGATTATGACTCGATGGTATCTTACTATGCACACAGCTTACTAAAAATGATAGTCAAGCTAGCTTCTTTAAATAGCTGATTTGTGAATGAGACCCGGGGCTTTTATGACGAACCTTGAATAAAGGTTGGAATATTAATAGCATGATCTTGTCATTCAGAAAAATGTTTTGGGATTACAGCACGGCAACTCGGCAGGTGTTTCCAAGCACATGTAATTTATTTTTTTGTAATTTCCAAATATTGTTAATTATTGCAATCGTATGCAATCACAATTATGTTGGCTTGTACCAACTCAATTCCGATTAAGTAAATAATTCAAGTAAAATGAACTTGTACTCTAGTAGATTTTTTATTGTTCAGAATCTATTGCATGGCTTGATGTCCTTGGCATTGAAATTCCACCCATACTAAAGTTCAACTCTTACAGTATTTGTAACAAAACTTGCTGTTGCTCTTTCTTGTTTTCAAAGGAAATTTGAAATGCTATGCTGCTGTTCCCCGTCAGTAAAATATTGATATTCACGCTGTTTGAGAAAGCAATCATATTTTTCCCGAGAAACTTACCACTGAAACCTTTTGTAAACTTCCACCCCTTTCTCCACTGTCAGCTTTGGATGATCTATGACACTTTTACTTTTTTGTGGTGCTACGTCTGTACAAGTAATCAAACAGTATGCCATATAATATTTCATGTTTTCACCTGTCCAACCTTTCCTTTTGAAACACAAATCAAGTGACATCAATCACATCAAGCTTCTGTTTCTTTTTCAACGACAACGACAGTCACGCTTTTGCAAAAGGAAAATGTAAACAGAAGTAGCACAACAATACAGCTACTGAAAGAAGCTTGTATGAAGAAACGAAAACTTGCACATAATATTTTTATATGCTGCTTTTGTTATTACACGCTTTTACCAGTTTTCTATGTAAAAAATGGTTTTGTAAATAAGCTTAAAAAGGAAATTCAACTATTTATGAAAGGAACTCTGGGTTTACTTCTCCTGCTGAGAATACGCTTAGTTAAGTGGCAAGGTGTGGAATATCATACTAAATAGAAAGAACGAAAGGACTGATGGTAATGCATATAATTGAGTAAGAATATCGTGCAAAAGCCGCAGAGGTGAAAACTGTCATCAGTCAAGTGTCAAATTTGTATGCATTTATGAAAATGGAATTGAACTTGGAGACGGAGAAGAATTGTGAATTAAAAAAGGAAAGGGTTTGACATGAGTCAATTTTGGGTGAAATACGGCGCTGTTCAGGACTTAATGAGGTAAGTCAACTAAAAGTGTGAGGTGCACTCCGCTGTTTCTAAAGATTCGAAAATCATGTCCATTCTGACCGTTACACCATCCTTATGATGAAACATTAACTTACCGTTAGCATATTCCATACATTTCCTTATTCAATATTTACCAGTTCAGAATCTGCACAATGCCCTTGTCGTTAGTTCTACATCAACAATATATTATACAGTTGGCAATAATTGCACTTGGCTTCCTAACAATCATAGAAACTCAGCAGGTTGTCTCACTTAAGAAAACTTTGTTGACAGTTGATGATAGGCCACCCGCGGCGTTTTCATTATATTTTCCTGCATGCTTGTAACTCAACAAGAATATCATACATAGACAACGTAATTCTTTATGTAATATTATCATGACAAAGATGAGTTTCTAGCATTTCAAAAGAAAACATTGAAAATAAATCCTTGACTTCTTCCAGACGTGCATTGGCATTCGTAATGGAAATAAAAGGACTTAGTTGTCTTGGGCACGTTTTCCATTATCTAGTTATATATGTTGCTAATGGCTAAAGTGCAAAGCCCTTTTTCAACAAGCCTATTTGATACTATGAGTTATGCAGTGGAATTTAATTACTAAAGTCAACATACGCAGCAAAAAATTATTTCCTTAGTAAGCTACAGATATGTTAGAGCATGACGTCGAACTGTCCTTCTAAAATTATTTCGGTTTTATGGTCACACTAGATTATCCTAACCACATCAGGTATTATGAAATTTTGCGCGAATTTGAATTCTGTAACCCGGAATTTTAAATAAGTGCCAGTATAAGCTTCTTTGGAATCGCTTTCACGGATGATCGCGTTTCTATACCAAAGCGTGTAGATAAAATTGCGACAAAAGTTGTTTTTCCCAGAGGATTAAGGTTGTCTTGGCTTAAAAATAGGTTTGCTTGGAATTTACTCCTAGATGCGGTGGAATAAAACATACATCGCCTGTCTCAGCAGTTTTACCTTGGCTGGCTTGATGACTCTGCTACTATGTAGTTTTCTATCCTTGCGGTCCATTGGGAATAGAGGACGCAAGATAGATGAAGTAAACGAGCATCCATTAAAATGATGAGCTGAGCTGCTTATTCCATTTTACAAATTCCGTAGGTACAGTAAAAATGGAGGAGGATAAATGTAGATTTGGTGGATAAGAACGGTAGGGTTATGAGATGAAACGTGGGGTTAAGAAAACCTGTTTAAACCTGTTACATAATATTTTCGAACATGGGCTTGGAAATAATATATTGCTGAATGATGTATCGTTTCAATACTTTCGTGGCCCAACTCAATTATTAAAGAAATGTTTGCATCCATCTATTGATTATGAATGAATGTGTGCAAGTGTTGAGTTAGTTTTGTAAGCAAAATTATTCAATTTTCAAACACGCGTGGATAATAATGATACGTACTTTTACGAGCCAGTTTATTGTCTACACACATTTTAGCTCAAGATATTTCTACATTTGCACTACAATTTGGTGAAAACATGGACATGACTTGAATCCATCCATCCAAAATGCCACTACAGAAAAGCCAAAAGGTCATACAAAATCATCAGTTTAATAACTTATGCTGTTTGCGTACCATGCATTCTATGATTCCTATACGCATCTGTCAGGTTGATTCCCTATCTCTGGACTGCTGACTTGTAGCAGGCCAGGGGGAATATTCAATCCAGTTGAGTGCACATCTGTGTCACACGAACGTGAAGGTGATGCGTGTACATATTTTTGGAAATGTTTTCCCCTGTGAAAATGAATTAGGAGTAGCTTTCAGCAATTTCATTTCAGTATTGTTATGTGGCTTTCATTATAAGTAATTATTGCAATGCACATAAACCCCAACTTGTTTCCTTTTGACTTTTCCTTGACTTTTTCCCGATGTTACTGTTTTTGGTCAACACGGTAATCAGGAAATATAATTTTTAGCTGATGCACTTCCACTTAATCAAATTGTTTTGTTGATGCACTTGTACACCGCTCTGAAGTAAAGTCCAACATATTTACTTTTAGGTATAGTGTTGTTCAAGAAATACATTGAAGGAAATGAAAAAATGAAAAACTTAACTTATGTAACTTTTGGTCAGCAAGTTTGAATGACAAAAACAGCTTTGAAATATGCACAGTGGCACACTCGAGATTCAAAAAGAATGTAGGTATTTGGTATTTTATACTGAATCTAATTAAACTAAAAATTAAGAGAGTGCCGTTATAACGACAGTTCAGTCAGCCTTAAATGATGTAGTTTGATGTGAGATCTAGTGAAATCTGACGACAATTAGAAACATTGGTAAATTTCTATGGAACCTGTACAACATTGTAGATCAGCACAAAGTGAGAAATAGTATTGTACTTTTTGGTAGAAAAGTATAACATTTTACTTTTGTAGCAGAAGAATAGAAGCAAGTGGCATATGTCTTATAAAATTCATAGAATTACAAGCAAAAAATGACGTCTTTTTTCGATAGGAATCTACGTCCCGTTTACCTACCAGGTTTGCTCAAAGCAAAATTGTGACGTCCTAATGACACGAAGTTTAAATTTTTTTCACGAAAAATCAAACGCTTGATAAATTATCGTAACAGTAACAACTTTATATAAAAAAATTGGAAAATAAAGAAATGTGTTCAAGGCAGATCAGGAAATCAAGCGATAATATTTACCGTGTTCAGCAATACTGCTTTTTTGGTAGGAAAGCAAAAAACACAAATTATTCCATTAAATCTCTTATGGTTAATACACCCCTGAAATATACATTTCACTTCCTCCATTTAATTTTTACTGGTTTTCTTCACTTGAGTGAATTCCTCCTAGCATGTATATAAAACCCTGTAACTCACAAAACTACAATGCAAAGTTTGGCCTTCCTTGCCTCAGTTTTATCATATTAGATGCACGGATTACTGAAAAAAGTGAAAGCAAACAGAAACCTTTTTACTAAAGTCAAGCATCAGTAAAAGTGTTCGTTGCAAAATCTTCCGGTTAGGATATACGCAATCAAGTGTGATATCTCTAGTGGTTATCTAGAAAAAATGTTGTTTCCGCAACAAATGCAAGTTTTTTAGAAAGCTTGTTTTTACGCTAGTCTGTACGCTTGCTTTCTCCAAATTTTAATTTATTACTTTGGGGAACTAACGCGTGTGCAGAGCCGAAGAAAAAAACAAAAAGACTTAAAATGTCGATGAACTGAATAACTTCTTTATGTCCATGTTGTACAGCCATAAAAATATCGAACATTTTCTGCACGCTTATGGCTTTGAAATTTGCATTGTGAGATCAATATCCTTCCTGCATCTGGTATCAATTTCCCATTTCGGAGGTCATTTACTCAGCTCATAACCTTTCATCATGCTGACAATTGTCAGTTAATTCACAGATATTATCCCAAGACATCAATCGAAAGCTGACTCTTTTCTAAACTGAAAAAATACCAGTGAATATTGAAAAAATTAAAAATTTGTAAAGGGCCTTATTCAAAGAACGAAGGATCTGGGCCCATGCCTTATTTTCGTATTCACACACTGGATGGTTACAGTTCATAGCTCATTTGAAAGAGCATCTTTTCCTTATTATAACAGCATATTAGTTTTGACTATAACTTGCTGCACGCTTTGTGTTTTCTACAGAAACATTTTCCAAAAATGCGCTGCTTAGCATGTGCTACAAGGTGCATATCATAGCAACTCTGTCATTGCTTGACGGATGGTTACAGTTTATAGCTTATTTAAACAAGCATTTTACAGAGAATAAAAGGATGTGTTTATTTAGTCAGTAGCTACTTGCACAAACATTATTTTAGGATGTTCAATTGAAAACAGCAATATAAGATACGATGTTACACAAAGTAATGTGCGTGGTAGTGTATATGCAATAGTGTCATTTGTGCAAGTAGCTGCTGGCACAATCAACACACTCGTTTATTCTCTGTAAAATGCTTGTTCGAATGAGCTATAAACTGTAACCATCCGACATGTAGTGACAGAGTTGCTATGATATGCATCTTGGTGCACCTGTTAAGCAGCGCATTTTTGGAAAATGTTTCTGTAGAAAACACAAAGTGTGCAGCAAGTTATAGTCAACACTAATATGCTGTTATAATAAGGAAAAGATGCTCTTTCAAATGAACTATGAACTGTAACCATCCAGTGTGTGAATACGAAAATAAGGCATGGGCCCAGATCCTTCGTTCTTTGCATAAGGTCCTTTGTTTGTAAGCTGCTTTGCTTATATTACAAGAGAAAGTATTCTCGTATTCAAAATAAATTGAAATATTCATTTTTTAATTTGGTATTTTGACACATAGGAGCATTTTAAAGAAAGCGAAGAGAAAAAAAACTGCAATTTTACGCTTGCATTTTGGCAGGACGAAAATGAACGACCAGTGGGCAACGGCAACGAGAGAGAGACAGCGACAGACTTTCACTTTAGCAGCGGTAAAACAGACTGGATAATGCAGATATCGCACACAATTTTCAATTTCATAGAAAAGCTTCTCTTTTAGTAAAAAATATATTCAGAAAGATCATTACAAAAGATTTTCAAAGGAAATCCAAATCTACTCCGAAAATGTATAATTTATTATGGGAAAAAATTGAGGTGAACTAGGCAAACGCAAAATCACTATTGATATGATGATTAATTGTCTAAAATTCTGAGTATATTGAAATTTGCACTCTTTCTACTTGTTACGCTTTTTCAGAAAACCATTATTGGGGTTCTTTTAGGGGATCTTAGTTAATGTAAAACCCAAATTCAACATAAACTTTTTAATCGACGCTAAATTAATGCGTTTTTTACTAAACGACTTCATTGTGTGCTGCATTTGAAATTTATAAAGCTTTTATGTTTTAAGTTTATTTTATATTAAACCATTAAGAAAATATGTCATGAATGTTATAGAATTTACTATTTCATAAACTTTAGTAAATTTTAAATGGAACACCTGCGTTTTTCTGATCTATAAGCAGATTTACACTTTCTCCTGTACCATATCTCTTTACAAACGTTAAACTACAACATAAATATCATTTTTCCATTTTATTCTTTCATTAGGTAGCGCGAAGCGATGCCTAAGATATTCCAAGAAGTTTCAAAGTGTTTGACAGGTGATCTAAATTAATCTAAATAGGTTTCCATGCATGGGTTCCAAATGAACCATCAAAGAACAAGGTTTCAAAAAAATCAAAACCGTGTCCAAATGAATCAAAATAGTTTTTAATTTCAGGTGAACTATAAGGTTTTAAAATGAACCAGTTAAATTGTAAAATCCACGCTACCTAATTATACTTCTTTTACATAAAAGGTTTATTTATAAATCGTAACTATTCATGTATAAACGTCAGTGACTGAGTGTATGATCGGAAGTTACCTATACACTCCAGCAGGTAATGTTGCATGACCAAAGACAATCTATGAAGTTTGCTACTAAGGTTATAAACCAAAGTAAACTCTCATAAGTAATTCGAACACATAAAGGGTTTTTGCACACCCAATTTTTCAGGAAAGAAAAGCAATTTTTCTCCAGTTACATTACACCAATTACACCAACTAATATTTGTAACAATGTTCCAGCCCATTTGGTTTATAGTCCGTGGTATAACCCAATGACTTTATTTTGGATTGCATGCAATAAAATAAAACCATTTGGGTGATCACTGTAATTTAACCTGGCAGGTGGAAGAAATGGGAAGAGAAAAGACTTTTATGAGAAAAGTGGAGAGGGCATAAATCACGTGAATCCAGTAAGAAAAGCTATCATTTGTAATTCACTTTCACACTTCTTTACTTGCTGAAGTAGAAATAGCTTTGGAAAATTGGCAAGGTTGGTTTAGAAATGAAAATGTCTAGAGTTATGGAAAAACTTTGAGAATTTTGTTGTTTTAAAATCATATAGACATTCTATTCGATAGTATGCGTTGTAGTATAACACAGAGTCAGAATTGAAGGTTATTTTTGAGTGTCTAAAACGCCGCTTTTTTATTATCTTCTGTATTGCAACTAAATTTAGATCTGGATTGGCTTTTTCTATTCACAGAAAGTATATTCAAAAAGTGCCAAATAAATAGTAATTTTTATTTGCAAAAATTATCAAATTTTCAAAAATCTCCTTTTTATAAATGCTTTGGCATAATCTGATTAATTAACTGCGGAAGGACCAATGTGGGGACAATGCTGCTTTTTCCTTCATCTTTTTTGGTGAACCTGAATATTTCTGTGCTAACTTTCTTAAGCGAACTGTCATGTTGATGCTATTTTTATAAAACTACAGGTTTTAGGCTTTCATATGACTATATGAAAGCTTCTTGTTTACTTTAATGAAAAGCGTTTGGGTGGTCCGATATTCACAACTGGGCAAGAAGGACTTGGCTACCTGCTCCTGCTGACAATTAAACAGACCAGCATAACCTTTCTATTTAATTGGAAAAGTTATGACACCAGTTTATGAAGAAGGTCCTCTAGGAATTGCATTTTTTGGTTAAATGGACATACGCAAAATAAGCCAAAAGAAGTTTTCAGATTCAGAGTAGAGATTTGGTAAAAACTGGGGGAAATTAGGGCTTAGTTGGAGAGAATCCCGCAAGAATTTAGTTTTGAGTTGAAGGTGTTGCTTTATGATAATAAAATAACAAGCTGTCTCCTGTCCCAAAGTACTAATATTAAAAATTTCAACGGTTTTCAAAATACATTTTAGAATTTATAAGTTTAAAGTTTTGGTTTACGTTTCTGGTTTGCCAATTATTTTTGTGAAAATTGAGAAGAAACTTTGATCCGAAATTTCATTAAACATAAAAAGTTGTACAAATTTAACATGTGGCGTCGAAATGTCGCGTTTTTTTCGAGGACGTCACTTATTTGGATTAAGCACGAGTATTTTTTAGTTTACCAAAAGTGTCAGTTTTTTAAATTCAATATATGTTGCTATTTGTACCACTTAAATTTCTTTCAAGCAGAGTAAACTTCTGTGCTTTTACATTGTTCATTTCAGAGTTGAAATGTTTGTGGTAATGTAAGTTATATTTCAAATTATTATTAACACAGTTTTGATTTTGAAACGTTTCATAAAAAGTCTTTTTTTGTGAAATTTGAACGTCATTTGTTTGAGTTTTTAACTTAAGCTACTGTACTATTGTAGCAGATTAATGCGCGTTGATTTTGGTATTTGCACTCAGCAATTACAATTTACGTTTAAAATAACAACATGTTTTGCAGCATTTCATTGTGTTTATTATTTTTCTCAAAGGAATTATGCAAACCATTTTCCAATACAATGTTCTAAAAAAAATTTGTGGCAATGTGTAAGTGACGGAATAAAGATGTTTTAAAATGCGTAGTTACTATTCCCTTGGTAGCCATGTGTGTTTCTTATCAATGCATGTGTTACTTTCTGGATTTGTACAGATACATTTAACATACAAAAGTTTTTTAGTTTGCTTGTACTTAATGAGAAACGCCACTTCTTTATCTGGAGCTGCATATAACTTCTGTTTCTCTCTACCGTCATAGAATACTTTGCTTTCTGAATGGTCAAGTTTGCTTGGCTTTTGATACTGGCCTCTAGTGAATAAAATGGGATCAGGCTGCGATTTGGAAAACTTCACAGGAGAAAGTCAACAGCACTTCAATATCAAGTGTTCAAGCCGGCAACTCAACCATTTAGAAATTGTATGCTTTAAAAAACACACTGGTGATAGCAAGTCTTCCTAAACCACAAATCAATGATGAAATCTTTTTGCTCTATGTAAATGTCTTCAAAAACAGAATATGAGTCAGTTGTGTGAAGAAGTTTTATTCTATGGTTATTTTATATTTTAAGATATTTCATCGTAGGTTTGGCAAAAGAGATTATCCTTTTTAAGTGGTTGTGATGCTACTTTTGACTTTTGGGTTATGTTAGTCAATAATAAAATGCAGGTCACTATTTCAAGAAAGACTCTTTCCTAAGCACCGCAACTAAAGCATTTGATTAAAAGCATGTCTAAAACCTTTTCATATAAATCAATGTGTCCGAAGTATCTAAATGCTTAATAGTACCGACAAAACAAAAGACTTTTGCAAACAACGTCAACGTGGCACAAATTTGCGATATTTTGCCATTCTAACATTATGAAATTCTACATACACACAACTTCGAAAATGCATATAATGTAAGCTTACGACCCAAACTGTGAGCAGTACGGGTTTTTAAATTCATAATGTTTGTCATTTGAGTAAAACCAAATGGTGGGTTCCACCCCAAAAATTTTTGTTTCTGATCTGAAATGTTTTTACATACTTTAAACATACCTATGCCCCCAATTAATCACCCAAAATATTGGAGTCTCACATTGCCCCAATAGACCATGGCAAGCATATGAATTTTTAGCATTGAGAACTTAATTGTTTCACAGTAACTCAATAGTGGCAAATGTTTTCGAGCTGAAACTTTTTTAGTACATTTGTCATACTATAATGATTTATTCGTAAAGATATTACTGAACGACCAGCTCTGTATACTTTTCTGGAAAAGATTATCTTCAAAAACACCAAAATTTTCAGAATTTTTTAAACAAATGGGTCTGTAACTCGCATGTTTTAGATTTTTTGGGAACGCAAAAAACTTGACCATCTACAAATTTTAATGGGCTATTCAATGCAAAAACTTGTTTGAAAAAATATTTCGTATTTGGGGAGTTATGCATAAAAATCTGAATCAATACCTTTATTCATGCAGACATTCATGAACTTAAAGTTATATAACTTTTGTTTTAGAAGCTTGCGTGAGGTAGTTAGGGGCAATTTATAATGCCAAGGATCTATCCTACCAATTTCAATCACATGTAGCTTTCGACCACCTCTAGTGTACAAATAGTTAACAAATTGTTAAATGATGGACACTTCGAAAAAAGTGCCCCGATGTAGTGCCGCGTATTAATACAGCACACAAGGTTGTGATGCGGCTGTTGGGCACACAACTTGGCGTGTAGTGTACATTTTGTAGTCAAGCTTAGCTTGACATCTACAGCTAAATACCGAATAAACCTCAGTTTGCTGCTGAGACCAGAACAAGTTGGATGTGTTCATGTATTTCTCCTTTCGGCATCATCCACCATATTGCGCACTTTGGGAAACGGCATGGCATTAAGGGAAAACCGGGTGACACAGGAAACCGTAGGAATCTTAGGACCATAATTGTTGTTCCACATGGCGATCCTCCTTGACCTGTGACCGGAGAAAAGAAGCCCTGCCCAGAATCTCAAAGGAAGTGCAATTTTTTCTTGTAAAATATTATTTTTTGGCTTAAAAAGTTGTGATTTTTTGTGTGGTGTGCTGAGTGAATCATGCTCACATTTTTTGATATTTTTAATTGAAGGGAGGTTTTGTAGCAGCCTTTTTTTTTTGTGACACATTCAGTGCATTATGTATGTCGTTTTTTGGTTTGATATTAATATTTTTTGTGCGTTTTTTCTCTGATTTATTATAGGCTCCCGTACCAACTTTGCAGAGTGGTTGGATAGCCTGTATTGCCGGTGGTGTATCATCATCATCGTACTTGTCCACTACTAGATAACCTGCTGCTGGTTTTTACTACTATTTCCAATTATTATAATTATTCTATTCTGTGCATGTTTATAAATTTGTGGAAATATGATATTCATTCTTGTCGTGCAATGTTGATTTTTCATTATCAGTTACACCGGAATTAGCGTCTGCTTTGCAGAGTGGCGTCTTATTTTGGAGGAGGTTTCTTTGGTTACTACTGGAACTGGGGAACCGGAACACGCTCTGGAATTGCGGTTTCTGGATTGAAAAGTTGGACAACGGTCTCCACTGGCCATACGTCATCAAATTTCATCGGATTTTCTTTCTTGACTGTTGGATATCGGAGGAAATCACTGAAAAGGAGCTGTAAGAAAATTTCTTTTGATTTTTAAGTGCAAATGGTTAGAACAGCATAGTGTGTGAATACGGTTGCGTTTTACGATACAAATAGAAAACGTCATCATCATTCTCGTTGATGTTCAGGTTTTTGGGAATAAAATGTTAGTTAGTGATAGTGGTTCAGTTTTCTAGTAGTGCCGCTAGCGTCATTTTGAATCTATAATTATCTTGATGATAGTGTTATAACTAGGTACTTCTATTCCTAACTGTGCATTTCATTGTCAGTTAGTTGTTAATATTTCACATGTCTGAGGAAATTCCTGCAATTAGAAATTTGAGAAATAGGTTCGTTGACTTGAGTGTTTCATATAAGCCTAAAACACGTAAGCTTAGAAAAGAGAAAGGTTCTAATAGTGCAAACATGGCAAGTGCTAATATTCCAAAAATAGCTTTAGATGTTGGTGTAGTAAATGCATTAGCTTTGGATGATGATCAGGTTACTGCGTTGAACAGATACTTAGCTGAACAAGTTCTGAAAGCTAGTACGACAGTCAAGGTAGCTAATTTGAATATTTCTATTCAGCCACCTGAATATGACTCTGATAAAATTACTTCTTCTACTTTCTTTACACAATGTGAGAATTATTGTAAAAGTCAAGGTATAGTGGAAGCTAATTACCATACAGTAATAGGTAGCATTTTGAAAGGAGATATTAAGGCTTGGTATGATAATGCCTGTTCTACTATTCTGAGTTGGGAAGATTTTAAAAATAGCTTTACAGCTAGATTTGATAGCTTAGCAATTCGAGAGCGTAGAAAAATGCTTTTGTATCACAGAAGACAGAAAATGAACGAATCAGTAGAGCAGTTCGTGAATGAAATGGTTGTTTTAGGTAGGCAAGTTGATCCTACAGAACCCGAATACATTTCTGTATATCGAGCAGCAAAGTTACTAATTCCTGACTTAGCATTAGCTATTAATTTAGGAGATGAGACTGCGTTAACAATTAACGTTTTACTTCAGAAGGCTAGCGATGCCATTGATCTTATTCAAAGTAGGGATAGAAGACGTCGGTGGAAGACGAATCTACCACCATTGTCTGGGTTTAAAGAAAAGGAAGAGGAATCATTTTCTGGTGATAGCGACGACGACCATGGTTCATTTACATATGGCCATGAAGATCAGGACATTCATCCTCAGAGTTCATTTACTCAACAACCACAGAATTTTAGTAGATACAATAGCAACAGTAATGAAATAGAGTGTTGGTCATGTCATGAATTTGGGCATATTTCACGTGATTGTCCTAATGTAGGTTTTGCTATGACAAATGCAGCCGAACATTCTTATACTCAAGATGTAGGGCTTGAAAATAATTTTTCACAGCAGGGACAATGCACGGATTATGATTATAATGCGCAGAGTCATTGGCCTAATGAACAAAGTCCAAATTTCAATAGTACTTACTATTCTCAGCCAAGAAATGATAATAATTTTCAACACAGCAGCAATAATTGGTATTTTTAGAATGATTTGATTCGAATGAAATGTTTTAATTTTAAAATGTTGACTTGATTGTAATGATTTTTAATTAGTTTGTTTTATATTTTATTGGTTTTATTTGTTGTCTAGTTATTTGAAGTGGAACACGATTGTAGATATTATAGGGAAACATTGAGTTAGGTAATGTGAGCCTGATCAACTTGCTTGCTTAGCTATCTTGTTTTACCGCATTTTCAGTCGTTTGTTCATTTTAAAAACGGAATTATTGAGTATACAGTTAATCAAAATTAGGTAATTTTGTAATAAAAGTGGAAGAGTGATGATAAGGTCGACCGTCATTAGCTTCAGTTTTATTTTATTACAAAAGGGATGAAATCGTATTTTTAGTAGATTTGTCTTTTCAGAGAAAATCTGCTGAAAAGTTGTTGAGTTTTAATTTTTACTTGTTGTGCTAATTTGTTATTGAGTTCTATTTTCAGATGCTTTGATTTTTGTTCACGAAAGCCCAATGAATAAGCTAAACATTTCTTTACATTTTATAATGATTTGATATTTTATATGAAGTTATTAATTGTTTTCTGTGCTTTGTTTTTGTTACTTTTGCACAGGTTATGATGGAATTTCTTTTTGCATAAGGATTCTGTCAGCGTTGGGAAAAAAAAGAAAAGTTTTCAAGACATCGGTTTATTATTAAGATTATTGTGGAAATTGTTTTGAAATTTTTATTATTGAGTTATGAATTGTGTTGCTTTTAAATGAAATGTGTTGATTTGTTTATGGTTCCGTCTGTTCTGAGGATGATATGCCAGAAGACGATGTATTTGTTGTTCTTTGATTTGTTATTGTTCCGTCTGAAGACGATGTATTTGTTATTTTTTCCGTTTGTTCTGATGATGATATGCCAGACGACGATGTATTTGTTATGTTGAAAAATGAAATGAATGCTTTAATTGTTGAATTGAAATGAATGCTATTATGAAACGAATTTGAAAGCAATTTTGGTTTATGAGTGAAATATTATGAAATTGAATTTTGTTAAATTGTTTGATGAATTGCGTTTGTGAAATGGTTTGGTATTTTGAAACATGATTATTATTTGAATGAAACATGATTGATTATTTATGTCCTCGAGTTGACTTGATTTGATTTATAATATGAATTGTTTATTTAACCTTTGAGCTCAATGTAAAAATGAATTGGTACCAATAATGAAGGTAATGCAGTATGTTCTATTGTTAAAATTGATATGAAATTGTTAATTACTAAAGTTAAAATCGTTTGAAAATGTTAAGTGCAGTTATTGTCCTATTAGAAAAAGTAAGAGTAAGCAAAAACATAATGACTGTGTTCATTACGCTTTTCCTTTGTTGTTTTCATGCACGGGGGGAAGGTGATGGAGTGTTTGTAATAAGTTGTAATGATTAATACATTGTTATATTATAAAATTTATAAAATATCTTTATTCAAAAAGCTTTAAGCGTAGTTAAAATTTAAAAAAAAAAGGTGGTGGAGTGTGTAGTGCCGCGTATTAATACAGCACACAAGGTTGTGATGCGGCTGTTGGGCACACAACTTGGCGTGTAGTGTACATTTTGTAGTCAAGCTTAGCTTGACATCTACAGCTAAATACCGAATAAACCTCAGTTTGCTGCTGAGACCAGAACAAGTTGGATGTGTTCATGTATTTCTCCTTTCGGCATCATCCACCATATTGCGCACTTTGGGAAACGGCATGGCATTAAGGGAAAACCGGGTGACACAGGGAACCGTAGGAATCTTAGGACCATAATTGTTGTTCCACCGACGACGGAAAAATCGGCATAACTTTTTTTGCACGCAAAATCTCAAAAATCTGAGAAACCCCATTTTAGCAAATTTATTGGTGATCATCTTAACATATTAATTATAAAAATTGCGCTTCTGGTTGACAAGCTATAACCCCAGACGGTTAGCATACTTAGTCGATTTTCAAAATTTGCTAGATTTTTAAAAAGTGAAATCTTTCACGTTTGTTCATTCAATTGTTCCGTGGGGTGCAAAACATGTTGTTATTTTAAACGTAAATTGTAATTGCTGAATAACATAAAGCATAAAACAAAGTATAAGTAAATGGTACAATCGTTCTGTTCTCCATAAGAAGATAAGATGAAAAATGATCAATGTGAACATAAGGTAGTCAATCAAGTATGCCTTGAACGGCACTCAAAAACTTCCATAAAATCATTGCTAAGGTTTTATCAAAACGAGAAAGCCTCTTATCAGTCACTAGTTCCACCTCTCTTAATAAAAGTCGAAAGTATTGTAAGCACGCTTCAGATTTTTCAAGGGTCTCAAATATTTTTTTGCTGCTGACCAGCATAATCCACCAAGAGTTACGTTTTCATGAGAAAACTAGAAAGAAAACCAAATTAACATTTTTCCCTTAGGGTTGATTACCGCACATCTGAGTAAAACGTAATAACGCTTTTTTCTTTGTGAATGATGGAGTGAGCGTAAAAGCTAAGAAAATTCGAGTTCCCCTACGATTTCCATATATGATGTACTTTGGTACGAAAACTTTAGCGTAAGATAATTTCTTGCCACAAAAATACTTGATTAAGACAGAAAGTCAAAAAATGTCTAAACGGCTGAATTAGTATGTTAAGCTCCTTACTTTGCTATTACATCATTTCATTGGAGGAATGAATAAAAGAGTGTGATGGAAACACATTGTTGAGTTTTAATGAATAGACTTTCTTTTTTCCTATTAAACGGCATTTTTAAAATTGAAATATGAATACAAAGAATATAATTTATAAATGCAATATACATATTACTAGATGATGCATACACTTACGTTTGTTCGCGCGATTTTATCTGCAAAAACAAACAGTTGCTCAAGTTCGAAACCGCTTTTTATTTACAATTGATTTTGTATGCAAAGCCATGTAGATACATAAAACTTAATTATGACACCAGATTACACCAGAGTTGAAAATAATATTCAACTTTGTTTTTATCGTTGCTTCGTGTACACCTATTTAATCAAGTTGGGTGCTTGCAGCATCTGTAATATTGCATTGTATGAGTTTTCATTTGCACGAAAAATTTAGTCTACATAAAAGCTGCTATAGAACAATGGGTTGTAAAACATGCTAACCCCAGGTTTATACTTGCATCAAAATGGTGATCTTACATTACTTTTGCGCTATTGCTATCATTAATGGCTTCCTACTGACGCTAAAATGCTGTCGAAAATGCACGTTTGTCAAAACGCTGCACTATGTTTTACATTCTATCTGTTTCAGTAACATGTGTTTAGCACCCATAAACATACAAATTTATGCTGCAAACCATTTGTAAAGAAGAGAGATAATCCTTCGTTTTATTACTATTTAGTTTCAAAATTGTCAAGCTTGTAACGACCCGAACATCTGACGATTGAGCGATTCAACAGTGCAAAACCTCAAACTGTTCCTCAAATTCATAATCATGAAATCATCTTCAAGTTTCAATGCCTTACGCCGCCTTGCTCACTTTTCCTCCAACTGTATGGCCAAATCAGAGAATACCGTAGATTGCATATGGTTTCGCAAGTGCAATGCAGGCCATGTTGTCCCTCGTTTTCAATTGCGTTAATACCTGATATCATTTAGACCGTGAAAACAAAGCTGCCTACTACGTTAACCATAAACAGGATTTTTCGGATCTTGGAGGCCCTCATTTTGTTGGTCGCATACAATTGTAGAAACTGAAGCATTGGGCAATAATAAGATCATCTAGTTCCTTGTCGTCGGTTAGTCATTATCACCAGAACAAAAAGAATGAAGTAAAACACTGAATCAAAAAGCAGCTTGAAATTACATCCCTGATAAGCTTCGTGACGCGGAGTCTTCCTGTAGTAGTGATGTGTACAGCGCCTAGAAAATGTTGAAACGTAAAATGCTGAATCTAATAAATGTTTCCAAATGTCATCTTGACCATAACATCATGTGAAAACAAAATTATTAAGATTTAAGATTAGTAAAATTTGCCCGGTGAAAATTTCCCTGTTTTTTGGAGACAGAATGCGCGTTGTGTTGTGAGCCCATACATAAATAGATATTTATTTTAAAAACCTGAATAGCGAAAACGCTTTACTTGGGCTAAAAACTTCAGCATCAAAAATAAAATGTAAGTTTGAATACATATAAATTAATACATTTTGGCAAAAAATACAAGAATAGTTGCTTTTGATGTACTATTACAAACCTAAAACTAGTTACAAATATTTAATTGGCTTTTATTTTATTTTAATATTATAAAAGTTACAACTGATTCTAAACTTTAGTGGAATTGGTTCTAAGTGTATATCGTGATAATCGGAATGAATATTTGAAAACCCACCCATATAAAGAGACACTAACCTAGTGCATATTAGAACACTGAGCTGTTTACAAAATTAATATTGGCGTGATACAAGTGCAATTTCTGCTTAAAATCACCAACTGACCAAGTATAAGACTCAACAACAGGCGACTCTTTAGGTCATCAGTTAAATGTAAAATATGTGTATTAAAAAATGTGTGATTTAGCGATGGAGGTGTTCCAGATTGCTGCTACTAATGAAGGTAAATGCTACAAGGTCAATTTGAGAAATGGGGAAAATGTTTATGCTTATATAGCATCATGTTTTGTTTAGTATCAAATCAATGTGGCTGCATAGTGAATTGTTATACATATAACAGCCACTGGTTTGAAGACGACATCTATTATTTTCATTTATTTCATCATGCATAAACTTAATTCCTATGACGTCCAATCGCAACAACAACGATAGTATGCGTATTGATTATAAAGAACCAGCAAAATTCCGTTTTGTGATGAAACCGTGATTGAATAAGATTGGGAGAAATTTTTTGAGCCGTATTTTAGAATCTCCTGCAGTCATTTATTGGCCTTAGCGTAATGATCAAAACAGTTTATACTATAGTTCTTCTTGCACCAGTTGACAGATCAAAATTTCATTTTTACTGCATAAGTACAAGTGCTTCAGTATTAGATATTGGCATGTATCCAAGTTGTTTAACAAACTCTCCAAAAATCAATATTTAATTTTATGTATTAAATTTGTACGACGTCCTTTTCACCTTATCATTAAACATCATTTTAATAAATTCTAAGACTGATTGAAGCCCTAAGTAACTTCCTGAATATTATATTCAAGTCACACGCACGCAAAAATGACACTCCACTCGATTCTCCCTTTTTCTTCTGGTAGTTATTGTTACGATTTCCCACTTCAGCTATTTCCATTTTTACAGCAAAAGTTTGTGAATACGGGACCGGTTTAAGGAAAATACTAACAAGATGACATTTTTGCAGTATTTTCTTGAAAGAAATGAAAGAAGAAACCCCGTGTTTTATTAGAAAAGGTATAACAATCGCACATTACGTTGCTGGTATCAGTTTCTTATGACATCCGTGCAAGAAATTCTATGACATTTACCTTAGCACATTATTATGAAACATTGAATAAATGGCACATTTTTAGACAGGCACTTGCAAATATTCAACACCACACTTTATTATTATCTCCGTAAAATGTAATTTATGAGACGCGATTAATAACTGAATTCAAAACATTAATTCCCCAAAAAAAGAAAATCCGGAACAATGACCCTGCATGTAACTAAATATATTAATTTTGTGCGCTTCTTTCATTAAAGCCAAAAAGCTTTTGGCACTCGTTTGTCATTTTCTTTCAGCAGTCATACTCCTAAGCCCTAATCCTTTCTGGAGGTAAGGCGATAGAAAAAGTAAAAATTCATTGACTTTCACGAACTTAAGATTCTAGCGATACGCGGAGGAAACACACACTTAAGTAAACGAAATGCATCAATAATACAGCATCCACAGAAAATGAACTCAAACCTTGTTTCCTCCTGGACGTGGGTAGAATCCAAAAGCAGAAAAAACTACTGCCCATTCCTCTCAGGAATGCTGAGAGACTATCAAGTAAAAGTTTTATGAAACTTGTCAAGCAGTTTTTATTAAGTTCTAACTCTCAATTTGTTGTACGTGGTAATGCACCCTCAGGGTATTTATTGTGGTTCATTTGTTGCTCGCAACTCTTTTTGGGAATACCTTGAATTCGAAACGGGTTTGATTCAACGCTAAACTGACAATGGTATTAATGTGCTCTTTACTATTAGAAACCCATACATTTTCATTAAGTTTGAGTTTAATAGTCAACTGGTTCCCTTTACAGGCACATTACACCAATGACATTTTACATATCATGATTGGTAAAATATGAAATCATAATAGGTTTAGGCATATTATCATTATGTTATTAACAAAAGAAGTTATATAATACATTTTCAAACAAAAAAATTTAGACGTTACTTAGAAGTACACCATCAATTGATTCTTTAATCATAGTGAACATTTCATAATCTAAATCCGTAGATACAATGTCATTTATTTGGTTAGTCAAAAGATTAGCGTATAACGCATTTTTAAAACAATAAAATGAAGATACACTTTGTTGTACATTCTTTTCCAAGTCATACCACATCTTTATACCTGCATATTTGTATGTACGTTTACCCCAGTCTGATATAGGTTGGTAGGCAGGATAAACGTAGTTTTGAGATCGCGTACATCTAACCTCAGTTGTGTCAAAATCCAAATATCTATAGAAATAGTCACCAAATTTACTATTCATAACTGTTCTGAAACTGAAACAGAGTAGATTAAATTTATAAAGATAAGAACTTAACAACCATTCAAGTTCAGTACATAAGTCATCACTAATACAATCATATTTTCTTCGTTGAAGAACAAATCTTGCTGTAGATTTAATTATTTTGTCAACCTTAGTATGTATTTTTTTAGAATTGGTGCTAAGCCATACTGGAGATGCATAGTTTATGTGTGATAATACGTACGAATTTGCTAAAGCCAACCTATTCTCTTTGGAGATAATTCTTTGAATGGGATACAGTTTGGATAGAGAGGCATAACATTTTTTTGTTACAAAGCTAAGATGTTCACCAAAGGTTAGATTCTCGTCAAAATAAACCCCTAAAATTTTCATGCTAGTTACACGTTTTATCGGTTTTCCATTGATTTTTATTTCACAATTACCAATACTCCTAGTGTGCTGGTGCTTACCAACAACCATGAAAAAGGTCTTATCAACATTAAGCTTAATACAATTAGCTGCTAACCATTGAGAAATGCGTGTTAGGTCTTCTTCTAAAAGCTTAATAATGTTCAAAACTACATCTTTTTTACCACTTATCGCAAGAGTACCATCGTCAGCAAACATGAATATTACAGAATTTCTAATACAAAGGGGCATATCGTTAATCATCAGCGAGAACAAGACGCTGGACAGACTACTTCCCTGGATAACACCAGTTTTAGTTTTCTTGATAGCTGATCTTAGGATTTTTTTGATATACTTGATTTTAACGTATTGATAGCGGTCTTTGAGTAAAGAGAAAATAGCATCTATATCAATACCATAGGATTTAAGTTTACACTTTAAGATCTCTCGACATACTTTATCAAATGCTTTCTGGAAATCCAGAGTTAGTATAATACATATATTATCCTTGTCGATTTCACTATACAGATAATCTAACAAAGCTACAAGAGCATGAGTAGTACTTAAGTTTTTTCTAAACCCAAACTGACGTGGAGATAAAAGGTTGTTAATTTGTAAATACTCAGTCAATTGTATAAGGACACATTTTTTCAAAAAGCTTAATCAAAACAGGCTGTATGCCAATTGGTCTAGTTTCGTTCGTTCATTAAGAATCTACCAGAATGGAAAAATCTACATTTGCAATTAACTTGTTCTATTGGCATGGAAGGTTGACAAACCGTGTAACACTTGTGGTTTAAATAAACGGTTTCCTTGTTTGGGATTAAATGTGTGAAAGTTTAAAAATCCAATTATTCTTGCAAAAAATAACACATTTTGTCGCGTAAAAATTTGCAGAAATTAAACCGATTAAGCAAGTAGGGTAAATAACCAGTGATTAAGAGAAATACTCGGATGAAAAACCAAACTATATTCAAAATTGAGTGATTGATTCAACTTCAACTCTAGATAAATCCCATTTCCCTCTTCATTTTTTTCTTGCATTTTATCTTATGCGTAGACTCAAGCTCACTAAACTCAATCAAGGCCAAACCTGATCTTCAATAAAATAATTTAATCGCCAATTCATGCCTTAACGAAAATTATATTAGCCAAGAACAGTACACAAATCTCCTCTTGTTTGCCCACGCCATAAAAATATATTTTAACCACACAAACATAGTGATTTTTATCACAAGGTTTGTCCATATCGTACAAAGAAATGTCACTGGAATTTTTTAAAGCTGATGCACAAAACATGCACCCATGTCTAAAACAAACATATTACATCATCTTTTTGTCACTGCATCCAAGAGTTACACGGCTTTCATCACCGATTAAGAATTTACACGCATGAAAGTGTATTCCGCCTGCGATAACAGATGCCTTTCGGCATGTAGAACGTCTTGAGTTAAAACATTCTCTATATTTCTACTCCAGTTTTTTTATTTTTGGAGGTGAGCAGCAAACACTGCGTCAAGAAAGGAAACGCGTCAGCCACTCTTTATTCTTCTGCACAAGGAATATTTTTGCGTGTCTTCCAGATTTTCCTTCCGGTTTAAATCCTTTCAAAAAGATAAAGAGTATGATTAAGTGTTTTGGAAGCAAACGTCAAAACAGGCCCGGTTCATATTTTCAGATCTTTCAGCTGGTAATATATTAACTGGAGAAAGTAGGGAGTTCTCTTGTGCTGCTTTTTTCCTTCCTGTTTCCGTAGACTGTACGACACACGACTGACACTCTCACACACACTCATATTTTCTTATTTAAGACTTATGTATAAAATAGCCCGTTTGAGCTTTATTAAGTGCCGGGTCTTGAAGCGAAAAGCTGAAAGTTCCAAAGAAAGAAAGTGCATGCCTTTCTTTCTCTTCTAAAATATTTCCAGTTGGGCAATCTTAATTCTAATCTAACTCTCTTTAAAAAACCGAGTAACTAAAACCCGGACAGCTCAAGCTTGCTAATGTTGACTCAGGAAACTCTCCTGAAGAAAAAAGGAATTTTCCACTTCTGAAATACGAAAAGGAATTGCACCACTTTATTTGTAAAAAAACCGTATTCACCGTGCCTTCTTTTAAAGTTTTTAAAGGCCAAGTTTTTTGTGTGTCTTTTGTTCTAGTATAACTCTACCTAACTGCAAGCATACCCTTTGCAAAAGTTAACACTAAATTAGAAACGCAACTGTGTAGCTTTGAAATGAAAGAGATAGGGATAAGAAAGCATAACCTTTAATGCACACACTTTCATCACAAACATAGGTTTCTAGACAGAAATGTCTGAAGAAGGGTAATTGTGTTGGGAGACAACCTGTGTCGTTAGGCTAATGATTGGTAGCGTAATTAGCTAACGCACAGAAATAAATGATATGTGCACGTGGGAAGTTACAATTAAGATAAGTCTTTATTCAGTGAAACTACTTGCTAGTTGACAGAGTTGAGAGTGAGACAAGAATGGAAATGAGAATAGTTAATGAGAAGTGGACTGGGAGTAGGCCAGTAGGCCGGCAATGAGTTGATACATGTGGGGTTGCTTGAAAACCCCGGTGTAGTCGCGTGTTACCCACACACAACCTAGAGAATATTTTCAGTTGAGGGCCAGCAACAGTTCGGACAACTGAAAAATAAAAATAAAAGAATCCAAAATAGAACAAACTGCATAAACTGGAAACAGCAATAAATACAAATATTTAATGGAACCGGAAGAGCTATTTTAATTTTAATTTGAACATATTTATGAATATTACGAGGTATAAATTCAACGCAAACTTTTAGTTTGTGACCAGTTTTACTGCCTGCCACATAAAGTTGGGTTTTTTTTGAAGAGCAAACATGCCGCTTTTTATTTTCTTACAAGATTTTTAAACTCTAACATTAATCAGATTTCATTCCACACTATTGGTTGCAGTAATTGTGTCACTAACTTTACAATTATCCCCATGACCATTTACCTCATTTTTGTTGAAGATACGTTGTGTTCTCCAAAAAGCATTAATTTTAGCTATGTGTACATCCTTCTTTCTGTACTAGATTGATGTGCAAACCGGAAAATAAAATTAGATCCAAGAGAACGAGAAAGAATTTTCAGAATTGGAGAGCTTGCTTTTTCAGGACTAGATGTACCTTGGATACAATTTAGCTCTTTTTCTCTATGTCGCTTTAAATAGTAAATCTTTTCATTTCTGCTTGACTTTTTTCCCAAGTGTTGGAGATGGTAGCTGTTCCAATGTCAATATTAGCTGGATAATGTGCGCGCATACACACACTATTGCATATACTCTTCACTCTAGTGTCTGTTCTTTGCCTTAAAACTCGTTCCCACTGTACCGCTTTTCCAGAAAGGATTAGAAATGAAGGGAGTTTCAAGTGGAAATCTTGTAAAGGATTGTGTACACAGTCTATTCTCACGTTGTTAACTAAAAAGGGTAGAAATTTCTGTGTAAGCAGTCAAGAGCCACTTAATGTTACTAGTTACACGTAAATGAAAAAAAGGGAGAAATTTGAGGAAGAAAGTTTTTAAGGAGGAAAAACCGAGTTAGAAAATTTATAGGGTTTTGAATAAGGAATTACTGTTTTGACTCTTATTACCAAGCATGTAACCAGTTTCAGCTGTTGCTGAAAATGAAAGAATAAAAGGTGGGCATGGCGGAAATTGGAAAGAAAAAAGAAGAAGCTCTTAAGCTAGAAGTTGCCCACCGTTTAAAAAATTAAAGCTTTAAAAGCGTTTACAATTGCTTGTAAGATGTATCCAAAAAAATTCAAGCTAAAAATCAAGCAACTGTAAAATTATATAAGAATTTTTTGAGCACTTCTACTTCTGTTCACTTCCTGTTCAAGTTCCTGCCATTTTATCTGGCATTGTTGCATGACCAAATGTAGTCGATCAAGCGGTTGCCTTTGTTGTTTTCTAGCATTGGATCATGTAAAAAGTATAAGTGTGTAGCCTCACACTCCAGGTTTTTACACCTTTAGAGAGAAAAGTCATGCTGTGTAGTAGTCCATCATTCAAGTTAACAGGCTTAAAGCCATTTTTATACCTGGTTGGGGAACGCAAAGCAAAAATATAACAAGCACATTTTCTACCTTGTTGGAAATTAATGGTTTAAGTGACTAGAGTGTTGATAAGAATCTGCGGGTTTTGGTCCTGCAAGTCATTCTAGACAACAAAGTTGCAGCCTTGTTAAAATAGCTGTGTTTGTTTTTAGGTTTAAGAAAAAGAAAGCAACGTAGTGTTTTAGAAAAGAGTAATATGATTATGCGTACATGTAAATTAAGTTACCAGGTTTGGTAACAAGCTAAATGTTGAAGCGTAAAAATCCATTACCCGAGTTACATGTTTTAAAAGAGCGCTCAGGACTCTAAACCCTAAAATGTATACTTGTATACTAAAATGAAGAATGATCCAAAATTGTTTCACTTTCTTTTAGGTCTCCTTTTTGTTTCCAATGTCAGCAAACTACACTTGAAAAGTGAGCAACTTCCAGGACACCATAGTTAAATAGATTTTTTCTTTAGTTCAGTTTACTGGTATGCGCATTTACCTTCGTTTGAGAAACTGTGTTTCTACAACACTAACTTCATTCATTGAAATCGGTTATGCCGCTTTATAGCCCTTCATAATTTCCTGGAGTTTTACTTACTTATCTCTGCAGAGAAAGTAAGACAGTTATTGATTACCTTTTCGTGCGTGAGTGAGTTTATAAAAAGGGTGAGATATCAGAGAATTTCTGGTTGGATTTGGCTTGACAATGTATTGCTTTTAGAAAAAAAGTAGAATGTTTTTCAGGATGAAGCTACTCGGTGCTTGTGTTGGGGTAATAATACATAAAAACGTGCAGATAGGGGCATTATTATTAGCATTAAAGTCCAGAAAAAAGAGAAATGCAAAGCCAAGTAAAATATGGAATTGCATTTCCGTAGTTTACGATTATGTTTATTCTGCGACAGAGAGGGTTGATATGAGTGTCTGAGTTTTTATGGGACGAGTAGGTTGGAAGGAAATAGATAATAAGAATGGTGATCATATTTGATGATGCCATTATGATGGAAAAGAAATGCCCATGAATCAAAAACGGTTTATTAAAAAAATATTTGTTAAATTGGAAACAAAATCTACCAGACTTTGGTTTTTCCAATCTTTACAATAAATATATTAGAATGCTAGAACATGAAAAGCACATGGCGTTTTGAACACACAGATTTATCAATTACTCAATTAGTAACATTTTTTTCCACAATATATCAAACCAGAATAAACAGAACGTCTTCAAATAATTTAGCCAAACAAAATGTAGCTCCAGGCAATAACATTTATGTTTATTGAACCTAAAAATAATGCAACAGGCCACAAACCCCATTTGTTTACAGTTTTTCCTTATTTCAGTTTAATCCGACTGGCACGCATACAAATATCAGCAACCAGCAAAACAAAAGGAAATTAGTTTTCCTGCCTCGATCTAATCATATTAAATAATACGAACAACTATCGTATGCTGTAACATTTTCCGATGAGATAATACTAGAGCTGTAAACTTGTACACGTACACGCGTGTACACGGATGAAAACCGTGTCGTGTGTATATCGTGTTGGACAAAACACGACACGAATTTGGTAGTACACGAAACGTTTTGTACACGGCATACCAGAACACGAAACGAACACGGTTGAAAAACGTGTATGTTTGACAAATTTTTATTCATGCTGAATTCTCATGCCACACTTGGACAAGACGACATCATTTGTCGAAAACTGTCATCTTTTTTAATTGTTTATTCGATATAAAACCTTTTTATTTGTAAAAGCTAAAAAAATCTTAACTAAAACACAAAAACCTATCAACTATTCCAAATACTAGTCGCAATGAATACCATTTTGTTTTTACTTATACTGTATACATTACACGATTTTTACACAGTTTTTATCGTGTTCTGGTAAACACGAAACGAACACAACACGTTTAGGTGGTACACGAAACGAACACGGAAAATTTATATCGTGTTTGCTTGTACACGACACGGAATTTTGATGGGTCAAATCGTGTACACGTTTACAGCTCTAGATAATACAGTACCGAGCCAAGACTGGTATCTCAAGCGGATATCTAGAAAAGGCGTTGTTTTCGCAACAAGTGTAATTTTCCGAAAAGTGAAGTGCTTTTTTAAAAGCTTTACACTGCTTTCATGGTACTCGGCACGTTTGTTGTCCCAACTGCTCATTAATTACACTGGAGAGTTCACGCAACAATGCGCGTTTAGCGATGGACAAAACATGAAAACCTTTAACTGATTATATTATTGGGAAGAAGCACGTGTTCGTTTTCAGGTTTAACACCGGACATAAATCACTTTTCCCCTTGACAACTACGTTGTTTGGAAAAATTGTATCTAAACGTATAGCAGACCTGACCAGCTGATAAATTTACGTTTGTGGCGTGGAAATGATACACCGTCTCCAATGCTAAATCAGTATTTTTACACGATATGCGTTCACTGTATTATAAATATATTCAAATAAACTAAATACTAAAAGCTTTCAATGCGTATATAGCCTCATGTCACATTTCAAAACATCAGGAAAAGTAACAACATTTTGTGATAACCATTTTTTCAATAATATGCCATCCCACGCACTACTGAATGCTATTCGTTCCCTTTGGACGTCCCTGGCGGTTGTCACAAAAAATGGGAACTGATGCCAGAAACATAACGTGCACTTGTTATAGTACCCTTTGTAAAAATACAGGATTCCCGTTTCTTTCTTCTAAAAAGACACTAATCACTTGTAGTAATGTCTTCCTGTTATATTCTTCTATTCACGATCACGATTTTTACTGTATAAAACTGAAATAACATAACAAGTACTACAAGGACAAAAATGAAGGAAACGAGTGGTGTGTCATCATGGCGTGCGTCTGACTTGATTATTACCACTACTAGGGAAGAAGTGTCAAAGTTAAGCATCATGCAGCTTCTAGTTTTCAGTAAACCCAAAACGAAAGCAGCTTTTCCCTTACTCTCTTTCTTTCTTTCTCTCTATTAGATTAATGGAAACGTCAACATAACCAACGTGAGACTGAGACTGTTACTCATGCTTTGAGAAATGAGGTTACTTGCTTTACTTGCTATTTTGTATTTACGTAACAGGTTTGCTAGGATCACAAGTCTCAGCGGCATTTTTTCATCTAGCTAGCTCACTGGAGAGATACACGTGTACATAGTTTTGGCCCGTTTCTTCTTCTTACCTTACAGGATAATGTTAACGTTTAGTTTTGGGGGTAAACTAGCTTGTTGACTTTAAGTTAACCGAAAGCGAAAGTCAGATAATGTTTTTTGGGTGTTGCAATTGAAGCTAAACCAAATTAGAAGATATTAAAACTGTCCTAATGTGTTTCTACTGCTGGCAAAGTTTGGAATGTAGGCAAGGTTAGAAAATTGATTGTTAAATGAGCTAGCTTAACGGCAACAATAATATTTAGTTTCGCTTGTTAACATTCCAACGAAGAATTAGATTGTCGAATTACAGGATTTTACTCGATATTAAATGTTAAATATTTTTTAACTCAAGAAAAAATTAAGTGGCTGAATTTATATGGAAAGCACAGAAAGCAGGAAGCTATTGAAAGCTTGGCTGTGTTACGTGTTTGTAAAATTCCCTTTTTTGTCCACTGTCCGCTTCAGATGATCTATGACACTTTTACATCTTTAAGGTGATACGCTTACCGCTTGTTCTAATAATCAAACAGTCCACCAGATAATATTTCATGTTTTCACTAACCTCTAAAGTGGAATAATATACTATTTACATCGTGACAAGTTCTATATAGCTTGCAAAAAATCCATCGAGCTCAGTAAAGGTGCAAAGTGCACCCTTAGTTAACCATTTCAAGTCCAAATTGTTTTTCTCCTTATCATTATTACGGTAATCATGCAGCAAATGAATGAAAGTGAACTAAAGTTTCACCAAAGTTTTATTTCCTTGGTTATGTAAACTTAGTTGCATTGTGGAATTTTTAATTTTGAGGACATTTAGATGCACCAAATCAAGTGATAAAGGTTGTACTTTCTCTTTTATGGTAGCCATGCGAGTCACGCTTTCACAAAAGCAAAATGTAAACAGAAACAGAACGACACAAAACAAATAAAGTTGAAGTTATAGAGGAATAACAAAAAAGACAAAACAAGAATAGCCTTTTGTGCTCAGCATTACCAGTTTCTTGTTATTACAATGACAATACAGCAACTTAAAGAAGCTTGTATGAGAATGGAGAAACCTTCCACATAATATATTTTCTTAGATAGCGAGTCGCCTGTGATGGTATGTGCTTTCTTTCTTTTTCTTTTGTGAAAAATTGTTTTGTTGCTAAAATAAGCTTAAAGAAAGAAATGAATACTATGAACTATGAATGAAACTGGCTGCTTTCCTGCTGAGAATACGTGAGTTAAGTGGCAAGGCGTGGAACATCATATGAAAAAAGCAAAAAAGTAAAGACTGCTTGTAATGCATGCAATGGAGTTGCAGTATAGTACGGTAGCAGCAGAGGTAAAAACCGTCATCAGTCAAGTGTCAAATTTGTATGCATATTTGGAAATGGGATTGGAGATCGATGAATCTTGGAGAAGAATCAGAGCTAAATGAACATAGTCAAGTAAAAGTGTGCAGTGCAATACATTGTTTCTGAGGATTTTTAAAACATAAGTATTATGTCGATTTGACCCTTGCAATATTACAACATGGACAATCTGCACAAAGCCACTGTCATGAGTTCTACACCAAGTTGATGTCATCAATAGTATAATATATACTGTTGATAATATTTGCACTTGACTTCCCAACAACCTGCCTTCCTGCTCAGCAGGTTGTCGCTCCTAAGACGACTTTGTGTAAAGCTGATGATATGCCACCCGTGACGTTTACGTTTAATTTTGTAACATGCTTGCAACTCAACAAGAGTATCATATAAACACAGTCAGTAAGTAGTCTTTTAGCATTATTATCATGACGAAAATGAGTTTCTAGCATTTCAAAAGAAAAGCTTGAAATTAAATCATTGGCTTCTTCCAGACGTGCATTGACATTAATAATGAAAATAAAAGGATTTAGTTGTCTTGGACAAGCTTTCCATTATCTTGTTATATGTTGCTAATGGCTAGAGTGCAAAGTCCTTTCGTCAGGACGGTTTTTTGATGTTATGAATTATGCAGTGGAATTTAATTACACAAGTCAACAAAAGCAATGCTTGACTGTTTAGCTATTTCAGGGTTTGACGTCGAACTGCCGTTAAAAAATATTTCAGAGTTCAAAGTCGCATTAGATTGGTTGAAGTTCTTTCAAAACCGTTTTAGAAACTTACACAAATTTGGATTCTGTGCTCAAGAAATTCAAAATCCAATTCTCGTGCACGCAACATAATTTTTCTAGATTTAATTACGTCAACGCCGCAGTTTGAGAAAGTAAGTTGTAAGCTTGTTTTGATGCGCTTTCACGTACGATTGCGTTTCTCTACCAAAGCATGTAGATAAAAATGCGGAAAAGTTGTCTTTCCCAGCGGATTAGAATGACTATCATGCATGGCTTAAAAATATGTTTGGCTGGAATTTATTCCTGGATGCGGTGGAATAAAACATTTCTCATGTCTCAGCAGTTTTACCTTGTCTGGCTTGATGACTTTGCTACTCTGTCTCTCTCTCTGCAGTCCATTGGGAAAAAGGAAGACGGAGAATAAATGAAGTAAGCGAGCATCCATTAAAATGATGAGTTTACCTTATCCCATTTTGTTGTTTCGCTAGCAGAAGTAAAAAAGCGAAGCATAATTGCAGATATGGTGGATAAAAAAGTAGGGCTTAAAAAAGTTGGATACTGAAAACCTTAACGGTTGTTTTAATCATGTAAAAGGACTGAACGGTAATTTGCTCTTGCATACGTAGTATTTTACGAAGAACTAAATTTATAAATGCACTGACTATATGAGGTATTAAAAGTATGACATCTTTCGTTTTGTTGTGATTTACACTAATTGGGGTCAAACCCCAAACAATATAAACGATATATTTTAATTTCATTTCAGATTAATTTTTATATTAACTCAATCCTCATCTTGCATCTAAACCTGAAAAACCAGCAAATTATTCCTTGCGGAAATTGAGAAAGTTGAAAGCCGTTTTACTTATTACGTAAACAATTGCACAGAAATTAGTCCGGAGATAGTTAGTGACCACATGAAAACGCAAAATTAACCAAACATTTGAAAAGGAAATAGCCGTTTTTATAGTGATTCACAAAATATTTCTAAATTTTATTACATATTTTCTTTCTTAAGCAATCCAATATTTCAACTGTTCGTTTTTGTTTCGTGTCAAATTTATGTTTCCGCAATATTGAGTTAGTTTTGTACGAAAATTTATTCAATTTTGAAACACGTGTTGATAATATTAAAAGGTACTTTTACGAGTCACTTTATTACCTACGCATCATTTAGCTACGAATATTTCTACACTTGTAAGACAATGTGGTGAAAACATGGACATGACTGGAATGATTCCAGTGGAATCTATGCATTTGTTTATCTGTCTGAAATGCCATTACAGAATGGCTAAAAGGTCATACAAAATAGTCGGTTTATTACGTTATGCCATTTGCGTCCCACGCATTCTACGACTTTCCCTACGCATCTGTCAACTTGATTCGCTGGTATCTCTTGACGGCTGACTTAGTTAGTTAGTTAGTTAGTTTGACTTTATTCAAAAAGAATAATCTGGCATCAGTGTGAAATGTGAAATCAACAGAAAACACCACACTGTTTTCAATGCCATAAAAGATCTATACAATTTCCGTTTTTTTCTATAAATCCATATTTTAAATTCTAATCAAACAACATAAGCCGAATTATCAACAATAATTGCTAGTCTACCAATTTAGAAACTTATAGTAGTACTTTTTCGTTTTCGTTTCGTGACTTGAGGCAGGGGAAATATTCAATTCAGTTGAGTGCACATCTGTGTCACACAATAGCAAAGGTTATTCGTACATATTTTTGGAAATGTTTTTTTCTTGTGGGAAAATGGATTAAGAGTGGCTTTCAGCAAGTATTGTCATGTATGTTTCATAATAAGTAATTAAAGCAATGCACAGCAACCCTGAATTGCCTCCCTTTTTCATTTCCCCTTGACTTTTTTCGTCTGTTTACTGTTTTGATTAACAAGGTTATTAGTAAATGTACTTTTTTGCTGATGCACTTCAAGTTAATTGATTAGTTTTGTTGATGCACTTTTACACCGCTCTGAAACAAAGTTTCATTGTTCGGCAACAACTAGTTTGCATGTGTTTGGTCGTCGTGAAAGGATTTTGATTAAATTGAAATGTTTAACTTTTATAATTCTGGTCAGCCAGTTTGAATAACCAAAATTTGAAATATTTTATAAATTGGAACATCATTAACTCACAAGATAACTAAGTGTGGAGTGTTTTTACTTAATCTGTTCGACATCAGATATCTCGTTCAAGATTGATAACCATTTTCGACGGCAAACTTGCTCGTGTTTCTTCAGCTTTCTTGTTAAACCAAGATTCTTGTATGAGTTTCAAAAAGTATTTAGTGGTTCAAAACTATATAACCTGTGCGTACCGTATTCTTTTTAACAAGACGTGAATCAGATCTCACCACAGCATAAAGTCAGTTTTAAAGCGCAATTAACTTAATTAATATCAAATAGGTTTTTGTGGTAGAGAAAACGCACTAATTATAATTAAACCTAAGATTACTTGTCCGGCCAATAAAATCTAGTATCTGCATTACTAAAGAATACTTAGGTATTTTCCAACAACTCAAAAGCTGCTTCAGTTTTCACATTTTTTTCAAACAAAACAGCATAGCGTTAAATGGAAAAGTTTGAATTTTTATTAAAATATTTTCAGAAAAATGATCAAACAGATACAACTGCTCCCATATAACCAAGCAAAAATTACCTTCGTGTTTAGTGCTCTCGTACCATTTTGTCACGGAGTAATCAAAACGCTGCGCACACAAGCAGAACTTATATGCTAAGCCGCTTACCACTACTTCTACATAATTTCAGTCTATTTGATAAAACCATTCGATTTTCAACGCTATCCAAAAATGCACAGTGGCGAAATCGAAATCAAAAGAAACCTGGGTATTTTAGAATAAAGCGCATTAGCTCATTTTTAGCCACATTGCACTTTGTTTGAAAATAAATCAGTATTCAGCATTGTTACGTAAATTGTCGCGACTCTGTTTTTGCCGAGTTGAGAGTTCCTACTGTTCCTGTTGATATTTAATTTCATTTGCCAAAATTATGAGCCGAGAGCATTTTAGGAAATTTATAAGCATAATTAGGTAAAGAAATGTAAATAATATTCCAGTTTACAAGACTTCAGTCAGTTTCAAAGTATGTGGGATTTGTTGCATGTTGACGACGGTTATAACAGTAAACCAGTATACAACCTATTAACATTAATAGATAAATTAAACATAATAATCACTACGTTAAAAGCAATACTTAATTCTAGCAAAATGGTAAATCCGAAGCCGAAACCTCACGTCTATCAAAATATATGAATTTCTAGCTTTTGTTCTATCATAGATATAAGCGTTTAGCACTTGCGCGCTTTTAATACGAAATTTGCGGCCCATTTTGGTACAAAAGCCAAAAACATCATCCGTTAATCCTTTGTAAAATAGAATGCAGGAAATTGGGCAATACATGCTATTCTTAAATCGTTTCCTTTAGAAAAGGCAAACAAAAGGATTTGAATGTCATAGAAAGCCTTTCGGAGAAACTTTCAACCTTTGATAACGTCTTTAGCTAAATGTTTTGTGTTTGACATTTAGTTGGCTTTTATTGTTTATCACCGACATACTAAGATTTTGGCAAGGAATAATATATTCATATTAAATGTCAGCTTTTTATTAGAAAATCTTAGAGAATACTATGCAGCCGGAAATGGAAATAGAGTAAAATGCGTGTATTACACGTGTCATCTACAATTGACATTTGTCATTATAGTAAAGAGCCATTGTTTCGTGATACTGAATACCCGAGTTGTTAGTCGTAGTTGTAGAATCGCAATGTACAATTGCTCAAGTCGAATCAGAAAATGTAGCAATTCAAAACTTGTGTATTGACATATTGTAATTCACGTATATTTTGTGCTGTGAACACTGTCACATATAACAAATCATTAAATTAAACAAAAGCTTTCTTCGCCGTTCTTTTAAATTTCTCACATAAATGGAAAAGTCGGGTGAGCTTTATGAACCTATTATTCCGTATTTCTGAAAAGAAAACAAAGTTTTTTACCTTTTTCTTTTATTTTGCAAAACTGAGAGGAAAGCAAAAACATATAAAATATAAGGAGAAAACAGGAAGAGTTACTAAATAGCACAGGAAATAAATAAAGTAAACACAGGAACTCTTTAATTTACGCTTTGATATTCATTTAGCTCTTTAAAATTCACAAAATGGTAAATATGGATATTCAATAAAGTCTATGAAAAAAATAAGCGTCGTTATCCGAATAGATATAATGATAGCTCAATCATCCTCCAAAAAGTTGGAAAAGCTTATAAACAAACTCCACATTTGTACAGGAAATGGATCCATGGTCGTTTTGTTTGATGTTGTTTCCCTGCTGTTGCATAACGCACAAACGCTTCCTTACAATTATATGTTGGTGACTTCTTGCATGGCTGCCCCTGATGGCTTTAGCAAAAAACGTTGGAAAACTGCAATACTAGTGAAAATTGAAGTTAAATGAATATGAAGGATATTGCGGTAACCCAATTTATTTACAAGTTATTCTGCTCCTTTTGCTTTAATTTTCAACAGAATTTTATCAATTTGCATATAAAATATTTATTGCAATTTATTTGATGTATTGTGTTTCCAACTTATGTATGCATACAGGATTATCCTCATTATTAAGCGATTGCGCTCCATTGGTGCAGAAAATACACAGCTATATCAGAAAGATTTTATTTCAGCTTTATCCAGATTTACATGCAAGTGCTGGATTCATCAAATGTATAGTTTACACGCTTGAATTGGACTTTCGCATAATATCAAAATAATACTGGTTGTGCTATCAATACAAACAATGCATTTGCACATGAGCAGATCTACTTCATAACACATAGCAATAAATACTAAATACGCATTAAAGTAGATATTGAGACAAGTTGCACTCGATCAGAATGGAAAAGAGTGCTGTGCGAACAGATAAACAGCGAAATTTGGAACCGGAAATAATGATCCCTAAAATATGTTTTTATGATGGACCTAAAAATGATTTTAGCATTCAGGTAGCGTCTGGAACAACAGATGAATTACAATTTATACCCTTGAGGCTGTAATGCCAATGGCCGGGGCTAATAAGTTAGAACTTAATAAAAAAAATTGTTTGGAAAGCGTCATAAAACTTCACTTGGTCAGCAGCATTGCAGCATCTCCACTTTGAGAATGTGCGGTAGCACTTCTTTTTTTTGGATTTTACTCACGTTCCGAAAAAAGTGAAACTTGAGAGCATTTCATGATATTTTTTGGTGTGGATATAGCGTTTTTGGTGCACTTACATTAGTTTATTATCGTCCCCGGATGATTTTGTTGTCTAAAAATGCGCAATATAGTTGTCCTGATTTACAGGTTTGAGCGTGTGAAACTGATAATGAAAATAATGTACATGTGTTTGAATTTTTTTATTAGGACAGTATGATTTTTGGCTTTAAGTGCTTTTGAAAGGTTTTATGCAATCATATGGTCAATATAATGTGCTTCTGTATTAATTTGTAGTGTATTGAATTAAAAGACTTAATTACAGAGTCCATGAAGCAAAATTTGTAGACACTGTTTGAGTACCTGGTAAATAAAGATTCAAAAATGCTTTGTATATAATTTCTATCGTAATCGTAAGATCTATGAAAGGATCCAACAATTTTAATTTTGGGACTGAAATTCTCACAGATGACTATGCAACGGCAGCAAGCAGGAAAACGCATGGATGAAGCAATACAAAGATTTATAGATGGACAAATCGGAGAAACTTTTGCGTCATTCTACCCATTCAGTTTGGTTTCCTGATATTTTTCGTTTACAAGGTAGATAGAAATCAATTTATATTGAGTGTTGTAACATAAGCTCATTTTTATTTTCACCAGATTTTCAATTTACAAAAGTCACATAAGAATTTTAACAAAATTTGAATTTGAAATGCGCTTCCAGAGAAAAAGGAAAAGTGTTTTCGTATGTATTGTATGCATATTCAGACAAGATTGATTAGATTTGCTTTTTGAATACAATAATACATAATTAATTAATTTTTGTACAAAATACCTAAAAGCTACATAATGATGTGTATGCTAAAAATTCTGAAGAACTTGTGACACGGTAAAAAACATATTATAAATATTTATCACAATATGTTGTATGAATTTTATCGTCTTTTTATGTATGTTATGTGCGAGTCTACATATAAGTGAAAAGAGAAAAGATGTTTTTGTTTTAGAAAGATATTGAAAATGTTACTAGCTAGTAGTTAGTCGGCGCTGTGTTTATTTAAAAAATTCTTCATTTCTGATTGATTGAGTCTTTGACGTTTAGCTAGCCAAGGGTGAGCTAATTAGCAAATACGTTGTATATTTAATTTTGTCTCGTTCTTCACACCGGTGAACATATAAATTAACACCGGGTTGTTAACTGAATTTAGAATATGACGTCGATTTGCTGCTGCAGGTACTTAGACTCAAAACTGGAATGGGAAGAAAGTGAGTCAAAACCAGACACAGAAATACTCCAATGGTAACGTGGCAAATGCTAGACTGAGCGTTTGCTATGCATCCACCTCGAACTAAAAATTAAGAAATAAAAAAATGTAAAAGGATGTCAAACCCAAGCAATATCTTTTTTTATTTACCTAAAAGACTGGCTTCCCTGTTGTCTTGAAACACGGGAGAGGTAGCCACATTGCTAAAACTGTTTGTGCTGCTGTAGTGAAAGTCGGTCGCTGTCTTTCTCGAGTTACCCACCACACGCTCATCCCCATCCTGCCAGAACAAAGTGGAAATGCTGGCTATGCATCTAACTTTCGCTTCTCCATTTTCGTTAAAGTGCTCCGGAGCCAAAGTAATGTTGAGCGTGGACTCGGACTGCTCTTTCTGTAAGTTTGTAGGTAGCATTCTACCGGCAGTTCGATTACGAGGCTTGATTTGGTATACTCCGTATTCAATCTAAAGAACAGGAAAAAGAGAAAAAATCTATATAGCCACTAGTGAATTGTTAATGCCGAGTAATTGGAAGAATACTTCGTTTTATTGCCAATCTGTAGTTTACATGCAATGTTGTCAATAATTCAGAACAATATTTTTTGTACGAGTAGACGTTCAGCTTAGGCATTCCATATTTGTAATGCTACAGATGACATCCTAACATATTCAAAGAAAATAGTTCCATTGTAAGTTATTGCCCAAAATTGTCAGTATATGGACACATAAAGCTTTTCATTACTTCAAATTTATTCTTGAGCAGCTCGACTCGAGCAGAATGTCATGATATATAAAATGCAGCTGTCAATAAAAATAAAGTAATGATGAAACATGATGAACCCCATAAAACCTTAGGTATATTTCTTCCACAAGCTCACAGGAAACGGAAATTTGAATAGTGCACGTATTTTACTATCCTATAGGTAAATCCATTTGAAAAGATCATAATGTTCAATTTTACATGAAAAGAGATAACTGTGTTTAAAGTTTTGGCGTTCGATTTCGTTTCTATTGGGTACCAATAGTCTTTATGGGATTGTGGATGTTCACACATGCTTTAATAGAGAAATTTGTCTCAATATTATTACCTACAACGATTTGGATTGTCGAGCAATTTTTTGCTAGAACAAGTGTTCTGGGGAAAGTTGAATACCAGGTAAGCACAATTTCACTAAAATATTGAAAACTGCTAAAAACGCGTTTGTGCATGAGTTTGGTTTCCTTTTGCTTTTGGATTCGATGCAGATATGGGATGAATGGGATGGGATGCTGTCCCTAGAGACCAATTTTAAGAACTTTCATTTTCATTCCATTTTCCCCTATGCAATTTGTTAGCTATGAATGGTCAATAACCTAGAATTTTAAATTGCTTTAGCTGACAGAAAAATTGGAAAGGAAGCATAGCATAGATGTACACAATTTTGTATTTTGTTTCGTAGTATATTTACAGAGGAAATTGGAAAAATATTGTACGCATTTAGGTGTATTCGTTGGATAGTTGCTGCTAAACATGCAAGATATAAATTGTTAATAGGTTTGTTGGCTTATAGAACTTAATGTGCAGCAAAGGCCTTACCGGAATGTCGTTAATGTACCAGGAGAGTCTAGCGGGGGGAAAAGAACGAGCTGAAGTACAGTTTAATGCCAGACTTTCTCCGGTTTCGTATTCGTCCCGGGTATTGCCGCTTATCTGGGGACCTTCTTGGGGCAAATCTGTGATTGATGAGAATAAGCGACCAAGATATGTTCTTAGGCTACAGTAAAAGTTGAAATTATAGTAGATATTGTATTGATTTAATTTATGATCGGTTTGAAATATGTATCAGAAATGAAATGTAAAAGTTTTCTTACGAACAACGGTCATTCGACCTTCTCCTGACACTGAAGCAAATGAAGGTCCTTCCGCACTCACTTCGCACTTGTAAACACCAGTGTACCTTAGATCCAGGGGTCCAAGTGTGACAAATTTTTGATCTGAGCCTTCCATCTTTAAAAAATACATTCCAATATGATATGGTTTTAATCTTGACGTCATAAATAATTTTTATACAACTTTCTTATTTATATACATTCACACATTAATTCCAACCAAAAAATAATATACGTACTAACGCCATTTTCCTAATCCATCTGTTAAAAAATAAATGCTGCAAATGCATTTCCGACAACTTTTTGCACGAAATACTTCTTGCCATTTTAAATCTTAACTAACTAGTTTCATTAGCACACAAAATATGATTAAGTGGAGCTAAAAGTTATTTTGCAGCAACATTTATCAACGGTAATTCAGATTTTACACCTTTTGGTTCCTTCAACTTTTTTCAAAAAAGACAAAATATTTTTTATCTGATTTCTCAGGGAATACAGTTCACACTGCTATTCATCTACTCACTTGGCAACACAAGGAATCAAGAGAAATTGAAGAATTCAACTTTTCTCCCTTTTCGACTCATAAGCAGGCTTTATGGCTTTCTTTCTCAGAATTTGAGCTGTTTGAATTTTGGCCTGGTAGCAAACAACTCGGCAGCAAGGCCTTGTAGCAAGTAGTCAGCAGACATATCTAACTGAACATATAAACCGTATGTCTGTTGCATTTTTACTTTTGTGGCTTCCAAATCCAGCAGAAAATATTCAAAAGATGGGAGGACGTGATAGCGTAATAACCTTTACTGGTCTTTTACATGCATAAAATGTAGTGTGTTATGAATACACTTCCTATGTTTTATGATTTCGCACTGCACCAACCAGACAGGCTGCAAAGTACAAAAGGAGAAAGTGTGAAGGTAAATATTGTGGCTTTTCACAATTACGTGCTCAACGTCAGACCGAACCTGTTTTTAATATTTTTACTTTTACTTTTGTCCGTGAAATTGTGCAATGGTGTGCACTATGGTGTGGTTTCGGTTTTTGACTGTAATTTTCAACGTGGGCCTAGAAATCGCAAAAATTGTGAAAGCCAAGTCACGTCATACAATTAGAACACTTATAAGGGTAGTGTAAGCAAATGCGTACAAAAATAATATTTTTCATTGTAAAATGCTCAAAAATATAAATGTGGTGAGATATGGTAGTGTCAAGTGTTAACCTCAAAATAAAATGTAAAAGTGCAATTATGTTAATTTCTATTTGAACCTAAATTCTCCTTTCTTGTTCCTATGTGCGTCATTCCAAAAGTTCATTGTTACTTGATCTCTAACTTGTCAATATACTCAATGTTAAATCCTAAAATCTTGTGAAGTTATATAAGGATCGAAAATGTTTTATTTGCTTTAGTGCGGGACAAGCTATCGAAGATACTAGACCAGGGAGTGGGTAGTTCTCGTGGCTTGTTGCAGACTCAGGAGTGAGAATGCTTGTAGGGTCGTAGCTCTGTATTGAGTTGCCAATATTCTCGTACTAAGGAGATTCCTGGATTGGGAACTTTGATGGATTCCTGTATTGGGATCTAATGCGGATTTGTACTAAAACTCTTTTGTTAATCTCTTAAAATCTTCCTTAACTTAAATTAAATACTACCTCTCACACACTAACGATCGGCATTAGCCAGCGGCCTCGTCTTCTCTTATTTTGACATCTCCCGAACCCAACATAAGATATTGGTTTCGGAGCATAATATTCTCTCTCGACATAAAATACCTTATAAAATGGCGCCCAACCGCAATGATCGTGTGTGAAGAGGTCTTTTCTTATATCAAATGTTAGATAATCGTAGTTTTAGTAATAGATCGCCAGCAGTCTCATAGATGTTAAGATAAGTTAGTATTTGGTATATTTAGTTTTAAGTAAGTATCTAGCTTTTTCGTAAAATCATTAAAGTTGTTTTCCAAGGTCCGATAGGATTAAAAAGCTTCAGCTTTGAACAGAACACCACACGACAAATTTCCCGTTTCATTTTCTTTTCAAAATGTTTGGAATATTTGGTGGCAGTTCTCCTTCGCAAGAAGAAGAACGTTCTGTCTCGGGTAACCCCATGTTAAATGAGCTTTTAGGAAACATAATGCAGAATCAGGATATTATGATGAAAGAGTTAGAAAGCTTGAAACTAGGTAGAAAGAAAAGGCATCAGAATAGATTAGCATCAGCAGAAAAAGAACGGTTAGCTAGAGCCAGCACCCTACCACATAATTATGCAGCTAGCAGCGACGACGAAGAACTAGAAAAGGTAGAAAATGTAGTTTCATCAGACGAAGAGGCAGGCGCACAGCAGCACACAAACGAAAATCAGGATAGCAATACAGGTACACGACACCGCTGTCAAAGTCCAGGTCTAGATGAGAATGCACAACTGTCAGGAGAGCAGCTTAGTTTGCATAATCAGCACCAATTAGTAACACCGATGCTCATGATAGATCCATTGTCAGGGTTAAACTTTTCAACTTACGATAGTATGGCAACTACACCACAGGCTTTTCTAACTGAGGTAGAGGAATTATTAACATTAAAACATATTCCAGAAGGTCAGTGGCATTTGTTAGTCGGTAGGATGTTCACTCCTAATTCAGAACTCATGGCATGGTGGAGGGCAAAGAAAGGTAGCATCACGTCTTGGAAGCATTTTAAAAAGGAATTTCGTGCATATGAATGTCATGGCACTTCATACGACACCCAGATGGAAAACTTGTTTCGTAGAAGACAAAAGTTCACCGAACCATTCGAGACTTACTGTTGGGACATATACAAGCAGTTCATGCGGCTATCACCTCAGACTAGGGAAAGGCATATAATAGAGCGAATAATAAATTCATGCTTAGCTGATATTTCCATACTTCTAAATCAATATGACTTCCATTCAGTAGACAAGTTAATTGCAGAAGGAAAGGTAAAAATAGCACATCTCAATAGGGTTAGAAAAATCGATAAGAAACCATTGCTACGAATTAGACAGTCAGACCCAATGCCAGAATTTCAGAATAGAAATAAGCAAAGTAACTATCAGCAAAATTCATCTAACCATAAAAACCATGCTAGTGAGGGTAAATCATCGCAAAACGAAGCCAAGGAACAACATGAAGGTAAGAAAATGGATGGTAACACTCAGCAACACATCTCCCGAACCCAACCATCAGGCAATGTTCAAAGTAGAGGTAACCAGCATTTGGGTTCGGGACAGCAGCAACATAAAGGAAACAACCATACAGGTCAAGCGGCTATACATACAACACAAACACAGAACAGCAATAGGCAGGGTAATCATCAAAAACAACAAAATAGGCAGGGAAATTCAGAAAAGCGTAATGGAAAATTCTGCACATTCTGTAAGAAAACTAATCATACAATCGAGTACTGCTATGCTAGACAGGCCATAACCTACATGAGCATGAATAGTTATCAGCATACAAATAATCCGTTCCCACAATGGCAACAGCAGCCACAAAGTGTATATCAAATGATGCAAAGCCAGCCACTCTACCAATCCAATACTCAACAAACATCTTTGGCTAACTCGGGTTCGGGATATGGCTCTGGTTCAGGTTATACCTCGGGTTCGGGATATGACTTGGGACAGGCACATAGCTCGAGCTCGGGAAACTGCCAGCGCAACGAGGAACAGAGGAGTCATTTCTCGTTCCTGCGCTAATTGGTAGAGTGACTCCCCAAGTAAAGATAACCATTAGGAATGATAATCGCATGCAGCATTTAGTTTCATTATTAGACACGGGAGCAACGCACAACTACATCACCAGACACTCACTACAAAAACTAGGAATAAAATATGATACATCGTTCATTCGTAAAGTAACTATAGGAGATACAACGGTAGTTAAATCGTTAGGCATTGTTAATCTTACTTTTAAACTAGCAAATAAGGTACTTAATAGCGATTTTGTAGTTATGGAAAACCTTCCTTTTAATATAATAATTGGCGCAGAATTCATGGTAAAACATGGTATCTCTATCCATTTAGGTGCAGGAACATATTCTTTTCATGATAAACCACAACATGCGTATTCGATGAGTAACAAGCATATAATATGTGCATTACAGGGGCTAAATGAAGAACAGAAAAATCAGGTAGCTCAACTCTTAGACCAATATTCAGACGTTTACAATAAAAAGATAGGATGCACAAATTTAGTTAGATGCGAACTGAAGGTATCAGGTGACCCCATAGCTCAAAAGCCATATCCAGTTAGTCAGCAGAAGAGAGAGGTTATAGCAGAGCACATAAAGAAAATGTTAGAGCTAGGCATAATCGAACCTAGTGAGTCTGAGTGGGCAAGTCCAGTTCACATGAAAAAAGAAGGTGATTCATACAGGTTCACATGCGACTATAGAAAATTGAATAGCAAAACGGCAAACGATCCTTTCCCGATCCCACGCATTGATACACTATTGGATAGATTAGGTGAAGCTTCGTACATCACTAAATTAGATTTGAGAAAAGGTTATTGGCAAATAGAAATGCACCCGAATTCCGCTCATTACACAGCTTTCAAATGCCACGAAGGTAAATATCAATTTAGACGGCTTCCATTCGGATTAAAAACGGCTCCATCTATCTTTCAGCGTTTCATGAATAGAGTTATAGGTTCATCAAGAGGAATATTCGCAGAAGCCTATTTAGATGATCTTTTGATCTTTAGCAAAACTTGGGAGGATCACATGAAACATATTAGATATATCATGAATCAGTTACGCAAGGCAGGTGTTACATTAAACATGGAGAAATGTGTCTTCGGTGAAACTAGCATAAAATACTTGGGTTTCGTAGTCACTCCGAGAGGTATTGAGACAGACCCAGAAAAAACAAAAGCGCTAGCAGATTACCCCATTCCCAAAAATCCAAAGCAGGTTAAAAGGTTCTTAGGTCTATGTGGCTGGTATCGACATTACATAGAGCATTTTTCTACTATTGCAGAACCCCTTAATAGGCTACTCAAGAAAAACGCAGTGTTTGTTTGGAGCAACGAGCAACAGCACGCTTTTCGTCTATTAATAGACAAAATAATTAACTCTGTTGTTCTAAGCTTTCCAGACTTTCACAAACCATTATATTATAGGGTGGATGCTGCAGAGGTAGGAATTGGTTCAGTAATATTTCAGAAGAATGCAGAAGGTAAGGAAATGCCAATAGCTTTCGCCAGTAGGTCATTGAACGAAGCAGAACGTGGATATCATGCATGCGAAAGAGAATGTTTAGCGATAGTTTGGGCACTAAAGAAATTCGAGCATTACTTAGATGGTCAGGAGTTTTTCTTAGAAACTGGTAATAGAGCTCTAGTATGGCTAAATAGTATGAAAGATGTCAACTCTAAATTCATAAGATGGTCATTAAAAATTCAAGACTTTCAACCTATCATTTCTCACATTCCAGGTAGGCATAATGTAGTAGCTGATGCGCTCTCCCGATCCCCTGCTAGTCCACCAGAAATAGAAGATCCAAAGCATATCATGAATCCTCCAATTGAATGTTCATTCTTGTATTCACTTCTTCCATTCAAGTACCATATAGACTTAGATAAGCTAAAAATTGCACAAAGTAGGGATAATGAGGTTCAGGCGATGGGTTCGGGAGTTCCTCCAAACATGGTAATCATTCATAATATACTCTATAAGAAAACCAAAGCAGGCATATTATTACCATATATACCTAGGGAAATGAGAAATGAGGTTCTTAGATATTTTCACGATTCACCCCATAGTGGACATTTAGGTATAAGAAAAACTATCCATAGGTTATCTCGCAGAGTATTTTGGTTAGGTATGCTTGAAGACATCTATTCGTACGTTCGTTCATGTCAGAAGTGTCAGGCAAATAAAAACCGCATGGGAAAGCCTCATGGTGTAATGCAACCTGTAAAAGTTTACTCTGTATGGGACCAGTTAGCGATTGATCTAGTAGGACCATTACCACGCACTTATCGAGGGAAAACACAGCTTCTGGTAGTAGTGGACCACTTCTCTAAATGGGTAGAACTCTTTGCTTTAACTGACGCTACAGCACATAATATTAGCACGGTGTTAGAGAAAGAAATATTCTGTAGATGGGGTAGTCCTAGAAATATTTTGACGGACAATGCTAAATATTTTCGTAGTTATGTATTCAATCAGATGTGTAGTGCATGGAATATTAAACATAAGTATCTAACGCCTTATCATCCTAGCAGTAATGTTTGTGAGCGAGTAAATAGAAATATAAGGTCAATCCTAGCTTCATATGTTCATAGCAATAATAAAAAATGGGATGAATATCTGCATACAACAGCATTAGCACTTCGAACTGCGATTAGTGACACTACAGGTTTTAGCCCAGCTATGTTAAATTTAGGTAGAGAAATTCCATTGCCCTTTGATAGATCATTTGAAGGTGACTTTGAAGGTGATGAATCTCGTATTAAATACCAGACCGAGTTAGTAAAAAAGCTAGAAGTTATCTATAAGAAAGCTATTGCAGGTATGGAAAAAGCACACGTGCAGCAGGCAAAATATTATAATAGTCGCCAACTTCACTTTCAAGGTAAGGTAGGTGATCTTGTTCTGCTAAAAACGCATACTCTCTCAAATAAGCTAAAAGGTATTTGTAGTAAGTTAAATGATAGATGGGCTGGTCCGTTCCGAATTTTGCGTGAACTGTCACCAGTCACTTTTGAACTCGTAGACTTAAATTCAAATCAGTCTATTGGTGTTCACAATGTCTCAAACTTGAAGCTTTATTTCGATCGCCCAAGCAGCGATACTTTCAATGGTACAGATACTGTTCAAGTTAATAGTAATGTAAGTCGAAATAGATACGGTAGTCCAATATTGTAACTAGTTTAAAACTAAATTGGTATTTTTCTTCAAACTAAAATAAGCTCTTTCTCATTCTCTGACGAGAGCGCATAGAGTAAAGTTGATACTTTTGGTAATGGTATTACAGTTAGAATTGGTATCGGGATAGTGATTTACGAGTGGGTTCGGGAGATCAAATAAATCTTCTTATTTTCGTTTTCTCGTGTACTAAATCGATTACTCTCGTAGTGTATAGAAATTAAAAATGTTACAAGTCAATAATCTAGTTAAAAATATACTGGAGACTGCTGGTAGTTAGTTAAATATATTGTATAGCTTAGAAATGTTGTTATAACTGTAAAATCGTATTATTATTACTATTAAGTTCGTTATAAGCCCAAAAATTACTAATTATTTTTGCAATTTACGTTTCATTTGATCAGAAATTCCAGTGCTTACTTGTCGACAACTACCCGGAGATCACATGCAGGTGTTTGCTCTAAGAGTACTCGAGGCCATCGAAGCAAACACCGGCGTGAAGTTGCCAGACGACCGTCTTTTCCGTCATGTCGTAGCTGGGATGCATCAATCCTTAAGGAAAGTGCTGACATTTCCACCACCCCTGACGCTGGCCCAACTATTCTATTGGTACGACGAGATCGTGAGTCAACTTGACGAAGAAGATGAGTTTAGGCTTGCTATTCCTATCAAGGACACAGACGCTCAAGTGACCAGTGACCCGACTCTCCACCAAGAAGCAACGTGCACATGCTATAGATGTGGCGAGCCAGGCCATAAAGCGACAAGCTGCATTAATCCACGCAACAACAAACTTCGTAGGAAACGTCAGAGGCAAAGGAAACGACGCTGTAGACGGGCTACATCGAGTTCTGTGGCGGGGGTGTATAAGGGTAGTGTAAGCAAATGCGTACAAAAATAATATTTTTCATTGTAAAATGCTCAAAAATATAAATGTGGTGAGATATGGTAGTGTCAAGTGTTAACCTCAAAATAAAATGTAAAAGTGCAATTATGTTAATTTCTATTTGAACCTAAATTCTCCTTTCTTGTTCCTATGTGCGTCATTCCAAAAGTTCATTGTTACTTGATCTCTAACTTGTCAATATACTCAATGTTAAATCCTAAAATCTTGTGAAGTTATATAAGGATCGAAAATGTTTTATTTGCTTTAGTGCGGGACAAGCTATCGAAGATACTAGACCAGGGAGTGGGTAGTTCTCGTGGCTTGTTGCAGACTCAGGAGTGAGAATGCTTGTAGGGTCGTAGCTCTGTATTGAGTTGCCAATATTCTCGTACTAAGGAGATTCCTGGATTGGGAACTTTGATGGATTCCTGTATTGGGATCTAATGCGGATTTGTACTAAAACTCTTTTGTTAATCTCTTAAAATCTTCCTTAACTTAAATTAAATACTACCTCTCACACACTAACGATCGGCATTAGCCAGCGGCCTCGTCTTCTCTTATTTTGACATCTCCCGAACCCAACATAAGATATTGGTTTCGGAGCATAATATTCTCTCTCGACATAAAATACCTTATACACTATCAGTAAAGTTACAATGCAGTTGACAAGTGTCAGACGTAATTTTTAACACCACTTGACAAAGATTTGTGTGACCGTGTTTAAAATACACCTTGACGTTGGTGATGAGGTATGAATTTTTAATGTTTGAGTTTCGCAAAATTTTAATTTTACGCAACCCTTATATACGCTATAAGGTAGCATCTTAAGTTCTGTTCTGCTGGAATGGGATCAATTTTGGTTTCAGACATTTGCATTCTGATGTCAACGCCGTTGCCAAATATGACAAAAGCTTTAGGCAAAAAGTGTTTGGCATATACATTATAATTTTCTACCATTGCAATATGTCACCTAATTTTCTTAATAAAAATTTGCAACATCTTTAACAACATTAGTTGGAGTGACACGGTTAGACACTTATTGTACTATACTGACATCGAAAGTGTGAATTTTGTTGGATTTGTTTGCTGTCGAAGAAGGATGGGCTCGTCAGTTTTATATGCGAGTAGGCTGGTAACACACTGGCAGCTAACAATCTATGCCGTTTCATAGAAGTAGACCAGAAACGGCATATTTACTTGGTTTCTGTTATCGTAAACAAAATTTGGAATTTGTATTGAATTGGTAAACATTTATCCCGAAAATCGTTTCCGCACTCACATTTTGGGATAACTCTAACATTGCAGGAGTTTCATGACAATGTGATATTTTGCAGTGATGGAACCAAAACGAATAATACAAACTAATTTTTTATGTGGCATTTTGTTGTTGGTTTGAAGCAATATATTTGCTCAGTGTACAATAGCAGAGCTTTTTTATAAAAACTGATAAAAAATAAACTCCTACGCACATACATGGATTTAAAAGCCATGTCCGCGATTGCATAAATTCCAAACTGAATGTTTACGCTAAAATTGAACTTATTGTGTGTTGTGTGTCCCATGCCATTGAAAAAAGGCACCCGTTTATCTTTCAGAATTGCAGTGGTGCGCAGAATGTTCCGTAGCATTCTTCTATAAAAATACTTGTGTAGTATTCTGATGTAATGGCCGCACACTCAAACAACATAACTGACTTGAAACTTGAAAGCCACCACACTTGACTGGCTTCGATTTTGGTAATGGTCAAAAGAGAAAAGCTCAATTTTCCACCGATTTATTTTTACGCTCCCTTTAAAAACCAATGATCCTGAATTGAATGCGTTTGTAATTCGAAGAAATAGAGAGGGGCAATAATACACTGGAGAAGAATTTTACATGAGCGCCGATTTGTGATGCGGAGTGGAATAAGTACATTGCTTTATGTTGATTGCTCCATTTAATCAATAATTCCGAAGCTAAAAAATATGCTGAAAAATAGCTTATGAAATTAACATACAAAGTATTCTAAACATTTTGACAAACCAGCATATATATTGCTACCCGACTTTTTGCACTCTAAGAATTTCTTCGAAAATTTTCTTGCACTACCGCAGCGCCTTAATAAACTTTCTCAGAACTCAACAGTTGTATCGATTTTCAACACCAGCATTGTATGCACCCTCCTTGCCACATAGGTAATTTATGTGACATAAACGTTCCATATTTTAATTTAATTTCCTCTCTGCACATATTCATCTTGAAGCACTTTCTCTTCAGCTTTTGTGGCCTATATGCACAAATGCGTGAGTCACTTTCACCTGCTCATAATTGTAACCTTTTCCTATCCCTCATATATTTTAAGCATATATATAGGCAATTAGATTGCTTACTGTTCCATAAACGTACAAAGTAGCGTTTCTGTTCATTTTACTAAACATGTAAAGTAGCCAGAAAACATAAAACTTGTCGTTTTTGTTTCGTATGCGCACATAAATAACTAAATTCAATGTCGGGCTTCAGTATGCGGAAACAGTAGCAGAGAAAAATGTTATACCAATAGCCCGGAGCTATTTACCACTCTTAATTCCACCGTCCTGCCTGCACCATTTTCATTTTAATGGAACCTACACACACCACATCATGTATGTGTAACGCTAAAACATTTATGAATACAATTTTCAACAGAACGCTCCAGGTTGACAAAAAACACAGTGCCAAAATGTATCAACCAAAAAGCAAGGTTTCTTTTTGCTGCATCTCATAAACAAAACATGTTACCGTAACTAGCTATACAACAAAATTGATCTGTAGACTAGACTACTAAATATTTTATGGAAAGTGAAAGCACATGTCATATTCTATACTATACAACAGGCAGTAAGTCATGCCGTAGAGTAAAATTGAATCGAGAAAAGCCTCAAAGTTTCGCTTTCTGCTGCCAATATTCAATTTATTTCGGTATTATTCTGGTTTGCAAACCAAACTATTCAAAAATGCAACACCTATTCAGATTTTGATAATGATAAAACGTAACACTATTTTTTGTAAAAAAACGCAAGACACCTAAACAGTATAATAGTATTGGTACACGCATTCTAATTTGAAACCCAATTTTACATTAACAATTTTGTACTTCGTTTTTACAACAGTTTTACATTTCAGGTAATGGCATATTCCCTCCCGCTCATGTTGCTCTAGGACATAGAGTCTAGGTCATCAATAATGCAAAGGTTGTAAAAGCAGCAACAACCGAAAATAGAACACATATTTGGGGAAACTACTTTTATGCCGGCAATGCGTAAAACCGTAAAGGCCCGACACCACACCCAAGTTATCTTTGATATGATCTTTGCGTCAAAACTCAATACTAAATAACATATCATCGCATAAAAGAGGATATCGTCAATTTTTATCAATATCGGACCATCTCCACGTGTATTGTGAAAGAGTAAAAAGGGAAAAATATGGAAAACGAGGAGTATTATTTTATTCAATTTCTCTCCTGTTTTCAATGTTCATGCTGCTGTTGGGATGATGATTAAGGTTGATATTCTCATTATCACAGAAATACACTATATATTTCCACGAAAAAATATACTTAATTTATAATTCAAGCTGTTGGTTAGAACGGAATAAATTGTAAGCCAAATATTGTTTTTAAAATAAGCCAAATTCGAAATCAATTTCAACTGTTTGATCTCCTAACAACGTGTTCCGCAAAATCTAATTCAAAATTATGAAAGCATAATACCCAATTGTTTTTGTGTAAGACTAATCAATGTCATTTTGCGCATTGGGATAAAGACCAGTAAACTTATCAAATTCTCGTTAACCCAATGGTTACCGTGTTCCTCATCTAATCAACCTCCATTTACACCCAGTTGAGATACGAAGAAAAATACGATCAATAAATAAAATTAGTTGTAGAAGCACAAGACCAAAGTATATAATGGCAACTGTAAAATGGGTGAATTTTTCTTATTACAACTTTTTCTAGGTAAATCTATTTGCACAGTTTGACCACTGCCTAATTATATTTTCTAAAGGGTGCTCTGTTGGAACTGAGGGACGAAATTAATGTAAGTTTTGTCATGCGGAGCAGATCTAACATGAGTTTACTCTGTATACTTCCCCAAGTTAGAGAACATTGGTGAAACTTTTTTCTGTTTCCCTTTGGTGCTGCTCAATGCGAGTTGTTACAGGTTTAAATAGATTGTGTCAACATTTTTTTACTTTCCCACCCGACAAAGCACACAAAAAAGTTTCACTCACTTTTGTTCAAACCTTCTGTATTAAATATTTACACAAATGTGTAGTCCGAGTTGATGAGAAAATAATGGAGTAAAACCCTCCCTCTATTTACATTTGACCGAACACACCATTAACCAAATAATATTTCAGTGAAAACATATTTTTAATTTGTGCTTGTTGTACCATGGCTGATTAGCAAATATTTGAAGTACTTACGATCACGTTAATGCCGTCCACTGGATGCACGTGAATAGGCGGCCGGTACTTAGGTACGTAGCGGAAAAACTCTTCGTTGTCTTTGTACCACTTGACAGCATAGAGACGATCTTTGCCCAGGTCGAAAGGACATTCCAGCTTGGTGGTTTCCTGGTTCATTTTGTAGGGTGGCACAAGGACTCTAGACAAATGCAGCTTGCCCACCACTGTAGAAATAGAAAAGAAATATGTGTGTCATGTAAGCCTGCAAGAGAGTAGAGTTTTCCTTTTGGAGAAAGTTGGTTGTGGGTTGAGGTCGGGCAATTTTTCTGACTGTTTTGAGCAAACCATGTTTCAGAATGATTTAGGAGCAGAAGTTGTAAATAATATATGCTTTCGGGGAACGTTGTTGTTGCTTTGGTGTTTTGATTTTTTTCTGTTTGGAAGTGTTTTTGCACTTTTCCGCCGGAGATTTAGGCAGATAAACTAAAAGACAAGTTAAATGTTGCCCTTTTTGCCTTTTTGCACAAAAGAGGATTATTTAAAACTTTTGTTTTTCTTTCGCTTTTGTGTCTTCTCTTGACTTTGTTTTGCTTTACTTTTCTCAAAATCTCTGTTGACCTTATTGACAAGTTAAATGGGAATCTGGAAAGAGTTTTTTGCTTAAGGAATGTGACATAAATAAGGCGTGAATATTTAAGTTACTTGTGAAGATTTTTGTTTGGTTTAACGTTTGGCGTTTAAGTTGATCGTGTGTAAAAACGAATGACAATTTTACATCTCAGGCCTTATATATTTCTTAAGCTTTTGATAAACCCTATTACCTTTAATTTTTTATATCTAAACTTGTAGGCATTTAAACACATTTGGCTTTCTTTCATGTATCCAATGATTTATACTGCGTTTGTTGCATGACATTCGTTAGAAAATAAACCAATTACAGAAAAATATGTAAAGCCGGTGATTAAGACCAATGCTTTGCGGAAGAAAGTCAACCTTCTTCAAAATTGAGTGATTGATCCAACTTCTGTACAACTCTAATTAAGTAGCATAGCTTCCACACCTTTTTCTTTGCACTTTTCATATATTTCCATTTAAGTTCAAGCTCACTAAACTTAATAAAATCCCAACTTGGTCTTCGATGAAATAACTTAATCACCAACTCGTGCCAGGTTGAAAATTGGATTAGAAAAGCCTACACCTTGTTTGTCCACAACATAAAGAATATTATACATTTTGGTGTTTAGTACGCACGGAAACTGGCGATTCTTATCACCAGCAATTATCCTCAAACAAGAAACAAACATCTATCAAACTTTTCCCTGCTCCGTCGTGCAATAAAAACGTTGTTCATGTTCATTCACTGAGAATACCAGCTACCAACAGAAAAGAAAATTTCTACTGAATAAAAGGCAGAATTTCTTGTTTTCTGTTCAAACACTTTGGGGCACTCTAGAAAAGAAATTGTAAAAAGGTAGGCAACTATTACTCTTTCACATAAGCATACAATTTTTCCACTTACCTGAGCCAATAACGCAGAGAATAACTGCCCAAAGCTTCATAAACTTCATTTGTTCGTTGAATTGTATAGCGCACATATTTCCTCACACAATTATTCCACTTTTTAATAAATCTAATTAAAATTGTTTTCAAATTCTTACAACAAAAATCATTTCCACTAAAAGAGTGTGCTCTATGTCGTTGAAATACAGCAGCAGTAGTTGAGTAGTATTTCGTTGCTCTCTGCAAGTTTCATTCCTTTGAGCAAAAGAAGTCAGAAAGTCTCATTTTTTACCTTCATTTTGCACTATATACGATTTTTGCATAAAGCACTCTAAAACATTTTGTGCCAAAGTATTCTCCTTTTTTCAAAACAATTCCCAGGAAACGTACTATTTTTACTTTTAAAAAGACGCAAGCTGCACTAGAATATTCAGTGGTTTTACCCTTTTTTATTCATACTTCTCTTTCTTCACTTTTTTCTTGTTCTTGTTTTAACACTTGTATTTTTAGAATAATACGAAAAACTTCATTTCACGAAAAGTTTTTTAAGTTAATGCATAAAACATGCACCCATGTCTAGTCTAAACAACATGTTCATCTTTCTGTCTATGCATGAGTTACACGGCTTTCATCACAGATTAAGATTTTCTTTCAACGTATGAAAATGTGTTTTGCCGCAGGATGAAATATTTTGGGTGTTTTCAACTCCGCTCAAGATTTTTCTTTGACTCTTTCTTCCTTTGAAAAGATAAAGTATATGATGGACTGTTTTCAGAGCAAAAGTCAAAACATCCCCGGTTCACTTTCACTCAAACTTTTGGGCTTGTAATATATTATATCAAGAAATTTGGGAGTTTCACGTCCATGCTTTTTTCCTTCCTGTTTCCGTTCACACTCTAGAGAAACACACACGCCCTCTTGCTTTCTCTCAAGAGCTACGCACATAAAATACAAGTTTGAGCCAAAGAAAAAACCAAGAAGCTGCAAAGAAAGAAAGTGTGTGTGCCTTTCTCCTAAAATATTTCCAGTTGAGCAACCTTATTTTTAATCTAACCCTCTTCCTGAAACCGAGTAACTAAAACACAGACTGGTAGCAACTCGAGTGTACTACATTAGAAAGTAATATTGACTCGGGAAACTGTCTCTAGGAACAGAACTTTCCCCTTAGAATCCCTAGTCAAAAGGGTTTTAGTGAAGAATCACGTAGTTTAAAGCACTTGTGTTAGGTAAGTCGAACTCTATGCACCACTATTTGAAATAAACTTTGTATTCACCGTAGTTACTTTTGATACTAGGGCAAGGTTTTCCTGCTCCTTTTGCACACGTCTAATTTAATTTCACAGTTTGCACATCAATTTAAAAAAGAAACCTAAATTACCGATGCAACTGGAATGTTGTGAAAGAAAACAGATAGGGATAAAAAACACACCCCAAACGCATCAGCCTTGAATCAGCACACACACTCACTTTCACACAAGATACATAGGTTTACCCTGAGTTAAATTTCGGAAGCAAAATAGGGAAATTTGAATATCAGTGAAGAAATTAGTGAGCTAGAAACTGCACTGTTGTAACCACAACCAAACAGAGATACTTATCGAGCAACAATCTGTAAAACGGGAAACAGACTACGGTAGAAAATCTCAAATTGCCCACACATACTACCTTGCAATATTTTGTCTTAAAAAACCACCGTTTTCACCTTTCTTCAAACCTGCTTCACTTTGCAGCTTCCAAACGTAAGTAATTTTATTCGAAATTTAAAATATTGTAGATTTTGACTATTAAGAGAATAGAAACATTTTTTCACTTTCACTGAACTTTAACAGCAAAAAACATCCCATGTGGGGTAGTTTTTCTTTGCACTTTTTTCGCAATCCTGAAAAAAGTTCAGCAGCGCTTTCCTTCCTCTTTTGATGTTTACTCAACGAACTGCAGACTGGCACTGAAAAGCCCCAACCACCAACCTGCTCCATTTATATTACTCGATTCGAGCTTAAAAACCAGTAACCAGCGCACGCACTTACGAACAAAGAGAGAGGTAGAGCCTCATACCGCCCCACACAATGATTTAGAATATTTAGAGCAAAGCAGGCTTTACTTTGCCACGCCAACCTAAAATGTAGTGCTTATTTCCACCACACCACAACCACTGCACCACATATTTTCCTCTGCACTTTTCCAGTAGTTCTTTTCCAAATCAAACCAGAAAAAAATAAGCTGGCTTCTTCCATTTTTCTCCCAGTCTTGTCCCTGTCGCTGTCAGTTTGGCACTTCTTGCCGCACTATCCATTGCTTATCACTCAACCCAGTCCATTTTCTCCTTTTTTATCTCATTCATCACTCACCAAAAATATTACAGAGCGTTTTTCTCTCTTTTAATTCTGTTGGTTGGTGTTCTTAGTGTCCCCCACTTACTTATTTCACTTCATAAGCTTCCTTTTGTTGCTTGCACATGTACACATGAATTTCACACACCACCACAAGGTTTTCAGAAGTTCATTTTCCTCGCTTCCGTCTATCCATTTATTCTGGTGACAACTGATATACCAAAAAACTCTCTTGTTTCTGTTCAAACCAAAGTTGACTTTTGAATGGTTAATTTGCCGTTTAATTTATTTTGTTAAGCAAATGGTATTAATTCGTTAGATAGGTAGTTGGCCCACCGATTCGTTAAGATGTAATTAAAACCAATAACAAACCTCACAATTTTGCATAAAAGAGTGCTGCAATAAACAAAAAGGAGACCCTGTTGCTAGTTTACCCATCTTTTTGATGAACTCGACTATATCGTGTGCTAACTTTATTAACTCTACTGTCATGTTGCTGCTACTCTTCTGGACTTAATGAATTTTTGATGCATAATTCATGTTCATCAGCTACTTTAAAAGGGCGACCACATCCAACCCATTAAAACGTAGAAATAAGCTTATTGTATTGTAGCCAAAGCTGACTAGAACGCTTAAGTACTTTATACGTTCATTAGAAATTCCACTCAAAATGTTTTACAGTTTTGGATGCTGTCGCTGAAACTTTCACAATAAAAGTATTTTAGTTTATAGTAAAGCTAAAAGTTTCCAGCGGAGGAGAAAGGGAAAGCTTGTTGTCTCCTTTAATGAAAAGCGTGTCGGTGGTGTAATCATTACTTGGCAAGAAGGACTTGACTACCTGCTGAGCCTTTAACTCGCGCACACATGGTTTCTCTTTAAGTCGGAAAGTTAAGATTACTGTTTATGTGGAGGATTCTCTGGAAATAAAAAACTTTTTGATAAATGGACATACGTAAAAACAGTCAAGAGAAATTTCAACAGTGGCGTATGGCCAAAATTGCTTAATCTTAGGGTTCGGTTGGAGATACGCGCATATTTTAAATATTCAAATCAGGCACCTGCATAAAACATTAAACAAGAAATGCAAACAAATGATTTCGTTGTTTTAAATCAAAGTTTGGCTTTAAAACAATTCACCCAAAATTGCTTAATATGACCCTAAACTTTATAAAATATCATCTGCGTTTACTTCAAATTCTAAAATTGGTAAATTTTACGTATACAGCATCGAACTGTTACAATATTCTAAAAGCATCACTGCACGTCGTATCTCTTTTCAAACCATTTCCAAATATCATTGCATTTTTCCATGATGACGTCGTCAGGGGTTGTTATAAAAGAGCATAGTAATGCCAGCAACATATAATATGCACTTGCAACCTTTTCAAATATAATACGGATTTCATCTGTCCTTCTCTAGGACAAATACTACTGTATCGTCGGAATGCCATTATGACATATTTTCAATTTTTTCCACTTTAAATGTAGACGCTACCAAACTGCAAAAAACGTAACAACAACTACCAGAAGAATAAAAAGGGGAAACGAGTGTTGCCATGGCACTCACTTGACTTGATTATTACCACTACTAAAAAACTCTTTCAGTTTCAAGTATCATCGACTTTGTACTAGATACACTTGAATACAAAAATGCAATTCATGAACCTGCTTTCTCCTCAGGAGAATCGCCTGTCTGGCTAAACCTGGAACAAAAGAAAAATACAAGATGAAAGGAAAGTGAAGTGGAGGTGCTAAGAAGAAAAGAAGGGGATAAGAAATGAGAAAATCGTGTTTGGTATATATTTTGTTAGGTTGCTTGAGTGGTTGTAGCAAGCAGCAAAAAATAATTGCATTATTAGATTACATTGTCAGAAATTATGTAATTCTATACTTCAGAACTTTCTGCCTTCAAAAGATTTGAAATGTTTTTATTTTTTTGCGACTTGATTTTGTTGCTACCATCTTGGATTAATTTAAGCGTCAACAGAACATACGTCTTCTTGTCCCCCTAACATGATTGCTAATTTTGTTCACACACTAATTTGCTGAATGTCATTATTGGATAAAGACGAGTGATAAGTTAGTACTATCTTAATTTATTGCGTGCTAACTTATTAAATATTTTATTGTTTTCAGAGAAACTTCCGTATTATATGAAAAACCGATCTGGTCTTTTGTTGCATAATTTATAATACTTTTTAAATCAAACAAATCTCAAGACGTTTGCCCATTGACACTGACGAATCAAGTTGCAAACCAAGCGATATCAGCAAATCACTTCTTGTATTAAATTCCGGTTTGGATTCACCCAGGGGATCAGTAATTTGCTAGCAAGCTGGCATTCTGACACCTTGACTTTTTAAGTTTTACAAAGATAAAAAACATGTCAGAGTGGAAAGTCAGTACGTCAATGTCAATCCTAATATGAAAAGGAACAATCAATACTGTTTACTTTTTCCTTTTCCATTAAGGTAAAAGGGTATTCTCCTTCTGCGAGAGTTGTGCTATCATTACCACAACCACTCAATCATTTTAGTAAGGTATGGCTAGGGAGGTCACTAGCAGCTTCACGTATATTGGTGGTAACATTTTCTCCGTTAACATGCCAACGTGGAATATGAAGTAAGCTATATAGTCGTGAGGCTTGTGGCTCTCTTTCATATGGCTACATTTTATCAGTACTATTTATATAAACTTTGATCTATTCTTCACCCAGGCTGAAAGAAAAGACCAAAATTCATGAAGCTGGCTTTTTTCTTCTTCAGAAAAAAACATGAAAGGAAAGTGAAATGGCTGCAGTGAAAGCAACGAAGCCAAAAAAGGAAAAGAATCTGAGAATCTGCAGCAAAGGAAAAACGCTCGTATTTTTTCTCTAAGCGTTGTTGCACCGCAGGAGTAGTAGCAACAACACCAACCGTAGCAAAGAATTATTGGATTACGCTGTCAAGAACTATGTAATTGTACACTTGAGCTAAAATAGAAGAAAGCCGACGTCTAATAGAAGGCTTGGCTTGTAGGGTGCTCACGAAAATGGATATGGTTGTCACATAATGCATCCAGTCATCCAGATATTTTCCAGACACAAATAAATACGCCTGTTTTTAGTAAAAACGTAAGAGCATTATAGTTAACCGATAAAATTTACTGTGTTGGGTTGTACAGATAAAAAATTAAATATAAAAGTTCTGCGAGTCCACATTACAACAGTGTTAATGGTAAATAGTCAACATAACAAACAAAATGTTTAAAAATGGATTTTTAAAATGTGTTGAAGCATTTCCGCGTTAAGTTTATTGCTTGGTCTTATTTTATACACTGTATAAAAAGGAAAGAAAAAAATCGTTTGCAGGTTAAACCACTTGTTTAAAGAAAAACATTTATTTTATTTTATTTTGACTTTAAAATATTTTGCATAAAGTTGTACTGTTTTAGCGACGTTTCTTTTGGAAATTATCTTTGGGTGCAAAATTCTGGAACAGATTCATCCCTCTTCTACTGGTATAGAAGTTTTGGTTAGTAGGATTTAACTTTCACCCTAAAATTATGTAAACAATTCCTAATTTTCACCAGTTTTTCAAACGTAAATAAACTAAATATACTCCCTTGTTTCAAACGAAGCTGCTTAGATAATCTCCACACTATCTTTTCTTGCTTCTACTGTCCTATATTAATGTGATTAATTTGTGGGAAGACAGGATAACTTCACAACCTACCTCTGCTCACTCTAAGCAGCAGACACCTTCTTGTCTTCTACAAACCAACACATCAGCTTCTTTCGTATTTGCTCTCTCTATTAGATTAATGGAAACGTCAACATGGCTAATATGAGACTGTCAGTCATGCTCTGAGAAAAGAGGTTTTACTTTATCCTTTCGCTAGTTGCTACAAAAGTAACAGGTTTGTTCAGATCTCAACGGAATTCCTTAAGGTTTTTTAGCTCACTGGTGAAATACACATGTGGAAAGTTTGACCCACTTTACCTACTTAGCAAGATAATGCTTCGTGTGTTTAGGAGACATCTAGCTTGTTGGCTTTAAGAAAAAACATGATGCAAATTACTGCTGTTGAAATCATACTAATTTGGGAGAAAGTTTGGTTGTTTTAATGTGTTTCTGCCGTTTTGTGGCAAAGTTTGAAGTCTGAAAAGACCTTATTGTTAAACGGGCTATCTAAGCGACAGCGTTAATAATCTGTGTCGTTAAGAAAGGTCAAAGTTTATTAGGTTGAAAGTTTCTTTGTATGTGTTACTAAGTATTTAGGAAATATCCTTAGATTAAAAATCGCAGTCAATATATTGGGTTTTCTCACTGAAATAAATAAGTGTCTAAAACCTTAATATATATCTTTTATTTGTTTTTACAAGATTTCTTGAATTTGCAACCAAAAATTTCCACAAAGCAGTTTTTTACATAATAATAATTCTTTAGCTTCTCTTTTAGACCTAGTGTTTCATTGCGTGTTGTTTCAAATTTCCCACGTCAGCTATACATTACATTTTTTGTTTAAAAACCGGCTTCTTCTTCCGTTTCCATATCATAGCACACATTTAAATTCGGTGAATGCCTGCTTTTACTACTACAGTTCCTTTCGTTTCAAACATGGTATATGGTTTGATGATGACGTTAAGAGACATTTAAAGGTGCACAATATCATCATCATTCTACCGTGCTTGTTGGTAGTACTTCATTTTCCGATGGAGGAAAAGGCGATGCAATTTATACATTACATAAATTTTTATACGTAAACAGGAAGAACGTTTCAGGTTAAGACTTGAGGGAGTATTGAATGAAGAATTTAAAATGCAAATAGTAGATCGCGTGTAAATGTGACGGAATAAAAATGCTTTAAAATGCGTGGTTGCTATTCCCCAGATTGAGCTGATATTGGATTGGATGAGGAAAGCCATATTAAAGAAAAAGAGTTCAGGAAAATGTATGCAATTGCATGCTCGGAAAACTAATGAGGAAATAAAAGTCCTAGCTTGTAGTAAAATTTATCAATGAAAAGTTGAATAAACACGTGTTTAGCAGCAGTGTGAAACAAGTTTTGACTTTAAAAAGTTTTTTTGTGACTTCCCAAAAATTTGAGGTAAAAATACCATGGAATATTTAAAACCCCGAGTTTGTTAAACTTAAACGCCAAATAAAGGGTTCCTCCGAATGACTGCACCCAAATTCGCTACTGACTTCTGAAGGCTGGATAAGCAGTTGATGGGTAGGTCGTATAATGTACTTGGAAAGCAAGCATTTTTCTACATAAACCGCGCGTAAACTTACAACAAAACTATGTTGTGGTATATTTGAAAAAAATTTGAAAATTCTGAATCAAATTGACATTTTTCCTGTTTTCAAAAGTCTACTATACATTTAAGTTTGCACAGCTTTTATACAAAGGAACAGTTTACTAAACCTAAACCCTCTAAAGAATCCTCAAAATCTATGCTTCAAAACGACATACTGATTACACGAATTGACAAACTATACCAGACGTTATGTGAATTAAAACAATTGATGCATTTTGAAGATTTCATTTACAAGCATTTTTTTCAATGTGTTGCAAGTGCACTAAAGTGTATATATTCTTGTTCCACTATGGAACATGCAAATCGTATGTTTGAATACTTGTTTGAAAGCTCATAAAATGTGCAATTAAACGTGGTATCAAGTTGACATTTAGCATAAGGAAATTGAGAAATAGAAGTGGTTTAGTTTTAACGTTGCTCGACAAGTGTATCAAGAAAGTTCAAGCTGCTAATGGTACAGCTATTATGTACTTCACATTCAATTTTTAATGATTTTTGACGACCACAATCCGGCCTTGCATATACTACCAAATACTTGTATATTTACTCTAACTCTAAGAATTTATCAAAAAATTTCAAAAAAAATTTTGTCGATTTTTAGGTGCGGGAATTTTCTTGTTCGTAACAAACTTTATTGTCATATCAATTTTGTCACTTGTTTTTATGATATATTTGTCAAAATACACACACGTATTCAGAAAAACATGGAGAATCAGAAAATATAACCCATAGGCCAGTATGACAAGTTGCCCACTGAATATCGTAGCAAAAATGTTGGGTGCAGTCATTAGGAGGAACCCTTTACACTAACATCTGCATTTTTGGGTTGTGTGATGTTACAGATAAGTGGCTGTCATCAGATTTGCAGCATCCTCTGACCAACTCTAAATCGTCTACTTATGTGTAAAGCGTTGTATTTGGTGAGAATATTCCTAAAATACGTTTCCTTTGCACAGCTGGCGTAATTTGTTTAAGTGCACACCATAGTAAAATTCAACAAACAAAGTGAAGGTCATTCTACACACTGATTATTGGTGTTCCACATCAGAGAAAGTGGATTAAAAGCAATAATAGCTGCTGGCAGTGGTCACTGCAATGTATATTTCCATTTGGTGTAATTAATCCATTGAACAAAATTCATTTCATTAGTGCTTATGTAATCGAATAAACCTCGTGTTTATTCCTTTGTAGCTTTGATTGATATTACTTGCGCTAGAAGCCATATATTTGGGATCGCTTGATCAAATATAGGTAGGTAATATACATTATGCAATTAACGTTTGTGTAAGATATTTTAGCACATCTGCATGCTGCAGGCTGCAGTATAATTTAAGAGGGTTTTCTTTATTAGGGGTTCTTCTGCTTTACCTAGGTACTTTGTGGTTTTATTAGTCAATAACAAAATGCAAGTCAGCATTTCCAAAAAGGACTGAGGTTTTCTCAGTTGCGGTATGAGTAAAATGAATGTCATTTATAAAAATTATATAGGCATAGAGAAATACCCAGTTTCATCTCATGGGGAATATGTGTAATTTAAATTGATTTCAAATACTTAGAAAATAAATGAAATTCTTGTAAGAATGTAGGGTTGTCCATTTTATTGTAAAATTTTTATATAATATATTGTAAATTTTGTGTCTGATTGGGACGTTGTGTGTGTGTGCTAGATTAGATGTTTTGCCTTAATCAATTCAAGTTAAAATGCAAAAAAAAAGTATGTTAGCTCGGGGAATCGATACCGCGTCCCCGAGTTGCATGCTCACAGCCATCATGGCGCGTTCAGCGCTCTACCCACTAGCCTATAATGTATCGGGCTGAGTGTAACTACTGAAAACCCAGACCAAGTACACCAGCTCGCGAGAACACAAGGGGAGTACACCAGCCAGCTAGTCTGCATTGTTTGCTTGTCAGATGTGTGTGTGATGCTTGTCAGCTCGTTTACCCAGCCAAGAGCCAAGTACATGTGTAAGATAGGACAGTTAGTTCTCTCTCTTATGCCAACACGGGATGGATATCGAGCGTGTCTTGTGCTTGGTCTGTACTCTGTACGTTCTCACTATGTATGAGTGAACGGTATGCACAAGCTGGCAGCTGAGGCTGTTAGAGTGGTTTTTGTATGTTGAAGTGTGACGGACGGACGCGCAGCAGAGAATCTTATATGTCCATAAAATGGACAAATAAGTACGTCTGAATATACTTTATGACCAAACTACTTTTTAAAATATGCATATAGACGTAATATAACTTGCATATTAAACTGCCACAGAAAATCCAGGCGTATAAAATATCTAACCTCACAAGCACCGTCATTGGTTTTGTAAATAATTTGTTGGCATTTAAACCAAACATAACAGCTTTAAATTATCGTTTTGCTACTACGTAAAAACAGCGTTAAGAAAGTCCTTTAACTATAACGTGAAATGTTGTCCAGTAAGACACAGCATTCTTCAAGCTCTCTTTTTAGAGATCCTTCCAATTTAACCCAATGTCTTGCCATAAAGCTCACTCTATCTACGAGTTCATCTGATGAACATGTTTCTCACTCAGAATCGGTTGACTCTCTGCTTTTTTCCTCTTACAAATTCGCAAAGAGAATTGTGATCTCCAATTAAGAAAATTGGGGTCATCCCATCTCATTAAAGTAATGAGAGAAGGCTACTTTATCAAGTGCTCTATCTACTTCTTTAATAATATAATTTACTCTAATCTAACTACAAACTCCGGCTGCTGACCAAAGAAAGCTGAGACGATGTAATTTTGTCTGGAGCTGCCAACGGCTGATGCTCAATTTCGTTTGGAAAGTTTTTATCTATTTTCGAGTAACCCGTGAAAGATCTGTGTATTGTGTACATACACATGTTTGAGAGAAAGGTTGCCCAACCTTTGAAATTTTTTCTTGCTTTAGAATGTCAGTCAGGATCATTTTACCTTTAAACCAACAATTTTGTACACACACGCACTACTCTACACCACACATCTGCCTGACTTACCTCATTAAACGCTGACATGCCCCACATTTCACTCAAAATTGACACAAATCAAACACTCCTTTTCCAATTCTAAATCTACTCAAATATTCATTAATTTCCACTTCCATTTCCAAAAAATGCTTACAAATTTAACACTTGACTGATGATGGTATTCTCCTCTGCTACCGGTGCACTATCCAGTCACTCCATTATATGCATTATCAGCAGTCCCTTCTTTCTTGGCTCCGATGTTTAATGTTACACGCCTTGCCAGTCCACTTAGCTAACTAAGCGTATTCTCAGAAGGAACACACCGATAGTTCCTTCCCTAGTCCAATTTCTTTCATGAAGCTTATTTCAACAAAAACAATTTTTCACAAAAGAAAACAAGAAAAAAGCAGGTGATAACAATGGCATTACATTATAAGAAAAATATATTGTCTCCTTTTTTTCTTCTAGTTTTATACAAGCTTTCCTTAAGTAGCTGTATTGTTATAGTAACAACAAGACAAGACAATGGTAATTCTGAACACAAAACATAATATTTGTTGTCTTTTTTCTTGTTCCTCTATAAATTCAACCATGCTTTTGTGTTGTTCTGTTTTTGTTTACATTTCCCTTTTGAGTAAACATCTGCATTAGTACACCTTGTAGCGTGACAGTCGTCGTTGTACGAGAAAAAACATGCTTGTCACTTGCTTTGTTGTTGAAAAGCAACGTTGGACAGGTGAAGACATGAAATATTGTCCGGTTGACTGTTTGATTACTTGTGCAGGCGTACCACCGCAAAAATTGATGTAAAGTGTCATAGATCATAAAAACTGGAGAAAGGGGAAAAAATTACAAACGATTGAAGTAAAAGTTACAAGTGAAAACTACTGACAGTGCAAATAGCACTGAAATTATTTGTTGCAAAATTTTAGCGACACTACAATAAAAGATTGCACATTTTACAAAGTTATTTGCTACAGATAGGGACGATTCATTTTTAGTATTCTTGTTATCAATGTTAGGGCTATTCTGTTATCTACAATATTCTATTCAATTAATTTTAGCCCAATTTTTGTCGTACAGTACACCTGATGCCAATATTCAGAGACTTATACTGTGCTTGAGTTCTTCTGTTTTCATACAAGCGTACTTTAAGTAGCTGTATTGTTATAGTAAAACCAAGACAATGGAAATGCTGCGTACTAAAATCCCATTCAGTTTTTGTTATTTTTCTTGTTCCTCTATAAACTCTACCATGCTTTTGTGTTGTTCTGTTTTTGTTTACATTTTCCTTTTCAGTAAACTTCTGCACTAGTACACCTTGTAGTGTGACTGTCATCCTTGGAAGAGAAAGAAGAAGCTTGGCACTTGAATAAAAATTATTTTTTTTGCTGAATTTTTGTAACTAAAAATGCCCCACGTTTATGCCACCACGGAATCTAATAACCTGAATACGCACCCAAGGCAATCTAAAACATTATTATTGGCGTTGAGCGGCCTCATTCAAAAATAAAGTCCTTTAAGGCTACAAATTTGGCCACAAACACGGAATTAATTTTAAAGCAACTCAAACTTTCCTGAATTTAGTTTAGTTTTACCTCCACCCTTTTGCAGCGTTCAAAAAACATGGGTATTTGACTTTTTTGTCTGATTCAACTGAAAAAGGTAGTCCGTCTTTTAACTAAAAGCGTTGTCCACTTTAGTAAGTGCAATAGGTTAAAACACTACCTACACCTGGATCTATCCAATGAACTAGCTTTTTAAAGAAATTCCTTAGAGACACGAGATCTAAACAAACTTGTTACGAAAATAGCAGAAATTTATACAAATACAAATTCTGATGCGGTATTCCTAAATGCAAATCTCTTATAATACAGTGACACATTACATTAAAAACTAAAACAAATGCCGTCAACTTTTTAAAATCAAAACTATATTATCGTAGTTGAACAAAGTACATTGCATAACACAAAAAAACTCAGATCTTCAACAAGAATGCTTTATTTTTAAGCTATAAAGTTTTCGATCTACTGGCATGCCTTTTAACACCCTTGACTTACTTTTTCTCGTGAAAATACGGAAACAAAATAAAACTCTACGAGCAAAAAAGCAAATTTTTCTGTACCTTCTAATACTCAAGCGATGCAGCGAGTGACAAACACCATTTTGGTAACTACAGTACAAGCGTTTTATTAAATCAGACGTCTACTGTTTTTCCTTGAAGCTCAAGATACAATTACAATATTCTTGACAGCGTAATCCAATGAATCTTGGCTGCTGAAGTGCAACGTGCAACAACGAATAAAAATAAGCAGGATTTCCTTCCTTGCTTCAGGTTTTTCGTCGTTTAGCTTTCTTGGTTACTGCAACTTCACCTTCCTTTCATCTTTTTTTGGAGAAAAAGAAAAAAAACAATTCAAGTATAAATAGCAATAATAGAATGTAGCAAAACTGTACACATTACCTATTGTTCTTTAGTTATATTTTTTCTTGTAATGGTTCGTTGACATTTTAAAAAGTCCATTCAGTCGATTGTTTCACAAACAGTGCAAATATCATAGCCTGCAATATGTGCAAAACACCATACTTACATTTTCATTCTTTTTTGAAAATACGAAAGAAAATGCTAGGTTGTGTTATAAAACTGTAATAAGTTGCACATGACTCAGCGTAGAACTTTAATTTCACGCAAACGTTGCAAAGACTGGACAACCTGTGAAGATAGAGATCATTTCTACTTTAATATTTACTTAAGCGGAATTTAGTTTGTACAATTCTAAACATATTTTACACTTGCAAAATTTGGCATTTTTGGTAAACTAATAGAGTACTTGCGCTGAAAACAAGTCTGCGCGTCGTAGGAAGAAATTAACGGTAAAATTAACTACTGTTTTGCACGTCATTTTACACCGTCCTTTTAACCTTTAGTGTGCTTTCGGTTGCTGACCACATATTTCACTTTATAAATAACAATACAGGTACAAAGGGGGCTTCCTCATTACCATTTTGCTATTGTGCCTCAAAATCAATACACTTTTGTTCGTTGTTTGAATGCACGTTGAAGAAAGTAGACACTAGTGAGGAGAAACATAATATATTGCTTCTCTTTTGCACAAAACTGCCATCGATCAAATGTCAAACAAAATAAGGCTTAGTGCAAAGCAAAAACCAATACAAGACCACATTTTTGACTTGTGTCAATCTGACGGTAAAATATGGAGCTTGTTACAGTCTATGAGTACTAGTCTTGTTACTGGATAGTGAGGTAGGAAAATTATGTGGGTGGTTTAGCAAATAATCTGAAATGCCAATCAATAGTTTGTTTGCAAAATTATTAAGAGGAAAAATGAGGAGCATAACAATGGTGCCAAAACATGAATGGTGATTACTGGCAGAAGGTCTAGCAAATTTGCATATTATTTTACGCCCACACTGTCGCTATCATTTCATTAAACTTAAATCAAAAGTTGCTTTGTTTTCGTGAGAACAAGCAAGCATTAAAGTACTATGCTGGCATTACCGTACTCATCATTTGTACTATCCGAGTCTTGGCAAAAAGAATGAGAAAAATATTGCGTTATGGAGAAAATTCCAAATTGTCAGATGGATCTCCGTTCCTTGTTGATTTCACAAGTAAATTTAGCATTGAAATAACTACAGAGCTCTATACCAAGCAATCTAAAATAATTAATTGTTATCTGGTGAAACTTTCTTCAGCAAATGGCATCAAAATACACCAAATCTTGGTTCTGCTTTCACCAACTGTTTTACGAATTTGCAGGATAAAAATCACACACAGTTGCTAAACTCCACTAATAATAACAAATATCTACTAATAGTCTAAAATTTGCATAATATAAAACAAACTAAACATCACTCCACACCTTTCCCCTGGAAAAGAATCCTCTTTTTGCAACTTGCTATACTACCTTTAACAAATACAAAAAATGGTGTTTCATTTATTCCCTTTCGATACTTGTAGCTTTCACCGGCACTTCACTTTCCTTTCATCTCTTATTTTTCTTTTGTTCCAGGTTTAGCCAGAAAGAAAAAGTAGGTTCATGAGTTCCATTTTGGTTTCCAAGTGTTTTCATTACAATGTCAATGATACCTGAGCAGTTTTTTTCTGGTTAAGGTAATAATCAAATAAAGCACAAAGGAACATGATATTCTTCTCACTTTTCCTTTTTTGTTCTGGTAGCTGTTGTAACTTCCTAATTTGGGAATTTATGTACAACGCGTACATTTATATAAAAAGCGCGTGATTGTCAGAAAACTGTACAGAGAGAAAAGGGAAAAAATAACAACATGACATTCCTACATATTTGTATTTTATTGAGAAGAATGAGAACGAGACCGTATCTTACTACAAAGGGTAGTGCAGGTGCATATGATCTAATGTATCCAGTATCTCTTTTATGACAACCCGTTGCGCGGGGTCATGGGAAACGCCGTATACAATGTCATTCACTAGTAGTGCGGAGGGTGGCGGATTATTGACAAAATGCGACATTTTGTAACTGCTACAAATCCTGTAGTTTTGAAATAAGATTCGGTAAGTACTGAAAACTGTTACAAATTTGTGACATGTTGACGCTGCATATAATTTGTCTTATAGCTTTGTAAGTAAAATAAAAATTTAGATTGCTATTAGGTAGTGAGGTTTCATTTTTGATATGAGTCTTTGGCGAACCAACAATCCAAACGCTAAGGTTTTAACTAAAGTAAACTAGAAACTTATATAAAATCTAAATTTTATTTTATTACTCGCCGAATTTTTTAATTTTATTATTTTAGGACAGAACAAAGCTTGATGATTTATCATCGCAAAACAAAATCTTCAGTGGAAAACTTAATTCTCGCGCGCGTCTCCGCAACCAAACCACAATTTCTCTCAGTTTTAACCAAAAATCTAGTCTGGAAATTTTTCTTGGCATTTTTTGTGTATGTTCATTTAACCAAAAGTTTTCTGAATACTAATGGATCTCTTCCATAAACAGTTGTCTTAAGTTTCCCACTTAAAAAAATTTCAACGATGTGTTGGTGTGCTTAATCGTCGACAGGTAGAAAGCTATGCAATCCCTTCTAATTCTCCTTCGAAAGCTGAAAACCTTTAGGTTTGCTAAAATAGCAGCAACATGAAGTTAGCACGGAAACAATTAAGTTTACCAAAAAATATGTGGGACAGCAGCATTCATCTTTTTACATTCAAATCAAATAAAATTATGTGAAGTTGATTTGTTAGCTTATTCCAAACCATATATAAAAAGGGAGGTTTTGAAAACTTGAATATTTTTGTAAACCAGAATCACAACTAAGTAGTGTTTGAAAATATTTATCCATTCATGACAGCAAGAAGGAATGTTCATCTAAATTTAGATTTATACTGACTATTACAAACGAAAATCTAAAAGCGTCGTTTCAGTCTCTCAAAAATAACTTTAAATTCTGATTCTGAGCTAAACTACAACAGAAACGGCTTAAAGAATTGTCTAAATAATATTAAAATTCTCACTTTTTCTAAGATATAAGACGTCTCCATGCCAAACCTACGAATTTTTTTAAAAAATTATTTGATTTTCAGTAAGTAGGTAAGGTAAAAGTGATTACCAGGGATGGCTTTGCATACTTGATCGTGAGTAATCGCTTCTCACGTTTTCTCGGATCAGTCCTCTCCCACACAGGTTAGGTTGAATTACAGTTATCGCCAAAATCACATGCGATGATTTTATTGCATGCAATCAAAAATAAAGTAATTTCGTTATACCACGAACTATGAAACAAATGAGCTGGAACATTGCTTGTAGCCAGTTGGTGGATGAAAGGAGATTTGCTTTTCTTTTGTTAGAAGAAAACTGGATGCTCCATTACCGCAAAATATTCTCCTACCACAACCGCTAACCACTACCATCATAGTCCACGCACTATTATGTCAGTTCCTGGCAGGAACTTCCTGCTACTTTTTCCTTTCACTGTAAAATGCAAACAAGAATACAAGCCTAAACACAAGTTTACTTTTCAGACGGATAACAAGTTTCCTGAATCATAATAGTCCAACCAGGAAGAAATGAATACTGGTTTTAAGGATTCACTTTTGGCGAGTTCAAGTAGTGCTATTGAACTTTATAAAAATTGTATGTACAGTTTGTTGAGATTGAGACACTCCGGACTCCGGCATAGTAAATTCAACCGTCAATCTATTCCCTCATGTGTAAATTTCCGGTGAGAAATCCAAGTGGCAAGTTTAAATGAACCTATACATACTGTACAAAACCAGGCTTTTGTATAGCTTTCCTGAACATTTTGTCTATTGACCTTTCTGAATGTAATCTTACCTTGAAGAGAAGCGTCTGCCTTTTGTCTTGAACTGAAAAATCTTGTGGTTTCTATTTGGTTCAGGCTATTTGTACTGCTGTCCTGCTAAAGTGAAAGTTGATCGCTGTTTCTCGCGATACCCACCATGCGCTCATCCCCTTTGTGTTAGAACCAACTGCAGCTTATTTTGGCATGACAGTTATAGCATACAAATTGAAAATTTTTTCACGTTTCAAATATGTCGTAGTTTCAAATTACAACAGGAAGCGTACATTGGTATTTGATAAGGGCTAAAATGAGTTTTTATGGAACATCTGCTTCCTGTTGGTGTCTCGGGTTAATATGGGTAAGTCAACTGACAATAGTCAAGATCATAAAAGATTATGAGCTAGGAAATGCCCTCAGAAGAATACATGGCTTCCGACAAGAAAGTGAAAATAGGTTGGTGGCCCAGAGCAATATGATTATGTATGGCGGGCAATTTTTCAACTGCAAATAGGAAATTGATAGCCCATTCAGGAAGGATGCGCAACGAGGCTAAAGCCCAAATCTAAAAAACGAAGAAACTGAGTATTTGATATTATGGATGGTGCCCGTGTTTGATCTATATTTGTGGGGTAAGGTGCAAACCATAGAGAATAAATACTTTGAATTTAAAAAATGAAAATTGCATGTTGGCAAAATAAAAGCTGAAATACCGCAAATTCCTAGAGCTATAAAATCCTTGGCACGCAATTTGCTTTCTTTTACATTCATGCCTTATAAAACAGAAGCAATCCACTTTCATTCCAAATTATAAAAAACTGGAATAGGGCCTTCTAAACAACTGGATTTACACGTAGTTGTAAAAAGCCTTTTTTCTGTGAACATTTTGTGTTGAAACAAAAACTGTGGTCATTTTACATCCAACCTTACAAGAAATGCTACCAGGCAATTTACAAACGTCGTATGTTTCTCCTGAGACTAATAGTTTCTAGGTTTTTCTTCCTCATGTTGATGGTGAAATGGAAATGCGCTAAAACAAGCTTGTTCAGAGTCTTACTATTGTGGCAAGTCCAAAAATTCTATTTTAAATTTTCTACCTATGAAAACGTGTGTTAATGTCTATTGAATATTTAAAATTTGAAAAAAGCTTAGGGAAGAAAAGTCGTAGATTCGAAATGGTACTGTCTATCGGTATGCTGTTAATGTACCAACTTAAAAAAACTTTGGTATGATGCTTCTATCTAAAAAACCTTTTCAAAGTGTAATACTGCTTGATGATGTAATGATGTATACATTTTTGGCGTACTACCTTGACAAGAACAAGTGCTTCGGTTTAGCAATTTAATCAGCTTAGCTTTAAGTCTTTTTTATTTTTCTTTAGCTCCACACACCCTTTGTTGCATGAACTCTCCAAAGTAATAAATTACAGAAAGAGAAATCAAACACTGCAGTGTAGTGTAAAAACTGTATAAGTTTATAACAACACTACATTTTTCCAAAAAAATAGCACTTGTTGCGGAAGCAACGTCTTTTCCAAATATCCGTTTGAGATACTACTCTTGACTTTTTTGGAAAATAATAATACGTATTCTCTTTATTCATCAGTCAACGTAGAAAAACACTGGAGGTGACGCCACTACTAAGTAGGAAATTAATGTCACTCCAAAACAATTTATAAACAATCACATCACATTTTATTAATGAAACTAAAATATTAATATGATTAGTACAGTTTTTTAAAAATGGTGTTTTGTAAGTCACAAACAAAATGCATAAGTAGCAAATAGTCGTCACAAAATTTAACGTACAAGTTAGAACATGTTTTTCTTTCTCATATTACCAATCACAAAAATTCATATTTTAAGTAAATACTCTTTTAACAATGATTTAAGTTTAACATACTCATCACAATTTCTAATGTCTATTGGCAAATCATTCCAGAGCAGTACCACTCTGTATTCAAATACCTTCTTTCCAATCTCCAATTGAGGTAAAAATGGAGCACGAGAGTTCTTTTTATTTCTCAAATCTTTATATAATCTAAGCGGAAGACCTTTTTATAACGTACATTTTTACTGCTGCGCTCACTTTTGTTTAGAGTTCGTGCTTTTTTAATCTGATAGGAGCTTAGCTAGGAAACTACGAGCTTTCCATTTGTTTTGAAATGCCGGGTTTTATTTGATGTGCGTGCCAGTGGGAGTTAATTAAAGTGAAGAAAAATTGTTAAAACGGCAAAAAAGTTTTGGCATGACCGGTTGCATAATTTTTATTTATAATAACCATAACAGAATATTGCATGCTTTCTGTTGCTCGTGTCGTATTTGTACAGAGTAAGTTGTATTGTTTAATGCTAGTAGTTATCTGTTCTGGTATGATGACGTTCTGTTTATTCCGACCTAATATAAGATTTTTAATCTAATGATAATATATAAAAGATCTCATTATTTTGGTGGATGCAGTTTAAAGTTTGTGCCTTTGAAACGCCAGAAATTTTTTAAAACGTGCTTAGGAAAGTGTATAGCTCGTAGGTTTATGCCGGTTTTGTTTTCGCGGTCTACGGCGTTTTTAAAATTTAAGCTGCTTTTAGCTCAATCACTATAATGATATGCATTCACAAATTAGTATTTCACCAGCAAATATATTTCCATAAAACACTACCCCTTAACATTCCAGATATCATATTCATCATACCTCTGTTACGTTTCTAGTAATGATACTTAATAACAGCAGCAGCACGTTTGTGAAGGTCGCAAAATATACACACATATTATTACCAACTACCTATCTGCTATACAACCGTATTTCTCTCTTTAAACATGTATCCATGAAAACCCACCATACTCAGTTTCTTTTTCCGGTATCTTCACACATGAACACTATCCTAATTATCAATTTCCACATTTCTCATTCAAACCCATAAAATCCCCCAACATTCGTCGCATGACACACATAAGCTTGACATACAGCAAACATTTTTACATTTTTACTTGACTTCCCAATCCTTTTTTCTTTATTATCTATTTTACTGATGTTACGATCAACACATTTCTATGCATGATTTCCCCTAATTTTTACCTTCTTTCTTCGGAAAGAGCCCTGCCAACAACCAAGTGTTCTATTGGTACCTCACCCTTTTTATGAATTCACTCACGCACAAAAAAAGGTAATCAATTACTGTCTTGCTTTCACTGATGATGATAATGATAAGTAAGTAAAAACTGCAGGAAAATATGAAGTGTCAGAAGGCAACATAATATATTCCAATGAAGACAGCTAGTGTTGCAGAAAAACAGTTTTTCCAATATGAAGATAACAAAAACTGCACCGAGGAAAAAATGCGCTTTTCACTTAACTTGCTCATTAACAAGCATAAAAATGAGCGGTAGTTTGGAAAGGCTTATTAGCTGAAAAAATGTAAGGTGATAAGTACGGAACGAGTAAATACTATTTCGTGGATTATGGCTTACATTTGGCATTTGTGTGCACTTATTGAAAGCCTTCGGTTCAGAAGAATTATCAGATTAAATTTTCTGATAGAAAAAGAAAACCGTAAAAGCTTTGCGTTCACTACTAATTCGAGATTACTTCCATGTGTGGCAATACTTATAAAAACTAAGGTAATGTAAACATTTCTTACGTATATCTATGGAAATAAGTAAAAGGTTTAGGTTGTTTAGAAAAGATGGTAAAAACGCTGTAAAAATGTTGTGGTATCATGTTTGTTCTGAAATATAGCTTTTTGTATAAATTTGTTACATTTACCATCCGTTTAAATGTTAATTTTAAATGTTTTTAATATAATTCATAAACGACATTCGAAACCTTTAAATTTGTACATTCGAAGATTTATATATTTTTTTACCACACGGTGTTTAACTCCAACTAAAAAGCTTTAGTGTTTTCTTAAGGTTTCCTGTACTTCTAACTACCACTTCTGCAACAGATGAAACTGATTAAATGCTAGATAGGAAAAGTCAAAACACAGTAATTCCTCACTCAAAACCTAATATTATTTCTAGACTTAACTTTGCCCATCTCAGAAACTTTCTAGACTCAGACCAACTTAAGACTTCCACTTGAGATCCCCTTTAATTCTATTTTTTCAACAGCGGTATAGTAGAAACGAGTTTTAGAAGAGCAAGAACATGCACTAGACAAAAGTGTGTTGGGGCTTGTATGAGCGCGCATTCTCCAGCTAATGTTGGCTTTGGACAAGCTACCGTCACAACCGCTGAAGAAGAAAGTCAAAATGAAATGAGAAGGTTCACCATTCAAAGCCGAGAGATGAAAACAGCTAAATTGCATCAAAGATACACATTTGGCTAAAAGCGTAAGCTTGTTTTATTCCCTATATTTCCATGTATGTACGCACTTTCATTTTTGGAGCATAGAAGGCTTAATAATGATACTTCATCCCTCTTTCTTTGTCCTGTAGCTAATTTCATTTCACAGTTTGCACATCAATTTAGTGTAGAAAACAAGGAAAAATAGGAGTCAATATAGAGAAAGCCAGAAGTTTATGTTTTAGAAAAAGACAAGGTGGCGTCAACCAGAGAAAAAAGAGGTAGAGGAACAAAAAAGATATATCTAAACCGATCAGCTTTAATGGAGACACAACTTTCTTTTCTTTGGGCTGGTTCAAAGAAGCCAGATCAATGACGCAATTTTTGCAACTGATCTTAGTACCATTAGATTAAACGACAGGGAAAAAGTAAACATTGTTATGGTGGGTAGGATTATAAGGGTTTATGTGCTCATATTTATATTTTGGGTTAGTTGATAGAAACTTAAGGAATGTGCATCCTGAAGAAATGGGTGATCTCTGTATACCATACTGACTTTAAAAAAAAAATTCGAATCTTAGGAAAATTTAAGTTTCACATTTTTTAAAAAATTTACATTTGGCAATCAAATCAATCAAAAATCTTTGATACTCAAATTGTTTTGACATTTAAAGTTTTTATTTATTCAAACTTGTAAATTTAAATTTGTTACGGGTTTTCATTCAATTTACAAATTTCTTCAAACCTTCTCACATTATACTTTTCTCTCCCTTGCGCTTGCCTCAAAAGACATTCACCACCTATTTACGTAAGCTGACCACTACATCACACTTTATGCTTTAATCTCTTGCTAAACTCAAATTTGCAGTTTTTTCCCTTGGACCATTCCACACGAAATTTTTTTACCAATATTATTCTATCCCGTAAACTTGTCAGAAGGGTGAACTTGTATTTAGTTATCCGAAAAAAGAAACGCACATACGCAATCTCTTACGTACATACAACAACTGCAGGTTGACATTGTTCAGAAGAAAAACAGAATTTAGTAGTTTTGTCAGGGCAGAAAATCCATTCAAAACTGCTGGACACAATTTGTTTGCTCTGCGGTTTTCAATAGAGTACAGAGGTTTTTGAAGCAGGAGAGCCATTGTTCGCTGTTTTTTAAACGAAATGTGTTCTGCTGTGTTGCATTTACTGGCTTTTAAGAGTTGTCAATCATAAATGCATGGACACAATTATACATACGATTGGACAACCGGCGGTCAACATTGCTAACAGAATAAATACAAAACAGCATGGAACTTCTACATGAGTGTGTACATATACTCTTTGCGGCGTTTTGAATTTCGAGTTTTCAGGCTTTTTGTGGTCTTGTCCATTTGTCCAGTCCTCTTAAAAGTTCGATGGGTGTGAACAGAATCGAGAGAGTTGTTTGATTTTTCTGTTGTCACCCGAAAAAATGGATGGACGAAAATGTAGATAATGGAATAGTGGTGAAAACCTTAGTGTATAAACGCATGTATCAACAATAGAAAAAGGCTTTTGGAGTGCTAGAACCGGAATCTGTAAAAAGTGGACAAGACAAACAACAAAACCAAAGGAGAAAACAGAAAAAGGAACAGAACATACACTACTGTAATGTACAATGGCAAGGTTGATTGCAAGGACGTATCTGGAAAATGAATAGGTTAAAAGCTTTTTACTTGACCAATGTAAAAATGCTAGCTGCAAATTTTAGGCGACGTAAAAATATTTTTTTATAACTAAAGAGTTGGCCTAGTTTCAGGTAATGGATTGGGAAGGAAATGTAGAAAAATTCCTGCTGCACTTTTGGCACTTTTTCATAATACGCCAAGGCTTAATTAACAGAATGAAAATAAGTTGCATTAAAACACCATGTATCTTGTACAAAGTCCAGTGCATTAAACAAAAATGGAGAAAAGCCTTTGTAAGTTTTTTTTCATCACAAAAATACATATTCAGTGAGTACCTAGCAGAAGTAATGGTTATTTGAGCTACTATGCTGAAAACATTTGAGGGGAAACGTGAAACAGAAATGAGTTGAATGTTCTCCCGTTTCCTCTGTGTAGTGAAAGTGCTGCAATTTGGTTTGCAGTATAAAGTAAAGCTTGCCTTGTGCTAGATTTTCTCTAGTAGGGTGGTATGGTCTCTAGCTTACTCTTTATCCACGATTGCTTGAGTTGCAGTTGGTTACGTGTTTTATGAAGTGGAGCTGGCTGAAGCTTTGGCTTTCCAGTGCAAGTCTAGGGTTTGTTGAGTGAACATCAAAAGAAAAAGGAAAGCGATGTAGAATTTTTTGTGACTTATAAAGAAGCATATTTAATCTTTAAGCTACCCCGTGGGGCAACCGGCAGTGCGAATTTCCAGTTTTTTGGAAGGTTTAATTCCTGAATATTTGGAATTGTAAGTCAAAATTTATAAAGGTCAACGCATTACAGGCAATGAATATTCCTAAAAAATTTGAAAAAGTCCGTTACAATCTCTATTTGATATCAGTGGTTGGCTTCCAAGTGAATGCTTCGGTAAATGTAGCACTCGGGTTTAACCAGTCAGAGTTTAAGTTAGTCTGTCAGAAGAAGATTATATTAGAGCTAGGGTTGCTCAACTGAAAATATTTTATTTTATTTTATAACAGGAAAAAGAAAGCACAAACATTCTATCTTCTGTTTCTGCTTTACTTGAAAGGTGTCACGTGGCACTTAATAAAGTTTAAACTTTTGTATTTTAATCTAAAAAGAAAATAATAGGGTGTACGTGAGAGTATCTGCGTAAACAGGAAGGAAACAAGCAGCACAAAAGAACACTCAACTTTCTCTCAAGTTAATATATTACCAGGCTGGTAATACCAGCCCAAAAATATCGTTGGTAAAGTTAGCCTGAGTTGTTTTGACTTTTGTCCTTGAAGCACTTGATCATACTTAATTATCCTTTTAGAAATGTCTAAACCGGAAGGCAGTCTTGAAAACACCCAAACATATTATGTTAGAAAAATATAAACTTACTAAAGTGTCTTGTTTGACGCAGTGTCCTCTGCTCAAATCTGAAAATATAAGATGGGAGTTACAAATACAAACAAAAGTTTAACTCAACTGAAACCGTTCTACATGTCTAAGGGTATCTAAATCTTGCAACAAAATATATGGTTTCATTGAATGAAAGAAAATGTTAATCTGCGATGAAAGCTGTGTGAGTCCTGTACATAGAGACTGAAAGATGAACACTTTCTTTTGAACTTTGGTGCTTATATTTATGCATTAGCTTTAAACAAATGTCTTTTATAGTTCCGGAACTACAAGGGTTAAATCAAGAACTAGATAAATTTGCTTTATATTTTGAAGAAAATTAGGAGACTGAGGCAAAGCATATGAATAAAACGATCTAATATTTCCTAAAGCAGCTTGTCTTTTTTATAAATAGGAAATATGATTCATTTTCTGGGAAAAAAATCTTTTAAAAAATAAACGAGAATAGCATGACAAAAAAATTGTTGGAGAGCTTTATGGACAAGACGTTTGTAGTACAGGAAGAAGCCTTATTGCTAAAAAAAGGATGAAAATTGCCCAAGGGAAGCACATCCCAACTTTAACTTTATTACTGCTGCTGTACTTCAAAGACGTTGTACACACAATTATGACTACTAAAGTTGAAATTTCCTTGATAAAAAAAACTTGGGGAAACAAGAAACTAAATTTTAGTCAGATATCATTCATACGAAGTTGGTTAAGCTTCGGCAGTTTATATCCGGGCAATTGGTTCTTGTCAGTGCATAAAAGTATAGGCTTCGTAAAAGTGTTGGAGTTGTCCATCTCTATAATTGTTTTTCTTGGAATGCCTCTTTGTAATTTGCACGCTTACATTCCATTCATTCATTTAAGTCAACAAAATTATTACAACTACACATAAACCGGCTAGAATTCTGTTGTTCTTTAGTGTGTATTAATAAGCGAGCTAACGAGAAATTTTTTTATTACGGCTTGGAAAAAAGGTTCACAGATATTTTGCTTGTTAGAGGATAATAGCTGGTGATACAAATCACCAGTTTGCGTGTGTTTAACACCGTAAGTTATAATATTATGTATAGTGTGGGTAAGCAAAACGGCAGGTAGTCTGCAGACTATAGAAATGGTCAATGGTGCGTATTAGAGTTGATTGGCGCAGAGTTTGAAGAAACTGAATCAACTTTTTAAAAAACCAAAAGTATGGTAACAAGTCATTGTGTACATAAAAGAATGGGAAATATTTTTGAACGCCTGGATGTAAACAAATTTCAAAATGCCTAAGAAGCAGATTTACGCCCGTTTTGTTACATTTGAGACGTTTTAAAATGTCAAACGTACTATCAGAATAAATTATGCATGATCAACTTAACAGTTGCTCTTTAGTTCAGACGTCGTGCCAAACAGTCTATCCAAAATTTGTCCACTGAGCAGTCTAAATTTTTCCGTTTTATTCATGTCACATTCCAGAACCTATCTGAGTTCTCAATAAAACTTTACTCAAGATCAAAAAAGAGTTTGGGAAAACAAGTTCCCAACAATGACAACTGAAGTCACACGAGCGAAAAAAATCAAAAGTTTCAAAATGTAATCCCCTTTTGTGTCCGACATTCGCATATATAGGTTTTGCAGAATTCCAAAAATGTGTAAAGCCCTTGAACGCCCTTCTGCATAAATCTTTCTGTAGTGTTCAAGTCTTCAACCCTTCAACTGTTCTTAAGTACTTCTGCCTCAATCTCCGGAAAAAGTGCAAAAACTTAGAAAATCAATAAAAATTCTAAACCAACAATTTCCCCAAAAATGCTTTCAACTTATGCGCTAAAATCATTCTTGGTCTTGGAATGGTCAAAATATAGCCCAACCTAAACCCACAACCAAATTTTTCTACACCAACACTTTCTCTTTCCTACATAGCATACATATTTCTCTTTCTATTTTCCACAGTGGCGAGCAAGCTGCATCTCTCAAAAGTGGTTGTGCCACCCTACAAAATGTTTAACAAAACTGACAAGGAGGAATGTCCTCTTCACATGGGGAATAGTCGCCTCTCTGCTGTTAAGTGGTACAAAGACAACGAAGAGTTTTTCCGTCGCTACCTGTCACTCATCTTTACACACATCCAGATAGAATGGATGGCAATGACGTTTAAAATTATGATACGTGATAGAATATTGCACTATTCTGTTTAGGTAGTATTCACATATGAGTAACACCACGGGCGTGTTGACACCTCAAAAATTTTTTCGCTTGAATTTTCAAAACTTTTATGTTGTTATATAGTATGAGTGTCCACAATACGGTTTACCAAGTTTCAGCTCCTCATGTTGTTCTAAGGCGGCTAGGCGAAGGTTTAAATTTTCCGTGTTCGAAAAATGAAAATTTGCTAATATCTTAGATTAGAAACAAAATAGGTCAATGACGTTTTTTGCGATAGTTAGGCATCGTAGAACCCGTTCATCAGATGCAACTATAAGCGCTGACCAGTTTTGAATTTTTGCAAAAAATAATTTTTGTCAAATTTTTGGAAGTTTCCTGAACTCAATTGAAAATGTTGTTTCTGTTTTTTGGTTTTATGAGGTATTTTGATCGATGTCCATCTTAACATTTGTTTGCTCTATAAAACGCAAAAAACCGTTTGTAAAAGTATTGCAATTTACGGAAGTTATGATGAAAAATGTAAAACATCAAGAATATTTCTGGTAATTTGGGGACACTTGCATACGGATAACGTCTGTATGGATGATCAAATTTCCCCATGATTATGCTTGTTTGAAAGCCCGACTTTTAGTCTACCAGAATATATAGAAACAATATCAATTTTGAATAGTTTTGATTGAGTTCAGTTATGAAAACCAAAAAATGTGCTGGTAGCCAAAACGGGACATGCGGTAAAGAACACCGCATAACTTTCCACACTAACAGAATTTTTAAAAATGGGAGAAACACCCACTTTTATATTTTCATTAGTAACAATTTAATACCACATTCACAAAATTCCAAACGATCTAATATTCTGAAAAAATCGCTAACATTTTTCCTGACTTCAAAATTTTCAAAATTTATGAATCCCTTTTGTTAAAAAATTGTGTTGTTTATGACCTAAATGTATTATATTTTGACTAAATACAACAAAATAACAACCATAGTTAAAATTGTGATGAAAATCTTCGACATTTAGCAAAAACTCAAATTTTGGAAATTTCAGATTTTGAAGCCAGGAAAAATGTTAGCGATTTTTTCAGAATATTAGATCGTTTGGAATTTTGTGAATGTGGTATTAAATTGTTACTAATGAAAATATAAAAGTGGGTGTTTCTCCCATTTTTAAAAATTCTGTTAGTGTGGAAAGTTATGCGGTGTTCTTTACCGCATGTCCCGTTTTGGCTACCAGCACATTTTTTGGTTTTCATAACTGAACTCAATCAAAACTATTCAAAATTGATATTGTTTCTATATATTCTGGTAGACTAAAAGTCGGGCTTTCAAACAAGCATAATCATGGGGAAATTTGATCATCCATACAGACGTTATCCGTATGCAAGTGTCCCCAAATTACCAGAAATATTCTTGATGTTTTACATTTTTCATCATAACTTCCGTAAATTGCAATACTTTTACAAACGGTTTTTTGCGTTTTATAGAGCAAACAAATGTTAAGATGGACATCGATCAAAATACCTCATAAAACCAAAAAACAGAAACAACATTTTCAATTGAGTTCAGGAAACTTCCAAAAATTTGACAAAAATTATTTTTTGCAAAAATTCAAAACTGGTCAGCGCTTATAGTTGCATCTGATGAACGGGTTCTACGATGCCTAACTATCGCAAAAAACGTCATTGACCTATTTTGTTTCTAATCTAAGATATTAGCAAATTTTCATTTTTCGAACACGGAAAATTTAAACCTTCGCCTAGCCGCCTTAGAACAACATGAGGAGCTGAAACTTGGTAAACCGTATTGTGGACACTCATACTATATAACAACATAAAAGTTTTGAAAATTCAAGCGAAAAAATTTTTGAGGTGTCAACACGCCCGTGGTGTTACTCTATAGCATAGCATGAGCTTCCACAGTGCATACAATATACCTATACTCTTACTCAAAGAAAAAGAGTCACAAAACAGAACAACTTTGCTAATTGGTGAGAACAATGGAGAGGGCAAAGTCCACCGTCGCGAACAAGTTTTCGAGAAAATGCATAAAGGGTAATCGGGTGTTTGGTGTAAGGGAGAAACCACAATATGAATTTGCCCAAAATATTTTTTTGACAACTTGTTATGCCAAAGGTAAATTACGCATGTTTATGCAAATGAATAATCAGTGATTAGCTTAGCGCATTTAGCAGTCTCAAAAGGGACTATGGAATGCATGCTAATATATTTCTCCTAATTTCTTTTGACAAATTATTTATGCATTGGTATATTAATTCGGTCTATTTATAATTCCACCTACCCAACATGGAAGCTGAATTGGCTGACAATAAATTTTCATAATATTTTTTACTAAATGCTTTAAGGCCAAACGTAATAGTGGAGCTTGACATGATATCAAACCACATTCATTTTCATGTTGTGTGGGTAGGTGGAATTATAGATGGACCAAATTAATATATCATTGCATCATAACTTGTCAAAAGAAATTAGGAGAAAAGCTGTCATGTAAATATATTAGCATGCATTCCATAGTCTCTTTTGAGACTGCTAAATGCGTTAAGCTAATCACTGATTATTCATTTGCATAAACATACGTAATTTAACTTTGGCATAACAAGTTGTCAAAAAAATATTTTGGGCAAATTCATATTGTGGTTTCTCCCTTACACCAAACACCCGATTACCCTTTATGCATTTTCTCGAAAACTTGTTCGCGACGGTGGACTTTGCCCTCTCCATTGTTCTCACCAATTAGCAAAGTTGTTCTGTTTTGTGACTCTTTTTCTTTGAGTAAGAGTACCTACACACACAAAATTCCGGCGACAAAAATAAAAGTAAAAATTAAAGACGGATTTAATCTTATCAGTCTGATGCCAAGCAACTGATTCTGATATGCCTAATTTAACTTCACACTTTCCTCCTTTTTACATAGCAGCAATTCTGCTGCACTGAATTGCAACGCGAAACCCTAAAAACATGGACGGGTAATTTATAACGCATTACGTTTCCTTCACGCAAAAGACCATTAAATGTTACGCCTTATCTTTTAGTATACGTTTTGCTGGATTTGGAAGCCACATAAGTAAAATGCAACAGGCATACTGAGAAATACTCCTGCTAGATGCATCAAACTGATTACACTCTTGCTATTTTTGCCACCAGTGCTAAAATTAAGCAGCTCACCATTATAAGAAGCTCACTTTCTGAAATAGATAGCCATAAAAGTAAATAAGAAATGCTACGATGTGCACTACACACGGCCATAACACCCAGTCTACTTTCTTTCCCGTCTTCGAGTCTGGAGCAACTCTGGAGGCAAGATTAATTGAGTTTTGTTGGGTGTGTGCAGTGGAATGTAAAAAACCCAAGAAAGCTTGCTTATAGAAGGAAGGAGAGCAAAAAAGCGGAATTCTTCATTTTGTGTGTTGGGAAGTGCTTATATGAATGAGATTGTATTCCTGGAGGGATTCGATGAAATTTTTTTTTTATATATTCTTACAAAAATAGAATTTTATCCACTTTTCCGGTTCTTTTCCGGCTTGGTAATTTCAACAAGTAAAAGAAGGAGTTGTTACAATGCTTTAGTTTTGTATTAGAATTAGAAGAAAGTGTTGGAAATGCGTTGTTGCTTAAGGGAGAAAATTTATGGGACAGGGGAATTGCATATAAAGTGTTAAGAATAACGGAGCTGTGAGTAAAGGAGGCACGGAGAATACAGAGAGTTGTAAGGTGTTTGAGGAAAAGTAAAGTAAAAATGCGGGATTTCGCGCAGAATTAACTATAGCCATATTTGAAATCAAGTCGTCGTTTCAGAGTATCTATCTGAAAACTTTTGTTTCAAATTGCATTGAGAAATTAGTTACGGCGTTAACGTAAATACTTTTTTAAATAGATGGAAGGGTCACACCAGACGTTTATCATACTTGGGCCCCTAAACATAAGGTATGCTGGATTTCATAAATGTGAAATGAGTGTGGAAGAACCTTCATTTGCTTCAGTGTCAGCAGTACGGCGAATGACAAATGTTTGAATAATTTTTGAAAATAATTTCATATTCGATCTATCTTTAAAGTATATCATCAAACTGTCAAAGTCTCTCGCATATCTGTTTACATTTTATTACTTCAATGTAACTTTAAAAATTACATGATCGTTCACATTTTACAATTTCAAATTTGCCCAAAAAAGTCCTCAAATCAATAGCAAATCTTTAGACGGACTTCAAGTTGTTTCGTTCCTCCCGCTAGACAATTTTGGTACATTCACGTCATGGTAGTAGGAATTTTTCAATTAATATTCCAAAAACCATACTAATAGTAATAAACAAATTGTCCAACCTATAAATTTTATTCGGAATGCCAAGCAGCAATAATGCACAAACACATATTCAAATGCGTCCAATACTTGTTCAATTTACTGCAACATAAAAAACCGCTTACTGATAATTGAACATGTATTGAAAATATATTACCTAACAAAATCAGAATAAACGTTATATTTATGCATAATGCATATTCGTTTTTTCCTTGTCAGCCAAGCCAATTTACATTGCTGGCATACTGGTCATTCATATCTAGGAAATTTTGTAGGGGAAAAAGAAATGAAAATTTTAAAAAATTAGCCCCTTGAGAGAGAGAGCATTCATATGGAATAAAATAGCTATTCACGAAATTTTTATTCATGTGACACTCCAACTTACAGCCTGTGAAAATGGATTTACGATAGGGTATAAAGTCCGAAAAGTCCAAATTATAGTTTTCAGTCTGAAGAATTTTTAGACGGAAGAGAAGTTTTATTAGTTTTATGGGGTCATCATATTTCATCATTACTTTAATTTTTGTTGACAGCTACGAATACATCATGACATGCTGATACGAATTTTCTCTGGATTAAGAATGTTGAAGGAATGGAAACTTTCATGAGTTCATAAACTGTCAATTTAGGACAATAACTTACAATAGAGTAATTTTCTCTCACAGAAGAAAGCTAGAGAACATTTTTGGTTATCATCTGTAGCATTCAAGTATATAATGCTTGAGTTGAACGCCAATAGTTTAAGACTAAACCCGTGGTTGTTCAATTTTATTGACAGATTTAAATATCATCTGAAAAGTGGACATTAACATGAAGTAATTTTTGAATTACATGGGATTACAAATTGACTAGTTACTAATCAGGTCTATTTTTCTCATTTTCTGTTGTTTTAGAATGAACTACTCCAGCTTCAGAGCGCTTCAGAGTCCATAGCCAGCATTCCCAATTTGTTCTGACAGGATGGGGATGAGCGTGTGGTGGGCAACTCAAGAGAGACAGCGACTGACTTTCACTTCAGCATCACAAATAGTTTTAACAGTTTTCAGGTTAAACGATTTCTGTTCTCGCTGAATTATTTACCTAAAAAACCTCATTGCTGGTTTTTGTAGTGAAGTTGACGATTCGCATCAATTTAATTTTTGGGCCATCTCAAATTATGTTTGCAGATTCCTGGTCTTCCGCATGAAGTGAAGGTTTTTGGAGGCTGAGAAAGCTTTGTGGATTATTCTGAAAATATTGAATAATTAGTATATATCGTCAAGCAGTTTGTGATTGAAAATCGTGATATATTTCATTCGTGCATCTAATGTTTGTAAACATTTTATCTTCTAAATGCCTTGAAAAATGATAAAAATATACAAAAAGGTCCTCTAAAATTGATCATTTCAAAAGAAATACATAAAACAATTGACACACTTTTTAAATGTGTACCATACACATTGACAATGTTCCAAAGACTTAAATAAATAAATAAACCAGAGAATGGTAAACCATTAAAAATGCTCGCTGCGAAAGACCTACTTTAGACCTCATTTAACCTGGTTTAAAGCTCATTAAGTCCACCTAGAATAGATAAAACATCTCCATAATAGATAACCAGAGAATGGTAAACCATTAAAAATGCTCGCTGCGAAAGACCTACTTTAGACCTCATTTAACCTGGTTTAAAGCTCATTAAGTCCACCTAGAATAGATAAAACATCTCCATAATAGATAATAATGGTCTAATTGACCCAGGTTTGCCGTTTTTGACCCCGAATTGCCCAATTTTGACCCCAATTAACTGATTTAGGCTGGTCTAGAGCCAATTTAGGCTGGTCTAGAGCTAATTTAGGCTGGTCTAGAGCCGTGTTATGCTGGTCTAGAGCCAATTTAGGCTGGTCTAGAGCCGATTTAGGCTGGTTTAAACCCCAAATAGCCTGGTTTAGACCCCAAATAGCCTGGTTTAGACCCCAAATAGCCTGGTTTAGACCCCAAATAGCCTGGTTTAGACCCCAAATAGCCTGGTTTAGACCCCAAATAGCCTGGTTTATACCCTAAATAGCCTGGTTTATACCCTAAATAGCCTGGTTTAGACCCCAAATAGCCTGGTTTAGACCCCAAATAGCATGGTTTAGACTCCAAATAGCCTGGAAAAGACCCCAAAAATAAAGTAGACGGACAGACGGACAGACGGACAGACGGACACACTACTCGTTAATAAGCTCACCTGCTGACGCAGCGAGCTAATAAATAAATAAATAATGCCTCACCTTGGAATTATACATGGAAAATTTAGTTCAGGGTTACATCTCTGGGTTTCTATACTGAATGTTTAGCAAGTGTATCACCAATTTTCAAACAACCTGCTATCGTTGTACACTTTTCTGGTTGTAATTTTAACTGGTCGGCTTTTATCTGCTGCATATTTTTGTTTGCTTAGTCTACAGCATTAAGGGAACGAGAACTTTCATTTACCGAGAAAAAAGCATTTTCACATTTCGACTTGTCATTCGACAAGCATTGTCAGATGTACGACTGAAAACCACGGGGAAAAAGCAATTCCGCTTTTTGTTCTACTTTTCTCATGAAAATGTAATTCTTTGTAAATTATAGTGATCATCACAAAAATATATTCCAGAGCAAAGAAAAGGATCTGAAACGTCTTTAAAATATAATCGACTTTCATTAAGAGCGGTGAAGTGAGTAACTGATAAGTGGCTTTCTCGCTTTTATAGTAAGTCAACAACTCAGCAATTAAATTTCTGGGATTTTTATGAATGCTCCTCAAAGTGTGCTTGAAATATTACAATTTGTTCTCATTGATCATCTTTCAGGTTTTGATGAATGGACATTTTGGTGATTTTTTTATCAATTGATTTTATTATTTTCCAACTATTTATTGTTTCGTGGCAAGCACTTACTGAAGGTACACAGAGCTGTACTGATGCACTGATGCATTACAAAATGTAAGCATTGTTGATGTTTTGGTATTGTTGGTAAAACCTGTGAAGACTTATATAGACGTGAATTATTTTGAAACATGCCAACAAATCCTGTTGTTCTGAAATGAGACTCAATATCAATAAGTACTGAAAACTGTCACAAATCTGCGTCATTTCGAAGCTGCATGTAGAATTTTTACAATTTTCTACGTAAAATGAAAATTTAGATGGAAAGTAAGTTTTGGTTTTTTATAAAAATCATTGCCGAACCAACAACCAAAATGCATAACTCAACTAAACACAAAACTTGTATAAATTCTCAATTTTATTTTGATAGTCGCCAATTTTTTTAAATTGTAGTATTTCAGAACAGCACAAAGCTTGTTTATTTATTATCACAAAACAAAATCTTCGCCTAATGGACCTTCGCCATAAACTGTTGTCGTAACTTTCCCTCATAAATAGAAATGGTTCGTGTGTTAGTTGGTCAGCAGGTAGTAAGCCAAGTAGTTTTGCTAAATAAGGAAAATATAACCAACCGCACAATTTCCATTAAAGCAGACTAGCGAGACGCTTTCATATTCTTCTTTGAAAGCTTTTAGCTCCACGAGAATGTAGCAGCAACAACATGACAGTTGGGATAATAAAGTTAGCAAGTAAACATTCAAGTTTACCAAAAAAAGATGTTAGAAAAGCAGCATGATCTTCACATTGATCTTTTTACATTCAACTTGAATAAAATTATGTCGACTTGATTCACTAGTTTATTTCAAACCAAATATAACAATGGCATCTTTTTAAAAGTTGAATATGTTTTTAAACAAAATTACAACTAGGCAGTTTCTGAAAATATTTATCTATTCATGACACCATGAAAATGAAACGTCATCTAGATCTAGATGAATACTGAATAATACCAAATAAAACAAAAATACGTCGTTTCAGTCACTCAAAATAACCCAATTACCTAAATTCTGATTCTGAGCTAAACTGCAACACAAATTGTTTATTGAATTGTCTAAATAATTTTAAGATTTAAGAAACATATTCTCGGGGTTTTCCAAGATTTAAGACCGCCTCTCAAGTTTTCTCAGTTCAGGTTTTACTCACACAAGTTAGGTTGAATTACAATTATTGCCAAAATCACATGCTGTACGGAATGGTCATAATTTTGGTGTATATATATTTTTATAACAATTCCAAGAATGTCAGTGTAGTATTGAATTGTATGTAAAACTGTTTATGCGAGGTATTAGGTACTTGTATTTAGTGAAATGTGAAACTTTTCCATTGTCCTTGTACTTTAAGAGGTTCAAGCCAGTTCATTGTCTGGTCATTGCTATTATTTTAAGTGTAGCCAATAGAAATTGTGCACGAAGACGCTACCAGCTTTTTTATCCGTTTGTTTCCACCTCGGTATTCTGTCCATGTTAAGAGTAGGGATCTTTTTGTACAAGAGAAATATACCATAAAACACGTACGCTGACTTGACTCGGTGCCCACTTTGACTTGATATTTTGTGCTGCATGCACGCACCAGCTTTGCTGTAAAAACTCTCCTTTTGACTCTGTTCACAATCAGTAAAATGTGAAGTCGGAAATAAACTAATTCTGAATAATATTAACTAACCTCAAGCAGTTATAAGTCACACAGTCATTTTATAAAATCATTCATTGTACTGTTTTAACCAGAAACCAAGTTTTTAACCACATCTAAGTACATTCATTATTGCACTTTTTATCACTCGACTCATTTTCATTTTTTAACCTTTGACATACGATTCGCAGCCGTTAGTTGCGTGGTCCTTCAGTCGTTAGAGTCTCTAACACATGCAATTTTATTGCATGCAAATAAAGTCATTTCGTTATACCACGAACTATGAAACAAATGAGCTGTAACATTGCATGTAGTTGGTTGGTGGGTGAAAGAAGAATTGCTTTTCTTTTGTGGAAGAAAACTGGATGCGAAGAAAACTTGAAAGTAAAGGAGAGTTACGTACGAAAGCCTAAAACTCGTTTTTAGTAAAGCAAACTTGATTGACTATCTTGGTTCATGCAACATTACCTGCTGGATAGTTTAAGTAACTTCCGTTCAAACTAGAGCCGAAACTCATCCCAGAAAATTTAACCGCTAACTCTTAGACAATTACACATTAAGGTCTGTATCAAAATTATAGAATCACATATGTATTTTCATACATTCGTCCACCAAGCCAGTATAAAGCATTTGAATGATAAACCAAATATTGGAGTTTGTTCATGAACTAAGCCCTAAAGTATTCCCAAAATATCACAAAATTCCGGTAACTGCTTTTGAAGAAAACGCAAAAGTTTGAAAACATCATGAAAACTGGACTGTTCGGAAATTATAGAATCAAGCATAAGAACTGCAGTTTTTATAACAAAAGTGACATTACGAACCCGGTTTCGACCTTTTTTATGAAAGCAACTTTCAGCAGACCTAATCCAAGAAAAGTTTCGAAAAAATATGAATTTGGCAAAATTTTAGTATGTTACGTAATTTTTATGCCGGTCCAAGCAGTGGTCGGCACAAGGAGTGGCACACTGTCAACCAAAACTCGAATACTGTGGTAGCATTTTACATTAGTTCTTACTCGTTTTTAATATAAAAGCTATTTAAAGTCCGTAAATGTTGCGAATTAACCCGAAAATATCGTTATTTTAACAAAACATGCAAAGGTACCTAAAGGTACCTAACGTCCTTTTATGAAATATGAGCATATTTCTCAAAGTTAACAAAGATATTTTGAACTTTTACATGGTTTGTTGCTACAATAGTTCCCAGAAAACTGCTACATAGCAAAAACAACTAATTTTAGCATCATTTGACGGAAAAATAGAGGATAGTAGGCCAAGTGCAGTTTAGGCAGTATATGGGGTAGTTTGGTTTTGTTCAACATATATAATTGAATGTTTGAAATACGAGGTTTGTTCCGGTCTCATCGAAGTAAAGTGGTGCCATACTATACGAACCGCTTTATTACTTAATACGAAACAAGTAGCAATCACCATACTTAGTGATAATGGTATGAGAAGACAATCAAAAGTTAGGAATCAATCTTTTAAAATCCTACTACATGACTATTCAAGTTGCATATGCAGCCTGGTATGGTAAACCAACTTCTATATGCCAACAGCTTGTCGGGGTGAACAAAATGTGTTTTTATATACCATGATATTGGAATTAGAAGCAATTCATATGAATTGACTATGAAAAATATGCTCATATTTCATAAAAGGACGTTAGGTACCTTTAGGTACCTTTGCATGTTTTGTTAAAATAACGATATTTTCGGGTTAATTCGCAACATTTACGGACTTTAAATAGCTTTTATATTAAAAACGAGTAAGAACTAATGTAAAATGCTACCACAGTATTCGAGTTTTGGTTGACAGTGTTCCACTCCTTGTGCCGACCACTGCTTGGACCGGCATAAAAATTACGTAACATACTAAAATTTTGCCAAATTCATATTTTTTCGAAACTTTTCTTGGATTAGGTCTGCTGAAAGTTGCTTTCATAAAAAAGGTCGAAACCGGGTTCGTAATGTCACTTTTGTTATAAAAACTGCAGTTCTTATGCTTGATTCTATAATTTCCGAACAGTCCAGTTTTCATGATGTTTTCAAACTTTTGCGTTTTCTTCAAAAGCAGTTACCGGAATTTTGTGATATTTTGGGAATACTTTAGGGCTTAGTTCATGAACAAACTCCAATATTTGGTTTATCATTCAAATGCTTTATACTGGCTTGGTGGACGAATGTATGAAAATACATATGTGATTCTATAATTTTGATACAGACCTTAAATTACGAAAAATTCTTGTAACTTCACGGCGGGAAAGCAAAAAACGGCAACAAAAGTGTTCTTCAAGTCAACAGACAAGGATATACTGCACTGCAGTGATGGCGCCAAAACATTTTTGGAGTCTTTTATTTGATTTTGATTTTATCCCTTTACGGCCTAAAACCAATTGTAATATTATTTTTGAATTAAAGAAAACGCTAATCATTTCAATGTACTTACTTTTTGCAAAAACTTACCACCATTTATAAAAGCATATTTTACATGCCATCTTATTGTTAGTAATAGACTTTTAAAAAATAGCAGCCAGTATCACAAAAAACTAAATCTTGTGCTAAAAATGTACACAATATTGCAATTGTACACATAAGCAGTCGTGATTTTGCACAAGACTAAAAAAATAAAAACATAAGTTTGTTTTAGGTGCATTTTTGAGGATATCATCCTGAAGCACATTTGGCTTTCTGTCTATTCAAAATGTATGTAAAAGCATTCCCAGATCGACCTCCCTGCTTCCAGGTATTTTCGATTACCACAAAATATCTTCGCAGCGGCCAAACCACATCCGCTGACACTACCACCACGGTTCATTTACAATTTTGTCTGTTCCTGTAGCTTTTCCTTTCACTTTAAAATGCAAACAAGAACACAACACAAGGAGATTTGACAAATACTGAAAACTGTTAGAGACTTGTGACATTTCAACGCTGCATGTACAATTTTTGCAACCTTTTAGGTAAAATGTAAATATAGATTGAAAATGGAGACTCGTTTATGATAATTTTCTTTGGTTAACTAGGAATCAAAACTCTAAACTTTTAACAAAACTAAACTCAAAACTTATATAAATTCTAAATTTTAGTATTCGCCGAGTTTTTAATTATAGTATTTTATAACAGCACAAAGCTTGTTAGGTAATTTATTATCAGAAAATAAAATCTTCGATGGAAGACTTAATTCTTGCGGGCGTCTCCTTAACCAAACCATAACTTCCCATAGTATTAACCAAAACTCTAATCCGGAAATATTTCTTTGCCTTTTTGCCGCGTATGTTTATTTAACCAAACGTTTTCTGCATCTTAAAAGTCCTTCTCCATACACAGTTATCTTATCTTTCCCACTTAAATAGAAACGATGTGTTGGTGTGTTTAATGGTCGACAGGTAGTGAGCCATGCAAGTTCTGCTTGCTCAATAATAAAGATAAAATCACCTCCCACACGGTTTTCATAAAGCTGACAATCAAGACGCTTTCTTATTCTCCTTTGAAAGCCGAAAACCTCTAGCTTCACTAAAATAAAGCAGCAACACGCAGCTGGCGTACTGAAGATATCACAGAATTATTCAAATTTACCAAAAAAACTATGTCAAAAACAGGATTTATCTTTTTACATTCAAATTGGATAAAATTATGTCATGTTGATTTATTAGTTTATTTTAAACCATATATAAAAGGCATTTTTGAAAAGTGGAATAATTTTATAAACAAAAACTACAATTAAGCTGCTTCTGAAAATATTTATCTACTCATGGCGGCACTCATTCAAGGAAATCTTAATCTAAATTTATACTGAATAAATAATACCAAAGAAAATTAAAAAGCGTCGTTTCAGTCACTCAAAAACTATCTTTATAAATTCTGATTCTGAACTAATCTGTAACACAAACTGTTTAATGAATTGTTTAAATAATTTTAAGATTTAGGAAAAAGATTCTTGAATTTCCATACTAAACCTATCATGCTTCTTAAGTTATTTCAGTAAGCAAGTGAGGGGAAAAGTGATTACGGTGATGGCTTTGCATACTTGATGCATGTAAGTAATCGCCTCATGTAAGTTTTCTCACTTCAGCCTTCTCTCACACAGCTTAGAATGAATTGCAGTTATCGCCAAAATCACATGCGATTTTATTGCATGCAATCAAAAATAGAGTCATTGGATTATACCACGAACAATGAAACAAATGAGCTGGAGAATTGCTTGTAGCTGGTTGGTGGATGAAAGAAAAATTGCTTTTCTTCTGTGGAAGAAAACTCCGTGACTGATTGACTTGACTTGATTGACTATCTTTGGTCATGCAACATTACCTGCTGGAACGTTTCAGAGACTTCCGTTCAAACAAGAACCGAACTTCACACCAGAATACTCAACCGGTGATGTTTTGACTATTACACATTTACTTTTCGGGGTAAGTGATCCGCGGGGAACGGGCCTAGACCCGACTATTACGTATAATATAATATTATAATATATAATATACATTATCTATGTAACGTATCATGCATGCTATGTAGTGTAAGGACAACTCTAACTACTAACACTAATGAATAAACCTATCACTCTTCTCTCGTCAACCACGCAGTTAACATCGCTTGTTATTATCACACCAATTGTGACTTATAGTCACGAAGGATTGACAAATCCTTGGCCGGGGATTATTGACAAATATAGGTTGTAGAAAAAATTGGGGCTAGATTTAATGGTATGGCAAATGCACCAAAAAAGTGTCAAGACTGCAGCGTAAAAAACAAGAATGGGGAAAAATATCATGTTATCCAGACGAAGTCAAAACACTACTGTGCAATGGGAAGGTTGATTGCAAGGAAGTATCTTGAAAATGGATATTTTAAAAGGTTTTTACGTTACCAATGCAAAAATGTTAACTGTAAATTTCGGACGAGGCAAAAATATAATTTTGTAGCTGAAGGGTTATTTTAGTTTCAGGTTATAACTGGGGATGGTTCATCATTCTGAACCTACAAGTGTTAAAAGAAGAACTTGAAAAAAAGTTGCTTTATGTTTCGAAAAAAGTTAGGAGACGAAGGCAAGGAATATGAATAAAAAGGGATAAAAAGAGTTATTATTCCCTGAAGCACGCTGTATTTTTCAAAAATAGGAAAAAGGATTCGTTTTCTGAGAAAATTTTCTTTTAAAAAATAAAGGAGAATAGCACGACATAAAAGTTTTTAAAAAGCTTTATAAGACAAGACGTTTGCAGCACAGGAAGAAGCATTTTTGCTAAATGGATGAAAAGCCTTGCCCGAGGAGAATAGCATACAGCTTTACTACTACTGCTGTATTCAACGACGTTAAAACACAATTATGATTACTGGAGTTACAGGTCTTTCAAGAATAAAAACATTTGGGAGGAAATGGAACTAAGCTTTAATCAAAAAGATTAGTAGAACTATAGCTAAACCTGCTTTTAATCAGTTGATTTTTTGTTTGTAGTTTTTCGTGAATGAGCCAGAAAAGGTTTGATTATGTCATGAAAAGAAACCTAAAAGACGTTTTTTGTAGAGAATTTGCTGGTGATGAAAATCATCATCAGTTTCCGCGTGCTGCTTCACTTAAACACCAGAAGTTATAATATACTTTATAAAGTGAGCTAACGAAACAGTAGATTCCTTTTGGTTATAAGCTACTTCATTTTTCGCTAAGGTTGATTAAGTTATTTCTTTGAACACCAAACGTGGTCTTTATTCAGTCGAACTTTGAAGCGGGTAGGCAGAATATTTTTCCTAATTACCAGTTTTACACTTCATTTGCAAAATCAGTATAAAATTCGAGTTCTTCTAAATTACTGAAAGAATGATAATGAGTCATTGGGTACATAAAAGAGAAGGAAATAATTTCAAACTTTTACAGGTTTATTAAATGCAAAAATATATCAAAAATCTTATTTAAAAACCGTATGCAAAGGTGTACGCCGTCTATCTTACATTAATAATGTTTTAAATTGTTAAACTGTCGATCATGGTCAGCTTAAACGGTTGCCTTTTAGTACGAACGTTGTACCAACCAGTCTACTCAAAATCTTTCCATTAGGCAGTCTTTAAATCTTCCCGTCTTATGCATGTCACATTACAAAACTTAGAACCAAACCCAAACTTGTCATAAAATCAAACGAGTGTTTACAAAAACTAGCTCACAAGTTATAAGTCACGACATTGTCAAGGGAACTCACACAAGCGTAACAAAAACAAAAGTTTTAAAACTCAATCCCCTCTTGTTGTCCGACTTTAACCAAAAATAGTTTTGCAGACTGCCAAAATATGTGTGAAGCCCTTGGAAACTCTTCTGCACAATTCTTTCTAAACTGCTATAGTATCCATCAAAGTACCATTACCAGACAAGTCTTATTGTTAGTTGTGTTTTGGTTTTACTAGCTCGATCTTTGGCGAAAAGAGCAAAAAGTTAGAAAATCAATACAAATTCCGAAGCAACAACTTTCTCGAAAATATTTACAACTTTTGCCCTTAAGTCATTCTAAAACTTGGTCTTTCTGACCAAAATGGTCAACATATCGCCCAGCCTCCACCCACAACCAGCTTTTCTCAAAGCCAAAACTTTCTGCTTCTTACAAGCTTTCATACACATTCCCCTTCCTATTTTCTACAGTGTCGAGCTTTTGTAGATGCTATATCGAGCTTTCCCTTTCTACCTCATACAGCTACCATATTCAAACCCAAACATTTATGCTTAATCATCAGTGATGATGATGGTGATGATTCATTACCAACCAACCAACATCTTTTCCTAATGCACCGCAGCAACGTAAATCTTTGTCAAGTGGTTTTAAACTTGATGTGTTGACACTTTTCAACCTCACCGTAATTTGGACAATGGTATACTTAACATATTACGTGACTTACTTACCCCATATTGCTCCGCTTTTGCGGGGTCTCCGCGGCCTTTCCCACACGTTGATTATGTCATTGCAATTGCAAACAATAAAAGTAAAAAATTTGAAACAGCTTTAGTGCCAAGCAGCTGATTGTAAAAGCCTTCATAAAACTTTACAATTTCCCCTTTTTTAACTACCAGCCATTCTGTTGCACTGCAATGCAATCTGAAACCTTAAAAACATGGACGGATTATTCATAACGCATTACATTTCCTGCACGTTAAAGACCATTAAAAGTTATTTCACCCTATCACGTCCTTTCATCTTGTAAACCATTTTTTTGCTGGACTTGGAAGCCATGTAAGTAAAATGCAACAGGCATACTCAAGAATATTCCTGGTAGGTATGTTCAAAGATTGCTTGTATATTTTTTGCCTCCAGCGCCAAGAATTAAGTAGCTCAACCTTATAAATAGCTCACTTTCTGGACTAGAAGGCCATAAAAGTTAATAAGAAATGCTAAGTTGTTCACTGGAAACGGTCATACAACCCAGTCTTTTTTCTCGTCTTTCTCTTTTGCAAAACTTGAAATCAAGTCGGCTTTTCGCAGAACTAATCTGATAAAAACTTTTATTTCAAATGGTACTTAGAAATTAGTTACGGCGTTAATGTAAAGCATTTTTTAAATAGATGGGAGGTTCAGACCAGACGTTTGTCATACTCGGGCCCACAAAACATGCAGAATGCTTGCTATTATAATTATTAGTGTGAAATGAGTACAGATGACCTTCATTTTTTAAAATAATTTCATATACAATCTCTCATTGAAATATATCATACAACTCATCTCTGTATCGTATCTGTTTACAACTTGTTGCTTCAGTGCAGCTTTAAAAATTACTTGGTCGTTCTCATTTTACAATTTCAAATTTGCCCAAAACAGTCCCCAAATCAATTATATTGATTCAATTGCAAATGTTAAGACAAATACGAAACCAGAGAAACCCTGGCTCTAAACTGCACTTCAGCTTGTTTTTTTCCTCCCGCTAGACTCTCTTGGTACATTAACAGCATTGCAGTAAGATTTTTTTCAATTTCTATTCCACAAGCCACAGTAATGGTAATACTACAAATGGCATTAGCCAAACTACAAATGTTATTTGGAATGCCAAGCAGCAATAATACACAAACACATCTTCAAATGTGTCCAATGATTGTTGAACTTCCTGCAACATAATAAACCTCCTACGGTTAATTGAACATACATTGGAATTATATTACCTAACAAAAACGGAATAAATGGTATAGTTATGCTCTTCGTTTTTCCCTATCAGCCAAACCAATTTACAATTCTGGCTTACTGGTCATTTACATCTAGCAAATTGTCTAGGGGAAAAAGAAATGAAAATGAAATTTCTGAAAACTTAGTCCCTAGAGACATGTATATTGCTACTTTACCCATATTTGGAAAGTCGTGCAACGAAAATATAAAAATAAAATAGAAAGTTGCAGAAAATAGCTATTTACACAATTTTTTATTCTTGTGACACTCTAACTTATAGCCTCTGAAATGGGTTTACAATAGGGTATAAATCCTCCAAAAAGCCCTCCGTATTCAGTCTTTAGAATTTTTAGAATGAACATACCTAAGTTTTATGGGGTCATCATGTTTCATCATTACATTTATTGTTATTGACAGCTGCGAGCTGCAAATATATCATGACATCCTGACACGTATTTTCTTTGGACTGAAAATGTTGAAGGAATAGGAAGTTTAATGAGGCCATAAACAGTCAATTTTGGACAATAACTTACAACAGAGCAATTTTCTCTTACTGGAAGAAACTTTAGAACTTTTTTTGGTAGCACCCAAATGCATACTGTCTGAGTTTAACGCCACTTTTTTTAAAACTAAACCCGTCGTTGCTTTGAATATTAACAAATTTGCAAGTCAACTACAATTGAGCAAAATTATTGAAGTAACTTTTCAATTACACTGAATCAAAATTTAAATAGGTACATTTTTCTCTTTTTCTGTCCTTTAGATTGAACCAACTGCTGATCACAAATTTAGAAGGGAAGTCCACGCTCAACATTAATCCGGCTAAGGAGCACTTTTGTAAGAGCAAGGAAGCTTCAAAAAGCTGCAAAACAAGTCTCCAAACTCCACCTGATGAGAATGAGCGTGTTGTTGGCAATTTTTAAAAAACGGCGACCGAGGTTTGCTGTCGCAGCGAAAACAGCTTGGCTACCATTATGTAAAAACAAGTAAAATTTCTGACGTCACTGAAGCATTTAACTGGTAACATCTCATTTCTGCTTTGAACTCAAGACTTGCAGATTCCGTCTTTCCAATAAAGTAAAAATTCAGGAGACCGAGAAAATCACTACAGGAGGGAACGCAATAATTGGTAGACATTGTCAATCAGTTTTCAATTAAAACTTTTCATATATACCATTTGTGCATTCAAGAATTTCCAAACTATCCAAACATTGTATCTTCTAAACATTTCTTCTGATACATGCTTTATTTAAATCTGTAGCTATATTTAAGAGCTGATGTAATAAAATGTAAATTGTGCAACTTTGAAAATAAAATGTATGATAGCTTACTCAACGTAAAGGTCATTGACTAAGCACTGATTTCAATTGTTTTATAATGTGCTGGATTAAAGCATAAATACTTCACAAATGAGTACGGCTTTTCTAGTAATATTGCAACCGCAACCAAATAAGAGCAATTTGGAACTTGTTTAGATAGTGTGTATGAGCCATAAAGCTTGTGCTTTTGTTAATCAAAAAACGTTTACAGCCTTAACATGGTAATTGTGGTGTGCAGAGATATAAAAGGGGGGTTTATGTCTATCTGCGCTCATTTAGAAAGTTGACTCCGATTTATGCACGAAATCGCTATTTGTTCATAACCTTGTTACATTTAATCAGCGCTCGACCCCAACAAAATAAGTATTTAAAATATAAGTTCTTAGCTATTGGATTACATTTAAAGTTGCAAAATACATGGTGTATGGTGTACTATTTACTAGTCAAACTATTATTGCAGTTTTTACAAAGCATGAATTGTTTTCAATTTAAAGCAGTTAAATCCCTGTCTGTAGTTTCTAGAACCGTGCAAAAATTTGGATATACTGGAGCAGAAAAAACGACAAAAGATGAAAACGTGTTAGGTGTGTTCATGTAAAAACTCTTGCATATACCTATCATTTTTTTCTTTCTTGTAAGTCAGTTCTTAGGTTCCGTATTCTGAACGCAGCTTTTGGAATGAAGCTGCATGAAAAAACAGGAAACCTCATATTTCTGCGGAAGTGCTATAGCAAGCAACAATACAGAATGTATTTTGCCAACGTGCATGTAAATATGGGACCAAAAACGCGACTACAATACTTGTACTTAGTAAACCTATACATTATATAAAAAGTCATATTTGTTAGTGGTTAGCTTAACCCGTCAAAACTTGCAACAATATTATCCCATCCTATAAATTTCCATTGATATAAATTTGACTTATAAACCACAGAACCATTCAAAAGCTTACGCAATCGGAAATAGCATTAGTAAACATTTATATAAAAAAGTGTTGCTCATATACTGAATTATAATAAAGGAAGCTTAGGAAGCCATAAATGACTCACGTTCCCAAAAAGTTCGGTGACGTGATAAATTCTACAACCTAATGCTTTACAATGTGTACCAGCTGTAAAGCCTTTAATTATAGTTCTAACAACAGTTAACAGTTGCAGTGATAGGAGTATTTAAGCTTGGGGATATAAAAAAGTATGTTCCTTTAAGCTCACTTTTGAATATATTTTGTGCACGAAGGCGTTTTTGTAAAACACCGCTTGACTATGAATCAGTATTACAATTGTGAATATTTTATTGTGCATTGAAGGATAATAGTGTTGGGAGTTAAATGAACTTTGCAAATACATTTTAGTATTATTAGAGTTGTATAGATTGTTCAGGAAAACAAAAAGTTGGAACCGGCATTCTTTATTTTCATAAAACAAAATATAAGTATAGTCTAAATTTATTGATAATATTTTCTAAAGCAGCGCAAAAGGCAAGTCATACAAGTGTAAAGTTGAAAAATTCAAAAGTGTGACTTCACTTTGGGGGCTCGTGTGCAATTCGTTACAAACATTAATTTATACAGTAAATATGAAGATTTTTAAAAATATTTTGTAACTTCCGACATCCTAAGATGCTTAAAATTTTTGGTTTCAACCAATTTGGTCAATTTGTTGGTGAGATAATGTGCAAAACATGCTTATTTTTGACATTAGTAACATTACAGCCTATTGAAATATGACACTTTTTTAAAAAATTCGAACAACCCACACATTCAGAGATACTCAGTATGTCAAAAAGTTTTGTTTCGTCAAAATTGGTCGAACTGTTTGCAAGATAAATAAAGATCATTGAAAAACGGAGGGTACCAAATGCAACATGACTTCTTGATAAGCCTTTTTCCTTATCAAGGTACGAACGCAAAAGCCAAATGTGAAGTCACAATAAAATAGCTATATCTTTTAATATTAGGCATACAATTCTTTAGCTACGCATTTCCACGCTATGCTGTAAGTTAATATTGACAATATCGGATCTTTGTTTTCGCTTTAAAACAAACTCATAAGCTGAAAAAACTAAATAAAGTTCACACTCTGTTTCAGGAAAATCATCGATTCTCATCCGCGCACTTATATCATACTGTTTATTTTTTAATGAGTCAATGGACGATATGCAGAATACCACAAAACGTTTACCAGCTTTTTGGTTGACGTCAAAGGATAGTTTTAAGCTTACTAGTGATAAGCAGTCATCATAAAGGCTTTATCTACACTATTTACACTTGCTGGTTACCGCAGATAATCCCAGATCTGTAATTTTATGATGTGAGCAACTCAAATAATATACGGTTCTGTATTGCATATAAATAATTGTGTATAGTTTTTAATTTTGATTCTGACCGTCAGCTTAAAAGGTGTCTGTGGTCATAGGAGTCAAGTTTTTGCGCTAAGTACAAGTAAAATCTTACATAGTAACATATACCAAAGTGGTTACGAAATTGTCAAAAACGTACTTTTAATAATTTCAAACTCCCCACTGCAAGAGAGTGAGTAACGGTGCAATAGCTCAAATAGCAAATCCATCACTTTACATAGTGGTTTACTTTCATTTTCCACAATAATGGAGCCCACTCAAAGAGAACATATCCAAAGAAACTTGAGAGATTTAGTGTCAAACACTTTTGTGAATGTAAGTGTGTTAACTGAATTACAGCAGCAGGGCATGCTAAGTGATAATGATGTGCAAGAATTGGTAAGTTGGCTTTTGTATAGATGAAAATATATTAAGTTTTTAAACCTTACTTTGAATGATTTTTGTTGTGGTTTTAAAATAGAAAGCTAAACATATAAGACTGGAAGGAGCAAAGTTGCTATACGATTATATGGAAAAACGAACAAATGGATATGCCAGTCTTATCAAAGCTCTTAAAGATACACAACAGTCAGGGGCGTATACAATCTTATTGCAAATTTCCTCAGAGATGATTGAAAATTTACGAGTTGGGAAAACCAAAAGACTTCTTGATCATCTTAAAAGTGATGACATAGAAACAATCAAAAGCTGGATAAATAATAATACTTCTATTGATGAGCGTCAAAAATTTCATGAAGAGCTCTCCCACACAAAATCAGAAATGAAATTGTTACGCGACACAGTACCTGAACCATATCCTCTCTACATTTCCAGATTTCTTTCTCGTCAACTAGCTGTGAATGAAAAATTGTTTCAGGAATCCTGCCCGGACATATTTGTGTTTAAAAATATTAAACGATTTGAACTCAGAAAGTTTGCTGGCACTCACTCCATTGAATTAGCAGCAAGTCAAGTTATGGAAGAAAAGATAACTGCCCGATTTATTATTTTGGATGTTGATAAAGATTGGAAAAGAATTTGTGAAAAGTCATCCTCAGTTCCTGTTCATTTACTAAGGTATGAAGAAACGAACAAATCATTTTTTCTTGAACAAACGTCGAATATAATGTCAGAAGCACTTGTTAGTCACTTGGAAAAGAAGGAAAACAGCCACTTAAATTCCCTTTCAGAAGATAAATTTGTTGACAAAATTATATCTGATAATGTGAAAGGTGTTTGCATTTGCGATATACCAGGAATAGGCAAAACTTTGCTTCTGAAAAATCTGGCAAAAGTGATTGCAGAAAAATGTCCAGAGAGTATTGTGGTTTTCATTCCTTTACCAGATCTAAAGTTACCAGCAAAAACCTTATCCGGTAAGGAGGGTATGTCAAAAATATTGGACTATATTAGCACATCTCAACTTTCTAGGCATATTCTTCAGGAACTAATAACAGCAAAAAAACTCAAATTTGAACTCCTTTTCGATGGCCTTGACGAAGTGAACGATAGCAATTTGGAAAATGTTACTTATTTTCTTGGAAATATTTGCAATGATATATCCCAAGTAAGAATTTATGTCACATCACGCCCTGTTCATAAAACTACGTTAGAGAAATCTTTGGGTGTTATAGCCTATGACATTTTACCTTTTAACGAGGACAATCAGCTTGAATATTTAACTTCTTATTGGGTTTCAAAAGATCCTTCGTGTTTTAAAATAAAACTGCGTGAATACGGTGACTTTTGCCTACAGAGCTTCATACACCAGTTGAAACAAAACGAAAAATATATCGCGGGAATACCTTTACTGTGCAAGTTGATTGCAGAAATTTACTCGGACAAAGCAATTGCATTTGCAGATGAAACTCGAGAATATTTTCCACAACTTTCCAAAACATTTGCAGGCTCACTGACGAAAATTTACTCTGAATATATCAAGCGTCAGTTTGGAGAGGCAGAATGCAATTTTGAGTGTATTAAGTATAATTTTGACTCAAGCAGAGCCGAGCAATGTGGAAATATGGCATGTCAACTAAAATGTTTTCACGTCTGGAAATCGATTCAATTGATATTTCCAACACTTGCCGAAGAGCTATTCAAAGGGAATGTGTCATTCTTTGACAAGTTAAGCTCACAAAAGAAATTGTCTCTCAGCTTGCTAGAAGTAAGTAAAAACGACGCTGATTGCAACAATGATGTAAAATTTGTGCACCGAACATTTGCTGAATATATGGTTGCGGAGTACTTTGCCACAGTAGTATTTTCAGGATGTGAAGCACAGGAAGAACAAAAAGCATTCCAACAGTTGGCATTTGATCAACTGTTTATGAGCAACCGTTGGGCACCAGAAGATATTGGGCACTACGTAGAGGCTACTAGACTCCGTGAGAAAGTAGTTGCATATTTCCTAAACGATCTTCTTTCAGAAAGCTCAAGGAAAAATATTTCGACTACATGTAAAGCAAACCTGTCATCGTTTTACAATTTTTTGTTTATACTGGAAGGGAGTATATATGCAAATTCACATGGATTACTTCACGTTTACCTAGCAGCTGCAGAAAATCAGGAAGAATTTGAAAAATATCGCAGACCTTTCAAACAAAATACAGATGACATACAGAAAGAACTGCAAAATCTAGCCAAGGTTGCGGCTGCTATTCTTGATGTAGAAGCAGCAGAAAAAGTTTGCAATTTTTTTCAGAAAAAATTTGAAATAAACTTATGGTATGTAGACCAACATTGGTTTGGGTATTTACCAATTGAACTGGCCATTGTACGTGGTGAGTTTGCGTTGACCAATTACTTTGCTAATGTGCAATCACTACGAGGAACAATTTTTCTTTGCGTGGAAAACACTTACTTTGAGACCAATGAACTTGTAGAAAAGAAACTGGATATTGCTGGAATGTTGCTAAGCAAATGTTCCATATTACTGAGCGATCCCAGCAAATTTGGTAACCATGGGAGTCCTGTTGTGGCAAACGGAATACATTTGAAAGCGATTAAATTTCTAATTGAAAACGAAGCAGATATTCTGGCGACAAGAGACGATGGGAGCAATATGTTATTTTTAGCTGCTGGTTATATGTCCGACGAAAATTTTACGGAGCTGTGTGACTATTTAAATGTTCTACTCTACAAAGGCTCGAACGCATTAAGGGACCTTATAAAACCGGAATTGTTAAGCAAAATTTTTGGTGTTAAGATTGACTATGGTTTGGCTTATCCAGCAACAAACAAGACAAAAAGACTATTAAAAATAATGCACTATTTAAAAGAAAAATTTAGCTCTACCAACAAACTAGAAGAATCTCAAGAAACTACAAAACGCACTAGGTTTTTAGCCCTAGATGATCAAAGTCCCGATAAAGTTTTGAAATCACTCTTGGATGCAGAGTTTTACAAAAACTACCAATATTTTTTCTCCATTTTGTTTCATGCGGCAATATTTGAAGATTTTACAACAGTTTCCGCCCAAATTCTGAATTATGATACATCACTTGTTACAATAACAGTTAGAGCTTATGACGAACTTGTCCCAGTTCTCTTTTCTGTAGATAGTGTTGAAACATTCAAATTTCTTGTAGACGGAGGAGCCAACATTTTTGAAGTTGACACAAAAGGTCGAACAGTTCTTCACTTTCTGGCAGAAAAATATAAATATAAAGCTTTTTCGGATGTTATTAGGTATCTTGGCACACTGTGGAATACCGTCCCAGTAAGAAGTAACTCTTTTTCCAGTTCAAATTTTGATGGCATTAATAAGCCAAGAAACCTTACGGAATTATTTAATTGGCCAACAAACGATTTGCAACAAACTCCATTACACTACGTTTCTCTATATCTGTTTACTGGCTTTAATAAACCTGAAAACATTGATCTACTGCTTTCTGGTGGAAGAAATTTGGAAACGGGCATGATCGTAAATATCAACGCAGTTGACGTACAAGGAAACACGGCATTGCTTCTTAACCTTGAGAGTTTATGCCTACATGTTGAGTTTGTGGAGTCGTTAGTAAATCGCGGCGCCGATATCAGTATAAAAAACAACAGGGGTTGCAATGCGGCGCACATTTGCGCATTACATGAACAACTGGTTGAGCACCTAAAGTTTTTCGTCAAATTGGGAATCGATGTTAATGAAATTGACTCTTTGGGAAATAATGCGCTGCAATGTGGTATAGCAAATCACGATAATTGGATTCAGGGCGAATTCATTAAAATTTTGCTAGATGCAAAAGTAGACAAGACGCACAGAAATCATGAGAATATGACAGCGTACGAGATTGCGGAACATGTAACATTTACTTCAAAAAAATTTATTTATGCGATTTATCGCGATTTATTTACGTTAAAAACAACTGACTCAGAAGATGAGCCAATGGATGTGACTGAATGATTGCAAAGAGAAAAACATTATCCAATGATCATAATTTTCGTATTTCTACTCATTCTATTGAGACTGAATTTCTATTGTAGTGATGAGAAACTAAATGTAGGATTAGAATACGAAGGATGCGGGCTAGATTACATTACCGTAGCCCATGTACATTTACAAATGGTATAGGAACTAATGTGTTTGTTATGTTATTCATTTGTTAGGTATAGAAATAGCTCAAATAACTAATTATCCAAACGGGAGTAGATGATATTTTTAACGTTTGTGCTCTGGAATATTTTTAGAAATTATTTATCAATCAATACTTATCAATATAATTTATGACAAATGCTTGTAACATCGTAGCGTATGACAAATGCAAATGCGATTATTTATACGTATTACCGAGTCCATTTTTAAGCTGACGTTGCTCATGCTACAATTGGTTTAATCAAAAGTTGATAATTTTTTCACTAAATAAGACTTTACCAAACATTTTACATTATTCAAATATTATCCTGGAGTTTCTGCTCCAAAACAGCAAGCTCCTTAGCCACAATAAATTTTAATATTCTGATAGAGTGAACACTGAAACAAATCAAGTAGACATAATATTTCTGATAATTCAAGTACATAATCCTCAATATGATGTTTTCTGTTCAAACCAGTAAAACACTTTGCCAACTAGTTTATTTCGCATCCAGACAAAAAATTGGTATGAAATGCTCTCGTTTATTTTTTAACGTGAGGAGAACCCGAAAAAGAAGTATATACTATTCCCGTTCTCCCGCGGAACGGTAAGACGCTGACCAGTAGAAGTTTTATGAAACTGGCCAAATAACTTTTTTATTAAGTTCTACCTTCCATAATGTGGGCCCAGGCCATTGGCAATGCAGCCTCAAAGGTATTCATTGTGATTCAGTTGTTGTTCCAAACTTGGTTGAAACTGACTTGAATGCTCAAATAGTTTTTCTTAAAAGTTGGTGTTTGGTCCAAATGATGAAATATGTTTTAGGAATCGTCAATTTCAATAAAAAAAAATGCTCCAGGATATTTTCTACATAGATAAATACTCATTGGTAAAAAGTTGTGTTTTTGGAATATTGCTGCACTTCAATTAATTATGTATTTTCAATTCCATAAAAATCTAAAAGCTAATATATAAAGAATTGCCGTATTTTATTTAGCCGTTGAGATTCTACAAATATTTGAATGTACCAAATTCCAGCCATTAAATTTTCACTTTATCTGTTTGCACACCAATCATATTCCTTTTCTTTGAGAGCAACTTACCTCGTAACTATTTTATTGCCGATTGCGTAATGTATGTTTCTAATTGCTCAAGTGCAAAGCATTACTTTGCTTTACTGGAAAATTCAATTTAAGCGTGAAACCATACATTTATAATAATCCGGAATAAGGAGGTGAATACTCCAAATATTTTACTGCACCAATGGAGCAAAACGGTTTTGATAATGAAAATAATACGGTATGCACCAATAAGTTGGATAACCAACACACCTCCGATTCTATACACTAAACAACTAGAATGTGGCTTGTGAATAAACAGTGCTACCGCAATACCGGTTAGATTTGTTAAACTTGTCTAGTCACTAGCATTACTGTTTATCATTTTCCCATGTTTTGCCAAAATCATCAATATCAGCATCGTACTTTTATATAACAGCGTTTGTGTTTTGTGCAGTAGGCAAAACAACATCAAACAAAAAGACCGTGCATCCATTTCCTGTACAAATGCGGTGTTTGTTTCTAATGTTTTCCAACATTTTGAGAGAATGTGATCCACATTATTATTTCTCAGTTTTGGGTAGACACGTTAAAGCGGGAGAAAGTTTTGTTTGGAGCAAGGAAATGGGTATTTTCTTTCCGGGAATTTTAACTTTTTGCTGGTCAGTGGTAGTAATTGAGATTCTAAAAGTAAGTTTTTAGAGTCCAAAGGTAGTTTGTAGTGTACGAGAAGGAACTGGAAAAACTAAATGGATGATATATATCAGGCATTCAGCATTCATTTTAAACTAACTCGACATCAAATTTTAATAAGGTTTTTTGTTTTATTGTGAACGTTCCTTTATGTATTTAGTTTCATACGTTGCCAAACTTCTTTAAATAACGCGCTGTCGCCTTGAAAATATCATGATAATGACTTAAGAATGTAGCATATTCGAAAGAATGGACCCTTGCTCCGAAATCAAATGTCGTGTTCGAGTGACGCGTGTAAAATCCTGGAATTTCCGCCGCGGTACTTTCATTTGCACTTGTTGCACAGATACTTGTATCATGCTACGTACTGAAAACAAATAAAACATTTTGAAATGCTAAGGTACTAAAATTGTCCAATAAAACTAAACCAAAATCGAGGGACCTTAAGGATAACTTTGACGCTGTTAAGCATTTAAAAATTCACTATTTGAACTATTAAAGTATTACAGATAACTGATACTTACTGTAACTATTCTACTTAGTAGCATAAACTTGGTTGAAGTCGAATAGTGTAAGATATAAGATCTAATAGTATAGTCTAACAATGTTAGATTTTATTAATACCTTGTCAGTCAACTAAAAATCAAACAAAACTCGTACTTTTTTCTGTTTCCAAAAAATTTCAAAATACTTGTGCATTTTTAATAGAATTATTTCAAGATTCTTGAATCAAGAATACTTTTCTAAATTACTGAGAATCTTTTCCGTGATTAAACGCGAATAATTTAAAAATGTGTATTCCTTATTTTGCCCAGAAACTCATTTATCCTTTCCCTTCGTTTCTTCACCCAGTGAAATTGTAAAATGGAATAAGTTTAATAACTTAACATTCGTTCGTTCGTTCGTTCGGTGTTCGTTTACTTCATCTTTCTTCGTATTTCCCCAATGCCAATGGGCTACAGAGAGAGAAAGTCAGTCTTGAAGCCAGTCAAGGAAGAACTGGTGAGACATGTGATATATGTCTTTTTCCACCTCACGCAGGAATAAACTTCACGCAGTTGTATTTTCAGCCAACCAAGGCATCCAATTAGTCCTCTGGGAACAGCAACTGTTGCCGCATTTGTATCTACACACTTTTTAAGGGAAGCGCGATCATCCATGAAAGCGTTTCAAACAAGCTTGTAACTCGTTTTTAAAAAATAGTTGCTTTGACGTCATCAAATCTAGCAAAAGCCGTGTTGACTGCATACGAATTTGACTTATTTAAATTTTTGGCGCATTACAAATTCACAAAATTATTTGCGCAAATCTTTGTTACGGCTTTAATTTTTTTTGAAAAAATTTAGTAAGACTTTTAGAAACTAGAATACCATTCAACGCCGACTAAAAAAAGTAGACGTCATACTCCTGCGTATTTTCATTTTGCTTTTGACTACTGAACTTATTCCACTGTATAATTCATAATGTTAAATAGCCTCTGCTACAAAAATGACTTCGCCCTAACTATTAGCAAGATAAAACGAGAAAAGAGAAAAGAAAATCCTATTATTTCATTACGAATGTGAATGCGCTACTCTAGGAAGCCAGGGCTTTCTTGTCAAGGTTTCTTTCGAAATGCTAAACACATAATATCTTTGTCATAATAGTACTAAAGAAACAAGTGCACAGACTATATGATATCCCTGTTGAGTTGCAAGCATGCTGCTAACTTTAATGAAACGCCGCGGGTGGAACATCATCAGCTTAAAGCTTTCAACAAAGTTTTCTTAAGTGTGGCAACCTGCTGAGTTTCCAGCGTTACTAGGAAGTCAAGTGCTATTATTTTCAAATGTATATTATACGGTTGATACTGGACAATGCAACGGTTTTGTGCAGGTTATATCTACATTTTAGAAATAAAATGAAGTTCAGGGTTCATCGAATGTTTTAAGGAAGGTTTTTACTAGAAAGAAATCTATATTGTTAGACGTCCACAAAAATCAATTGTAAATAGTTAGCGACCTCAAAGTTGATCAACTGTTTGCCTTTGCAAATAATATCGCGCAGGCAAACGTAGGAATATTCATCTTTAGTCAGCTTTATTAAGATGTATTGTGAATTTAAAAAATCATTTTCGTATTATTATTGTGAATTTAAAAATGTGCAATTACTAGTAAGCATAAACATAGGCATAAGCATTTGGAAAAATTTATTTTCCAAAATTCAAAATGAGGTTTCAAGGATACCCTATTTATTCATTTCCGCGATAAAATAAAATGAAATAGTATCAAAGTAAGCCGCTTAGCATAATAATTCTGCCTGCTAGGCAGTTTTTCTGGCGTTCCATCTCACTCAATTATTTTATGGTGAGCAAGCATCTTACACTGAGATTTACGTGCCAAAGCACACAAGAATGCAAACTCCTAGGTGAATCTAAACCTTCTCCGCTTCTAGACTCACTCCATCATTTACCGGGAAAAGAGTGCTTCACACTTTTGTAAGACGTGCGACTGAAAACCACAAGGGAAAAAGATAATTCGCTTTCTTTGTACCTTCTCATGAAAATGTAATTCTTAGTGAATTATACTGGTCATCAGAAAAAAAATTCCAGAGCAAAGAAAAGTGTCTGAAGTGTCCTTGAAATATATTCGACTTTCATTAAGAACGGGAAAATGAGTAGTTGAAAAGTTGCTATCTCGCTTTCATAGTAACTCAACATCTCAGCAATTCAATTTCTGAGATTTTTATGAATGCCTCACAAAGTGTGCTAGAATAAATTTCCTTTTGTTTTCATTGATCATCTTTCAGGTTTGGATGAATAGACATTTTGGTTTTTTTGGGATAATCTGGTTTTATTATTTTTCAACTGTTTATTGGCTCGTGGCAAGCACTCATTGAAGATACGCAGAGCTGTACCGATACACTGATGTGTCACAAAATGTAAGCATTGTAAATGTTTTGGTACTTTAGGTAAATCTTATATAGAATTGAATTACTTTGGTACAATACCGCATTTGTATTGAAAAAGGATGTGTAAATCATTTAAAAGCCCTGTTTTTCTGAATATGTTCGTCTGTTTAATCACCACTTGTATTCATAGGTCATTTATGAATAGTTGTAGTTGTAGGAGGCATAGAAATGGCAATTTATCTAACATTGCTAACCGGTACTTGGATAAGTGTGAAATTATAGCAGCGTAGAAGTTACGCATAAATCTCAATTAATGACTGTGTTTATTTGAAAATCTTTAAACTTACTTCGCATATTTAATAATCAATTGTTTTACATACATTTTCGGCATAAAATAGTATTACGAGTTCAGAATAACAAGTTGTCTAGCCAACCCTCACAAACTACATTCACATATGCTAACCACTACTACTTTGATGCCAAAAGTATGAGAACTTTGTTGTAAAGGTCTAAGGTCAGTACGATTTCAACATAATCGCCTTCTACTTTTTTCTTTCCCACATTGCGTCTAGACTTTGAAAGTGTTGGATTTTCCTTTCTCTTGTTTCTATACTGCAAAATATTTACATTTTCCTGTAAACTTTCTATTTTTGCACAGTCGACTAAAAGTAAAGTCATGTACTATCCCATATTTTATTTACCACGCTTTATTTACCATTTACCATATGCCCCAAAACCAATAGGTCTTGTCGCTTTTATCCTCCTGAGAAAAAGTCTTAGCATTTTCACTTCAGGGTAGAACTATAACTGTAATTTCAATGTATGTTTTAGAACAACGAACGGACTCGATTGTTAATATTTTCAAACGGAATCCAGATGGTTGGAAGCAGTGGTGTTTGTGAAGTATTTTCTTGACTTGCTTTAATCAGTTTTTCAATTTTTTGCATGGAACCAAAATATGATTTTAAACGTAACCTAGAATTTTATCGCCTTTCACCTTCCTCATTGTCTTATCTAACTAACACTTATTCCAGAAAAATATCTTAAAAATATACAGCGGCACTGAAAGCCGACAAAATTGGAATTCCTCAAAAATTAAAATCTGAGGAAAGGTTGTGCTTCAGAGTTTATAATCAGGGAAAGGGATATTTATCCAAATAGTTTGTTTTAATCATTTGAATTGTTTGATAGAAAAGTTTTAAAATTTTCTTTTGCAATGTGTTACCGCTACATAAAAACGTATCAATTTTGAATCAAAATTGTGCTTTCCAGAATTTCCTAATGAACTGTGAATAAGTTTTAGTTTATTTTCACCTGTGCTTCTTTTAAAGCAAAGACTTTCCAAAAAGTTGATTTGCCAGCTTGAACACTTGATATTGAAGTGGCATTTATTTCCTCTAGTGCGAATTTCCGTATTCTGCTGACTCGCAATCTGATCCTAATTGTTTCTCTGCGGCACATCATCAGTTACCAAGTTAGCTTGTCTGATTGTTAGAGATCTTATTATGCTAAAGGCGACTATGGTAGAGGTACGTAATGCTACTCTGAAAACTTCGTACATGTCTCAAAAAACCGAATGTTCGCGTTTAGTACTTCCAAGATTGAAATCTGAAACTTGTAAAAAATCTTTAGAGTTCAGGTCAATTTTATTGTGGAATGATGTAGCACAGAACTTAAAATTCGATGATTTATGTTTCACAAAAATAAGAAAGTTGTATCTAGAGAAGAAATAATGCCTATGTAAATTATGACACTTATAAACCTTTAATTGTTATGTAGTTAGTAAATCTTTTATTATGTAGCTAGTGTCACCATTTGGAAATCAGTATTGTTACTGAAATGGCTAGACAAATAAAAGCACAATTTCAATTTCAATGTTAGAAAACAAAGTATTTTATGACTGTTTAGAAACACAGACGGTATAAAATGCAACTCAAGGTAAAGCAATATTTAGTGCGTTTTTCATTTAGTGCAACCAAAGTAAAACCTTGTTTAATTGCAATTCTACAAATCTCGATAGTAGGAAATACCTTGATATACATTTCTACTAACAATAAGTTTTCACATTGGTTATTAGCCTCTAGGGTGCAATATCGTTGAAAATACGAAATCTACCCATGCAATTTCCATGGCATGAGTGTTGAACTTTCACTGCTGCAAGCATTTTATTAGAAATTAGAAATCGATATTTTTATAAAGACGATAAAGATATAATCATTTTCATTTATAGCAGAAATCGTCATTTGAATTGACTTCAAATATTGATATTTGAAAAATAAGTAGGTATGTCTGAGTACAATTTATGACCAAATTACTTTTTCAATATGCATATAGACGTAACATAACCTTTCATTTTGAACTGTCTGAAAAAGAGCTGATATTCATCTCATTCATCATCTCAGAAAGTCCTAAAGTACATCTATACCCATATGCGCCATCACTGGTTTCGTAAATAATTTGCTGGCACTTTAACCAAGCATAAAAGCTTTAAACTGTCTATTTGCTTCTACGCACAAGCAGCGTTAAGAAAGGACGTTAACTATAAAGTGAAACGTTTGTCAGTTTGTCCAGTAAGACATAACATTCTCCAAGCTGTCTGTTTTAGACATCGCTCCAATTTTCCCCAATGTCTTTCCATAAAGGTCACTCTCTACTATTTGATGAACATTGCTCTCACTCAGAATTGGTTAACTTTCTGCTTTTTTCCTCTTATAAATTCCTAAAGAGAATTGAGATCTCCAACTTAGAAAATTGGAATCAGCCCATCCCGTAAAAGTAATGAGAGAAGGCTATTTTATCAGTTGGAAGTTCCATTTCCAAAAAATGCTGACAAATTTGACACTTGACTGATGATGGTTTTCTCCTCTGCTACTGGTGCATTATCCACTCACACCATTATATGCATGCATTATCAACAGTTTTTTCTCTCCTGGCTCTGATGTTTAATGTTACACGCCTTGCCTTTCCACTTAACTAAGCGTATTCTCAGCAGGAACAAACCCATAGTTCCTTCCCTAGTCCAATTTCTTTCTTGAAGCTTCTTTCAACAAAAACAATTTATTACAAAAGAAAGCAAAGAAACAGCAGATAATAACAATGGCATTACATTATAAGAGAAATAACGTGCCAGATATCTTCTATTTTCATACAAGCTTTCTATAAGTAGCTCTATTGTTATAGTAACAACAAGACAATGGTAAAGCTGAGTATAAGCAACCTATTCAATTTTTGTCTTTTTTCTTGTTCCTCAACAAATTCAACCATGCTTTTGTGTTGTTATGTTTTTGTTTACATTTTCTTTTTCAAAAAAATTCTGTATTAGTACACCTTGTAGCGTGACTGTTGTCTTTGGAAGAGAAAGAACAAGCTTGTCATTTGATTTGTTGTCCAAAAGGAACGTTAGACAGGTGAAAACATGAAATATTGTTTGGTTGACTGTTTGATTACTTGTACAGGCGTACCCCTAAAATTAAATGTAAAGTGTCATAGATCATAGAAAGTGTACGCGTAAGCGTAAAACATGGAGAATGGAAAAAAGTACATGGGATGGAAGCATAAAGCTTCAACTGGAAACTAATGACACAGCAAACATAGCACTAAAAATATTTGTTGCAAAATCTTAGCGACACTACGATAAAAGGTTGCACATTTTGCAATGCAACTTGCTACAGATATAGACAGACAATAATTTTTGTTTATTATTGTTGAGACTTTGTTATCATGTTTTGCGGTTAGTATCTTAGATTATTGTCTTGTAATTTGGTCTATTCAGACAGATTTGCAATTATAATCTATACAAGATAAAATTAATAATTTTTTGATCTGCTACTATTATCCTAGACTATTTAAATTTTATAGATTAGACAAGAAAATGTTTTCCAAATGTAAAACAGGATTTCAGACTAGTGAACTATTGTCCAAAGCAAATGTACTTACAGTTCAGGAGCGGAGAACTATTGCTCTTCTCAAGTTTATAGATAGAATAGATTTTTAGATACTTTTGATAATTGGTTTCCCCTAGATCCGGAAAAACCTTATGCTAGATTCAAACTTGAAAAGTGCATTTCAGAGAGGTTTAAACAATCGGTGAAATGATGCTGTCATGTCACTTGGAATAAGTTTGTAACTAAATGTAAACCTAAACCTGAAGACAGCTTCAGTAATTTTCTAGAATGTTGTATTTCAAAATTATTAGAAGAAAGAATAGTTTAATGTTCTACTTATATTCGGTTATGATAAATTGTTGTTGATTTATATGGCTATGTCTTGTATGGTATGTCTGGTTTATGGCTAAGGGACCCAGTGACACTGGGTGATACACAAACTTGTTTTGGAATTGATAGCAGTAGCAGGTTTATTTTTGTAAGCTGGCAACTGATTCTGATAACAAGTAAAATAAAACCAATCAATCAATCAATCAAGGCTATTCTGTAATCTATTTTATTTTGATATTTATAATCCATTTTTTCTCGTAGAGTACACCAATATTCAAAGGCTGGTTTTAAAACAAGGTGAAAAGTTGACAGAGGTAGTTTTATTTAACAAAGAGCATTAGGTTAAAAAAAACAATCCGTTTAAAAATAAATACGAAAAATTACAAAACATGTCATAAGAGAACGCTGCATTCCTTGGATTTTCCCGTCCCTGATTACATTTATTTCCATGTTACAATCTGACAACCCCGAAGCTATTCTTACGCTGTTTTCTTCTTACCAATCTTCTTGGCAAATATCCCTCAAGTATAACATTACACAAATTTCACCAACGTAATCCAATAATTTCCCCTTTTTGCTATCCTACTACTAACAGAAAAATGGTTTTTCATTTTCTCCTTTTCGATTCTCGTAGCTTTCACCTTCACTTCACTTTCCTTTCATCTCTTATTTTTCTTTTGTTCCAACTGTAGCCAGAAAAAAAAGCCGGGTTCATGAGTTCCATTTTTGTTTCCAAGTGTACTCAGCACAATGTCAATGATACTTGAGCAGTTTTTTTGGTAGGGGTAATAATCAAATAAAGCACAAGGAAACATGACACTCCACTCGCTTTTCCTCTTTTTTTGTTCTGGTAGCTGTTTTAACTTCCTAGTTTGGGAATATATACCCAGCAAGTACATATATATAAAAGTGCGTGATTATCAGAAGGTTGTACAAAAAGAAAAGGGGAAAAATAACAAGGTGACATTATTATTAGTGGTATTAGTATTTTCTTGAGAAGAATGAAAACGAAACCGTACGGCAATACAAAGGAGTATAGCAAGTGCACATTATGCGATGTAGCCAGGATCTTTTTATGACAACTCGTTGAGTCACGAGAAAATGCAACGACATTTTAGTACTGCAAAGGGTGTCGGATCATTGACAAAATATGGCCTTTTATAACTGTTACAAATCCTGTTGTTTTGAAATGAGATTCAATAAGTACGGGAAAATGTTACAAATTTGTAACATATCGACGCTGCATGCAAAATTTTTTACAGCTTTGTAGGTACGGTGTATATATAGATGGGTTCTGTGGAATATTTTGTTGATAAAAGTCATTGGCGAATCAACAATCAAAACTTCAAACTAAACTAAACTCGAAACTTATATAAACTCTAAGTTTTATTGGTATGAAGAAATTTATCTATTCATGATAGTGTAGAAGAATTTGTGATCTTGATATAAATTATTACTCAATAATAAAGAAGAAAATAAAAGTGGCCTTTCAATCACTCAAAAATAACCTTAAATTCTGATTCTGAGCTAAACGGCAACACACACTGTTTATTGAATTGTATAAATAATTTTAAGATTTAAGAAAAGGATTCTCGGATTATTCCATGATTCAGGACGCATCAATACCAATCCTACAAATTTTCACAAATTATTTCTACTTCAGTAAAAGTAAAGAGGGTGAAAGTGATTACTAGTGGTGGCTTTGCTTACTTGGTTCATGTGAGTAATCGACTCTCAAGTTTTCTTACAAGTAAAGGCAGGGAGTGGTAACCCGCCGATTTTCAAATGGTTTATAGTTTCTGGATCACTTTTGTGCGCTGATTACGAATATCATGTTCAAAATCCCGAATGCGCAAACCCTTTGGCGCTTGTTTGCTTTGAAATGAACTTATTCATGTTTTACTAGCTTTGGACCCGGTTATAATTTCTAAAGTACACGTTCAGTGGTTACAAATAATAGCGCATTCGAAAGAGCAACTCCAGTACTTTTTCACTGGTTTTGCAAAAGTACTGAAGTTGCTCTTTCGAATGAGCTATTATTCGTAACCACTAGAGTTGTCGTTGTCAGGTAATGAATGTTTGTTGTAGCTGGGTAATAGCTTTAAAGCATATTTTTGCAAAATATTTTTGCACAACTCGAACAATTTGCACTCAAACCAGGACAACACAGGACTGCCATTTAATAGTACTTGAGTTGCTCTTTCGAATGAGCTATTATTTGTAACCACTAAATGTGTATTTTAGAAATTATAACCGGGTCCAAAGCTAGTAAAACATGAATAAGTTCATTTCAAAGCAAACTAGCGCCAAAGGGTTTGCGCATTCGAGATTTTGAACAGGATATTCGTAATCAGCGCACAAAAGTGATCCAGAAAACATAAACCATTTGAAAATTGGCGGGTTACCACTCCCTGCCTTTACTTGTTAGTTCAGCCTTCTCTCAAACAGATTCGGTAGAACAACAGTTATCGCCAAAATCACATTCGGTTTTATTGCATGCAAACAAAACTAAAATCATTTTGTAGTACCACGAACAATGAAACAAATGAGCTGGAGCATTGCTTGTAGCTGGTTGGTGGGTGAAAGAAGAATTGCTTTTCTTCTTTGAAAGAAAACTGGGTGCGCAAAAATTCGTGTTTGTAACGAAGAATTACATATATGAGAGTCTAGAAGGGGTTTGTAGTCAAGTATGGTTGACTGACTATCTCTGGTCATGCAACATTACATGCTAGAGCGTTTAAGTTTCGTTCAAGCAAGAACAGAATTTCACACCGGATTACTCAACCGCTGACGTTTAGACAATTACACATTACATTAGAAAAATTGTTTTAATTTCACGTCTACAAAACTAAATGCAGCAATGAAAGTGTTTTTCGAGTGAACAGCTAACGATATACTACTGATATGATTGCGCCAACAATGCTTTTAGAACATTTTAGTTGATTTTGAATTTGTGTGCGTAATGCCTAATAGCAATTATGAATAATATTTGATTGATTTATTTTTTCCTTTCTATTCTTAAGTTTTTAAATTAAAGGTTTAAAGAAAACGCTATCATTTCAGAGTAAATAATATTTGCAAAACCTTACCATCACTTATAAACATTATGTAACAAACAATCTTATTGTTAACTACAGATTAGAAAATCGATTACTAGTATCACATCAAACGAAAATTTGTGGTAAAAATTTAAACAATAATGCTATTTTACACAAGCGTAGTTGTGATTTTATACAAAAATGTAACTGAAAACATTTCCAGACCTTTTTGCTTCCAGGAATTTTCCATTGCCGCAAAATATCTTCTTAGTAGCCAAACGACAACCCCTGCCACTACCACCACAGTCCACACACTATCATGTCTATTCCTGCAGCTTTTTCCTTCCACTTTAAAATGCAAACAAGAATACAAACCTAAAACCCAAGTTTACTTTTCAGATGGATAACAAGTTTACTGATTCAGGAAACCAGGAATAACCCAACCAGGAAAAAATCAATACTGGTTTAAGGATTCACTTTTGGTGAGTTCAAGTAATGCTATTGAACTTTATGGAAATTGTATATAGAGTTTGTTGAGATTGCGACACTCCGGCAAAGTCAATTCAACAGTCAATGTATTCTCTCATGTGGAAATTTTCGGTAAAAATCCGAGTGACAAGTTTGAAAGAACCATTGCAATTCAGCCGGTTTCCCCTACTTAGTATTCATGGCTATTCAGAAGAAACTCGGTGGATTGACACAAAAAGTACTAAAAATCGGGTTTTTGTATTGCTTTCCCAACAATCTTGTCTATTGACCTTTCTGACCTGGAAATAAAGCTTCCGTTTTCCGTCTTGAACTGAAAATCTTGCGTTTTTTATTTTGCTGAGGCTATTGGAACTGCTGCTGCTAAAGTGAAAGTTGATCGCTGCTGTTCTCGCGTTACCCACCAACCGCTCATCTCCGTCGTGTTAGAACCAACTGCAGTTTATTTTGCATGACAGTTATAGCATACAAATCGGCAACTTTTTCACGTTTTAAATATTAGTTTCAAATTACAACAGGAAAAATACACTTGCATTTGTTCAGTGCTGAAATGTGCTGAGTTTTATGAAATGCTGCTTTGTTCTAGTGTTCTTTTGAGAATTTTGTAGAAGGGTGATTGGGTACAATCTACAAAATCCAAATAATCCCTATAACTTCCCATTCCCTTTGGATTAAACCAATAAAAAATTGGCTTGTTGGCAGAGAACAAGAAAACATAAAATTATTTGGAGATGCTTGCATTATCGTTATCAACATTCGTGCTATATGAGTGCCGGCAAAAGGACTGAGAAAAATATTGCGTGGCGAAGGAAATTCCAAAATGTGAACTAGATCTCAATTCTTAGTTGATTTCTGTGGGGGAAGATGACATAATGGAGACCGTAAAGGAACAACGTGGGAAGAAAAGCGAAGTCGAGCAAGGAGACGCACATATTTTAATCTAAACGGATTATTGATTGTAACTTCATTAGGACAAGAGTCAACATTGAAATAACTACAAGATGGTTTCGAATACCAATCTATACCTAAGCTTTGTTGACTGGCTCAATTTGTAAAAGTAAATGGCGTCAAAGTGCACCAAATTTTGGCTCTGGTTTCACCAAATGTTTTACAAATTTGCTGATTTAACATCACCCACATTTGCTCTCCGTGACGCGTGTAACATACCAACTAATAGTCTTAAAATCTCCAAAACCTTAAATACATTGAACGTCATGACGCGTCACTAGAATCATTCGGAGGATAAGGCAATCACCCCACATCTCTCCATTTGCAGAGTTTGATAATCCGACGTCATTTTCTACAACCCATATATTTTCCAGTCCTACAGGGAAGAAATGCTCAGGTATACAATTATATAATTTCTGACATCGTTATCCAATAATTCCCTCTTTTTGATTTATGCTATACAAACACTCAAGCAACCTAACACATACGAAATATTAAAGAAGACTTCCTTCCAATTTTCTCATCTTCTTTTTTCTCGCTAGCTTTCAGCTCCACTTATCTTTCCCTTCATCTCCTTATTTCTTTTCTTTCTAGTTTAGTCAGAAAAGAAAACAAGGATGTACATAAATTCTATTTTTGTTTGCAAGTGTATCCAGTACAATGTCAATGGTATTTGGACAGTTTTTTTTCTGGTTGTAATAATCAACTCAAACGCACGCCAAGAAGACACTCCACTCGTTTCCCCTTTTTTCCCGGTAGCAGCTGTTACGTCTTCTAGTTTTGTGTCTTTTTTAAATGAATATAAGTTAAGCAATATAAATACAGTGCTAATGCGTGACTATCAGAAAGCTTTACAGAGAGAAAAGGGGAAAAGCACGATGACACTCTTACGTATATTTTCTTGAGAGGAATGAAAGTGAAGTCCGTACTTTACTACAAAAAGGTATAACTATTTCACATTATGTTGCAGGCATCACTATCGTTTTTATGACTACCCGTTGCGTGGAGTCATGGGAAGTACAATGACATTTAGTAGTTCGAAGCGTGGCAGATTATTGACAAAATGCTGCGTTTTGTAAACAGCTACCAATCTTGTTGTCTTGGAATGAGATTCGATCTGTACCAAAGACGTTTAACTATTTGTAACACTTGGACGCTGCATGTAATTTTTTACCACGTTTTAGACCTAATGTGGATTCAGATCACTGAAGTGAATAGAAGGTAGATTGTTTGACAGAAGTCATTGGCAAACCAGCAGCCAGTACTCGAAGCTAATAAAATCTAGATTGTATTTTGAAAACCGCAGAAGTTTTTACTTTTGATATTTTAAGACGGAATAAAGCTTGTGAACCCCAAATGGAAAACTTTGGTTGTGCGTGTAAATCATTATTTCGCATTTCTTGAGTGATACATATTTTTTTAAAATTTTAAATAGTATGCGCGTCTCCCTACCAAAACTAAAATCTAGCCCTTTTTTACATTTAAATAGAAACGACGTGTTGTTATGTTATATGGTGAGCAGGTAGCTAAGTCCTTCTTGCCAAACAATGAATATATATGACCATCCGCACGATTTTTATTATTGTACCTGTACAACAAGTTTTAATATTTTCTTTTGAAAGCTGAAATCCTTTAGCTTTACCAAAAAAGCAGCTACATGACGGTTTCAAATATAAATTTAACACGGAAATATTGAAGTCTTTTTGCAGTAAAATGGGCTAAAATAATGTTGAGTTGATTTACAAGTTTATTCAAAAACATATGTATAATAACAAAAAGAATATCTTTGAAAAATTGAACATGTTTATAAACAATTACAGCTAATCAGCTTTTAAATATATTTTACATACTCATTAAACCACAGCAAGCACAAATCTAATTTCAACAATAAAATTATAATACAGAAGAAAATAAAAAACCGGCGTTTCAACCACTCAAATATAACCTATAAATTCTTATTTAATGGTAAGCTGCAACGCAAACTATAGCTATGGAATAAATTGCCAAAATAATTTTAGGATAATTTTTTTTTGGATGTTTCCAAAATCTTTGACATTTCCGAAGCCATGCCAACCTTACCACTTTTCATAAGCTTTATCTAGTTCAGTATGTAGTTGAGGGTGAAAGTGATTCCCACATTTATGATCACAATGATGGCTTTGCTTATTGCATTCACGTGCGACAGTGCCTTTCAATTTTTTTAGAGCAGCCTTTTCTTTTCCCATTTTTTGCTAGATTAAAATGGCAGTGATCACTCAAGTCGTGCAATTTGATTGCATGCAATCAAAAATAAAGTCATTGAATTATATCACGGACTATAAACCAAAAGTTGTGGTACATTACTACTATATGGTAGGTTAAATAAAAACTGACTTTCTTCTGTAAAAAACTGTGTGTGCAACAACTCTTTGGGTGTCTACCTGTAATGGATTACTTATGCGTGTCTAAATTGGGTTTTAAGAAAGCAAACTTGACTATCTTTGGTAATGCAACATTACTATGAGAAGGATTTAAATAACTTCTATTCATCATTATCATCATGAGAAGATTTCACGCTAGATTACTAACTTTTGGACAATTACAATTTAAATTACGATTGAAAAAGAATGAAATGAAAAATGAAATTTTAGTTTGTAGTTTAATGTCGGTAAAAAGAAACGGGACCCTACAAAGTGTCTGTTCCGGAGAATTTGGATTCGAAATGGACAGAAAATGGAATTTCTGGATATTATTATAATTTTCCATTTCCTTTGTAAACTGAACGTTTTCAAACCTGTAAATTCGTTGTCCTTTGTTCACGTTCAGTATTTTCTCATTTTATTGCTAAGATGATCATTATCAAAGTTCAATATTGTGAACTTTGTATTTGTAATGGCTACTTCCGGTGGAAAGGTCGAGTTCGATCCAACGTAAGTTGGACTTTGATAAACCTGCACATTTTCTTTTGTCTTTCTTTATGCGGAAATGGTAGATTTTCTTGTGAAACCGGAAACGGTTCTATTTTGTCGCTTCATGAAAGCTCGTCATGAAACGTTTCTTTGTTACTTGCCATTTTTGTAACTTTCCGAATTCGAACCCGGAGTAGCCAAGTGTAGTATAAAAAGGGAATGAAAATTGTGTACGATCATCAATCCTCTTGAGGCATCATACCCTGTAGAGCAAGCCCAAAAACTCTCAAGGTTGAGCCAAGAAAGAGAAGAAAGTCGGTCTTCGGACTAGAGGCACTTAGCAAAGCACCCGCTATTTGTCTATTTTCGGAAAGTAATAAAGTTGAAGTTCCTTTTATTAATTTGGAATCGTTTGCTATTTATTTTCCATCCTCTGGAATAGTGCACCCAGCATTCAACTGCATTTGGGGTTCCAGAATTGTCTCACATCGTGTGAGTGGTCCTTCGGAAGTATTTGTTTACCATCTTATGTTCCAAGTTTGGGAACAGTGTCTATCTGCTAATAGGTCCAAATGAAACACTTCCTCGACAGTTTTAAATCTACACAAGTTTTACTAAATAGTATTGCATTTATTCCGTATAAAAATCATACCAATCGTTTTTAGTTTTTTGGTTCAATTTAATGCTAACTTTAAATATAAAAGATTTGTAAATTTTAATTGAAGCGCATCATGTAAACGTTTTGTGAAAAACGCACTAAATTATCGTCGGTTGCAAAGTTTATGTGAAATGTGGGGTTATCTTTATTATATAAAAAAGTGTTTTAGCGATATTATGTAAAAACGTAACATGTAGTACAAACTTCAGTGAATTTATTATTTTAGATAGTGAATAATCTTTGCACCAACCAAAACACAACATCTACAATCACCACAGTCCACGCAACATTCCGTCTGCTTCTGCAGCTTTGTCCACTCACTGTGAAGTGCAGGAAAGAATAAGAACCTTAAACCCAAGTTATTTTGAGATGGATAACAAATTTCCTGAATCAGAATAATCCAACCAGCAAAAATCAATGCTGGTTTGTAGATTCACTATTGGCGAGTTCAAGTGGGCCGTTGAATTTTATTGATATTTTATGCATACCTTGTTGAGATTGGGATATTCCACCATAGTCAATCAACAGTCAATCTCTTCTTTCATGCGGAAATTCTCGGTGAGAAAGTCAAGTGTCAAGTTTATAAGAAGCATTGAGACCTTGCCTATTTCCCTATTTGGTATTCATCACCACTCAGGAAAAAACTCGGTGGATTGACATAACCAGTAAAGAAACCATGGTTTTTAAACTCAGCTTTTCGGATTTTCTTCCTAATACATTTGTCCTTTGACTTTCTCAATAAATTTTATCTAGAAGAAAAGGTTCCGTGTTGAGCTGAAAGTCTGGTAAGTTTCCCACTTGGTTCAGGCTATTTGGACTGCTGTTGCTGTGATGCAGAAATGCAGGAATAAAAGGCCCATATTTGAAATAATTTTGATTATTAAAATAATTTTACGTTACGGGTTTAGCATGACGACAGAATATAAACTGACAAAGTTTTCATGTTCCAAATTCTGGTTTCAAATTATAACAGGAAAAGAACACTGGCATTTATTATGTGCGGAAATGCGTTTTTATGGAACATCTCCTTCCTATTCATGCCTCGGGTTAATATGGGTGAATCAACTGACAATAGTAGAGATAATAAAAGGTTATGAGTGTCTTCAAGAGACGACACGGCTTCCAAAAAAGAAAGTGAAATAGTGAAAATATATTGATGGCTCAGGGCAATATGATTTTCTAAGGCGGGCCATTTCTCAAATGCAAATGGGAAATTGAGAGTCAATTCAGCCATGATATCACAATGAAGCTAAAGCCCAAAGCTAAAAACTGAAGAAACTGACATTTTGCTATATTGAACGGCGCACGTATTTGTTCTATTTTTGGGGTAAGATGCAAGCCATGGAGAATATTTTGGGTCAAAGCTTATTTCCAATGCCAAAATGAATATTAAAAATAAGTTGGCGAAATGAAAGCTGAAATAACCGAAATATTTAGAGGCCTTGAATGCATGCCGTTAGCACACAACTTGCTTTCTCTTTATATACTTGCTTCATAAAAAGGATACTCACTTTTATATCAACACATAGGTAAATGCTTTAACATGGGCCTTCAAACAACTAGGTTTACGGTTAGTTGTAAAAAATCTTCTTTTCCGACATGTTTTGTGGAAACAGAGACTGTGGTCATTTTACACCCAACCTTACAAGGAGTGTTACCAGAATATTTACAAACGTCGTATGATTCTCCAGAGACTAATACTTTTTTGTAGTTTTTCTCCTTATGCCGATCTGATAGTGGAGTGGAGATATGCTAAAACAAACTTGTCTTGAGCTTTACTGCTGTAACATGTTAAAAAGGTTTCAGGAAGCTAAATTGTAAAATAGAATTCTGATTGCCATCAGCATGCTGAAAGAAACTCTCAGGCCAACAGTTACATAATTTTGGAGAAATAATTCCATCTGCAAACCCATGAAAAATGTACCACTGTTTAAAAAAGTATACATTTTTGCGCTTAACGTACAACTTTGACAACTACAAGAGCTCCGTTTCAGCGATATAATCAGTTTATATTTTTTCATTTTTACACACGTTTTGTTGCCTTAACTGATCAAAGCAATAAACTTAAGAACATATATACATTACACTACTACAACTACAATATATTGGCTGCAGCTATAAGCTTGCTATTTATTCTGACCTGATCCTGATAGACGTTTGAAAATGATTTAAATGTTATGAGAATTTATAAAATTTTGGATTACTTAGGTGGTTGTAACTTAAAGTTTGTGTCTTTAAAACGACGGGAACTTTTTCTTTAGTGGCTTTGGAAAGTGTATGATGCGTCGGTTTAAAATGTTTTTTTCCGTTATCGTATTTACTATCAGCAACGTATTTTAAACAAACCGTTTCGGCTCAATCACTACAAAGATATTATGCTTTTACGATATGAAGGTCAAAGGTAACCATATTTTCATAAATATTACCCCTTCATTTCTCTCTTATCATAGTCATCATTACTTTTCCACGTTTCGAGTAATGATACTTTATGATAGCAGCACGTTTGCGAAGCTCGAAAAATATGCACATTACCAATTTCTACATACCATACCATTTTTTTGTAAACCCTTTTTCCATAAAAACCCACTATAACCATGCAAGATTCACTTACTTTTCCGTTATCTTCACACATGATTACCAACCCTATTATCAATTTTCAGCATTCTTTCCGCACTATAAAAACTTTGTCACTTGTCGCAACTTTTTCTCTGCGTTGCATAATAAACATAAGCTTGATATATTGCAAGCGTACATAACATTTTCACTTTTGACTTCCCATTTCTTTTTATTTCTTTAGTATACATTTACCCTAATGATGTTACTATCAGCATATTTTTATGCATAATTTCCCCTACACCTCCTGTACTTTAAAGCGTAACCCCCTCCAAAAAACAATTTACTTTCTTTCCTACCAAAACGTCCATCATCCTAACTAAACCAAACTTGGTGTATTTTTGCACCCCTGTTTAGCAATTTACTCACGCACGAAAGGGCAATCAATAACTTTCCTGCTTTTTTAGATGATGAGGATGATGATACATAAGTAAAAACTGCAGGAAAATATGGAGGGTCATAAAACGGCATAATGTATTCCAATGAATGGAGCAAGTTTCCAGAAACAGAGCTTTTCCAACGAAGATAAATACGCATACAATACAATTGCACGAAAGAAATATGCGCTTTCCACTTAACATTCTGGTTGTATAATTTTGGTACGCTTTTGTGTACGATTTTGTGAAAATTTGCAGCAGCTTAAATTTTAACTTGAAATATTTTGAACAAATCTTAGGAAAAAAATACAAAACCTTGAAACAAATGTTTTGAAAGCTTATTATTTTCAAACTTTGCTTAACTCCAGCCTAAGAGCTTCACTCTTTCCTTCCGGTTTCCTGTACTTTCAGCTTCTGTGTCTGCAAAAATTGAAACTGAAGCAAGAAAAGCTAGGTAGCTAGAGTCAAAACACAGTAATTTTTCACTCTAAACCTAATATTATATCTAGCCTTTTCTTTGCTCTTCCAAGAAACTTTCTCTTTCATTCATTTATGTGGAACTAATTAAAGGATAAGCTGTATTCGCCGCAATACTAAGATTTGCACTTGAGTACCTCCTTATTTTTAATCTTTTTTCAACAGCGCTATTGTAGAACCGAGTTTTAAAAAATTAAGAACATGCACTAGAATAAAATGTGTGTAGGTTTTTATTTGACCAGAATATCCCGCTAATATTGACATTTGAAAGGCTACCATCACTACCACTGAGGTAGAAAGTCAATCTGAAAAGGGAAGAATCACTATTTAAAACTGAGAGATGGAGACGAAATAAAAACTAAATCGCATCAAAGATCGTAAGTTGGCAAAAATCGTAAGTTGTACGCATTCTATATGTTTCCATGTATGTACAAGCCTTAGGTCTGTAAAATCTTATGAAATTTTAAGTTTGAGATTTTTTCAGAAATTCACAAACGGCATATTGCATCTTCAAAAACGTTCACGTTAAAATCTTATAACCGCAAATATATATTCTATAAATTGAAATATTTTTTTAAAAATATTTTGCCATTTGAGTTTTTTTCTAAGTATATATTTGTTTCAATTTTTTCATACAATTTGCATTCCATTAATCCTTCATCTTAATTTCCCCTCCATTTCAATAACAAGCCCCCGACACATTCACCACCTTACATTTTTCTAAATGGATTTCTCTACGTGAGCTTAAACATAACATCAAGTATTATTTCTGTAGTATTTATTGTTATGGTCCATCCATCTTCTAAAAGATTTCTTCCAGTAATATGTTTTCCTTTGAACGTGATGAATATACCGTTTTCTCGCTAATAATAGCCGGGTCTCCAATAGAAGCCGGGTCAACAGAGGCAAATTTGAGTATAAGCCGAATCTCCAATAGAAGCCGGGTAGTGTTTTTTATTTAACACGGTTGTAGCAAAGACCTGGAGTCCTTACAAAAATTCTACTAAACTAAAAGGGATTTTAGCATTTGCATTTGGGGTTAATCGGAAAACGTAGATAAATTTAAGATTCTGAATAACGATGTGGTCATTTACAAAGACAAATGCACATTATGTTTTAAATTTGTGCCAAATTAGTGCTCAAATCTACGATTTCAAAAAAAAATATTACAAAATCTTCGGCTTTTTTGTCCATAAAAATTAACTTTTTGGCAAAAACCCCATTTGACAAATTTGGCAAATTTGAGTATAAGCAGGGTCTCTAATAGAAGCCGGTCTCCATTAGAAGCCGGGTCTAAGAAGGGTAAATTTCAGTATAAGCCGTGGGCTTCTATTAGCGAGAATACGGTATCAGAGGTTTAAACAAAATGCATTATTCCATCAAAAAGCTGCTAAAATGTGTGTAGTAAGTAAGTGAACTTAATCAAGCCAACTAATTTATCATACTTTTAAACATATTAATTGCGCACTAAATATTTTGTGCGTGCGTTGGGCAACACTCAACAGCCACATTTATTTTCTTTCTGATGTACAGCAACACCTCCACCCATTAATTTTTTATAGCTGAGATTTTACAATCGGTTTTGTGCTCGTTGTAAAACCCAATGTGTGCATGCTCGGAATACATTTATTTTAATTGAATTAAAAAAACCATTGTGTTGTTGGTGGTTTAATAAGGCCATTCTGTACGAAAATCGAGTGTCTGATTTATTTTTGCCTGTAAACTAGAAAAAAGAAACGCACATACGCAATTTCTGGCGTACAACAACTCTAGGTTGACATTGTCAGCAGACAGAATTTATAGCTCTGTTGTACCATTGTTGTCGATAGCCTGCAGTGTTTTTAGAAGCAGGAGAGCCATTGTTTCCTGTTTTTAAATGAATTGTGTTCTGATGCGTTACCTGTGCAAGTTTTCAAGAGTTCTTGAACATAAATACAGGAACGAACAGGTAGGATTTTTATAACAAGTCGGACAGCCGATGGTCAACACTTCTAACAAAATAAATGCAAATGGCATGAAACTTTTTCACATTGTAGATGTTTTTGCGGCGTTTTGGTTTTCCGGTTTCCAAAGGCCATGTCTATCTGGTCAGTCCTCTCATTTAACGGGTTGGAAGAAAAACATGAGAGTCGTATTTTTATTCAGTTGTCACCCGAAAAAATGGATGGACGTAGTGAATATGCAGCATTTTGGTTTCCAGTAAAGCCTTCTTTGGTTTGGAAAGCAGGCTTTGTGCAAACTTTTTCATAGTAGTGTGGTAAGATGGTATGGAGGGTGGTCTGTAGCTCACTCTGTATCCAAGAATGCGTGTGCTGGCTCATGTTTAAGGGCAGAGTAAAGCTGGCTGATGGTTTTGGCTTTGCAGTGCAATTCTAGAGTTTGTTGCGCGCCGCTGGAAAAAACTCGGTATCCTGGTATCTAGGATACCGGGAAATTTCAAGCCGACGGTGGTAAAAGAAAAGGGAAGGAAGAGAAAAGGGAAGGAAGAGGAAAGGGAAGGAAGAGGAAAGGGGAGGAAGATGAAAAGGAAGGAAGAGGAAAGGGAAGGAAGAGGAAAGGGAAGGAAGAGGAGAGGGAAGGAAGACGAAAGGGAAGGAAGAGGAAAGGGAAGGAAGAGGAGAGGGAAGGAAGACGAAAGGGAAGGAAGAGGAAAGGGAAGGAAGAGGAGAGGGAAGGAAGACGAAAGGGAAGGAAGACGAAAGGGAAGGAAGACAAAAGGGAAGGAAGACGAAAGGGAAGGAAGACGAAAGGGAAGGAAGACAAAAGGGAAGGAAGACAAAAGGGAAGGAAGACGAGAGGGAAGGAAGACGAAAGGGAAGGAAGACAAAAGGGAAGGAAGACAAAAGGGAAGGAAGAGAAAAGGGAAGGACAACGCAGGGAAGGAAAAGGAAGGGGTTGGAGGAGGAAAGGAAATAGATTGAAACGGTAGGGGAGGGGAAAAGCGGAAGTAGCATTAAAATGTAGAACGATATGTTCCAAAATTTCCCGATACTTTATGAGACTTCCCGATTTTGTAAGAGATTTTTACGATTTAATATTGGCAATGGAATGTTCTCTCTTTCAAACATAGCTTTCTTTTTAGTACAAAAACTTCCCTACCGTCGTACAAAATTAGTTTTCCAGATTTTTATGACATTTTCCCAGATATATACAAAATTACTCCAAATTTGTGTAGAATTTTCCTAGTTTCGTAAACAAAAAATTCAGACTTCATTTTAAGACATTCATGTTTCATAGAAAGTTTTTCCATTCCTATTTTAACTTCCGATGTTCTTCAAAGTTTTTAGAGTTTCATTCAATTTCTCCAGTTTCATACAAGCCTTCTCAAGTTTCATGCACAATTGGTCCATTTTAATTAAATAGTTATCCAGTCTTGTGCGATTTCTTTCGGCTTTCAAACCCTGTTGCTAAAAAATGCTTGGACCTTAATGTCTATGATTGATTAGGTGCTGCATTGCCCAACTATAAACCAAAGCCTACATAATGGCTCGTTTTTGCCTTTGGTGCGAGTAGTAAGTTAAATAATAAAAAGCAGTGCAACTCTAGGTTATTAGAAAATATAAATATGAAGATATTTTATGCAAAACTTTGAAATTTAGGAAATTTATGGTCTATGGACGGATGAAGTATGTTAATTTCAAATGAGTTACACAATTAAATTAATAAACACCAACCAATTAAATTGAAAATTCCTAAAAAAAGATTTTTGCTAAGTGTTTTATGCATTTGAAAAAATGATTTCGTTTCGTTATAAAGTTTTTGCACTATTTCACAATTTCTTTTAATTTTTTGGCAAAATCTTTCTACTATATGCAAAATGTTTTTATAAAATGCGTCCATAAGTCTGCCAAAATGTAATAAATCAAATCTGCCAGTTTTGTAATCAACTCGTGGGAACGTGTCGTGACGTTGTTATATGTGTAGCGGGAAGTTTTTATAATTATGTTAACCGGGAAATTTTTTGAGTACACCTGGATACCGGGAAGAAAAAGTTTTTTCCAGGGGCGTTGTTGCGTGCACATCAAAAGGAAAAGCTCAGATATATTAATTTTGTACTTACAAAATACTTGTTAGTTCATATTAGCAAATAACAGAGTGTAAGCAAAAGTGTCTACGGAAACAGGAAGGAAGAAGAAGCACAAGTGAACACCCAACTCTGTCCTAAGTTATTATATTTATTCAGCCCAAAAATCTCGTCGGGAAATTAAACCCGAGTTGTTTTGACATTTTTCCTGGAAACCCTTTAACTTACTCGTTGTGTTCTTAAGGAAAAACTTAAACCGGTAAAAAATCTTACAGGCATCCAAAAAATATTCCCTGAGCAAAATAAAAAGTGACTTGTGTGTCTTTTCTTTACACAGTGTTGTTTTCTCACCTTAAAATATAAAAGTGAGATGTAAAATCTAGACAGTCCTCAAACTCATACCGTTCTACATGCCGAATCTTGCAAATAATGCAAATCCATTCATTTTAGTCAACAAGATTATTACAGCTGCAGCTATACCAGCTTGTATTCAGTTGATTTTTATGTTTCCATGATCTGGTGCATGAGCGATAAAAGTCTTGATTACACCATGAAATGAAGGTCTATAGATCTTTTCTCTTATTAGTGGTTAATTGCTGGTGATAAAAGTCACCAGTTTTCTTGGGTGTTAACGTGTTTAACTTAAACACCAAAATTTATTATATTCTGTATAGTGTGGGTCAACCATATGGGAGATTAGTCCAAATTCTGGTATGTTAGCTATGCCACAAGTTGTTGGTTAAATTAGTTTTTTAAAAGATCATATTTGACTTTTATTCTTCAGTTGAAATTCGAAAAATGTGGAGAGAACGGTTTTCCTAATTACCATATTCTTAGTCGGAATTTTTCTAAATAACTAAAAGAATAGCAATGGGTCAATAGGCGCATGAAAGACGAAACACTTGTATGCAAAATATATTTAAAAATCCCTAAGAAGCAGAGTTTATTTTGCATTTATTCAGTTTTAAGTTATCAAACTGGTCACTGCTACTAAGTATTTATGCATGGTCAACTTAAAAGTATCCCTTTAGACTAAAGGCTTTAGTTCAAGCATCGTGCCAACAAGGCTACCTAAATGTTTCCACTAAGCACTCTACATCTTTCCGCCTTATTCATGTCACATTTCAAAAGTTTTCTACATTCACATCCAAACGTGTCACAAGATCAAGAGCGACTTTGGGAAAATAGCACACAACAATTTCCACAGAAGACACACAAGCAAAACAAAAACAAAAGTTTCAAAATGTAATCCCGTCTTGTTACCAACATTCGACTAAAGAGGTTTTGCAGAGTTCCAACAATGTGTGCAACTTTTGGGCGGCCTTCTGCAAAAATCTTTTTAAATTGTTATACGTCTGGAAGTAGAATTTCCAGACGAACTTTCAGTTGTGCTTAAGTTTCTTTTTGCCGCAATCTCCGGGAAAAAGTGCGAAAATTTAGAAAATCAATACAAATTTCGAAGCAACAACTTTGCCCTTAAATCATTCAAAAAACTTGATACTTTTCCCTAAAATGGTGCAAATATTGCCTGATCCCACAACCAAACTTTCTATTTTGATACAAACATACATATATCCTTTTTCTATTTTCCACAGTAATGGACAAGCTGCACAGTGTTTGTGCCTCCCTACAAAATACTCCAATAAACGGCCAAGCTATAATGGCTCTTCGACCTGGGCAAGGATCCCCTTTATGCTGTCAAGTGGTACAAAGACAATGAAGAGTTCTTCCGCTACGTACCTCGCTACCGACCGCCCATTTACGTGCATCCAGTGGACGGCATTAACGGGAGCGTATGTAGTTCAAATATTTGCAGATCTGCTACGGTACAAAACACCAGTCAAAAGTATGTTTCCACTGGAATATTATTTCGCTAAAGGTGTGTTTGGTCAACCGGAAAAATAAATAGAGGATTTTACTAAATTATTTTCTGATCAACCGGTAGTATACATTTGTGTCAATATTACATTTGGAAGGGTTAATCGAACCAAAACCGATTAGAAACTTTTTTTTGTATACTTTGTCGTGTGGGAATATAAAGCATACCTGACAGAATCTAGTTATACCTAACAAACTCCGCATTGACAGGAACCAAAAAGAAAAGAGAAAAAATTTGGTGTGTGTTGTTGGGGAAGTTTCAGCAGATAACTTCCCCCACTCGGTAAACTATACATAGTAAAAAGTAACTTTAGCTCCGCAAGAAACATCCACATTAAGACCGCTTTTCAGTTCCAACAGAGCCGCATATTCAAATAAAGTGGGGGCAGTGGTCAAACTACGCAAATAAATTTGCTAGTTAAAGATGTAATAGGAAAACTTACTGGTTCCACAGTAGTAATTGTGTCGCATTTTCATCTTATTTCAACAGAACATAGATAGCGGTTAATAACTTAGTAAATAGGGTGTTCATTGGGATAACGAGAATTTGGTCAGATTTACCTGAATGAAAATTATCAGTAGAGCATAATATGTCATTTTTTGGTTTCAGAAACAATACGCATGATTGATTTCTTAAATTTTCCATAAAAACGCTTATGTGCTGTAAAGCATTTTTGGATTAATATGTTGATTATAATTCCGTTAGAATTGCAAATAGGTGGTAAGAAAATATAAGGTAGATATTATAATTAAATATAGCGTTCCTAAAAAGAAAAATTAATTTTTGGGTTTTGCGGTTCTAAATGAAAAACTGAAAGTACTAGGATAATCCCTTGAATTCAATAAGTTTGGTGAAGTTCAATACCCAAATGGAAAATTGGTTGTGACATTGAATATGCAGCACACTTGTAGATACGCAGGTAGAAACCATAATACTTCCAAAATAAATTGAATGTCGACATGAGAAAGTGAGACATTGAAAATTTTTGTCAATTCAGTTTTTCCATACCCTGGTCAACCTCTTGTTGTATTGTCTGGGAATCCCAGACTGGGATAATGTGCCATATTAAGGCATGTGCTTCCACTCTGCATAAAATATTTAGTAGTCTAGTCCCCGACAAACTAGATTGAAAAGCAATTTTGTTACACAGCTTGTTACTGTAGTATATTTTGTTTATGAGAGGCTTTCCTGCAATAAAAAGTATGTTAGTAACATGATGTTACTCTTTAGGTGGTTTTGGCAATGACTCTTTTATGTCAAGACTCAACGGTTTCTAGGAAATTGTACGCAAATAGCTTTTTGTATTGTAGACACGTGATGTGGTGTGTGTGGGTCCAATTAAGATGAAAATGAGAACAAATAAAGGTGGCATGAAAAACGGTAAATAGCTCCGGGCAACAATTTTCCTCTGCTTCTGTTCCAGCTTATTAAATACACAGCACTGAATGTAGTTATTAATGTACACAGCGGAAACGTGTGCTTTATGCTTATATTTTCAGGGCATGTTACAAGGTCAGCTAAATGAAGAAAACCCTGCATTTGACTTTTATGGAACACTAAGCAATCTAATTATGAGTAGATTTGAATTGTATTGGTGGGACAGAATAGGCTACAACCATAATGTTAGCAGGTGACAGTGACCGTAGACTTTGATGATTCGACAAAATAGAAAGTGAAAATATTAAAAAGGTCTTTAGTCTGATGCCGAGCAGCTGATTGTGAAAGATCTCATTTGATTTCACACTTTCCATTTTTACCTAGCAGCCATTCTTCTGCACTGCAGTGCACTGCGAAACCTTAAAAACGCGGACGGTTTATTCTTAACGCATTATATTTCCTGCACGTAAAAGGCCAAAAAAAATTATTACGCTATCACATCCTTCCATCTTGTATAATATTTTTTGTTAGATTTTGAAGCCACGTAGGTAGAAATGCAACAGGCCTACACAATTTTAAAGTTAGGTATATAGTTTTTGCGTCCAGTGCGAACAGTTACGCAGCTCAACTTTATAAAAAGCTTACTTTCTGAGGAGGAAAGCCATAAAAGTAAATAAGAAATGCTAAGCTGTGCACTGCAAAAAGCAACACAACCCAGTCTACTTTCTTTTTTTCTCCGAGTCTGAAGCAACTTCAGAGGCAAGATTAATTGAGCTTGTGTTGGGTATGTGCAGTGAAACGTTAAAATGAACTTGAAAGCTTCCTTATGAGAAAAAGAGAGCAGAAAAGCAGAATTCTTTGTTTTCCGTTCAATTCTTGTGTGGCCAAGTCCTTAGAAAAATAGGAGTATGAGTTTTATTCCTGGAGGAATCCGATGAAAAAATGTTTTAGATTTTCTTTAAAAAATGGGCTTTTATCCAGTTGGGGGTTTCCGGCTTTGTAACTTCAACAAGTAGTGCAAGGAGATGCTGCAATTGCAATGCTTGAATAATGTATTAGAAATAGACGAAAGTGTTGGAAATGAGAGTGAGATGTTGCATGGGTGGAAAACCTTACATTTGCTTCAGTGTCGAGAGAAGGATACATGAGTGTGGTTCGTAAGTAATGTTTGAAAAACAATTCATTTACGGTCTATTTTCTAAATCCGCTATGACGATAATGTCAGTGTAACATCACAATCTGGTTAAACAATAATACTGTAGTGTGACATTTAAACTTACTTGGTCGTCGATATTTTTCCATTTTAGATTTACCCCAAGAAAGTCCTAAAATCTGCGGCAAAATCCGAGATGAAGAGAAATCACTAATAAACTAATATATTTACTAATAAACCAATAATCCAAGCTATAAATTTATATTTGACATTTTTAGCAGCAATAATGCAACAAACACGTATTCAAATGTTTTTAATACTTGTTCTATTTCTTGTAACAAATGAAAACCAGTCAAACGATGATAAAAAAGACATATTCTGCTTTCTGGTTTGTTCTTCTATTAGTAAAACACCAATTTACTACTCTGGCTTATTAGTAATTAATAGTTAGCAAATTGTCTAGGAAAAGAAAGGAGTGAAAGCGAAATTTCTAAAAAATAATCTCTGGAGACAGCTTTTTAAGTTACATGCATATTGCTACTTTAGCCAAATTACGCAAATTTTGGTTCTGCAAAAAACATGTGTAAACATTGTACATTTCCAGTTTTTTCGTTGTTTTAGATTGAGTATCGTGTTAAAGCCATCAAGCCTCGTAACCGAACGGGTTGGCAGCTGCCCACATATTTAGAGGAAGAGCAGTTCGAGTCTACGTTCAACATTATTTTGGCTCGGGAGCACTTTACCGTGAACTGGAAAGCTAATGTAAAATGCATAGCCAGCATTTCCATATTGTTCTGGCAGGATGGGGATGCACGCTCACCAACTAGGGTGGGCAACTCGAGAAAGACAGCGACCGATTTTCCTTACGGCAGCACAAATTGTTGTAACAGTGTGGCTAGCTCGCCCGTGAATCAAGACAACTGAGAAGCCAGTTCTTTGTGTAAAATGGAACAACATTTCAGTTCCCACTGATTGGAAACTAAATAGGGTTTTGATTGAACTTTGCATACGTTTTATTTATGTACTCTACCTTTCTAAATATTTTGTATTCTAAATACCTTGTAGGAATGAATAAATAAACAAAATGAAATTTCAAGTTTGATAGTTTGATAAAGTTTCTCTCTCAAAACCGGATTTAGTTTTTAAAAATTCCTTTAAGCTGATCATTTAAACAATTCATCATATTACGTTAGCATCATTGCATAGTACTGAAAAATTAGCATGTGCTAATCCGAATTGTAATTAACCTAATGCTACCTTTCTGGACTTTTTTGGATGTTATTTAACTTGTCGGCTTTTATCTGTCACAAAAAACCTCAATTTACTGCAACATAAGAAATTACACACTTTATGCAGTAAAGTTATACCGTAAAGTATGTTTATTATTACACAAAAACAAAGTAAACTTACAATTAGTTAAAAAGATCTTATGGCAAATTACGTTTTGGTAAATTACAAGTATTTATAACATTCGTAAACGTTACACTGTAGGGGTTTTATTTCCAACCAGGGAGAACATAGAGAAAGAAGGCAGTCATCACAAACTGTTGGGTGTCCCAAAAATGAGATGTGGACTCATGATATCAAACCCGCACTGTTCTAGTTCCCATGGGAGTAAGAAACAAACAGAAGTTTTACCTTATCTTTAGAACTTTCCCACAAAAATCTTTATGGTTCTTATAATCTTGTTTTTTATTCTAGAGACAATTCGGTTAATTAAGGTGCATCAGGTTTGGGATTTGGAGTTAATTATGTTTTAAAGTTGTAATCTTTGGCCTTAAGTTTTTTTCTTTTGACTTTAAAGTGTTGTGCCTTCTACGAAAATTGTTTGTGGTTCTTATCGTGCGTTTTAAAAGAAACAATTATATTTTTGGTAAGGATAATAAAAAACTTTCATACATATATAAAACCACAAGCAATTTCTTTTATTCCGTAAGATGTGCAATTGTCTAAATTTATATTCTGGCATCGCTCGTTTATGTGAAGTAACGTGCATCCCCAAATAAAAATGTTCTCTTTACTTTACCTACTCTGTTTTATTTCGTTTCTAGTTCCAATCTAAAACAGCCTAAAGTTATTGGTTCCAAAAGAAAACCCACTAGAAGTTCCTTTAAGCTCTCAAGGTACAACACATTAAAAATAATTTGTAATTCCCTGAAGGCATGAATATTTATTTTGTGTTTGCTACAAATCAAAAGAACAACATATGGACATGTAACATTAGACAATACCAGAACACAAATATTAGTAATCCATCCAAAAACAAAACTTGACGACGATTTTAATAAAATGAATAAAACTAGCAAAATATTAACTCTACATCTAAAATTACAAATGCAATTCCAATAGAATCAGGAAATCTATTTCTCTAAACAAAAAAAATGAAAATTTAAAAAATAAAAATATGTCTCCAAAATCTGTCAAAAACCGATAAGCCTCTAAATAATTTTTTGATTGCACAACTTTTTTCCGTTTTCCTCCATCTCAAAATCAATCCATATATTTAACATATAAACGTGAAAATCATTTATGCTGTTTAATTAACCTAATCAAATGTGGAAAGCTTCCGCTTAACAAATGCATATATTATCATGGGAGTTCTACTTCAAAATAACAAGCTCATTTGCCCCAAGACATTTTAGTATTCTGATAGATTGAACACTGAAACACATCAAGTAGATACATTAGTTCCGATAATTCAAGCACATTATTCCAACTATCATCGGTTTTCTGTTCAAACCAGTAAAAGAGTGACAAAAAGATTGTACACTTTAGCCTGGGAAAACTTTACACTAAGCGCATTAATAATATATCCGAACCAGTTTATTTCATCCATAAAAAGCATCGTTACAAAATGCTCTCGTTTTTCGTAGCATGTGTGGTGAATCTAAAGATAAAGAAATACTACTACCCATTTCTCTTTGGAATTCTGAGAGGCTGACCAGTAGAAGTTTTATGAAACTCGCCGAACAATTTTTTGATCAAGTTCTAAATTGCAACTTGTTGGTCATGGCCATTGGCAATGCAGCCTCTAGGGTATTAATTGTGATTCAGTTGTTGTTGCAAACCTCGTTGGAAATGACTTGGATGCTCAAATAGTTTTTTTTCTAACGAAAGGGTTTTGAAAATATATTTACTTTACGAATCATCAATTTCATTAGATTGTTTCAAGGTATTTATGATAAAGGTATATAAACAAATTGTAATTTTGAAATACTGCCGCATTTTAGTTTTAAACTGGATTCTCAGTTTAAACTGCGACAAAAGTGAAAGTAAAAATATTAAAAAGGTTTTTGTCTGATTCCGACCAGCTTATTGTGAGAGAACTCGTTTAACCTTACACTTTCCCGTTTTAACCTAGCAGTCACTCTGCGGCACTGCCAGGCAGTACGAACCCTAAATACGCGGAATAATTTCTAACGCATTGCATTTCCTGCACTTAAAAGACCATCATAAGCTATTACGATATTATATCACGTCCTTTCATCCTGTAAAATGGTTTTGCTGGATTTGGACGCCACATAAGCAAAATGCAACAGGCATGCACAATTATGTTCAGGAAGGTTGCCTTTATGTACTTCTGTGCCACCAGTACCAAGATTTAAGCAGCTCACCATTGTAAAAGGCTAGCTCTCTGAGAAAGAAAGCCATAAATGTAAATAAGTAATGCTAAATTGTGCACTGCAGCAAGTCATACAGCCCAATCTACTCACTTTTCTATTCTCCGAGTCTGAAACAGTTCCAGGGGCAAGATTAATTGAGCTTTGGTAGGTATGTGCAGTGAAATGTTAAAAACCCATGAAAACATGCTTAGATGAGGAAGAAAAGCAGCAAAGCATAATTGTTCATATTTTGTATTGGCAAGTATAAATAAGGTTAGGCATTTTATTCCTGGAGGAATCAGATGAAAAAATGTTTTATATGTTTTTATAAAATAAAATTTTATCCCGACAGGTTTTTCCGGCTTGGTAACTTCAGCAACTAGTAAAATGGTGGGAAGTATTGAATATTGCATAAGAAATAGGAAAGTTTAGTAAAGGCGTTGCTGCTTGGATGGAAAATTTATTTGGCAGGGGAATCGCATACAAAGTGTTAAGAGTTCACCGTAGTGTGAGTGAAACAAGAATGGGAAATACTGATAGTTGTAAGGTGTTCGAGAATATGTGTAAAATATGGAAATGTTGCTGGGAAATAACTTTCAGGTAAAACCGAAATCATATCCGGTCCAACCAGTACATCTCATGAAGATCGTTGTTTCAAATGGTGCTGAAAAATAGTGACGGGGTTAATGTAAGCAATGGTTTTTTGGAAAGGTCAGACCGAAAGTTTTCAAGCTCGGGACGCTGGACCTAAGGTACACTGACCTTTAAAAGAGTACAAAGAGTGCGGGAGGACTTTGATTCACTTTAGGTTTGGGAGAAGAACGAATGATTTTTGTCCGTAAGTAATTTTTTAAAATCGCCTCATTTATAACCTATTTTTGAAGTTTACCATACCGAACTCAGAAAAACCAAATCTGATTAGAAATTAATGCTTTAGGGTAACTTTTAAAAATTCCTTCGTCGTCCACTTTCTACATTTTCATATTTGTCACAAGAACCACTCCAAATCAGCGGCTAAACCCTAATTTGGCATGCAAAGCAGCAATAACTCAACAAACACATAATATAAGATATACAAACGAAATGGATTTAGAATACGGTATGAAATACGTGCACTGTCCAAAAAAGTCAATTTCCGTTGCCGTTTTGTAGACTTTTCAGAATTCACATACTTTTTATATTTTGGGGTCATCGTGTTTCATCAATACTTTTGTTGCTATCGACAGCAGCAAATATATCATAACAGCTTGACACGCATTTTCTATCTAAGTAAGGGAAAATTTTAGGTAGCCATAAACTGTCAATTTTTGGCAGTAACTCACGATAGCGCAATTTTTTGTCAAAGAGAAGAAAACAATATTTTGGTTTTCATCTGCAACATTCAAATATATATTGTATGAGATAAGCGTAATCTGTTTCAAAACTATTACCGTCATTGTTTTGAGTAACTGACAAATTTGCATGCCAACTAGAATTTGCCAAAACAATGAAGTAATTTTTTAATTACAAAGCACTTAATATCAGTCTAGTATCAGGGGGTGAAATTTCACCCCCCAAAATACACAGAGGGGGTGAAATTTCACCCCCCTTACCGAATTAATTTTTTTTTCCGAAAATTAACACAGGAGTGATTTTTTAATTAATTAACCAAAAAATATGCAAAAATACTTATTCGATGCAGAAATAATTGCAGATTTTTCAGTCATAATTGCAAAAAAGTAGCATGTGTAATTACAAAGTTATGCAGAATTCAATGTTGAAATTTTTGAAATTCAATAACTCAAAAATCTCGAATTACACGGATTTGCAAATTAGTCAGGAAAATAGTAAATGTTTTGTAGATTAAGATGGTATGAGTCGCACGGCTGGCGTTTTTGAAACGCAAACGACAGAAAATAAAAACTTCAAATTTTACTTGATTTTTGCATATTTTTTAAATTTTGAAGGTGTAAACTTAAAGCGCCAGCCGTGCGACTCATACCATCTTAATCTACAAAAAATTTGCTATTTTCCTTACTAATTGCAAATCCGTGTAATTCGAGATTTTTGAGTTATTGAATTTCAAAAATTTCAGCATTGAATTCTGCATAACTTTGTAATTACACATGCTACTTTTTTGCAATTATGGCTGAAAAATCTGCAATTTTTTTCTGCATCGAATAAGTATTTTTGCATATTTTTTGGTTAATTAATTAAAAAATCACTCCTGTGTTAATTTTCGGAAAAAAAATTAATTAGGTAAGGGGGGTGAAATTTCACCCCCTTAGGGGGTGCTTCTGAAAATATAAGGAAACAAATAGATTCACACTTGTGAATAAATTGTGTTACCACAATACCCGTTAAATTTGTCTAATCGATAGTATTGCTATTTATCATTTTCCAAGGATTTTGCCAAAATCATCATCATTATCAGCATTGTATGATTATAAGACAGCGTTTGTGTTATGCGCCAGCAGGCAAAACAACATCAAACAAATAAACCACGGATCCATTTCCTGGACAAATGCAAAGTTTGTTTTTGGTTTTCCAACAATTCAGGAAGGAGAATGTGATCTAAATTATTCCCCAGTTTTCGGTGGAAATGTTAAAGGGGGAGAAGGTTTATTAGAGAAAGGAAACGAGTATTTTCTTTCAAGGGATTTAACTTTTTGGTGGTCAGAGGTAGTAATATGGATTGTAAGTAAGAGTACGTTACCCGAGTTCGACAGCAGTTTGTACGGTAAACGTGAATGAACATGTAAGATTATAAGAATGAATGAATATAAGGGGTACTCGACAAAGACCTAATTTACATGATGTTTTGCAAAATGTACAATCTAAAAACAGTTTTAATGAGCTAATATAAAGTTTACGTTGAATGAAAACTTTTCCATAAATGCGCTTCCTGTTTGTGTATTGTTTTGTTCTTCCACGCTGCTTATTTCTACTTTTGATCTTTTTATATATTTTGTCTCTTTTTGTTTTCTTTTTTCATAAAACGAGACAAAGGTAGACAGTAAAGCAACTACGGAATAATGCTTCCACAAAGCACATCTTTTCTGTTTTTAAGGGAATTTCCAAGAACAGCAACAAAAGCTTTTGTTTTGTTTATGCTTGTACCGCTTTCTTTAATGTATCATGTGACAGTGTTCACGGGACGAACAATGCAAGAAAAATTATCACGATCAAACAACTCTTGATTTTGTTTAGATGAAAAGTGTTTACATTTATTTTAGCAACTGCAATTTCTACTAATCTGTTATATCCAGTCGTGAAATGCTAAGGTACTAAAAGGTTCCAATAAATAAAAATCCGTTTTAATGAACGTTTGGATCACTTTGACGATGTTAAGCATTTGCAAATTCAACACCTGAATGTATAGTATTACAGATATACAATATTCCATAACTGTTTTGCAGTCTAAGTGTAGTCTGGAGTTCTTAAATAAGAAATAGCATTACATTGTGAATGTACTAGGCAAGTCGACTATACATCAAACTGTATTTATCGCCTTATATCTGCATTTGCATAAAGTTTCAATTTACTTGCGCATTTTAATCAAATTTGTTAGAAAAATGCTTCACCATAATATGCATAAGTATTTGCGTTATTACACAGCATTACCTCACCTCACCTTTTTTTTCTTTTATTCCCACATATATTTATCCCTTTTTTATTTTTTACCTTGGGAAATTGTAAAATGGAATAAATTAAACTCATTATATTAATGGATGCTCGTTTACTTCATCTATCTTCCGTCTACCTCTTTTCCCAATGGACCGTGTAGAAAGAGACACACACAGAAAGTAGAAGAGTTTTTAATCCAGCCAAAGTAAAACTGCTGAGACATGCGATATCTGTCTTATTCCACCGCATCCAGGAGTAAATTTCACGCAAACGTATTTTTGAGCCAAGCAAGGCATCGTAATAATCCCCTGGGAACGGCAAATTTTGCCGCATTTATATTTTAACGCTTTTGCAGACAAGCGCGATCATCCATGAAAGCACCTTATACAAGGATACAACTCACTATTTGAAAAAAGTGAGGTTGATGTCATCAAATCTAGAAAAAATTATGTTGTCTGTAGTAAATTTAGCCTTATTTAATTTCTTGGGACGTTACATAAGAATTCAAGGAATTCAAATTTGCGTTAATTTACTATAAAATATTTTCTAGACATAATTCGACGTGATGCTTTTTAGTTAGCTTTTACATAGTGTAATATCAAAGTCTTTTTTACGTCGCTTTTGTTGACTTCAATAATTTCTACTGCATAATTCGTTGCATCTAATAGCCTCTTATTTCCGTTGCTTTCTGGCAACTAGGAAGATATAACGAGATAATAGACACGTTGTCCAAGAAAGCAAAATCTTTTTATTTTCATTACGAATGTCAATCCACGTCTTTAAGAAGCCAGGGTTTTATTTTCAAGGTTTTCTTTTGTAATGCCAGAAACTCATCTTTTTCATAATAGTAATAATGAAGGAAACTGCATTTAATATATATGATACCCTCCTTGAGTTGCAAGCATGCTGCTAATTTTAATGAAAACACTGTGGGTGGGCCATCGTCAGCTTAAGTATGCTTTCAACAAAGTTTTGTGAAGTGTGTTAACCTGCTGAGTTTCTATCGTTATTAGGACGTCAAGTGCTATTATTCTCAAATGTATATTATGGGCTTAGGTCGGGCAAATCGGATCCTAATCCATAAAGGGGGAATGAAGAAGGTGATGAGGGTGAGGAAGAAGATTAATGCCACCGAATGAAATGAACCGACTGGACGAGACTGACTGTTTTACAATGACACTACCCGAAACTCGGGCTTTTACTTTATTACTCAGAAATAACTCTACACAGAAAAGGTAAAAGATGGGATAGTAAAATGGTGGCTTGTTGGCAGAGCCGTCCGCTCTGCTACTCGTCCGGATTAGAAGTGTGGGTCGGTGCTGCTGCGGCATTGCCGATCATCATCATCATCCACTCGGCAAGCCAGCCAAGTCGACAGCGTGAGTTTTAGGGGGAAGGAGAGACAAAATAAGCTACGCTTTTGGGCCACAATATTATAGGGTTGATGCTGGACAATGCAATAGAATTGTGTTGATTCAGAAATGGTGAAAGTGGGGGTACGTAAGAAAATCCTATTAGGAATATATAGGTTTTTCTGCCTTGGCTCATTTCCATATTTCGGTTTAATTCAACTTTCGTCCTTTACTGAAATAGAAGGATGAAAAATATAATATTTTCAAAAGTTGTAAAATTTATTGAGTTGCGCTGATTGACGCAAACTGCGCGTAAAACACTACTATATGGATTAAGATGAAAGACAACTTACCACTTTCCTCTAAATTGTACCCAATGTTCAACTCACATTTATTTTGGAGCATATTGCACGTAAAAACAGTTTGAGGTTTTGCATTGTTGAATCGTTTAACAAGACCATGTGTCAGATGTCCGACTCGTTACAATTCTGACAATATTTGTTCAAGTAATAAAACGAAGAAATTTTGCAGAATAAATTTGTTTGCTTATGCGTGCTATATACATGTTACTCAAACAGATAGAATGTAAAACAGAGTGCCCCGTTTTCACAAACGTGCATTTGCTACATCAATTTAATGTCATTAGAAAGCCTTTTATGATACCAATATTGCAGTAATGTTGCATAATCATAATTTTAATGCAAAAATAAAACTGAGGTTAGCCCGTGTTACAACCCATTGTTCTACAGCAGCTTGTGAGTAGAGGTATGTACAATTTTATGCAAATGAGAAATCAATGAAATGTAATATTAGCAGATGCTACAAGTATTTAATGTGTTTAGGTAGGTGTTAACGGAAAACCTACGAAAACAAACTGGAATTATTTTCAACTCATGTATAATCTGATGTTACAAAAGAAAATGATATCCCATCTACATAGCTATGCGTACAAAAAAACCAATTGTAATTATAAAGCGGCTTCAAACCTGAGCAAACTTCTGTTGAGCTTTCTTCGGGTTTATCAAGTACTGAGCTAAGAAGCCTTATGATAGGAGAAACCCGCGGTCATTTCATGTGCACTTTTTGAGCAGATACTGGTATCTGCTAGTGCAAAATGGCAACAAAAACAACAACAACAAACGCTTCTACTACGTTCATAACGTATGTTGTTGACATTTTGCACTAGCAGATACCAGTATCTGCTCAAAAAATGCACATGAAATGACCGCGGGTTTCTCCTATCATAAGACTTCTTAGCTCAGTATTTATAAATCATTCTTCGTAGTTATGTTGTAATTTTGCAAATGCCGTTTGAAATAAATAAGAAAACTTTATTTATTTACCAAAATTCAAAAAAAGCTTTGGGGTATACTCTTTTATTCATGTCCTCAATGAAATGAAGAGGTAGAATATTAAGCAGCTTAGCATAACAATTTTGCCTGATGGACATATTTTTCTTGCTTTCTATCTCATTCAAACATTTTTTGGCAAGGAGATATCATACATTGAGATTTTCGTGCCAAAGTACGTAATGTGAAAGTCTTAGGGAAACTAGATCTTTCTCTGCTTCTACGCTCTCTCCATCATTTTCCGGGTTTTTTTCAAATGCGGAGCTGGCAACCACAGAGAAGAAAGTTACCTAATTCGCTTTTCTTTCTACTTTTCTCATGAAAATGTAATTCCTAGGGAATAATACTGGCCAGCAGCACAAAATATTCCTGGGCAATGAAAAAGCCTGAAGCATAGTTGAAACATTCACGGCTTTTATTAAGAGCGGCGGAGTGAGTTACTGATAAGTGGCTTTCTCGTTTTGATAATAACTCAACAACTCAGCAATGACTTTTTGGGGTTCGTACAAGTGCTACTCAAAGCGTACTTGATTGACTGCTTTTTGCTTCCATTGATCATCATTCAGGTTTTCATGAATCAACATTTTGGCTATTTTGAGAATAAAATTGATTTTATTGTTTCGTGGTTAGTTACAATGCGGTGGCATGCACTCACTGGAGGTGCAGAGCTGTACTGAAGAACTGATTTGTCACTAAATTGAGTTCTCAACAAAAATATTTTTCAGCGTTTTTTGAAAATGTTCAGTTAGATAAATATTAAACGAGGACGTTTTTATGTTATAGCAATTGTATGAAGAATGGCATTAAAATGTTTGTAGCTGTAAATTTCCACTTTTTCAAACTTTTAACTATAACGATATATTTTTGTATTTTTACTGTTAGAAATTGTTCCAAATCCTATAGGTGTTATAACGTTTCCTGTTTTTGTCTCTCGGAAAAAATGAAACCAATGTTTCATTTTGCAATATTTACATGCATCAAAATAAATATTTTAACCCAAGTGAATAAATACAAATTTGTATCTACTTGCTTTGTTTTAACTAAATATTTTTATGTAGGACATGAATGATAAAAGAGCAGAATGGACATCTAACACTGCAAAATGGTACTTTGGTAATCGTGGAGTTATTACGGCGTAGAAATAACACAAAATTTTCATATTATGACATCATTTAATATAAAACCTTTGCAACAACGCATTCCATCATGCACAATTTGAAAGATGCTAAGTTCAAAACGGAGTAACGAAACGTAAATCGATAAAAGTAGTTACAAAATAAAGCAATAGCAAATGCAGTAATTAAGAATCGAAGATTAGAACCCCGGGGCGGGGCCTTCGGCCCGCAAATAAACGGATTTTAGCAAATGGACCTCATATTTGTAATCCTGGTAAAAAATGGACCTGAAATCATGTGTCACACATGATATATCCATTTAATTTGGAAAATTTAACAATTAAAGCCCCAAATCAGGGCCTAAATAGTCAAATTTTAACTAATGGACATCAAATTTGTAATCCTGGCTAAAAATGGACCTAAAATCATGTGTCACACATGATATATCCATTAATTTGGAAAATTTAACAATTAAGGGCCCAAATCAGGACCTAAATAGTTAAATTTTAACAAATGAACATCATATTTGTAATCCTGGTCAAAAACGGACCTAAAATCATGTGTCACACATGATGTTTACATTAAGTTGGAAAATTTAACAATTAAGGCCCCAAATCAGGGCCTAAATAGTTAAATTTTAACAAACAAACCGTGGATTCGTAATCCTGGTAAAAAATGGATCTATAATCATGTGTCACACAGCATAGATCCATTAAATTAGCGGATTTGAAATTTAAGGCCCTGATTTAAGGACCTTACAATCCGAATTTTGACAAACGGACAGTGGATTCGTAATCCTGGTCAAAAATGGATCTAAAATCATGTGCCGCATGATATAGGTCCTATGTAAATATGTTTGACCGTTGGTAACCTCTGACCTTTGGAGTTGACCTATTGACCTGAAATTCAATAGGGTTCTGTCCGAGGTCCACCTGAGTCTGTATACCAAGTTTGGTGGAAATCGGACCAGCCATCTCTGAGAAAATTGCATTAGGACGGACGGACGGACGTCCGGACGGCCGGACGGCCGGATCAGGAAATTATAAAGAATTGATCTTCGATTCTTAATAATTACCATAAAATTACGTATAATAAACCTAAGTAGTTTCATGCGATGAAAACATTATTGGTACACATGGGTTAACTTTACAATTTCAAAATATTCGATAAAACTGCATTTTTCTATCCCACTTTCTCAGAGATGTTATGAACTTTCCTATTTTTCTTTCTCTTGTTTCTATTCTGCAAAATGTTTACTTGTTCTTGAATACTTTCCGTTTTAGCATTCTCTACTAAAAGTGAAGTAATATATTCTTCCATTTTTTATTTACCACGGATGGCCACTAAGCTGTTAGCTGTTTTCAACCTCCTTAAAACGTATCACAGCCTTTTTACTTCAGGACACAACTGCTTGACTCTAGATTGTAATGCATGTGTTATAGCAACAGGCAAATATCTTGAAAATACAAATACGTGCGTTTTGCAGCTTTAAACTACATCACATCCGCTAAAAATTTTCCATGTTTTTACTTGCCTGGCTTCAGGATCGCGGTTCAGCTGGCTTTGTTTTTCTGGCACATTAAATGCTGTCAGCGTGTGAAGCAGGGTAAAAGCAGTGCGTGGAACATCTTTTGTTTTCCCATGAATGCGTATCTGACTGAGTACGCAGTGGGACGTAAAATAATATATTGACATGGGGATCTTGCTTTTGCATGCAGGAAAAGGAATGTAAAAAGTTGGTGAAAGTTACTTTTCTCCATGTATAAATAGGTAGACAGTTGTGCAAATTTGGGGTTTTGAACTGACTCGGTTTTAAATATTTTCAAAAGGTATCCAGATGGCTGGTAGGGGCTAGTGTTTGCAAAAAGGTTTTGTGAAAATGAAAAGTTATATTCGCAACTTATATTGTTCCACTCTGTTTAATCTATATGCTTGAAACAGCAACAACTTATTGTTTAAAACCGTAACGTAAGATATTGATATTTTGATTAAGTGCCAAATGCTTGGTTTGCGATTTACAGTCTCTCATGTCATCCTATTTCTAACCTGGGTTTTAAAAATTCGTGACCCTAGCTTGGAAATAAACAATGCCGCTAAAGGACTAAAAACGATGCAAGGCAATTTTACTCATTTAGATTTAAATCATGTCTCTGGCTTAATATTTAGAATAGTCGACTAGATTTCTCTTGCATAAAAACAAATTTATTTGGATCAAACTAAGTTTTACAAAAGTTCCTAAATGACTGCCAAACTCTCACCAATTTGCAGTACAAAATCGCGTGAAACCATTTGATTTTAAGGACTAGCTGTCTTTGTGCATAGTGCATATAATTCCCCTGAAAGAAAACAGAACAAATTTTTAAAAACGCTACTACCGCACTTCTGAATATACTTACAAAATATTACTAGAATAGGAAATGTCAGCCTTTGACAAACGAAACGTGTCATTTCTTTTTGAAAAAAAGGCTGCTTCAAGGTTGGTTTATGACTGTTGAAAAGAATTAACTTGTGCAAGCTTACAAATCAACAAATATCTTGGTAAGAATCCCAGATTGCTGCAAAGTTCTTCACATTTGTTATTAGCCTCTAGGGTGTAATACCGTTGATTACACAAAATCCATCCATACAATTTCCAAGTTTTAGCCTTCAATCGGTGAAGTACTGAAACAAACAAAAGGAAGATTTGATGCACTGTGGTAAGCAGTTCAATAGAAATCAATATTTTTGTAAAAAATACGGTAGAGACATAACCAAAGAATGTGTGTCATTTGGATTGACTTCAAGTATTGGATATTTGGGAAATAAATAGGTACGAATGTGTTAATGTTATTTATGATCATACTACTTTTGGAAATATACGTATAGATGTAACATTAACATTAGCTTTCATTTGAATTTAAGCTGTATAACAAACTGGACAGAAAGGAGAGATCAACCTGTAGTAAAATGTTCCGCCAATGCTTTTGAAAATAATTTGTAGGAACTTAAACCAAGCATAACAGCTTTACTTTATCTTTCTTGCTGTGCTCAAACAACGTTAAGAAAAACCATTATTTATAAAGTGAAATGCTTGTCCTGCAACATACAGCATTCTTTACGCTAGTTTGTAGAACGTTCTTCCAATTTAACCCAACTTTTTCCCACGAAGCACACTCTCTACGAGTTCATCCGATGAACATTGCTCTCACTTAGAATTCGTTAGCCTTTTGCTCTTTTCCTCTTACAAATTCGCAAAGAGAATGGAGATCTCTAATTTAGAAAATTGGGGTCAGCCCATCTCCTTAAAGTAATGAGAGAAGGCTATTTCAAGTGCTTTATCTTGTAGCTCTTTGCTAATATAATTTACTATAATCCAACTGATGCTGCTGATCAAGCAGGCCGAGTTGATGTAACTTCGTCTGGAGAATGTAATTTAGCCAACGGCTGATGCTTATGCAGTTTTAGTTTTTATCCATTTTGTGTAACGCGTGCGTTTTTTGTACGTTGTCTTAATCAATGAAATTCTCACTTGCTAAAAAATCTAGACTTGTTTCAAGAATGACATTTATAAATTTTTCCTTCGAACCTACAAGTTTGTTCCCTCAAACATTCCACCACACACACCTATTTGGCTTACCTCATTAAACCCTGAAAAATCCCACATTTCACAAAATGTAATGCTGAGCACAAAAAACATTCATTTTTGTCTCTTATGTTGTTCCTGTAAAAATTCAGCTTTGCTTTTGTGTTGTTCTGTTTCTGTTTACACTTTCCTTTTTACTTCACGACTGCATTAATAAACCTTCTAGTGTGATTGTCGTCGTTGAAAGAGAAAAACAAGGTTCTCACTTGATTTATTGTTCAAAAGGAACGGTTGGACAGGTGAAAACATGAAATATTGTCAGGTTGACTGTTTGATTACCTGTGCATGCGTACCACCACAAAACATATGTGTCACAGATTATACAAAGCACGTGAAAAAATAAAAGTGGAGAAAGGGTAAAAAATACAGAGGGTTAAAGTAAAAAGTTTGAAGTATAAACTTATGACAGTGCAAATATTACACGGCATACGATGTCTGAAACACTTTAACGTCGTCACGATAAATAAATGTGCATTTTGCATACATGCCTACTACAGATACATGGACTTCCACGTTGATTATTTCTATACGAATGCTTAATAACGTTTTTGAATAGTAGCTGGAAAAAACGCCATTTTCAAAGTCAAATTCAGTTGTGTGTAACATAATTTAACTCCTTCTGTCGTTCTAAACGAAAAAAGTGTCCTTGAATGAGGAATTTACTTGATAACGATACATTTTTATACCGAAAAAGAATTGTGTAGTTCTCGTAGGAAATTTGGGAGTAACAGTACTTTAGGTTACAAATTTTGGTCGAGTAAGATATATTTAATAGTTAAAGTACAAGTACTAACCTAATTCAGCACCCAACTTAACCCTGCTTAAATCTGCTATACATTACGGCACCTTAAGGTAAAAATTAAAACAAATGGCATTAAAATTTTCCAAACTTGGTAAAAAATAAACATCGTTTCACAAAACTTTAGTAAAAGCAAAACCAAGTCAATCAAAACTTGAAATCAGTATAACATGAATTACTTCAAAAAGTTACAATTTAAAATTTAAAAGCATAAAAGCTTCTTCTACTAGAAAATACAACTGCAAAATTGGTCATTTAAAAGAGTACGTGTGCTTAAAGCAATTATGAGTCAAGGCAAGAAGATCACAATAGATCCTCTTTACCACACCCCCAATATCGCCTCCATCTCCATCATTCATCATTGCTTTAGAAAAATGTGCTTGAATTTTTTTTCGTGTACTATTAAGAACTTTGATGTATATGTCTACGGCTGCATCGTGATTAAACTTTAGAAAGTGGAAAATACCATCGGGCATATCGTGTATTCTGGACTTGTATTGTTTCCCAAAACACAAGGTTTCAAACTAATAACAGCAAAACATAATTGGATACAAAAAGGAGGAATTGCTTTCATCTCTCCAGAGATATCTAAAGAATTTGCGTAGTTCCTGCCCATAAAGTTGAGCGTGTTTGCCCCAACAATGATAAGAGCACACGTCTTGGAACATAACTATCTTGATTAAATTTCTTAGAAACAAACTAGAAAACATTAAGCTGTTTCAGCTACAAAATATGTTCTGTTGCTCAATACGAAAACTCATATTGCACGCAGGGAATAATGGATTGAAGATTAAAGCTCTCAGTTAAATAATCCGGCCAAGCATGTTGTTTTTTCTCTTTTATCTCTAGGTGAGTTTCATTAAATGTTTTTATAATTTATCTAGAACAAGAAAAGTCCCAAATAGTGATGGCAAACGATTAATCGCGATTTCAAAACGATTTCCGATCCGATTTTTGATGAAAACGTTTAGATAATCGGAAAAACCGATCCGATTTTCCAAAACAATTTCGATTCCGATCCGATTAGTGTTTAAAACGTTTGCTAATCGGAAAAATCGCGATGTTTGCTAACCACAAAAATCATGTAGCAAAGAATATATAAAGCCTTGCAAGTTGAAATAAAGAGAATTGCATATAATAAAAGATCGTTAAAACACACGAAAACCGAATATAATTGAAGCGCATCTGCTTTGTAATGAAGTTCCTTACCTACGGAGCAATCATGTTTGCATGCTTGGTCTACCATGCTCACATAAAATGACAATTTGTAAAAATCGCGATTCCGATCCGATTTTCGCATAAAACGTTTTCAAACGATTTTTCACTGACCAAACCGTTTCCGATTTTTGGTTAAAACGTTTGGACAAAAATCGGTTTGATCGCGATTAATCGCGATTACTTTTCGATTTTTGCCATCACTAGTCCCAAATTCAAGTTATCTCTGGTTACATAAAGCAGTGCTTTAAAGGCACTCTAAGATGGGAAAGGTGCCATAATGTAGATGGGAAAGGTGCCATAATGTAGATGAAAAAGGGAGAATCTGTGAAGAAAAGTAAAATCAAACAAAAAAAATCCACATATTCTATTCTAAACCGAATATACATTTTGTGACTTGAATTAATCTAAGATAACTTGAAATAACCACAGGGCCCACTTACTATCTATGATTATAAAATGTTAAATGGCTGAACGTTTTTAGGTAAACGGCATCAAAGTGCTCCATGTTCTGGTTCTACCTTCACCAACTGTTTTACAAGTTTGCTTATTTAAAATCACACACAGTTGCTAATTCCTTGACTTAAGTTAACTATAATTCATCAACTAATCACAAAAATCTCCAAAACTTAAAAATGCGTCACTAAAGTCATTCAAAGGATAAAATAATTATACCACATTTCTCCACTCGGAAGGAAAAACCTGTTACGTAAATGAAAAAGGAAAAGCTAAGACAGTCTTGGTTACGCCTGTTTACATTACGATTGACGTTGACATACTGACTTTTGTCCTTCACTTTAATATTTTCCTGAGCAAAAAGTTGAATAGCAAAATGTCAAGAATGCCAGTCTTCTTTCAACTTAACCCAATGTTTTTTATTCTCTGGTTGGATATGTATGTTTAAAATAAAAATAAAAAGCACTTACCTGATATTGGTTTGCTTATAACTTAATTTGCAAGTGTCAAGTGGCAAATTTCTTGAGCTTTGTTTATTTCAACGCAGCATTATTTATCCAACAAATAAACCGAACCACTTTTCCCAACCAATAAGGAAGTTTCCCTAAACAAAAATAAAATATTTTGTAACTCACCACAAATTAAAACCAAGGCAGTACTTTTCCCTTGTGTTTCTCCATTATTCACAATTATTCTCTTCGGAAAACATGAGACTTGCATTAATTCTGGTCACTGTGGCTTCTATCCGCGCATTATTTTAAGTGTGAAGTAAGAAATACAAAAAGTGAAATCCGTGGAGAGAAAACAAACCTGTTACGTGAAGTCAAGCTAAACAGACACCATTTACATTATGTGATAGGTAGACGTTTGTTATATTGACGAATTCATTAATCCAAGACGGTAGAAAGAAAAGCTAACACGTTTAAACTTCCGATTTCTCGAAAAAACCTGTTTCTGAAGTTTATCTCAATAACCCTGTTTTTTCTTCTGCTACTTCTTTTTCCCAAGCTTGTGGACAGAAATGCTCAAGTACATAATTACATAACTTCTGACAACCTAATCCAATAATACCTTCTTTTTTCCGTTATACTACCACTCAAACTTGCTTACACAAAAAAATGCTAGACAAAACTATCTTATGTTTGCTCATTTCCCCTGCAATTCACTTGTCTTTTATCCATTATTTTTTTGTTCCTGGTTTAGTCCAAAAAGGAAAAAGCAAGTTCATAAATTCCTTTCCTTTTTTGTTTCCAAGTGTATCCAGTACAATGGCAATGATACTTTGACAGTTTTTTTGTAGTATTGGTAATAACCATATCAAATATCCGCCATGATGACACTCCGCTCGATTTTTTTTTTCTTCTGTCTCCTGGAAGTTGTCGCAAGGTTTCAAAGTTCGGCTACCTTTTATACAGTAAAATGCGTAGGTACCAGAAGGTTTGAGAGAATAAGAGAAAGATGATATTCTTCTGTACTACAGTTGTATTTTCTTCCGTATTCCGTAAAATGAAAGGTGAAACCCATTATTTATTACAAAGAGTACACATTGTGTTGTAGGCATCAGTTTCGTTTTATGACAACGTTTGGTGTTGTAATTGGAAAATGCAATGACATTTTTTAGTGCTGCTTGGTCAATCAGTAGTTTTTGGTAACTGCTAATATTTCTCCTGTTTTGAAATGAGATATTATAGATTCTGGATATTATTTACAAAATGGTAACATTTTGACGCTGCTTGTATAACATTAGGTTACTTCTGGTATCCAAAGTCAATGTAGATATTTCAAGATTCCGTTCTTCATAGCATTTGTAAAATTGAGTTGCTTTTCAACTTTTCTCAGAGCAGCCCTTTCTCTTCCCATTTCCTCCCACTGCTAGGTTATATTACAGTGATTACCCAAAATTCAGCAATGTAATTGCATGCAATCAAAAATTAAGACATTGTATTATATTATCACAAACGATAAACCTAAGGAGCTGAAACACTGCTAGCTGGATAAGAAAAAAATAACATTTTTCTTCTGGGTAGAAAACTGTATAGGCAAAAAACTTAGTTTTTGTTCAGGGAGAACTTACAAGATAATTGGTTTTTCGGAAGGTAAAATTGATGCACTATCGTTGGTCAGGAAACATTTCCTGGGAGATGGTTCAGGTAACTCCCGTTTGAGCAAAGCAGAAAATTTTACACCACAACACTCAATTAGTGATGGCAAAAATCGAAAAGTAATCGCGATTAATCGCGATACAAACCGATTTTTGTCCAAACGTTTTAACCAAAAATCGGAAACGGTTTGGTCAGTGAAAAATCGTTTGAAAACGTTTTATGCGAAAATCGGATCGGAATCGCGATTTTTACAAATTGTCATTTTATGTGAGCATGGTAGACCAAGCATGCAAACATGATTGCTCCGTAGGTAAGGAACTTCATTACAAAGCAGATGCGCTTCAATTATATTCGGTTTTCGTGTGTTTTAACGATCTTTTATTATATGCAATTCTCTTTATTTCAACTTGCAAGGCTTTATATATTCTTTGCTACATGATTTTTGTGGTTAGCAAACATCGCGATTTTTCCGATTAGCAAACGTTTTAAACACTAATCGGATCGGAATCGAAATTGTTTTGGAAAATCGGATCGGTTTTTCCGATTATCTAAACGTTTTCATCAAAAATCGGATCGGAAATCGTTTTGAAATCGCGATTAATCGTTTGCCATCACTACACTCAATAAATGATTTCGTGGTTATGTGGATTTGAATATTTGTTGCACTTTATAGTAAACGTGACTTTGGCTTTCTCTTTGCACTGGAAATGCAAACAAGAATAAAACGCCTGAAAACCAGGTGGGCTATTCAGATGTATGACAAGTTCCGGAATAGGAAAATCCAGCCAAGAAGAAAAAATCAATACTGGTTTCGGGATTTACTTTTGGCGAGTTCAAGTGTGCTATTGAACTTCATGGAAATTGTATGCGTAGGTTGTTGAGATTGAAACACTCCGCCAAAGTCACTTCAGCATTCAATCTCTTCTATCTTCTGGAAATTGTCGGTAAAAAATTCAGTGACAAGCTTAAAAGAATATTTGAGATCCAGCCGGTTTTTCTATTTGATATTTATGGCTATTCAGGGAAAAAATGAAAAAACTCGATGGATTGGCACAACCAGTACACAAAATCATGTTTTTGTAGTGCCTTCCTAAAAGTTTTGTTCATTGATCTTTTAGAATATATTTTACCTTGAAGAGACGTTTTCTGTTCAACTGAAAATCTTGGAGGTTTTCTACTTTGTTCAAACTGTTAGAATATAGAAATATTTTACGTTAGGAGTTTAGCATGGCGGTACGCATACAAATTTTACAATTTTTTGCGTTTCAAGTACTAGTTTCAAATTACGACAGAAAAAGTACACTGGCATTTTTAAAAGGGGTGAAATGCATTTTTATTGATATCTCGGGTTAATATATAGGTGAGACAACTGACAAACGTAAAGACGATAAAAGGTTATAAGCTATTAAATGTCCTCAGGGGACTCAATGGCTTCCGAAAAGAAAGTGAAAATATATTGGTGGCCCAAAGCAATATGATTATCTAATACGAGCCATTTTTCAAATGCAGATGGGAAATTGATAGCCCATTCAGGAAGGATGATAAAATGAGCCCAAAGCTACGAAAATATGAAGAAAATTGACTACTTGATACTTTGGATGATGCACGTGTTTGATCTCCATTGTTGGAGTAAAATTCAAGCCATTGAGAATACTACGTTAAAAACTTGAGCCAACATAAAATTACATGTTGACGAAATAAAACCTGAAATAACTGAAATTCCTTGAGCTCTGAAGTGCATGCTCTTGGCAAACAATTTGTTTTCTCTCTCGTTTTCTTCCCATAAAACAGAAGCTATTCACGTTCATACCAACATATAATGTTGAAACATAGGCTTCCAAAAAACTGGATTACATACTTGCAAAGAAAAATCTATTTTCTGTGAACATTTTGTGCTGAAACATAAACTGTGGTCATTTTACACCCAACCATACAAGACATGTTGCCAGGCTATCTACAAACGTTGTATGACTCTCCAGAGACTAATATTTTTTCTTGTTTTTCTTCCTTATGCCGATGGTTGAATGTAAGTGTGCTTGTCTAAAGTTTTACTATTGTATCATGTCAAGCAAGCGTATTCCAAATTTTCTACCTTTTCGGTGTTAAAATCTATTGAATAATTTAAGTTCTGAAAAAATTTAAAGGAAAAACCCGTAAAATTGAAATGTTATTGCTTAGTGGAATGTTGATAATGTACCAACTGAGTCTGGCCGGAGAAAGTAAATAGCAACTTGTGCAGTTCAAAGCTAGTTGTTCACCTGTCCCTTATTTGATGAGGATTTAGCTTCTAATTTGAGGTCCTTCCAATGGCAAATCTGAAAGTCGAGAACAATATTTTTAAACAATCGGCCATAATGCAGGTCTAAAAGGCCAGTATGTATCCAGAAAATTTCGGTTGATCTGCAAATACATGTCAAATGAACTTGGGGTTAAATATGTATATATTTTTACGCCTGGATACAACTATGACAATAACAAGTGCGATTTAATCAGTTAAACTTTTTTGTCAGTTTTTCTTCAGCACCACACAAGCCTTGTTGCCTTAGCTCCCCAAAGTAATAAATTAAAAGAAAGAGAAAGCGAAAAATGCAAAGCAGCCTAAAAATGGTGTAGAGTTTCTAATACTTTATTTTTTCCTCAAAAAGTGCACTTGTTGCGGAACCTGTGTGCTGGGACATCTACAGTATAACCGGAAGGTTTTACAATGTATATTTTTATTGTTTTCGTTCATTGCTGTTGAGTAGTCCGTGCGTTTTTAATCTGATGAAGCCAGGAAAAAGGAAACTGCCACTTTCCGTTTTGTAAGTTGCTGGGTTTTATGTGTGTGCCAGTGGGAATTAACTGAAGCGAGGAACAATAGTAAAAATGGAATGAAGTTTGCTACAACTTACTTTATTTTGGTAGATGCAGATGCATGTTTTTTTTTTAAATACTTGGGTTGGAAACCGTTTGCGGCATAGGTGTAAATATGGGCATCTTATATTTGCTGTTATCGTATTTCATGTTTGTTTGTAATTTATGTTTCAGTTGTTAACTGAGAATTCCTGTTTATTACAGATATAGACGACATAAAAAATTAAATTTGATTGGTAAGTGTGGAGGACAACTTAGATTATTTACTGAAAATCGTTTGCCCATACTAATTACTTGTAAAATATATTTAAATATTTAACGTGCATATTTTTACGTTTTTATTCCAAAACTGAGGTACAAACGGTAAGAATCATTACAGTGTTAGGCTTTTACTTTTACTATTAAGAAATTCCCCGACAAATATATTCCTATAAAAGTTATCCATTTTTTTCTGTTATCACATTCCAGTCAGCAGTCAATGTTGTTACAGCTCCTCCACCCTTCCAGTAAAGATACCCGATGATTTCCATAAAATTTCACTATAAACATTTATCACTCTCTACCCTTCTCAGGTATTAAGTATCTTCACACATCATCACCATCCCTGTTGTCGATTACCAGTTTTCTTCCCGTCCCATAAAAACCTTGACACATGGAACTCTATTTGCATTTGCGTATTTGCATTTTTACTTGACTACCCAACTCTCTTTTTCCTTTAGTATTTATCTAATGGTGTTACTATCAAAACATTTTAAGACATTATTTCCCCTACACCAGAACTCCCCCTGTAACATAACCATCCATACTCAAAAATACTTTCTTTCTTACCAAAACTCCATTATTAAACCTGGTGTTCTCTTGGTATCTCACCCTTTTGCATACATTCACTCACACACAAAAAAATAATCAATAACTGAATTGCTTTCTCTGATGGTGATAAGTATGTAAAAACTGCAGAAAAATTTGGAGGAGCATAAAGCGACACATATATAACGTGGTCCGATGAAGATAAACCCACATTCAACAAAATTGCACCAAGGAAAGAATGCGTTTTCCACTTAACATTCTGGTAGGCATGCAAATAATGAGCGGTAACTTGGAAGGGCTGATATACCGAAAATATGCAATGTGATAAATACGGAACGGGTATGTTTTGTATAATGTGACATGCATTTAGCATTTGTGAAACTTGAACGCCCACTCTTGAAAAAAATAGAGTAACTATTTGCGTTGGGGACCACCAAAAAATCAACTTTCTCAAATTTTTAAACTTTAACTACCTACGGATAGTAGGTCTCAAGGAAAGGGTCCATGCCAAGTTTCAGCCCTCCAAACCAAGTATGACGTCAGTAATGACGAAAACATGTTTTGGTCGGTTTCACCGTTAACAATTTCAAATTTCACAAAACTGAATAGCTTTTGGAATGTGATTTTTTCTGTGAAGTTGAGTGGATGTATGAGTCAAACATTCATGCATATATGGCTACTTTTTGTATCTGCAGTTTTTTACAAAAAAAATTTTACTCAAATTTTCATGATGGTTTTAGAGATTTTTCTTACTTCTAACCGCGTCCATTTTTGGTTGTATTTTAAAAGGTCACAAATTTATGATGTCCACCTACAACAGTGTCTTGCTGATACACTGCAGCAAACTGCTTGTAAAAATTCGCTTTCAATAACGAGATATCGGTAAAAGTTGAAATTACAGGTTTGAGTTTTGAGGATATGCTTGGATTGCACTACCCGTTGCTCGGCCCACATTCAACCAATCAATCCAACAAAATGTGGAAAACATGCGGCATAACTGGCACTTTCTTTGTCATTAACTGCGGCTTGATTGTTTGAAAGCTGTAGCTTTGGCGGGCACTTATGCTGAGCACCACCGAATTTCAAAAAAGTGACAAACTTTACAAAATTTGCGATATCTTTTTTCGAGATCATAATTTTAAAAATCTGAAGGTATACAATTGAGCTTAATGCATTTTGATTATTTTGACACCCGAATGGTTAATATCCGACCACGCAGACGCGAGGACGGTCTCTCTACTTTTGGCACTTCATAGAAAATTTGATTATGACCAATTTTGCAAACTCAAAATTTTTCGTCAAATTGCCACTAAAATGACACAAAAGTAACACACTTTGGTTAATATCTACAGGGATGTACATATATTATGTTTTGGCTGCATTTGGTGAAGGTCAGAATTTTCATGACAACAAGCAATTCACCAGAAATTTTCATAGATTGCCAAAAGTAGAGCTCAATTGTATACCTTCAGATTCCAAATGCAGCCAAAACATAATATATGTACATCCCTGTAGATATTAACCAAAGTGTGTTACTTTTGTGTCATTTTAGTGGCAATTTGACGAAAAATTTTGAGTTTGCAAAATTGGTCATAATCAAATTTTCTATGAAGTGCCAAAAGTAGAGAGACCGTCCTCGCGTCTGCGTGGTCGGATATTAACCATTCGGGTGTCAAAATAATCAAAATGCATTAAGCTCAATTGTATACCTTCAGATTTTTAAAATTATGATCTCGAAAAAAGATATCGCAAATTTTGTAAAGTTTGTCACTTTTTTGAAATTCGGTGGTGCTCAGCATAAGTGCCCGCCAAAGCTACAGCTTTCAAACAATCAAGCCGCAGTTAATGACAAAGAAAGTGCCAGTTATGCCGCATGTTTTCCACATTTTGTTGGATTGATTGGTTGAATGTGGGCCGAGCAACGGGTAGTGCAATCCAAGCATATCCTCAAAACTCAAACCTGTAATTTCAACTTTTACCGATATCTCGTTATTGAAAGCGAATTTTTACAAGCAGTTTGCTGCAGTGTATCAGCAAGACACTGTTGTAGGTGGACATCATAAATTTGTGACCTTTTAAAATACAACCAAAAATGGACGCGGTTAGAAGTAAGAAAAATCTCTAAAACCATCATGAAAATTTGAGTAAAATTTTTTTTGTAAAAAACTGCAGATACAAAAAGTAGCCATATATGCATGAATGTTTGACTCATACATCCACTCAACTTCACAGAAAAAATCACATTCCAAAAGCTATTCAGTTTTGTGAAATTTGAAATTGTTAACGGTGAAACCGACCAAAACATGTTTTCGTCATTACTGACGTCATACTTGGTTTGGAGGGCTGAAACTTGGCATGGACCCTTTCCTTGAGACCTACTATCCGTAGGTAGTTAAAGTTTAAAAATTTGAGAAAGTTGATTTTTGGTGGTCCCCAACGCAAATAGTTACTCATATCAAATTAAATTGTCTGATAGAGCAAGATCACTATCCGATCAAAAAAAATATTTTCAGCTTTCGTGGCAACATTTACCAAAGCTAGGTCCCTAGCTAGGTGCAAATGAGAGTCTATCACGGTTTGGATTAACGACAGAGAAAAGAGAATATTGTTATGAGGAATGGAATTATAAGCGGTTAGAGGTGCTTACATATATATTTTTGGCTTAGTTGCTAAAAACTGTGGAAGTGGTCTCGAAGAAATTGGTGAACTCAGTTTACCAAGGTCCGAAAAACATTTCTCTGTAATCTAATACAGCTACAAAATCTGAAATATTTTCGGAAAATCACAAACGGCGTAATTTGATTTTTGTGAACGGTGAAAGTTCACACTACAATTTTGTTGCTGCAAATGTAAAATTCATTTTCGTATATCTCCAATCCCATATATTCCCCATTATCCCCATTCCATATATATAATTTGCCTGGATACGTTGTTTCGACATTAAATAAAAATATTCCCGTAGTATTTAGTTTGTTGGTCCATCCATCTTTTAAAAGCTTTCCTTCCGGCAATATGCTTTCCTTTGATCGTGATGAATATTTTTGGACTCTAAACAAAATTAATAAATCCATCAAAATATCCTACTAAAAGTGGGCGTAGTAAGCTTTACACCAACAAATGTAAGTCAGCGAACTCAATCAAGCAAACTAATTCATTATATTGCCAGACACATTGGTTGGGCGTAAGACAATTGTGCGTGTGTTTGGCGAAGCGACACGTGTTCAGCACTCAACATCCACTATTATTATATTTTTTTTATCAACACCTCCACCCATTTCCTTTTTTTTCAAGTTGAGATTTTACAGTTGGTTCTGTGCTCGTCGTGAAGACCAACGGATGTAAATCCAGAAACATTTACTTTTATTGTTACAAAGCCATTGTTGTTGGTTGTCGACTAGTTCCATGAAAATCGATTACATGTTTTATTTTTACCTGTAAGCTAGTCAAAGGTCCAACAAACAGCCTTAAATACACATTACATATCAGGTTTTTGATAGCGTGCAGAGTCCTTAGAAACTGGATAGCCATTGTCCACTCTTTTAAATGGATTGTGTCTTCCTCTGAGTTTTGACATATCAGAGTTTTGAATTATTGCTTCAAGTATATCGGCTTCCCGTATAATATAAAGCCTCCCTTGGCTTAGATTGTCGTAGTGGTTCTGTAAGGTGATGTGGTCTCTAGCTCAATCTGTATCCAAAAATGCGTGAATTGATAATATACAGTGGAGCATGCTGATGGATTGGCCTTTTCAGTGCAAGTCTAGGCTCTGTTGGGTGAACATAAAAAGAACAGGGAAAGCACTGCAGAGTTTTCTTGGTTTGCGAAAGAAATGGTTTGTGTTAAAAACTACCTTCGGGGTGTTGGTGTAGTAAGAATTTTTATAAAGACAACTGAAATTTTTTTAAAAATGAAGTGAAGGAAATACTGCGTGCACACACTTTCTTTGCTGCAAATGCTTTGCTTGAAATTCGTCGCCATGGGAAGAGGTTTGATAAATGTTTTTTCTTGTTTAGGGATAATTGTTGGTGATAAAAATCCCCAGGTTTCGTGTATTATAAGCTGCTTAACTTAAACACCAAAAGCTATAATATTCTGTATAGTGTGGGCAAACAAAATAGCAGATTTTCTGGAACTATTTTTAATGCAGTTTTTGCCAAGGCACAAATTGTTGATTAAGTTCTTTCTTTGAGACCAGCTTGACTTTTAATCATTTTAGCGAACGTGAGCCGGTGATTCAATGCACCAGGTAAAATGGAAACGAAGCATTTAGTTGTTAGAACCGGTCTATATGACCTAATTAGAGTTCTGTAGGGTAGAGCATTCAGGAGTTGAATCAAATTTGAAAAAGATGGGCAGAGAATTTTTCTTAATCACCGATTTTACACCGCCATTTGCTCATTTGCTTAAATGAGTCATTGGGTTCACAAAAGAAAAGAAAATAGGTATTTTCGAATGCCAGCAAGCTCAGATGCAAACATATAAATAGTGTTATATGAAACAGAATATGTACGCCATTCTGTTTCATAATGAAACTTTCATTTGTGAGGTTTAAGGTTGTCACACTGTAAATCAGAAAATTGTATGCATGGTCAACTTAAACGATTCAAACATCCTACCAGCCTATATTTCAAAATCTTTTCCAGTAAGCCGTCTAAATTTTCAAGCCTTATTCATGTCACATTCCAAAACTTTTCCGAACTCGCATACAAACTTGTTACGAGATCAAAACAGGCTTCGAGAAAAATAGGTCACAACCAAGTCAACCAAAGTCACACAAGCAAAACAAAAACAAAAGTTTTAAATTTAATCCCCGTTTGTGTCCGACCTTAAAATAAAAGGATTTTGCAGAACGCTAAAAATTTCTGAAGCCTATGGACGCCCTGTCGCATAAATCTTTTCAAACAAACTGTTTGAAGCTATAACTTTATAGTATTTAAGTAGCATTAACAAGCAACCCTTTAACTTGTCTTCTAGTTTTTCTTGCTCAATCACCGGCGAAAACTGCAAAAACTTGGAAAGTCAATACAATTTTCGAAGCAACAACATACTCCAGAAATATTTACAACTGTTGTATCCTAAATCATTCTAGAACTTAGCTACGTGCATCCAGACGGCTTGAACGTGATCGTAACATCGTAAGTAGTTCAAATATTTGCTAATCTGCCACGGTACAACTGACACTAGTTAAAAATAAAACATGGTAATCATGTAGTAGAGAGTAAGCTTGCCGAAATTTCAAAAATCCGGCTCCGTCCTGCACAGGTTCCAGAGACCAGAAACCTTTCTATGTTAACAGAATTCCAGAAAAAATTCACTGGAATAGTGATATGGTGTTTACAAAACTTGACCTTGAAATAACGGTCAGGCGATTTCGAATTTTGGCAAATTGACAACATATTCGTTAATTTGGTCAAAAACTGACCTATAATCATGTGTCGCATGCCATAGGTCACTTAAGGAACTTAAAAATTCGCCGTGACCTTTGACCTTAGAGGTCGAATTTCAAAAATCGGGGTCCGTCCTGCACAGCTTCCAGTGACCACAAACCTTTTCGTGAAAACAGAATTTCAAAAAATTATTACTGGACTAGTGATATGGCCCGGACAAAACTTGACCTTCGAATAACGGTCAGACGATTTCGAATTTTGGCAAACCAACAATGGATTTGTTAGTTTGGTCAAAAACTGACCCATAATCATGTGTCGCATGCCATATGTCAGTAAAGAAAATTTTGAAATACGTCGTGACCTTTGACCTTAGAGGTCAAATTTCAAAAATCGGGCTCCGTAGTGCACAGGTTCCAGTAACCACAAACCTTTTCGCGAAAACAGAATTTCAAAAAAATATTACTGGACTAGTGATATGGCCCGGACAAAACTTCACCTTTGAATAACGGTCAGACGATTTAGAATTGTGGCAAACCGACAATGGATTTGTTAGTTTGGTCAAAAACTGACCTATAATCATGTGTCGCATGCCATATGTCAGTAAAGAAAATTTTGAAATACGTCTTGACCTTTGACCTTAGAGGTCGAATTTCAAAAATCGGGCTCCGTAGTGCACAGCTTCCAGTGACCACAAACCTTTTCCCGAAAACAGAATTTCAATATTTCTTTTTGTGTTCGAGAAATCGTCCGGACAAAAATCAACTCGGGCAATATTAGTAGTAAGACAAGCTTACTAATAAATAATATGCCAAGTGGGTTGGAAAAGAATAAAACCAATAAAACATGGTAATCATGTAGTAGAGAGTAAGCTTGCGGAAGTTTCAAATTCATTTCAAATATACCATAGTTAAAACATCCTTTATGCTTAGAATTAGAGCGGCTGTAAGTGCCCAGCAATTTCGAATTTTGGAAAATTGACAACATATTCGTTAATTTGGTCAAAAACTGACCCATAATCATGTGTCGCATGCCATATGTCAGTAAAGAAAATTTTGAAATACGTCGTGACCTTTGACCTTAGAGGTCAAATTTCAAAAATCGGGCTCCGTAGTGCACAGGTTCCAGTAACCACAAACCTTTTCGCGAAAACAGAATTTCAATTATTCTTCCTGTGTTCGAGAAATCGTCCGGACAAAAATCAACTCGGGCAATATTAATAGTAAGACAAGCTTACTAATAAACTTTCAGCGCAAGAAAAACGTTCGAAACAATTATTAGATTGGTTGCATCTGGTCTGCCGGATATGTAAATAGAGGGTTTTACTCCACTATTTTCTCATCAACTGGTACCATACATTTATGTCAATATTATATGTGGACGGGTTGACCAAACCGAAACCGACAAAAACTTTTTGGTAAATTTTTTTCTGGTAGAAAAGTATCGCTATGTTGACACAAGCTAGTTAAACCTGCAACAAACTCCGCATTGACCAAAACCAAAAGAGAAAATGAAATTTGGCGTTTGTAAACGAGGAAGTTTCGGGTAACAATTTTTCCCCCTCGGAGAACCATACAGAATAATAAATGTTAGATTAACTCTGAAAGAAACATCTGCATTGCATTAATTTAGCTTTTCAGTTTCGTCCGACACAGTTCCCTTTTGTATTAAACCATGGGCAGTAGTGGTCAAATTGAGCAAATAGATTTGCCTAGAGAAGGTTACATTAGGAAAAATTGACACATTCCAAATTTTCATCGTATTTCAACAAAATGTATACCGTGGATGATTACATTATCAATAGCGTAACCACTGGGATGGGATAACGAGAATTCGATATCCGTTTCAAAACCACAATACTTTATACTCCTTCCTTATTACGTACGGAGATGGCTGAGTATTGATAAAAAATTGATGACAATTACATTATGTCGTGATATACACTTTCCTTCGAGTTTTGTTCATGCCGCCCAACTCTTAGTTCGTAGTATGCGTTGACTGCATAAAAATTTCCCAAAAAATGTGTAGGTATTCTCTTTTGGATTGTTGCTGTTTTTACAATCTTAGCATTATTGCTGATCCAGATAACATGAACCGGGAGAAATATATCATTACTTGAAACATGATACTGTACTAAAGACGAAGAACACAATTGTACGTTTTTGTAGGAAATGGGTTTAAAATTATAATGCGTGGAATACTGCGTTTTCTGAAAGAAAAATAAATTTTTGGGACTTTGCGGTTTTATGAAAAAAGTGAAAGTATTTGGATAATCCATTGTATCCAGTAAGTTTGATAAAGTTCAATACCAAAATAGAAAATTTGTTGCGACATTGAATATTTGTAGATACCGCTGGTTGGAAGCCATAATTCTACCAAAATAAATTGAATTTTGCAGGAGAAAGCGAGACATTGAAAATTTCCACAATTCAGTTTTCTTGCCCGGCCTAGTCTACATCATGTTGTATTGTCTGGGATATGGCATGTGCTTCCACTCTGCATAAATATTTACCAGTCTAGACCATATTACATATTAAAGAATGAAAAGCAATTTTGTTGCACAACTTGTTACTGTAACATATTTTGTTTAAGAGAGACATTCCTGCATGAGAAAAAGCATGTTGCTTTTTGTGTTGGTTTTGGCAATGACTTTTTTGTCAACATTGAGCGGTTTGTAGAAAATTATACACACAAAGGTTTCAGCATTACACACACGTGATGTGGTGTGTGTGGGTCCAATTAAGATGAAAATGAGAGTGAAGTTAAGAGAAATGGAAAACAGTAAATAGCTTGCGGCCACAATTTTCCTCTGCTACTGTTCCAACTTACTAAAACTGAATATAGTTATTAATGCAGGCAAACACAGCAACAACATGTTGTGTGCTTTTGTTTTAAGGACAAGTTACAAGTTCATGGAAATGAACAAAACCCTGCAGTTGACTTTTATGAAGCTATAAGCAATCTAATTATAAATGCATGAAATATATATGGAATGTAGAGAAAGAAAACAGGTTGCAGTTATAATGTACACAGGTGAAAGTGACTGGCGGCTTTGGTCATGCACAAACAGTTTTTTTTGGATAAACATAAAGGTAAATAGGCACACACATTTAGAGCAAAACTTGTTTTAGAGGAAGTGTTTTATGAGGAATTTGTGCCGGAAAGGAAATTTGAATTAGGTTAAATATTTTGCGGTGGAGGCCAGATGTAAGTTACAAAGATACTTCATGTAACATGCATTTGAAAAAGAAAATGCGTACAAGCTTGGTGTTGTAAATCGGTACAGGTTTTGAGTCATGATGAAAGTTTATTATGTCACATGTGATCTCTTGCGACAAACGCCGCAGCACAAGACGCCTCTCTTTTATGAGCCAAACTTCAGTGTTGAAATACAAATGCATGTTTTCCAGATCAATACAAACCCGGCAACAAAGCAAATATTATGTCCACTATTCTAGTTCATTGCTATAATGCAAAATCGCTTCTTATATGCCAGCCTTCAGCCTACTTGCATAATAAATTGTCCTCCCATTCCGTTCTTCAAACAAACAAACCCAGACAATTTTGTTTTGTTTTCCTGGCTTATCCTTTTTATTTAAAAAGTATGTTTACTGAATTTTTTCTGATTCCATACGTATAATACAATAAAACTGCATGATATTCTGAGTTTTGAAAATAGGTTGCATAAAGACATTTCTCTTTTCACTCTCAAACAATATGGTATACTCAACATATTACGTGACTTGCTTTCACAAAAGGACCTTATTCAAGTTCTTACTAGCCTGGGACCCTATCTTAATTTCTCAACTACGCGTCGGGTGGTTACAATTAATAGCTCGTATGAAAGATCACTCAAGTACTATTAAACGCAAGTTCGCTTTTGTCCATACTCGGGTGCGCATTGTCCGATTTTTGCAAAAGCAATTCGCAAAAATGAGTTTCAGAGCTACAACCTAGGTACAACAATTATTCATTGCTTGACAACCACAACTCCAGTGGTTACAAATAATAGCTCATTTGAAAGATCAACTTAAGTACGCTTATAAAACAGTCCGGTTTTGTTCAGATTTAAGTGCGCATAGTACGAAAAATTGACTTAAAAATTACGAGAGGGTCCCAGCTTAGTGAGAACTTGAATATGGCCCTTTCTAGCCTTTCCATATACTTCTCTAGATTCAAGTTGATGATGTCGCTGAAAAAATTAAAAAATATTGCACACACACACAAAATGAACGTAAAAATATTTAAAACGGCTTTAGTCTGATGCCGAGCAGTTGATAGTGAAAGGCCTCCGTAAACTTCACGCCTTGGCCTTCCCTTTTTTTACCCTGCAGTTACTCTGCTGCACTGCAATGCAGTGCGAAACCTTAAAAACATGGACGGATTATTCATAACGCATTACGTTTTATGCACGAAATAGGACATTAAATGTTATTACGCTATCACGTCCTTCCATCTTGTAAAATATTGCTGAATTTGAAAGCAGCATAAGTAAGATGCAACAGGCATACACAGGAATACTACAGTTAGGTGCATTATAGATCGTCACTTGGTATACATATTTGCCGCCGGTGCCAAGAATTAAGCATCTCAGCATTATAAAAAAGCTCACTTTCTGAAAAAGAAAGCCATATAAGTAAATAAGAAATGCCAAGCTGTGCACTGCATACCAACCCAGTCTATTTTCCTTACTTTCTTCAAGTGTAAAGCAACTCCAGATGCGAGATTAATTGGGCTTTGTTGAGTGTGTGCAGTGAAATGTTAAAATTTAACTGTTAAATAAACCCATGAAAGCTTGCTTATAAGAGGAGGGAAAGCAGAAAAGCAGAATTTCTCATTTTCCATTCATTCTTTAGGTTTGCAAAGTGCGTAGAATCTAGAAGAATAGCAGTGTACATTTAATTCCTGAAGGAATCCGATGAAAAATGCTTATATTTTCTTAGAAAATAGGCTTTTATTCAGTTGGGGGTTTCCGGATTGGTAACTCCGACAAGTAGTAGAAGGAGAAGCTTATGCATTAAAAATAAAAAATGCGTTGGAAAGGCCTTGTTGCATAGGTAAAAATATATTTGCTTGGGGAATTGCATATCAAGTGTTAAGAATATCGTAGCTGTGAGTAAAGGAAGAACGAAAATGCAGGTGTTTGGCAAAAAGGAAAGTGTTAAATGTGGGATTTTGCAGCGAAATATTCTATATAAAGCTGAAATACAGTGAACGCAGAGTTGAATATACATATGTCAGGAAGATTTATGTTAGAAATGTTGTTAAAAAATTAGAGACGGCGTTAAAGGTAACAATTTTCATTTAAATAAGATTATTTTTAGACCAGAAGATTGTCACATTCGGATTTCTAGATCTTTTTCTGAAATGTACCACGGAAATAAGTTACAGATCTGTTAATAGTTAGATACTTTATGTAACTTCTAAAAACTATTTGGTCGTCTAGTTTCTGCAATTTTAAATTCGCCCTAAAAAGTTGCCAAATTTGTGCATGGTATGCCTTATACCTAGCAGCAATAATTCAATATACACATATTTGAATGCGTCTAATACTTGAATGTTTAATTTCTACAACAAAATGTAAACCCGCCAACAGTTGATTGAACCTGTGTTGAAATTATATTACCTAACAAAAAACTAAATAGAGGGCATACTTTTGCCTTATAAATTCTTATATAATAACAGGATTATAAATTCCCTATCAAGCAAACCAATTTACTATTTTGGCTTATTGGTTATTCGTAAGCTAGCAAATGGTCTAGGGGAAAATAATGAAATTTAAATATCTAAAAAATTAGTCTCGGGAGGCAGCCTTTCATATATCTTACCCATGTGTATAACCAGGTTGGAAATTAGTGCAATGGACAACACACTTAATGTAAAACTGCTGCAGTATAACCGTGTTTCCAACTATTTTCAATATGTTTGGGAATAAAGTTGAAGAAAAAAGTTATTTACAGAATTTTTTTACTATTCATTTGACACTCAACCATTATAGCTTTTAAAAATGGATTTACAATAGGGCATACAATACGTGCACCATTCACAAAACCGATTTTCCGTTTCCTGTTTCTATGATTTTCAGAATACACACTCGTTTTATGGGGTGTGTATACACTCGTATACACACTCATCATGTTTCATCATTACTTTTATTCGTATTGACAGCTGCGAATATATCATGACATACTGACACGTATTTTTTCTGAACGGAAAATGTTGAAGTAATGGAAGGTTTTATGTGGTCATAAGCTGTCATTTTTGGGCAATAACTTAAAATAAACCAATTTTCGGTCACAAGAAACTAGAGACCATTTTTGGTTATCATGTGTGGCATTCAAATAAAGAGTGTCTGAGTTAACCGCCACTTGTTTTAATACTAATCGAGTCATTGTTCTAAATAATTGACAAATTTGCATTTCAGCTAGAGTTTGACAATAACGTTGACAAGTTATTTCTGAGCTACATGGCATTAAAAATTCACCAGTAGCTAAACAGGTGCATTTTTTTTCTGGCAGAATGAAGATAAGCGTGTGGTGGGCAACTCAAAAAAAACAACGACCGACTTTTTTTCCGTCGACTTTACTACCATTCGATATTTATGTTTCGACTTCTTTGCCCTCATCTCAGGTTCCAGTCCTGGATGGATGGGTTGTGACGCCATAACTGTAAATCAATAAAATAATAATATTCATTAGTGAGTAGATAGAAAAGGATAAGCAATTTTTGATTAATAAAATTCTTTAACAAAAAATTTACTATTGTACGCTTTATTTATAAAAAGTAAATGAAAATCACTGTTGTTTCAAGAATGTGACTATTAAAATTCATTTTTGTACTTAACCTTCCATGAAAATTACAAATATGAGCACAAATTCCAACTAATGACGTTTTGTGAAGTGTAAGGTATCCTCCCTAGTACCCTATCTCCAGGTTCTACTGCTAACACCGATCTTCCCATGAGTTCCCCGTTATGCCTTATGCCAACTCACATGATGCCAATAAACCAGACCCAACTCCCAACTTCTGCTTCTGGCTTCGGTGAGCTCTGCAGAGGAACTAAACCATTCCTCCAACCTTTATTCTCAATTCACATTCTACAGCCAAACATGGGAATATCTCAAACTATCGCAGCAATCCTGCACACAAAGACCTCTAACCATGGGGCAAAACTATACAAAACGAACACATTCCCTACACATTCCGCCCCCTCGAAACCTTTCCCCACAACCGGAAGTTGGCTTTCTCACCGTTCCAGCTTTTCTTACACATTTTTCTATTTGATATTCTGTTTCACAATTTTATATTAAAGTATCTGATTACATATTAGTAAATATATTTGTCATTTGATTTGATATTTTTATAATTTTGGTTGAACTACGTATATATACACACATCCTTCTCCCCCACTTGTACAAGTTTTTTTTAACGCTCCTTACAACGCTTGAAAACGCTTTCAATACACAATTCGAAGTCAATTTACGGCCTTAGTCATTTAACTATTTTCACATTTTCCGGATTCATTACAAACATTAAATTTCTTTATATTATATTCAAAAACATTTCAATTCCAATTTTCAAAATTCAATCAACATACAAATAAATCACACATAATATTATTGCTAGCTTTCATTTCAAATACATATCAAATTCATTATCTCAAAAACCATTTTTCAATTTCATAAATAATTCAATAAATCACATCATACTTTACATTTTACCAATTATTCATCAATTCAAAAACTTCAATTCAATTTATAAATTCATTCAATTCATTTCAAAACACATTCAATTCACTAACTATTTCATTTCATTTCAAAATACGTTCAACTCAATACTAATTTCAATTCATTTCAAACTGTTTTTTATCAACATATTAATTCATAAACTCAATTCAAAATCAATTCATAAATTCAATACTAATTTCAATTCATTTCAAAATTCATTCAATTCAATACTCATTAATTCATTTCAAAAACGCTCAATATTCATTAATTCAATTCAAAACGTTCACTACTAATTTCAATTCAGTTCAATACTCATTAATTCAATTCATTTCAAAATACATTCATTGTACTTTATACCAATTAAGCGCTAAAATCATTCATTCAATAATTATACCTGTTTAAACCGAAATAACTATTTTAGTACTAAAACATACCTTTTAATACTAAAATTTCAGACGCAACGTGAATAAAACGTATTTATTACTCACATTGCCCCTTCAATCAACGAAGCCTATTTAATCTGATACATTTCCAACTGAGCTTTACAAACAACATTAAATCAAGCATAACGTGAATAAAACGTATTTATTACTCACATTACCCCTTAAACCAAACGAAGCATACCTAATCTGAATACTTTCCAACTAAACTTTTCAAACAACATCAAATTTTGCTATCAACTCGTCATTTAAATATGTTCCAACTGTTTATCTGATAAATTACTATCTCTCATGATTTTTTTAAAACCCCTGATAGAGTCATTATTACGTGAAGTTTCAACATGTTCGGTATTTTCTGTACTATTTTCTCAAACTGTAAGCCACGTCGAACCTTGGGCTATCTTAAAATTTTCTTGTACGAGCTAATCTTAAAGAGCTAATTTTCTTGTACGTCATTCATAAATACTTCATTTCACATGAAACTCACTACCTACTTTTTCTTCAACATTATCATCGATTAAATCATAATTCATGGTTCCCCGGTGAAAACCTATTCGTCTTGCCCTGAGAAGCAAGAGTATTATTTCATCGGTACTTAAACTTTTAGAATGTCAACTTAAACATAATATGTGTATATTATATATTGATTTCAATTCTAGCTATTGCGAATTTCTTAACTTTGTTGCATATTTTTCAGGTATCCAACTAAATCTCAAAATTATTTTTGTGTCTCGTTAATATTCCTATGTTTCGAAATAAACAATCGGCTAGCTCATTATTGCCTAAATTCTGATCATACAACCGCCAAAAAATTCTTTTTTGATCTAACGACTTTTTAACTTCATGGAAAACTTTTTTTTTTAATCTTTCAAGCACCTGTTAATGCTTTTTTTTAAATGTAATAGATATACGTTTAGCAGTGATAAAGTTTCTCCTGAACTATCATTTTCTTCCTATCAATATATTATGACATTTTGTATTTTTCAGCTTTCTAATCAAAATTTCTAAGCCTGGCAGCTTAGCTAACTCTTGTTACTAAACAAAATATAAAGTACAGAGCTACAATATCCTTTGGATTCGCCCACATCAAAACTAATAAATATTAACCTACATTGTTCATATCAAAAATACCAAATGTAAAATCGGATTTCCGGTCAATCAACCGAAATCTACTCTCTTTATAAAGCTATCTTTCTAAAATTAAACCTTTTATCTCTTATTTTTAACTGTATCAATTTAATCTGTCTTATTACTCAATATACGCTATTTTTTAGCCCTGATAAGCTAATAATTTTTTGATCTTTCTCAACAGAAATCAATTAAGGATCTTTAACTTTCTTAACTTTACGGCTGTATCTGTTTTGGACGACACGGCAGCTTATCACTTGCGTTGATAGAACGCCTGCACTTCTTGCATTTTCAGCTAAAGGTCCAACAGTCAGTCCGTGTTTCCAGATCCAATTTAGAGACAGATTTATTGCAGAATATTACCATACCAGATTAACTATGGAAAAATAAATAAAAAGAACAAATGATAAGTTTTACGGTTTTTGAATGACTGCAAATTTCATTTTATAATAGTTTATAACTTGTAAGGGTAATTTAAATTTCTATTTTCACTTATATTTTATCCTTTTGTAGCACTCCTTTTGTACTCAGCATGGGCAAAAATTGATACTGCTTCTAGGTCGTTCATTCCACTTTTACGTCGTTCAGGGCTCCAATCCAGCCTGTAGCGTCATCAACGGATTGAATCGTATAACGACATAGACGAATGCCATGCCATGCCATGCGCTTGGATCTGAGAATCCATAATACATTTTTAACAGTTTTCTAAACGTACCTGAATCTGAAAACTTTTTTTTAAGCGATAATTCTGCTTCACTTTTTTAATTACTAACGTTATAAACTTGAAGTGTTTACTCAAGGCAATTTTTTTTAAAAGGATTACTAGTACTGGTGCAACTATAAATACGTAATTCAAATGCAAGATCATTTAATTAATTATATTTTTGCATGAATGACGCAATAATTCTAATGCTTAATTGTGCTTTCATCAAATTTTTCAGTGGATGACAAAACAAGAACCTGTTTACTTTTCATAAATCTCAACTCTTTCAATTACTATGGATAGTCTCACAAGAAAATATAGTTCTAGTTCACTTGACCAGAAATGCAATGTCTCAAGAAATTGATTAACCTTTCTGCTAATAGTAATGACGTTGTTTTAAATTCAACCAATTCTAAAATCAAATACCAAAAACTTATTATTTCCTTTTTTTTAACGAAAATGGACCTGTAAAATCCATTTAAAATACCGACTCTGCGACTCGTGAAACACCAATCAATACATTTCTCTACTTATGACCCTGACAAAGATCACATGACTCTACCTAATGTTTAAAATCCTAATTCATCAGATTCCAGACGAAACGTTACTTGATAGCAATCAATGCTTTTTTAACCAAAATATCATATTTCAAAACTTCCTTCTCAATAAATATATCAGAAAACTTTCTTTAAAATCAAAATATCAGAATTCAAAATTTCCTTCCTAATCAAAATATCAGAATTTAAAACTCAATCAAATCAAAATATCATAATTCATAACTTCCAAACCAAAAATCTCATATTCATTTTATCTCATCAATTTTCCAATCAAAATCAAAACTTTCATTTCGATTTAGTCAACTCTGCAACGCATGATGTGGCCACACTCACACGCTTCAGATACGCTTCTACCTCAATTCAAACTGATTTTTTCTTACTTTTTCTTTCTTGTTTGTTGTTTTTTTTGGATTAAACTCTACTATGTCTATCAAAAAATTAACGAAAATTCTGGCATACAACTCTTTGCTGGGCTATCGAGGTGATCAATCTCGTCAACCGCAGTTTCTATAAGAACTGAGAATCTTCTGTCTGTATTTCACATTGCCATCACTCAATAATATGAGACTATTCCGTCATTTCTTTTGACACATCGAGTCAATATTTTTAAAATTTAGTCAACGCAATACACGTTAAATGTCTGTTCCCTAAAGAACTCGTCAGTAGATAAGCAATTTGAATATTTAGTCTAGTCCGTAAAACCATAATACTCAAAATATCATTTCAAAGTCCAAAGCAAAATTTTCGAGTTTCTTATCAAATACAAAACATTCTTTTTCATTTCTATACTGGTTTGTCCAAAAATTGTCAAAACAAAAGTAATTATCAATGACAAATATCTAAACATCTGAAACTTTCATTTTCTATTGAAGTTGGTGGCGGTATATCTATCAAAGCTGTCTATAACCTTGCTTAATAATTTTCATTCCAATCTTTTTAAATTCAAATTTACATTTTCAAACATGAACATTTACATTTTATCCTCTGAGCAGAACTAATTTTCGAAAATAAACCGACTTTGTTTGCACGTGTGGCATAATTCAATAAATTTCCTATAATCAATAACCATAAGGCGAGTAACTCACAAATCTCGAATCCCAATATCAAATTCAAATCTAGTATTACTATTACCAATGAATAAAGAAAAATGAACCTTTCAAAAATTTCTAAATGTGTACTGTTTCATATTTCCGACTTGAGAATCGTAGCGTGTATTATTTCTTAACTTCAATATACTCGGTAACTAAACAGAATATTCGATAATTCCTATTCTGTATCCAGCTATTCAAAAACTGAATATTCTAAATGCAAACTCAACCGAAAAACGTTCAATGTAACTTGACCGATCATTATTGCTTTTCTAAATTTTAACTGTAACGTAATTTGCATAGCCTAAATATCAATCAAGTAACTTCCCTTTTTTGTCTGTAAATATGAGTCTGTGAACTCATCTGCATTTTTCTCTCGTTCATTCATTTCTTTAGTTTAGTAGAATAGTGTGTATGTATAATCAGTAATTTACCACAAATCTTTTCTTCAAATCTACTTGATATTCAATTTTCAACTATTGTCATATGTTCAAAAGTATTGTCTGTGCTTGTCTGTGCACCTAGTAATTTTCCATCTTATGACCATTTGCTACTTTTATTGTGCGCTGTCGTAAATTCTATGTGCATGTGTTTCTGACCTGTACCATTCATTCATTTTTTTCGGCTTGAAAACCGACATTTAACATGCTCCTACTTTCAAATCTGTCTAACCTTTACAACTATCTTGCATCTTTCCTTTTCATGCTAAATAGTATAATTTTAGGTCACTATTCAGACAAAGAACTGCTTTGGCATTCGCTTTTTAGTGGGGTCATCAAGAAATATACTGAAAATTTCACATTCCTATCTCTCGCTTCATTATTACTAACTTTTTTGAATCTATGCCTTGGAAAGCATTTATTGAATGGATATACCAATATTCTATTAACCTCACAATGAACAAGTTTGCATATGACCTCAATAGTGCATTGTCCCAACTCCGTACTAAAAGCGTACTACCTAACCTGTGCACTGATTCCACAAGAACTATCATGATCGTCAATCGTCACAAAATTTTATACTTTTCCTGATTTTTATGCCATGTTTCTCATTTTAGCTTTCTTTAGGGTATTTATAAGCATTTGTCAATAGTTAGGTCAAGTGTCAGTAATTTAGTTCACTCTAGTCCAAATTATGTGCTTATAGCATGTAGTGGCAACATGGTTATGCATTAGGCTTGAGAACCTATAATAATGATGCGATAGGCTTGTTAACCTATTTCTGATGGTATAGGCTTGTGAACCTATTTGTTTCCATAAACCACCATATTATGCATTAATCCAAGCAAAATAGTTTTAAAATTCTCTTCCTTACATTTCAGTAGACCCTTAACCTTTTTTCACTGACACGGAAGCAGGTACAACTGTCTTGGTCACTATCTTGAACAAAAATCGGCGTTACCTCTATCGGAGCTATCAGGCTCTATTTTTGCACATGGTTAGCTTAAATGATACAATAAGAACATAGGTAATTAATAAATAACTGATCGACAAAAAGTAAAACCAACACAACATCATGATCATGATCACCACAAATCTCATTTCATTTTCTGTCTTACCAGCCTGTGACCTTGACTGAAACCTTAAAAAATCAATTAGAAGCCTTCAAAACACGATAATGTACCAATTAAATTGACTCATTGCACACATTTTCTCTTTCGGATAATTTACGACACGATTTTAAATGAAACATTCTCACCATACTCTCATTTCACAGGTTTACACCCAACTTACCATCGTGCCTACTTTCTTAATTTTCTTTTCGAGACCTGATAATCTCGTAACTTTGACTGACTAAACTGATTATTATTGGCACTCAAAAATTGAAAACGACATAAAAATTGCACTAAATTCCTCATCTTCAATGATACACACGAAATAAAATGATTCCACAGCTAAAATGACTAATTACCGTATTTTTCACGCACACACATTACCTTTTTTACCACAGAGACCTGAAAATCTCGCTTACCGACCAGTTTTTTAGCAGTTTCCGCAGGTAATCGCCAAGTGTGAAGTGTAAGGTATCCTCCCTAGTACCCTATCTCCAGGTTCTACTGCTAACACCGATCTTCCCATGAGTTCCCCGTTATGCCTTATGCCAACTCACATGATGTCAATAAACCAGACCCAACTCCCAACTTCTGCTTCTGGCTTCGGTGAGCTCTGCAGAGGAACTAAACCATTCCTCCAACCTTTATTCTCAATTCACATTCTACAGCCAAACATGGGAATATCTCAAACTATCGCAGCAATCCTGCACACAAAGACCACTAACCATGGGGCAAAACTATACAAAACGAACACATTCCCTACAGTTTCCAGCTTTCGAAGCATTTTTCAATGGCCACAACTATGTTATACGAAACACCGTATAGTAAACTCGTCTTGTTTTATTATGATAAACTCAATTTAACGACGCAAACAATGCTGTTTCCAAACGCATTTGATATTCTGGAGTGTTGAGTCGTTTAACAAAATCATCCGTCAGATTCTCGGGTCGTTACACGTCTGAAAATAATAAAGGAAGTTTGAGTTGTTCCAATAATGATAAGAAGGATAATCTCTCCACTAGAAATGATTTGCATACTACTATTTGGATGCGATCGATATACAGGTTAATCAGATAGATAAAATGTAAAACAGAGAGCCTTGATTTGACTAACGTGCATCTCCGACAACATTTTATTGTCATTAGAAAGGCTTTTATGATTGCAATATTACAGGAATATTGCAAAATCTCCATTTTAAAGCCATTTGTTCGACTTAATCTGAGGTCTACAGTTCTTACATCACATCTATTGTTCTACGACAACTTGTATGTAGAGCGGATTTTTTCATGCAAATGAGTAATAAAACGTGTGGAAGTTTAAATTTGCTCAAATGCCTGAAAACGGGGCAACAACTGAAGAGGAGGTATATTCATTGATACGCGTACACAAAATCAATTGCAAAATATAATCAGTCTCAAACTTGGACAATCTTTCTTGGGCAGGTGCAAAAATACTTATCATCTAGTCACTTTTATTAGGATTTATTGTGAACTGATAAATCATTCTTCGAATTGACATTGGAAATACCGTTTAATAAGAAAAAAACTTTGAAATTTGATTCTTCGAAATTCAAACAGCTTTCCACAACACTTTTGTATTCATTTCCCCAATGAAATAAAGTAGCAGCAAAGTAAGCAGCTTAGCATAATAATTTCGCCTGTTAAACATTTTTCGGGCTTTTCCATCTCACCCAAGCATTTTGTGGCAAGGTAGCATCTTACAGTGACGTTTTCTTGCCAAATTACATTATGTCAAAATTTTGGTGGAACCAGAAGTTTCTCCGATTCTACACTCACTCCATCATTTACCGAGAAAAAAGCGTCTACACAGTCAGATATGCGGCTGAGAAGCACGGAAAAAAGTTACTACGGTTTTCTTTCTACTATTCTAATAAAAATGTAATTCTTTGAATTATAATGGTGAGCAATATTCCAGAACAAAGAAAAAGATCTGAAGCGCCCTTGAAATATACTCGACTTTTATTAAGAGCGGTTGAGTGGGTAGCTGATAAGTGGCTTTCTTGTTTTGATAGGAAAAGCAACAACTCAGCATTTCATTTTTGGGATTTTTATAAAAGCCCCTCAAAGTGTGCTTGAATTACTACATTTGGTTCTCTTTGATCATATTTCAGGTTTTGATGGGTGGACATTTTAGTTATTTTGGGCTAAATTGTAAATTGATTTGAATATTTTGTAATTATTTATCATGTGGGGGCAAGAACTCAGAAGAGATACAGAGTTTACCGATGAATTGATTTGTCACGAAATGTAAAAATTTTGATTTTCTAGTGCATTTTGTAAATATACAATAGTTTTTGGGTTGTTGTGCTATAATTCTGTATTTGTATGAAAAATACTATTCAGTCAGCTTCAGATAAAAGTCTGATTAGACTGAATATTATCATCTGCTATATCATCATTTGTTTCCACAGAGATCATTATGACACTGCAAAAAATCCAAAAAGATCTAACGCTGCAAATTGGTATTTTGGTAAGTATGGAATTTATAGCAACGTATAAATTACGCGTAAATTACAATTAATGAGAATGTTTCCTTTTAATTTTTTACCTTTGACTTTAGCAGCTTTGCATAGTTATTAGTCAACTCTTTTGCATAGAAAGTGTATTGTATAAAATAATTTTACGGGTTTTAATGAAACATAGTCTAGCTGTCCACCACACCACCTTACCTTTAAGTGAATACTTTGATGCCGTTTAAGGCTTTGAGCTTTACATACTCAAATTGTTCAGATCAGACTCTTGAACTTTTTAAAGTATTTTGGGACTAAGTATTAACAAAACATCAAGATTCGAATAACTGATGTGGAAATAAGGCTACTTCCGTTAAAACAAAAACAGGCTAGGCTTCTTGTAAAATGTATCATTGAAAAAACTAGTAAAGAGTTGAAAATGGTAGCAAACATGGAATTTCAGCACGTTCGATCAAACCCTACTTACTTTCTTTCCCACTTTCTCAACGCGCATTGACTATGCCAATTTTCGGTTTTCCTTTCTTTTGTTTTTATACTGCAAAATGTTTAACATTTTCCAAAAAACCTTCCGTTTTAGCCCTATCTATTAAAAGTAAAGTAGTCTTGTTGAGTTATGTATTGTTCCATATTTTATTTAACTCGCATGGCCCAAAGCCATTAGCTCTTTTTGTTTCATTCTTCTGAGAAAATATCACAGCATATTCACTTCAGGCAGGACATGCCTTTGGAATTTCAATGTGTTTCAGAGCAACAGGCAAATATCTAAAAAATATGAGTGCCGAGTGCGTTTAGGGGTTTTTCATGGTTTGGTGGTAAAGTGTACTGTTCAACGCACCCGCTAAAGGTATTCCATGTTTCACTTGCTTGACTTCAAGATTACGCTTAAACTGAATTTGTTTTTCTGGCAAAATAAATGCTGTCAGTGTGTGAAGCAGAGAAAGAGCAGTAGAAGCAACACCTTTTGTTTTCCCACGAATGCGTTTCTCACTGGCTACGCAGTGGGACATAAAATAATTTATTGGCATGGGGATCCTGCTTTTGCATACCTACAGGAAAAGGATGTAAAAAGTAACAGAAAGTTGCTAGACTCCATGAACCAAAAGGTAGACAGCTGTGTAACTTTTGGCTATTGAACGGATTCGGCGCTAAATCTTTTTAAAAAGGAATCTAGATGCTGGTAGGGATGGGTATTTGTAAAACAATTTTGTGAAATCGAAAACATAATCTCGACTTGCAATGTTTAAAACTGTTTTCCAAATATTTTTGAAACGCTGCAAACTGATTGTTTAGTAACGTATTATAAGATATTAGATTACAATTACACCCAAATGATTAATCAGCACTAGACGTGTTTTTAATCTAGGCTCTAAAAGTTCCAGGAAATTAGCTTTAAAAAAGAAGGGCTCTAATGTACTACAAAGTATAAATGGCGATTCCTCACAATGAATACTCATTTTAGTTTTAACATTGTCGATGGCTTAAATAGAGGAATAATTTACTAGCTTTCTGTTACACTGCGTTGAAAAAGCATATCGATTTGCATCAAACGTTTTAAAAATTCCTGAAAAAAGCTCTCACCAATTTGTAAGAAAAAATCCTGCGTACCCGTTTCACTCGGGACCAATTATCTTTGTGCGTAGTGCACTGTTACAATTTTCCTGAAAAGAAAAGAAAACAAACTTCTAACTTTTTCAAAAACAAAACGCTACTACTCGCTATTAAATGCACTCACAAAATATTATTGGAATGAGAAATGTCAACTTTGACAAAACAAACTTGTGTTTTATGTTTAGGGAAGGAGATTGCTGCCGTGTGTGTTCTTTGGTAATCTGTGCTAAATTGCAAAGAAAGTAACAATAACCTTGATAAGAAACTAGCATTGTTTATTAGCCACTAGGACGTAATATTGCCAATAAAATAAAGTTCGCTCATACAACTTCCAGAGTTTCGCCGCCAAACCGTAAAGTACTAAAATGAATAGAAACGACATTTAATGCACTGTGGTGAACAGTTCTTTAGTAATCAATATTTTTGTTTTTTTTCGTCAAATTTTCCATTTCTTGTAAAACGTATGTCATTTTTTACTTCATTTGTTGGAGAACTGGAAAACTGGAAACAAACTACAGGATCTGTACTCATATGCCTGCTCATGGCTTTTGCAAATAATCTGTTGGCACTTAAACCAAGCATAGCAGCTTTAGTTTATCTCTTTTGATACAAACAAGCAACGTTAAGAGAATCCATTGCCTATAAAGCGAAATGTTTGTCCAGCAATACTTACAAGGTACACTACCGGACTGTAACTCGAGTTGGGTAATAAAATTTGGTCTTTCTGGATCATATTTCGACGTAGAATCTAGATCTGGTTTCATTTTGCTGTAAAACTAACATGGTAAACCTGTACGAGAACTTTTAATGATGTGGCTTAATGCATATACACAACCACTATCTAAACTATACGGTATATTATGGAACATGCAATCAAAGGGCCATATTCACGCCTTATGGAGACTGGGCCCAAGCCGCTCCGCAATGAGACCTATACCATTCGAAAGCTCTTGACGAGCTGATTAAAAGTGTTGCTGGTCACAAGTCTCGATTTTGTGAGCTTCTTGTATTTTTGACCAGTTGAAGTTATGATTTTTACTATAGTAAAATATATGGCCCAGTATTTAAGCAAAAACTAAAAGCTCAAAGTGCATGTCAAATTGCACATGAATAGATAGATTATGACCTGCTAAGCAAGTTTTACACAGGAACTTGACAGTTACAACATAATAGAAGCACTACTGAAAAGTTAGTCTGTAACCATCAGAACACCGGGGAATCAACGTGTTCAACTATCTTACATATTACATGCATAACATAATTAAAACACTCAAGTTCCTTTGTAAAACTTGCTTAGCAGGTCATAATCTATCTATTCATGTGCAATTTGACATGCATTTTGAGCTTTTAGTTTTTGCTTAAATACTGGGCCATATATTTTACTATAGTAAAAATCATAACTTCAACTGGTCAAAAATACAAGAAGCTCACAAAATCGAGACTTGTGACCAGCAACACTTTTAATCAGCTCGTCAAGAGCTTTCGAATGGTATAGGTCTCATTGCGGAGCGGCTTGGGCCCAGTCTCCATATAGCGTGAATATGGCCCTTTAAATAGAAAAAAGTGTATAAAAGTAACTAAATTCACTCAAACATTTAAATGTATGCCTATATTTCTGTCATATGTCAATTTGTACATTGCTACAGAACATCAATTAGGAACAAGAATGCAATAAAGAAGCAACCAACTACACCAGTTGCCCTGCAAACACAAGTCATGTTCAGAGCACAAATGTTTTGATGTGGTACTGTCGGTCTTAAATTATCAGTTGAAAAGTGTGGAGGAGAATTTCCAAGCCCTCACACGTCGATTTTTTATTTACAGCCAATCAGAAAATAGCTCATCAGCTGAACGCACTGAACGAGCGGGCACCATACACCGCTCAGAAAACGTTCAGCTGATGATGTATTAAAAAGCTATTTTCTGATTGGCTGTAAATAAAAAATCGACGTGTGAGGGCTTGGAAATTCTCCTCCACATATTTCAACTGATAACTTAAGACCGACAGTATGAAAATTTAAATTTGCCAAGTTTAACGCCTTTGTCTCATGTGATATATTTGATAGGTCACCAGAAAAAGCTAAAATCGTCGTGACATTTGACCCGAGGAATTGACCCTTCTAGCTGACGCATTTGGACAGCCAGGCCTTTATAATCACATCCCGTTTTTTTAAACTAAAGTAAAAAAGATAAAAGAAAACCTTTAAGGTTTTAAAGTAAGAAACTTTAACGTTACACGTTATTGTAGGCACACTAAAACGGGCCACTGAAATAGAGAAGGCACAAACTTCCAAATCAAATTATGATCTTTGATCTGTAGTGTTAGTTAGGCTACCAGCTAGCTATCAACTAAATCAAATTTAGAACTTGTTTGAACATCTACACAGTTTTAAAGTTTTTAAAGAATTTGTTTAAAGGATGATTCTTCAACATATAGCATTACGCAGATGGATGATCTACGTTTGCAGGGCAGCTGCTGTAGAATAGAATAAAATAGAATATCTCTTTAATGAAACGTGTCCGCCAATGTCACAGTACCAAGTACCATGTTTTTCAATCAGTGACACAATCATATAATATAACAATCTGTCGTCAACTGTAGTTGGTTGCTTCTTTATTGCATTCTTGTTCCTAATTGATGTTCTGTAGCAATGTACGAATTGACATAAGACAGAAATATAGGCATACATTTAAATGTTTGAGTGAATTTAGTTACTTTTATACACTTTTTTCTATTTAAGTTTGATTGCATGTTCCATAATATATCGTATAGTTTAGATAGTGGTTGTGTATATGCATTAAGCCACATCACTAAAAGTTCTAGTAGAAGTTTACCATGCTAGTTTTACAGCAAAATGAAACCAGATCTACATTCTACGTCAAAAAATGATCCAGAATGAATAAATTTTATTACCCAACTCGAGTTACAGTCCGGTAGTGTTCCTTGTTAGTATTTTTGCACTGTCTTTTCTAGACATTCCTCCAATTTAACCCAACGTCTTGTAATAAAGCTCACTCTCTAATAGTTCATCTGATGAACATTGCTCTCACTCAGAATCGGTTAGCCTTTTGCTTTTTTCCTGTTACAAATTCGCAAAGGGAATTGAGATATCCAATTTAAAAAATTGGGGTCAGCCCATCTCGTTAAAGTAATGAGAGTAGGCTATTTTATCAAGCGCTCTATCTAATTCTTGGCTAATATAATTTACTATAATCCAACAGCAAACTACGGCGGCTGACCAAAGGAGGCTGATAAAATTTTGTCTGGAGAAGGTAATGTTCTCAACGGCTGCTGTTTAATTTTAGTTTTTATCCATTTCCAGTGACGTGTGCATGACCGGTTTATTGTGTAGATAGAAACTTTTGAGAGAATAGTTTGTATGTTGTTCATTCTCTGAAATTCTCACTTGCTTTAAAACCTAGATATGTTTCAAAAATGATACTCTGAAAGTACCATATTTACTAGTATACCTACATGATGGCTTTATAAGTCTTATTTTCATTTCAAGAAGGAAATTCAAATCAAAATTAAAGAAAGAATTTGCAATTTATATTCATATATGCTTGAGATGCACCTGTCTACTTGAATTGTTGGAATGCGTTCACATAATATTTGAAACACTTCCAATACGTTCAAAACCAGAACTTATAAACAATGCAATGCTTTAAAACCATTGTGTTTCTGAAAACCGTTCTAGCTTTTTAATTTAAATAGTGATACTCTTTTGGTGTTACCAAGTCATTGTAAACGTTTTACGCCGCTGAGAAAGAAAACCGTCGTTCTGGTGTTTATTAAAAAGTAGATAGTTTATCCTTGTGGACAGCTTTCATGCTATAATTTCCTAACTCGTATATAAGCACACCGAAGTTCAAGGATTAAAATTTAGAGAATACTTGCAAATTTGAAGCTCCTGGTTTATTGAAGTTAACTTTCCACGTAACATGGTTTAATAATAAGAAAACTGTCATATTAAACCACTCTTATATTTTATGCCTTCTCCCCACCTCATTCAAATTTCTACTTACCACTCCACTGCAACACATTCCCTCCATTTTTCTAATTGAACATCCAACTTTGCAAGGAGTGAAAATGACAATACTATTTTTCCTTCAAACCAACACTTTTGTACCCTTACATTCCACCACACGCACCTACTTGTCTTACCTCATTAAATCCTGCAACGTGCCAAATTTTACTCACAATTGACACCAGTCAAACACTCGCCTTTCCCAGTTCACGAATCTTTCCAAATATTCCTACCATTTCATTTAATTTGAACAAAACGGTTGCAAAATTGACACTTGACTGTTTGACGGTATTTCTCTCTGCTGCAGGTGCAACACCTACGCACTCCATTATATACATTATCAGCAGCCCCTCCTCTCTTTGGTCTGACGTTTGCTCCACGGCTTGCCATTTAACAAAGCGCGTTACCAGCAATAAAACTGCCATAGTTCCTTCCTTAGTTGAATTTCTTTCTTTAAGCTTATTTCAACAACAAAACATTTTTTACAAAAGATATTGAAGAAAGCAGGTAATAACAATGGCAACACGCATTGTAAGAAAAATAGTGTGCAAGGTTTCTTCTTTTTTATACAAGCTTTCTTTAAGTAGCTGTATTGTCAATGTAATAACAATACCATGTTAATGCAAAGCACAGAAAGCTTTTCATTTTTTGTCGATGTGTTGTTCCTATATATTTTTAACTATGGTTTTCTGTTGTTCTGCTTCTGTTTACATTTTCCTTTTTGTAGTAAAAGCGTGACTGTCGTGAGTTGGTAGAGAAAATAGAAGCTTGTCATTTAATTTGTTGTTCAAAAGGAAAGTTTGGACAGGTGAAAACATGAAATATTGTCTGGTTGACTGTTTGATTACTCTTACAGGAATACCACCACAAAAAATAAAAAGTGTCATAAATCATACAAGAGAAAGGACACACATTGACAAAGGAGTGAAGTAAAAAGTTTCAAGTAGAAACTAATGACAGTACAAATATAGCACTAATAATGTTTTTTGAAGCCTTTGACGACGCTACGATACAAAATTGTGCATTTTACGCGGTTGCTTACTACAGATATAGATACACCATTCAATTTTGGCGATTCCTACAAGGATGTGTTAGATTGTACGGGATTAGTTGCAAAAGAAATCATCACTTGAAGTTAAATTTAACTGTTTAACCATTAGTTTCTACAGAATACAATTTTATACCTCCATGGAAACCCATCGTTTCTGTTTAATGCAGCTTTCGCCGCAACAACAACATAACCTAGGAAATAATGACTTAACATTTTAAAACATCCCCTTTCTGACACTTTTGGACACAGTGCAAAATTTGCATTATATATTCTCATTGCATACAAACCTTAAGTCCTTCTCGCTTTCGCATAAAAAGTTTATGTAATTTATAGCTGTTTCCGTCCCACGCACAAGAAAACACCACCGGCATACTCACTTAAATGATGACATGGTGCACTGAAGCGGATTCTAAAATACCTCCTAACGACACCTGTCATGATACAACCGATGTCTTTTAAAGGAAGCAAATGTAAGAAACTAGTATTTTCCTCAGATTTTTATGGGTTTATTAAAATGGAAATGGAATGAGAAACTACAAAATTTTTTACCGACAAAGAAATGTATAGTTCACGTTGGAAATTCAGAAAAAACTCGCAAAGGGACATTGGGTTGATGCGTAAATCCAGGTTGATTTACAATGTTGTAAAACTCTGTTCTTTGAATTGCAGAAAACTTAAAACTTCTGGAAGATCTGACAAACGCTCATTATTTTTCGAATTTTTTGATAGCACAAGAATTTCATTATAAGACACCAAAAATTGTTGCTAAATTTTTACAGTTAAAGTTTGTATATACATAGCAAGAGAAGTTACCGATCAACCTAAAGATTTATATGTATGCCCAAGCATAATAAATTATTATTGTTGTCGTTCAGCTAACCCACCAAACAATATAATCGTTTGAGGCTACAAATTAGGAAATAGGCATTAAGCCAACTAAACATGCCCTCTAATTAAGTTAAATTTTAACTGCAGTCTTATGCAACATTCACAAAATATTATCTGACCTTTTCGTCTACTTCAAATCAACTGTCTCCTAATTCAATAAGCATTCTCCATCTATCTAGGTAAACAAAATAGGGAAAAACTCCATTTACACGTGTATCTCTCCATTTGCCAGTGATCTAGCTAGTTATAGAATTTCGTTGTGACCTGAACAAACCTGTTACGCAAATAGAAATGGGAGCAAAGCTAAAGTAAAACCTCATTTCTCAGGGCATTACTGACAGTCTTACATTGGTCACGTTGACGTTTCCATTAATTCCTTAGAGTAAGAATAAAAGAAAAGCTGCTAACGTTTTGGGTTTACAGAAGACAAGAAGGTGTCAGCTGTTAATTTATATAATGAAAGTGCACGTATGTATATTGTGAGTTTTTCCTTTCTTTTGCCCAAGAAACCCCATTAATTTAGGTCATTAGGAGCAGAAAACAGTTGTGGGATTATCTACACTCTTTTGTTTGGAACATTCGAATTGAATATTGCCTGTTTGGTTTATTTATTTTGAAAGAATAACGATGAAAATTAAATGTTGCTAAGCATGTTATTGATAAGGGTTAAATTTAACAGCTGATATCAACTAAATGTCTGATTAATCTACTACAATACTCCGGCACCATAAGATAAAAACACTAACAAGTGACGTTAAAATTTCTAAAAAAAACTCTATTTCATAAAACGTTTCAAACCAAAACCATATCAACCCAAATTTGAAATGCAACTTGCATTGTCACAAAGTTATCAAATCTGGAATGACAAGTCTCAAAGCATATAACTTCATTTTACTTGAAATTAAACTTGAAATATAGACAACTTTGGGTAACAAGAAGAGTACTTGTACATAAAACAGGTCTACGTCATTGAGAGACGAAATTAACTGTAAAACAAATTACGACTTTGCACGTCATTTTATGGTGTCCTTTTAACCTTTAGCCTATTTAGGTTGTTGACCCCTTTTATCTCATTTTGCATTAAAACGGGTTACCTTTTTACTTTTTTATGATTTTGAAGCATTTGGATGTACGGTAAATGGGTACAATCAACAAACTCCAAATATGAATTGTATTTATTACCTTCAACGTGAGTTTACTGGAGAGAGTTGAAATTACCATTACTAATAAACATGTATTCTTTCCCAGGAAAAGGTTCCCAACTAATTACAGCAAAACATAACTGGATACAAAAATGAGGAATTGCTTTGATCTCTCCAGGGATGTCAAAGAAATTGCGTTGTTCCTGTCTATAAAAGTTGTGCGTGTAATTTCCACCAGTAACGATAAAATCTTAGTCTTGAAACATAACTATTTGAATGAAGGTTGTTAGGATTCCTAACAACCTTCCTAGTTTAGGAACAAACTCGAGAAACATTACCTTAAATTTAGTTGAACAGTTTTAGTTAAAAAACGCGTTTTTTGCTCACTACGAAAAACGATTATTGCATGAATGAATCGATTGAAGCTTGTAGGTCAATTAAAACGGCCAAGGAAAATCGCCTTTGGCCGACTGCCGACCGATTATACCTGCAAATTGGCAGAACGTCATCCCTTTTTAGTTAACTGGTAAGTTGCATAAAATATTGTTTTATTGCAAAAATTAAAATCTGTAAAAACAAATCTCGTTCACAACAAAATCTATATACCGCTTTCAATATTACGTAGAACTTAAAGAAATTCAAAATACGAGTTACCTCTACTTGGAAAAAGCAATCTTGATAAATTATTGTGTGAATATGACAGTAGCGACGTAAGTAAGAATGCAGAAAATCACCCTATTTCTCTTAGGATCAAACCTATGATTCGCTGTGGTCATGTTGGCTGATAACAAGAAAACGTCAAAGTGTTATACAGGCATTACCATTGTCATCATTTGTGCTATCTGAGTCTGAGTATTGGTAACAGGAATTGGAAAATATTGCGTGATGGAGCAAATTCCGAAAAGGTAAACCCGGTCTCAGTTCTTGGTTGATTTTATTAGATGAAAGATGACATAATCTAAAGGATAAACGGATGACTTGGAAAAAAATGAACATTAAAATAGGACCAAGTATTGTAATTAAAACTAAATATTGACTTTGTGAATTCATTTAGACTAAGCTTAGTAATTAAGTCAATCGCAAGTCTCACCAATCCATCTATCTATGGTTATAAATAGTTGACTCGTTCAAGCTTTTTAAGCGAATGTCATTAAACTGCACCATTTTTTACATTCACCAACTCTTTTTCAAATATGCAGATTTAAATTTACACATAGATGCTCCTTTTCGTGACTCTAAGTAATCTAATAATGACCTTAAAACTCACCATAACCTAAAACACATTGAAAGCCGCTAAAGTCATTCAAAAGATAAGGTACTCACTCCACATTTTGGCCCTTGAGAGGAAAAACCTGTAACTTAAATGGAAAAGAAAAAATACGACTGTCTTGAGTCTTCCTTTTCACATTAAGGCTGACATTGACGTGCTGAATTTTTTCCTTCTCGTATATGTGTTTTCCGTGAAAAACGATAAAAAGCCAAAGTGTCAGAATGCCAGTTTTCCAGCAACTTAACCCAAGTTTTTTTATCCTCTGGTTGGATCTGTAGCTTAGAGGAAGAAGAATGCAAAGCACTTAGCTGATATTGTTTGGTGTACTAACTAACTTGATTTGCAAAAGTCAAGTGGCCAATGTCTAGAGATTTCATTAATTCCACGCACTATAAATTATGCAACAGGTAAACCGGGTCACTTTTCTCAACCTTTTTCTCTGAACAGAAATAAAATATTTAGTAAGTCAGCACACATTAAAATTAAGACAGTATCTAACTTTTACTTGTATTTCCTCATTACTCACAATTAGATTGTTTATCAAACTTAGGAAAACATGGAACTTGCATTAATTCTGGTCAACCGTTGTTTTCTTCTGTGCATCATTCAAAGTGTGAAGTAAGAAATACGAAGAGTAAAATCCGTGGAGACGCAAGAAACCTATTCTATTACATAAAGCCAAGTGAAAGAGATGGCATTTATATTGAGTGATGGGTAGACGTTTCCTCTGTGGGCATTATCATTAAGCCGGTGGTACAGCTACTATATCCAACCTTCTAGACCAAAATGCCCAAGTACATAATTACATAATCTTTTACAACACAATCCAATAATTCCTTTTTATGTTTGCTGTCCTACCACTCAAAAAAGCTAACGCAAATGTAATGCTACACAAAACTTTCTTTTTTTTCATTTTTCCTGTCCCCATTTCCTTCTATCTTCACTTCGCCTCCACTTCACGTTCGTGTATTCATTATTTATCTTTTCTTCCCTTATAAGTCAGAAAAGAAGAAAGAAAGTGCATGAAATCCTTTCTTTTTTCCCAAGTGTATCCAATACAATGTCAATGATACTCAAAGTTTTTTTAGTAATGGTAATAATCAAGTCAAATACAGTCCATGATGATACTTCACTTGTTTCCCCTATTGTCTCCTGGGATTTTGGAAGGGTTTAGCAAAAAACAAAATGACATTCTTCTATACAACTTGTATTTTTTTAGATGCATGAAAGGGGGAACTCGTATTTTATTACAAAAGGTATAACCAGTACACATTACGTTGTTCGCATCAGCTTCTTATTCGTGACAACATCTGGAGTCGTTATTCGAAAACGCAACGACATTTTTGTAAAATAGTAACATTTGGACGCTGCTTGTATAAAATTAGATCTATCTCCATAGATAATGACATGCCAGGTTATGATTTGCCATCTGTAATCGTTGCCATGAGGAGGTGTTCAGAGTTTATAAATTCCTAAACTATTTTGAAAACCACTGCATTCTGAAAATGTATTTCATTTTTCAGGTCAGTACAAAGTCATCTAAGTGCAAATTTTCATGAAACGAAACTTTCACAGAAACTTTGCCCCTGTAGCCAAAACCAAACCATTTGTTAATATTTCTTGCATAATTTATTTTTAAAATATCAATTTTGAGTTTAAAGTTTACGCGCGTCTCCTCCATTAAACATTAGTTTCAAACAGTTTGGGCAAGAACTCTAAGACGGAAACCACTCTTGACAGTTTTCGCATTTGGCCATTTAACCAAGAAACATCACAGAACAGATTAACCTAACTGTCAGAAAATTTTCTGTGGAGAAATAAAAAAAATTAAACGTCGTTTCACCCATTCAAAAAACACCTATATTTAAAACTCAAATGCAAACTGCTAAGCTGCTTGTCTACAATATTTAAATTTTAAAAAATCATTAACCTTTTTTTAAAAATCTCTAGGTAACAATTTTCAGGCTAAATGTACCATATTGCCTCGGGGAATTTTTGCATATGGGACCGTGCAAAGCGAAGCGGAGCACCAGGATTATTATCGCGTGCGAAGCACGCGATTTGGGCAACGGAAATATTCGTTGCCATAATCCTTCACATATGCTTGCATTCAGTAGCACCAAAAAAACTTTAAACTTAACTGGAGAACGACCCACTGGGTCGATTTTGATGAAATAAAAAAATCTGACATTCTGAAGAGATGGAGTAAGGGCATTGATTCGAAAATTTTGAAAAAATCACATTCTTGGTATCATTTTTGTCGAAAAACCTAGAACCGCTACAAGGCCAAATGGGAAGCGCATTGTAATGGTCACTATGGAATGGCTGCATGCAATTTCATGGTAATTTTTGTGGAAAATAAAAATGAATGGGATGTAAAAAAAGATATTTTGAACTTATTTAACTACATCGTATTGATTGGCCAAAGTGTTTGAAAAGTGACAGGAGTCAAACAAAATGGCGCAGCGTGTAGCAGATTCTTCAGCATCCATTCCTGTGGACGACATTACAGATCGTATGCGACAGTTGTATAACAAGAAGTCAAAAGTTCATTTCAGAAATCCGAGATCGTTGTTTGGAAGGGCCGGGTTTTCGTTCACGAACAAAACAACGACTTCGGAGGAACGCTACTACTTTTATACTCTATGGAATCAGACACAACTGGTGGAAACTGATTTGCACATATATTAAGTTTTATGTGTTTATGTGTTTTAAGCAAAAATTGATTTAACCCATATTAACAGGACGAAAATGTGAGTCGCAAGAAAAATGAACATGGCAAAGCTAAGCATTCCAGAAAACGATTTTGGGCGTACACCGAATCTCGGATGGTATTTCAATATTGATGATTTCGTTTTTTATGGTAGACTTGAACGTTAATTAAAATAAATTGGATTTTTACTTAAAATAGAGTCTAGATTTTGTGGCAGACGGACGAAAAAGAAAAGAAAAACGCCTACCTGCCCTGATAGTGCTGACATTGTAATAGTTTCAAGTAATTTTTTAGATTATGATTAGATTAGAATTGATTAGATTAGCGCATGTGACCGTGCAATCAAAAAATTATTTTTACCTTGTTCGTGCACATCATATGTCCCATATGCAGGTTTTTGGGATTTTTCCCTTTGGTCTTATTCTATTTTGTAAGTAATTGAGGGGGAAAGTCTATACTAATGATGGCTTTCCTTACGTCTCATGTAATTTGTAGCTTGTCAGCTTTTCTCAGAGATCCTTCCCATTTACTCCGACGTGCTAGGTTACGTTACAGTGATCACCCCAAATCGTGCAATTTTATTGCATGCTATCAAAAGTAAACCGCTAACTATAAACCAAATGAGCTTGAACACTGTTGGCTGGTTAAATAAAAGTTGTATTTTCTTCGGGAAAGAGAAATGGATGCGCATTAGCTTGGTTGTGCAAATTACATCAAAGAGCATTGAGCAAAAGCTGGTTTCTAGGAACGTAAACTTGATGAACTATCTTTAGTCATGAAACATGGCCTGTGAGAGCGTTTAGATAACTTTCTCCCAAGCAAGAAGAAAATTTCTCACCAAAACACTCAATCACTGATTCTGTGTTATGCGGGCGAGAAAGGAAAAATTGTTGCAATTTAAAGTAAATGTGAGGGCAAAAAGCTTTTGTTATGTAATTGATGGAAAATGCAAGTTTAAGAGCTATTAGAATATTCGTTTAATACAAAGTTAAGTTAAATATATTAATTATTTTAGATTTAAAATGGAGCAAAAAATAAAAAATTTAAACAAAAATTTGGATTAAGTTTAGCACCGGTTTTATGTCTCATGCACACATGGGTTTCATATATTTGGAAGGTGTTAATCAGACTTGCATGACTTGTAGAAATAAATGAGAAGTTTTATCAAAACGAGAAAAAGTATTTTCTGGTTGCTTATTCCACCTCATTTCTATAAAAAATGTAAGCTGTACTCTTAGTGCACTTTCTATGGTAGTGTAGATTTAATACATTTGGGTTTTTCCCCTTTTAAGTTGCATTTGAGAGCAATCTAAGATTGTTGTTCCTACTTCCAGGTATTTTCCATTACTACTACAAAGTATCAGCTACAGGCCAAACCAAAACCACAGCCACTACCAAGGTTTTACACGGTACTCCGTCTGTTCTTTCAGCTTTCTAAAATGATAACAAGAGTACTTAAAAGCCAAAAACCCAAGTTGACATTTCAGATGAATAACAAGTTCAGAATAGATCAACCAGGGAAAAAATCAATACTGGTTTATGCATACACTTTCAGCGAGTTCAAGTGGGCCATTGAACTTGCTGGAAATTGTATGCATACTTTGTTGAAATTGAGACACTCAACCAAAATCAATTCAAAAGTCAATCTATTCTCCCATGTGGAAATTTTACTGTCGTGAGAAAATCAAGTGACAACTTTAAAAAAACATTATGGGTTTGCAGTATAGCCGGTTTTTCTTATTTGGTATTCATGTCTATTCAAAGAAAGAAATCGGTGGATTGACACAACTTTACACAAAAACCCAGCTTCCAGGAGTTCCTTCCATAAAATTGTGTCCATTGACCTTTCCGAAGATATTTTTTACCCGGAAGAGAAGCGTCTAGATGAACCGAAAATCTCATGAGTTTTCCATTATGTTATCCATCCCCGTCCTGCTAGAACAGCGCATTCATAAAGGATGTCACATCGACATTGAGGATAAAGCTCAATGCTAAAAACTGAAGAAATTTACGATTCGATATTTTGGATGGTGCACGTTTTTTATCTGTGTTCTTGGGGTAAGATTCAGGTCATTGAAAATACCTTGGGTTAAAAAATGAAAATAGCATGCTGCCAAATAAAAGCTGAAATAACTGAAATTCGTATAGATCTGAGGTGTATGGTCTCGGTACGCAATTTGCTTTCTCTTATATTCTAGCTTCATAAAAAATGCTATCTACTTTCTTCCCAAAACATGAAGTGCTGAACCGTAGTCTTCCAAGTCGTCCAAGATCATTTTGCGTTGAAACAGAAGATGTGGTCATTTTACACCCAACCTTACAAGGAATGTTGCCATGCAATTCACAAATGTCGTATGACTCTCCAGAGACCAATATATTGACTTGCTCTTACTCCTCTTGGTGATGGTGGAATTCAGATATGTATATCTTGAGTTTTAGTGTTCTGGAATGCCAAGAAATTAAATTGCAAATTTTTTTACCTATGCGTATATGTTAAATTGTATTGAATATTTTAAATTCAAAGAATGTTTTGAAAGAAAAGCTCTAAATAATTAATATGGCCTACCGAAATGCTGGAAAGGTACCAACTTTCGGTTGGATGCGTTCATCTGCAAGACCATTTCAAAATGTACCTCTGTTTAAAAATATTATAAATTTTTTTACCCCTGACGTACAGATCTGGTATGAACAAGTGCTCCTTTTCAACAATATCATCAGTTAAGTTTTTGTTCCTTTTTTCTCAGCTTCACTCTCGCTTTGTTGCCTTAACTCCCCAAAGTAATAAATTAAAAGAAAAGGAAAGCAAAAAGTGCAGAGTAGCGTAAAAATTGTGTGAAGCCTCTAACAACACTTCGTTTCTTTTTGGGTAAAATTGCACTTGTTGCGGAAGGAACGCGTTTTGAAGATATCCATATGAGATACCACACTTGACTTTATATAGTCTAACCGGATAATTTTGCAACGTACATTTTTACTGTTTGCGTTCACTCTTGCTTAGGTAGTAGCCCGTGTTTTTTTAAATCTAATAAGTTCATGGCAAGGAAATCACCAATTTTCCTGTTTGTAAGTTGCTGTGTTTTATTTTACAGAAAAAAGAAAGCTTAATCTTAATGTACCTTTCACGCGTTTGTATGTACTAGTCTAGACCACGACGCAGTGGACTGAAAAGCAGTTATGTGTTATGGTTTGTTACTGTAACAGATTTTGTTTATGACATGCTTTTTAGTTGATTTTGGCAATGACTCTTTTTGTCAACCTTGAAGGGTATTGTTGAAAATTTTACACGCACGGGTTTTAGCATTGCACACACGTGATGTGGTGTGTGTGGGTTCAATTAAGATGAAAACGAGAAGGAAAAAGGAGAAAGTGGAATGAAAATTGGTAAATAGCTCCGGGAAACAATTTTCCTTTGCCTCTGCTACTGTTCCAGCTTACTAAAACGCAACATCGAATTTAGTTATTAATGTAGGCAAACACAGCAGCAACATGTTACATGCCTTTGTTTTCAGACGAAGTTACAAATTCATCTAAATGGACAGAGCCCTGCACTTGGCTTTATAAAGCTATAAGCAATCTAATTACCTAGCAATAATTGCATGAAATATACCTAGGTATATGAAATGTAGAGAAAGAGAACAGCAAGTTGCAACATTGTAAGCAAGTGAAAATGACTGACGGCTTTCGTCATGCACGAAACAATCTTCTGGATAAAAATAAGGGTAAATAGGCATACCCATTTAGAGCAGAACTTGTTTTAGAGGAAGTGTTTTATGAGGAATTTGTGCCGGCAAGGAAATTTAAATTAGGTTAAATATTTTGCGGTGTAGGCCAGATGTAAAATTCATTTGAGAAAGAAAATGCGTACAAAGTTGGTGTTGGAAAACGACACAAGTGTTGAGTCATGAGGAAAGTTTATTATGTCACATGTGATGTCTTGCGAAAAACGCCGCAGCACAAGTCGGCACTCATCTATAAGCCAAACGTCAGTGTAGAAATACAAATCCTGATCCTGATCCTGATCAATACAAATCCCAATTTTGGATCCGCCAACAATGCAAATATTATATCCACTATTCTAGTCCACTGTTTAAAGCGTAATCGCTTGTTATATGCCCGTCCATCGCCCGCCTACTTGCATAAAAATTTACATCCCATTCCGTTCTTCAAGCAAACAAATCCAGATGGACCTATACAATTTTGTTACGTTTTCCTGGTTTCGCGGAGTTTATCCTTTGAAAGGTTTTCTTGGCTATAAAAAGTATGCGTACTCTATTTTTTTTATTTCCCCTCAAGTAGCTCAATATAACAGAATCGTACGTTGTGGTTTGGGAATATTTTTCATAAAAACATTTCCCTTTTCACTCTGCAGGATTCCTGTAGGGTTTCTGTAGAAATGTTTGCTTCAGAATCTAGAATGCATGTAAAGAAAATTAAATCTGCAACTTAAAAATATGTCGTAAAACATGTTCTAAAATGTGTGATTCATAATTATCCTGAAAATCAAATATTTTATTGACACGACAATTACGTATGTTTTATTGTGAACTATATGGTGTTGTTTTCAATTAATAACATTAGCCTGCCTGGCAATGTTACAACAAAACAAAGAGTGCGTTTTCTTTCCGTTAGTAATAACATTTTTGCTTAATCATGGCCGACCGCCATCTTTCAAGTTACCCTTTTTCCATAACGCATCCCGCAACATAAATCTTTGTCAAGTGGCATTAAACTTGACATATTAATCATTTTTTAATCATTTATTTATTCAGGATTAGAAAAAAAAGTATCATACACAGTAACATCACACGTTAATGCCACTGAAAATAGATACAAAAAATGGAGTACAGAAAAAAAACTTACAGAAAAAAAAAGAATTGATTTTAGAAGAGGTTGCTAGCTGCCAGTCAAGGCGCTGAGCAGTAAAAAGAAGAAAAAAAAATTTAAATATATTATTAACACAAAGTTACAAAATTGATTTTGGTTACAAGGGTTTGGGTGTAAAAAATGACAAAGGAGGTTTAGGTGTTTTCCCTTAACATTTTTACAAGGGAAGGTATAGTTGACTTACGATAACGCTCACAACGACTAGAAACCAACCTAAAATTATGGGAGTTTTTGTTGTATCTATTACTGTAGTTTGGTTTTCTAACAATTTTGTATGGTTCAAACCAATGCTGGAAACGTTCATTCTTCAAAATTTTCTTGCCAAATCTTAGCATAAGCTCATCCCATCTATCCACTAAAGTAGTTAATTCTAGTGCTTTACGAGTCTCAATGTAATTAGATGAACTGACATATTTTTCAGAGATAATAGCTAAAGCCCGTTTCTCTACACTGACAAGCATCTTTGTTTGCTCAACCGTTAAATACTTACACCAAAGAGTACTACAGTACTCAAGTATGCTTCTAATATGAGATATGTACAAACTCACTAGTTGTGCCTTTGTAAACCCATTGTATTCTGAGAATAGAAAGTTTCATACAAGCTTTCTTGTAAATGTAGCCTACGTGGTCATTCCAGTTGCATGAACTATTAATGTACACACCTAAGAGTTTACTTGACTTTACCTGAGGTACTTCAGTCTCATTAATACTGATTCGAGTATTTGTAAATTTTTTGTCTTTAGAGTTATCGATAATGATTACATTGCTTTTCTTAGGATTTAGCACCATTTTACAATCAGTCAAAACCTTATTTATATCATTTACAAAGTTATTCATTAAGGGTTCATTGGAATAGCTAACTCTTTCCGCAATACACATGTCGTCCACAAAAGCATTTAGTAAGTTACTAGAGGACCTATGTTTTTCATGGAATTTCGTTAAAACATTATTTACAAGAATAATAAACAACAAAACCGCTATTTTTGTTCCCTGAGGTGTGCCATTAGTTAAAGGTAAAAATTTAGAGAGCCTCTGCCCATGTTTAGTACACTGCTGTCTGTTCCTTAGGAAATCCGCTATCCATAGTATATCCATCATATTTATACCTAGGCTTTCTAAGCAATCAAGTACTACATTGTGATCAACTAAGTCATAGGCCTTAGACAGGTCCAATAGTAACAATATAATATAAGTGCCTGGTGTATCGAGGGCTTTCAGTAGGAAATCGTATAACGAAACAAGGTAGTGTGTTGTGGAAGATTTCTTAATGGCACCAAATTGAGAAAGATCAAGTTTATTAATGACTTGTTTATAAATCCGTTCGAACATGAATTCCTCCAAGATCTTGCCATATATGTTCGTTTGCGTGATTGGTCTAAGATTCTCAATTTCAACGTTATTTAAATCCTTAGGCACAGGGGTAATAAACCCCTTCTTCCACTCAGTCGGTACTTTATTTTTCATAAAGCTAAAATTTATAATATGTGTCAACATTGGCACAATATGAATTGCTGCATACTTTAAGAAACGAGTAGGAAGAGCACCAGGCACATTGGTTTTTCTTTCATTCAAGCGCTCAAACTTTTTAAGTACCATAAACTCATTAACTTTTAGAAAATCATTGGTGGTATCGACTGTGTTCATTTCGACTACAGGACTGTAACGACTATTAATCTCAGAGAAGTACCCATTGATCTTGTTAAGTACTGATTCAATGCTACAGTTTTCACTAAGCGATATTTGTTCAACGGGTGACATGTTTTGCTTGAGCCCACATATATCATTTACTATTTTATGAAGTCTATCTGGTTTCTTATCTATTTCACATTGTACCACTCTAGAGTGGTCACGTTTGGCTTCTTTTATACAAGCTAGTAGTTCACATCTAAGTGAGGTATGAACTTTAGAATTTTTCTTTACTTTTTTAATCTTTTTAAACAAAGCACATATTTTATCATTAACCCATTGTTTGTTGTTGGTATGAATTATTTTGTGTTTTACTGGGAAACAGATATCAAACGCGTTATTTAATATAAGGTCCATATAGGCAACCTTAAAGTCGATGGAGTCAGAATCATAAAAAGGTATCCAATTTGTGTTCTCGATAATACCAGCAAAGTCGGATAGATTATCAAGAGTATAATCTCTGTATGTTTTAACTTGGGTACCATTCAAATCTGGCTTATACCTTTTTAACGGGGCAAACTCAATGCATGCATGATAACTAGAGCATTGTTTAAGAGGAGGCAGTAATACTGGCTTAGAATACCAAGTGTTTAGGTTGCTAAAAAGTAGATCAAGTTTGGAGCTTTTCTTTTTCGTTGTGTCAAAAAAGGTAGGGAATTCAACTAATTGTGACAAGTTAGTGGTGCAACTAAAGCTTTTACTAAAATTCCACTTATTAAAATCACCTAAGATTATAATACCTGGAGCTGCGTATTTTCTACAGAGGTTTTCATAAGCACTGCATAAACTTTTGAATAGCTTAAATTGGATAGACTTTTTACAGCCAGGTGGTATATAAACACATGCTATTGCCATAACTGAAACAGCCCTTGGTAAGTATGACGGTCTTAGGATGACCCAAGTTATCTCAAACTCATTGCAATTGTTATAAATGTAGTTGTTAAAACGAGTGCTTTGAATATTGTTTCGTACAAAAATAGCTGTACCACCACCATTCTTTTCTTTGCGAACAGTTTCATATACGTTAAAGTTTTGTAAGCTAAATTTTCTATTAGAATGACCCCAAGATTCAGTTATTGCTAGAATGTCATATTCAGGACTAATACCTTGTATAATATCAAGTTTGTCGTCAGTAAGAGAGCATGCGTTAGTAAAAACAATATTGGGAAATTTAAACTTACTAGGTATTAGATTAGGAATGACATCGCTTACATGATTAAAATACTTATTTTTTCGCTTAATACCACCTCTTTTTCCACGCTTTCGTTTCCTAATGGATAGTCCGATGAGATTCCAGTATTGCGTAAGGGATGCCGGCCGGAAGATTGAATTATCCATTCATGTTGAAAGGAACAGCTTCACCCACTTGCTTAATAAACCGTTTTAAATCAATGTTCTTGACAAGCCCGGACAATTGATTTAATTGTTTGCGGAGTAAAGATGGGTTATCCGTAAATTTGTGCGCTTTCGTTGTGATGTTTTCCAGAGATGTACATCCTTCCAGTAAAAAGTCTAGCATTTGCTGACTGGTTAAATGACCGTTTCCAATTGTGATACTTTTCCATTGTTCATCATAATGCTTTTGAACCAAGTATGCATCAAAGTAGGATTCCAGTCGTTGGGCCTTCGTGTCGTTGGATATGCTGTCGTTGGACGAATTTAGAGATTTGTCATCCATTTCGAGAGATTCAGATCGTAGGCGGTCTTTGGATCTTTTGTTGTTTCTAGTGGTTTCCAAATCTTTCCCCGTATTTGATTGCTCATTAATTGTTGTGGATGCTACTGATGCAAAGCTTTTTTCCGACTTGTCATCATCATTTTCTCCATCAGATTCATTACCAAAAGTATTATCATTGCTGTCAACAGGGATTCCATTTGTGGATGACGATTTCGAATTGAGTGACGGGAAAACGGTGCTGTTCTTTGGACAGATTTTCTTCTCGTGTCCTCGCTCACCGCAAACGTAACACTTTTTGGCTCCATATTCAATCTTGACACGAATCATGTCACAACCGAAGTCGATTTGGGCAAAATCAGGAATAGTTGTTTCCTCAGTGTGGAATAGCATTTTCACCATCAACGTGTGTGATAATATATGAGAAAACTCAGGAGGAAGGTCTTTAATTGGAAGCCGTTTGAGTTCACTTTTAATCTGTCCATAGCCACTTAGGTATTTAAGAATGGGACTACAGTCATCAAACACAGGAACTCCTTTTATGAAGACCGTTTTGATAGCAGGGGTGAAAACCTCAATAGGTATTACATGACCTTTAATGGTTATCTTCTTAGCTTCCACCGCCTTTTCACAATCACTTTGGTTCTTGAAGAAGACACCATAATTATTTCCTGTTATTCTACCAAATGACTTAATGGATGATGGAGGTATAACTTTTGCAAGAGCGGTTAAGTAATCACCAACTTTTAAATCGTTAAAGCATTTGAGCACTATTCCAGCTAAGTCGGGCTTCTCCGACATTGCAGGGGGTTAAGTGAGAAGGCAAAGCCAACTCACATGTAAAAAGGTACTTTGTGTGCAAGTACAAACTCAGTACAACAAGAGAGGTATACGAAAAACACGTCTAACCAGTCCCAAGTTGAATGAGAGAATGAACATTTACATTATTAACACTTGTCATCAGCATAGCACCGTAATTCAAACAACGGTGTACTCAACATTCTACGCGACTTGCTTTCACAATTTCTAGCCTTTCCATATATTTCTCTAGAATCAAGTTGATGATGTCGCTGCAGCCAAAATAAAAAATAGTGCACACATTCGCACACCTACGTACACACAACATGAAATTAAAAATATTTCAAACGGGTTTAATCTGATACCGGGTAGCTGATTGTGAATGGCCTCCATAAATTTCACACTTTCCCTATTTTACCCTGCAGCCACCCTGCTGCACTGCAATGCAGTACGACACCTTAAAAACATGGGCGGATTATTCATAAGGCATTATATTTTATGAACGTATGTTACTATTAAAAGTTATTACACCATCACGTCCTTCCATCATGTAGAATATTTGTTGCTTTATTTGGAAGCCACGTAAGTAAAACTGCAAGAGGCATAAACAGTAGTATTTCAGACAGATGCGAAGGGAAGCCTTTTTTCACCAGTGCTAAGAATCAAGCAGCTCAACATTATAAAAAGGTCTGTTTCTGAAAAAGAAAGCCATAAAAGTAAATAAGAAATGCTAAGCTGTGCACTGCAGCAAGTCATACAACCCAGTCTACTTTCGAAAGAAAGCTTTCTTTTCTTTCTCCCAATCTGAAGAAATTTCAGAGGCAAAATTAATTGTTGGGTTAGTGGGGTATAAGCAGTAGAATGTTAGAAACCCAAAACGCTTGTTTAAGAAAGAAAGAAGAACAGGATTCTTCATTTTCTGGTGGAAAGTATAAGAATGGGATTGTATTCCTGGAGGAATCCGATTTTCTTAGAAAAATAGGCTTTTATCCAGTTAGATTTTTGCAGCTTGGTAACTTCCACAAGTAGTTGAAGGAGTTGTTGCGAGTGTTCAATATTTTATTAGAAATAGAGGAAAGTGTAGAGGCGTTGTTGTCTGGTGGAAAATTTATTTAACAGGGGAATTGCATATCACAGAATGTAAAGAATAACGTGGTGTAAGTAAAGAAGAACAAAACATGCGTATAGTTGTGTGGTACTTGGGAAAGGAAAAGTGTAAAAAGCAGAATTTCAGAGTGAAATAACCTTAGCTAAACCTGAAGTCGACTCGGTTTATGTGAAGTATCTTCTTCAGGAAGGCTTTTGTTTAAATATTGCTTAAAAGCTAGTCACGTTGACGCCGTGACGACGTTAATGTAAACATTTTTTAATTAGATGGAAAGGTCAGACCAAAGTTTGTCACACTCGTGCCATGGACCCAAGTAACACTATTGAAGTTACTGCGGAGGGGCGTTCATTTGCTCCAGTGTCGGGAGAAGGGCGAAGTACTGTGTTTCGTAAGTCAACTTTAAAAATTATTTAATACACGATCTTTGAGATATATCTCGGTCAACTTCCGCCTACAGCCCATCTGTTTAGAATTGGCTTCGTTAGTGTAACGTTTCAAAATTACTGGGTCGTCCACTTTATGCAGTTTCGGACTTGCTTCAGAAAGGCAGCAAATCAGCGGCCAAACCCGAGGAGAATACGATATCGGAGAAAATTTTTTCTTTAATTTTTTCCTCTTTTGCTCCGTTAGGCATCTTAAGTACATTAACAGCATTCCGGTAGGAACGTGTCTGCTGCTCTACCACAAGGGGTGTAGGACCGGGTTCATTTCCGCCGTTTACACTAGGGTAGTTCTCCCTATCCAGTTCATATAGCGGACAGTTTTCACACGTTTTGCGTTGACCCACTTTTTTATTTTTAGCGAAATTGTCCCACAGACAATTTTCACACCCCAAATTTTCACACTAGGTAAAATGCTTGCAACAAAGACATCGAGTGAATGCGCGACATCTATGCATTGTGTTTTCCCTTCGCATCAACAAAATTCTGTAATCACAAAATACTTTAGAAATATTTTTAAGAAGTAAAATGGCCACAAAGAAGGAAACGGAAACGGAAAAATTATTCATGATAACAAACTACCGTATTTATTCAATTTATACCCCCGGCTAAAATTTCAAATTTCACATCTCAAAGGAGGGTATAATTCGAGGGGGGTCATAAATCGAGGGGGGCTAAAATTTCAAATATGATGGTACATTTTGGAAGTTATTTGTATTTGTAATGATAATTAACATTAAACTGTTCAGCTATAGCTTCGTTAGAATGTATTTTAGCATAAATATATGCGTCAAACGTATTGACAATGATTATTATATTCATAAAATTCAATATAAAAGTGAATCTTTTTGTTTACCTTCGTATCAAAAATGATAGGGGGCAATAAACCGAGGAGGCCAAAATTTCAAATTTCTCTCTCCAAGGAGGGTATAATTCGAGGGGGGTTATAAATCGAGCGAGGGGTATAAATCGAATAAATACGGTATATTACCTAAATTCAGTGAGCAATGTTAGTGAACACTATATTTGCCTACTCTTAGTGAACATTACGCTTATATTTGTGAATGATGTCTGCTGCTTCTGAGATATACCCATCTGCCAAATTGCAAGGTTGTCATTTCCACTTTACTCAGTGATTGATATAGAAATATAGATATAATATATTGATATAGAATATAGTTTCATATAGAAACCTATATGAAAAAGGCCTAAAGAACTTGTATGAAAGCAACCGAAAGTTTAGTGAGTTGATCAGTTGTTGTTTGGGTTAGCATTTGTACCTGTAGAAAATATTCGACAAGCTTTAGGCTTTTGAATACTTAGTAACCCTATCAAATAACTGGAACGAGTCAGGTATTGAAAAATACTTCCAATACCTAAGAAATACGTACATGAGAGGCTACGGATCACAGTACTCCAAAGAGTTTTGGTCAGTTCACACTCGGGTTCAGAAATAAAACTTAACTTTTTTGTAAATTTGAAAAATGGCACTTGTTCAATAAATGACGTTAATTGTAAATGGTATTTGTGTACTACTTTTCATTTTACTAAGTGTGAAAATTTGAGGTGTGAAAATTGTCTGTGGGACAAATTCACTATAAATTAAAAAGTGTGTCAACTGTCCGCGTGTGAAAATTGTCCGCTATGTGAACTGGATAGGGAAAACTACCCTAGTGTAAACGGCGGAAATGAACAGGGTCCGTCACCCACCACAAGCTATATGTAATAAACCAATTCTTTAAACTATAAAATAATATTTGGCATGTTCAGCAGCGATATTCCAACAAACAAATTCAAATGTTTCCAATTGTACCACTTACTCCTAATTGAACATATATTGAAATTATGTTATCTAATAAAATAACAAAATAAAGGATTCCGCTTTTTGCTTTCCCCTATTAGCCAAACCAATTTACAATTATGGCTTATTCATGAGCTAGCAAATTGTCAAGGGGAAATAGGAATGAAAATGAAATTTCTAAAAAAATGGTCTCTGGAGACAGCTTCTTAAGTTGCATGCATATTGCTACCTTAGCCAAAATGAATTTTGGTTCTAAAAACATGTGTAAACGTTACAGCCGTCCAAAACTATTCATGAATTTTTTTCTATTCTTGTGACACCCCATCTTACACCTAGCCTCTGAAATGGATTTACGGTTGGGTATAAAATACGTGCACAGTCCAGAAAAGCCAAGTTTCCCTTTCTACTCTCTCAACTTTTTAGACTGCACATAAGGTTTTATGGGGTCATCATGTTTCATCATTACTTTTATTCTTATTGACAGCTGTAAATATATCATGACAACCTGACATTTATTTTCTCTGCACTAAAAATGTTGAAGTATTGCCAAGTTTTATGAGGCCATAAACTGTCAATTTTGAGCAATAAATTACTATAGAGCAATTTTCTCTCACAGAATGGAACTTGAGAACAAATTTGGTTATCATTTGTAGCACACAAAAAATATATAATGTCTGAGTTGACCGCCACTCTGTTGAAATTTAAATCCGCTGTTGGTCTGGACAACTGACAGGTCTCCATGTCAGCTTCAAATTCGGCAGTAATTATAAAGTAATTTATGAATAGCACAGCACTAAAAATGAATTTTTACCTAAACAGGTACTTTTGTTTCTTTTTTGTGTTGTTTCAGATTCAACACGACTTCTATCCCGCATTAGGAGAAAAGCAATCCGACCGAGCCCACGGTAAACATTATTCTTTCTTCGGAGTCCTTTAAGTTGAAGGCTTTACCAAAAGCGGAGAAGCTAAAGTGATATGCATATCCGGCATTTCCTCTTTGTTCTGGCACGGCAGGACGAGAATTAACGTGTGAGGGGCAACTCAAGAAAGACAGCGATCAACTTTCGCTTTCTTCTAGATGCTTTTCAGGAATGAATAATTAAACAAAATGGAAGCCATGTTTGATAGTTGGAACAAAATTTCTCTTACAGCATGAATTAATCCAAAAATGTCCTCTATATTGTTAGTTAAACTAACTTATTAGTTTCAATAAAAATCAGTTTCATTATTCGTTAGCACCCTTTGGTCAGCTTTTTTATTAATTACATATTCCGAATTTCTGCACTGAAGTATGAGCACATTCATTAGAAACTTACAAAGGATTACAAACTGTACAATAACAACTTGACAAATCAAAGCACTTTTTTATTGTAATTTTAACGTGTCGGCGTTTATCTGCTCCAAAAACAACAAAAATATTTGGTTTGCTAAGTTTACTGGCAACAGTTGGAATTACAAGCTTTCAACAGGTAAAATTATACCATAAAATAAGTTTATTACATGACAAAGGAAAGTAAGCTTAATATAAAAGATCGTAATATGGCAAAATTCCGCCTGGGTAAACTTTAACATTCTTAAATGTTACGATGTAAGGTTTTTACAGTTGGGGTTTATTTCCAACTCGAGATATTTTAAGAAAACAAGAAGTCAACCCAAATTGCCGAGTGTCCTAAAAATGAGATATGGACTCAAGATTACAAACCCGCACTGTTCTAGTTCCCAAGAGAGTAAAAAACAACAGAAGTTTTACTTTATCTTTCTAGAGTTTTTGCACAAACAAATTCCTTATGGTTTTTATATTCTTGTTTTTGTTCTGGAGATAATACGTTACTTTAGGTAAAACAGGTTTAGTGGATGCGGTTAATTAAGTTTTAAAGTCGTTATCTTTGACTGTAATTTCTTCTTTAGACTTTAGTGTCTCTCATGAAGAACCTATGTGGTTCTTATCGTGCGCTTGAAACGTAACAATTACAATGTTATTACAGATTATAAAACGTACATAAAAACCACAAAGCGGTTTCTTTTATTTATCCGCAAGATGCACAATTGTTTGAATTTATATTACAACTTTGCCCGTTTACCTGAAACAGAAAGCATCTCAACTCGATAAATCGTTTTGCGCTTTAGTAATTTCGTTTATTTCCATTCTAATCTAGCCGGAAGTTATTAGCTCCAACAGACAACATGCTAGCAAAGCTTTGAAGCTATTATTGCAAAAAACACAAAAGAAATCCTTGAAGGCATAACAATTCATTCTCGTTGCTGCAAAACAAAACAACAACAGATTGGAGTTGCTGACTTCAAGAACAAAAACGAATCCATACATTTAGAAAACAAAAGTTTGAAAAAAATTTGAATAAAAAAGCAATCTGCTAAATATTGACGCTGCATCTGATTTATTAAAATAAAATATGTCGCCATAGTTGGCATATTGGCAACTAACAAGTCAGCACAACTTATCAATGATTGAAACAATGTGTTTACGGTTTCCGTCATGCTCACTTATATCTCAAAATCAGTCCAAATACTTAGCATGGTAAAACATTCAAATCATTTATGCGGTTTAATCTGTTTAATCAAAAGTGGAGAGCTTCCGCTTTATACAACAGTTTATCTAAACGTTTTACATTATACATTATCGTGGATTTTCTACTCCATATAGACAAACTCATTTGTTGAAAGAGATTTTAATATTCTGATAAATTGAACACTGAACCACATCAAGTACATATATTAATATTGATAACTCAAGCAAATAATCCTCATTATCATGCTTTCTACTCAAACCAGTAGAACAACGACAAATAGATTGTACACTTTGAGTAAATCCAAATGGTGGGTTCCACCCCAAAATTTTTTGTTTCTAATCTTAAATATTTTTACATATTTTAAACCTACATATGCTCGGAATTTATCACCCCAAATATTGGAGTCTCACATTGCCCCAGTGGAGCATGGCAAGCATATGAATTTTTAGCAAAAGGAACTTAATTGTTTCACAGTAACTCAATATTGCCAAATGTTTTCGGGCTGAAACGTTTTTGGTAAATTTTTCATACTATAGTGATTCATTCGTTAAATTATTACTAAACGAACAGCTCTGTATATATTTCTAGAAAAGATTATCTTCAAAAACATCGAAATTTTCAGAATTTTTCAAACAAATGGGTCTGCAACTCGCATGTTTTAGATTTTTTGGGAACGCAAAAAACTTGACCATCTCCAAGTTTTAATGGGCTATTTAATGCAAAAACTTGTTTGAAAAAATTTCGCGTAGTTGGGAAGTTATGCGTAAAAATCTTAATCAATAACTTTTGTCATGCAGACATTCATGCATTTAAAGTTGCATAACTTTTGTTTTAGAAGCTTTGGTGTGGTTGTTAAGGGCAATTTAGAATGTCAAAGACCAGTTTTACTAATTTCAATCACAGGTAGCTTTTGACCACCTCTGGTGTACAAATGGTTTTCAAATTGTTAAATGATAGACTTTTCCAAAAAAGTGCCCCGACGACGGAAAAATTGCCATAACTTTTTTTGCACGCAACATTTCAAAAATCTGAAAAACCCCATTTTAGCAAATGTAACTGTGATCATTCTGACATATCAGTTTAAAAAATTGCACTAGTGGTTGACGAGTTATAGCCCCAGACGTATAGCATACTTAGTCGATTTTCAAAATTTCCTAAATTTTGAGCTCATTGTTTTTTAGGTTTTAAGCATCAGAAAACATACAAATATTAGTTATAATGTCGATAATGAGCAATACAGACAGTTTAAGTGAACTAGAGTAAAAGATTTCAAGTTTTAAAAAATACCCAAATTTTGAAAATCGACTAAGTATGCTATACGTCTGGGGCTATAACTCGTCAACCACTAGTGCAATTTTTTAAACTGATATGTCAGAATGATCACAGTTACATTTGCTAAAATGGAGTTTTTCAGATTTTTGAAATTTTGCGTGCAAAAAAAGTTATGGCAATTTTTCCGTCGTCGGGGCACTTTTTTGGAAAAGTCTATCATTTAACAATTTGAAAACCATTTGTACACCAGAGGTGGTCAAAAGCTACCTGTGATTGAAATTAGTAAAACTGGTCTTTGACAATCTAAATTGCCCTTAACAACCACACCAAAGCTTCTAAAACAAAAGTTATGCAACTTTAATTGCATGAATGTCTGCATGACAGAAGTTATTGATTAAGATTTTTACTCATAACTTCCCAACTACGCGATATTTTTTCAAACAAGTTTTTGCATTAAATAGCCCATTAAAACTTGGAGATGGTCAAGTTTTTTGCGTTCCCAAAAAATCTAAAACATGCGAGTTGCAGACCCATTTGTTTGAAAAATTCTGAAAATTTCGATGTTTTTGAAGATAATCTTTTCTAGAAATATATACAGAGCTGTTCGTTTAGTAATAATTTAACGAATGAATCACTATAGTATGAAAAATTTACCAAAAAAGTTTCAGCCCGAAAACATTTGGCAATATTGAGTTACTGTGAAACAATTAAGTTCCTTTTGCTAAAAATTCATATGCTTGCCATGCTCCACTGGGGCAATGTGAGACTCCAATAATTGGGGTGATAAATTCCGAGCATATGTAGGTTTAAAATATGTAAAAATATTTAAGATTAGAAACAAAAAATTTTGGGGTGGAACCCACCATTTGGATTTACTCTTTATCTATGTGGGAAAACACTACACAAAGCGCATCAATAATATCCCAACTACTTTATTTCGCATCCAGAGAAAAAAGCGTTACGAAACGCTCTCGTTTTTTGTTGAACGTGAGGAAAATACTATTGCTGTTCCGCTCAGGAATGGTAAGACGCTGACCAGTAAAAGTTTTATGAAACTGGCCAAACATTTTTTTTATTAAGTTCTAACTTCCAACTTGTTGGCTCTGACCATTGGCAATGCAGCCTCAAGGGTATTAATTGTGATTCAGTTATTGTTCCAAATTTGGCTGAAAATGACTTGAATGCTCAAATACTTTTTTTCTAAAAAGTTGGTTTTTGGCCTAAAAAAAGCAATATATTTTACAGATCATCAATTTCCTTACAAACTTGCTTAAAGCTATTTTTGACAGAGGTAAATAAACAAGTTGTGTTTTTGAAAATGCTGCTGCTCTTTGGTCGTAATAAAGTTTCCATAATTAATAATTACAGAAGAAAATGTATAATTAATCAATCTGTATTGCACTGATGACCCAAAATCTGAATGTATTAGTTTTTGGCGTTGAAGTTCAACAAACGTGTGTTTTTAAGTTATCCTCATTATTATCGTGTTAATTTTTTATAAACCTATGTAACTCTTAATGTCATCATGAAACCGTACACGAAACACTTAAAACGAATGGAAATGTACGAAAATCCCGTATTTGCCGAGTTTTCTTGAGTCTACTGAAATGGAAATGGGTAGAGAAGCAGGTTTTATACACAAAACAAAAATGTATAGTTCACACTTTTTAATTTGAAATAAAATGCAACAAGACACTGCAATGAACCGTAAAGCTATAACATTTTGTTGCAACGGAAAATTGCTGTTTTGTGGAAATTTTTGGATCTAGTTTCATAAAATCTTGTAAAAAACGTTTAGGCTTTTTGACGTTTGTAAGCGTTACAATTTTAATCTGAAAACGCCGAATTTTTAATTTCAATAATTCTTTGATTCCCTATGAACACATGGAGAAAAGTTTCTATCTAATAAATTTGTAGGCATTTCTTGATGAAAAATATTATTGTTGTCGTTAAAATAGTCCATCCAACAATAAATTTTTTTCAGACTACGACTTCAAACTCTGCCACAAAACAGCAAAATACATTAAAACAACCCAACTTTCTTCTAATTAGGTAAAATTTCAAGTGCAGCTATTGGTTACAGTTACAAAATATTATCTGACTTTCTGTTTACTTCAAGCCAACAAGTTAGTTTGTCTCCTAAACACACTAGGCGTTATCTTGTTAAGTAAATCAGTGAAATGGACCAAAACTATCTACACTTGTATCCTGTTACGAACGTAGCAACTAGAGCAAAGCAAAACTGAAACCTCATTTCTCACAGCTTGACTAACAGTCTTATATTGGCCCTGCTTTTGTTTTCATTAATCTAATTGAGAGAGAAAGCTGAGAACGTCTGGACTTACGGCAGACAAGAAGGTGTCTGCTGCTTAGAGTGAGCTGAGGTGAATTGGGAGTTTTTCCTGTCTTCCGCCATATTAACCATATTCATTTAGGACACTAGCAGGAAGACAGGATAATGTGTAGATTATCTAAGCAATTTTGGTGGGAATAAGGATATTATTTGGTTTATTTACATTTGACTACTGAAGATTAGGAAGTGTTATTTTTTGAAGTGGAGATAAATTTTATTTACTGGCGTATGAGAAGGAATAATGTGATAGATGGAAGCAAGGAAAAAAAATTATCTGTTACAAAATTTGGCACCTTAACATAAAATCCAACAGAAACGTCGTTAAGACAATACAACTTTTACATTAAATGTTTCAAATATCAAACTTTATGAATCAAAAAATGAAATATTACAGAAAAATGCATACACATTTTTACAGATACTTTAAATCTAAAACGGAAACTGTTTTTAAGCAAATACTAGTCAAATTTTGCCTTTTTGTTCATACTCTGTACACTTTTTTACTTATTTCTGTTTCTTCCCTGTTTGTAATTGAAAATAGCAAAAATAATAAACTTAACGCGTGTATGTTTCACAATTTTCATTTTTTCATGGCTGCGAATTGTTATAAATAATTTCTATAATGATGTAAAATTTTTAAAGGGGTACTTGTTTATTCCTGCAAAAATAACTGGATAGATAGTATTACTATTGTGCAGTCTGGATGGATGTATTACGTGACAAAACATATCCTTTTTTGTCCGTACCCAACAAGCTTTCTAATAAACCAGACATCTACTTATTTTTCTATTCAAGCTCAAGTACACAGTTACATAATTCTTGACAAAATAATCCAATAATTCCTTGCTTCTGCAGTGCAGTAACGCTTAGAGAAAAAATAAACAAGGTTTTCTCTCTTCTTTAGGTTTTGTCTTCTCCTAACTTTCACTGGTGCCACTTCACTTTCCTTTCATCTTTTTTCTCTCAAGAAGAAAAAAGCCATGCCAGCTTCATGAACTTTGGTTTCTTCCTTCAGCCTGGGTGAAATAAGACCCGGGTAAGAATTGTGTTCACAAAATGTAGCCATATTAAAGTCATCTGCAAGCCATGCCACCATATACTTTACTATCTTTTCACTTTGCCTGTTTTGTTGCACTCTTTTCCTTTTAGGGTGTCTTTTTACGTTTTTACAAACGAAGTGGAAATCGTTTGTACACGGAAGACCAGAAAACAAGATGACTTGGTTTTCTTTCAAAGATATAGAAAGATAATGTTGGGTTGGATTACAAAAGCTGCAACTAGTAGTACTTTTTTTGTGTGGAAGCTTAATGCTGGGGACTTTGAAACATGTAAATGTTCAAATAAATGATTTAACTAGAAGAAAAGTGACATAATGCAGAAAAAGAAAGATGCTATGTTATGCTATTGGAAATGTGAATGATTCAAGAGAAAAAGCGCATATATATTCGAATGTAAGTTTAATCTAAATTTTGTGACAATATTCATATTAAACCAAAAATTAAAATAAATAAGATGGCCCAATGTTCACAAAACCTGTTAACCTACTTGCTCACGATTCAATATTCTTTAAACAAATAACTTCAAAGTTGGTCAAATTTCCGTTTTGTATACACCAACGTTTTTACAATTTTGCAATTTCATATATACTGTTACAGTCGTCATTGACATATATAGCATTTTAAAATAACCGCAAAAAACCTTTAAATTTAAATTCTAACCTCCAGAATATGAATACCATGTAGTTAATTTACTAAAATTACGGAATGGCTGATTCCATAACTCTCCACCAAGAGACAAAAACCTTTCACGTTAATAGAAAATGAAAACCTACAACAGTCTTGATTTAGATTGATTGTTCCTTTTCACATTAATATTGACGTCAACATACTGACTTTTCCCTACACTTGTTTTTATCTCTGTAGAAAAATTAAAAAGTCAAAGTGTCAGTATGCCAGTTCACTAGCAAATTAGTCCTGGTAAAGTTGGGAAAATCCAAAGCCAGAAAAGAAGAATAGGAAGTATTTTGCTGATATTGTTTGGTTTGCAACTTGATTTGTCTGTGTCGGGGGGCAAACGTACGTTTTGAGATTTGCTTAATTCAAAGCATTATAAATTATTCAACAAATAAACCAGATCGGTAATCAAGCTCCTTTTACCAAAATAAAACATTTAATAGGTTAGCACACATTAAATTAAGACGAAAGTGGTAGTTTTCCTTTGTCTTGCTCACTTACACACAGTCAGTAAATTAGTCTATTTAGCAAACTTTCCAAAACATGGAAATGACATTAATTTTTGCCAACTGTTGTTTCCTCCTGGATAAAATATTTTAAGTGCCAAGTAAGATATATAGAGGTTGAAATCCGTTGAGACAAAAGAAACCGTTACGCCAATTCCGTTGAGTGACGTGACACGGAGAGGTTTTTTTCTGTTGACGTTTAAGTTAATCCACTACGGCAGCGAAAAAAATAAAAAATCAGTGAAAAGAATTTTATTACAAAATGTCCCAGGTGCACAATATTTTCAAAATATGTTATATTTTCAACCGACTCTTAAGCTTAAACAATGTTGGCCAAACTCCACTATGGAAATTTCTCTTGTCAGCTTTTGGATATGTCCATTCAACAAAAAGTTTTTCGAGTTCTAGAGGACACTACATATAAATAATTATCTTAACTTTCCCACTTAAAGAGAAACCATGTGTGTGCGTTAAAAGCACAGCAGGTAGCCAAGTTCTTCTTACCCAGTAATGAATACGGGACCACCCGCTCGCTTTTCAATAAAGGAGACAAGAAGCTTTCACTTTCTCCTCCGATGAAAACTTTTAGTTTTACTAAAAAGCAAAACACTTTTATTGTGGTAGCCGTAACTGCAGCATCCAAATCCGTAAAATATTTTGACTAGAATTTCTAACGAACGTATAAAGTACTTAAGCGTTTCACTAGTCAGCTACAGCAACAAGAAGCTTATTTCTACGTTTATGGGTTGGATGTGGCCGCCCTTTTAGAGTAGCTGCTGAACATGAATTATGCATCAAAACTTAATTAAGTCCAGTAAACTAGCAGCAACATGACAGTACGGTTAATAAAGTTAGCACACAAAATATTCGAGTTTATCAAAAGATAGAAAAGCAACAGGGTCTCCACTTTGGAGTAAAATGGATTAAATGATGGGTAGAAATATGTTGAGTTTGTTTATTAGTTTACGTAGAAACGAGTATAAAATGGATTTTTGTAAAGTTGTACAATGAACAAAATTATGGTATATCTTTTGTTTTCAATTACATCTAACTGACTGTGTGTTCCTAAGATCTCCAACTTATTTTGGTAACATTACCTGATGGAGCGTTGAAGTACCTTCCGCTGAATCAGGAGGAAAATTTCGCAACTGACACTGAGCAATTACAGAGAAGAAAAGCAATCTGTATTAATTCGACGTCGATCAAACAAAAACTGATATATAGAGCGTATTTCAACCGACAGATTGAAATGTACTATGCAATTTGCATCTTAATCTGATATTTACTATAAAATTAACTGTGGGGTATTCGCTTGTTAAACTAGAAAGTCAAACCACAGCCGCTGCCACTACCATGGTCCACGCACAACTCTGTATGCTTTTCGTTGCTCCAAAAGGTTTTTGCACTCACTGAAAATGCAAACAAGAATAAAGATCTAAAATCCAGGTTTTTTCACCTCCAACAGAATTTTCTATAGAACCGGAAAAATCCAACCACCAACTAATAAAAAATCAATACTGGTTTGTATACACTTTTTTGTAAGATCAAGTGGGCTATTGAACTTTATGGAAATTGTATACATAGTTTGCTGGGATTGAGACACTCCACAAATGTCAATACAATACTCAATCTTTTAGCCATGTAGAAATCTTTCGGTGAGAAAATCAAATGACAAGTGTATAAAAAGCATTGAGATCTAGCCACCACTTCCCCTATTTGTTATTCATGGGCATTCAGAAAATACTGGATGGATTGACACAACCAGTACAAAAAACAAATTCCGATTTCGTATAAAATCTTGTGGATTGACCTTTCTGAATATATTTTTTCCTAAAAAAGAACCCGTTTTATTGAGCTGAAAATTTCGTGGGATTCTCACATTATTCAAACAGTTGGTACTGCTTCAATAGAGAAATTCAGACGTTGTTCTTCTCTCGTTGCCCACCTTGCCTCTCCTTTTGCGTATAAAAATTTGCTGTGCTAAGCCAATATTTTGCATGAATCTGCTTTCTTCCAACTGCAAATTGATGGGCGGTTCTAAACAATGCTTTTAAGGTATAATTTGTTTTACGCCGTGTTCAATCTAAATGTTGAATTGGAAAATTAATATTTCAATTTATTTTGAATACTAGAATACATTGTGTTGTAATTTTAGTATTGCAGTTAGCATACAAATTGACAATTTTTTCATGTTTCCAATATTGGTTTTAAACTACACTGGCATTCGTGTAGTGCTGAAATGGGATTTTTCTGGAACATCTGCTTCCAATGGATGACGTGGGTTAATATAGGTAAATCAACTGACAATAGCCAGAATGATGAAAGGTTATGAGCTGAGTAAATGTCCTCGGTAGACGGGTTTCCGACAAAAAGTGAAAATTTATTAACAGCTCAGGGCAATACGATTCTTCAAAACGGGCCATTTTCCTTGTAAATGGGAAATTGATAGCCCATTCAGGAAGGATATCGATGTCGGACTAAAGCCCAAAGCTAAAAACTGAAGATATTGACTATTTGATATTTTGGTGTGTGCACGAAAGCAATATATATTTTTGGGGTGAAATGAACGCCAACGATGGTGTTTTGCTATTAATACGCTGTCAGTTCTAAAACTTACATGAAAAGTATACGTTGGTACAATAAAGCTGAAGCAACTAAAAACATTTAAAGCTTTCGAATGAATGTGCTTGGTGCTCAATTTGCTTTCTTTTACATTTGTCTCATAAAACAGAAGGTATCCACTTTTATTTTCAAACATAAAAAGGCTGAATAGGGTCTTCTACCCACTGGATTTACGCTTAGTTGTAAAAAAAACCTCTTTTTCTGTAAACATTTTGTGTGACAACAGAACTTGTGGTCATTTTACACCCAAGAAATGTTGCCAGACGTTTTTAGTACAAACGGCACATGACTCTCCAGAGACCAATATTTCGACAAGGTTTCTCTTTTCTTTGCAGATGTTAGAATTTAAATGTGCTAAAGCAGAACTGACTTGAGAGTAGTGCTGTGGTATAGCAAGACATTCTAATTTTAGTCAATCGTCTAGTGTGCGCATACAAAAGTCTATTGAATATTTTAAAATTTGAAGAAAGTTAGAGGAAGAATCATCGTCATCGGAACGGTGAGTTAATCAATATTCGTGAATTGTTGTTTTTTCAGCTCCACATAAGCTTTGTTGCTGTAAATCCCTAAAGTAATAATGCAAACCTTTAGAAAGCAAGCGTGCAGCGTAGCGAAGTAACAATGTAGAGCTTTCAACAGCACTTTATTTTTCTGAAAAAAATTGCACTTGTTGCGGGAACAACGTCGTTCATGTATCCTCTTGAAATAGCACTCTTGGAGTAATCTAACCGGAAGATTTTACAATGGACATTTTTATTACTTGCTCCTGACTTTCTTATACAAAGGTCGCTGTTTGTTTTCTCAGTTTTGATAGTAGTTCTGGGTTGTTATAATCGGATAAAACTGAGCCATGGAAACGACCAATTTTTTTTTTGTGTTGTAAATTACTGGGTACCAAGGGGAATTATCTGAAGACTTCAGACTGAAGTGAAGAAAAACAGTAAAACTGAAATGGAGCTTTTGGCCTGTTGCATATTTCTCAGGTAAAATAACCATAACAATTTTAGGGGAACATTTCTTATTTTCCTGTTGAGGAAGCGGTCTTAACGGGGGTAAATAACTAATGTTTTTTCTGTTGTGTTGTGAACCGATTTCAATTTCTCTGCATTATACTTGTCAAAAGTTTTTGGTGTTAAGACAATTTATAAGGCGTTGTATTTTTGGTGGATAAATTATAAACTTTGTGTCATTAAAACGTCACAAGTTTTGCATTGAGAAGTTCTTAGTTCGTACATTTGAATAGGTTCTCAATCTGTTTTAATTTCTTGTGTGCAGTGCAGTGAACTACTTTTTAAGGCGTTTTGAAATCGAAAATTTGGATTCATGGAAATTTACTTTTGATTTAAACACAGAAAGTAAAATGTTAAAAACTAATATTTACTGCATGCTATGTAAAAAAATTGTCCTTTCGAAGTAAACAGTTGCAGAGAGAGTATCAAAAATATTTGTATAATATAGACCCCATAAAAGATTCTATCAATACCAATTTGTACAATTATCTACTTTAGATCACTTTTTCCCAACGGCAATTATCTTATGATAGTTGCACGTTCTTGAACGCGTATAAATATAATTCCACTATACAATTTCCTTTCTAAAATCCCATTCCCATAATAGCACACTAAATACTTACATTATAGTTTCACTATCTCTTTGTGCATGATTACTATTCCAATTATCAATTTCTATGCATTTCACCTACCTATAAAACCCTGACACTTGGTTGCATAAATAAAATAAACTTGAAATACAGCTAAAATATTTACATTTGTATTTTATTTTACATTTCTTCCATTTTTCAGTGCCTATTCTAATAATGCCACTATCAACTTATATTTATGCATTATTTCACCTGCTACCTAGCTAAACCACCCGCACGAAAAACTTTTTCCTCTCCTTCTTCCACAAAAATCCATCATCAAACCCAACCAAGAATTATCCGGTATCTTACCCTTTTTAACACGCCAAAACGGTAATCAATAACTGTCTCGCTCTCTCTGTTGATAAGGAAGTGGATATTGCAAAAGCAGGTTTTTCAATGACGATAAATACGCATTCAAGAAAACTGCACCAAAGAAGAAAAAAATGCTTTTACTACTTAACTTTCTGGTAGGTATACGCAATAATGGGAAGTAATTTGGAATAACTGATAAGCTGAAAATGTGAGTAAACAGAAAGTATGCGGAACGAGTATATTTTGAGGACTATATGGCATACACTGAGTGTGTGTTAGGGTTGACCGTCCACTCTCAAAAATCTTGATCTGATCAAACTTCCTGATAAGAGAAGGAAACCGTAAAAGCTTTCCGATCACTAAGGCTACTTCAACTTTTTATGACAATATTTACCAAAGCTTAGAATCATTATTCACGACAATGATAACATTTCCTAAGTATATATATTTGACAAGGGTGAGTATTTGCTTTGGTCAATGTGACAGCTAAAATAGTGCTGGAGTATTTGCATTTCCGGAGAAATGAACCGTGAACATAAAAGGCTTACTTAATAACGACTGGCAAATGCGCCAACAAATGTTTTATGGAACAACTTGTTCCGAACAAGGTAAGTAAACCAGAAACCGTAAAGACAGTTTAGTGGTATTACAAAATTTGCACAGCAAATACGCCATTGTTGGTTTAAACTGATATATTGCAAAAATGTATTTTTTGAATGTCTGCTTATTATGCGTGTTGGCGTAAAAACCTAATCTTATTTCTAGCCCAGTTTTTGCCTCAAAAAAAATTTTCGTCCTAGTTTTGCCTTTCTAGTTGAGCTTAAGTAATACTTTGTGCTAGCACTCAAAATGTATTTTACTTATAAACCTAATTTTGATGTACAGGTAAACCATCTCAACATTCCACTTGAGATCCTTCTTATTTCTAATCCTTTTTCTAAAGACCTGCAGTCTAAACGAGTTTCAGGAGACCAAGAACAGACCCTAAAATGAAGAGAGTATGTATGCACATTATCCAGCTAATATTGACATTGGAACAGCACTCTACTACTACCACCATTTCAGAAGAAAGTCAGGCTGAAATGAGAAGATTCATTTTTAAAGCTGAGAGATGAAAACAGCTAAATTGTATCAAAGGTACGCACCTGACTTAAAAACGTCAGGTCACATTCTCTAAATTAGCTTATATGTACACGATCCGCTTTCTAGACAAAAAAGGGCTTTTTGATGATACTCCTTCCTTCCTCAAGGATCTAATTTCATTTCACAGTTTATTTAGTACAAGAAACGAAAAAAGAAGTCATGGTACAGAATAACAGATAGCTAAACCTAAAGTCTTATCTTAGAAAGAAGGATAGGTAACGTCAACACAGTCAACAGTGAAAAAGGGTAAAAGGACAGAAATTAGATCTAAACCGATAACTTTTAATGGAGACACAGCTCTCTTTCCTATGGGCTAGCTCAAAGAAACAAGATCAGTGACGCAATTACTGCAACTGTTCCTATCACCATTAGGTTTAACAAGATGGGGAACAGAAAACATTGTTATGGGTAGGTTAGGTTATAAAGGATAAAACGTGCTCATATGTATTATTGTGTTATCTGGTTGTGAAACTTGGAGGGCTTGCAAATCGCAAGTTGCGATGGAAAGAGATTGGTGCTTTCAGTTTATCAGGTTAGGAAAATGATTTAGATTATTAGAAGTGATCTTTTGTAATTTAGACTCTTGGGTTTCTTGAGGAATTGTCGAACGGCGTATTTATATTGCAAGAAAGTATAAAACTCATATTTGAAAAACTGATGCTAAATGTAAATTTTGGAAATTGTAAAAAAACGTTTTACCGAAATTTAAAAAATATTTAAGTTATATAAGTTTTTTCTCACGTGTATTGTTTTTAATTTAAATTTGTAAGTTACAGTTTTCCAAATGTTAACTATTTTTGATTTCACACAGTTTATAGAAACATTCGAAGCCTTGCCGTGCTAGTTTTTTCTCCTTTTCCGCCCACAAGTTAATTCCAAATTCAACACTTTGCAGTTTCTCTATGATCCTTTCTATCTTCTAACATATTTACATTGAACCAAAATCCCATTTTTTCCTGTTCAGTCAACCTCACCTCAACCACTATTTACATTACTACGTATAAGCTTACTACCACATCTACTTTCTCCCTTCCAAATCCCACTGCTCACTAGTCTTCCCCTTCCCACTTTCCTCGCCTCATATATTATATTCTAGGCTGTTTCCTTGGTAAATTTTATTTTCTGTTGGTGCGTTATATGTTCGTCGTGAATATCTATATACGCATTTCTTGCATTTGCTTTCGGGTAAAGCCACCCTAAATAAAAACCATAACATTTTCACACAATGCTCACCTTCCAATCTATTTTTTTCTCCGTGAAATATTTACAATGGATGCTTCAATAAATTATTTCAACATCAAAGAAATACACTGTTGTTGTGCAACACCGCGATTATATTTATTCCAATGGTCCATCAACAGGAATTTTTACTTCCGGCCATATCTATTTTCCTTTGATCGTGATAAATATTTCCGCACTTTAAGCAAAATGGATTAATCTTTCACTACAAACAGTTCAAAACACGTAACATTCTAAAAACTGGCATACATCTATACCCTAAAACATAAATCAGTGAACCTAATCAAGCCATCTAATCCATCATATTTCAAAACACATTTTTTACGCATTAGACATTTTGTGCGTGTGCTGGGTTGCACGTGATGATTTAATAGCGGTTTATTTTGTATAATATGAAGTCGTAAAATGCTTTCACAGCTGTACCTACAATTGTATTTACAAGCTGAGGCTTTGCAATGGGTTTAAATGGTCGTAAAAATCAACCCAACTACTTTAGTAAACCAGGCATACAAGAATACATGCTTGGTATACATTTTGTACTGAATTTACAAACCCACTGAATTGTTGGTTGTCAAACAGTGGCATTCCCCAAAAAAATCGATCTGTTTTTGTCCACCAGAAAAAAAAAGAGAGAGAGAGAGTTTATTTTGCTATCGCGATAGAAAATCCATTTAAAACGGTTTTGGACAAAATTTGCTTGCACTTGGGTTTCTTTCTGAATCGTGCAAAGTCTTTAAAAGCAGTGAATTCATTGACCAATCTCTGAGGTTGCGGCATATATTATGTATTTTCAAGCGATGTTGATTATAAATACAGAAACAGAATAGAATTTCGATAATGATTTGGACAACCAGTGGTGACAACAGTAAACAGAAAACAGCATGAAACTTTTTGCGGCGTTTTGGTTTGCAGGTTTTCAAAGTTTTTCTGTGGTCTTGTCCATCTGTCCAGTGCTTTTTAAAAAGTTTGGTGGTTTCAACATAACCAGGAGAGTTGTTTGGTTAGTCAGTTGGCCCCCGAATAAATGGATGGACGTAAGTGGGAAAATGGTGTGGTGAAAACCTTGGTGTATAAATGCATGAATACATGTATAAAAGGAGAAAAAAGTTTTTGAAGTGGTGTTAAAATCAGAATATGTAAGTGGTGAACACTATGAACAACAAACAACAAAACTAAAAGAGAAAAAACAAGAGAGCATTTTCAATGTTATTTGGTGAGTGATAATTGAAGATAGGAAAAGAGAAAAAATAATTTGGGAGAAAATGGACTGGATTGAGTAGTGAGTAGCGTGGCAAGTGCAGCAAAAAAAGTGTCAAAGTGACATAGACAAGACTGGAGGGGGAAGCAAATTGACAGAAGGTACGTTTTTCAGATTCGGGTTTAGTGGACAAATATAGGTAGAAAAATATAATGCAATGGTTTACTTTTCAGGGGAGAAAAGCAATAAAACTAATGTACAATTTGGTTAAGGGCAAGGTCGTATTTTAGAAATGTAAAGATAACAAGTTTACACTCAGAGCAACAATAGTAACTAAAAGTTTTCTCTGGCGTGATAGTGATAAATATTTTTTTAAATTAAAGTTGAGAAATGCTTTTAGTTTTACGTTCTAATTCACTTTTGTAATGCAAATTGTTATAAACCCGTTTTTATTAAATGCCGCCTGCATTAATCTTAAATAGGAGTGTTTTTTGATTGAATAAAAAGTGTGAAATTATACTATCCGTGTGTTCTACAAAAATGAATAATGAAAATGATGACGAAGCACTTTTGACAGTTTGCATTATTACATCCAGGCTAAATTAACTGAATGAAAATGAGTAGCATTAAAAGCACCATGTATTTTAGACGACAAAGTGCAGTGCATGAAATAGAAAAGGGAAAGAAAAGCTTTTTGTACGTTTCCTCTTTCAACAAAACCTTATATTCAGTTAGGTAGAGAAGTAGAGCTACTGTATTGAATACTGAGTTGGGGGAATATGAACAATATCGGGCAGGATTTTCTCTCCCGTTTTTCTCGTTGTAGTGAAAGCACAACATTTTTGGCTCACCGTGGAAAAGTAAAGCCTGCTTTGCTCTAGATATTCTGTAGCATTAAGTGGGGCGGTCTGAAGCTCTACCTTTCTCTGTTTTCAAGAGTGCGTGCGCTGGTTACGTGTTTTGTAGCTCGAGTCGAGTAGTATAAGTGGAGCAGGTTGGTGGATTGTGCTTTCAGTGCCAGTCTGCAGTTCTCGAAGTGAGCATCAAAAGAGGGGAAAGCGCTGCAGAATTTTTTTTCTGGCTTGCGAAAAAAAAGTGCAAAGAAAAACTACCCCGCACGGGGTGTTTTTTTGCAGTGCAAATTCAGTGAAAGTGGAGAAAATGTTTTTATTCTGTTAAAAGTTAAATTTCTGGAATATTTTTATTTCCGACACAACTAATTTGAACGTTTGGAAGCTACAAATTAAAAAACGTTTGAAGAAAACATTAAAAAATGCGTTTTTCCAGGAGAAAATAATAACGTGGGTAATCTGAGATTCTGAATCCTGTGATGTTCCCCGTTTTAGAGATTGCTCCTAGATAAAACATTTACTAGGTTTAAGTTTGAAATTCTCCAATCTTTTTTCTTCTTCAAACAGAGATTTTTCCCCCTACAAAATTATCTTCGTTTCGGTGTTGGCTGCTTCAGTGTAGTTTTTAGTTTCTACTTCACTAATTTCTTTACCGATCTCCAACCTTCTCTTCTTCTTAAGAAATGGAACTCTAGAAAACTTGTGCCTGTGTGTGTGCATTAAGGATTATGCTTTTTGATACCTATCTCTTTCAGCCCAATACTCTACAGTTTTCCTTCTTAAAATAGATGTGCAAACTGTGAAATGAAATTAAATAAGCGAGTACAAAAGCAGCAGGAAAAATTTTCCCCTGCATAAAATGCAGCTACGGTGAAAACTAAGTGTTTCTGAGGAACGGTGCGTAGAATTTGACATGGACGGCAAGACCAATTTGAAAGTCTCTGAAAACAAGAATAAAAGTCATAAAGGCTTTTCACATTGTTCGACTTTAGATTCTAAGTCGAAAATCTTTTTTCTTTAGAAGCAGAGTTTCCTGAGTCAACATTTCTGGCTAATATTACACACTAGTTGTTAGCCAGTTTGGGTTTTAGGTACTTGGTTTATAGAAGAAGGTTAACTTGGAAATAAGGTTGCTCAACTGGAAATATTTTAGAAGAAAGTCTTGCTTTCTTTGGAGCTTCCTGCTTTTCTTTTCAAACCCCAGCACTTAACAAAGCTCAAACCTACATTTGATGTGCCTAGTTCATGGAAGAAAATAAGAGGGTGTGTGTGATTCTTTAGAGTGTCAACGGAAACAGGAAGGAAAAACGCAGCAACAGAGAGCACCCTACTTTCTCCAGTCTATGTACTACGGAGTTTAAAACACCGAAATTTTTCATCCTGCGGCAAAATACATCTTCATACGTTGAAAGAAAATCTTAATCTGTGATGAAAGCCGTGTAACCCGCGCACAGACAGAAAGATGAACATGTTGTTTTAGACGTGGGTGCATGTTTTATGCATTAGCTTAAAAAAGTTAAGTGAAGTTTCTTGGTATTATTTTAGAACTACAAGTGTTAAAACAAGTACAAGAAAAAAGTGGAGAAAGTTGAATATGAATAGAAAGGCAGGAAAGGAGTTAATATTCTTTAGTGCCGTCTGACTTTTTTAAAGTAGGAAATATAATACGTTCCTTGGGAAAACTTTCTTCTGAAAAAGAGAATACACCAATATAAAAAATGTTTTTGACTGCTTTATGGGTAAACCGTCTTGAATGCAAGAAATATTCAGCTAAAAATGAAACTTTTTTGTTAAAAAGTGTACAAATGCCCCAGGAAAACACAACTTTACATTGCAATGTTGAACGCACAGTTATTAATACTGTAGTTAAAATTTCTCCAAGTAGAAAAATTTTGGTGAAAAATAATAAATTTTAATTAGATTTTTTAAAATTGAAGTAATTCAGTGAAGAAATATGTGCGTTGTACAGATAAACGATCAAATGAAGTTTGTTAAGCTGTTGGCAGTTATTCTCTGCGTCATTGGGTCAGGTAAGTGCAAAAATTGTATTTTATTGTGAAACTAAGTAACAGTTGCCCACCCCTTTGCATTTTTTTCCTAGAATGCCACAAAATATTTGAACCGAACCCCCTCATTTAAGATTATATCAGAATACATGGCAATTATATAGTTGATTTTTTTCTTTTCTCTCAGTATTCTCCGGTGAATGAGCAAGAAAAACTTGATTACATGACGGAGTTAAGGGAAAGTTGATAGATGTTTGCTTCTTGTTTGAGGATAATTGCTGGTGATAAAAATCACCAGCTAGAAGCGTGTGTTAAGCACCAAGAGGTATTATAATCTTTATTGCGTGGGCAAACATTATAATGTTTTTTTGAGGTCTTGGTTAATCCAATTTATGGTAAGGCACGAGTCGTTGACTAAGTTATTTCATTGAAGCCCGAATTAAGGTTCTATTGAGTTTTGTAAGTGTGAAGGAAAAATTCATGAAAAAGGTTGGAAGCCATAAAGCTTAATTGGAGTTGTGTAGTGTAGAGAGCTTGTAGGAGTTGGATCAATCACTTAATTTTGAAAAGGTGGGCAGAGTATTTTTCGTAATCACCGGCTTAACACCCTGTTTGCTTAATCGTGTAAATTTCTGGAAGGTTTTTACGTGACAAGGTGAGTGATTATGAGTCATTGGGTTCATAAAAAGAGAAAGCAAGAATATTTTTTGTGTACTCTTAGCTGCAAACACTTTTTTCAAACGGTGTTCTAACCAATCCACCAGAAACTTTTACAATATGTATTCCCGCATTATACATGTCACATTCCTTGGGCCTAAGAAAATCTTTCTAAATTCCCATCTGAACTGTCAGTCTAAGGTCATAGGAAATTTTAGGAAAAGTAGCGCAAAAGAAATTCAACGGAAGCCACAAAAGCAAGAGCAAAACAAAAGCTTAAAATGTAATCCTCTTTTTGTGTCCGTGCAAAGCAAGCTTAGACGCCTTTCTAAAACATTTAACTTGTCTTTCAGTTCTTGTGGCCAATCCTTCCACCGAAAAGTGCAAAAACTTAGAAAAAACAATACAAATACCGAAGCAACAACTTCCCCACAACTTTTGCCCCTAAATCATTCTACAACTTTGTCTGCCCAAAACGACCAAAATGTTGCCCGACCTGAACCAACAATCAACTTTCTCCAAACCAAATACATTCTATTTCCATAGAAGCATACATCTTTCTTTTTATATTTTTTACAGTGGTGGGCAAGCTGCATCTTTCCAGAGTGCTTGTGCCACCCTACAAAATGTACCAAGAAACGGCGAAACTGGAATGCCCTTTCGATCTGGGCAAGGATCGCCTCTATGCTGTCAAGTGGTACAAAGACAATGAAGAGTTCTTCCGCTACGTTCCTAAATACCGGCCGCCTATTCACGTGCATCCAGTGGACGGCATTAACGTGATCGTAAGTAGTTCAAATATTTGCTAATCAGCCACGGTACAATAAACATCGGTTACAAAAATGTATTTCCACTGAAATATTATTTGACTAAAATAGTGTGTTTGGTCAACCAGAAATGTAAATAGAGGGTTTTACTCCATTATTTTCTCATCAACCGGACTATACATTTGTGTCAATATTTTTTACAGAAGACTTGGCCAAAACCGAACGAAATTTGTTGTATTTTTTTCGGTGCAAATGTTAAGCAATCTAGTTAAGCCCCTAACAACCACCACCAAAAAATAAAATAAAACAGTTTTAACATTATTCTCTCACCCAGAAAACCATATAGAAAGGTTAAATGAAAATATACATTATTTTCGGGTCTGTTCCAACAGAACCTCCCGAAGAAAATAATGGTCAAACTGTGCAAATAGATTTGCCTAGAGAAAGTTGTAATAGGAAAAATTGACAAATTTCACGTGGTCGTTTTGTACATTGGTCTTGTATTTTTCCACAAAATTGTATTTATTAAGTTTTGCCCGTATCGCAACGGGATGTAAATAGCGGTTGATTACATGACCGAAGGGGTATCTACTGCGAATTTGATAAGTTTTTTTGGAATGTAAATATAATAAACAGGGAAAACATAGTCTAACGTAGACTATACTAGTGTATTTACCGCGATATGTAAGATTGAATTGATAAGTTGTACAAACATAAGCAATTTGGTATTAAGCTTTAACACAATTTTGAAATTAAATTTTGCGGAACACGTTGTTAGCAGAGCAAAATAGGTGAGATCGATTAGAGTGTTTTGCTGATTTTGAAATCAGTATATGGTTTAGAAGTTATTGCGTTCTAGTAAGCATAGTGTATTTCTGTGATATCAACCTTATTCATCATCCTAACAGCAGCATTAGCTTTGAAAGCAGGAAAAAATGAATAACATTTGGACAAGGTCCGGTGTTGAAATAAATTGATGATATCCTCTTTTATGCCAGGATATGTTATTTAGTATCGAGTTTTGACGTAAAGATCATATCAAAGATAAGTAGGGTGTGCTGCGGTGGCTTTTATTGCTTTTACGCAATGCCTGCATAAAAATATTTCCCCTAATAGGGTTATTGCCTTGCTTTTACAACCACTGCATTATTGGTGCCAAGAGCAACATGAGCTTAGAAGAAATATGTCATTACCTGAAACATGACAGTATAATATAAACATAGCTAAAATTGTACGTTTTGTAGTAAATTGGATTTGAAATTAGAATGCGTGACGCAATAATACTATAGTGCTCAGGTGGTCGCTTTCTGAATTTTTTTTTGAGTTTTGCGGCTTTCAGTAAAAAAAGTGAAATTGTTTGGGATTATTCACTAAATTAAAGGTATTTTGTGCAGTTCAATACCAAATTGAAAACTATTGGAATATTATGTATTACAAAAATCTGAATAAGTGGCATGTTTTTAAATAGTTTGGGTTTAAAACCGGAATGCATATAGTTTTCAGTGGGTTTTGGCAATGACTCTGTTTGTCAACCTTGAAGGCTTTTGTAGAAAATTGATCATAAGTGTTGTAGTATTGCATACACGTGATGTGGTGTGTGTGGGTTCAATTAAGATGAAAATGAGAACGGAGCTAGGATCAAATGTGGAATGAAAAACGGTAAATAGCTCCGGGCAACAATTTTCCTCTGCTTCTGTTTGAGAGCACTAAAGCCCGACACTAAATTTAGGTTTTTATTTGCGCATACGAAACGACAAAAGCAGGTTTTATGTTTTTGTTTTACAGGTTACAATTATGAGAAGGTGAAAGTGACTGACAGCTTTGGTCATGCACGAAAAATTATTTGGAACAAACACAACAGCAAGTAATTATATATTTAGAGCATAATCGTTGTAATGAAATGGTATCAAGATATATTTGTGCCGGAGAGGAAAATAAATTAAAACATGTAACATTTATATGAGAAGTGGATGCGTGCAATGCTGGAGTTGAAAATCGATACAACTGTTGAGTTCTGAAAAAGTTTAATGTGCAATACATGCAAAATAGGCAGGTTTGCCAAAAAAGTTTTAATATATTTTATTTTCAATTTAAAGCCGGTTTTCAGCGTTTTTTCAGGCTTTGGAATTCATGGTTAAATGGAGCAATCAATACAAAGCAATGTTCCAATTCCACGCCGCATCACAAATCGCTGCTGATGTAGAGTTTCTCTCCACTGCATTATTCCAGCACTTTATAATACTCCGTGTAGCAAAAGCATTCAGGATCATTGGTTTTTAAAGGAAGCGTGAAAATAAATTGGTGGAAAATTGAGGCTTTTGCTTTTGACCATTACCAAAATCCAAGGCAGTCATGTGTGTGGTGGCTTTCACATTTCAAGTCAGTTGGGGTTTTTAGTATGTCTCTATCGCAAAGTGTATTTTACAACCTTTTGTAGGAACCGCTATAGAACATTACACATCACATCATTTTTGGAATAAAAACTGGTGTGATTTTCAATGGAATGGGACCCATACAAAATAATTTCAATTTAATCGTAAACGTTGGGTTTGGAATTTGTGCAAATGGTGACTTGTCTGTTTGTGTTTGCGAGTGGGAGAATGTTTTAAGTAGCTTTTTATAAAAAAAGCTGCAAGCTGCGTTGTGGTGGATGGAGTAAAATTAATAAATTCTTCAACACAACAAAATCTATGCTACGTACAACCAATACGTTTAACTCATTTTTTTACCAAGAAAGAATTCCAGTTTACCAAGTCAATACAAATACCGATTTTGATTAGGGAAACAGCAACCAAGCGTATATTGCGTTTCTAGTCTACTGCGTTAGAACCACATAACTGTTGGCGTATGTATTGTCATCCTACTTGCATATTAAATTGACAAGCTATGCTTTTTTCCTTCGGCAAACAAAATCAACCAAATCCACGCAATCACATGTTTTCCTGCTTTTACAGAATTTTCCTTTTTGCCAAGCACATGTTTGTGAAAGGTTCTTCGAGATATGTTAGCTGAGTACTTGGGGGCCCAGAATAAACTCAGGTGGAGAAACTCCATTTTGACGTCAAAAGTAGTTTTTGAAATAGTCGGTCCAAACTTTTTCATATGAGCTATGGAGTTACTCGCTTGCATCAGATTACGTGACTTTTACGGTTCCCACAATGTCTAGTTCTTTCGCGGTGACTAGACTTACGTTGACGTGCTAGCTTTGCTGCTACCCCTAACCATATAGTGCACACATTTGCACATTTCCGCAGACAAACGCGTAGCCACAAAAAGGAAAGTAAAAATATTTAAAACGGCTTCAGTCTTATGCTGAGTACGTGGTTGTGAAAGCTCTCATTTAACTTCACACTTTCTGTGTTTTTACCCAGCAACCTGTCTTGTGGTACAGCGCAGTGCGAAACCATAAAAACACGGACAATGTGTTCATAATATTACATTTCATGCACGTAAAACACCATTAAAGGATATTACGTCGTCCCATATTTTGAATATTTTTTGCTGGGTTAACAAGCCACATAAATAAAAATGCAACAGGCATGCGGAGTAAATGTTTTGTTAGATATACGGTATGATTTGTAAATTAGTTATGTACATGGTTTGATACAAAGCCAAGATTTACGCAGCTCACTGTCTGAGAAAGAAGGCCATAAGAGTAAATAAGAATTTCTAAGCTGTGCACTGCAACGCGTCACGAAACACAGCCTACTTACTATTTTACAGAGTGTGAAATATCTCTACAGGCAAGCTTAATATTTGTGCTTTGTTGAGCGTGTGCAGTGAAATGTTAAAACGGAAAGAAAAAGAGAAAAAAACAGAATTCTTCACTTTCTTTGTTTTGTTAGGGCCAAGTGCATGAATGTATTGCAGTATGGATACAATTCCTAGAGAAAATCGGATAAAACATATTTTCGCTTTTCTTGAGAAAGACTTTCAGATTGTCTTAAAGCAAAAACGAAGAATGTCCAAAAATATTTCGTGTAGAAAATTTCAACATAGTTAGAAATCTACTTCCAGCGTTTTCGTTAACTGATTTTTTATTTTTTCAATAGATGGAAGGCTCAGATCAAAAGTTTGTCACACTCGGACCACTAGATCTCAGGTACACTGGCGTTTACAAGTGCGAAGTAAGTGCGGAAGGACCTTCATTTACTTCAGGGTCGGGCGAAGGTCGAATGACAGTTGTTCGTAAGTAAAGTTTTACACATCATTTATGCTACAAATTTAAATACATCATCTCATCATCATCAAATACATAAAATATCTAGAACATATTCAACACCTAATGGCAGTTAACATGCATAATATGGTCGTCTATTCTTCTCAATTTCAGATTTGCCCCAAGAAGGCCGCCAAATCAGCGGCAAAATCCGAGACGAATATGAAACCGGAGAAACGTTGGTTTTAAACTGTACATCAGCACGTTCATTTCCCCATGCCAGACTTTCTTGGTACATTAACGACATTCCGGTAAGAACATTTCTGTCCTGCCTATGCCATCATAAGCGAACAAACCAATTATAAATTTATTCTTTGCATGCCTAGTAGCAATTATCTAGCAATATTTGTCCAATTTTCTCTAAAAAATTGAACGAACTCTGAACTGTTTAGAAAAAATATTACGAGAGCAAAAAGCAAATTTATACACATATGTTTTCTTTCGTTTTTTCCAATTTACAATTCAGGTTTATTGGTCATTCATAGCAAGCAAATTATCTAGGGGAAAACGGAATGAAAATGAAACTTAAAAATTGGTCTCTAGAGACAGCTTTTCATGCAAGTTACCTTGCTATGCATGCGTTTGTACCCAGAAGAAAGTAAAACAGGTGCAAGCGACGATTTTTACAAAAAAATACAACACAAGTATCTATTTCTTGGGCCACAATTTCATGCACCTAAACGACGACCATGCAAACGCGTTTCTAGTTATTTTCAAAATTTTATTAAAATTTTATTCATTCGGTGTTCGGCTGCCCCAGAACACTTGTTTTAGTAAAACTTGAACGAGAATCTGAATCTTTCTTGGGCAGAAAATTGAGACAAATTACCAATGTATCTCAATTTTACTTTATAAAAGTATGTGAGAACATAGGACCAATGCGAAATTTTCTGTTTTCGTGTGACACTCAACTTTATGGCCTTTTAAAATGGATTTACGATACTAAAATATGTGCAATTTTCAAATTTCCGTTGTTTGGAAGCAACTTTTATGGGGGTTGTAATATGTCATCATTATTTTTATTGTTATTGACAGCTGCACATATATCATATAGTACGTGGAATCTTGGCACGTATTTTCACCAGCCTGAAAATACAGTGAAGAATTTAATGTGACTATAACTTGTCCATTCTGGCCAATAACTTACAATGGAACTTTTTTTATGAACATACCTAATGACTAAATCCAGCGTCTAAATCGCGAAAACACTTGTATGTAGTTGTAGTTTAAAAGAAAAAAATGCTCTGAATAATTGACAAATTTGCATGTTAACAGCAAATTGGCAATAAAAACGGGGTATTTTTCAATTACTCGGTATTAAAAATTGACTAGTGGGGTTTTTCTTTTCTCTATTCTTTAGATTGAACAAGGAGTAAACGAAATCAAGCCTCGTAATCGAACTGCGGGTCGACTGCTGCCTACAAATTTACAGGAAGAGCAGTCTGAATCCACGCTCAACATTACCCTGGCTCCAGAACACTTTAATGAAAACGGGGAAGCCAAAGTAAGATGCATCGCCAGCATTTCCACTTTGTTCTGGCAGGATGGGGATGAGCGTGTGGTGGGCAACTCCAGAAAGACAGCGACCGACTTTCACTACAGCAGCACAAACAGTTTTAACAGTGTGGCTAGTGCTCCCTTGTTTGAATACAACAAAGAAGCCAGTCTTTTAGGTAAGGGGAAAATACTGTTTAAATTGTACGTCGGTTATGCTTTTTGGGTTAAAAGTTTTATTTTGAAATATTTAGTGCGAGGTGAAGGCAATGCAACCACGAAGTCAAGCGTTTGGAACGTTAGCATTGGACTATTTCTGTGTCTGTTTGTGGGCCACTTTCTTCCCATTCCAGTTTTAAGTCAAAGTACCTGCAACTACAACAGAAGATAGCTTCTAGTCTAGAAGTTCTAGACTGAACTAAACTAAGCATTTACGTAGTTATGTATGGAAGATAAGAATTTACTATCGGTTCTTGAATTTGTCACAACATTTGTCTTGAATTTTCCAGGGCACAATAATAGGTTAGTTTTATAAAAAATACAATGGTGCACTAAACCATAGCTAATTACACAAAAAAACAAATCTAATCTGTCTGACCTGAATACGCAAATTATTACGTAAGTTGATAGAAACGTTCTGTATAAATTTTTTTAAATGTAACTATTATCTACATTCTTCAAGGAGAAATATAAAAATAAAGATCGATTTGTTAAAAGACAATGTAATTAAGGCATTTTTTCACGTTTTTGTATTGTTACTTTACTTTTGTCTATTAATTTACAATATGAACAAAATAAAAACAAAATTTAACTGACTCATAATCTGCCTTGCAATTTATTTAAATTCATATAAAAATAGTAAAATGCTTTAACTGACTTGATACATTTCGTTTGAACTGGTTAACTACTGTTCAGTTTATGCAGGCTTGAGCTTGTGGCTGGAAAACACTAAGAAAGTCATGGGTAAAAAGTCCATAACTCAAAATGATAAAAAAAGCTTTTTCCATTTTTATGCCAGGTTACAAATACATATTCTACATGTTGATGACGGGTCACAAAATCATTTTTGCTTGTTTCTCGACTATAAAACAAAAGCAAACACAAAAATTGTAGTTGTTAAGAAAATAAATTTGCCACAAAAAGTTTTATGAAAGAAAACACTCTTAAAACAAGATAATTTAACGTACGTACAAACTCTAGGAGAGGGTGGCATGGTGATAAAAAATTTTTTGCATTCTTTGATATAAAAAACTTTTTGCAAACCCAAGAATTATCAAGTTTTCTCGCAACTTAAAAAAACTATTGTTAGCTGTTTTGTGCTCCAACTATATAGTAATTTTTTTTTTGCGTGTCTAATTCACAGGCAACAGATGGTATTACAGGCTTTAGGAAGGTAAGATTACATGATAAAGTTTGTTTATTACATGGTAGCAGAAAGTAAACTTCATTTAAAGGATTTTATTGCAAATTACGTTCGCATAAATTCAAACACTTTTTTTACTCGTAAATGTTACAATATAGTGGTTTTATTTTGGGTTGTATTTCCAACCCGGAAAAAATTGTAAAACCAACAGTCAGCACACCAATTTGCTGTTGTCCGAAATGTAACGTGGCTTGGACATCTTATATTCAGTAAATTCAACCAAGACTATTGGTTCCCACGGGACAAAGCAAACTGAAGTTTTACCTTATCTAGATTTTTTCTACAAACAACCGTTACGGCTTTTACAATAGTTTGTTTACTCTGAAGACAAGTCGAGTAATTAAGTACAACAGGTTTAGTAGCCACCGTCAATTAAGTTTTAAAACCAAAAACATCTTTTATTTGCAACCTGAAATATTTTGTGGCTATATCTTGTGCTTGAAATTGAAATAATCACAATTTTATTAAACTTTAAACAATTTGTATTTTAGCTTGCTTCTATTTTCTTAGATGCAGAACAGACTCAAATAAATTATACTTTCAAAAACAGATAAAAAGAATTATGATTACACTATTATTAGATATATGGATGCAAGTTGTATAGAGAGGCACTGTGCTGTTTTATTATCATAGTAACCTTACAGTCAAAATATTTATCTAAATTCAGTAAAGACCTACCAACTTCTTTCTTTCACACAATCGGTGTGGAAAGATTACCAATTACAAAACCATAACAGGTTCTTCATATGAAGCACATACAGTTGTTCAGTAAAAATTAGAATGCATATTATAAAAACTATAGCTGTTCAAACAAAAATATGAACTGTTTAATATTTTACGTATAAACGACTATCTGGCCATCACGTTGTAGTTAGTAATGCATAGTTTAACAATTGTCTTTCCAAACTTGCTTGCCTTACGTCAATATAGTTTCATAATGGCATGAAACCATATTATTATCACATAAACACGATACGAAAAATTGTTGCAAAATGACGCCACAAAAATAAAATTAACACGTGATAATCTACTCTTGAGATTGTTGAGTATTTTTAAAATACTATTTTATTTGGATTCTCGGATATGTTTTCTACAGTAATTAGTAGCCAACATTGCAACTTGTAGTGTAGTTTAGATTTCTGCATTTCCTCAAAATGGCACTGATTCAACTGCACCTACGGGTACTACTTTCTTCAGCAACTGTGTCATTTTCTTACTCTCACACAATTTCGACAAATATTTGGCCGTAACCTCAATAGAGTCTAAACTGACCAATTCTTCTCCAAAAATCAAAGACAAACAAGCACCTTTCCATAGTCTCTCCGGAACATTCATTCCTCCCACTTACTATTTCCACTGCATATTCGACACTTGACTGATGACAATAAAAATATTGCACTACATTATGTACAGTACTAGTAACCACGTATGGATGTTATCCGCCTTTCCACTCACAATCTGCTTTTGTTTATTGAACAGAAGCCTATTTTTGTTTTCCTGTGCTGCGTTCTCTACTAGCAATATTTTCTGCTTAGCTCTTCTTCAATAGAAAACTTTTTTTATTCTGAAAGGGAAAACATAAAGCAGGTAGCAACAATGAAAGCAAACAATACTGTCTACTAAGCAAATAATAATGTGCCAAAGTTTTCCCATAAAAAGCTTTCTTTATCGTAGCCTTAGCAATCGCAAGATAATAGAAGTATCTAATTCAACCCATTCATTTTTCTTTTATGTATTCTTTTATATAATTTGTTAAAGCTGAAAAGAGAAAAGCACGCGAATTATTTTTCTTTCTTTTGTGTTTTTGCAGAAATATAGCAGTGTACTGGAATTTTGCAGGTTTTGCGTTTGTTGTATTTTTCACCAAAGCACAACGCACAAACAACGAAAATGTCAACAGAAAAGAACGTGTCACCTGATTTGTTACCTGAGTGGGAGGATTGGACAAGTGAAAACGCGTATTATTTATCAGGCGTACTTGAGTGAATGGCTTTCTAAGGATAATATGAAGAAGGAACCATGACATTGCCTTTTTATTACGAAAGGTATTATCACCATATTTATTCCCCGTGATACCTGTATTTCTGGTACGCGAAATACGAATTTCGTGAGTCTTTACTGTCGCCAGAATGCATCAAGAACCATATTAAATGAAACCATCTCATTTAAAACTGATTAATTCACGTTAAATTGACATACTTCTTTTTACCACGTTATTATATTACACCACGCACGCAATACGCAATTTTCTGTCATTTGGAGAAAGTTGAAATATTATAGGTAAGTATAAATAAATAGTATTCTTGATAAAGTGCCACTGGTTAGCTACCAACCTATAGAAAAACCGGTTGTTTTGACGTGCATAGGAATAGAATATTTTAGGCAAGGGTTTTGGATTTCTATTTTCTCAGAGACGGCAGGGACTAAGTGGATCGATCAACCTGTTTCAGGTAACGTATGAAAATATTTTCGTAATACTTTATGCGGCTTTCAATCTTCTCAATATTTGAATAGGATTGTCAGATAGATAGAAGGAGCTGCTTTGAATAGATTTCTGGTACACCAAATGAAAAATTCGTATTATGTCAGTCAATTTTCTCTCAGATTTTACGTCAATAACTTTATGTCTGGAATAATGAGGATATGCTGAACATCTTTTATACTCCAATAAATAAAGTGTTTCTAAAAATCAATTATTCAGTGTAAATATTGCAATTTGTGAAATGAGTTTAAGCTTTGTTAAAAAATGATACTACCTCATAACACTTTTCAGTTCCTAAAGCTGGAAGTGATTTTACGCTCCACTTTGAATCCATATTTTCATTGGGAAAACAAAAACTGTTGTATCTGATTTAGCACTTTCCACCTATCAACAGTTGCTATAGCTTAAACAAAAAACTAGCTTCCGTGTTACTTGTACGAAAAACTTGGTTGAGTGATTTTTGACTTTGTCCCAGCGTAACATTTAAAACAGAAAAGCATGTTATTATAACTGAACTTTCAACCGGAATAAATTTGGAGTCAAGCAGAACTGTAACAAAAAACAGAAAGCATTTTTAAAAGATGGATATTCATAGTAAAAGGTGATATGTAATGTAAGTGTAAAATTGATAACATTGCCACTAAAGCATATTGAGTTCTACTTTTAGTTTTATTGAAACACAATTAATTATTGATTTACACCGGATTCAATACAACTGAAAAAATTAATTCTATCCAACCTGACGTACAATTACATACATCATGTATTTGTTTTTTATCAAGTGGCGTTTGCCTTGTGTCAATTTTAATTAACAAAAATTGTTATAACACCCTAAAACATTTTTTGGAATTGAAAGAACAAAAAATATGCTCAAACGCTCTTATTCTTTTGAGTTCACAATACTTTTCTTTATTATTTATTCATTGTAATCATAGGATCCTTAAGTAATTGGACTTGCTTCTACGTCCAAGCTTTTGTTAATATCATGTTGTTAAAATTTCAAAGTCGTGCTGATTGGTGTTCGCTTTTATATTCCATATGACTTGCTATTATTGTTCTTGGCACTAAAATTTGGTGTATGATGACAGGGGGATTTAATAATTCTATTAACGGGAATATAATTCTTGTTGCTGATGGAGTCAAACATTGCTTTATTTATTGAGTTGGATCACGAAACTATTAACGTAAAGTAATATATCAGTCTATAAAATTGTTGATGATTGTGAAGGGTTTCCGTACAAGTTATGTTATGATTTATCTTTTGAAAATGTATGAGCGTTCATTTTATCGGTTTTTTAGTCAACAGTAGAAAAATCTGTCCAACGTCCTATTGCTATTTTAGTCTAGTATCAGGGGGTGAAATTTCACCACCCTTACCTAATTATTTTTTTCCAAAAATTAACACAGGAGTGATTTTTAAATTAACCAAATTATCTGAAAAAATACTCGTTCGAATCAGAAAAAATTGCAAATTTTTCAGTCATAATTGCAAAAAAAGTAGCATGTGTTATTATAAAGCTATGCATAATTTAATGTTAAACTTTTCGAAATTCGATAATTCAAAAATCTCGTGCTGGAATTTTTTGCAAATTAGCCAAAAACTAGCACATTTTTTGTAGATTCAGATATTGTAAATCGCATGTCTGGCGTTTTAGAAACGCAATCAGGAAAAAATAAAACCTACAAATTTTACCTGATTTTTGCATATTTTTGAAATTTTGAAGTACGGATATTAAAACGCCAGACATGTGAATCATACCATCTGAATCTACAAAAAATGTGCTATTTTCTGGCCAATTTGCAAAAAATTCCAACACGAGATTTTTGAATTATCGAATTTCGAAAATTTAGCATTAAATTATGCATAGCTTTATAATAAAACATCTACTTTTTTGCGATTATAATTAAAATTTGCGACAATTTTTTTCTGATTCGAATGAGTATTTTTTCAGATAATTCGGTTAATTTTTTTTTAAAAATCACTTCTGTGTTAATTTTTGGAAAAAAATTAATTAGGTAAGGAGGGTGAAATTTCACCCCCTGGTACTAGACTGTATTCAAAATTTCACACAAATAGCTTAGTGCTGTTAGCTTTACATTTTATCAGAACCGACTTGGCATAATGGAAAAATCAAATAAATACTTACCTGCAAGTCTGACTCGTTCAAATTGTCGGGGGAAAAATAGATGGGTTCTATGCTGGGTTGTCCACTGGTAAGTCTATAGATGCCGAGGGATTTTTGACACCTAACTAAGTCTACTAAATAACTGATGACAAGACTTGGCCTTCGATATGACTCAGCAACACTACCACCCAGTTTTCTGCCGACGTAGAAAAAGGAAATGGGAATAAAAGATGGGGATGATGTAACACAAGATCGGTGGTTTACTTTTAAATGAACTCTACTATTTTATTCTCAGCAATTAGCCACGTAGAAATCAAAGGGAATATTTCTTACAAGGGAATATTCATTGAGAAAATGGCTAAACAGAAAATCTCTCTCGTCTTGAGAGCTTCAAGGCTAAATTAGATCTGTCGGTTCCTTCCTCGCCTTCCCCATACCCAAGCCAAGTCGGCATTCTCCGCTCGGAAGCGCGAGGGGGAACTTGAACCACACACATTAATACATTTACTTTTAACAGAAAAGTACACTTGGTCTTAACCTAGTTACATAGTTAATGGTGTACGGCACAGAGGGTGCCGTACCAAGCATCCTACAATCTATCTTCTATCTATCAATCTTCTGAAACTACACAATGATTATGCCGACAATTGCCGATCTTTTCGAAAAAACAAAGAAAAATTATCAAAAAAGAAAAAAAAGGCTAAGATCCGGGGTTCAAAGGAAACTCTAAACAATCATAGTGAAGGTGACCCGGTTTCTCGCATTTGAGACAAACAGGAATTCGTTTTCCATTTGGTAACACAATCGAATACAAGTGAGACTTTGCAATAGGAATATTATAAAAGTTTTCATAAGGTTCGAAGCAGGGTCTTGAACATCTTCCAAGCGGTAGCGACATCAATGGAACGGGTCCACGGTACTGTCCACGACCACGATTCGGGAAACGAGCACATCCTCTTGCGGTTCCTCTTGCCTTCATTCCACGTGAAAGATTGTTGTAGCCACCGGGAAAGGGATCTCGTAGCAGCTGGACTACAGGGGACCTTGCCCTACGCGAAACAGGGTTGCCAGTCCTTGGGGGACCGGGTATTTCCTTCGGTGCAGATGTTGATGGGATTTGAGGAACAGGTTGTTCTCCTTGAGTCGCTGCTGGTGCTGATGATGGAACTTCCAGGTTCATTTGTGCTACTGCCTCCGTTACTTCTTGATCGAGCTCATGATCAATCTCTTCAAAGCCAGCAGGAGGAACTCCCACTACTTGACCTTCTGTGACACCAAAACGGATCATTTTTGCTGAGGACTCTGAAAAGATACAATGACATTGGACAACAGGGATTAGACATTTCATTATGAAGAAAAAATGACTATTAGACTGACTACCGACCAAATTTTTATATCCTTAATCTCCAGATGTTCCTGCTGATCCTCCTCCTCCGCCAGCCCTCCGCGACCTTCTAGTAGACCTAGAATATACAGAAGGATTATACCTGTCGGGGGTTTTAATTGTTCGCCCAGACCTTGACCTTCTGACCGTTACAACACTAGAATCTGACTCGGAATCTGTATCAGTTTCGCTGACACGAGAATTTGGAACATTAGGAACATGAAAAGGATTTTGAGAACTAGTCGTAGCACTTTGTATTACTGAATTTGAGGGTAACACGGGGTTTACGACTGGGGAAGAAATAACAGAAAAAGTAGGTACCATTACTGACTGAGAACTAGAAAACGGAACAGAATACTGGCTAACAGATGTGCCAGGAATACTGATATTACTTGTTACTGGAACATAAGAAAAGGGCAAAGAGTGAGTCTGTTGCGGGGTTCGAGAATCACTCATTACCAAATTTAAAGGAGAGTTACGACTACTGACGTGACTACTATGTACAGAAAGATTATCTTGAGCATTTTTTACACGATTTCTACCGGAGCTTCTCGAGCTATTTACACTAGAACGCGGCCTACGAGAACTATGCGAAGATAAATTAGAAATACTACTTACAACAGATTTTTTATGACTTGTAAACGAAGTTATAGAAGGAACTACGAACTCGTCATCTGAACTACTTACACTAGAAACAGAACTACTACTATATTTACAATTTTCTTTGAAATCATCGTACCATCTCTTCATTTCACGGGTACTAACTATACGCTCAGACTTGCCATGAGCGGGTCGCTCAAGCACGGGTCTGACGTCAACTACCTTGTACGTTATAGGGCCTATCTTATCGACAACTTTGAAGGGTCCTATCCATCTTGGCTGCCATTTCTGCACTTTGCCAATTTCTTTTCTGGAAACTTTCAATAAAACATTATCACCAATATTAAACTCTACATGTGGATGTTTTAAATCGTATTTTACTTTGGCTTCATCCTGTGCTCTCTTAGAGTTTTCATAAGCTACCTCCGCTGCTATTTTCGCTCTTTCACGAAACTTCTCGGGGTTTTCGTTATCCACAAACTCTTGGGACACAGGGAAAATGTTATCTGAGGGGAAACGGGGTTCTCTGCCATACAAAGCATAAAAAGGGCTCATTTTAATAACTTTATGAATTGTTACATTATACGAAAATATAATATCATTCAAATGCATATCCCATTCTTTTTCATTCTTCATCTTCTTTTTACCCGTACCACGCTGCAAAATATCGTGACTACGTTCGCACACGGCGTTGGTCTCAGGATGCGCTGTTGAGCAAAATCTAAGCTTAATTTTATACTCATTGCAAAATTCACGGAAATCTTTCGCTACAAAACACGAACCTTGATCTACCACAATCTCTTTTGGAACAGAGTGCTTAGTAAAAATGTGATCTTTTAAAATTCTGATCGCTTCACTCGTGGTCTCGCCTTTGCATGGAAATGCTTCTAAATACCTTGTTAAGTGATCTATTACGGTGAGAATGCACGTGTGACGCTTTGGGTGTGTTATAGGAAAGGGACCAACAAAATCTACACCAAGTCGATAATATGGGGTTTTTGGGGGAAGAATGGGTTGCAACGAGCCTGGAGACGGACCGTTTCGCCTATTATATAATTGACACGTTTTACAACTTCTTACAAATTCGTGTACTGTTTTAAACATTCGGGGCCAATAGTATCTTTGTTTCACCAAATTCCAAGTCTTTTCCAGACCAAGATGTGAAGCATCTCGATCATGTATCTCATGCAACAAATCTTTTTGCAGGGATTCTGGGACTACGAGTCTCCATAATCTACCATTTTCATCAAAACCAGCTTTATACAATACTTCAGCTTCAAGCTTATAATCATGCAGCTTGGATTTCTTAACGGGGGGTTCTGCGTTTTCATCCTCTTCTAACAGTAAGAGGCTTTCAATAATGGGACGAATCTTTGGGTCAGCGTACTGTAAAGTACCAAAAGCTTCCACTTGAAGCGCACATAGGGAAAATAATTTTTTATCAACAATAGCACACAGGCTATCGAATTCGTTTGCTTTCTTTGAAAATACTTCGGGGTCATTCTCAACTTCAGGGGCTATGTTCCTACTCAAGCCGTCTGCGTCAGCGTGCTTCCTACCACTTTTATGGACTATATCAAAATCATACGGCTGCAAAGCCATCGACCAACGAGCTGCACGACCATATAGATCTTTGAAATTTATTAAACTGCACAATGCTTTATGATCAGTGACAATTTTGAAGTGTCTACCATACAAATAAGGTCTGAACTTTTGAATGCTGAATATTACCGCAAGACACTCAAGATCTGTACTGGAATAATTTGCTTCATGCTTTTTAAGCGCGCGAGAAGCGTAAGCAATAACTCTTTCTTCACCATTTTGTAGCTGAACGAGCGTACACCCGAGACCAAGCCCTGAACCATCACAGTGAATCTCTGTCGGGGAATTCTCATCGGGGTAACCTAAGACTGGGGTGTTGGAAAGGAGATTTTTTAACTTTTCAAACGCTTCTTGGGCACTCTCATCCCATACAAACTTTACATCTTTGGACATGAGCTTATGTAGGGGTTTACAAACACGGGCAAAATTAGGAATAAAGCGGCGGTAATAGCCACATAAAGCAACAAAGGACTGTACATCTTTTACACGCTTGGGGGTAGGGAATTTTTGAACTGCACGGACTTTATCGGGGTCTACTTCGATTCCATTCTTGGAAATAATATGACCGAGGTATTTAAGCTTAGTAAACCCAAAAGAGCACTTAGAAGCCTGCAATTTTAAACCGGATTTTGACAAAGCATTTAAAATTACTTCTAAATTTTCAAGGTGATCTTCGAAACTTCTAGAAAAACAAACTATATCATCCATATATACTAGCGCTATGGACCACTTTAATCGTCCTAAAATACTATCAATCAAACGCTGGAACGTTAAGGGGCTATTTGATAAACCAAAAGGCAAAACTCGAAATTGATACAAACCGTCTGGCGTAATGAAACTAGTTTTTTCCTTGCTATTTTCTTCCATCGAAACCTGGTAAAAGGCCTGATCACAGTCAAGAGTGGAAAACCAATTCGCACCTCTCAACTTATCTAACGTATCATCAATTCTTGGCAAAGGGTAGCTATCCTTCTTTGTTACCGCATTTAATTTTCTATAGTCAACACAAAACCTGATACCACCATTTGGTTTCCTAACTAACACTACTGGAGAAGACCATGGCGAGTTGGAATGCTCAATTACTCCTTTTTCAAGTAAATTTTCAACTTGCTCATTTAAAACATTTCTTTCGTGAAAGGAAACTCTATAGGGACGCTGCTTGATTGGCTTAGCATCACCAGTATCAATTTCATGCTTGACTAGAGGACAGTTACCTATTTGAGGATTTTCAGGGGAAGAAAAAATATTTTGATACTTTCGTATCAATTTAAACAAAGACGCTTTTTGTTCGGGGGTTAACGACTCACCGAACTTAAAGTGTTCTACTAGTTTCTCAAAATCGCTATTTTCCGAGTTATTTTCAAGCTTAGAAAGATTTTCAGATTCTTTAGCATTTTTAAGCACCTCATCCACATTGCAAATAACATTTTCATCGTTATATTCAAAACAAGCACCTACAACTAAACGTTGCCTCAATTGAATAGGTCTATTGGTTGGATTCAGCACATAGGTACTTGCATTACCATTTTTTACTGTCACGATCGATGAACCTATTGCAATGTGCTTGAGTGCTTCTGTCGACTTGGAAGGGAAAAGTACTACATCACCATTGTAGTTACGAGCTGTTCTCAATTTGAGCCGAGTCATTGACTTTGGAGGGATCGTTACACGATTCTTTGTAAAAAGCGAAAAAAGTTTTTCTTGAGACGAGCCACTATTGTTTGAACTGGAAGGGACAGAATTACTACTACTGTTCTCAGAAAAAGTAGAAAAATTGAAAGGAAAGTCATCGTCATTTTCCACGAAAAGCGATTCTGTGACATGACTATTTGCATAATTAAAGGAAGAATGAACATGAGGCAAAATATCTTTACCTATTTTAATTTTCTTTGATCTACAACAAATGCGAACATGCATGGCTGAAAGCCAGTCCATGCCGAAAACAACATCATTTGAAAGAGAAGGAACAATGTAGAAAAGCCAAAGAAATTCATGACCATCGATGGTCACCGGAATTTCTACCTTTTCTTCAACAACATACTGTTGTTCATCATCAACGGAAAGATTAATTGAAAAAGGCTCGATTTTACTACGACGGAAAAGATGACTAGGTATTTCATCAAGTACACGCGGGTGTATGGCACTAATCGTAGCGCCAGTATCAATGAGAGACTCTTTTGTCAACGAGACAATATTCACAGGCCAATTGAGAACTACTCGTTTGTATTTCTTATTACCATAATAGACAGGATACAAACGACCATTTACTTCTGTATATTCAGGAGCAGCTAGCGATGCTGCCTCTGACGAAAGATCAATATCATAATCAACAGAACAGATAGGAAAGGGAGTAACGATAGAAGCGTCTAATGAGGACGGAATACAGGAACTCAACTCATCAGGAAAACTACTAACATTACCAACGACTGAACTGTTCTTTTCAGAAAAATCTTCAAAACTACTACTATTTACATCACTATTTACAAACGACGACTTTAATGGCTTTAGCCAACTTAAACTATCCATAATACTGAAAGGCGATGTGAAATTTTTCAAGTGAAAAGGGAAAAAATTAACATAACCTCTATTTACATTATTACTACTACTACGAAACGAATTACTATTTACTACGCTGCGGTCCCGCATCCGCAGCTCTACGCGTTTCCCTGGTTCTGACCATTTTGATTATCTACATTGTCATTCTGATTAGCTTCAGGTACTACCACTGCATGCATCTGTTGCTGGTTATTCGCTGGATTCTGTTGACCATTGAACCTGTTCCTTCTACCTCCTCTTCTACCTAAGCCGTATTGTTGAAATGCAAATGGGCTAAACTGAGGATTCATCACAAAAGGAAAACCTGCATTGCTATTCCCTAACTGTGGAAAAGGAAAGAACTGATTCTGCGGCATTTGCATTATAGGGAAAGGATACTGCCAATTCTGAGGAAAATTAGGATTCTGAGGGCGAAGACCTTTGTTCTGAGGTGGAGGCAAATTTCTAGGGAGAGGACAATTTCTCTGGATGTGACCTACTTCACCACAATTGAAACAAGAAAAGGAACTATTTTTAGAAGCACCGGCGGTTACTTGAACAGCGTTAAGAGAAGCAGGGTCAATTGAAGCAGAAGAAGACAAAGCATCCTTACATTTTTCAGAGGGAACTACTTTCTTGGTTTCACTCAATACCTGGGCATACCTACGAAGCCTATTGAGAAACTGATTCACATTCTCTATTTCCTGACTGGAAAAATGTAACTGCAAATCTGGAGGCAAACCTCTTCTCAACTGCTCTACTTTCCTTTCTTCTTTCATGCCTTTGTCGATTTCCTTCAAAACCGCTAACTTCTTGGTGACGTATGACTGAGGGTCATCGCCAACCTGAAAAACTATCTTTCTATTCTGCTGCTTGTGTACTGCTTGAAGAGCAGAATGATTGAAAAATTCTTTTAGCTGCCTAGCAATCTCATCCCAAGTTGTATTGAAATGTTCCTCATCATCATCTATCGAAACAGCAAAATTCTGCGAAACACTAGTCCACCAATTTGAAGCATCATCTACCAGAAACCTATCGAGACTGAGAACTGCGTACTTTTTAGAAATCCCAAACGCCTTAAGATCTGTTTCAAATTTCACTAACCACTCTACAGCACTAGTCTTTTCGTTGTACCTTCGTATAAGTTTAAAAGCTTCAGGGAGATTTTGCGTAGGAAAAGCGATAAGGTTCTGTTCTTGATTACCTTCTTGTCCTACGTTAGCATTATCTTGATCACCGGCCATGATGATTGACGATCACCGATGGGAGATAATAAGTGACGATTTGAAACTGCTTACGGGGGTTTCCTGAAGAAGTTTGATGAAGGTCGGGCTAGACTGGGAGAGGGTGAGGGTCAACAGGACTCTGAAACAACAATGACAATTGTACGACACGCATTAATATTTTGGGGCAACAAGAGAATAATAAAATTCACCAATTTTCTCAATTTTTACCACTACCAGGGTATTCTTTTTACCAAAATAAATTAACTTTTCTCTTGCGGGGAAATTAAAACACTAAACAAACTCTAATTCTGGTTTTCATTCGTTAAATCTACTACAGAAACCATCTGCCAACTACCATTCACCAACTGGTAATTTTGAACAAGGATAGGATGATAACCAGTGATCTGAGCATTACTATCGTTTTTCTTCATCGTAATAACTTGAAGATTTTGAGCATCAATCATTCTAATGTGAATAAAAACTTCTGAATCATCACTAGACTGAGACATCTTTAAAACTACTATTTAACTGAATTTTACTAAAAATCGAACAAAATCTCTAAACTGCTGTTTAAATTCACTTTTAACAGCTTACTCTACTTTAACACTGAAAAATCTCACTTCACTATCTCAAAAAAAACTTTAATTCTCATAAAAACTGAACTAACTTAAAGGGGGGACTGGTCTAACTAAATTCTGTGAAGGGAATTAGTTTAGCCTATCAACCACAAAATTTCGGGGATTTCTAAAACCCGAAATTCATCATTAAACACAACCACAACCAATTTTACCACTACAAACTACAAACTCGGGGGGTCCTCAAGCACCACTATAATTTAAGGGCGGTGTCGGTCTCACTACCCGAAATAGTAATCTCGATCAGGGACCACCTCACTTGGTCCACCTGAAAAATTCACACAAAATACTACATACATTCATTTAAAATTATAAACCTTCACAAAATGAATGAAAAATAGAATAAGACAGTTATTTTTATTTTTAACCACCAACCACCGACCACTTCTCTACCAAAAGTTGAAGACTCAGGAGCTCCACCGCCACCACTGCTGGACTGTTGTCACTGGAACTCCTCCGGGGGATCGGACTTCGCTCCACCACTTGTCGGGGGAAAAATAGATGGGTTCTATGCTGGGTTGTCCACTGGTAAGTCTATAGATGCCGAGGGATTTTTGACACCTAACTAAGTCTACTAAATAACTGATGACAAGACTTGGCCTTCGATATGACTCAGCAACACTACCACCCAGTTTTCTGCCGACGTAGAAAAAGGAAATGGGAATAAAAGATGGGGATGATGTAACACAAGATCGGTGGTTTACTTTTAAATGAACTCTACTATTTTATTCTCAGCAATTAGCCACGTAGAAATCAAAGGGAATATTTCTTACAAGGGAATATTCATTGAGAAAATGGCTAAACAGAAAATCTCTCTCGTCTTGAGAGCTTCAAGGCTAAATTAGATCTGTCGGTTCCTTCCTCGCCTTCCCCATACCCAAGCCAAGTCGGCATTCTCCTCTCGGAAGCGCGAGGGGGAACTTGAACCACACACATTAATACATTTACTTTTAACAGAAAAGTACACTTGGTCTTAACCTAGTTACATAGTTAATGGTGTACGGCACAGAGGGTGCCGTACCAAGCATCCTACAATCTACTTCTGAAACTACACAATGATTATGCCGACAAAATCAAACGTCTGAGTATTTATTTGTTCTTAAAACACTGGAAAGGGAATCTTCCGTTCCAGGTAATGAACGACAAAAGAAGTTTAATATACCGTTTTATATCAAACAAATTCAGTTTGTTGGCATAACTCTTGCATAAAGATGATGCCGTTGTGGAAATATATAAACAAAAGTTGGATACAAAATGAACAGATACCAATTGCAAAAACGCATGCATTTAGTGTAAAGAAAGCATTATTTCTACGTCAAACGTGCATATTCAATTTTTTGTTTTAATTTGGTTACAAATTACAAAAATTACTTCGAACGGTCATTTTCTCAGCTTAAAACAAGCTTTTGGCACAAATAAACTGTTGCGCGTTTAAAAAAATACATTATACAATATATACAAAAAGTGTCATTTGATTAATATTGTTCAAAGTTTACCATTTTTTGTACTAAACCGCATTTATTAACCGTACCCCTTTAAGGTTTATCCGCACACACGCATTTATCTCTCACTCCTTTTTCTTCATCTAAGGATATTGTAAAATAGGGTAACCTAAACTCATCATTCTAATGGATGCTCGCTTAATTCAACTTTCATTCGTTTTTCGCTTTTCCCAATGGACTCCAGTACGTGAAGCGGATTCATCAAACCAACCAAGGAAAACTGCCGAGGTATGTGATATATTATCTGCCAGGAATGAATTCTGAACAAACTTATTTTTTAAGCCTACCAAGGTAGCCTCTAATCCTTTGGGAAAGTCAACTTTTGCCGCATTTTTATCCACACGCTTTGGCGGATAGAAGCGTTATCATCCATGAGTGCGCGTCATTTAAGTTTACAAGTCACTTATTTTAAGACAGTGACATTGACGTCATCAAGCCTAAAAAAATTATGTTGTATGTATGTTTATGAACTGGACGTTTTTAGAGTTTGGGGTATTTTAAATTCAAATTTGTGCAAATTCGCATTATGACTTTAAAAAGTATTAAAAATTTTAATGTGAATTTTGAAGTCTAAATAATTTTGTAGCACAGAAATTTTTGCATTTTTGAAGATTCTTCGTGTTTTTACCACGTTAATTCTAATCGATATGTGCTTGAGGAAATGTTTGTTTAGAATGTTTGGTTATGTAAGAGTAAGGCAATGCACTGCGAATTGGTGATACTGATAGGATATGTGTATAGGTATCTTAGTTGTGATTTATAAATATTTCAAGCAGATTTTTTAAAAAATGTTCATACGTCATGATACCAGCTAACTATTACGATTGTTTTATAGTATAGGTAGAAATGCCCAACAAAAGAAAAATATGACTCCTGATTTGTTAAGATTGATAATAAGCATTATAGTTTTTCTTATAGATATCAACTTTCACATCAAGAAAAAGGTCCCGGATAAATGCTCGTAATCTAAAAATCCGTATAGGTGCAGTGAGTCTCTGCCAACAATTGATCTGAGCTTCGATTCAAGAATCAAAGTAAATGATTTAATGTTGGTAATTCGTCAAAATGTCATTCGATCTATCTCCATAAGTTCTTCTAGTGCAACTAGTACCAAGTATATATAAAAAGGAAGCTATACAGTATAAATTGAAACCAAAGCAATTTGCTACAACCACATCTACCGTAGATTAAGCACACGAAACCAATTTTAAATTGAAAGCGGCATCGAGTGGTGACAACGTTTTTTCAAACATTTGCACGTCAGGCCTGGCTTTAGTTGATAAACAAGCATGATGAAAGTGTTGCTGGGCTAAAGAATTTGTTATTTAGTCAGCTTGAATGAAATGGGATTTATGTTAAATTTGCTAACCGTTTTTGTACTAATACTGATTTTTGAAAATACTTTTGACTTCAGATTCAAATATTTTTGTTTTTGTTAGGAAAGAAACTAGTTAAACAGATTGTTTTTACAAATTCGTGAAACTGTTTTGGAAATTCAAAAATAGACTTCACGTAGATTCTTTTATTTATTTCCCCGATAAAATGAAATAGCTGTATACTAAGCGGCTTAGCATAATAATTCTGCTAGCTCGACATTTGCCTGCTTTCTATCTCGCTCAAACATATTTCTGGCTAGAAACCAACTTGCACTAAAGATTTTGTGCTAAAGTAAATAAGTAATGTAGAAATCCTGTGGGATCTCTAACTTTCTCCGTATTTACACGCACTGCATCATTTACCGAAAAAGTGTTTTCAGGAAACTTCTCCATTACACATTTTTGTCAGATGCGGAGTAACGAATGCAGTTCTTTCTGAATTGTACTGGTCAGCAGCAAAGTACGTATTCAAGTTTCAAGAGAAAAAAATCTGAAGCGTCCTTTAAATAATCTTGACTTTTATTAAGGACAGTGGAGTGAGTGGCTGATAAGTGGCTTTCTGGTTTTTACAGCAACTCAGCAATGCATCTTCTAGGGTTTGTATGTGAGTCATTCAAAAAATATTTATTTGATTGAGTACCTTTTGTTTGGATTGATCATCTTCAGGTTTTGATGAATGGACATTTTGTGGCTATTTTGGGAATTAACTGATTTTATTATTTTGTAAATGTATATAGATGGAATAATAACCACTCAATAGCGCTGAAAATGTACAGATGAGCGGATTCTTCACGAAATGCAATTAACTGTGTGGTGTTTTTATGCAAAAATATGAGATATGGATAATATTTTTGCTACACTTCGGTTCCGATAGGTGTACATTCACTTTTATTCAACTCGAATTTAATATTAGATGGATAGTATGATGAGACAGACGTTTATAATGAATGCAGGGCTTTTGTAGATTTGCATTGTTTGTCAGTAATAGAAAGCAGCTAATTGCTGTGAACTCTTAGATTTAATATTTCCAATAAGCAGTTTGGGCAGAAAAAGGCTAACATAAGAAAAATAAACCATGTCACATAATAAACAAAACGAAGCATAGGCAATGTGAGCAAAAATGAAATGCTTAAGTGATTGTAAAATATTGCTAATTAATCGTAGGTTATGTTATATTTTTAGAATAAGGAATGTAGAAAACAAAAGGTAAAGAAGAAAATAGTACCCTGCGAATAACCAAAACAAACTACACTATAACTTCAATAGTATCACAGTGGTTCAATCAAATCATCTTATAAGTTCGTATCGTGCTGAACACCAAACGTTACTTTCTACGTCGCAAAAGCTGCACAATAAATTAGAAAGTTTAACATTAGGAAATTAGGAAACATGTATTTTGACAAAGTAACTGCTGTGTGGTGTACAATTATAGACAGTGACAACTGCTTCTAACTTCAAAGAACATTTGTGTAATAATCTAGAATATCTGGGTCTGCTGTTCCCCAGCTTGGTCTGCTAGTGCTTCATTCTTTCTACACAGTAAACAGAAAAAAAAACTTCAGTGCTTTTCTAAACTTCTTGCTTGCATTTTGTCATTGCCTAATTAAACCAAAAAGGAGCATTACAAACGCTTAAAGAGAAAATCCTCTTAAAATATGCTGAAGCATGCAGGTAAGCTAAAATGTTGTAAACAAACGTTGATTCCAAAATGCAATAGCAACTTTCTCAAATGTGGTTTTGTCGTTCTGGTGGAAGGTATCATAACCAAATAACTGGTTGCGTCAGCATAATTAGTATATGCAAAAGTATAGACTAATGAATCGCAAGAAAACGGGTTTTGAAATATTGGTATCTTTATGGAAAGTAGTCCATGATTATACAAAATTTCTACTCACGCTGAATTCATACTCCAAAATAATGAAAACTGCAAACTTAATGGCTTTATCAGTAATGTCAGCCGGCTTGAACTACATACTGCTGCTACGCTAATTAAAAATTAGAGTTGATGTAAATTTGTCTGACAAAATAACAGAATTGTAGTAAACAAGTGTATGTTGCGCCCTTCTACACACTGAGTACATACGTCCCTCTGATCTACTATTCTTTCTCCATAACTCATTCACATTGCTAATTAAAATCCAAATTGCACAAATTCTAACAACTTGTCAAGCCCAGCACCAACGCTATAGTCAATACAAAAACTACATTTTTCTGTACGCTTTCCGACTTACAAAACCAATACTTCACTAACCTCATTAAACCCTGAAAAGCCAAATATTTCACACAAAATTGACACAAGTCAAACAGTCTTCTCTTTTATTAACAATTTTGCTCAAACATTCATTCAAGTCCACCTCCAAAAAATGCCTACATATTTGACACTTGACTAATGATATTTTTCTCCTCTGCTGCTTTCGTGGCACCATACATCTTAAATGCATTATCAGCAACAATCTCCTTTCTTTGCACTGATGTTTGATGTTTCACGCCTTGCACATTACGAAGTCTATTCATAGCAGCAACACTGCCAGAGTTCCCTCCTTAGTCGAATTTCTTTAAGCTTATTTGCACAACAAAACCATTTTCACAAAGGAAAACGAAGAAAGCAGGTAATAACAGCGTGAACACACATCCTAAAAATAATGTGCGAGTTGTCATCTTTTCATACAAGATTTCTTTAAGTAGCTGTATTGTCATGGTTATAACAAGACAATGGCAATGCTGAGCAAAGAAAGCTTTTCATTTTTTGTCTTGGTTGTTGTTCTTCGTGAATTCAACTATGGTTTTTGTTGTTCTCTTTCTGTATACATTTTTCTTTTGTAGAAAAAGGGTGACTGTTGTGAGCTGAAAGAGAAAGAACAAGCTTCTCAATTGATTTGTGTTTAGAAACGAAATGTGAGGTAGGGGAAAGCATGCAATATTATCTGCTTGACTGTTTGAAACGTTACAGGCATAGTACCCCCAAAAAAGTAAAACTAAATATATCATCGAAAAGAAAAGGGATTGCTAAAACCCTTACATCAAACTGTATAAATTTCACATCTGCGTGTAATAATCTTTTATAAAGAACTCTCAACGTTTTACCTGCTAACGATGTATATCCAAGTTGTATTCAATTAAGTAAGCATCAAGATAATGGACCTTGGTCATTAAATTAATTACAGCAAATGGAAATAAACATTTGGTGTGGTCACTGCTTACAGCAATTGCTTTTAATCCATTTTCTCTGATGAAGTACACCTGTTTCCAGTGTGTATAATCGCGGGTGTGTAAGCTGACCTTCACTTTGTCTTTATCGGATGTCATTATGTTGTGCACTCACACAAATTACACATTTACCATTTGTGCAAAGGAAAGTGTTTGAAGGAATGTGTTTATAAAATACATTAAAAACATAAGGTTTTACACATGATGTTTCTATAAATACAACTTGTCCGAATAAGCTTGAAATATTCGTGTATCTACAGTATATTGATGACCCAAAAATGAACATGTTAGTTGTTTTTTGCGTTGAAGTTCAACAAACTTATGTTTTCAAGTATTTCTCAGTATCACCATGTCAAATTTTTATAAGCCCTTGAAACATATAAAAACTTTAAAAATACAAAATTTTTCTGAGCTGGGGTTAGTGCACGTGTTTATTTACATTTACATTCATGAATTTCAACAAAACCTAAGACTTTTGTTTTCTCATTAGTTTTCCTAACATGTACTTGTATACATTTCCGTAAACCCATCTTTTTCTTCAATGCGTCCTTCCCCACAGCATCAACGCAACCTGGGGAATAGCAACTACACAATTTAAACCGTCTTTATGTTGCCACATTTGCACACTATCTAGAATTTGCATTTGAATGCCTCATTCCATACAGTTCTTAACTTGAAACGTTCTTCTTGCGTACACATAAAAAGTAATGTAATGTACACCTCCACCACAAAAGAAAGTACACTAACAAACACACTTGAATGATGACATTGTGCACTGAGACGTAGCCGTATATATGTACCTCTGAATGTCATCATCAAACCAGGCACCAACGTTTAAAATGCAAGGAAATGTAGCAAAAGCAGATACTTACCTAGTTTTATGTGTTCATTGAAATGGAAAGGAAGGCCTGTATTTATACCAAAAAACGTATGATTCACGTGGGAAATTTCAGGACAACACGCAATGGGACACTGGATTGATAAATGTAGCCAGGGTTTAAGAAAAGTGAAATGAATATGTTTTGTGGAAATTTTTTAGGGTAAATTTTAATAAATCCTGTAAAATCCAAATTAAGAAGCGTCAGATTTTTAACTTCATAATATTCTCTAGATGCTTAGGAACACACGTAGTAAACTTCCACCCCAATAAACTCTTAGACATATCTTCATCAGTTAATCTATTACTGCTTTCGTTATAATAGCCCATTCAATAATAAATTCTTTTGAGACTACGATTCCGAACTATGCCACAAAACAGCAAAAACACATTAAAATAACTCAACCTTTTACTAATTTGGTAAAACTTCAAATGCAGCTATTTGCAACATTCACAACATATTAACTGAGTTTCTGTCTATGTGCACACCGGCACTGTTGTCGAGCTTGGAAATTATGGGATGTTAAGGTTGGCAGTTGTTCATGAAAGGGATGATGCTGACTTGAATGGCGTGAAAGATTATTTGGAATTTCCAATAGTAAAATGGTTAAATTGGTTAAATGAGCTTTATGAATTTGGTTATCTGATGGGGCGACTTGCGACTTCTCAATACGGCATGAGATGCTACACCTGAGGTGGTGAAACAATGGAAAATTGGCCAGTAAAATAAAATATTATTATGTACTTTATTTAGGCACAAGCAAGTCAGAAAATTGGCTGTTGCCGCTCTGAGCAGAACAAGAGAAGTGCCAGAAAATTCTTTCTGGAGAGAACAAGAGGCGTACATTTTTTGAGTGGCTTGTCGTACAGAATTGTGCATAGTCATTGAACATTGAACTGAATACAGGTTATTCACTTTACCTTGAACTCAAGCCGTAGGGCATTTTACAAAAGTCAACGGAATTTTTTAGCTTAATACATTGAACAGAGCATAATTCTTGAAAGTACATACTGTCACGTATAAATGAACATAATATACAAATTATTCAAAATGGGAACATTTACAAAAATGCGTCTCGTTTCAACATTTTCCCCCACCGTTGCTGTACAAGCAACAATAATTTAAATGATTAAAAAACACATGAATAGTCATACAATTTTTAAATAAATGGCGTAAACTGAACAAGGACGAAAGACACAAAGTGGAATGGCACAGAAGGTGGTACTAGCACTAGGGCGTACCCTCGCTGCTTCCCAACATTTTGCACGCTAAGACTAGAATGCAATGACCTTCCCAGGGCCTCCTCACACTAGCTTGGGCTTGTGAAAGGGCAGCGTAGTTCTTTCGTACGCAGACCATAATTGCGCATCCATCCGTTGTCCAAAATGACTATGAAACAAAATCAAAATTTACATTAGCAAATGGGAACAAATTTAAGATTATACTTGAATTAATCGGTATTTGAAATAGGTAATAAGCATAATTTCACGATTGGTCGCTCTATTACTCCTTCTTGAGTTTTCAGTGTAGCTACCCTTACGAAGCCGTCTCCTCCGGGATGAACCGCTACCACTCGTCCCATTCTCCACTTCATTGGGGGTAGTCGCTCATCTTTAATTATTACGAGTTGGCCCACCTCCAGGTTGGCAGATGGCTTGCACCATTTAGGCCGCTGCTGCAATCGAGTAATGAACTCGGACGACCACCGTTTCCAAAAAAGTTGCTGCTGATGTTGAAGTAACTGCCACCGTTGTAGGTGGCCTTCCTTTATTTCTAACAGGCTAGGTTCTGGAACTGAAGTGATTGATGTGCCAATCAGGAAATGTCCTGGGGTAAGAGCCGTGAGGTCGGAAGGGTCAGTTGATGCTGGCACTAATGGTCTGGAGTTCAGAATACTCTCTATCTGAACAAGCAGTGTTTGAAATTCTTCATAAGTAAGACGAACTGACCCAAGGATGCGATGGATATGATGCTTGATTGAGCGCACGCCTGCTTCCCACAATCCGCCAAAGTGAGGTGCTCCTGCTGGGTTGAAATGCCATTTTATCTGCTGCGACGCTATCTCTTCCTGTACCCTTGCTTGTCTGGTTATCACAAAAAACTCTTGCAACACTTTGTCAGCTCCTTTAAAATTTGTGCCGCAATCCGAATAGACATCGGTGGGCACCCCTCTGCGACTTGTAAATCTCCTAAGGGCTGCCAGGAAGCAGTCAGTTGATAATGAGCTCACCAGCTAAATGTGCATTGCATGGGTAGTAAAGCACACAAAGACAGCAATCCAACATTTTAATGTAACCTTGGATCTAACCATGGGGCGAATGAAGAATGGTCCTGCATAATCCACACCCACTTTTGAAAACGGGCGTGCTGGGTTGACTCTGTCGAAAGGAAGATCGCCCATGACCTGCTGCATCATTCTCGCGCTGTGTCGCCTGCAGACTACACACTTTCGTACGACTTGACCGACACAGTCCTTTGCATTGACGATCCAAAACTCTTGCAGTAACTTTGCAAGAAGCTGTCTAGGTCCCAAGTGTAGGTAGCGTAGATGTAGATCTCGTATAATTGTTGTTGAAATGTGATGCCCTTTTGGCAACAAGATTTGATGCATGCTATCGTAGTTGATTTTGGCATTCCGAAGACGACCACCAACACGCAGGAGTCCATCCTTACAAATGAATGGCTTTAGGTTTGCTATTTTGTTGCTGACAGGGAGCATATGTCCTTCACTTAAGGTTTTCAGCTCTGATGAGAAGACTTGTTGCTGTAGATTGCGAACAATAACGTTCCGGGAAAGCTGCAATTCTGAAACCGTTAACGGCGTAAGGGTTAATGATTCACCGCGTTTCTTTCTCATCCAGTTGCTGATGAATCTGAATACGTAAGCAAGTTACGGCAGCAAGTAATAGTTAAGCAAGGACAATACGATACGTTTGGAGTACAAACCTGGCATGTCTGTTGGTAGAGTTAGTTTAAAAATGTACTTATCTTGCACAGAGTTCCAGTACACACCGAGTGACTTTATTGTAATTTCATCTTGTAGTTCCACCAGCGAATTCGGCTCACGGAGCGGCTCAGGGATGCTGTTGAGTAATTCGACACTGTTTGTCGTCCATTTTCTTAACTCAAAACCTCCAGACATGCACAGGGATCGAAGATCTTGAACAAGGGTTTTGGCGTCTTCTACACTTCCAGTTCCCGACGCCACGTCGTCCACGTAGAAGTCTCGGAGGGCTATAGCTGACGCTGCTGGATACTTATCCTTTTCGTCAACTGCAAGCTGCTGAAGGCACTTTACTGCAACGTAAGGGGCGTAATTGGTGCCATAAGTAACTGTTAGCAAGCGATACTCACGAATTGGTTTGGATGGGTCGGCTCTCCAGATAATGCGCTGGAATTTAGTATCTTGCAGTAGTACTAGTATCTGCCGATACATTTGTCTTATATCGGCAGTAAATGCGATCTCGTTCATCCGAAACCGCAGCATGATGTCTATCATCCTGTCTTGCAATTGGGGTCCGACCATCATGCACTGATTGAGTGATATTCCATTGGTGGTGGTGGCCGAGGCGTCAAACACCACTCGTAGTTTTGTGGTCGTGCTTGACTCCTTGATGACGCAGTGGTGTGGAATGTAATAACTGTTTTGTGAATGATACTCGTTTTCAGGAATGAGCTCCATGTGCCCAAGTTGCTCGTATTCGAGCATGAAATCCTTGTACTGTTTCTACTGATCTGTAAGCTTGCGTATCTTCTCTGATTCAGTAATATTTCTATGATGCACAAACTTGTTTTCTAGACCGAGAAATCTTTTAACAGCTGCTTGCCGGGATGCTCCCAGCTCTGGACGGGGTAACTTGAATGGGAGAGAGATGATAAATCTTCCGCTTTTGGTTCTTGTATGCGTTGATGCAAAATGCTTTTCACACTCCTCTTCTTCTTTTGAATGCTTTTCTTCTTCTGGAATAGTTTCCTGTTCCCAAAATTTGCGAAGAGTTGCATCTAGGTTGATGGTTGTGTTGAAAACTCTGATTTCAGATGCACTGTTGTTTTTTCCAGCAACTAGATAACCAAGGGATGATTTTACTGCAAGGGGTTCTCCTTCTTTCCCCATTATCTTCTCGTTTTCTAGTATCATCCAGGCTATGTCCGTACCAAAGAGAATGTCGACTGGCTCCGGTTTCTGAAAGTCGGGGTCAGCAAGCTGCAGTCCATGCAGGTGGGTCCACTTCTCTCTCTGTAACTTCTCGGAGGGAATGTTGCCACTGATGGATGATACTACTAGTGCAGTGGCTGAGAAAACGCTCATTGAATCAAAATGTGGCTTGAATGAAAATGATGTTACATACTTAGCTGAACCAAGGGATGCACACTGTGTTCCTGTCATGTGAATGCTGCATGGGGTAAGTGGGAGGTTCATATGGCGAGCTGCTTCTTCGGTGATTTGGGTATTAGTCGAACCACTATCGACAAGTGTGCGTCTGGGGTCATCTCCACTTGAAGTGATGACTTTCACTCGTGCTGTTGCTAGAAGTCCGGGCTTGATGATGCTTACTTGCTCTTGATAAGCATGATGACTCGTTACCGCTGGTTGATTAGCGTTTTCCACCGTATGCTGCTGTTGATTTACTTGCCCTTGCTCAAGATGAATCATGGAATGGTGCTTCCTGTTGCACACCTTACAACGATTTTGACTTGGACAAGCAGATGCCATATGACTATGGCCAAAACAGTTAAGGCATAATTTTAATTTTTTAATTGTGTCAGACCTCTGGGCATTACTCTGCTTACGAAACTCAGGACATTTGTAAAGGGGGTGGCCTTCAGTACATCCTATCTTGCAGGTTGAGGGGGATGCATGATGCATGATGGATGCATAACTGGATTCTGGTTGTGGTTGACTCTCTGTGGAGCTCGGGGCTGAGGTGGGGCTGCGCTACTAGCAGCCAAGGCACGAGAGCGCTGTTCCAAAAACTCGTACATTTTGGAGAGAGCCGGAACACTGGTATCCGTGAGGGTCTGCTCCCACAATTCTCTGGAGGCGTTGTCCATCTTTGAGAATAGTATGTAAAGCAAAATGGCGTCCCAGTGTTGGGTTGGGATGGTGAGTACTTCAAGGGAACGTATACACTCTTTTGTAGTGTCGATTAGGGATCGGAGGTGGACGGCTGAGCCGGCGGTGACTGCTGGTTGGTTCAGGAGTCGCTTTATGATGGAAAATAACAATTCTCTGTTATTTTCATAACGTTCCTTGAGGGCTGACCAAGCGATGTCATAGTTGGCATCACTCAGCAATATGGATCGCACTTGGCGAGAAGCTTCCCCTGTCAGGAGGGATTTAAGTTGGGTGAGCTTTTCTACATTGCTCAAAGACGAGTTGTGTACTGCGTTTACAAATAAATCGCGGAAAGACACCCACTCCTGTAAGTTTCCACTGAACTTTGGGATCTCCAACGGTGGCAGCTTGATACTGCGGTGGGCTCCTGTGGTGCATGAGCTTGTTGCGGATGCGGACGATGATGAGGAGGAGGTGGATGCTGTGGCTGGAGCAGGAAAGGACATTTTGATTCCATGGAATCCTGCTGATAGGCGATTAGCAAGGGCTGATAGGCTTCTGTATTCTTGAATGTGTAATGTTAGATCTGCACCCTTGGGGGCGTACAGTCTTATCTGGCTGTGATTAGCTCCTAGGAGCTTTCTGTCTTCCTCCACCTCAGCAAAATACATGTTGGCTTCATGTTGAGTTAATGCTATGGTGACGTGACGGGCGAGTTCCGTCTCCAAAAACTCAAGGTGATCTTTGTAAGATCCACGGTCAGCCTCTGCCTTCTCAAAGTTGGTTGTAGGAGCCATCTCGAACAACTGATTCCCAAACTATTTGACAATTTCACTTCACTATCCAAAGTTCCCAAGGACCAAATAATGTGCACACCGGCACTGTTGTCGAGCTTGGAAATTATGGGATGTTAAGGTTGGCAGTTGTTCATGAAAGGGATGATGCTGACTTGAATGGCGTGAAAGATGATTTGGAATTTCCAATAGTAAAATGGTTAAATTGGTTAAATGAGCTTTATGAATTTGGTTATCTGATGGGGCGACTTGCGACTTCTCAATACGGCATGAGATGCTACACCTGAGGTGGTGAAACAATGGAAAATTGGCCAGTAAAATAAAATATTATTATGTACTTTATTTAGGCACAAGCAAGTCAGAAAATTGGCTGTTGCCGCTCTGAGCTGAACAAGAGAAGTGCCAGAAAATTCTTTCTGGAGAGAACAAGAAGCGTACATTTTTTGAGTGGCTTGTCGTACAGAATTGTGCATAGTCATTGAACATTGAACTGAATACAGGTTATTCACTTTACCTTGAACTCAAGCCGTAGGGCATTTTACAAAAGTCAACGGAATTTTTTAGCTTAATACATTGAACAGAGCATAATTCTTGAAAGTACATACTGTCACGTATAAATGAACATAATATACAAATTATTCAAAATGGGAACATTTACAAAAATGCGTCTCGTTTCAACAGTCTACTTCAGGCAAGCAAGCTAGTTTGTCTCCTAAACACAGTAGACATTGTCCTGTTAAGTAAATAGGTGAAATGGACCAAAACTATCTCTACAGTGAATAGCTATATGGAGAAATTCCGTTGAGACCTGAGATCTAAACAAACCTGTTACGTAAATAGCAACTAGCGCAAAGCAAAAGTGAAACCACATTTTTCACAGCTTGACTGACAGTCTTACATTTGCCCTGCTGATGTTTCCATTAATCTCATAGAGAGAGAAAGTTGAGAACGTCTTGACTTACGGCAGACAAGAAGGTGTCTGCTGCCTAAAGAGTAAGTAGAGTTGAGTTGGGAGTTTGTCCTGTCTTCCGCCAAATTAACCACATTAATTTAGGACAGTAGTAGGTTTATTTACTTTTCACTAATGAAGGTTAGGAAATGCTATAAAATACTTTGAGTAACTTTTATTTACTGGCGTACGAATATGAGTTTATTTGCCGGGTGGAGAACAATAACATAAGTTTACCTGTTGCAAAATTTGTCACATTAACATAAAATCCAACAAAAACGTCGCTAATCCAATACAACTTTGACACGAAATGTTTCAAAATCAAATTTTATGAATTGCAAAATGAAATGTTACGTGAAAATGCGAAATTATTTGAAATCTAAAACGGGAATTAATGTAAGCAAAGTGTAGTCAACTTCCGCCATTTTGTTCATTTTGTGTACAAATTCACTATTTTCTGTTTCTTACCTGTGTATGAAATTGAAATAAGCAGAAGTAATAAACATGTACGCTTCACATTTTCTTTCTCCGCATCAACATTCACTGCGCCAATTAAAGAAAGAAAAGCGTTGGCAGAAAACTTTTCTATTACATATTTTTGTCAGATGTGAAACTGATGGTGAGACAACCACAGGAAACAAATTTAGTTCCTCTGTTCTTGTTGTTGTAAAAATTTGGTTGTTTCTGAGTTATACGGGTCAGCAAGCAAAAACTGTATTCAAGTATCCAGGACATAGAACCGGATCTTAAGCGTACTTGAAATATCCTTGATTTTTATTAGGAGCGGTGGACTGAGTGCTTGAAAAGTGGATTTCTCATTTTGGCAGTAATTCTGCCACTACAATGCGTTTTCTGGGGTTTTTATGAGTGCCATTCAAAACCTATTTGATTTTGATTGACTACCCATCTTCAGGCTGTAACGACCTCAAGTAAACTCCATTTACTTGTCCCTAACCAAGCATCACCATTGTGAATAGCGTTTCCACAAAATATTATTAATCCCGGACCTCACTGTCCTATACTACAACTGCATCACTACTACATATAACTTATGCAGAACACAGAAGCATCTTACGCATGTATTCAGCGTATAGTGAGAAACACAGCGTGTCTCTCCTGCTACTCTCCCACAGTAACCAACATCTCGTATACTGCTCCATATAGTAAAGCTACATGCATCGATCTCGTGATCGCATCACCAAGCCATCGGAAAGGACGACGACATGACAGTCAGGCAGTAACGCTCAAGCAAGAACCATCTGAGCAGAAGCAGCACAACATTACTAATTTCTTATTTTGTCAATCTCAAGAATTAATTGAAGTTAATAATTAAAAGTCAATATTAAATATTTTTAAAGTATCTCTTATTGTGTTTTAACATCGCTTTATTGTTTACGGAACAGTGGTTAGTTAATTCAGTAGATTTAACCGATTTCAGTAGAAGAACCGCACCGATAGTCAGTGCTGATGAGCATATGCATTTTGCATGTTAGAATAGCTTTGAAAGTTGTGTAGGGGTTAGTTAGAAGAATCCTAAGGAATTGATTAGTAGTTAGATCTAACAGAAACCTAACACACTGGTGACACGGACGTTACCCTAACCGTTATATTACAAGGCTTTGATGAATGGACATTTTCTGGCTACGTTGGGGATAAACTGATTTCATTATTTTAGAGTGTATATACATGTGGTAATAACCACTCAATAACAGTAACCCAAGAAGTGTAGTGATGAATCAATTTGTCACGAAATATTAATTAGTGCGTATTGGTATTACTTTTAGTGTTATGTGAAAACATGTGATGTGGATATTTTCTGCTTAACTTTGGTTCCGATAGCTGTACAATTGCTTTTATTCATATCGAGTAAATTCATAGATCGCTGGTCCATGAACATATGACGCTTCTAATGAATGTATAAAACTTGGCAAGCAAGTATATCACCCTGGAAACAAACAAGGAATAGACTCACTTTAAGCAAAGCAAGGAATCACTTTAACTTTTAAAATGTTTCCTGAATTTTCCTCCACAATCTTATAGTTTATTAGCTCGCTGCTTCAGCAGGAGAGCTATTTAAGATATCGTTGTCCGTTTGTCTGTCTGTCTGTCCGTCTGTCCGTCTGTCTGTACACTTAATTTTTAAACCAGGCTAAATGGGCTCTAAACCAGGCTAAATGGGCTCTAAACCAGCAAAATGGGCTCCAAACCAGGCTAAATGGGTTCAAAATCAGGCTAAATGGGTTCAAAATCAGGCAAAATGGGCTCTAAACCAGGCTAAATGGGTTCAAAATAAGGCAAAATGGGCTCTAAACCAGGCTAAATGGGCTCTAAATCAGGCAAAATGGGCTTTTAAGAAGCCCAGGTGGGCCTAAATCGGCCAGAGTGGGCATGGAATATTATTACTTACTGCATTCATCAAGGATATTGTCGTAGGATCTTTTGACTACTTAGACACTGATCGTTGTTAGCAGCGAGCATTTTTCAATGGCTTACCATGGATGTTTACAGTACTGATCACCAATCATAACCAGTTACGTCACAGAAGCTAGAAAAATAACTTAAGAAGTTTAACGTTTCAAAAGTAGTGTTTTGCCTGAGTAAGTACACAGCTTAAAATTATCAGTGACAACTTCTAACTGCTGCCTTCAAAGACTTTTTACCTTCTTTTTTCTAATGTCATCCATTCCACACATACAACCGTCGGTGGAAAAAACTTTTTCTTCCCGGTATCCTGGCGTGTTTGAAAAAAATTTCCCGCTGGCATTTAAAAATTATTTCCCGGTGGATACGTTATATATAATATATAGACACAGTAAATGGTTTATTTATGTAAGCATTTGTTCTGAAACAATGAATGCAATTTAATTAGTTCGGAGGGTTAGTTACAAGTGGATTTTTAAACAAACCAGTGTTCTAAACACTGCTTATTTTGTGTATATAACATGTTAATTGTTTTTCTAAAACCAAGTATTCAAACAAACAAAACAAAAACAAATGTAATTAATAGGTAAGGATAAAGCGGAGATCATGGATGCCATGATCATGAGATCATGGAGTAATTAAACATTTCTTAAATAAACAAAACAATAACTATGTACAAACACGTTTTGTAAATTTTAGAAGGCTATAAAACTGTGCATCAAAGTTAAAGAATTGAAAGATTCAGTGTGGACGTGTGCCCATTACCCACGGGTTGGGTGACCCAGTAAAACCCGGGTTTTTGGGTACCAAGCCCACCTTGTTTTGAGAGTGGGTTTTGGGTAAAAGCGGGTTTTTTAATTTTTTGAAATACTATTTTTGTAAATAATTGACCTTTTTGCTGCATATAATATCAAAATTTTCAGAGTTTTTTCTTGCCCGAATCATTTATTACCCGATATGCTTGCTGCGCTACTGCCTTTTGGAGCGCCAAATTCTTGGCGGGTGCAGATTTTAATGCATGGTATTGAAATACCCACCCATACCCAGAAATACCCACTTTTACCCAAAAACCCAGATAAACCCGGGTGGGTTGGGGTTTTGTGAAAAATCCGCGGGTTTCGTCCACTCTGGTAAGATTTTTACTCCCAAGAAATCCAAAATATTTAAAACATTTTATGCATTTTGCATGGAACTTCCAACCTATTTACTTTATTTGGACATTTGCATGGTACAATATTTGTACTACAAATAAGTCCATACCCCGAAAATATGCTACAAGATTACTGAAATACTCTAATAGCCGGGTTAACTTCAACGCTGGTATACTAGTAGTTATGCAAAATATTCTATGAATACTTAGATAGATGATAAATGTTGTTGGACGAACTTTATGTCGTTCTATTTTTATATCGTTTCTTTAATTACGGTCTACGGCCCACTGCATACGTGTTAAAATGTCGTTGAAGTCAATATTTTTTTCAAGTTTTCTTATATGTTGGTTTTTAAATATCTAGAGAAAACTTTTAAACAGTGTTTATTTTTGCTTATTTTAAAAAGCAAAACAAAAATTAATAAATACTCAGTAAACAAAACAAATCAAAACCAGATTTTCTAAAACAATTCTTTCGTAAACAAAACAAGACGTTTCTTTAAAACAGTGGTCAAAGACTGCACTGCTAATATTTTCATTTGTGTGAGCTTAAGCTGTGTAATATTAATATCAATAACTAAGTACAAAAACAATAAATATAATATTAAAAATCAATAATTTTATTTTTATACTTAAAGATTGAAGTATTTTAAACAGATAGGATTATTTTTGAAAATTTAAATATTATATTACAGATAGGCATCTTATTGCTATGAACTTCATTATCAATTCTCCTTAGAATTTCAGTTGTTAGAATCTTGACTTCTCGATAATTGTGTTCAGAATTTTAAAATTGTTGCATAATTCAGTCAGATTATTTTAACTCCCAACCATTTCTGCATAAATTTTTCCATTTTATTGTAACACGTCAGTTTCGTGAATCCAAAAACAGGGAAATGATTAGTTTAAAAAATGCCCTTACTGCAGTTAAGGTACGGCTATTGAGAAAGGATGAAAGGATTCATAATTGCCGCTATCATGACTTATCAAAAAAGCTATCGCGCACTTTTCCCAAGCTATGCATTCTATTAAGCTTGGAAATCAAGAACTTCAGCAAAACCTAAAAGACTAGCTTGAAGTTTACATACAAAAAGTGGAAAACTTGAAGAATAAAACCATACTTCGTAACAATGACAAACCATCAAACCATGGTAAATGTTATATTTCATGAAGATTTTGTTCTGAAGACTGCTGCAAGTTTTGCAGGGATATTTCATTAGGCATTTGAAGATTATTTCATTGTAAGTTAATGTTTATGAACAGGAGAACAGGCATAATATTTCACAATTTTAAGCTTTGAGGTTGGAATATTCAGATCATTAGGAAAAAGGTAAAAATGTAAGGAATTTCTAAGTTTGATATGTTTACTCACTTTACAAAAATTAATAAAAATGGAAAACTTTCTGGCAACCGTGCAAGACGGCAACCTCTAATGTTGCTTCTAAAATGCACTTAGAACCAATTCCCCAAATTCTCTTGATTTTGTTCCTGAAGTTATGAAAGTGAGAATATTGTTATTCTTTTGTAAATGGTATTGGAAATTCACATCATTGTCCAATCCAAGATTTTCTGTATTTCAGGAGGAAGTTTTGCAATGTGTAAAAAAGGCTAAGTCCAGAACCGATCCTTCAACTATATCTCGGCTGGAGATATTTGAACAGGAAAAACTGAATGGATTAAGCTCTTACCATTTAATTGTAATCAAAGAATAGAATCAAGAATCACAGAAAAATAGTAATCATATAAACTTTTGGTAGAATTACTTATGTCTGTAAACGAAACGTTGAAAACAAAATGAAAAGCAAACTAATTTTTAAGTCAAACTTACAATTTTTTCCTTTCATCTCTCACTTCCTTCTTCCCTCTCCACTTCCTTCCTCTCTCCTCTTCCTTCCCTTTCTCTTAATTCCCTCTCCTTTTCCTTCCCTCTCCTTTTCCTTCCCTCTCCTTTTCCTTCCCTCTCCTTTTCCTTCCCTCTCCTTTTCCTTCCCTCTCCTTTTCCTTCCCTCTCCTTTTCCTTCCCTCTCCTTTTCCTTCCCTCTCCTTTTCCTTCCCTCTCCTTTTCCTTACCTCTCCTTTTCCTTCCCTCTCCTTTTCCTTCCCTCTCCTTTTCCTTCCCTCTCCTTTTCCTTCCCTCCCCTCTCCCTCTTCCTTCCTTTTCTCTTCATGCTTTTCCCCTCTCTCACCTTATTTCCCGCTCGCTTTTCTTCCCATCAATCTCTTTTACTTCTCTAAAGTCCGAACAAACCTTAGAATTTAGCCGCCGCCGTTGGCGGCGTCAAAATTTCCCGGTATCCTAGATACCCAGATACAAAGTTTTTTCCACCGACGCATACAACCGCCGAGAAAACCTCCGTCCTTTTTTGAAATGCTGACTTGCATTTTATTATTGACTAATTAAACCAAAAAAGTAGCATCAAAACCGATGAAACAGAAAATCCTCTTAAAATATGCTGAAGCGTGCACATGTGGTCTAAAATATCTTACACAGACGTTGATTGCAAATTGTATATTATTACATATTAATACCAACCGTTATTTGATGAAGCGACTTTCAAATGTGATTTTGTCATTCTGGTTAATGGCACCATCGAACCCAGAAAACTGGTTGCGTCAACATACTAGCTATGCAAAACATTGCTTGCTTCATCTATTGCAATTTGTAATTGTTTGAAACCATAAAGAAGAAAATGAACACTTTTGCATGTTAATTCTACATTCGGATTTATAGTCGACAAGGTCATATCATATAAATAGCTTTGAAAATGCATCAGGCCTTATCTAAAGAGTGAATAACCACATTTGTCTTCTCATTTTAACTTCCGGTTTACATATATTGACATTTTTCAGATTATAAGTGTTTAAAACGAATACAGATGAAGTTATTCTGATATACTATACTTATTTGATAACTTATTCGAATCGCTAATTAGCACACAAATACATAAAATACCTAAAATATTTAGGTCAAGTTCAGCACCCAATTCGGTAGACAATGCAGTGCAGAATTATATCAACTGGAAACACGTACTTTCCATCAAACCAATATTTTTTCTCACTCCACCACCCAACACCAATCCTTTTTTAATCTCATTACACCCTGAAAAGCCAAATATTTTACGCAAAATTGACACAAGTCAAACATGCCACTCTTATATTCACAATCCTGCTCAAACATTCATTCAACTCAACTTCCAATTCCATTTCTAAAAAATGCTTACAAATTTGACACCTGACTGATGACGGTTTTCTCCTGTGCTGCTTTCTTGCCACTACACTCACTGCATTACATATATGCGTTAGCTGCAGCCCTTTTCTCTCTTTGCTCTGATGTTTGATGCTCCACGCCTTGCCAGTTAACTAGGCGCATTCTCAGCAGTAACAAAGCCGGAGTTTCTTCCTTAGTCGAATTTCTTTCTTTAACCTTATTTGAAGAACAAAACCATTTCTCACACAGGAAAAAGAAAAAGAAGAAAGCAGGTAATAACAATGACAACACGCATTCTCAGAAATATAGTGTGCAAGTTTTCTCCGTTTTCATACAAGCTTTCTTTAAGTAGTTGTATTGTCATTAAAATAACAATACAACGAAAATGCGGAGCACAGACAGCCTTTCATTGTGTTTTTGTTGTTGTTACTTTAAAAATTTAACTATGGTTTTGTTTTGTTCCGTTTTATTTTATATTTTGGTTTTGTAGCAGAAGTGCGACTCTTGTGAGCTGGAAGAGAAGGAACAAGCTTGTTATTTGATTTGTATTAGAAAGGAAAGTTGGGCAGGTGAAAACATGGAATATTGTCTGCTTGACTGTTTGATAGGTTACATGCGTATACTCACAAACAAAGTGAAACCGTCATAGATCATCCAAAGGCTTTGAAAAAAAAGTTTTTAGAGGAAAATATTGATAGAGCAAATATTATGCTGAAAATATTTTAAGCAAAATTTTAACGACATCATGACGAAAAAAATTATTTTTTGCAGCAATATGCTAGCATTAGATTGTAAAGCCGTTGTGCCATGATTTTCTTTCAGTTGACTTTAACTTGATGGCTTTGTTAAGCATGCTGCTGGACTACCTGCTACATTTTCATTACAATAACAACAAGTTGGGCTGTAAGAATAGAAAGCTGACACTTTCAAATAAAGTCAGTCTAGTATCAGGGGGTTGAATTTGACCACCCTAAAATGTTCTGATATACCGCCTACAAAGTCTATAATTTATAATGATAATAAATAACATACATACACTAGCTTACTAAATGTCGATTTGGACAAGTTATAAATGACGCAAAAGAAATAATGAAACAAATATAGGGGAAAATAAAAATCTGTTTCTTCACGGAGACGTCCCAAGTGACCAATACGAAACCTGTTTTTTACTTTCTATTCCAGATGACCTCCAAAACTACACTAATACTAGTAATAAAATAACAATACCAATAACATTGCCGATCAGGTCACTAACATAAAATTATATGTTTATGGGTGTACTACTTGTATATATAATTTAAGATGCAATACTATTGCAGCAATAGAAACGATACTAAACATAGCATCATGTGAGGTGCTATTTTTAGTTCTACCCGTTGGCACAAAGACTTATGTACTACAAGCTGCAGAATTTTTTTAATTGGTAACGTTGCTTGTTTGCTTCCCAAATTTTTCTGCGCTAAAACGCCACTTCAAACAGTCTAACGAACGTCTCTATATAGCAATGGACGCTTTACTGGCTACCAATATATATAAGAGTTCTGTTCAATTACGTAAACATTAATGAAATGGACTTTGGTCATTGAATTAATTACAGCTAATGGAAACGCACATTGGGGTGGTCACTGTCAGCAGCGATTGCTTCAATCCAATTTTCACTAATGCAGTACACCTGTTCCCAGTATAAAACGACCTTCATTTTGTTTTTGGATCTCACTATGATGTGCACACACACAAAAATTGTGTGTTTACCAGCTGTGCAAAGGAAAGTTACTTTAGGAGTACTTTCACAGATTACAATAAAAACAACGTTTTACATATAAAAAGTTGCTATAATTTACAATAGATCAGATGATGGCGCTGACAGTAGCTTTAGATCTGAGTGGTAATTGAACCAAGAAAAGAAGGTGTTAGTGTTTTTAGGCCTTTAACTTCAACAAATTTGTTTTTATAAATATTCCTTGGAATTTTACGTTGACTTTTTATTAAGCCTCAAAATGGAGGAATATCTTGAAAAGTCAAAACTGTTTCCGCACTGGTCCAAGTACACGTGTTTATTCAACTTTGCATTTAGAAATTTTAACACAAGCTAAGACTTTTATTTCCTCATTTGTTTCTCAAACATGCAACTGTACGCCTTTCCGTAAACCCATCTTTTTCTTTAATGCTGCTTTCCCCACAACATCAACGATATCTGGGGAATAGCTACTACACATTTTATAGCATCTTTATTCTGTCACATTTACACACTATCTAAAATTTGCATTTTGAATTCCTCCTTCAATACAATTCTTAGCTTGAAATGTTCTTCTTTTTTCACATAAAAGGTAATGTAAAGTATGTCCATTTTCTTTCACCACAAGAGAAAGTACCACCAACAAACGCAGTTGAATGATGGCATTGTGCGCTGACACGTAGTCGAATATTATACTTTCTAATTTAATCATGAAACCATACAACAACGCTTGAAACCACAGAAAATGTGGGAAAACCGGGTATTTGCCGAGTTTTAATGTGTGCACTGAAAATAAAATGGAAAGAGAAGCTGGCTTTTATTGAAAAACGAAATGTATAGTTCACGTGGGAAATCTGGAAATAACACGAAGTAACAAGAAATCTTGTAAAAATCCAAGATTCAAAATAAACTTAAGGTTTTTGACACATAATTGTAAAAGGATTTTTTCAGGTTAAGAATCTTTCCTAAATGCTTTGAAACACAGACCGGTAACCGTTAGACTTAATAAACTTTAACACATTTATTAACAACAAAAATATTATTGTTGTCACTAAGATAGTTCATCTAACAATAAATTCTCCAAAAGCTACATACTTTGCCTCAAAACAAAGCAAAAACACATTAAACTACCCAACTTCCTCATTAATTTGATATACTAAATATTATCTGTCTTTCTTTCTTTTTAAAGCCCAAAAGCTAATTTGTCTACTAAGCACACTAGAAATCATCCTGTTAAGTAAATAGGTGAAATGGACCAAAACTATCTACACGTGTATCTCTCCACTGCACTGCCACTGAGCTAGTTATATAGCTGAAGAAATTCCATAGAGGCTGAGGATCTAAACAAACCTGTTACATACGTAGCAACCAGCACAAAACAAAAGTGAAGCCGCATTTCTCACAGCGGCTTGACTGACAGTTTTACGTTGGCCCTGCTATGTTTCCATTAATCTAATAGAGAGAGAGAAAGCTGAGAACGTCTTGACTTACAGCAGACAAGAAGGTGTCTGCTGCTTAGAGTGAGCAGACGTGAGTTGGGAGTTTGTCTCGTCTTCCGCTAAATTAACCACATTCATTTAGGACACAGTAGGAAGAAATGATAATGCGGGGATTTTCTAAGCAACTTGGGTGGGAATAGGAAGAAAGGATATTTGGTTCATTTACATTTGACTAGTTAGGATTATGAAATGTTACAACATTCTTCTTTATTCAGTGAAGGCTAATTGTATTAACTGAAATTATGTGCCAGATGAAAAACCAAAACAATAAATTTATCTGTCAGTGCATTTGGCACCTTAGCTTAAAATACAACAAAAAGGTCGCTAAAACAATTCAACTTTGACATGAAATGTTTCAAAGTTCAAACTTTTTTAGTCGCAAAATGAAACATTTCATTAACTTGCATTTTTACAGACTCTTGAAATCTAAAACTGAAATTTTTTAAAGCAAAGAGTAGTCAACTTATGGCTTTTTGTTTAAGCTGTATACAGTTTTTCCACTTTTTTTTCTTTTTCTGCTTTGTGTATGAAATTGAAATAAATAGAAGTAATAAATATTACGCGTGCATGCTTCACACTTTTTTTCATGACGGCGAAACCTTATTAATAATCTTTATAATGCAGTCAGGTTTTTACTATATAAGACGTGCTTGTTTATTCCTGCAAAAATAACTGGATAGACATAGGATTGCTTTTTGTATAGAAAACGTGACAAACATATCCATTTTTTGTAAGTACCCTACAAGCTTTTTTATAAACCAGACGTTGCTTCTGTCTATTCAAGCTCAAGTACACAATTACATAATTCTTGACAACGTAATTCAATAATTCCTTGCTGCTGCAGTGCAGTAGCGCTAAGAAAAAAAATAAACGCGATTTTCTTCCCCTTTTCAGGTTTTCCTGCCTCCTTTTGGCTTTCACTGCTGCCACTTCACTTTCCTTTCATGTTCTTCTCTCAAGAAGAAAAAAGCCAAGCCAACTTCATGAATTTCGGTGTTTTCCTTCAGCTTGGGTAAAAAACCCAAGTTGGACATGAAAAGTGTTGACAGAATGTAGCCATATTAAAGTCATCTGCAAGCCATGCCCCTATATACCTTACTATCTTTTCACTTTGCCTTTTACAAACGAAGTAGGTATCATTTCTTTCAAGACCAAAAACAATAAGATGACATTGTTTTATTTGAAAGATATAGAAAGAAAATGTTGGGTTCGGTTACGAAAGCTGCAACATGCTGCAGGGATTTTGAAACATGTAAAGGTTCAAAGAAATGATTTAACTGAAAAGATAGGTGACATAATGCAGAAAAAAAAGATGCGATGTTACACTATTGGAAAAGGAATGATTTTAGAGGAAACGCAAATGAATATTCTAAAGTGAGCTTAATCAAAATTTTGTGACAGTGTTTATGTTAACCTAACAATTAAATAAAATAAACAAATCGACATAACATGAAAATCACCTGTTAGCGTATTTAACGATGGATCAATATTTATTTAAAGCATATAACATCAAAGTTCGCCAAACCTTCGTTATGTTTTCACCAATATATACCAACATTTTTCATTTTGCAATTTCAAATGCACCGTTACAGTCGTCAGTGAAGTATGTCGCTTTTAAAATAGCCGGTGATAACCTTAAAATTTTCAAACCTTCAAAATATGGATATACTATGCCTCATTAAAATTAGCGAATGGTTGCGGCAATGACTCCACAACTCTCCACAGAGAGACAAAAACCTTTTACGTTAATAGAAAAAGAAAGACTAGGCCAGTATTGGTTCCTCTTTTTCACATTAAGATTGAAGTTGAGATACTGACTGTTCCCGACATATATTTTTTCTCTGTACAAAAGGTAAAAAGTAAAAAAGTCAGTATGTCAGTTCACTAGCAAATTAATCCCTGTACAAGTGGGAGAATTCAAAGCCAGAATAGAAGAATAGTAAGTACTTTGTTGATATTATTTGGTTTGCAACTTGATCTGTCAGTGCCAGATGGCAAACGTCTTGAAGGTTGTTTGATTCAAAGCATTATATATTATTCAACAAATAAGTCAGGTCGGTGATGAGGTAGCTTCTAACAAAATAAAATATTTATTAAGTTAGCACACAATAACGTAAGACAGAAGAAGTAGCTTCCATTTGTCTTTCTCCCTTACGTTTAGTCAGCAAATTAGTCGATTTAACAAACTTTCCAAAAAGCATGGAACTTGCATTAATTTTGGCCAAATGTGGTTTCCTTCTATATAAAATATTTTAACTGCCAAGTAAGAAATGTAAAGTTTGAAATCCGGAGAGACAAAAGAGACTGTTATGCCGTTTATTTATAGCGACAGGGAGAGCTTTGTTCTGTTAACGTTTAAGTTAATCCAAGACGGTGGCGAAAAAATAGAATTTGGAAAAATTTTGATACTTTCAGAAAACATATTTTTTTGCTTACCATTTAGACACTTTTAGAAAATTGTGTGTGTATTTACCCAGCTCAAAAATTTAAACAAATTTTGCCAACTCCGCTAAGGAAATTTCTCTTGACAGCATGTACATTCAACAAAAAGTTTTTCAAGTTCTAGGGAGCACTCCATATAAATAGTTATCTTAACTTTCGCACTTAAAGAGAAACCATGTGTGTGCGTTAAAAGCTCAGCAGGTAGTCAAGTCCGTCCTGCCCAGTAATGAATACGGGACCACCCGCACGCTTTTCATTGAAGGAGACAACAAGCTTTCACTTTCTCCTCCGCTGAAAACTTTTAGCTTTACTAAGAAGCAAAAACATTTTTATTGTGGTGGCAGTAACAGCAGCATCCAAATCCGTAAAACATTTTGAGTGGAATTTCTAATGAACGTATAAAGTACTTAAACGTTCCACTAGCCAGCTACAGCAACAGTAAGCCTATTTCTACGTAATGGGTTGGATGTGGCCGCCCTTTTAGAGTAGCTTCTGAACATGAATTATGCATGAAAGATTAATTAAGTCCAATAAAGTAGCAGCAATATGACAGTTGGGTTAATAAAGTTAGCACAGAAAATATTCGAGTTTATCAAAAGATAGAAAAGCAACAGGGTCTCCGCTTTGTTGGTTGGAGTAGAATGGGATAAAATGATGGGTAGAAATATGTTGAGTTTATTTATTAGTTTTCGTAGAAACGAGTATAAAATGGATTTTTTGTAAAGTTGTACATTAAACAAAATCATGATGTTCCTTTCGTTTTCAATCACATATAACTGACCAAGGGTTAGATGCATCTCCAGATTATTTTCGTAACCTATGCTTCAAAAATAAAATAAACGGCAGCATAACCGGTCAAAGGTCATTTTTTAGTGAAACGGCTTAACTGGTTGATTTTATATTTAAATAATAGGAATGCAAACAGTTAATATAAAAAGTTTAATCTGTTACAAAAGTATGTGTCAAATTTTCTAAAACTGTTCCCAATTCCAGATTGACTATTTTCTCTCTAAGATTTCTCTAGTACAGTAAACAAATGAAGATGAAAATTATTACCACTAATAGCTTTTCTTACTTAACTCCCGTGACTTATCGCCGCCTCACAGCTTTTCTCCGATCAGCTTTCTCTCTTCCCATTTCCTACCACTTTCTAGGTTAAATTACAAAGTGAGTATCGAAATCATCCGATTTTATTGCATGTCATTATTTAAAAAAGTTACGGTATTATACCACGGACTATAAACCGAATGATCTTGAACCTTGTTGGTGGAGTTAAGAAAAATTGCTATTCGTTCTGTTGAAAACCTGGGTGCGCAAAAATCCTAGTTCCACAAGTATGTGGAACTGGTTTTAAGAAAGCAAACTGAACTGACTGTAGTCTTGTCATGCAACATTACCTGATAGAGCATTGTAGTAACCTCCGCTGAATCAGGAGGAGAATTTCGAACAACAGCAGTTAATCACTGACATTGAGCCATCAGCGGCAAGAAAACAAAATTGCATAAATTCGACGTCGCTAAAGCGAAAACTGATGAGTAAAGCGTACTTAAGCTGACAGGTAAGATGAAACTAAAAATTGTTAATTTGTTAGTTTGAAATTTTACAAAAAAAAATTAAAAAATAAACCAAACCACAGCCTCTGCCACTAGGATGGTCCACGAACAACTATTTTTCTCCTTGCTCCTGAAGCCTTTTTCTCTCACTGAAAGTGCAAACAAGAATAAAAAACTAAAACTCAAGTTTTTTCACCTCCATAAAAAGTTTCCTTTGAATTGGAATAATCCAACCCGCAAGAAAAAATCAATACTGTTTTTTTACATTTTTTGTAAGTTCAAGGGCTATTGAACTTTATGGAAAATTTATACATAGTTTGCTGAGATTGAGACACTCCTCCAAGTCAATATAGTACTCAATCTCTTCGGTCATGTGGACATTTTTCGGTGAGAAAATCAAGCGACAAGTTTATAAAGAGCATTGAGATCCAGCCGGTTCCCCTATTTGGTATTCATGGGTATTCAGAAAATACTGGATGCGTTGACACAACCAGTACAAACAAATTTGCATTTCCTTACAAAATCTTGTGCATTGACCTTTCTGTATACATTTTGTATATGAAAGAGAACCCGTTGTATTGAACTGAAAATGTTGTGGGAATCCCACACTATTCAACTATTTTGTACTTCTGCAAAAGTGAAAGTCAGTCGTTATCCTTCCTTCTCTCGTTTGCCCACTTCGCACTTATTCTCGCTCTGCCAAAATGAATTGCAGCGGTTTCGACCTCTCCGTTTGCCGATAAAATTCTTGCTACGAGTTTGCTAACCTAATGTTTGGCGTAAATCTGCTCTATTCCAACTGCAAATTGATGGCCGGCGTGCTGCATACTCTAAGTCATGCTTTTTAGATATAATTTGTTTTGCTCCGTGTCCAATCTAAATGTCGAATTGGAAAACAAATATTTCAATTTATTCAGAATACTAGAGTATTTTACATTGTCATTTCAACATAACCGTTAGCATACAAATTGACAATTTTTTCATATTTTCAATGTTTGTTTAAATTAAACTTGAATTCGTTCGTGTAGTGTTGAAATTAGTTTTTTTCTGGAACATCTGCTGCCTAGATGTCTTGGGTTAATATAGGTAAATCAAATGACAATAGCCAAAATGATGAAAGGTTATGAGCTGAGTAAATGTCCTTGGTAGCCGGGCTTCCGAAAGAAAAGTGAAAATCTATTGACGGCTCTGGGCAAAATGATTTTTCAAAACGGGCCATTCTTCATGTAAATGGGAAATTGATAGCCCATTCAGGAAGCCCATGTCACAATGAGGCTAAACCCCGGAGGAGAATATGTGAATAAATTGACTATTTGATAGTTCAGACGGTGCACGTAACCAAAATGTATTTTGGGGGTAAAATGAGAGCCATTCAAAATATTTCCGTCTTAAAACGCGGATATTTCCAACGCCAGCATGAAAATTATACGTTAGGATAATAAAAGGTGAAATAGCGTAAAAAATAAAGCTCTCGAGTATATGCTCTAGGCACGGAGTTTCCTTTCCCTTACATTCTCGCCTCGTAAAACAGAAGCTATCCACTTTTACTCCAAAAGGATGAAAATGTTTAACAAGAGCCTCCAAACAACTGGATTTACGCTAAGTTGTAAAATACCTCTTTTCTGTGAACATTTTGTGTTGAAACAAAACCTGTGATCATTTTACATCCAACCTTACAAGAAATGTTGCCAGGTGATTTACAAACGACGTATGACTATCCAGAGACCAATATTTTCAGTGACTTTTTATTCCTATTGCAGATGTTGGAATGTAAATGTGTTAAAACAAAGTTGACTGGAGATGTAGTGTTGTGGCATGTCATCACATTCTATTCTAGTGCAAGTATTTCTTTCGTCTTCTGTGCATCTGCATGTAGCAACTATATTTTAAATATGGATCATTTTATGTTTGGCATTCAACCTAGACAGAAACCAGGTATTCTTCTCAACAGAGAGGTAATCAGTGTAAGTATTTTTTCAGCTCTACACAAGATTTCTTGCTTTAACTCTCCAATGTAATAAATTAAACGTTAGAAAAAACAGCCGTGCAGATTAGCGTAAATACACTAGTAGTTCCTTTAATAACACTTCAGTTTTACTAGGAAAAGTGCACTTGTTGCGGAAACAACGCCCTTTCCAGATACCCGCTTGAGATAGCACACTTGGCTGTTCATAGTCTAACCGAAATATTTTATAGGGAAGATTTTCACTGGTCCGTGACTTCACTGGTTCTTGTCTGCTTTACTTTTTATACAGTCTGTGCTTCCTAATCTGATGAGACTGAGGCAGGTAACGAACAATCTTGATTCTTGAGAGACACATTCTAAAGCAGTTTTTAGATTAACAAGAGCAGACACTAAAGTAAACTATGTATACGCCAGCTTGGGTGTTTGTGTACACATTATCTAGCCAATATTGACATTAGAACAGCTACTACCACACCAATGTTGCAGAAAGTCAGACTGAAATGAAAAGGTTTACTATTCAAAGCTAAGAAACGAAATCAGAGCTAAATTGCATCAACGTGCTCACTTTAGTTTCTGGAGAAAAGAAGGGCGTTTTGAAGAACGATATTCAATCCTCTTCTCTTTCTCCTGGATCTAATTTCATTTCACAGTTTGAGTGAGTTTCATTCATTTATTTCAAGAAACGAAGAAAGAAAAAGGTATAGAGAGAAAGATAGCTAAAGTTAATGTTTTATCATAGAAAAATAGGTAGGTAACCATGTTACTGCAACATCAACAAGAAACAAGTACAAAGTCACAGAAGATCAATCTAAGCGGGTAAACTTTAATGGAGACACAACTTTCTTTCTCTCTTTTCTTGGGGCTGGCCCAAAGAAGCAAGATCAGTGACGCAATTACTGCAACTGATCCTATCACCATTAGGCTTAACAAGATGGGGAACAGAAAACATTGTTATGATAGATTGGATAAAGGATTAAAGGGGCTCACATATATTTTTGGGCTATCTTGGCGTTTGTCAACGTAGAGACAAGCTACCACTCTATACAGTTCATGCATTTTGCTTTAGGGTGAAGCCATCCCAAATAAAATCCATACCATTTCCACATATTGCGCAAATTCAAATCTCATTTATCTCCATTAAATATTTACAATATTTGCGTCAATAAATTATTTCAATATTAAATAAAAACACTGGTATATTCCAACCGCGTAAATACTTGTTTCAATGGTCCATCAAACTCTTCAAAAATTACTTCCGGCAATAGATCCTTCCTTTGATAGTGATGAATATTTCCGGGCTTTTAACAAGATGGATAAATCCATCCTAATAAACCAGGAAACAAACATAACGTGCTAAAAAGGGCGTTGTAAGCTGTAAACCAGAGCGCACTAAAATCTAAAACCTTAATAAATACAGAAAATAGAATCTTGACACTTATCTTTTACACTTGGTATACATTTATTTTCATTGAATTTACAAACTCATTGAATTGTTGTTGTTGTCCTTCTATTCCAGAAAAACGACTATCGTTTTAATTTATCGTCTCAAATTTGTTAAAATTTTGAACACAGTACTCTATGATGATCGTATGATACAACCCTAGAATAAATAAATACTTAAGAGCAATTCACTAATCCAAAAATAACAAAACGCGCACAATTTCTCCGCGTATATATAAATGCGGGTTTGACACTGCCAACAACAATAAATTCAACACAGCATGAATCTATTTGTGGCGTTTTGGTTTTTAGGTTTTCCAGGTTTTTCTCTGGCCTTGTCCATCTGTCTAGTCCTTTCTAAAAAGTTTGATGGGTCTGAAGAAAAACAAGACTTGTTTGGTTTCTAAGTTGTTACCAAACGGAAGTGGAAAAATGTAGTGGTGACAAGCTTAGTTTATAAATGCATGTATAAACAACAGAAAAAACTTTTTGAAGTGCTTAAATATGAAATATGTAAGTAGTGGACACTAAAAACAACAAAGAGCTTTTTCTAAAGAAAAAAACAGCAGGAAGTTTTCAATCTTTTTGGTGAGGGACGAATGAGATACCTAGGTAGTAACAGGCAGAAAATGGACTAGATTGAGTAGTGAGTATTGTGGTAAGTGCAGCAAAAACGTGTCAAGGTGACAGAGACAAAGACAAAATGGACAGAGAAAAGACTGGGAAAAGTGCAGGGGAAAATATAGCTGAAAATATAGGTGTAATGATTTACTTTTTTATAAACAGCACTTTTACTAATGTACAATTTGGTTAAGGGCAACGTCGTATATTGGAAATGGAAAAATTAACGGTTTGTATTCAGTGCAAAAGATAATAACTGAATCTTTTTGACAACATGACAAATTTTTTCTTATAAAAGTTGAAAAGTGGAATACGGAAAAATTATTAGTGAAAATGATGCAACTCTAGTGACATGTTGCATTATTACACCGAGGCAAAATTAACGAAATGAAAACGAGTTGCATTAAAAGCACCATATATTTTTAACAAAATGCAGAGTGCATCAAAAAAGGGGAAGAAAAGCTTTTTTGAATGTTTCCCTCTTCAACAAACACATATATTCAATTAGGCAGTAAAGCTACTGTTTTGGAAGAATGTGGAACACCATCACGTTGAATTTCTCGCCCGTTTTTCTTGGCTTGGTGAAAACGGACTAAAATATACTTTAGCAGTTTAGCATTCCCGATTTACTTGAAATAGCACACTTCGTCACACACAAAAATAGAAGGTTTTCCAATGTACTACCTATTCGGTTACATTTTCTTTCAGTTTCAATTTATAATAAAATAGCAGGAAGTTAGGTTTTTCAATCGACAATGTTGCAGTGTAACAAATAACTTATAAAAAATACGTTAAGGACATGAATATTCATTTGCTTCTTGCTACAAAAACAACAGATTAAGGTTTTTAGCTGCTTACACTATCCACAGAAACAAACACTACGAAATGCTCTCTAACGTAGTTTTCTCCTGAACGTGAGTAGAATACAAAAAAAAATCATTGCTCTCAGGATTGCTAAAGGGCTGACCAGTGAAAGTTTTATAAAACTTTCCAAGCTTTTCTTTTATTAAGTTCTAACTTTCAACTTGTTGGGCCTGGCTATTGAGATTGCAGCTTCAAGGGTAATAATTATGATTCAGTTGCTGTTCCAATCTATTTTTGGAATGAATTGAATGTTAAAAAATTATTTTTCTGAAGAATTTGTTTTTGCTCCAAAATATATGTTTTATGGATACTAAATTTCAGTATACGTTACTAGGTAGCTATTTGTTGTGAAGGTAAATAAACAAACTAGTTTTAAGAAGATGACAACTCCAAAAATATAGCACTCCATTATATTCGTTACTAACCATGCCATGATGCTCTCCGTCTTGCTTTTTTACTACTTCCTTTTTATTTTTTTTAAACAAAAGCTTACGTATATTACTCCCTCCTTTTCTTACTAGCATTATTTCCAGCTTAAGCATTTCCTGTATGGGAAAAATTTCTCTGAAGAAAAGAAAAGCATAAAGCAGGTGACAACAAAGGAAACAAACAATAGTGTCTACAAAGCAAATAATAATGTGAGAAAGTTTTTCTATAAAAAGTTTCCTTTAACGTGGCATTAGAAATATGTAGGAAGATAATAGAAGTAACTAATTCAATCCATTCATTTTTTGTGTTGTTTTGTATATACTTTGCTAAGGCGGAAACCATAATGATGTACATGCTTAGTATTTTGATACCTTATTAGCTTAAATATAGAACAATAAGTTTGTCTGTGGTACAACGGCTTTGACTTTTGTGTTTTCACGTTACAGATATTCGTCTAGCAACATTAGCAAACAATCTGTTTAAGGCTATAGTATGAATACATGTCCGTAATATTTTAAACGGCTTCCAATATTTTCAAAATTTGAAAATCATTGTCTGTTAGATGGTAAGTGTTCCGTACGGTGTTATAACAGATTGAAAACAAAATTCATAACACGTCAATCGTTTATGTGTCAGATATTATGTCAAAAACAATATCTGTGTGATTACCAATGTTTTTCGTATTCCCGGTCTACTCAGTGTCTATACAATTTTGGGAATGCGTACAACGCTATAAACATTGGTAGAAAATTTTACAATCTTCTAAAAGTAGTTCCCACTTCCCACAAGTAAATTTTGCACTTTCCACGCTAACAGCATTTGCTTTAGCTAAAACACAAACCCAGCTTGCCAAAGTGTATCCATGGGAAAGTTACCGTGACACAGCTTCCGTGTACGGAAAAGTTGATTAAAAATTTGCAACAAATCCGCAATGTACTTTTTGATTTTAAAAAACAATTAATTAAAAATTGCCATAGATTCAATATAATTACAAGTAGACTGGAATAGTATCTAGCATGTAAGTCTATACAACATGCATTATATTTTTACTAAGTGGCGCCTATCATTTGACAAAATTGTTAATCAACTTTTCAACATTGAACTAATATTGAATCCAGATAACCACATGAAGTCTCTTAATCCAAACTGCATGAAATATACCATGCACATTTGCAAAACAGAAAATGCTCAAGCTTTTTATTGCACAACGCTTGCAGTGATAAAGGGTCAGTTTGGTTGGTATTTTGAATGAAGGTCAGCAAGCCATTTCCCCATCAAAGTCTTTATAATAAACCAAATCTCATTTCTGATACACTTTTATTTAGTAATTATTTGAGCCATTTGTGTGCTGTGCAGAAATAAAATTGGATGAACGTTATAAGCTGAAATGTCAAAAAACTCTATTTTCAAAACTGCCTTTTTTCACATTAAGAGGATAAAAGCCGAAAGATTGTCAGAACGTCAATATACAACAAATTTTGTACCAAAAACTGTTAATACCAGCTTAATCAGATGATAAAGCAAGCAAAATTATTAATAAATGGGAAATGTTTCTGGTTAGTTATTAGTTGTTCTTCAGTCTGCAGCAGTCAGATCTGTTGATTAACGTTTTCAAAATAAGCTCCACATTTTATCGAATAAGCCTGACTGGCGTAATCTTAATATTAGTTTACACCTGCAATTCTGAAGCATTTAATGCACATTTCTAAATATTTATTTGTTTTCAAAACAATGGAATAGAAATCTCGTGGTTACAGCTAGTGAATTATAACAGAAATGTAATGTTTCAGAATTTCCTAAGCTTATGATAGTTTTTTTCAATGAATGTCTACATATTGTTTTTGTATAAGGCTGGCGCTGCTGGGTAAATATGAAAACAAAACTTGCTTATAAATTGAGCAGATAACTCCGGTATTTCTTCCATAGTAGTTTCGAATATAATGTAATGAAAATTGAATTTGTTTATCAAATATGTGTATAAAATTGTTTTAATCTATTTTGGGTACAATTCGCGTAAACCGCCACCAGATGTCCACTTTTAAGCTCAAACCAAAATTTTGATATATAAAAACTGCGCATTCTAATGTTAGTTTTTATCATTCTATATGATTCAGGAATTACAGCATTTTTTGTACTCCATGTAGTTTTTTAACCGTATCAATTTTTGCTTTACCGTCACGCACGCATCCATTCTCATTCTACTGTTCTTCACCTAGGGAAATTGTAAAATAGAATGAGCTAAACTCATCATTTTAATAGATGCTTCATTACTTCGGCTTTCATTCGTCTTCCTGTTTTCCCAATGGACTACAGAGAAAAAGAGAAGCAGTGTCATCAAGCCAGCCAAGAAAAAACTGCTGAGATATGTCATATTCCACTGAATCGAGGAATAAGTTCTACTCAAACTTATTTTTAAGCTCAGCAAGTTAGCCCCTAATCCTCTGGGAAAAGCAACTTTTTCCGTATTTTTATCTACACGCTTTGGCATGAAAAAGCGTTATCATCTATGAAACCGCTTTGCTTTGAAGCTTTGAAGTCACCTTTTCTAAACAGTGGCATTCACGTCATCAAACCTTGAAAAGTTATTTGTGTGCATGACAATTAGACGTTCTTTCTTTGGAAATTTTGTATTGTGTATAGTAAAGTCTGTTTCTAATGGTGGTGGTGCAATGATTAGAACCTTAATTTAAGAATCAAATCAAATGACTTCATTATTCCGTCAATATGTCACTCGGTCTATTTCATGAAAAGTCTTTCAGCGCAAGCAGTAGATTATACATAGCAGTATATAGAGGAAGCTTATGCAGAAGCCATTCGGGCATCGAAGAATGCTATCTTTTGAAGTGAAAATACGCAAGGCCAATGGTAAATTGAAAGCGGCATCGAGTTGCGACAAATTTTCTGCAACCTTTGCTTGTCTATAAAGCATTTTTGTGGCTATTAAGCATCTTACACTCAAGCCTTCGTGCCAAGTAATAATGGAGAAGTCCAGGGAGAATCTTACCTAATGTCCGTATTTACACTCACTCCATCATTTTCCGAAATAAGCGGGTTCAGAAAACTCACCCATGATATGTTTTTGTCCGATCTAGGGCTGAGACAACCGCAGGGGAAAAAACTAGTTTCCTTTTCTTTTCTATTTTTACCGTGTAGATGTAGTCCTTTCCAAATGATACTGGTCAGTAGCAAACATCGTATTCAAGTTTCACGAGAGAACAAAAATCTGAAGCATTCTTCCAATATCCTTAACTTTTATTAAGAGCGGTGCAGTGAGTACTGTACAAGAACACAGTATAAATTTAAGAATGATAAATGCAACTGCCTACTAACTTCAAAAAACATTTGCAATTTGGAATATTTTGTTCTGCCTTCCTTTTATACTCCCATTTATTTCACACAAACCACAGTCGGGAAAAAGTAGTCCTTCTTTGAAATGCTGACTTGCATTTTTATTGACTAATGAAACCAAAAAGTAGCATCAAAACCACTTAAAAACAAAATCCTCTTTAAAATGTGCTGCAGCATGCAGATGTGCTGAAATATCTTACACAAACGTTGATTGCAAAATGTATATAATACCTACCTATTCACTGATCAAGCGACTTTCCCTTTCTCGTGGTTTCGTCATTCTGGTAAGTGATATCATCGAAACTTAACTCGGTTAAGTCAACTTTCTCAGATTATAACTTTTTAAAACGTAAACATAGTCTATAACCTACTATCGTTTTTTCATAACTGCTTCAAATCACAAATTAGCATTCAAATGCAAAAAACTCGTACAATATGTCAAGTTAAGCACAAAAACAAATATAGTCAATTCAAAATTTTAATAACTAGCAATACTCACTTTCATTCAAACACATTTTTTAAGCACTCTACCACACAAAACCAATACTTCACTAACCTCATTAAACCGCCGCTGGAAAAAACTCGGTATCCTGGTATCTAGAATACCGGGAAATTTTGAGCCGAAGGGTTGAAAGAGAAGGAAGAGGAAAGGGAAGGAAGAGGAAAGGGAAGGAAGAGGAAAGGGAAGGAAGAGGAAAGGGAAGGAAGAGGAAAGGGAAGGAAGAGGAAAGGGAAGGAAGAGGAAAGGGAAGGAAGAGGAAAGGGAAGGAAGAGGAAAGGGAAGGAAGAGGAAAGGGAAGGAAGAGGAAAGGGAAGGAAGAGGAAAGGGAAGGAAGAGGAAAGGGAAGGAAGAGGAAAGGGAAGGAAGAGGAAAGGGAAGGAAGAGGAAAGGGAAGGAAGAGGAAAGGGAAGGAAGAGGAAAGGGAAGGAAGAGGAAAGGGAAGGAAGAGGAAAGGGAAGGAAGAGGAAAGGGAAGGAAGAGGAAAGGGAAGGAAGAGGAAAGGGAAGGAAGAGGAAAGGGAAGGAAGAGGAAAGGGAAGGAAGAGGAAAGGGAAGGAAGAGGAAAGGGAAGGAAGAGGAAAGGGAAGGAAGAGGAAAGGGAAGGAAGAGGAAAGGGAAGGAAGAGGAAAGGGAAGGAAGAGGAAAGGGAAGGAAGAGGAAAGGGAAGGAAGAGGAAAGGGAAGGAAGAGGAAAGGGAAGGAAGAGGAAAGGGAAGGAAGAGGAAAGGGAAGGAAGAGGAAAGGGAAGGAAGATGAAAGGGAAAGAAAAGGAAGGTAAGAAGAAGGGATGTAAAACAGAAATCGAGAAATCGAGGTGTACCGTCAAAATCTGGAACCAAATGTTCCGATATTTTATGAGATTTCCCTATTTTGTAAAAGGTTTTTGACTAACTGAATTATTATTTTTACAATAGACGATTTTTAACCAACACTAAACTCATCTCGCTTTCAAACAAAAGTTTTAAAAAGTTCGATCATAATGAGTTTCCCAGTTTTAAACAAACTTTTCCCAGTTATACATTTTCCCAGATTTATACAAAAATTTTTTTTCTTACATAAAATTTTTATTACAATTTATTTGCACATTTATATACAATTTTTGCAGATTTGTACAAATGTTTCTCTGATTTACACAAAATTTTCCAAGATTTTTACAAAATTCTCACAATTTTTGTACAAAACATGCCTGAGTTCATATTTAAAAATTCATCCCTATTCATAGAAAACTTTTAAATTCTCTCGAATTTTTTCCGTTTTTGTACAAAACTATGTTATAAGTTATGAGTAGCAAGTTAAAATGTAAAAGCAGTACAACTCTAGCTTTCTAAATAATATTACATAAATTTAAAGGTATTCAGGTGTATTAAGGCCTGTAGATGAATAAAATATTTATTAATTCTATTTTAGTTCTAAAATTAAGTTCATCGACACTAGCGACGTGTCCAAATAGTGTATATCAGGCTTTGTTGCTAGAAGAGGTTATGTATACCACCGTTTCAGCGTAAAAAACAAACGCCAGTGTACTTTGTAGGCTAAACGAAGTAACGCTGATTTTTTATAAATCTTTTCAATAAACACATTTACTGATTTTTTAAAAAGATCATACGTTACTTGAAAATTTCTGACGGAAGATATTTGCGAAGTGTTTTATGCATTTTAAAAACAATTCCGTATAGGAACTTCAAATGTTTTTGTTTCAAACCAGAAATTTGCATTTTTACCAAGCACATTTTTCTTTGTATCTTCAAAAATTTTCCATATTATTACTTAATATACATTTTTTTACTATTCTACAAATATTCCCCACTATTTCTCATTTTCTTTTGATTTTTTGCATATTTTTCTATCTATCCATAACGCAAATTTGTAAAATAAAATGTGTTCATAAAAATCACAAAATTTAATAAGTTATTTTTGCCAGATTAATAATCAATTCGTGAGTACCGCGTAGTTTTGTTATATGTCTAGCGGAAAAGGTTTTAAATTACGTGCTCACCGGGAAATTTTTTAGTACTTCCGGATACCGGGAAGAAAAAGTTTTTTCCAGGGGCGCATTAAACCCTGAAAAGCCAAATATTTCACACAAAATTGACACAAGTCAAACACGTTATTGCCTTACTCACAATTCTGCTCAAATATTCATTCAACTTCTCCTCCAATTCCATTTTCAAAAATGCTTACAAATTTGACACTTGACTGATGACAGTTTTCTTCTTTGCTGCTTTCCTATACTCACTCCATTATATGCATTCTTAACAACCTTTTTCATTTTTTGCTCTGATATTTGATGTTCCACGCCTTGGAACTTCACTAACCTTATACACAGCAGCGAGTCAGGCAGAGTTCCTTTCTGAGTCGAGTTTCTCTCTTTAAGCTTGTTTCAACAACAAATCCATTTTTCACAAACGAAAACAAAGAAAGCACGTAACAACAATGGGCATTCTAAGAACAATAGTGTGCAAATTTTTTTAAGTAGCTGTATTGTCATTGTGATAACGAAACAGTGGTAATGCTGAGGCACAGAAAGCTTTTCATTTTTTGTCTTGTTTGTTGTTCAACTATGCTTTTTTGTTGTTCGTTGCCTGTTTACATTTTGTAGCAAACGAGGCGTGACTGTCGTAAGCTGGAAGAGAACGAGCAAACTTGTCACTTGCATTGTGTTAAAAAAGAAAGAAGGGACAGGTGAAAAAATTGTCTGCTTGACTGTTTGGCAATTTACACGCGTACATCGAAAAAAGCGAAACTGTTAAAGATCATCTAAGGGCTTTGAGTACAGAGGGGAAAAATAATGAGAGTGCAAATATTAGGCTAAAAATATTTCTAGCAAGATATTAACGCCATAATAAAAAATATATATTTTGTCCAACTGGTAGCTTTCAACTTAGAGAATACACTTTGCAAGGCTGCTTTCAATTAATGCATTTTTCTTGCATTTTTCCTTGGTAAGCTTAAGAAATCTTTATAATATATTTATATGCATACAGAAGGTAACTCGCCGAAAGTCAACAATTTTGAATATAATGTAACTTTACACCTTTTCGAGTCTCATTGAAATTAATAACTTGACTTGGTAATCATACTAGTCACGCATCGGTTTTTCAATGGTGTAGAAATTAGAAATACTAAATTTAAAGCTTTTTTAGTTTCCTGCTGGATTACCTGCTATTTTTCATTACAAGTTTGAAATTACTGATTCCCAAAGCATGTATTAGGTAAAATGTTAAAGAGAATATTTACTTGTGCAATTTTCCCGCGCATGCGATGTCATTCAAAAAATAAAAGGATTGAAATCCTCACAATTTTTTATATCTTCTTACCACATTGCGATTTATTTGTTCGACGTTTCTCTGACCCATACAAAACAGCTTCTTTCAATGTCGTTTGGTTTCCAGATCACCTTCACTATTGCACTTCTGTAATAATAATACCAATAACATTGCCAGTCAGGTCAGTAACATACAATTTTATGTTTATGGGTGCACTACTTGTATATCCAAATGCTATACATACTTTAAGACGCAATTGCAACGATACTGGTTATAGGAACATTTGAAGTGCTATATTTCTACAACTTACGCACAAGCAAGTACTTGAGTTCCATCGAATTGAATTTTTAATCATGCAATGTTGCCAGTTTATTTCAAAGTATTTTTAGAAACACAAAAAATGATAGCTGAAAGCTTTAAATCAGTCAGTCTAACAAACGCGTTACCTGCTACTGGTGTATACACAAGTGTTCTTCAATTACGTGAGCAATAACGAAATGGAACTTGGTTATTAGATTAATTACAGTAAATGGAAATAGGGGAACTAGGGGGTTATTGCCAGCATTTACTACTTTTAATCCATTTTCTTTGGTGGAGTACACCTGTTACCATTGTGTAAAATGCGGGCATGTAAACGTCCTCCACTTTGTTTTTGTTGCCCTTATCTTACCTTAGCGTTGAAGTTCAACAAACTTGTATTTTAAGTATTACTCAGTATTCCCATATAAATTTTTTACTAAGCCCCAAATTATAGAAGAAGCTTAGAAAATTCAAGACTTTTCCACACTGGTTGTAATACACACATGTTTATTTAACTTTACATTCATGAATTTTCACACAAACTAAGATTTTTATATCCTCATTTGTTTCCTGGACATGCAATTGTACGCATTTCCGCAAACCTATATTTTTCTTTAATGCAACATTTTCCAGAATATCAACGCAACCTGGGGAATAACAACGTTGCGTTTTAAAGCATCTTTATTCTGTCACATTTACACACCATCTAAAATTTGCATATTGAATTCCTCATTCTATGCCATTCTGAACTAAAAGCGTTGATCCCGCTTACACATAAAAAGTAATGTAGTGTGTAACCATTCTTCTACACCGCGAAAGAAGCTAAAACCAACCAACACAGGCAAATAATGACACTAAGACGTAGTCATGAATACTTCTTAAGGTCATCATGAGACCATACACCAACGTCTGAAACGAAAGGAAATGTAGTAAAAGCGAGTATGTACCAAATTTAAATGCGTCCACTGAAATGGAAATGGAAAGAGAAAAAGGTTTTATACCAAAGAGGGAATGTATAGTTCACGTGGGAAATTTGAAAATAACACGAAATAGGACACTGGCTTGAAAAATGAAGCTTAAGTATTTTTTTTTTCAATGTAAAAAGGCTCTTTTGGGGAAACATGTGAGTGCAGTTTGAAAAGATCTTACAAAAAATTCAAAATACGTTGAAATTTGTTGATACATTTTTTGAGCGTAGAAATTTGAGTATGAAAACTTTAAAGATTTTCACAAATTTCAGAAGGTTTCCTACATGCTTAGATGCACAGACACCAAATTCCAACCAAAATATACTCTTTGATATTTCTTAAAGACACAAAATATTATTGTCGTTATGGTAACTTATGCTACACTAAATTCTCTTGAATGAGACTAGAAACTTTGCCGCAAAACAGCAAAAACACATTAAAACAACCCAAATTCATTTTAATTTGGTATAATTTGAACCGCAGCTATTTACAACATTCACAAAATATTATCTCACTTTTCTGTCTACTTCAAGCCAACAAGCTGATTTATCTCATACAAACACTAAACATTTGCCTGTTAAGTGAAATGAGCCAAAACTATCTACACATGTATCTACCCAGTGAAAGCCGGGAATTCCGTTGAGACCTGAGATCTGAACAAACCTGTTACGTAAATAGCGACTAGCGCAAAGCCAAAGTGAAACCTCATTTCTCAGAGCATGACTGACAGTCCCACTTTGACCGTGGTGACGTAGACCATTAATCTAATAGAGAGAGAAAATATGGAGAAAGCTCGTAACAACTTGGTTTACAGAAGACAAGAATGTGTCTGCTGCTAAGAGTGAGCAGAGTTGGATTCTGACTTTCTCCTGTCTTCCACCAAATTCCAAATTGAGCAAATTATAGAGCACTGCACTCAAATGATCCGAATGCACGCCATGTGCCGTTTTTGGTATTTCTGATAATTTTAGAAGTGATTCTGGTCAGGTGAACTGATATTATCATTTGAAGTTAAAGTTACAATCGCATATTGTTGTCATTTTGTCATTACGAAATTAAAATGATGTGATAAGTGATTGACTGAATGTGAGAGTATTAACGTACGTATCTAAGAACCTCGGAGAACTTGCTAATTCCAGACTCCTTTTAGAGGAGAAAGAACGATGTTATGTTAGTGGAAAAATGTATAACTCTAGGGGACACAAATTCAAATGTAAGCTTTACCCAAGTTTTGTGACCTTACTTAGAATTAATTAACATTTAAAGCAGAATGTGGAGAATGGCAACACTTCTTAAAGTGAAACCCACAGTTTAAATTTTATTGTTGCAAATGACGTCAAAGTCTGGCAATTTTTTTCCAATTTTGCAACTTCAAATAAACCAGTACGATCTCAAGTAACTTGTAATTTCTTAGAAAAGTTGCTAATAACCTTTAAAATACAATAAAACTTACTAAAACTACTGAATGGTTGCGGTAATAAATCCAGAGCTCTTCACACACAGAGATAAACCTTTTAGGTTAATGGAAAAGAGAAAACTAAGACTGTCTTGATTGTTCCTTTTACATTACGATTGACGTCGACATACTGACTTTTCCCCACACATGTTTTTTTTCTGTGTAAAAGTTAAAAAGTCAACGTGTCAGAATGCCAGTTTGGTAGCAAATTAGTCTCAAGTAGAATCCAATACCGAAATGGAAGAATAGGACGTATTTTGCAGATATTGTTTGTCAGTGTCAAGAGGTAAACGTCTTGAGATTTGTTTGATTCAAAGCATTATAAATTATGCAACAAATTAACCAGATTGCTTTTTCAAACAATACGAAAGCTTTTCACCAAAACAAAATATTAAATAAGTTAGCACACTTTGAATTAGGACAGTAGTACCCTTCACCCGTCTTTCTTCATTGGTCACAATCAGTAAATTAGTCTATTTAAAAATTGCAAAACATGAAACATGCATTAATTTTGGCTAGCTGCGGTTTCCTTCTAGATGCAATATTTTAAGTTCCAAGAAGGAAATATGCATGTTGAAATCTGTTAAAACAAAAGAAACCTGTTACGCCAGTCAAGTTGAGTGACAGGTAGCCGTTGGTTCTGCTGACGTTTAAACATATCCAAGACATTAAAAAATTTAGCAATCCGACGTTGTTTTCGACACTACTTTTTAATAGATTTCCAGGCCAAAAATTCTCAAGTATACAATTACATAATTTTCGACAAATCCAATAATGCAATTATGTTTTGCTGCTTGCTACCACCACTCAAGCAACCTAACAAAATATAAACTTAACAAGCTCATTTTTTTTCTCCTCTTCTCTTCTTGTAGCTTTCCCCTCCACTCTACTTCACTTTTATCTTTTTCTGTTCCAGGCTTTGCCAAATTGGATTCAAGAATTCCTTTTTTGTTTCCAAGTGTATCCAGTACAATGCCGATGGTACTTTGGAGAGTTTTTTCTAGTAGTGGTAATAATTAAGTGAAACGCATGTCATGATGTCACTTCACTCGTTTCCCCCTTTTTGGTAGCTTTGTTTCGTTGCATTTAGTTTGGTGAATTGCATGAATATCAGAAATTTTTAAAGCCAAAAATAGGTAACAGGACAACATTTTTACAATAAAGTAGTATTTTTCCAAGAGAGTAAAACGGGAACCCGTATTATATTTTAAAAGGTATGCCAAATACCAAGTGCACGTCATGTTGAAATCACATTACATACATAGTGGACGCTTTAAGAAAATTGTAACATTTCGACGCTTCATACATAAAAGGACTATGCAACCTAAGGGCAAAAATTTTGACCTCCCAGTTTATTGTTGATTCTGATAGAGCTTTAAAAGCTCTACAATTTTGCAATTTAAAGTATGTCCTTATCTCCTAACGTTGCTGAGATATGAAGGAGTTTGTAATTTTCGCTCCCATAAGGCCCCATAGTAAACACACTTTTTTCAAACTCATGGCTACCCATCGCGCCCACTTTTGATTTCCAATTTTGAGAGCATTTTTAAAAGAGCGTTAAACGAGGATGTTTTACAGAAGTTACTGGAGTGGTCTTCTTGCAAACGTCGAAGTTGTGGTAGGTCAAACTTTGAGGTGTTTTTTCGGAACAAATTTCTTTTAAATCGTTATAGCTTCCTCTATACACCTCCGATTTTCAATGTTAATACCAATTTTAAAAGAGGAATTTCTGTAGATTCTAATGTAGAAAAAATCAGGACAAAATGTCTGTAGTTGCAAAAGTTATGAAGCTATAACCTTGGAGGGGCTGTTCGAGAACCCTCAAAAACAGCCCTTTTTCAGGCCAACGTTTGACCCCCGGGCCCACCTTTGATTTTCAATGTTAAAAGCAATTTTGAAAGCGCTTGTTCAGGAGATAACACTGAGAAAAAACTGGAGTGGTATCATTCCAAAATCCAGACTTATCAAACAGAAGATGCTAAAGTATCATCTATTCACAGAAATAAACATGTATTTTTACATTTAGTCGTCAAAGTTTGCAATTTTAGAAAGATACCACTCCAGTTTTTTCTCAGTGTTATCTCCTGAACAAGCGCTTTCAAAATTGCTTTTAACATTGAAAATCAAAGGTGGGCCCGGGGGTCAAACGTTGGCCTGAAAAAGGGCTGTTTTTGAGGGTTCTCGAACAGCCCCTCCAAGGTTATAGCTTCATAACTTTTGCAACTACAGACATTTTGTCCTGATTTTTTCTACATTAGAATCTACAGAAATTCCTCTTTTAAAATTGGTATTAACATTGAAAATCGGAGGTGTATAGAGGAAGCTATAACGATTTAAAAGAAATTTGTTCCGAAAAAACACCTCAAAGTTTGACCTACCACAACTTCGACGTTTGCAAGAAGACCACTCCAGTAACTTCTGTAAAACATCCTCGTTTAACGCTCTTTTAAAAATGCTCTCAAAATTGGAAATCAAAAGTGGGCGCGATGGGTAGCCATGAGTTTGAAAAAAGTGTGTTTACTATGGGGCCTTATTGGAGCGAAAATTACAAACTCCTTCATATCTCAGCAAAGTTAGGAGATAAGGACATACTTTAAATTGCAAAATTGTAGAGCTTTTAAAGCTCTATCAGAATCAACAATAAACTGGGAGGTCAAAATTTTTGCCCTTAGGTTGCATAGTCCTTTTAAATTATTATAAATTATAATAATGCAGATCAAAACCAAGGTTCAGGCCAATTTTCTAATATGAATTGAATTTTTATAGTATGCGCGTATATTGAACCAAGCCATAAATTTAAACTCCAAACTCCAGTCTGGAAATTTATCTTGACAGTGTCGTCGTACGCCCATCTAACCAAAAGTTTTTCGAAATCCAGGAGACACTCTACATTAACAGTTATAAACAAAAGAATCTTAACCTTCCTGCTTTAAGAGAAACCATTTCGTGTGGCTGCTTTAAAAGCTCAGCGGGTAGTCAAGTCCTTCTAGCCCGGAAATGAATAGGGGACAACCCGTACGCCTTTCATTAAAGTAGACAACAAGCTTTTACTTTCTCCTCCGCTAAAAACTTTTAGCTTTACTAAAAAGCAAAAAAAAAACTTTTATTGTAGTAGCTGAACTAGCTTCATTCAGAACTGTATAACATTTTGACTGGAATTTCTAATGAACGTATAAAGTACTTAAGCGTTCCTTTCACTTTCTACACCAGTACGCTTCAGCTACAAGTACAATAAGCTTATTTCTAATGTTAATGGATTGAATGTGGCCACCCTTTTAGAGCAGCTGCTGAGCATGAATTATGCATCAAAAATTAATTAAGTTCAGTAGAATAGCAGCAACATGACACTAGGGTTAATAAGTTAGCACACGAAATAGTCGTGTATACCCAAAAAGATGGATAAAAAGTAACAAGGTGTCTGCTTTATTGAATGGAGTAAAATGGGATGAAACAATGGCTTGAATTATTCTGAGTTTATTTATTAGTTTAGGGAAAAACCTTATAAATAAATTTTTTGTAAAGCTGTACATTAAAAAATTGTGACGTGTATAGATAGCTTGATTGATATAGTTGCCGAAATTTAAATCCCAAATTCCAAGCCGAATATCAGTAAAGGATTACGTGTCTACATAAACACCCAGCGTGTCTCAATTTTTCATTAGGGCCTTCCTACTCCACTGAGCAAATGAGGGTGAAAGCTATTGCCAATAATAGCTTTGCTTACTGAACTCCCTTGATTCATCGCTTCTCAATTTTTCTCTGAGCAGCCTTTCATCTTCCCATTTCCTTCTACCTGTTAGGTTAAATTACAGTGATCAACAAAACCGTGGTGCTTTATTGCATGCAATCAAAAATGAAGTCAGTGGATTATACCGCAAGCTTAAAGCCAATTGAGCTGGAACATTGTCTGGTTGCTGGGTTTAAGAAAAATTGCTGTTTGCTGCTTTTTCTGAGGAAAACAAGGGTGCGCAAAAACCCTTTTGAGTGTACGGAATAGTTCCAAGAATCTGAAACTGGTTTTTATAAAAGTACACTTGATTGAGTATCTTTGGTCATGCAACATTACTTGGTGGAGCGTTTAGGTATCTTCAACTGAATCATGAGAAAAACTTCACTGCTTTAATTCCACGTCTTTGTAAAGCACAAATTCATGTCTTAAGCCTACTCAAACCAACAGATAAAATATAAATGACATTTTATTTCATACTTTGCTGCAAAATTGCGGCTCTGACAAATGTTCGTTTCCTAACTTTACATTTTATTATAAAGTTAACTTTAGAGAATTGAGCTTAATTTGTTTAATTTCATGTTCAATCTAAATGCCTTATTGAAAAATAAATGTTTCAATTTATTTAAAACAATACTTTATATTGTAATTTGAACATAGCAGGTAGCATACAAATTGACAATGTTTCAAATTTTCAATATCACCAATAGGTACACTGGCATTTGATCAGTTAGGAAATAAGCTTTTTTATGGAACACCTGCTTCTTATTGACATCTCGGGTTAATATGGGTGAATCAACTGACAATAGGCAGCATGATGAAAGGTTATGAGCTAAATAAATGTCCTCGGGAGACACGATTCCGAAAAGAAAGTGAAAATCTATTGGTGACCCAGGGCAATATGATTATCTAAAATGGGCAGTTTTTCATGCAAATGGGAAAATGATAGCCCATTCACGAAGGATATCGATGTCGGGCTGAAGCCCAAAGCTAAAAACTGAAATATTTGGCTATTTGATATTTTGGGTTGTGCGCGAAACCAATATATATTTTTGGGGTGAAATGAACGCCAACGAATATGTCTTGCTATTAAAACGACATCGGGGATAAAACTTACATGAAAATTATATGTTGGCGCAATAAAGCTGAAACAACTAAAAAAATTAAAGCTTTCGAGTGAATGTATTCGGTGCTCAATTTGCTTTCTCTTACATTTTTGCCTCATAAAACAGAAGGTATCCACTTTTATTCTCAAATATAAAACCGTTGAATAGGGTGTTTCAAACAGCTGGATTTACGCCAACTAAGTTGTAAAAAACCTGTTTTCTGGAAAAAATTTGTGTGGAAACAGAACTTGCGGTTATTGTACACCCAACCTTACAAGAAATGTTGGCAGGCTTATTTTATTACAAACGCCGCATGACTCTCCAGAGACCAATATTTTGACAAGGTTTCTTATTTTTTTTTTTGAATTGCAGATGTTGGAATGTCAATGTGCTAAAACAGAATTGACTTGTGAGTAGTGCTGTGGTACAACAAGACATTCCATTTTTGGTAAATCGTCCAGACAATCGTGTAGTGTGTCTGTGCAAAATTTTGTTGAATATTTTAAAATTTAAAGAGAGTCAGAAGAAGAACAATCGTCATCTCAACGGTGAGTTAATCCGTTTACGTCGTTTTTTTGTTATTTCAGCTCTACACACGCTTTGCTGCTGTAAATCCCCAAAGCAATAAATAAAATTTCTTCAAATAAAAATTAGAGAAAGAAAGCGTGCAGCGTAGTGAAAAAACAGTGTAGAGGTTCTAAAAGCACTTCACTTTTTTGAAAAAATGCACTTGTTGCGGAAACAGCGTCTTTCATGTATCCGCTTGAAATAGCACTCTCGGCTGTGTATAATCTAATCGGAACATTTTACAACGGACATTTTTATTACTTGCGCTTGACTTTAGTGGACAAAGATTACGTTACTGTTAGCTTTCATTTTTTTTATAGTAGTTCGTGCCTTCTAATCTGATAAGACGGAGGAAAGAATACGAAGCATTTTCTTTTGTTTTTTAAAAGTTACTTGGGTTTTATAGAGGAGAGACGTGCCAGGGGAAATTTGCTACAGTGAAGAAAACAGTACACAATGAAATGGTGTTTGTGGCCTGTTGTATTTTTCTCAGGTAAAATAACCATAACATTTTTAGGGGAACATTTCTAATTTTTATTTTCGTGTTGAGGAAGCAGTACTGTTGTACACGGTAAATATTATTGCTGGAAACTACCTAATGTTTTGACTATTCTGATATAAATACGGATCTATTTCTCTGGATTTATACTTCCCGGTAGGTCTAAGGATAATTTATGAATACATTATATATTATATAATTTGTGTCATTAGAACGTCACAAGTTTTGCTTTAAATTGTGCCTAGTACATATCTTAATGAATGACATTTTTCAAAATCTGAAAGACTTTGAAAGACATCATTCCTTTCGAAAGACTTTGAATGAAAGGAATGACAATAATGAAAGATTATTACTTGAGGTAAAATGATTTTGGGCTTCAGCGAGTGTTAAGTAAAATAACAATTTTATTCCAACGTTTCGACCCTTATAACATGGGTCCTCTTCAGGGAAATTATGAATAGACAGCAAAATGAAATCAATCATTCACATGAACATTTCTTATTTATAATCCTATATTATAATTTCCTCTCGGTATTTTGGGCAAAACGAACAAATTTGTGCGTTTGTATGCTAACACTGTGTTAATTTTTTCTTTAAAAATCCAAGGCTAACACCATGTATTCAATATCAAATGCTAACACCATGTGTTCAAAATTAAATGCTAACACCATGTATTCAATATCAAATGCTAACACCATGTGTTCAAAATCAAATACTGACACCATGTGTTAAAAATCAAATGCTAACACCGTGTTAAAATCCAATGCTAACACCGTGTTAAAATCCAATGCTAACACCGTGTTAAAATCCAATGCTAACACCGTGTTAAAATCCAATGCTAACACCGTGTTAAAATCCAACGCTAACACCGTGTTAAAATCCAATGCTAACACCGTGTTAAAATCCAATGCTAACACCGTGTTAAAATCCAATGCTAACACCGTGTTAAAATCCAATGCTAACACCGTGTTAAAATCCAATGCTAACACCGTGTTAAAATCCAATGCTAACACCGTGTTAAAATCCAATGCTAACACCGTGTTAAAATCCAATGCTAACACCGTGTTAAAATCCAATGCTAACACCGTGTTAAAATCCAATGCTAACACCGTGTTAAAATCCAATGCTAACACCGTGTTAAAATCCAATGCTAACACCGTGTTAAAATCCAATGCTAACACCGTGTTAAAATCCAATGCTAACACCGTGTTAAAATCCAATGCTAACACCGTGTTAAAATCCAATGCTAACACCGTGTTAAAATCCAATGCTAACACCGTGTTAAAATCCAATGCTAACACCGTGTTAAAATCCAATGCTAACACCGTGTTAAAATCCAATGCTAACACCGTGTTAAAATCCAATGCTAACACCGTGTTAAAATCCAATGCTAACACCGTGTTAAAATCCAATGCTAACACCGTGTTAAAATCCAATGCTAACACCGTGTTAAAATCCAATGCTAACACCGTGTTAAAATCCAATGCTAACACCGTGTTAAAATCCAATGCTAACACCATTTCAGGATTCCATGCTAACACAGTGTTAAACTCTAATGCTAACACCGTGTTAAACTCTAATGCTAACACCGTGTTAAACTCCCATGCTAACACTGTGCTAAAATTCCATGCCAACACCGTGTTAAACTCCCATGCTAACACCGTGTTAATCTCCCAGGCTAACACTGTGCTAAAATCCCATGCTAACACCGTGTTAAACTCCCATGCACTTAGTACTGCTGATGAATGAAGAAATGTGTTGAATTTCGCTTTTAAAAAGAATTCTCTATGAAATGTTCATCAGTTGAGTTCACCTTCTCGTCAGGTGCGGACCGAGGATTTTTTTGCTGGACACATTTTGTGCTGGGCTGGGATTTTTTCAATCTTCACTCATTAGATAATTAGACGGAAACGTATATCTTAATGAGACTGAATTTATCGTATCGGAAATTCAGTTGACCGTAAGACACTTTGTGCAGGTTGTAAAACACGCATATATTGCTTTGTACAAATAAATGCTACTATAACTAGCAGATTACATAGTCATTTTTAAATCGGCCGAAATTGTATGCTAACACTTGAGAACACTTAAGACAGTATATAAACATAAATTAGACTAAAACAAACACACTAATATAAATTCATCAATGCTAATACTATGATAAAATAAATCGATGCTAACACCTAATAAATTGGTACAAGAATATTCAAAGACGCAAATATAAATAGTACACCTCACAAAACAAAATGGACCAGGTTCAAAAATTTCGTTGGACAGACGAAGCCAAATCAGAATTACTCACTATTGCGAATGACACCAGCAATGCAAAAAGAAAAAACTGGTTCGACATAGCAAGTAAATTTAAAACATCATACCCGTCTTTTGAAGGAACTAATAACTCTTTACGTATGCAGTACCAACGAATGGCTGAAACCTTTAATTTTCCAAACAAATCAGAGACAAATATAAGTGCAAGATTTCAGTGGTGTGAGAAATCGAAAGAGAATCTGCTCTCTGCAGTAAAAGCAAGCGGCAAAGCAGGAAGACCAAACTGGCCTGATGTAGCAACAAAATTTAAACAACTGTATCCAAATTATCAAGGGGGAGTTGACTCATTACGTATGCAATTCGGTCGTCTTGAAAACCAAAATGACGCTTTAAATCCGTCATTTACCTGGACAACTGCGGCAAATCTTGACTTAGTGAGACTAGCGAATTTGATAAATGTTGATAGCTATCCGAACTGGAACAAAATTTACCACACATTCAAACGAAATTATCAAAACTACACAGGAAATAAAGAGCAAATTAGGCTTCAATATGAGAAAATATGTAATGATAGCCTTGAGCGAAACGCATCAATGATTAATACACAAACTGTAAATGGATGGGATGATAGTTTGAATGTTCTACTAGCTCAAGCTGTAGGTAATGCACAAAATATAATCAGTGCACAAATACGCGACGGACGCCGACGAAATGTCGACGGCTTAGCAAAACTAAGTGTCAAAGTGTTTAAGGAACTTTACAAGTCAAAAATTGGAGTGGATATTCTTATTACTGACACACTCATTCTCAGACACTTCTACTTGTATAAAGATTCTTCAATGCCAAGCAGTTTCGAATGTGACGCAGACAAAGATTGCATGTCAAATATAAACCATAAGCAATTGCAAGCGTACGCTTCTAAAAATCATACACTAACGTTTTCAAACGTATTTAGGGAATGTTGTCACAACTGTGGCATGATATTTCCGCGAACGCTAAAAAATACTCAGCGTAAGATGCTATCAAATGCAATCAGCGGAGCTCCTAAAATTCTTGAAATGAGAATCAATGTAACGTATATTTTTTGCATTGAGGAAAAGTATATTACTTGTATGGAATGCTTTAAAAATCCGAACTGGCAAGATGACTATAGCGTCATGGTGTCAACAACAGGGCAATTTGGTATTCCAAATGAATTGTCTAACCTTAATGAATACGAGCAGAATCAAATTGCCCTATGTGGCGGATTTCATAGTATATATCAAAAACAAAACCTGCATTCCAAGATATTTGAACATAGACAAGGCGAATGTAATATAGGTAAAAAACGAGATATGGACTACCATAAGGTTTTTACCACTTACTACAACATTGAGAGGCCAATACAGCTTGACGGTTCAGGGGAGAAAATTAAAACAGCCTTACGCTGGCTAAGAAAACATAATCGCCTATACAAAGAGTTTCTATCAAATTATGAAACTATATATGGATACTTACTATCCGCCTACAGTATTCGCCCTGAAGAAAGTATCATTCAAATTTCAAAAGGCACTTTACCAGACTTAGTAGGAAAAGATACAACAGGTATGCTCTTACCGGCCGAAAACGTCAAGATTGATTCAAAATTGAAACCAGAAAATCACCAGTATGGCATACAGCACCCTCTGCAAAATAATTTAAATAAACTGAGAAACATTATAAACGTAAATTATTCAGATCCAGACCTTGAAGCAAAAAGATGGCCACATTTATTTCCCGAAGGAAATGGAAGTTGGAAAGTAAACTCTTCTCTTAAGCAGCAAACATACGTCAAACATAGGTTGCTTGCCATAGACTCAAGATTTAGGCACAGCAACGAATTCATGTTTTTTTGGTATGACCGATTAATCAAACAAAGGCTGTTATATGTAAAGAATCGTCAGCGCAGTGTAAATGTTACCGAGCTGATTCATCCAATTCAAGCAAAAGATGTCCGTGATGACAAATATGGAACAGCTGTTCCAAGCACTATACCAGGTTCTAAAACATATTGGAGAGCTCGTTGCTCCGACCTTCTAGCATTAGTGCGTGATCTAGGAAAACCTGACCTATTTGTAACTCTTACACAAAACGATAACTGGCTAGAACTACAAAAAGTATGCGGAGAAATTTCAGCTAATGAGTTGCACATCTTAGACCAACCTATTTTGCAACCCGCTTTTGGAGGTAAAAGTGTGGTACACTTTCCTGTGGAAACAGTAGTTGCGTTCTACAAACGACTGGAGATGTTTATGAAATCGTGTATTCACACTAAGACTGGACCATTTGGAGAAGTGTTAGATTATTGGTTTCGAATTGAGTACCAAAATCGTGGGGCATTGCATTGTCATATGGTTTTGTGGGTGTGCGAAGATACATTACCGGAGGATGTTGTCATGGCTGAGCTACCACGTTACAGCGGGAATGACGATAACATCATGCGTCAAACTGCCGCAGCACGAGAATACGTTAAAACCTTTCAGATGCACACATGTTCTTTTGGAACGTGCAGAAAAGAGAAAAAATCTAAATGTAAATATGGCTTTCCATACGAAATTCAATTATCGGAGGCAATCAATGATTCCAAATTGGGTTACACATACATACGGCGTTGCGAGGAGGACAGGAATGTTGTTCCTTACAATATGTATGCCCTGATGTGTTGGAATGGACACATTAATGTTCAGAAGGTTACTTCAAATGGCATAGAGGCATATTTATGTAAATACAGCATGTCCCATAAGTAGGGCGGCAAATTTCATTTTGCCATAAAAATTCAAAAAAACGTTTTCAAGAAACATTACTAGTACAGAATGATTAAGCTATTCTTAGAGTATAAGTGTGCAAAATATCTCCATCTAGTGCCATAAGGTGTTTCCAAAATGCCAATTTACATTTAGTGGCGCCACCTATGACATTTACCGGTACTAAAATTTTCCTGTACTGCGCACATTTATTTTTGTATTGCGGGTTCCAAGTAACATCTAGCTACAAATTAATTCTTACAATGCATTCACCATTTGATTCTCTACAAACACATACTAGATAAATTGTTTCACTTTTTCTTATATTTTTGTAATAAGACAATTATTGATCCAGTGCTCATAAACTGGATGTGCTTGCTTGTAACTAAAATATTTCTGCAATACAATCAGTAGTATTACTTTGCTTTGCACACTCCGGGAGCTTAGAAAATGGGCTATAAACAGAGTTGAAGCAGATATAATTTCAAAGCTTGTTTGCCAATTTTGACCACTTCAAACATTTTCCAGATTTTTTTTTGAAAAATTTAGTGTTCATTCCAAAATGGCTAAAAATTGAATTTCTTATAATTTTCTTGCTACGTAACTTTGATGCATGTTCAATAGTTCATTTGAAAGCCCACACTTTAGGAAGCATTTCCTGATTGCTTGCTGTATAATCACTCTGAGGAAACAGCATATACAAAAGATTAAATAAGATCATTCTAAGAAAATTCGGTAAAAATGAAAATCGACAATGCTGCATACAACATCTTGCTACAGTTATATCAGCAATTGTTCGGAAACAACTTACAGATCATAAGAATCTACTATGTTTAGTGTACCCAAGCACGGTTTTGCCTGATTGGAATTGCTCTTCTGTAAGATTTTATAAATGTTCACATTTTGCCGCCCTACATATGGGACATGCTGTATGTTTCAAAACCTGAAAGATCCATTGATATTAAAGATATATCATCAGATGCAGATAGGTTCCTTAAAGCAAGGGTAGCTGGAATACTAGAAGTATGTGCCCATCTACTTCAGTTTCACCAAGTTGGAGCGTCTAGGAAGACAATATTTCTTCCATGTGACTTTCAGCCAAAGCAGAGAATGCTAAAAAGAAATATACACTTACCGGTTGACAGTGAAAGTGACGATGTGTACTATCAAACGTTACTCCATAAATATTTGATTCGTCCAGAGGAATTGCACAACTTGACTTACGTGGACTTCTATCGATTCTATGATGTTATGTCTGCTAAGACAAATACTTTGTATACTCAGAGTTTTGACACTCAGGTGTTTGAATCTCAAGATGAGTCGGAAAGTGAAATAAAACCGAAACTCGATGAAACACAATTTGAATTTACTGGTCGTGTGCGTAAAATTAAATCACAACGAATGGTTTACTTTAGTCGTGGTTTCAAATATGTTGAGCGCGGGAAAGCTGCCGTTCCCAGATGGCGTTTTCTCATGCCGTTTGGTACTGAATCAGAAAAGTATTACGAACAGCGTCTATTGTTAAATGTTCCGATAACCGAGGACGACTTAAACGTAAATGGATATCCATTTAGCAAAGATAATGTATCAGAAACATTTGTTGAAGAGTGTTGCCTTCGTGGGTTAGTTGACTCAGAAGAAACTGCGAAATCAGCCCTTCTAGGCGCAGTACAAAGAGGTTTCTCAGTTGATCGTGTAATCGAATTAGCAACACTTTTTGTAGATCAATCTTTCGTTTCAAAAGAATATGTAGATTCTATTATAATACCATGGGTGGATAGTATGCCTGTACTAGAAAGCGACTCACAAAATGAAACTGAAAACGAGTGGGGCGAAGAACTTGCAAAGATGGTTGAAATGCGAGTTAAACATGATCCGTACAGTACGTATCTAGACTCTATGACTGACTCTCAAAAAAATGTTATGGAATGGGTGGAACGTAAATTGTCAAAGGAAGAACAAATCCTTTCTATCATATCAGGAGGAGCCGGAGTAGGTAAATCATTTGTTACTAAAGCACTGTATTCCTACTTTGTAGAGAAAAAAATGGTTTGTGTTTTACTAGCAACTACTGGAAGTGCAGCCCACTTAATATCCGGCACAACTGTTCACTACTACCTGAAGGTTGACATTCACGGAAACTCTTACTTGCAACCCGGTACAATAAGTGCAAAAATTATTGAAGACACTGACGTAATAATACTTGATGAGTTTTCAATGTTAAATGCTGATTTACTTGATATGTTAAATAATTGTACAAAACAATATGGCAAATTAAAGCGTCGGCCGTTAGGTGGAAAGCATATATTCTTAATTGGCGACCCCTGTCAACTTCCTGCCATTGGTAAATCAGTTTTTTGTAACCCTTTGCTTAATGAATTCAGCATTTTGTTGTTAAAAGAAACAGTGCGTCAGAAAGACGAAATATTTGCTGCATTGCTTAATAGAGTTCGTATTAATGCAATGACGGATGAAGACAAAGAGCTTTTAAAAACCCGTTTTGTTCGCACTTCAGATATTATGTGCGACGAAAACACGCTTATTGTTACAGCAACAAGAAAAAAGATGGTATTCTTTAACACTCAGTTTATCAAAAGTATGAACGGAAGTGAAGTCAAAATTATAGCTCAAGACTTTGAACAAGATACAAACAAAGAGGTAAGTCCTGCAGTTAAGGAAAAAATAAGACGCTATCTTACCAATTTGTGGGACGAAAATTTGATTATTAAAGAAGGTTGCATAGTAAGATTGTTACGTAACCTTGACGTGCCCACGGGTTGGGTAAACTCCAAACGAGCTAAAGTGTTTCGCGCGGCCGCGGACGGCAGTTTCATGATTTTGCAAGATTTAGAGGATGAAACAAAGCAACTTCCTATTACAAAAATCAGACAACCCTTCAAATTAGGGGCTAATTTGTATTATCGCTACCAATATCCACTAATATTAGGGTATGCTACAACTGTACATGCTGTGCAAGGCACGACAGTGACAAGCAAGTACTATGTCGACCTAGATCGCTCATTTTGGGAAAGTGGTCAAGCGTTTGTTGCTCTTAGTCGTCCTAAAGAGCTATCGCAGTTGTATCTGTTGAATACACACTTTGAAAAAGTTTATTTAAAACCTTACTACAAAAAATTGCTAGAATGGATGACTGAAGTAGATGAAATCGCCATTATGCGAAAGCCCAGAATATGTGGAGATTTCCCACTTTTTCCAATAGACGAGCAAAATCAAGCCGACGCGCCGGGGTTTCCAGCGCTGCCTGATTTAAATACAAAAACAAGCGTTCATAAGGATACCCAATTTAAACCTCCAAGAAAATTGAAAACACCTAAACACTCTATGTCAGTCAAAATTGAGAAGCAGATTGAGTCCATACCAACAGATACTATTCCAATAATTCCTCGACGTATTTACATGTTAGCTGAAACATTTATGAATAGTTGCAGAAACAGTTCTGTGTCTGTCAATAAAATAATGTTTGGTATAAAATTTATGAACGAGCTCCTTGAGCAAGTAAATACGACTCTTGGCATTTATAATGTTACGGATCCACTTTTGTGTTATGAAGCACAACAACAAGTTAGCGACTCTGTTGTAAGAAAATGGGATGCACAAGTTACTTCAACCGTAAATTTGTTTAGAAAATATGCTTGTCAATTTAGAACAGAATTTGAGACCCTTGCAAATTTGATAACTAATTTAGAAGTTTCTAAATACGATGGACAGGTTCTTGCTTTAGACACAACCGTGTTTTTTCAAGATGGACGCAAATGGCTTCCAATTCGAGTATGTGGCGATGGTAGGTGCTTTTATCACTCAGTTTCATTTAATTTGCTTGGAAACGCCACGCTTTCGAATTCTCTTAAATTACTTACTGCGTTTTGTATAGTCACTGATTTTGATATATATGATTCGATATTCTCGAGGCTAGGTTCGTCTGTACCAAATGTGTTATTGAAAGCTCTTTCATATGATCATTGGGCAGATATGGAAATAATACTAGGCATGTCATATACTTTGCAGCGTCCTGTAACAGTAGTAAGCGGATTAGACAGTTCCCAAAGCCCGCATTCATTGACTTACAATCCTCTGGAAAGTGAAAGAGACGCAATATTCGTTGCACACGTAAGGCTATCAAAAGACAATTCCAAGTGTAACCACTTCGTTGCATTGTTGAATGATGGTTCCTACGTGCCAACTACAAGTTCTTCTGAAAGCGAGAACGAAGACGAAATAATTACGATTACCCTTCCTGAAGAGGATGTCGAAATGCCTGATGCACATGACTCATTAACTGAGTCACTTTGAATCGCCTACTGATTTAAAAAAGCCTAAATTTTGTTTAATTTAATAATTTAATTTAGCATGATAACACTTTGATATGAAACCTATTCCATACATGTAACCCTATTTTAACACCTAATATATCTAAAAAGGTGCTAGCACTACTGTTTCATTTAATTCATAATAAAAAGAGATTTTTGAAGGATTAGTACGAGTGTCAATGCATCCTTCAATAGCTCTGAAGTTTTCCATAGCTTTAGTTTTTTCCAACCCGGTAAGTAAAACATCAGGCTGTTTAATAGTATTCCAAGAATTAAAATTTACTAATTAAAAATCATTGGTGTTAGCATGCACGTCAACTAATGTTGACTTGTATGCTAACACTGTGATTCTTAGTTGGTTGATTTTATTATAAATAAGTTTGTAGTATATCGTATGTTTTTGTCGTTTTTCAGAATAACGTTACTCGTCAGTCTTTGTCATGATCCTTTTGACGTCGTCTTCCATGTAGTCCACTTATCTTCCCGTCATTCTATTCTTCATCATCTCATTTGTTTGAATCTCCTCAGTGCTCGCAGTCCATGTGCGTATAACGTCCAAACCTCGCAAAACGCCGGCTGTTCGCGAATCCAGAAAGTGTAAGTAGGTGTTAACTTGTATTTTGTATTCGAAGTAAAGTGTTAGTATGTATTTATTGTTTTAAGTTAAGTGTTAACATGTATTTTTTGTTTGAAGTAAAGTGTTAGTATGTATTTGTTGTTTTAAGTTAAGTGTTAGCATGTACATTTTGTTTGAAGTAAAGTGTTAGTATGTATTTGTTGTTTTAAATTAAGTGTTAGCATGTATTTTTTGTTTTATGTCTAACTTTTTTAGTTGGTATATTTTAGTTTAAATAAGTTATATTAACTTATAAGGTATATTTTTTGTTTCTTTTTTTGTTATTGCAGGTTAAATTCATCCATCCGTCAGCTTTGTCTTGCTGCTGTTGATGTCTCTATCCCAGTAGTTTTCCTTTGCCCTCTCCGTTCTTCTAATTTTCTACTTCATTCTAAGTTCATCTTTGGGCTTCATATGTATGTCCATGTCTCCTTAATGTAAGAAACGGTGTCGGCTTGGTGAATTCAAAAAATGTAAGTAAGTTATAAAGTATAGTGTTAGCATATATTTTCTATAGTATTGTATGTAATCTATGTAATGTAAATTAATGTTTTAGTATTTTAAAGGTTTTATATTTAGTGTTTTTTTCCTTTTACAGAGATCCACTGACTCGATATTTCAACCTGTTCACGTCTGACTTAGCTAGCCACAAAGATCGCCCCCTGAATATGAAAATTCAACTTTTTACGCGAAGGTAAGTGATAATAAAGATGTAAATTTAAATCATTACGGATATACTGTCCCGAAGAAATTGTTTAGGTTCATGGGCTTAATTAAAAACTACGTTTTGGTTTTTCAGAACCAACGCATCTTCCTGTACATTGATGTGGACTTACGTATATGGAAACACTGACAGTTAATTTTTGCCAACCTACTTAAGACTGTTGTGTAACCACATAATAATTGCCGGGTTGATTGAAATAAATTGGTTTTGGTTTACTTGAAATAACTTTGTGTTTGGTGTTAGCATTGATTTATCTTTAAGTGTTAGCATTGATTCATCTTTAAGTGTTAGCATTGTTTTGTCCTTACATAGCTGTAATTTTGGCATCGATTTGGATCATGGTGTCTGCATTGATTTGGTTCATGGGGTCAGCATGGATTTGGTTCATGGGGTCAGCATTGATTTGTTTATCGGTGTTAGCATTGATTTGTGTATTGGTGTTAGCATTGATTTGTGTATTGGTGTTAGCATTGATTTGTGTATTGGTGTTAGCATTGATTTGTGTATCGGTGTTAGCATTGATTTGTGTATTGGTGTTAGCGTTGATTTGTGTATTGGTGTTAGTCTTGATTTGTGAATTGGTGTTAGCATTGATTTGTGTATTGGTGTTAGCATTGATTTGTGTATTGGTGTTAGCATTGCAATGGATGTTGGCATTGATTTAAGTTTTTTGTTAGCAATGACTCCAGGTTTTAGCTTTGGTCTTTGGTGTATGTGAGACGGATATTGCTTTTGTAACCGGGCTACGGCACGGCTCTCGTTTAAAATTATATAAAATAGCAAGAAGAGATGTCCAGAATTTAGGTATGTAGTCACGACCACGTTCCTCCTTCCGGTTCATAAGTGGGATCCCATCCTTTGTGGCATTGCGAATGGCAATGCACTCCTTCGTCTCCCGTAAAACTTTGTCATGCTGCCTCATCCCAAAGTATGGAGTGTTTTTCAGGGAGGTCCGAATTACTCCATACATGATCCGATATAGCAGATTGCAAGTCAGCGTTGGCACAATGGCGTTTGTGCTCCTTTATTCTATCGGATAAGTCCCTCCCGGTTTGGCCTATATAGACAAATCCACAAGTGCATTTGACCGTATATACCCCCGCGTTGATACTAGGTAACTTATCTTTATGAGAAGTCAGAATGTCAGACATCCTAGTAAAAGGGATGTATCCAATCGAATTTCCTAGTTTCCGTGTTATGATGCGTGCAATAGTTTCAGTCAAACCTTTAAGATAAGGAAGTATGATCCTGGGTAGTTCGTTTTGAGAAGAGACTTTGGGTTTACCAAAATTGTTCTTAATACGTCGAATTGATGACATCACCCAATTAGGAGGATATCCATTTTTATGAACTAGAACATTTTTAATATGTCTCAGTTCTTTAATTAACTTTTCTCCTTTCAGAATTTTCAATGCACGTTGAACAAGCGTGTTCACTACTGTCGTTTTGTGACTTTGAAAGACTCCGGACCCTAATAACCATAATTCCAATATGCAATTTCCCTTTTAAAAACCCCATTCCCATTATAGCATATTATATATTATACTTTCACTATCTCTTTGTGTATGATCACCATTCCTATTCCCAATTTCCATGCATTTCCCAGTCTATAAAAACCCTGTCACTCTGTCGCATAATAAACATAAACTTGAAATACAGCTAATATATTTACATTTCTTCCTTTCTTTAGTGCTTATTCAGATAATGACACTATCAACTCATATTTATGCATTATTTCCCCTACTGTCTAGGTAAGCCACCCACACGAAAAATGTTTTACACTCTTTTTTCTAAAAAAATCCATCATCAAACCCAACGAGGAATTCTCCTGTATCTCACCCTTTTTAACACGCCAAAGCGGTAATCAATAACTGTCTCGCTCACTCTGATGATAAGAAAGTGGATATTGCAGACAGACGTGGGGCTAATATTTATATTGCGGTATAGCGTATTCCAATGAACGAAGCCAGTGTTGCAAAGCGGTTTTTCCAATAAAGATAAATACGCATTCAAGAAAACTGCACTAAAGAAAAAAATGCTTTTATTACTTACCTTTCTAGTAGGCATACACAATAATGGGTACTAATTTGGAATAACAGATAAGCTGAAAATATGCGGAACGAGTATATTTTGAGTATTATCGAATGTGTGTTAAGTTCAACTATACTTACTCACCAAAATCTTGATCTGATCAAACTTCCTGATAAAAGAAGGAAACCGTAAAAGCTTTCCGATCACTAAGGCTATTGTCGGCTTTTATGACAATATTTGCCAAAGCTTAGAAACACTATTCATGACAATGTTAACATTTCCTAAATAAATGTATTTGCTTTGGTCAATCTGACAGCTAGAATTAAGGTGGAGTACGTGCATTTCCGGGGAAATGAACCAGCGAACATAGAAATTTTACTTAACGACGGACAAATGTTTTATGGAACAAGGTAAGTAAACTAGAAACCTGCAATAACGCAAATTCCATTAACGCACGTGAATAGTTAACTAGTATCTATGCATTTGGCAAAAACAAATAATATAAATTAATTATTTTTAAAAAATGTAAAATAATTTTAGAAAGCTTGGTAATTTTACAAATTTCTGCACAGCAAATATGCCAATGTTGGTTTAAATTTATATAGGGCAAAACTATAAACTTTTTTGAACGTTTACTTATTTTGCGTATTGTTGTAGAAACCTAATATTATTTTTAGCCCATATTTTGCTTCAGAAATTATAGGGTTTTCGTCCCAGTTTCGCCTTTGTAGAAGTTCAAGTTGGGCTTAAGTATAATTAAGTGCTTGCAAAAAAATGTATTTTAGTTATAAACCTATATTTGCGTAACAGGTAAACCATCTCAAGATTTCCGCTTGAGATCCTTCTTATTTCTAATCCTTTTTTCTAAAGAGGTGCAGTTGGAATGAGTTTCTGGAGATCAAGAACAGAAACTAAAGGGATCAGAGCATGGGCGCACATTATCCAGCTAATATTGACATTGGAGCAGCTACTACTACCACCATTTCAGAAGAAAGTCAGGCTGAAATGAGAAGATTCATTTTTAAAGCTGAGAGATGAAAACAGCTAAATTGTATCAAAGGTACACACTTGGCTTAAAAACGTCAGTTCACATTCTCTATATTTCCTTGCATGTACGCAATCCGCTTTCTAGAGTAAAAAAGGCTTTTTGATGATACTCCGTCCTCCCTTCTTTCTCAAGGATCTAATTTCATTTCACAGTTTGCACATTTATTTAGTACAAGAAACGAAAAAAAGAAGACATGGTACAGAATAACAGATAGCTAAAGCTAATGTCTTATCATAGAGTAAAGGATAGGTAACGTCAACAGCAAAAAAGGGTAAAAGGACACTCAGATCTATACCGATAACTCTTAATGGAGACACAACTTTCTTTTCTATGGGCTGGCTCAAAGAAGCAAGATCAGTGACGCAATTACTGCAACTGATTCTATCACCATTAGGTTTAACGAGAAGGGGAGCAGAAAACATTGTTATGGTAGATGGGATTATAAAGGATTAAACGTGCTCATATATATATTTGGGTTATCTGGTTGTGAAACTTCGAAGCTTTTTGTTGGAAAGAGTTTAGTAGTTTCATTTTATACGGTTGGAAAAACGGGTTAAGCTATACAGCGGTAATCTTTCGAAATTTTGACTTTTGGATTTTTGAGGAATCGTCAAACGGCGTACTTCGATTTCAAGGAATTTTTTCTGGAATTTTAAAAAATATTAATTTGTGTTGACGTGTCCGGTTTTCAATTTAAATTTGTAACTTCCAGCCTTCGAATTGTTTTTTACTTCACACAATTTATAGAAATATTCAAACCCTTGCCGTGCTACTTTTGCTCCTTTTCTACCACAAGTTTATTGCAAATTCACCACTATACACCTTCTCTATGGACCTTTCTATCCTCTAGCATATTTACATATTCAACCGAAATCCCATTCTTTTCTGTTCTTTCTACCCCACTTCAACCACTACTTTACTACGTATAAGCTTAACACTACATCTACTTTCTCCCTGCATTTTGCTTCCATTTTCCCAAGCATTTCTGCTGCTGCTATTTATATTATGTTCTCCCTTCCAACTCCCCACTGCTCACCAGTTTTTCCACTTTACTCGCCTCGCCACTTTCCACTTGTATTTTCGGTTGCTTTTCCTGGTCGATTTTATTTTCTGCTGATGCTGGCTTCCGTTATATGTTCGCGTTGAGAAGCTATGAAGGTAGCTTACCTCTTTTTGCATTTCGCTTTAGGGAAAAGCCACCCGAAACAAAAAACCATGCACCAATTCCTTTTCTACACAACACTCACCTTCCAATCTAATTTTTTCTGCATTAAATACTTCAATAAAATATTTCAACATCAAACAAAAACACTGTTGTTGTCCAACTCGGCGTTAATATTTATTCCAATGGTTCATCTTACTCTAAAAAAAAGTTTACTTCCGGCAATATAGCCTTCCCTTTGATCGTGATGAATATTTCCGGACTTTAAAAAATGAATAAATCCATCAAAATAAACAATCCAACACGCATTACGTGTTTAAAAAGGGCATAGTAAGCTCTATACTAAAAAACAAGTCAGTGAACCTAATCAAGCCAGCTAATTCATATTTCAAAACACATTTATTACGCATTAGACATTTTGTGCGTGTGTTGGGCATCACGTGATGATTTCTGATGATCTAAAAGCTTTCTTCCTACAATTGGGTTTACAAGCTGGGATTTTGCAGTGGGTTTAAATGGTCGTCAAGATCAACCCAACCACTTAGGTAAACCGTACATACATGAATGCATGCATGGCATACATTTTGTACTGAATTTACAAACCCATTGCATTGTTGTTTGTCAAACAGTGCCGTTCCGAAAAATATCGATCTGTTTTGTCCTTTAAATAAAAAGTATTTATAATGTTGTCGGTATAGAAATCCATTCAATAGGTTTCAGACAAAATTTGCACTTGGGTTTCTCTCTGTCTCTCTCGTGCAGAGTTTTTAGAAGCAGGGGAGCCATTGTAAAATCTCTGAGGTTGCCACATGCAAAAGTTCTCAAGTGTTGCTGATCATAAATACAGAAACAGAATGGATTTTGATAATGATTTGGACAACCAGTGGTCAACACCGCTGACAACAGTAAACACAGGACAGCGTGAAACGTTTGCGGAGTGTTGGTTTGCAGTTTTTCAAAGTTTTTCTGTGGTTTTGTCCATCTGTCCAGAGCTTTCTAAAAAGTTTGGCGGTTTGAACATAAACAAGAGAGGTGTTTGCTTAGTCAGTTGGCACCCGAATAAATGGATGGACGGAAGTGGAAAATGGAGTGGTGAAAACCTTGGTATATAAATGCATGCATAAAAACAAATAAAAGTTTTGGAAGTGGTGTAAAGCCGGAATATGTGAGTAGTGGACACTTTGAAGTACAAACAACAGAGCCAAAAGAGAAAAAACAACGTTTTCAATGTTTTTTGTGAGTGATAAATGGGATAAAAAAGAAGAGAAAAAATATATTTTGGGAGAAAATGGACTGGATTGAGTAGTGAGCAGCGTGGCAAGTGCAGCAAAAAAGTGTCAAAGTGACACAAACAAGACTGGAGGGGGGAGGAAATTGTCAGTAGATACATTTTTTTATTGGTTGAAAATAGAAATGCGGGGTTAGTACAAGGGGGAAAATATACGTAGAAAAATGTGATGCAATGGTTTACTTTTCAGAGGAGAAAGGCACTTTCACTAATGTACAATTTGGTTAGGGGCAAGGTCGTATTTGAGAAATGTAATTATTAACAAGCTTGTACTTAAAGCAAAAATAGTAACACGTTTTTATACGACGTGATGGTGATAAATATTTTTAAAACAAAAGTTGAAAAATGCTTTTTCACGAAAGTTGCTAAAATTTCACGTTCTGATTCCCTTTTGTAATGAAAATTTTTATTAACCTGTTTTTATTAAATGCCGTCTGCATTAATTTAAAATAAGATGGGTTGTCTTGTTTTGAATAAAACGTATGAAAAGATACGCGTGTTACTGAACTGCTGAACACAACCTGTTCTACAAAAATGAATAATGAAAATGATGCAGCACTTTTGACATTTTGCATTATTACACCAAAACTAAATTATATGAAATGAAAATTAGTTGCATTAAAAGCCCCATATATTTTAGACAAAAGGCAGTGCATTAAACAAAAAGGGAAAGCAAGGCTTTTTGTACGTTTCCCCTTTCAACAAAAACATTTATTCAGTTAGGTATGCATGTACTGTATTGAAAACTCAGTTGGGGGAATTTGGAACAGTTTCTCTCCCGTTTTTCTCGTTGTAGTGAAAGCACAACATTTTGGCTTACCGTAGAAAAGTTAAGCCTGCTTTGCTCTAGATATTCTTTAGCATTGAGTGGGGCGGTCTGAAGCTCTACCTTTCTCTGCTTTCAAGAGTGCGTGCGCTGGTTACGTGTTATGTAGCTCGAGTCGAGTAGTATAAGTGGAGCAGGTTGGTGGATGGGGCTTTCAGTGCCAGTCTGCAGTTCGTTGAGTGAACATCAAAAGAGGAGAAAAACGCTGCAGAATTTTTTTGTGAGTTGCGAAAAAAGTGCAAAGAAAAACTACCCCAAATGGGGTGCTTTTTGCAGTGCAAATTCAGTGAAAGTGTAAAAATTGTTTTTATTCTTTTAAAAGCGCAATTTTAGAATATTTTCAAATCTGACTAAGACTACCTTGACGTTCAAAATCAACAAAAAGTGAAAAAATTGAAAGAAAGCTGAAAAACGCCGTTTTTAAAAGACAAAATAGTAACGTGGGTAATGTGAGATTTTGAATCCTGTGATGTTTCCCGTTTTTCAGATTGCTTCTAGATAAAAAATTTACTAGCTTTGAGTTTGAAATTCTTCAAATTGTTGCTGTTTCTCTGCAAAAGTGAAAATATTCTCTACTTTCTTCCTTAAACAGAGATTTTCTCCCCCTACAAAATTATCTTTTTTGGTGTCGGTTACTCTAGTGCAGTTTCTAGTTTCTACTTCACTAATTTCTTCACCACTCTTCAACCTTCTCTTATTCTTGAGCAATGGAACTCTACAAAACTTGGGTCTATGTGTGTGTGCATTAAAGGTTATGCTTTCTGATCCCTATCTCTATCAGCTCAATACTCTACAGTTTCCATTCTTAAAATTGATGTGCAAACTGTGAAATGAAATTAGGTGCGTACGAAGCATCAAGAAAAACTTACCCCTGCATAAAATGAAAGCTTCGGTGAATACTAAGTGTTTCTGAGAAGCTGCGAGCAGAATTTAACTTGGACGGCAAGATACGCAACTTTATAAAAAAATGAAAGTTGCTGAAAATAAGAAAGAAAATCATAAAGACTTTTATATACGTGTTTTTCATTTTGTTCGACTTTAGATTCTAAGTGGAAAATCTTTATTCTTCAGGAGAGTTTCCTGAGTCTGGGTTTTAGTTACTCGGTTTTAATAAGGTTAAATTGAAAATAAGGTTTGCTCAAGTGGAAATATTTTAGAAGAAAAGCACACACATCTTCTTTCTTTGGAGCTTCCTGCTTTTCTCTTTGGCTCAAACTTGCATTTGATGTGCTTAGTTCTTGGAAGAAAATAAGAGGGCGTGTGTGGTTCTTTAAACTGGGAACGGAAACAGGAAGAAAAAACGGAGCAAAAAAGAAAGCCTTACTTTTTCCAGTTAATATACTACCAGGGTAAAAATCTTGGGAAAATGAACTGTTTTGACTGTTGCCTTGGAAACACTTGATCGTATACTTTATCTTTTTGAAAGGGAAAAAACCAGAAGAAAATCTTGAGTGGAGTTGAAAACACCCAAAATATTCCATCCTGCGGCAAAATACATCTTCATACGTTGAAAGAAAATCTTAATCTGTGATGAAAGCCGTGTAACTCGTTCACAGAAAGTACGCCGAACATGTTGTTTTAGACGTGGGTGCATGTTTTATGCATTAGCATGAAAAAAGTTCAGTGAAGTTTCTTCGTATTATTCTAGAAGTACAAGTGTTAAAACAAGAGCAAGGAAAAAGTGTAGAAAGTTGAATATGAATAAAAAGGAAGCAAAGGAGTTAACATTCTTTAGTGCCGTCTGATTTTTTTTAAAGTAGGAAATAGAATACGTTCCTTGGGAAAACTTTCTACTGAAAAAGAGAATACCCCCACATAAAAATGTTTTAGAGTGCTTTATGTTCAAACCTTGTAGAATGCAAGATATATTTAGCTAAAAATGAAACTTTTTTGTTAAAAAGTGTACAAAATGCCCCAGGAAAACAGAACTTTGCATTCTAGTGCCGAACATACACTTATTATTAGTGTAGTTTAAATTTCTTCAGTAAGAAAAAATTTTGTGAACTTGTAATAAATTTTAATTAGATTTTTGTAAGCGAAGTAATTCCGTGAAGAAATATGTGCGCTGTACAGATAAAAGAGCAAATGAAGTTTGTTAAGCTGTTGGCAGTTATTCTCTGCGTTATTGGCTCAGGTAAGTGGAATAACTGTGTGCTTGTGCAAAAGTGTAAGAGTTGCCCGTCCCATTCGATTTTTTTCTCAGAATGCCCCAACCAATTTGAGCACTTGAACAGAAGCCATTCATTTAAGTCAACAAGATTGTATAAGAAACCCGACTATTATATAGTTGAGTTTTCCTTTTCGGTTGGTATTCTCCGGTGAATGAATAAGAACAAAGTTTTGATTACATGACGGAGTCAGGGAAAGTTGATAGATGTTTGTTTCTTGTTTGAAGATAAATACTGGTGATAAAAATCACCAGTTAGAAGCGTGTGTGAAACACCAAGCGATTATTATATTTTTTATGGTGTGGGCAAACATTCGCAGGTTTTTCGGAGTTCTTGGTTAATGCAATTTATGGTTAGGCACACGTTGTTGATTAAGTTATTTCATTAAAAGCCAAATTTGGCTTTTATTGAGCTTAGTAGGCTTGAGTCTACGCAAAGGGAAAAATGCAAGGAAAAAAGTTTGGATTGGGAGCTTTGCAACTTAATTGGAGTTGTGTAGTGTAGAGAGTTTGTAGGAGTTGGATCCATCACTCAATTTTGAAAAGGTGGGCAGAGCATTTTTCTTATAATCACCGGCTTTACACCCTGTTTGTTAATCGTCTAAATTTGTGGAAGGTTTTTTACGTGACAGTGTGAATTATTATGAGTCAGTGTGTTCATGAAAAGATAAAGGAAAAATGTTTAAAGTTCTTGCACACTTTTATTTCAAACGGTGTTCTAACCAATCCACCAGAAATCTTTACATTATATATTCCCGCCTTTTACATGTCACATTCTTTTAGCCTTAAAAGCCTTTTCTGAATTTGCAGCAAAAATTGTCACTAAGGTTAGGTCTTACGAGATTTTAGGAAAAGTAGCGCAAAACAAAGTCAAGAGAAGCCACAAAAGCAAAAGCAGAACAAAAGTTTAAAATGTAATCCTCTTTCTGTGTCCGTCGAACTTAAATGTTTGTTAGTGTTGTTCCAAAACACCAAAAAACATTGAAAGCAAGCTTAGACGCCGATCTAAAAACATATCTTTTGATTTTGCAACATTTAACTTGCCTTTACTTCTGTGAATAAATCTTCCTCCGAAAAGTGCAAACAACTTATAAAGAGCAACAAATACCGAAGCAACAACTTTTCCCAATAACATTTACAACTTTTTCCCCTAAATCATTGTGAAACTTTGTCTGCTCTGAATGGTCAAAATATTGCGAGATCTCAACCCGCAACCAACTTTTCCCAAAGCCCGAACTTACTTTTTACATAGTGCATGTATTTCTTTTTTTACTTTTCACAGTGGTGGGCAAGCTGCATCTGTCTAAAGTGCTTGTGCCACCCTACAAAATGTACCAGGAAACGGCAAAACTGGAATGCCCTTTCGACCTGGGCAAGGATCGCCTCTATGCTGTCAAGTGGTACAAAGACAACGAAGAGTTCTTCCGCTATGTACCTCGCTACCGACCGCCAATCTACGTGCATCCAGTGGACGGCATTAACGTGATCGTAAGTAGTTCAAATATTTGCTGATCAGCCACGGTACAACAAACTCCAGCTAAAAATGTTATTTCCACTGAAATATTATTCGGCTAAGCGTGTGCTTGGTCGACTGGAAATGTAAATAGAGGGTTTTACTCCATTATTTTCTCATCAACCGGACCATACAAACATTTGTGTCAATATTTATTACAGAAGGCTTGACCAAAAAATCGAAGGCAACTTATTGTTTATTTTGTCGGGCGCGAATGTTAAGCAATGTTGACACAATCTATTTAAACCTGTAACAACTAGTATTGTCCAGCACCAATAAATAAAATAAAAAAGTTTTATCATTATTCTCTTACTCAGATAACCATGCAAAAAAACTCAATTGGTTCAGCTTTGCATGAAAATATACATTAATTTCGGCCAAGTGTTCCAGCAGAGCAACCCGTAGAAAATAATAGTGGGCAGTGGTCAAACTGTGCAAATAGGTTTTCGTAGAGAAAGCTGAAATAGGGAAAACTGACACATTTTATTTTACGTAGACGTTTTGTACTTTGGTCTTGTGTTTTTACACAAAATTATATTTATTTAGTGTATTTACTCGATATCACAACGGGATATAAATAGCGGTTGATTACATGACCAACAGGGTGTCCACTGTGAATTTGATAAAATATTATCGGGATGTTAGAATAATCAGCATGGAAAACAATTGAAAACAGTCATATGTAGATGTATACTGGTATTTACCACAGTATGTTAGATTGAATTGATTAGTTTTACATACAAAATCTATTTGGTACTAAGCTTTAACACAATTCTGAAATTCAATTTTGCGGAACACGCTGTTAGCAAAGTAAATAGTTGAAATCGATTTCGGTGGTTTGCTGATTTTAAAATCAATATACGGCTTACAACTTACTCCTTTCTAGTCAGTATGATAATATGGAATCCATATTATGGATATTAACCTTAATCATCACCCTAAACAGCACCGTACGCATTGAAAGCAGGAAAGAAATTGAGTAACTCAACCAGCGAGCATTTTATTACTTCCTATTTCTATTTTCAAAATATTCCGGTGCAAACTCAACGTTTTCCATATATTCACCCATTTTACTGCTTTCTTATTGCACACAAATTGATGGCCCGTTGTTGATATAAACTGATGATATCCTCTTTTATGCGATGATATGTTATTTAGCTTCAAACTTTTACGTAAAGATCATATCAAAGATAAGTAGGGTGTGGTGCCGTGCCTTCTATTGCTTTTACGCAATAAAAATATTTCTCCTAGATATATAGGGTTGTTGTTCTGCTTTTACAACCTCTGCATTATTGATGACCAAGAGCAACATGAGCTTAGAAAAAATATATGATTATCTGAAGCATGAAAGTATAATATACACACAGGAGAAATTGTACGTTTTGTAGTAAATTGGATTTGAAATTAGAATGCGTGTCGCAGTAATGTTGAAGTGCTCAGGTGGTCGTTTTCTGAAAAAAAAATCAATTTTTAGCTTTTCGGCTTTTAGTAAAAAATGTGAAAATTGGAAATTTTCTCGATTCAGGTTTATTCTCTGGCCTTTTGTTTTATTGTCTGGGATCTAGGATGCGCTTTCATTCTGCATCGAATATTTATTAAACTAGCCTAGCGAACAAACGGTAAGGGATTTCCTTGTGCAGCTAGTTACGGTAACATATTTTGCTTGCGGGATTCAAAAAGCATGTTGTTTTCATTTGATTTTGGCAATGACTCCTTTTGTCAACTTTGAAGGCTTTCGTTGAAAATTGTACACATAAATGTTTTAGTATAGCACACACGTGATGTGGTGTGTGTGGGTACAATTAAGATGAAAATGAGAGCGGAGCTAGGAAGAAATGTGGAATGAAAAACAGTAAATAGCTCGGGGCAACAATTTTCCTCCGCTACTGTTTGAGCGCCCCATATGTAAAGCCTGACACTGAATTTAGTTATTTATGTGCGCATACAAAACGACGACAGCAGGTTTAATGTCTTTGTTTTCTACAATGTTGCAAGTTCAGTAAAATGAACACAATGAAGAGAAAGCACCGCACTTGACTCGAAGGCAATCTAATTACCTATGGCATGATATATATATGATGTATGAGGGACGGAACAGGTTACAATTATGAGCAGGTGAAAGTGACTGACGGCCTTGGTCATGCAAGAAAAATTCTTATGGATAAACACAACAGCAAGTAAATTATACATTTAAAGTCCAAACGTCGTATAGAAACAGAGTTTCAAGATGAATTTGTGCCGGAGAGGAAAATATATTAAAATGTGGAACAATTATATGAAAATGTGGATGCGTGCAAAAATGTTGGCGTTGAAAATCGATATAACTGTTGAGTGCTGAGTAAAGTTTAATGTGGCATTGCGGTGTGTAGGAAAATTTGCGAAAGAAAACGTAGTCATAACAAACTATGACCTATCATTTATAATTAAGATTTTAAGGGAAGTAGCAATAAGGTAGCAAAAAAAGCTAGTTTGCCAAAGTGTTTATTTTTGTATTTTCAATTCGGAAGCTGTTTTTCAGCGTATTTTCAGGCTTTGGTATTTATGGTTGAATGGAGCAATCAATATAAAGCAGTGTACGAATTCCACGCCGCATTACAAATCGGTGCCCATGTAGAAATCCAGATCACTGTATTATTGCAGCACTTTATTCCTCCAAACTGCAAAAAGCATTCAGGATCATTGGTTTTTAAAGGAAGCGTGAAAACAAATCGGTGGAAAATTGAGGCTTTCGCTTTTGACCATTACCAAAATCCAAGGCAGTCATGTGTGCAGGCTTTCACGTTTCAAGTCAGCAACCCCTTTTAGAGTATGTCGCTATTGCAAAGCGTATTTTACAACTTTTTGTAGGCCGCTATAGAGCATTCTACGCACCACAGCATTTTTGGAATAAAAACTGGCTTGATTTCCAATGGAATGGGACCCGTTCAAAAATAACTTTAATTTAATCATGAGCATTTGGTTTGGAATTTGTACAAATGCCGACATGGCTTTCAAAATCTGTTTGTGCGTGGGTTACTGTTTATTTTTTTAAACTGCGTTGTGGAAGAATAAGCAAAATTAATAAATTCTTCAAAACGTATTACTACGTACACCAATAACACAATTAATTTATATTTTATTAATAAATTTGGTTCCATTGCTGCAAAATACAACAAAATTTTCTTCAACCAAAATTGGAATTTAGAAATAACCTGAAAAAGAATTCCAGTTTGCCAAGTCAATACGAATACCGAATTAAGTTTCGGCAACAGCAGCAAAGCATATTTTCCTTTTCTAGTCTACTCCTTTAGAACCACAAAACTGTGAGCGTATTTTCATTCTACTCGCATGTCATAACACAGCAATATAAATCTTTGTCAAGTGGTATTAAAAATAACTCGTGAAAACTTGTCAACTGCATCATAATTTTACTGATTCTGCTTGCATCATATTACGTGACTTTTATGGCTCCCACAATGTCTAGTTCTTTTGCGGTGACTAGATTCACGTTGACTTGCAAGCCTTGTTGCTACTCTAAGCCTTATTGTGCACACCTTCGCACATTTCCACAGACAAATGCGCAGCAACAAAAATGAAAGCAAAAATATTAAAAACGGTTTCACTCTGATTGTCAGTACGTGATTGTGAAGGTGCAGCGCAGTGCGAAACCATAAAAACACGGGCTAACTATTCATAATGCATTACATCTTATGCACAGAAGAAACCATTAAAGGATATTACGTCATTCCATTTTTGAATATTTTTTGCTCAGTTTGGAAGCCACATAAGTAAAAATGCAACAGGCTCACAAAATGAAAGTTCAGTTAGATAAAGAAATTTTTAAAAATTACTTTTGTACATCTTTTGCTATCAAGCCAAGATTTAAGCAGCTCACTTTCTGAGAAGAAAGCCATTAAAGTAAATAAGAAATGTTAAGCTGTGCACTGCAACGCATTACAAAACAGAGTCTACTTTCCTTTTTTACAGAGTGTGAAATATCTCTAGAGGGAAGCTTAATAATTGAGCTTTGTTGAGTGTGTGCAGAGAAATGTGAAATGGAAAGGAAGAAACTAGCTTATGGAATGAAAAAGAGAAAAAAGAGAATTCTTCAGTTTTCCTTTTTTTGGTGTTGCCAAGTGCGTAAATGTAAAGCAGCATGGATGCAATCCCTAGAGGAATCGGAAAAAATATACATTTTCTCTTTTCTTGGGAAGGACAGACTTAAAGATTTTTTAAATGCGAAACAAAGTGTGAAATGCTGAATTTAACAGTGCAATGATTTGTAGCTGAAATTTATGTGATTTTTATTTTTAAAAAAATAGATGGAAGGCTCAGATCAAAAGTTTGTCACACTCGGTCCACTGGATCTCAGATACACTGGCGTTTACAAGTGCGAAGTGAGTGCGGAAGGACCTTCATTTACTTCAGGGTCGGGAGAAGGACGAATGACTGTTGTTCGTAAGCAAACCATTAAAATTTCATCTGAGCTGAATGTTTCAAAATCTATCATATAGATCGAGTGTACGAATCATCTATTGAAATTAAAAACCTTAGTGCGACTGTTTAAAAATATTTGGTCGTTTATTCTCCTCAATTTCAGATTTGCCCCAAGAAGGTCCCCAAATCAGCGGCAAAACTCGAGACGAATATGAAACCGGAGAAACGTTGGCTTTAAACTGTACATCAGCTCGTTCCTTTCCTCCAGCTAGACTCTCTTGGTACATTAACGACATTCCGGTAAGAACTTTTCTGTCGTTGCTATACCATCATAATGGAACAAACCAATTATAAATTTATACTTTGCGTGCCTAGCAGCAATTATGTAGCCATATTTGTCCAATTTCCTCTAAAAAATTGAACGAACTCTGAACTGTATTGAAAATATATTAGGAAACCAAGAAAACAAAATTACAGACAATATTCTCTCTTTCCCTTTTTCCTATCAGGCTGATAGTATCAGCTGAACCAATTTACAATTCTGGTTTATTGGTCATTCATAGCTAACAAATTGTCTAGGGGAAAACGAAATGAAAATGAAACTTTTAAAAATTGGTCTCTAGAGACAGCTTTTCATGCAATTTATCCGTTGTGCATGCATACGTACCCAGAAGAAAGCCAAATGCGTGCAAGCGACAACTTTTACATTGATGCAAACGCGTTTCTAAATGTTTTCAATAGTTTAGTAAAATGGTACCCATTTGGTGTTCAAGTCGCCCCAAAACACTTGTTTCAGCTTAATTTGAACGACAATCTGAATCTTTCTTGAGCAGAAAATTGAGACAAACTACCAATTTTTCTCAAATTTGCTTTACCAAAACATGTGCGAACATAGCGGCAATCCCAAGAAGGCCATTTGCTGCGAATGAATATACACACAATTTTTTTCTTCGTGTGACACTAAAGTTTAGTGACTAAATTTTATGGTATTTTAAAATGGATTTACGATGGTAAAATACGTGCACTTTTCAAATTTCCTTTCCTGCAGAGGTCATCATGTATCATCATTACTTTTATTGTTATTGACAGCTGCACATATACCATAGTACGTGAAATCTTGGCACGTATTTTTATGAGCCTTTTAATGTAGCGAAGAATTTAATGTGACTATAACTTGTCCATTCTGCCTAATGTCTAAATTGAACGTCACTCTTGCGAAAACACTTGTAGTTGTACGTTTAAAGAAAAAAATTGCTCTGAATAATTGACAAATTTGCATGTTAACTGCATATTGGCAATAAAAACGGAGTATTTTTTCAATTACCTGGCATTAAAAATTGACGAGTGTGTTTTTTCTTTTGTATGTTTTTTAGATTGAACAAGGGGTAACCCAAATCAAGCCACGTAATCGAACTGCGGGTCGACTGCTGCCTACAAACTTACAGGAAGAGCAGTCCGAGTCAACGCTCAACATTACCCTGGCTCCTGAACACTTTAACGAAAACGGGGAAGCAAAAGTAAGATGTATTGCCAGCATTTCCACGTTGTTCTGGCAGGATGGAGATGAGCGTGTGGTGGGCAACTCCAGAAAGACAGCGACCGACTTTCACTACAGCAGCACAAACAGTTTTAACACTGTGGCTAGTGCACCCTTGTTCGAATACAACAAAGAAGCTAGTCTTTTAGGTAAGAGGAAAATGCTGTTTGAGTTTTACGTCGGTTATGTATTTTGGGTTAAAAATTTTATTTTGAAATATTTAGTTCGAGGTGAAAGCAATGCAACCACCAAGTCAAGCGTTTGGAACGTTAGCATTGGAGTATTTCTGTGTCTGCTTGTGGGCCACTTTCTTCATATTCTAGTTTCAAGTCAAAGTACCTGCAGCAACAAAAGATAGCTTCCAGATAAAACTAAACTAAACATTGAGGCAGTTTGATAAGGAAGATAAGAATTTTCTGTCGGTTTTTGCATTTGTCACAACATTTGTCTTGAATTTTCCAGGGCACGATAATAAGGTTAGTTTTATAAAAAATACAGTGGTGCACTAAACCTTAGGTAATTACATAAAAAAAGCAAATCTAATCTCTGACCTGAATACGCAAATTATTACACAAGTTGATAGAAACGTTCTGTATAAAATTGTTTAAATATAACTATTGTCTCCAATCTTCAAGGAGAAAGATAAAGATAAAGATCGATTTGTTAAAAGACAACGTAATTAAGGCAATTTTTCACGTTTTTGTATTGTTACTATACTTTTGTCTATTAATTTACATTATCAACAGAATAAACAAAAAATATAACCGACTCTTGTTCTGCCTTGTAATTTATTTAAATTCATATCAGCATAAGAAAATGCTTTCCATTGAACTGATGGCTTCCGTTTGAACTGGCTTACAACTATCCAGTTCTTGCATCCTAAAGCTTGTGGCTGACAAACACTAAAAAAGCCATCTGTAAAAAGTCCCATGTGTGTGTAAAGTTAAGATAATGTCTGTTTGTTTCTCGACTATAAAACAAAAAAAAACAGCTAAAAAATTCTAGTTTTTTGAGAAAATAAATTTGCCACAAAAAAGTTTTATTAAAGAAAACACCTTTTAAAACGGGATAATTTAAAGAATGACAAACCGTACGAGAGGGTTGCATGATGATATAAAATTCCGAGTTTTTGCAAACCCAAAGATTATTAAGTTTTCCCGTAACTTTAAAAAAGACTTTTGTTAGCTTTTTTGTGCTCCAACAATAACGCAATTTTTTTGTGTGTCTAGTTCATAGGCAACAGATTGATGGTATTACAGGCTCTAAGAAGGTAAGATTACACAATAAAATATGTTTATTACATGCCAGCAGAGAGTAAACTTAATTTAAAAGACTTTATGGCAAATTACGTTCGCATAAATTCAAACCTTTTTTGCTCGTAAATATTACGATGTAGTGGTTTTACTGTTGTGTCTTATTTCCAACCCGGAAAATATTGTAAACCCAACAGTAAGCACACCAACATATATCTGCCGGTACTTGAAATAAAATGTGGCTTGGACATCTCATGGTCAGCATTTAATGTTCAACCAAGACTACTGGTTCCCACGGGACAAAGCAACAAACTGAAGTCGAGTAATTAAGTACAACAGGTTTAGGCCGCCGTTAATTAAGGTTTAAAACAAAAACATCTTTTATTTGAACATTTTATTTGCAACTTGAGTGTTTCCCGCAGAAATATTTTGTGGTTTTATTTTGTGCTGGAAGCTGAAATTATCGCAATTTTACTAAACTTGAAAAGCTGGCGTTTTTTAGTTTACTTCTATTTTCAAAGATGCAGAAAGGACTAAAATTTACTTCAGCAATTTGTTCTGTTTGAAATAGCATGCTTTGTGCCTCACAAATAAAACACCCGCCTACGCTATCGCATTATCAAATTGCACGAATTGCTCTCAAATTCTGTTTTATTCTGAACATGAGAAGAATTCTAAGAAAATTATTCCCCTCAGGAAAGTTGAGAGGTTGACCAGTAAAAGTTTATGAAACTTGCCATACGCTTATTTTATTAGATATTGGATACAAGTTGTATTAGGAGACATTGTAGTGGTTATTATCATAGTAACCCGAAAGACCCAAAATCTATATTCAGTTAGGACCAAGCAACTTCTTACTTTCAAAAAGACAGCGTGGAAATATTACAAATTACAAAACCATAGCAAATAATTTCAATAAAAAAGCGAGTTTACATCTCCTTTGTCATTGAAATGCACAATAAAATAAAGTAACTGCACTTGAGGAGTCAGTCATTCCGATTCTAAGAAGTAATTAAAACGGGATATTTGATTCTGCCAGGGTAACTTAAAAACGATGCCATTCAAAAAAATGAAGTTCTGTATGAATTTTGATTTGTTAAATAAATTAATAAAATAACAATACATCTTGTTTATTATTGACGCACCTACAAATATTCATTAAATTAAAACTAAAATTACATATTATGAGAACTATTGCTATTAAATCAAAAATATAAACCTTAACGCACAATCTGGTCGTCAAGTCGTAATTTGTAATGCATAGTTTAAGAATTTTATTTCCAGATCTGCTTGCCTTACGTCTATATAGTTTCGTAATGCGATCTAATTATCACAAGAAGGTGATAAGAAAACTTGTTGCAAAGTGACGCCAAAAAAATAAAATTAACACGTGATTAAGTGGATACATTTGTTAGATTGATTCGATGTTTTCTGGTATTCTCAGATATCGTATTTACAGTGATGGGAAAGCAACATCGCAATTGGAGTGAAGTTTAGATTTTTGGTTTTTCCCAAACTGGCCTTGATCTTCAGCTGCACCAACAGGTACTACTTTCTTCAGCAAATGTACCCTTTTCTTACTCCCACACTTTTTGGAAAAATATTGGGTCGTAACCGTGACGTGAATAAGGTCTAAACAGACCAATTCTTCTCGAATAATCAAAGACAAATAAGCTCCTTTTCATAGTCCCTTCGGAACATTCATTCCTTCCTCGTAATTTCATTGCCAATTTGACACCTGACTGAGGACAAGTTAAAAAAATATTGCACTTCACTGTGTACATTACAGGAAATCACACCAAGATGTTATCCGCCTATCCACTTACAACCTGCTTATTATGTATCTTGAACAAAAGCCTATTTTTGTTTTCCTCTGCTGCCTTATCTACTAGCATAATTTTTCCTTGCCTTTTCCTCAATGAGAAAGAGTTTTTCTTTCTGAAACGGAAAACATAAAGCAGGTAGCAACAATGAAAGCAAACAATACTGTCTACTCAGCAAATGATAATGTGCAAAACTTTTTCCATAAAAAGCTTTCTTTATCGTAACCTTAGAAATGCCAAGATAATAGAAGTACCTAATTTATCCCATTAATTTTTCTTTTGTGTTTTCTTTTATGTAATTCGTTAAGGCAGAAAAGAGAAAAGTGGGCAAGCGATGTATTTTTATGTTTTTTTTTCGTTTTTCTTGAAAAATACCAGCGTACTGGAATTTTGAAGGATTTGCGTTTGTTATTGTTTACTTTTTACGAAAGCACGACGCACAAACAACGAAAATGTCAACGGAAAAGAAAGCGTCACATTCATTTGTTGTATTTGTGGGAAGATTGGACAAGTGAAGTATCGTCTAGTTGACTGTTTGCTTACGTATAAATTTATTCACAAAAATACGGGTTACCTATCGAAATGAAAGAAAAATCAGAAGTTTTTCCTTGCATAGGAATAGAATATTTTATGCAAGCGTTTTTTATTTTTGTGTTCTTAGACGTTAGGGAGTGAACGGCACCATTACCTATTTCAGATAACGCATGAATATATTTATTAAATACTTTATACGGCTTTCAATCATTCGAATATATGAGTAGGATTATTAGATGGATAGAAGGAGCTGCTCCGTATGGGTTTTTGATACAACAAGTGAAAAACTCTAGTATGTCAGTCAGTTTTCTGTCAGATTTTACGTCAATAACTTTATCTCTGGGATAATCAATGTTTTTGTAATTTCTGACTGCATCGTTTCTGTAGAACATGGAAATACAACGCTGTAAAATAAAGGGAGGATTTGTTGAACATCGTTTACACTCTCAAGAATAAAGTGTTCCTAAATATCAATAATTCAGTGTAAATATTGCAATTTTAGAAATGAGTTTATGCCTTGTTTAAAATGATACTAACTCATAACACTTTTCAGTTCCTAAAGCTGAAAGTGATTTTATGCTCCAATTTGAATCCATACATTCGTGGGAAAAAACTGTTGTTGTAAACGATTTAGCACTTTACACGCTAACAACATTTGCTATAGCATAAACACAAAACAAGTTACTGTGACACTATTGTTTCCGTGTACGAAAAACTTGGTTGAGTGAATCCTGACATTTTCCTCGGGTGGGAAGTAAAATTGAGAACAAAAAGGCATGACATATTATCTAAACTTTCAACTGGAATAAAATTGGATTGGAGTCAAGCAAAACTGTAACAGAAAACTAGAAACAGTTTGCTAGGATGAACATTTACAATAAAAGGTCATATATAAATGTAAGATTGAAAAGATTGCCGCATAAATATTGAGTTCTATTTTATTGAAACACAATTGATTATTGCTTTGGGTTTACTGTGGATCCAATATAATTTCGGAAATACCATTCGGCATGCTAATCTGATGTGCAATTCCATACAATTTGTATTACTTTTTGTCAAGTGGCGTTTGCCTTGTGGTACTTTCTCATTTGACAAAAATGTTAAAAGACCCTAGAAAATTTATAGGAGTAGTGAGAACATGAAATATGCCCAAGCGTTCTCAATCTTCTGGGTGTTCAACACTTGCAGTGATGAAGAATCATCAGGATTGGTGTTTTGTGTCAAGCTGGAAACAGATGCTTCCAGCCATTATAACTGTATTATTGTTCTATCGTATCGTTCTATCACAAAAAATATCGTATATGATGACAGGGGGTGATTTAATCATTCTATTAGCAGGAATATATAGTCTCGTTGCTGATGTAGTAAGACATTGCCGTATTTATTGAGTTGGGTCACGAAAATATTAAAGTAAAGTAATATATCATTCAGCAAAATCATTATAGATTAGAAACTATTCTGTCGCAGGTCTTAACTCATGCATAAGGATGATGCCGTTGTAAAAATATATAAATAAAACCTAAACATGAGATGAGTAGATAAATTCTGCTCAAAATTTGGATTAAAATATAGGGAATGTTTAATTTGTTCATTAAATAAGTAGTTTAAATTGGTGTGGTTTAATGTCTAGTTTGTCAACAAATTGCAAGAATCATTTTCAAGTGTCAACTTTTCATCTTAAAACAAAATGTTGCTACATGCAACTGTTATGCATTTATACTGTGATTATATGATACTAAATATGCAACAAAGTGTCATTGTATCACTCTTTATGATTTAAGATGGTAAGCATTTCCATTTTCAGTATACAAGTTCAAATTATTAACCGTATTCCTTCGTTCATTCACACGCACATTCATATCTCTTGTTCCTTTTTTCTTCATATAAGGCTATTATAGAATGAAGTAAGCTAAACTAATCATTTTAATGGACGTTCGTCTGCTTCAGCTTTCATTCGTTTTCCTCGTTTCCCAATGGACTCCAGACAAAAAAGACGGCAGCGTCATAAAACCACCACGAAAAATACTGCTGAGATATGGGATATACGTATTATTTCACCGGATTCAGGGATGAATTCTACACGAACTTAATTTTTAAGCCTAGCAATGGCGTAAAACGCGCGAAGTGTGTACAAAATACACAGGCCATATTTTCATTTTTCTCCAATGGGTCGCTAAAACTAAACAATTTTACTGATATTTTTCGGCAATTAAGCTTTACGAACGATTTTGGCTATCTTCAATATGTTTTAATAGCTTGATTCAATTAATTAAAATTTAATTTTTACAAAAAACTTTAATTAAAGTTAATTACAATGTTAATTGTTACCCTAATTATCTCGTTTCCCATCAGAGTGCTAGAAGATTTTTCATCGAAAATCCAATCTACATAAAAAGTTCTATCCAATCTGCGTTTCAAATCTTCTAGCACTCTGATGGGAAACGAGATAATTAGGGTAACAATTAACATTATAATTAGCTTTAATTAAAGTTTTTTTCAAAAAATTGAATTTTATTTAATAGAATCAACCTATTAAAACATATTGAAGATAGCCAAAGTTTGTAAAACAGCTTAATTGTTAAGATATTTTACTAATTGTTGTAACGTAGTTAAATTTGAAATGCTTATAACTCGATAATGCCTTAACATAATAGGATGATTTTTGTCACTTTGAAACCTGAAAATAATCTACTTTCTACTGGATAAATTCATTTGGTTCAGTTTTAAAATCGAAAATATGGACTGTCCCGTTTCACTTGATGTTACCCAATCTAGTCCCTAATCCTCTGGGAAAGCCAAGTTTTACCGCATTTTTATTCACACGTTTTGGCAGAGAGATGCGTTATCATCCATCAGAGCGCTTCATTCAAGCTTCCCTTTACAAACAGTGGCATTGACGTCATTAAACCTAGAAAAATTATGTTATATGCATATGAAATATGCGTTTTTGAGTCTGGGGCATTACAAATTCAAATTTGTGCAAATTGGCGTAATGGATTTCAAAAGTATTAAAAAATTAATGCGAATCTTGAAATCAAAATAATTTTGTAGCACAATTCGATGTCACGTTCTTACATAGCTTTACGTTGCTTTTGGTAACTTAAATTAGTTTCACTGCATAATTCATAATACTTATTACAAAGCCTCTCACAAAAAATAACTTCGCACTCTAGCCATTAGCAATATTTTAATAAATAATAAAAACTTGTCCAAGAAAACAAAACGTTTTTCTCATCTTCGTGTTTTAACCACGTGAAATCTAAGCACCGTGTGTTTTAAAAGGGTTTGTTAAGAATGGTAGATTTTGACGTATACTGTTTGACGATTATGGCATACTAGAGATAGAAAAGCCAAACAAAAGAAGTATGTGACTCTCATGACTTTTGTAGTTTGGATAATAAGCAATTTAGTTTTTCTTAAATCAATTTTCACACCAAGAATAAACTTCCCGGGAAAATGCTGTTAATATTAAAACTCCGTATAGATGCAGTGATTGAACTGAACTCCAGCAGTGAATTCAAGAATCAAAATAAATAATTTCAGTTTTCGTCAAAATGTCATTCGGTCTATGGGTCTATCTCTATAAGTTCTTTAAGTGCAACTAGTACCAAGTAGATATAAATGGAAGTTATGTCGCTTAAAAATGAAACCAATACTATAGGCCTACCAACCCTACAGATCTGCTGGTAAAATGGGTGCACAAAATCAATATTACATTGAAAGCGGCGTCGAGTTGTGACATTTTTTTTCAAGCATTTGGACTTCAGGCCTGGTTTTGGTTGGCAAGCTAGCATGATAGAAGTGCTGCTGGGAATTGTTTTATTAAGTCTGCTTTAATCAAACTTATTACACATTTGCAAACCGTTTTTGTATTAATACTGATTTTCGAAAATACGGTTTTGACTTTTGAGTCAAAATTTTTTGTATTTCTTAGAAACAACAATAGCTTCACAGAATTGTTTTACAAATTCTTGAAACCTTTTTTGGAAATTCAAAAACAGTCCTTGTGTAGATTCTTTTATTTATTTCCCCGATGAAATGAAGCAGCAATAAAGCTGGCAGCTTAGCATAATAATTCTGCTAGCTAGACATTTCCTTGCTTTTTATCTCACTCAAACATTTTTGTGGCTAAAAGCAACTCGCACTGAAAGTTTTGTGCCAAAGTAAATAACGTGGAAATCCTGAGGGATCTGTAACTTTCTCCGCATCTACACTCCATCATTTACCGAAAAAGCGTTTCCAGGAAACTTCTTCATTACACATTTTTGTCAAATGCGGAACTGAGAAATTCTTAACCATGAAAACGTAGTTCTTTCTGAATTGTACTGGTCAGCAGCAAAGTATGTATCCAAGTCTTAAGATGAAAAAAAATCTGAAGCGCGCTTCAAGTCATCGTGACTTTTATTAAGGGCAGTGAAGTGAGTGGCTTTGTCGTTGATAGTAATTCAGCAACTCAGTAATGCATCTTCTGGGATCCTTATGCGAGTCCTTCAAAAAGTATTTATTTGATTGAGTACCTTTTGTTTCGATTGATCATCTTCAGGTTTTGATGAATGAATATTTTGTAGCTCTTTTGGGAATTAGTTGATTTTATTTTTTTGCAATTGTATATAGTTGGAGTAATATCCACTCAATAACCCAGGAAATGTACTTAAAAGCGGATTTGTCACAAATATAGCCCAAATAACGGTAAAGTTTTTATGTGAAAATATGAGATATTATGGATAACTTATGCTTCACTTCGATTCCGATAAGTGTACATTCACTTTTATTCAACTCGTATTTAACCTTAGATCTGTTGTTTCCTTGTCATGTACATGTAGGAAAAAAAGTGTAAACAAAAACGTGTAGTGTTTTAATGACTGCAGGTTTTAAGTAGCAATTCAAAAGATTTGCTGAAAGGAATTGCGACCTAGTTTTTGAAAGTACGTGTTTTAGCTGTGGCACAATTTATACTTTTAGTAGTTAGAAATGTGCAAATATGATGCACATAAATGCTTAAACCTTGACGTTTGGATAGCGTTTGGCGTTTGTTTCACATAAATTAAAAAGCGCATTTATAGGTTTAGTCTCGTTTAGCGACAAAATTAGATAAGCAGTTTCGGCAGAACAAGCAAACAAAATAGCGCATAAACCATTCTTAAGCAAAATGAAGCACAAGCAATGTGAGCAAGAATGAAATGCTTAAGTATTTGTAAAATAATTATACTTTATCGTAAGTTATGTTAAATTTCTAGAATAAAGAATGTAAAAGAAGTGCGAAAGGTTATGAAGAATCATAGTACCCTAAAAGTAACTAAATAAAAACTACACTTTAACTTCAAAAATATCACCGCCCCTTAAAATAAAATATCTTTGAGCTTTTTATGGTGCTGAACAACAAACATTACTTTTTACGTCGCACATGTAGGACAATACATTGGAAAGCTAAACATTTCGAAACAAGTTTATCGACAAAGTAACTGCTGTAATGTGTACACTTCGTTTCATATATAAGTATACAGCTTAAAATTAGCAGTGACGACTGCTACTTCAAACAACATTTGCATGTAATCTTATTTATTTTGATTTGCTGCTTCCTAACTTTCAATTTTAATCCCATTCATTCCACAAACACAACATTTGAAAAAACCTCAGTTCTTTCTGAAATGCTAACTTGCATTTTATTATTGACTTATTATACCAAAAAGTAGCATCAGAACCACTTAAGGTAAAATCCTCTTAAAATATGCTGAAACATGCAGATGTGCTAAAATGCCGTACACAAACGTTGATTCCAAAACGTATAATGTTTTTATTTGATCAAGCAACTTTCTCAAATGGTTTTGTCGTTCTAGTGAAAGGTATCATCGAAACCAGAAAACTGGTTGCGTCAGCATAATTGGTTAATGTAGCAGTGCAGACTAATGAATCGCAAAAAAATAATGAACGGGTTTTGAAATAGCGGTTTCTTTATTTGGAATGTCCTGGAAACGGGGGCCCTGGTTTTACAAAATCTCTGCTCAGGCTACATTCATTCTGTAAATTAATGAAAACAGTAAACTAAATGGCTTTATCAGTAATGTTAGCCGGTTTGAACTACAAACTACTGCTACGCTAATTATAAAAAAGAGTGATGTAAACTTGTCTGGAGAATAGCAGAAGTATTGTAGGAAACGAATGAGTCTAAATTTCACTTTTTTCACTAATTTAGGCACTATTTTGGCATAAACCACCAAGGTTCTATGTGCTATCCACAATTTCTCCATAACTCATTCACATCGCTACTTAACATTTAAATTGCACAAATTCCTACAATTTGTCAAGTTCAGCAACCACCCTATAGTCAATATAGCAACTGGTAGTACCTTACTACCCATCAAACCAACATTTTTTCTTTACGCTCCCCAACTCAAAAAACCAATACTTCACTAACCTCATTAAATCCTGAAAAGCCTAATATTTCACACAAAATTGACACAAGTCAAACACTCTTCTCTCTTGTTCACAATTTTACTCAAATATTCGTTTAAGTCCATTTCCAAAAAATACCTACATATTTGACACAAGACTGATGACGGTTTTCTCCTCTGCTGCTTTCCTGGCACTATGCTCTCTCCATTGTATGCATTCCCAACAACCTTTTTCTTTCTTTGTTTTGATGTTTGATGTTTCACGCCTTGCACTTTACGAAGCATATTCACAGCACCAACACAACCAGAGTTCATTCCTTAGTCGAATTTCTTTCTTTAAGCTTATTTTAACAACAAAACCATTTTTCACAAAGGAAAACGAAGAAAGCAGGTAATAACAATGGAAACGCACATCCTATAGAAATAGTGTGCGAGTTGTTTTCTTCTTCATGAAGAAGTATGTACAAGCTTTCTTTAAGTAGCTGTATTGTCATTCAAATAACAAGACAACGGCAATGCGGAGCACAGAAAGCTTTTCATTTTTTGTCTTGGTTTTTGTTTATGAATTCAACTATGGGTTTTGTTGTTTCCTTTCTGTATACATTTTTCTTTTGTAGCAAAAGTGTCACTGTTGTGAGCTGAAAGCAAAATAACAAGCTTTAGGACTTGATTTGTGTTCAAAAAAGAAATGTGAGGTAGGTGAAAACATGAAATGTTGTCTGCTTGACTGTTTGTACCGTTACAAGCGTAACACCCACAAAAAAGTAAAACTGTCAATGGACCATCGAATGGCTTTGAGTAAAAGTGTTAAGGGGAAAATATTTACAATGCTAATATTGTGCTGAAAATACTTTTAGCAAAATGTTAACAAAACCATTAAGAAAATGTATATGTTTTGAATATTAGCTTTGCTAAAGAACTGTCGACGTTTTACCTGCTATCGATGTATATCCAAGTTGTATTGAATTAAGCATTACCGACATGGACCTTGGTCATTAAATTAATTGCACCAAATGAAAATAGACATAGAGGTGGTCACTGCTAGCAGCAATTGTTTTTAATCCATTTCCTGTGGTGAAGTGCACCTGTTATCACGTTATCAGTGTGTAACACGTGAGTATGTAAGATGACATTCACTTTGTCTTTGTTGAATTTCAATTTGATGTGCACTAACACAAATTACACATTTACAAGTTGTGCAAAGGAAACTTTTTGAAGTAATATTTTTACTAAATACAATAAAAACATAACAATTTTACACATGATAGGTTTTTATAGTAGCAATAGCCAAGACAAAGATCAAATCCTAATCTGTAATACATTAGTGACCCAAAAAATGAATATGTTAGCAGTGTTTGGCGTTAAAGTTCAACAAACTTGTGTTTTTAGTTTTGCGTTGAATTACCATATAATTTTTTGAACACTTGAAAAACTTTTAACATTCACAACGTTTCTGTGATGGGGTTAGTGCACGTGTTTAATCAACTTTACATTCATGAATTTAAACACAACACTTTTATTTCTTCATTAGTTTTCCTAATGTTTCCAATTGTATACATTTCCGTAAACCCATCTTTTTCTTTAATGCGCCTTTCCCCACAACTTCAACGCAACCTGAGAAATAGTAACTACACAATTTAAACCGTCTTTATTATGCCACAATTGCACACTATCTAAAATTTACAGTTCTTAACTTGAAACGTTCTTCTTGCGTACATATGAAAAGTAATGTAATTTATACAGCCATTTTCGTTCACCGCAAAGGAAGTACCAGTGGTACTGTACCACCAACAAACACAATTAAATGATGATGACATTGTGCGCTGAGAGGTAGCGGTATATACCTCTTAACGTCATCATGAAACCAGACACCATAATTTTAAACGAAAGGAAATGTAGAAAAAGCAGGTACCCTCCGAGTTTTAATGTGTTCATTGAAATGGAAAAAGAAGCCGATTTTTATACCAAAAAAATGTATAGTTCACGTGGGAAATTCAAACAACACGCAATGGGACAGTGCAGTGGGTTGATACGTTAAGCTTAGGTTTTAGAAAAATGAAAAGAAATTGTTTTTTTCTGGACATTTTGAAGGTAAATTCAAGAAACCATGTAAAATCCAAAATAAAAAGAGTCAGCTTTTAACCTAATAATATTCTCTTAATGCTTAGAAGCACACGCCTTAAACTTCAAACCAATAAACTCTTTGACATATTTTAATCTGCTAAAATTACTAACTGCTATCTGCTAACGACTGTTGTCGTTATAAGAGCTAATCTAAGAATATTTTTTTAAAAAACTACGTCTCCAAACTTTGCCACAAAACAGCAAAAACACATTAAAATAACTCAACCTTCTTCTAATTTGGTAAAATTTCAAGTACAGCTATTTGGAACATTCACAACATATTAACTTAGCTTCTGTCTACTTCAGGCCAACAAGCTAGTTTGTCTCCTAAACACACAAGACATTATCCTGTTAAGTAAATAAGTGAAATGGACCAAAACTATCTACACATGTATCTCTTCAGTGAATAGCTGTATGGAGAAATTCCGTTGAGACCTGAGATCTAAACAAACCTGTTACGTAAAAAGCAACTAGCGCAAAGCAAATGTGAAACCACATTTCTCACAGCTTGACTGACATTCTTACATTGGCCCTGCTGATGCTTTCATTAATCTGATAGAGAGAGAGAAAGCGGAGAACGTCTTGACTTACGGCAGACAAGAAGGTGTCTGCTGCCTAAGGAGTAAGTAGAGTTGAGTTGGGAGTTTGTCTTGTCTTCCGCCAAATTAACCACATTAATTTAGGACACTAGAAGCAAGAAATGATAGCGTGGAGATTATCTAGGCAACTTTGGTAGGAATAAGAAGGAAGGATATTTGGTTTTTTATATTTGTCTAGTGAAGATTAGGAAATGTTATAATTATAAAATACATTTTTTTGTGAAGGTAAATTATATTTACTGGCGAACGTATGCGAGTTCATGTGTCAGATGGATAATATTATGTACGGATGCAAATCTGTTTCAAAACGAAGAACCTTAACATAAAATCCAACGGAAACGTCGCTAAAACAATACAACTTTTATATGAAATGTTTCAAAGTCCAAATTTTATGAATCAAAAAATGAAATAATACATGAAAATGCATTTTTACAAAAACTTTAAATCTAAAAGTCAACTTTTGCCTTTTTATTCATAATGTATACGGGTTTTCACTTTTTTCAGTTTCTTCCCTACATGAAATTGAAATAAGCAGAAGTAATAAATTTAACGCGTGTATTCTTTACATTTTCTTTCTCCACATCAACACTCACTGCGTCAATTATAGAAAAAAAGCATATTCAGAATCCTATCACACATCTTTGTCAGATATAAAATTGATAGTGAGACAACTACAGGAAAAGAATTTAGTTTCTCTTTTCTTCTTGTTGTAAAAATCTGGTTCTTTTTTTTGTATTTTTTTGTATATTTTATAAAAGTGTTATCTGCATTCAGTCTTTTCAGTCTGATTTTAAATACATAACACTGGTGTCATTCCATAATACATAAGGTGCCATATAACATTCAAGCAAGGTCATTTCCATATATATTTCTGTTAACTACAAAACTACATAAATAAAAATTTTCTTTCTTCTATTATAATTTCTTTACAAGTATCCGAAAATATTTCATTAATAGTTTTTTGCTCTTCCCATTTGGGTTTAACTAATTCATTATTTAACTTTTTATAGTAGTCATTCCAAAGAAAAATTCCATACTATTTTAATGAGTTTTTATACATTGTGGTTGGGATAGTTGGTGGAACTTTAAATCTATTTAATTGATTTTGTTGTTCTCTGCTAGTTATGAACCAATTTTTAAAAAGACTACTTCTTTTGAATTTGAATACAAATTTTAGTATTAGCAGAGTTTTTCGCTCATTAATGGTCAACAATCCGATTTGTCTATACAAGTTGAAAATATCAATTTTACTGAAATTTTTCGTTTTTGAGAACCATTTTTTGTTGTATGATGGGTAGAAATATGATATTAGAAATCTGCGAATTTGATTTTGAAATTCATTGACAAAGGTATTGTTATTGGTATTGGTATTGTTCTTTCTGCGTTATGCTGGTTAGCAGCAAAACTGTATTCAGGTTTCCTGGGCATAGAACCGGATCTGAAGCGTGCTTAAAATATCTTTTTATTTTATTTAGAGCGGTTGACTGAGTCCTTGATAAGTGGCTTTCTCTTTTTAGTAGTAATTTCTGCCACAACAATGCGTTTTCTCAGGTTGTTATGAGTGCCACTTGAAAACTATTTGATTGACTACCCATCTTTAGATTTTAATCAATGGATATTTTCTGGCTATTTTGGAGATAAACTGATGTCATTATTTTTTTTGAATGTATATAGATGTGGTAATAACCACTCAATAACAATAACCCAAAGCAGTGTAGTGATTAATCGATTTGTCACGAAATGTGAATTATTGTGTATTACTTTTAGTGTTATATGAAAACGTGTGATGTGGATAATTTCTGCTTAGCTTTGGTTCCGATATCTGTACAGTTGCTTTTATTCATATCGAGTTAACTCATAGATCGTTTGTTCATAAATATGTGGCGCTTGCAATGAATGTATAAAACTTCAAAACTTGGCAAGCAAGTATATCACCCTGGAAATTAGCAAGGAAAAGCATCACTTTTAAAATGTTTCTTGAACTTTCCTCCACAATCTTATAACTTATTACAGTACTGATCACCTATCACAACATTTTACGTCACACAAGCTAGAAAAATAACTTGGGAAGTTTAACATTTCAAAAGTAGTATTTTGCCTGAGTAAGTACACAGCTTAAAATTATCAGTGACAATATCTAACTGCTACCTTCAAAAGCTTTCTACGTTGCTTTTCTAATGCCATTCATTCCGCACATACAACCGCCGAGAAAACCTCAGTCCTTTCTTGAAATGCTGACTTGCGTTATATTATTGACTAATTAAACCAAAAAAGTAGCATCATCAAAACCGATGAAACAGAAAATCCTCTTAAAATATTCCGTAGCATGCAGATGTGGTCTGAAATATCTTACACAAACGTTTATTGCAAAATGTATATTATTACAATATTAATGTCAACCGTTATTTGATCAAGCGACTTTCTCAAATGCGGTTTTGTCATTCTGGTTAATGGTACCATCGAAACCAGAAAACAGGTTGCGTCAACATACTAGCTATGCAAAACAGTGCTTGCATCATCAATTGCAATTTGTAATTGTTTGAAGCCATATAGAATAAAATGAATATTTTTGCATGTTAATTCTACATTTAGATTTCTAGTCGCCAAGATCATATCATGTAAATAACTTTGAAAATGCAATAGGCCTTATCTATTAAAACATCACAACATATACCACAATCTAAAGAGTGAATAATCACATTTGTCTCCTCACTTTAACTTCCGGTTTACATAAGTGACATTTTTCAGTTTATAAGTGTTTAAAACGAATCCAGATGATGTTATTCTGATCTACTATACTTACTCGATAACTTATTCAAATCGCTATTTAGCACACAAATACAATAAATACCTAAAAAAAATTAAGTCAAGTTCAACACCCAATTCTATAAACAATGCAGAATTATATCAACTGGAAATACATACTTTCCATCAAAACAATATTTTTTCTCACTCCACAACCTAACACCAATCTTTTTCTAACCTCATTACACCCTGAAAAGCCAAATATTTTACGCAAAATTGACACAACTCAAACATGCCACTCTTATATTCACAATCCTGCTCAAACATTCATTCAACTCAACTTCCGATTCCATTTCTAAAAAATGCTTACAAATTTGACACCTGACTGATGACGGTTTTCTCCTCTGCTGCTTTCTTGCCACTACACTCACTGCATTATATACATAAGCAGCAGCCCTTTTCTCTCTTTGCTCTGATATTTGATGTTCCACGCCTTGCCACTTTACTAAGCGCATTCTCAGCACTAACAAAGCCGGAGTTCCCCAGATAGTCGAATTTCTTTCTTTAACCTTATTTGAAGAACAAAATCATGTTTCACAAAGGAAAAAGAAGAAAGCAGGTAATAACAATGACAACACGCATTCTAAGAAAAAAAGTGTGCAAAGTTTTCTGCGTTTTCATACAAGCTTTCTTTAAGTAGCTGTATTGTCATTGTAATAACAAGACAATGGTAATGCGGAGCACACACAAGCTATTCATTATGCCTGTGTTGTTGTTCCTTTATATATTCATGTATGCTTTTGTGTTGTTCCGTTTCAATTTATATTTTGGTTTTGTAGCAGAAGTGGGACTCTTGTGAGCTGAAAGAGAAGGCACAAGCTTGTCATTTGATTTGTATTAGAAAGGAAAGATTGGGCAGGTGAAAACATGAAATATTGTCTGCTTGACTGTTTGAAAGGTTACATGCGTATACCAACAAACAAACTGAAATTGTCATAGATCATCCAAAGGCTTTGAATAAAAAGTTTTTAGAGGAAAATATTGATAGAGCAAATATTGTGCTGAAAATATTTTAAGCAAAAGTTTAACGACATCATGACGAAAAAAATTATTTTTTGCAGCAATGCTAGCATTAGATTGTAAAGCCATGATGCTACGATTTTTTGTCAATTGACTTTAACTTGATGGCTTTGTTAAGCCTGCTGCTGGACTACCCGCTATGTTTTCATTACAATAAATAGCCGGGCGGTAGGAGTAGAAAACTGACACTTTTAAATAAAGTAAGTCTTGTATCAGCGAGTCGAATTTGACCACCCTAAAATTTTAAATTTTCTAGTGGTCGAATTCTGTATACCGCCTACAAAGTCCATAATTTGTAATGGATAACAAATAACATACATACACTAGCTTACTAAATGTCGATTTGTTATTATTATTATCGACAAGTTATTAATGACACAAAAAGGAACGAAGCAAATATAGGGGGAATAAAAATTTATCTTCTTGTACTTCGACGTCCCTTGTAACCAACATAAAACCTGTTTTTTTTTCAATTTCTTTTCCAGCTGACCCTCAAAACTGTACTAACATTAGTAATGTAATAACAATACCAATAACATTGCCAGTTAACTCACTAACATAAAATTCTATAATTATGGGTGTACTATTTGTAAATCCGAATGCTTTAAATAAATAATTTAAAATGCAATAAAAAGGATACTGAATATAGGTTCACGTCTGGTACTATTGTTAGTTCCATCCCTTGGCACAAATAACAATGTACTAGAAGTCGCATCGAAATGATTTTTTTAGTCGGTAACGTTGCAAGTTTGCTCCCCAAATTTTTTTTTTGCTAAAACGCCACTTCAAACAGTCCAATGAACTTTTCTAAAACAGCCGACGCTTTCCCTGCTACCAATGTATATGAGTTCTATTCAATTACGCAAACATTAATGAAATTAACCTTGGCCATTGGATAAATAACAGCTAATGGAAACACACATCGAGGTGGTCACTGTCCGCAGCAATTGCTTTAATCCACTTTCTCTAATGCAGTACACCTGTTACCCAGTATAAAACGACCTTCATTTTGTTCTGGATCTCACTATGATGTGCTCATACAACAATTGTGTATTTACCAGCTGTGCAAAGGAAAGTGACTTTAGGAGTACTATCACAGATTACAGTAAAAACATATAAAATACATATAATAACATATAAAAAGTTACATATAAAAAGTTACATAATTTACAATAGATCAGATGATGGCGCTGATCTGTGCGTTAAGGGAACCAAGAAAAAAGGTGTTAATGTTTTTAGGCTTTTAAGTTCAACAAACTTGTGTTTTTAAATATTCCAAGGAATTTTAGGTTGACTTTTTATTAACCCTCAACATAGGGGAATACCTTGAAAAGTCAAAACTGTTTCCGCACTGGTCCAAGTACACGTGTTTATTCAACTTTGCATTTATAAATTTTAACACAAGCTAAGACTTTTATTTCCTCATTTGTTTCCCGAACATGCAACTGTATGCCTTTCCGTCAACCCATCTTTTTCTTGAATGCGGCTTTCCCCACAACATCAACGCTATCTGAGGAATAGCAACTACACATTTCAAAGCATCTTTATTCTGTCACATTTACACACTATCTAAAATTTGCATTTTGAATTCCTCATTCAATACAATTCTTAGCTTGAAATGTTCTTCTTTTTTTCACATAAATATAATGTAAATTATATCCGTTTTCTTTCATCACAACAGAAAGTACCACCCACATACTAAGTTATATGATGGCATTGTGCGCTGAGACGTAGTCGCATATTCCTAATTTAATCATGAGACCATACAACAACGCTTGAAACGACAGAAAATGTGGGAAAACCGGGTATTTGCCGAGTTTTAATGTGTGCACTGAAAAAGAAATGGAAAAAGAAGCTGGCTTTTATTGAAAAACGAAATGTATAGTTCACGTGGGAAATCTGGAAATAACACGAAATAACAAGAGATCTTGTAAAAAATCTAAAATTCCAAATAAATTTAGAGTTTTTGACACATAATTGTAAAAGTCAAAAATTCATAAAATGTTTTCAAGCTAAGAATATTTCCTAAATGCTTTGGAACATAGACCAGTAACCTTTAAACCTAATAAACTTAACACTCTAACAATGTTGTCGCTAAGATTAGTTCATCCTACAATAAATTCTCCAAAGGCTACAAACTTTGCCACAAACAGCAAAAACACATTAAACAACCCAACTTCCTCTTTAATTTGATATAATTTCAACTGCAGCTATTTGCAACAATCAGAAAATATTATCTGACATTTCTGTCTACTTCAAGCCAACAAGCTAGTTTGTCTCCTTAACACACTAGACATTATCCGGTTAAGTAAATAGGTGAAATGGACCAAAACTATCTACACGTGTATCTTTCCACTGAGCTGAAGAAATTCTATTGAGACTTAGGATCTGAACAAACCTGTTACGTACGTAGCAACTAGCGCAAACAGAAGTGAAGCCTCATTTCTCACACCTTGACTGACAGTCATACATTGGCCTTCCGATGTTTCCATTAATCTAATAGAGAGAGAAAGCTGAGAACGTCTTGACTTACGGCAGACAAGAAGTTGTATGCTGCTTATAGCAAGTAGGGGTGAGTAGGGAGTTTTTCCTGTCTTCCGCCAAATTAACCACATTATTTTAGGACACTTGTAGGAAGAAAAGATAATGTGGAGATTATTTAAGGAACTTGGGAGCAAATAAGAAGAAAGGATATTTGATTTATTTACATTTTACTCGTGAAGATTAGAAAATGTAACAAAATACTTTATTCAGTGAAGGTAAGTTTCTTGCGTATAAATATGGTAGAAACCAATAACAGTAACACTATATTTGTTATAAAAGCGAGCCCCTTAACACAAAATCCAACAGCAACGTCGCTAAAACAATACAATTTTGACATGATATGTTTCAAAGTTCAAAGTTTATGAATCACAAAATGAAATATACATGAAAATCCATTTTTAAAGTAACTTGAAATCTAAAATGGGAATAGTTTTAAACAAAGTGTACGCAAGACAACTTGTGCCATTTTGTTCATCCTGCATACAACTCTTTTACCTTGTTTTTTCTTCTTCCCTGTATGAAAGTGAAATAAACTTAACGCGTGTATGATTCACACTATTTATTTTTTCACGACTCCGAAATCTTATAAATAATCGGTATAATGCTGTTAGATTTTTACTACATAAGCCGTACATGTTTATTACTTCATAAATAACTGGATAGATATGCTTACTTTTTGTATAGTCTGGATGGATGCAATACGTGACATTTTTGTAAGTATCCTGCAAGCTTTCTAATAAACCAGACATCTACTTTTTTCTGTTCAAACTCAAGTACACAATTACATAATTCTTGACAACGTAATCCAATAGTCTTTTTTTGCTGCTGAAGTGCAGTAAAGCGTAGAAAAAAATAAACACGATTTTCTCCCCTTCTTAAGGTTTTGTTGCCTTCTTTTATCTTTTACTGCTGCCACTTCACTTTACTTTCATCTTTTTTTTTCTGGGCAAGAAAAAAGTCAAGTTTATGAATTTTGGTCTTTTCTTTCAGCGTGGGTAAAAAAGACCCGTTTGGTATAAATAGTGTCGACAGAATGTAGCCATATTAAAGTCAACTGCAAGCCATGCCACAATATACATTACTATCTTTTTTCTTTGTCTTGTCTTGTTGCACTCTGTTCCTTTTAAGGTGTCTTTTTACAAACGAAGTGGATATTATTACGTAGCTGAGCATAGTGAAGCTAGTATTGAGATTGTCATATTTGTCTGTCTGTCCGTGTGTGAGCACGATACAGGCCAGACGGTTTGTCAGAATCTCACCAAGCTTGGTACAGTGGTTTATTGGGTCATCAGGAGGAACCCTATTGATTTTGAACCTGATCGGTCATCCCCCTGGGGTAATAGGGGGAGGTAACCCTCCTGACCATGTGCTTTGTCAGAATCTCACCAAACTTGGTACAGTGGTTCATTGGGTCATATGGACGAACTCTGCTGATTTTGAACCTGATCGGTCATCCCCCTGGGGTAATAGGGGGAGGTGTCCTTCCTGACCATGTACTTTGTCAGAATCTCACCAAATTTGATACGGTAATTTATTGGGCCATGGTAAGGAACTCTGTTGACTTTGAGCTAGATTAGTCATCCCCCTGGGGTAGTAGGGGGAGGTAGCTCCCCTGACCATAAAACTTATCAGAATCACATCAAGTTTGGTACAGTCATTCATTGGGCTATTGCAAAGAACCCTGTGGAGTTTGAGCCAGATTGGTTATCCCCCTGGGGTAGTAGGGGGAAATAACCCCCCGACCATAAAACTTGTCAGAATCCAGCCAAATTTGGTACAGTGATTCATTGGGTTATGAGAAATAGCTAGTCCTATTGATTTTGAGCCTGATTTCTTATCCCCCTGGGGTAGTATGGTGGAGTCAGAGAATCAGACAGACAGATATCCAGTTGGCTCACCTACGTATTTTCAAATGATCATTAAATCGGTTTATTTGTTTCAAGACCAGAAAACAATTTGCTTTTCTTATTTTGGAGAATTTTGGGTTGGGTTACAAAAGCTGCAACGAGTTGTACTTTTCTTTGCGTGGAATTTTAGTGCTGGGGATTTTGAAGCATGTAAATGTTCAAATACATGATTTAACTAGGAGTTAGGTGACATAATGTAGAAAAGAAAGACGCGATGTTACGCTCTTGCAAAATGAATGATTCTCGAGAATTAGAATAAGTGTATTCTAATATAAGCTTAATATAAATTTTGTGACAATGTACATATTAAACTAACAAATGCAATATACAAACTGGCATTACCACAGCAACCTACACATCTGTATGCATATTCACCCACGGTTCGAAATTATTTTAAACAAATGACATCAAAGTTGGTCAAACTTCCGTTCGATTTACACCAACACTCACCAATATATTTACAATTTTGCAGTTTCAAATACATTGTTACAGTGGTCACTGACGTATGTAGCTTTTAAAAATAGCCGTCAGTAACTCACAAAATCATTTCAAACCTTCAGAATATGAATACACTATGCGTTCCTAAAATTAGTGAATGGTTGAGATAATGACTCCACAACTCACCACAGTGCGAAAAGAAACTTTTACGTTAATAGAAAAAGAAAAGCTAAGAGAGTCTCGATTGTTACTTTCCAAATTAAGATTGACGTCGACATACTGACTTTTTCCTACACATATTTTATTCTCTATACAAAAGCTAAAATGTCAAAGTGTCTGTATGCCAGTTCACCAGCAAATTAATTCCAAGAAATGTGGAAGAATCCAAACCCAGAATAAAAGAATAGGAAGTATTTTTCTGATGTTGTTTGGTTTGCTACTTGATTTGTCAGTGTCAAGTGGCAAAGGTCTTGAGATTCGTTTTGATACAAAGCATTATAAAATATTCAACAAATCAGCCGGATCGGTAATGAAGGGGCTTTTAACAAAATAAAATATTTAATAAGTTAGCACACGTTAAATTAAGACAGAAGTAGTAGCTTTCATTTGTTTTTCTTACATACATTCAGTAAATTAGTCTATTAAAAAGACTCTATTTAGCAAAACTTTCCAAAACAAGGAACTTGCATTAACTTTGGCCAAATGTGGTTTCCTTCTACACAAAATATTTTAACTACCAAGTAAAAAATGTAGAGTTTGAAATCCGGTGAGACAAAAGAAACTGTTACGCCATTTATTTTAAGTGGCAGGGAGAAGTTTGTTTTGTTGACGTTTAAGTTAATCCAAGACAGCAGCAAAAAATCAATTTTACAAAAATTTTGATTGCACGTTTTAAAAAATTGTGACATTGCCAAGCTGCACATACTTTTGCGCATTTTAGATTAGTTTTAGAAAACATGTAGGTCTGTAAATTGCAATTGTATTTCCGATGAATTTAAACATATTTGGCTTGATTATACAAAACTTTCACCTAAAAACTTTGGTTCAGCAGCTAAACATTAGTTTACACTTATAGTATAATGTTTTATGCGGCTTTCTAATTTGAATTTTGTAAAATATGCGTGTATATTCAACCAACTCATAAATTTAAACAATTTTGGCCAAACTCCACTAAGGAAATTACTCTTGACAGCTTTTACGTATGTCCATTCAACAAAAATTTATTCAAGTTCTAGGGAACACTCCACAAAAAAGTTATCTTAACTTTCCCACTTACAGAGAAACCATGTTTGTGTGCGTTAAAAGCTCAGCAGGTAGTCAGGGTCTTCTTGCCCAGTAATGAATACGGGACCACCCTCACGCTTTTCATTCAAGGAGACAACAAGCTTTCACTTTCTCCTCCGCTGAAAACTTTTAGCTTTAATAAAAGGCAGAAACACTTTTACTGTGGTTGCGTTATGAGCAGCAACCTGATTCGTAAAACATTTTGTCTGGAATTTCTAATTAACGTATAAAGTACATAAGCGTACCACTAGCCAGCTACAGCAACAATAAGCTTATTTCTACGTTAATGGATTGGATGTGGCCGCCCTTTTAGAGTAGATGCTGAACATGAATTATGCATCAAAAATTAATTAAGTCCAATAAAGTAGCAGCAACACGACAGTAGGGTTATTAAAGTAAGCACACAAAATATTCGAGTTTATCAAAAGACAGAAAAGCAACAGGGTCTCCGCTTTGTTGGTTGGGCAGGAGAATGGGATAAAACTATGGGTAGAATTAAATATGTCGAGTTTATTTATAATTTACGTAGAAATGAGTATAAAATGGATCTTTGCAAAGTTGTACAATAAACAAAATCAAGATGTTTCTTGTGTTTTAAGTAACATCTATTTGGCAGTGTTATTTTTATCTCCAATATACTTCAATACCCTTTGTCTAACTATGTAAAATGAACGACAGCATAATCAATCAGAAATCAACTTTTTTGAAACGGGTTAACCAACTAATTTTATATTATTAATAGGAATGCTAACAGTTAATATAAAATATTTTAAACTGTTACGAAAATTTTTTCTTTTCATTTCCAGATTGACTATTTTCTCTCTAAAGTTTCTTTACTAGAGTAAACAAATGAGGATGAAAGTTATTATTACTAATAGCTTGTCTTACTGAACTCCCGTGATTCATCGCCGACTCACAGCTTTTCTCCGAGCAGATTTTTCTCCTCCCAGTTGCTAGGTTAAATTACAGTGGGTATCAAAATCGTACGATTTTATTGTTTGTAATTATTTAAAAACGTCACGGTATTATACCACGGACTTTAAACCAAATAAACTTGAGCTTTGTTGGTGGAGTTAAGAAAAATTGCTATTTGTTCTTTTGAAAACCTGGATGAGAAAAAATCGTTTTGGGTGTGCGAATTACCTACAAGAATTACGAACTGGTTTCAAGAAAGCAAACTGGATTGATTATTTTTGTTTATGCAACATTACCTGATGTACCGTTCAAGTATCTTTCGCTGAATCAGGAGGAAAATTTCGCACCACAGCAGTTAATCACTGACATTGAGCAATTACAGGGAAGAACACAAATTGCATTAATTCGACGTTGGTTAAGCAAAAAACTGATGTATAAAGAGTATTCAAGCGGATAGATTGTCCTGATCCTGAACCCTGTTTCTCTCATTGAAATTTCAAACAAGGATAAAAACCTCAACCCTAAGTTTTTTTCACCTCCAGAAAAAGTTTCCTTTGAATCGGAATAATCCAACCCGCAAGAAAAAATCAATACTGTTTTTTTACACATTTTGTAAGTTCAAGTGGGCTATTGAACTTTATGGAAATTGTATACATAGTTTGCTGAGATTGAGACACTCCACCAAGTCAATAAAGTACAGCATGTCCAAGAAGTAGGATGACAAAATGTATGCATTTATAATAACATACATAAGCGCAATTTCAAGCAGACAAAATTATGCTTGGGTACACTAAACTTAGTAGATTTTTGTGATATATAAGTTTTTTCAAAAAACTTTACGATATTGCAGTAGCTTGATGATGAATACAGCAATGTCGATTTTCATTTTTCCAGATTTTTCTTAGAACGATCATATTTAATCTTTTGCCTACTCTCTCTCGTAAAAGTAATTGCACAGTTATGGATTATGAAAGAGTCCCCAAAAGATGGGCATTCAAATGAGCTATGAAACTTACTTTGAATTTACGTACCAAGGAAATTATGAGGAATTCAATTTTTAGCCATTTTTGAAAGAACACTAATTTTTTTATAAAAATTCCTTCCAAATGTTTGAAGTGGTCAAACGTAGCATACAAGTTATGAAATTATATTTGTTCATGCATAGTTTGTAGCCCATTTTCTTAGCTTCCAGACTGTGCAAAGCAAGGTAATTGTAGTGATTGCATTGTAGAAAAAATCCCACCAATAAGCAAAAGCTCGTAATTTAAGATCACTTGATCAAAAATCGTCTGTGCCCAAAAATGCAAGGAGAATGAAACTAATATTCTGGTCTGAGATTTTAGAGAAATGAATTGTGAATACATTGTAGAAATTCATTTGTAGTCATAAGTTACTTGGAACCCGCAATATAAGAATAAGTACACGCAGTACCCAAAAATTTTAGTACTGGGAAATTTCGTAGATGGCGTCACTTAATTTAAAATGGCATCATGGGAAAACGGAAGGTCACTGGATGAAGACGGTTTTTACACTTATACTCAAAGGATAGCTTAATCATAATGTACTAGGATTGTTTGTTAAAAACGTGTTTGTGAATTTTTATAGGAAATTGAATTTTGTCATCCTACTTCTTAGACATGCTGTACTCAATCTCTTCGGTCATGTGGACATTTTTCGGTGAGATAATCAAGCGACAAGTTTATAAAAAGCATTGAGATCCAGCCGGTTCCCCTATTTGGTATTCATGGGTATTCAGAAAATACTGGATGGGTTGACACAACCAGTACAAAAAGATTCGGATTTCCTTACAAAATCTGTGCATTGACCTTTCTGTGTAAATTTTTTTATATAAAAGAGAACCCGTTGTATTGAACTGAAAGTTTTGTGAGATTCCCACACTATTCAACCTGTTTGCACTGCTAAAAAAGTGAAAGTCAGTCGTTGTTCATCTATCGTTGCCCACTTTGCACTTATTCTCGCTCTGCCAAACTGCCAGCGTGGAATTGCAGCAGTTTTGGCCTCTCCATTTGCCTATAAAATTCTTGCGACGAGTTTCCTAACCTAATGTTTGCCGAGAATCTGTTCTATTCCAACTGCAAATTGATGGCCGGCGTGCTCCATACTCTAAGCGATGCTTTTTAAATAGATATAATTTGTTTTACTCCGTGTTCAATCTAAATGTCGACTTGGAAAATAAATATTTCAATTTATTCTGAGTACTAGAGTATTATACATTGTCAATTCAACATTACCGTTAGCATACAAATTGAAATTTTTTATTATTTCAGTGTTGGTTTAAATTACACTGGCATTCGTTCTTGTAGTGTTGAAATGAGTTTTTTCAAGAACATCTGCTTGCTTATGGCGTCTCGCGTTAATATAGGTAAATCAGCTGACAATAGCCAAAATGATGAAAGGTTATGAGTTGAGTAAATGTCGTCGGTAGCCGGGCTTCCGAAAGAAAAGTGAAAATCTATTGACGGCTCCGGGCAAAATGATTTTTCAAAACGGGCCATTCTTCATGTAAATGGGAAATTGATAGCCCATTCGGGAAGATCATGTAACAATGAGGCTAAACCCCAGAGGAAAATATGTGAAGAAATTGACTATTTGATAGTTCAGATTGTGCACGTAACCAAAATGTATTTTGGGGTAAAATGAGAGCCATTCAAAATATTTCCGTCTTAAAACGCGGGTATTTCCAACGCCAACATGAAAATTATACGTTGGGATAATAAAAGCTGAAATAACGTAAAAAATAAAGCTCTCGAGTATATGCTCTATACACAGAGTTTGCTTTCCTTTACATTCTCGCCTCATAAAACAGAAGGTATTCACTTTTATTCTCAAATATAAAAATGTTGAAATAGTTCCTCCAAACAACTGGATTTACGCTCAGTTTTAAAAAGCTTCTTTTGTGTGACCATTTTCTGTGGAAACAGAACCTGCGGTCATTTTACATCTAACCTTACAAGAAGTGTTGGCAGGCGATTTACAAACGTCGTATGACTCTCCGGAGACCAATATTTTGACTAGCTTTTTATTCCTACCGCAGATGTTGGAATGTAAATGTGTTTAAAGAAAGTTGACTGGAGGTGTTGTGCCGTGGCTAGTCAACACAATCTATTTCTTGTCAACCCTGAAAAAAATTATTGCATCTTCTGTGCATCTAGTTTGATAACTTTTTGTTTGGATACATCTGAAAAATCTACATTTAAAATCAATGCATGAACCATCGGTTTTTGTTTATATTAGCCGTATGAAAATGTACCAACCATATATTTAAAATAGATCATTTTATGTTTGGCGTACAACCTGGACAGGAAATTGGTATTCTTTTTATCAGAGCGGTAATCAGTTTAAGTCTTTTTTTCATTTCTTCAGCTCTACACAAGATTTGTTGCTTGAACTCTCCAATATAATAAATTAAACGTTAGAAATAACAACCGTGCAGAATAGCGTAAATACACTAGTAGTTCCTTTAATAACACTTAATTTTTACTAGGAAAAGTGCACTTGTTGCAGAAACAACGCCCTTTCCAGATACCCGCTTGAGATAGCACACTTGGCTGTTCATAGTCTAACCGGAATATTTTACAGGGAAGATTTTCACTGGTCCTTGACTTCACTGGTTCTTGTCTGCTTTACTTTTTATACAGTCTGTGCGTCCTAATCTGATGAGACTGAGGCAAGAAACGAACAATCTTGATTCTTGAGAGACACATTCTAAAGCAGTTTTTAGATTAACAAGAACAGACACTAAAGTTAACTGTGTATACGGCAGCTTGGGTGTTTGTGTACACATTATCTAGCCAATCTTGACATTAGAACAGCTACCACCCTCTTAATGTTGCACAAAGTCAGACTGAAATGAAAAGGCTTACTATTCAAAGCTAAGAGACGAAAACATAGCTGAATTGCATCAACGTGCTCACTTTAGTTTCTGGAGAAAAGAAGGACTTTTTGAAGAACGATATTCAATCCTCTTCTCTTTCTTATTTTATTTCACAGTTTGAGTGAGTTTCATTCAGTTATTTCAAGAAACGAAGAAAGAAAAAGGTATAGGAAGAAAGATAGCTAAAGTTAATGTTTTATCATAGAAAATTAGGTAGTTAACCATGTTACTGCAACATCAACAAGAACAAAGTACAAAGACACAATGATCAATCTAAACGGGTAAACTTTAATGGAGACACAACTTTCTTTCTTTCTTTTCTTGGGGCTGGCCCAAAGAAGCAAGATCAGATCAGTGACGCAATTACTGCAACTGATCCTATCACCATTAGGCTTAACAAGATGGGGAACAGAAAACATTGTTATGGTAGTGTCATGTTTAGAGTGCGCTGCGCAACATTTTTGTTAAAACAGCTATTATATAACTGTTCCAGTTCTAGTTCTATATAATAATACCTAATGATAACCTAAAAATGTAAAATGGGCCATGTCCCCATTTTTAAGCCCAATATAGTGGCATAGTTTGTAAAAGTATAAATACGCTAAGCATGCAAATAAAAAGCTATCAATTGGCATAACTCTCTTCCCAAATTCAAGTCTTTCTGTCCTTTTATTTCTACTTCAGAAACATACTTTGGAAACTTAGCTATGCGAGTTTAGCACCCATTTCTCAAAAGCATAATATTATATGCCCTAAAGTCACAAGCATCCCCAAATACTTAATTTCTAAGCAGCAATACAATATTTCCATACAACAGCACACTTTTCTGTGACAATTGGTGGAGAATGCTCTAAGATTCCCCCTTTCCCCAAGTTTCCATTCAATGTTTCTTGAAAACTGCAACTTTATTCTTGAAAAATTTGCAGTTTGTCTACGCATTCATTTCTTTTCCTGTAACAAACTTTTTTGATGACATTGAATATTTTTTCAGCTATTCTCACGCTCCTTCATCAATTCTCATGTCCCAGCAGCAGCAGCGTAGCAGTCGACGTTTGCAAAATCTTGATCCGGAGCATAGCAGAGAGAAGTCACCTACTCGGTGTAAAAAGACACCATCATCATCATCACTGCCTGACACATTCCAGTTTGATAGCGAAGCGTCCACCACCACCGCTGAAGTACCTACTCAAAAAGAAAAAAGAAGATCATCCTCATTTTCTTTTCATCGTCACCCCAACTTAATTTTTCAACCATCGTCAAGCCACATACCAGTAGCGTATACTGAAGTGTATGGTGCAGCATCCAGCCCAACTGCAGTCCATTCCCGCATTCTCCAGAGTACTTTCATCCCTTCATTAGAAGTTGAATCTGACGACGACGATACGATTGAAACTACTTCACATCAGCAACCCCACGTACTTCACTACACCAGCAGTCTTGATAGATACAAGAAGCTCAGCAATTCACCCCATTCATCCCAGGCAGCCGTCAACACTCCAGAGTCACCCCAATCGGAGGAAATACCAATCCCAGCTACTTCGGACACCCAAGATCCTGACGCCACTCCAGTTGAGATTCCCTCAGTAGCAGTCCCGATCGCTCCCCCGCCGGAACCTGTAACCACCACAACACCGAAGCAAATTAAGCTCAAGACTAGGCCAACCTCATTCATTTCCGGAATTTGGAAGAAGATAACTAAAACCAAGACTCCCCAGACTACTTCCGGTCCTGAGCCTACAACTTTCGAAACTTCTTCCCCAGAGCCAACCACTCCCCAGTATCCTACCGAACCTGGCACAAGCCAAACTTTTGAGACAAGCACTCCTGAGTCATTTGGGAGCCCATCCAACCAGTCTATCCTCTCCAGATACCTACAGGCCGTTAATTCCGGACTACCCCAGAGTCCAGATAACTTCATATCGTTCCCAACTTCACCGGAGCAGCCACCTGTCTATTCCCCTGACGGATCATTCTACTCTTGGACACCACCACCCCCGCCAGTATCAGCTTCTCAGTCAACCCCAATAACCCAACCAAGTGGAACTACCTCTCCAACCTTCAGCTCCTACACAACTAACTCCCACCAGGAGCCACCTACCCAAGGACCTGACGAGGATACTTCAACCCGACCTCAAAGCGCTCATTCCGCCGAGAATACCAGGACACATTCCCCCGCCAGTTTAGACAAGGATTCCGACGACGAGAACGACGAATTCTTCTCCGATTCCGAAAAGGATCCATTTGAGGATTTTATTCCGAGGACTACTGACTCCACACCTACACAACCTCCCCCTCAACGCCCGGAGACACCGTCCCAAGAAATTTTCATCGACTTTCGACGGATTTTTAAGACTCTAAGCCCAGATTTTGAGCCCATATCTCTGGAAAACCTTTTTAACCCTACACCACCCCGCTCAGTCAGCCCAGATCCTATCTACGATCTCTCTGGATTATTTGCTGAACCGAATCCTTCACCACCACCAGTCATCATGACAAATCCGGACTTTACATTGATGCCCAAATACGAGAAGCCGTTGATCAAACGCGACCTCAGCCTTTTCTTCAAGCAATACAAGTTATGGGGCGGCCAGCAAAACCTTACTGACAACGCAATGAAGGCAACCTTAGCTCTCGCTTTCAAGAATGAAGATGCCCGTAACTGGTGTCTTCTTAATGCTGACAAGGCTCAAGATTCCAAAGTGGATTTCGACACTTTCTGTAAGGATTTTCTGGACGAAGCACCAGTCCAGGACAACTCCGCCTCTGAAATCCTGTCCATTTTCAACGAAAAGCCCAAACAATCGGACCTAGCCTCCTCCTATCTGCTTCGCGTACGCTACAGAGTGGGAGATGACTGGACCACCGCCGACGAGAAAGCCTACACGGAGTTACTCCTGCATAACCTCCCGAAGCCTGTCGCTACTTACATCGGTTGCAAAGCCAAGCCGGCCACCTTCATCGACTTACTCAAACTGGTCCGCGAATATGAGAAAAGCGGTTCGGATATCCCCGCCGCAGCCCAGGGCAATGCCAATGTTAAGACAGAAGGTAACGTTAGCCAAATCAATGCGGAATACCACCAGCATTTGTCCGACATGCAGTCCCTGCTATCCGTCCTTGTGAAGGAAGTAGCAGAAGTGAAGGCCATCCAAGCCAAACGTCCTGAGCCGACCGCCGCTGAAGATACCCCCCGTCCTAAGTCTCCCAGCCAGAAAACTTGTTACTTTTGTGGAAAACCCAACCATTTCATGAATACCTGCCGTTCATATCTTGCCAGCCAACGGAATCGAGGTCGTGGAAATCAGGGATGCAAAATCTGGGCATCCTGGCATCCTGGCTGCCGGGAAATTTTGAAAAACATACCAAAATTGGGGAAATTTTCACAAACTAGTACTAGAAGTAGTAGTAGTAGTGGTAAAATTTAAGGGAAATTTGCCTCCGGATGCCGGGAAATTCTAAGGTCCCGGAAGATTTTGCATCCCTGGTGGAAATGGATATCGTGGAGGAAGAAATAACGGAAGACGTAATAACTACCAACAAGGAAACCAACAAGCTCAGATCGAGTACAATCCCAATCCTCCGCTTCAACAACAGAATCAACCCCAGGGACAGAACCAAGGCAATCAGGGAAACCGCCAGAGGCACGGCGAGTACTAACTACTCCTATAAGGAATGCCGTGCCCACTCCAAATGATAACATTCCCCCTCCTGAAATACCGAACCTGCTTGACTTAGTCTTGGATCCTCCTGAAGAAACCACAATTTCGGCCAACTTTGCAGAACCAAAACCTACTGACCCCCAGACGGAATTACGTCCCAAAACCCCACAATTACTTACTAGCCAAGGCCCAACTATACATCTGGAAATTAATGGAAAACTCCATGAACCCGTCGTCGATAGTGGTGCTGTCGCAACCCTCATTGGCAAACGCCTTGCCAAGAACTTCCCCCGACTCCGTAACGACCGCCTTGTCCTGAAATCTTACTCAGATAATGTCATTGTTGACGAAGGTTACGCCCTTGTTGACATACGAATAGGAGATTATCTTATTACGTACCCCATGCTAGTCGTGGACACTCCGAAGTCCGAGATCCTACTTGGATACGATTTCTACGAGTACTTCAAACTGAGTATGAATGCGGAAACCCGAGTCATCACTTCCCTAATTCTAGGCACCATCCCTATCGTCTCCCCAGAACAGAACCTGGTGTATAAGCTTGGTCTAGACAGCGTCATCTCAGTCACCGCCATCCACGGAGACAAAATCAGGTACTCCCGCCTTGAACCAACATCCTCCCCCTCAGATGAACCTATATATGCCGAAATCAATCACGTTGAAGCTGAAGCCAAACTTCCCCTTTGGTTTCTACGTGCCGCAAAGAACACTGTCATTCCCCCTCAAAGTCAAGCTCTTGTCCCAGACACTACCATCGGCCTTGATCCCGCTCAAATTGCTGTTATTACCCCTTCAACACAGATCCTTCGTAAAAACGGCCTCCTCGTCCCATTTTCCATGGTCTCCTCCCAGACTCGCTATATCCATGTCACCAACACTACCGATCATTCAAAAACGGTCAACTTCAAGACCAGACTGGGAAAGCTCACCAATCTCATTACCGAAGAGGATGTCCTGCCACTCACTCGTCGCCAATCAGAAGAAGCCCAAATCAACTCTGTGAAAACCGCCGCGGATACTCCTGACGACCGCCAGAAGCACTTAAATGCCTTACAAATCGGACCAGATGTCTCCGAAGACGGTAAAACCAAGATCCGCGAGCTCGTTAACGAATTCTACGATGTTTTTGCTTTCCATTCCAATCAAATCGGTCGCTCGAAAAGTTTCAAATTCCATATTGAAGTGGGGAACGCCAAACCATTCCGTAACAAATCCTTCCCCCTCAGTGACAGAGAACATGATATCATTGAGGAGAACTGTAACCAACTTTTAGCCAAAGGTCTTATCGAAAAATCAAGCTCCCCTTGGTGTTCAGCTCCTTTCCTTGTTCCCAACCGCGACGAAAACAACAAGATTACTTATCGCATGGTCCTCGACTTCAGAAGGCTCAACAATTTAACTCGCAAGCACGCCTGGCCTCTTCCCCGCATAGATGCCGTCCTCCAGAAACTACACGGAGCTAAGTTCATATCAACTCTTGACCTCGTCGCTGGCTTCCACAACATCGAACTCGACGACGAGAGTAAGGAGAAAACCGCGTTCATCACCAGAGCTAATCTATATCAGTGGAAAGTCATGCCGTTTGGGGCTACAGGATCGCCAACTGCCTTCGCTGAACTTATAAGCAACGTCCTTGGTCCCCTAATTGATGACGAACTAGCTGTGTCGAAGAAGCCGCGCTGGCAAAACTTCGCCAAGTCCTGAAAACCTTACAAGACGAAGGACTCATGCTCAAGGCATCCAAATGACAATTTCAGAAACCCGAGTCCTTGGGTTCAAAGCAAACAAACATGGCATCCTCCCCACCGACTTCCACATTTCTGGACTCAGTAAGATGCAGTCACCCAAGACGAAGAAAGAACTTTCCCGTCTTCTCGGATTCTTTGGATTTTTTAGGAGATTCATTCAAAATTATTCCACCGTCGTGCAACCCCTCCAAAAACTACTCCCTCAGCATGTCAAATTTAAGTGGACTGATGACCAGGAGAAAACATTCACTCTCCTTAAAGAGAAACTAACCACAGCCCCTTGTTTGGCCCATTATATTCCCGGCGATCCACTTATCTTACGCTGTGATGCCAGTACTGAGGGCCTCGGAGCTTGTTTGAGCACCATTCAAGAAGAAATAGAACGTCCCGTGTGCTTCATCAGTCGCAGCCTTAACCCAGCAGAGTCCAAGTATACCATCAGCATGTTGGAAACCCTCGCAGTAGTCTGGAGTCTCCAAAAACTTGGACCCTATGTCTTTGGACGGAAAGTGAAGGTCTTTACCGACCATAGCGCCCTTCCATATCTGCATAAAGGGGCCAAGAATCACCTTCCCTCCAAGCTGACCCGCCTCCTACTATGTTTGGAAGAATACGACATCGAACTCCATCACTCCAGGACGAGCCCAAGTTGTGGCCGACACACTCTCACGAAGCGCAGTGGATCCACCTCCACCAGAAAATCCCAACATTGTTGACCTTCCCATCCTCCAAGTTAATCTACAAGAACTGCAGTCCCTGCAAGAAGCTGACCCAGAAATCCTTAATATCAAGCTTGCATGCCAAAACCAGACCCTTAAAGGAAAGCTGAAGCACTGCTTTATTCACAACAACGTCCTCCTATATCAACCCTTAAACCAAGTAGAGCCTGTGCCTGTCTTACCACTCAGCCTACGTGCCGACACCTTGAAACAGTGCCACGACGATCCAATCGCCAGTCACATGGGAATCTTTAAAACCATGAAACGCATTTCCACCCGCTTTTACTGGCCTACCCTGAAGACAGACGTTGTTAACTATGTGAAAACCTGCCAAAAATGCCAGCTTCGCAAAATTCCAAAAGAGAAACCAAGTGGCTTACTTCAACCAGTCCCTATTCCAGAGAAACCCTTCTCCTTTATTTCAGTTGACTTAATGGGACCCTTCACCCTTAGCAAATGTAAGAAGCGCTATATCATCACTGTGACAGACCAAACCACAAGGTACATCGAAATAGGTGCCCTAAGGAACGGAACTTCCGAAGAAATAGCTAACTTCTTAGTCTCTCGAGTCTTCCTACGTCATGGAGTCCCTTCCACCATGTTGACAGACCTTGGTGCCAACCTTACCAGTGAGCTTATGGCAGAACTCAACGAACTAATGGGTATCAAGCATATTCGAACGACCGCCATGCATCCAGCAGCCAACGGAGCTTGTGAACGACCCCATGCCGTCATCACTGACGCAATGTCTTACTACGTCAACCACGAGAAAAACGACTGGCCGACGTTTCTGGCTCACATCCAATTTGCCATTAACTCCTCAGTCCATGATGGTCACCGCTTCAGTCCTCATTTCCTTCTCTATGGGCAAGAAGCCACATTGCCTGCCCAAGTTGATCTAGATCTTCCTAGATACTGTATGATTGCAGAGATAGCTGACCTACTTAAGACCGCTCGTAGTCTTGCCGTAGAAAGATTGAAAGCAAAGCAAACCACCCACGCCAAATATCACAACCAGAAGCGACAATTCAAATCCTACAACATTGGCGATCTTGTCCTCGTTCGACGAATTCCACAATTTAAAGGACGCAGTAAAAAGCTCTTCTTTAACTACTTTGGCCCATATACCGTCGTTGATAAACTCCCTAACAATGTGACCTACATCGTAGAATATAAGCGAGGTCGAAAAACCATTCGTCAGTCTGTCCATATAGAAAAGCTCAAACCCTACTTTCCTCGAGATGACCTACTTTACGCTTCACCTTCAAGTCCCGACCCCATATCGCCACCAAGTATAAATACGGCAACCAATTCCCAAGAAGACATCAGTTCCCAGCCGTTCGTCCAAGAAGACAGTCCAGCCTTACCAGTCTTTGGTCCTAAAACCTACGCAGAAGCCGTGACACCGGTTCTTCCCACCTCTCCGGAAATTCCCATTGAAGTCGAAATTCTCGACAACGAATCCGAAATCGACGAAGCACTATCACCGGAACATACTCCTATCCAGTCTCCATCGGCAGCAACCCCTCCCATGAGTACACCAACAGAACCTAAGGACCAAGAATCCTTTTCCACTAAAGCGTCTTCTTTACCCCGCGGTATCCTGAAAAAGCATCCCTATACAAGAGACCCACTAGCACCCAAGAAACAAGTAAGATTCAAAGTCGAAACCCCTCGTGCCACTTCGCCCCAAACACCCAGACGACCAACCTCACTCGAAGGACCTACAGGAGCTCGCAGCCTACTGTCACCACCTCTCAGCCACTATAATCTTAGGAAAAGGAAACCGGTAAAATACACAAAATGAGTTATAAATGGCCATACTTGCTCGCGTTTGCGTATTTTACTGCACTTGTCACATCCGACGGCGATCCTCTAATAAGACTCACCGGTGGACTCCACACTGAGAGAATGAACCGCATCTTCTACACTGGCAGTACCAACTTAATCTACGAGGTTCCCCTGCCCGACGTCACAGAGGACCTCCTGGCACAGAACCCCTGTAATGGAACCCTTTGCAGCCTTTCAAGACACGTGCACACCATTCTTAACGACACCTTCCAACTCATCAACAACACTCTACCCTCCGTCGACGACCTCCCCCAAGCACGAGTAAAACGAGCGCTCAACTTTATTGGAGACTTTGAACACTTTTGTTGCAACATCGCCACATCCGATATGGTCGCTGATTCAAATAATCATGAACAAGAACTCGAAAAAGTCGTACGCAAAATAAGTGACCAACTCAATGAAGAACACAAAGCAGCAGTCCAGAGCAGAACCATAATGAACCACTACTCAGACGAAATAAAGAAAATCCTGAGTCGAGAATTGAAAGAAACCCGAAATGAAGCAGCACCCGAGTTTAGCACCCATTTCTCAAAAGCATAATATTATATGCCCTAAAGTCACAAGCATCCCCAAATACTTAATTTCTAAGCAGCAATACAATATTTCCATACAACAGCACACTTTTCTGTGACAGTAGATGGGATTATATAAAAGATTAAAGGGGCTCACATATATTTTTGGGCTATCTTGGCGTTTGTCAACGTGGAGAAAGCTACAACTCTATACAGTTCATGCATTTTGCTTTAGGGTGAAGCCATCCCAAATAAAATCCATACCATTTCCACATATTGCGCACATTCAAATCTCATTTTTCTCCATTAAATATTTACAATTACTGCGTCAATAAATTATTTCAGCATTAAATAAAATTACTGGTATAGTCCAACCGCGTAAATACTTATTTCAATGGTCCATCATACTATAAAAAATTACTTCCGGCAATGGACCTTTCCTTTGATCGTGATGAATATTTCCGGGCTTTAAACAAGATAGATAAATCCATTGTAATAAACACGGAAACAAACATAACGTGCTAAAATGGGCGTTGTACGCTGTAAACCAGAACGCACTAAAAACTAAAACCTAAATCAATTCAGAAAGTAGAATCTTGACACATTTCTTTTACACTCGGTATACAATTATTTTCATTGAATTTGCAAACCTATTGAATTGTTGTTGTTGCCTTTCCATTTCACAAAAACGACCATCGTTTTTATTTATCGTCTCAAATTTGTTAAACTTTTGAACATACTCTCAGTACTCAGCGTTCCAAGAGGTAAAGTTCGCAAAAAGACATCGCATGATGCATCTCTAGAATAAATACTTAAGAGCAAAAATAAAAAACGCGCACATTTTCTCCGCGTATATATAAATGCGGATTTGACACTGCTAACAACAATAAATTCAACACATCATGAAACTATTTGTGGCGTTTTGGTTTTTAGGTTTCCAAAGTTTTTCTCTGGCATTGTCCATCTGTCCAGTGCTTGAACAAAAAACAAGAGTGGTTTGTTTTCCACGTTGTTACCAAAACAAAGTGGGAAAATGTAGTGGTGACAAGCTTAGTTTATAAATGCATGTATAAACAACAGAAAAAACTTTTTGAAGTGCTTAAATGGAAATATGTAAGTAGTGGACACTAAGAACAACAAAAAGCTTCATCTAAAGAGAAAAAACAACAGGAAATTTTCAATGTTTTGGTTGAGGGACGAATGAGATAGAAAGCAGGAAAAAATGTACTAGATTGAGTAGTGAGTAGTGTGGTAAGTGTCAAAGTGACAGAGACAAAGACAAAGTGGACAGAGAAAAGGAAACAGGCAGGGGATCCTTTTTTGGTTTGGCTGGGAAAAGTGCAAGGGAAAATATAGCTGAAAATATAAATGGAATCGTTTACTTTTTTATGAAGAGCAGTTGTACTAATGTACGATTTGGTTAAGTGCAAGGTCGTGTATGGAAAATGGAAAGATTAACAGTTCATGTTCAGAGCACAAGAGAGTAACTGAAACTTTTTGACGACATGATATTTTTTTTAAGTTGAAAAATGGAATATGGGAAAATAAATAGTGAAAATGATACAGTTCGGGTGTGATTTTGCATTATTACACCGAGGCAAAATTAACGAAATGAAAACGAGTAGCATTAAAAGGACCATATATTTTAAACAAAGTGCAGAGTGCATCAAAGAAAAAGGGAAACAAAAGCTTTTTTGAATAATTTTCTCTTCAACAAAAACATGTATTCAGTTAGGTAGTAGAGCAACTGTTTTGGAGGAATGTGGAACAACGTCAGTTGAATGTCTCTCCCGTTTTTCTTGGTGTGGTGAAAGCTCTAAATTTTGGCTTGCTAAAGCCTGCTTTGCTCTTGATTTTCTGTAGCATTACTAGCTCTTTCTGCTTTCAAGAGTGCGGGTTTGGAAGCATGTTGATGGTTGGGCTTTTCAGTGCAAGTCTACTTTTCGTTGAGTAAACATTTAAAGAGGAAAGCGCTGCAGAATTTTCTGCGGATTGCAAAAAATGTGCAAAGAGAAACTACCCCACACGGGGAGTTTTTTGCTGTAAAAATTCAGTGGCAGTGAAAAAACGTTTTTGTTCTTTTAGAAGCTAAATTCTATAATATTTAAAACTGACTAAAATTGTTTGCACGGAAGGATACATGGATTGTATGGAAGTTACAAAAAGAAAAAAAAAGATTGAAAAAATTAGCAGTTTTTAAAATACAAAATATTTAGGTGGGTAATGTGAAATTTTCAACTGTATTTCGTTTCCCACTTCACAGATTGTTGCTTAATGAACAATTTACTACTTCTTGGTTCTAAATTCTTGAAAACTGTTCCATTAAGTTTTTTTGAACCCTTTCGACTTTGGCATGTTAGTGGGAAATCTTGTTTTTTCTGAAACATTATTTACTAATGTTATACACTCGAGTTGTTAACCAGTCTAGGTTTTAATTACCCGGTTTTAAAAAGAGAATTAGATTGGAAATAAGGTTGCTCAACGGAAAATATTTTAGAAGAAGAAGAAAGAAGTAGACATTTTCTTTCTTTGTAGCTTCCTGCTTTTCTCTTCAAATCCCGGCACTTAATAAAGGTCGAACTTGTAAACTTAGTTTATAAACAAACTAAAAGTTCGTTTATGATTCTTTGTAGTGTCAACGGAACCAGGAAGTAGGAAAAAGCACTAGCAAAAACCCAACTTTGTCTCCAGCTAATATATTACGAGCCCAAAACCGTCAGGAAAATGAACCCGGGCTGTTTTGACGTTTGACCTAGAAACGCATGAGCTTGTATTTTTCAAAAAAGAAAAAAATAGAGGAAAATCTTACGTGGAGTTCAAAACAACCAGAAATATTTCTTACACTCGTTTTCATGCTGCGGACTAGATTTCATAAAATTAATACAATTTTCTAAAGAATTATTTGCGTTTCACAGTGGAACGAGCAAATGAAGGTGAAAGTTGTATGCACTTGTATAAAGGTGCCCACCTCTTTGCAATTTTCCTTCGTAGATCGGCCCGTAGTATTTGAACCCATTATAAGGGTTTATTTTAGTTCCTTATGTAGAAAATGAAGAATGAAATGGTTTTACGCATGTCATCATGATAATTCTCATGTAGTATGACATTTAAGAAGAATAAAATTACTCAGGGCGCAGATCGTACGTAGGCATAACTATTCTCCGTTTAATTATAGATTATATTCTTAATTTCAATTTAACAAATACCGAAATAGAATTCCAATCCAGGAACTCTGTTAGTACAAGACAATGGGGCAACCCAATACAGAGTTTCCACCACGGAGAATCCCAATACAGGAATTCTCATGACTAGAGCTGAAACCACTATCTGGCTAGCAGCATCACAGTCATTCTCATACTGAAAGGTCTTTCACAGAGTTTCAGAGTTTAAATAACTTTTGGTAAATACAGAAATAACATTGACAGACAAATGAATACCTACACATAACATTTTCACTTTTTACAGGCTGAAATATTATATTATTTTGGGTTTTAACACTGTTTGCATACTCTCCTCTTATACACCCCCACCCCAGAACTCGTTGTAGCCCGTCTACAACCCCTTTTCCTCCGTTTTACCCGTTTCCCCCGAAGCTTGTTGTTCCTCTTCTCGGTGCATATGGATGCTAAATGGCCTGGTTGTCCACATTTGTAACATTGGCCACTGTCACTGGCATGGATAATCAGGTCAACTTCATCCTGTTTGTCTGCTGGAGGCGGGCTGCTGGGTGGCAAGGCTTTCCGAAACTCGTCATTTTCGTCCAATTCCGTGACCACGGTGTCGTACCACGTGAAGAGTTGTCCAAGGGTCAAGGGCGGTGGGTAGGATAGTTTCTTCTTAAGGGATGAGTGCATACCAGAAACAACATGTCGGAAAAGCCTATTGTCAGGTAGATTTACACCGGTGTTGTCTTGAATCAACGTGAGTACTCTGAATGCGAACACCTGAATATGCTCTCCCGGCATTTGTTCGTAGGATAAAACTGGAGTATCTAACAGTAATACAATTAACAATAACAATGTAACATTTACCTTGGTAACTACCTAGCTGTATAATATAATGGAAATCTATACATAAAACAGTTCTAACTATTAATTTCTTGTTTTACCTCCTGAATCCAGAATATTTTTTACAAGATTGGTTATTTTCAACATAATGAAAAATGAAATAGAAAAGAGACTTGAGCAACAACTTTACTCTGACTATTTGACACAAGATTCTAACGAAAAGTGAGTAATGGACTACCATAGCGGTTTCTATTTGCAATATTATTACTTGTACTTTGCTCGTTTTCTCTGAACGGTTCATAAGACGGTCTATCATAGTAAAGCTTCAGAAAAACCACATTATGTACCCCGAAAGATGCATTTGTATGCATATCTACTAACTCGTAAGTTACTGGAGAATGCTTTTGCAAGATTCGGTATGGGCCTGCCCAGCGAGGGCTAAGCTTGCTACAGATACTTTTTAGCTTGTTTGATAGTGTATGCGTCTTCACTAAAACCAAGTCACCTATCTTGGCTTGGAATTCTTTATGCCGAACATTATAATATTTCGCTTGCTGAATGTGAGCCTTTTCTATACATGCAATTGCCTTTTTATATACAGATGCTAATTTCTTTACCAGCTCCGACTGATATTCTAATCTAGATTCATCACCCTCGTACTCTGCTTCTAAACTCCTGTCAAAAAGAGTTGTAACTCGCGGCCTAAGTTTAGCATGGCTGGACTAAAACCACTAGTGTCACTAACTGCCGTACGAAGAGCGAGAGCTGTGGAATGCAAGTACTCGTCCCATTTTTTATTATTGCTATTAACATAAGTTGATAAGATGGCTCTAATATTCCTATTTACTCTTTCACACACGTTACTACTAGGATGATACGGAGTTGTATATTTATGTTTTATTTTCCATGCACGACACATATTATTAAATGCATGCCCTCTAAAGTACGTCGCATTATCCGTCAAAATATTTTTAGGTGACCCGAATCTACAGAATACCTCATTTTCTAGCATTTTAGTAATATTATGTGCTGATGCGTCTGGCAAAGCAAAGAGTTCTACCCATTTTGAAAAGTGGTCTACCACTACGAGAAGCTGTGTTTTTCCACGATGAGTGCGTGGCAATGGCCCTACCAAGTCAATAGCTAACTGGTCCCATACTGAATATACTTTTACTGATTGCATTTCTCCATGCGGCTTACCCATCCTATTCTTGTTTGCCTGACATTTTTGACATGATCTGACATACTGGTATATATCATCTAACATACTAAGCCAATAAACTCTACGTGTTAACCTAAAGATTGTCTTTCTACATCCAAGGTGACCACTATGAGGAGAGTCATGAAAGTATTGAAGTACATCACTACGCATGCATTTTGGAATATATGGTAATAGGATGCCAGTAGCCGTTTTCCTATATAATATATTATTATGCATTACTAGTGATGGTGGTAAATCTGATATTAACGCTTGTACCTCGTTATCATTTTGCTGTGCTATTTTAACCTTTTGCAAATCTATATGATACTTTAATGGCAACATAGTGTACATGCATGCATTATGAATAGGTGGATTCATGACTGTTTTAGGATCTTCTAGTTCAGGTGGATCTACGGGTGCACGTGACAATGCATCTGCAACAACATTTTGTCGTGCAGGAATATGTGATATGATAGGCTGAAAGTCTTGTATTTTCAATGACCATCGAATGAACTTTGAGTTTACGTCCTTCATGTTATTTAGCCATACCAATGCCCTATTGTCAGTTTCAAGGTAAAACTGTTGTCCATCGAGATAGTGCTCGAACTTTTTCCGTGCCCAAACTATTCCTAGACATTCCCTTTCACAAGCATGATATCGCCGTTCAGTTTCTGATAATGATCTACTAGCAAATGCGATTGGCATTTCTTTTCCCTCACTATTTTTATGAAATATTACGCAACCAAGCCCAGTCTCTGCAGCATCAGTTCTAAGATATAAAGGTTTTGACAAGTCGGGGAATGATAATACAACAGAGTTAATGATTCTATGCCTAAGCGTATCGAATGCATGCTGTTGTTCACCTTTCCACATGAAAACTGCGTTCTTTTTAAGTAGTCTATTTAATGGTTCAGCTATGATGGAGAAATGATCAATGTAATGCCTGTACCAACCGCAACAACCTAAAAACCGTTTTACCTGTTTTGCCGTTTTTGGTATGGGGTAATGTGATTATGCCTTAGTTTTTTCAGGATCTGTTTCTATACCACGCGGTGTAACTATAAAACCTAAATACTTAATGCTTGTTTCGCCGAATGAACATTTATCCGTATTCAATGTAACACCTGCCTTTCTCAATTGTTCTAGTATGTACGTTAGATGTGCGATAGTTTCCTCCCATGAATTACTAAACACGAGCAGATCATCCAGATATGCTTCTGCAAATCTACCACGAGCAGAACCTATCACCCTGTTTATGAATCTTTGAAATATTGATGGTGCTGTTTTTAACCCGAATGGTAATCTCCTAAACTGATACTTTCCCTCATGACAGATGAATGCTGTATAGTGTATAGAATTAGGGTGCATCTCTATTTGCCAGTAACCTTTACGCAAATCTAGCTTTGTGATATATGCTGCTTCACCTAGTCTATTTAGTAATGTATCTATTCACGGGATAGGAAATGGATCGGATGCTGTTCTACCATTAAGTTTTCTATAGTCACATGTAAACCTGTACGAGTCTCCTTCCTGTTTCATATGAACAGGACTAGCCCACTCAGATTCACTTGGTTCAATGATCCCTAAATCTAACATCTTTTTGATATGTTCAGCTATTACTTCCCTTTTCTTTTGGTTTACTGGATACGGTTTTTGTGCAATGGGATCTCCTGAAACTTTCAACTCGCATTTTACTAACCCAGTGCAACCTATCTTGCTACTATACACATCTGGATATTGTTTAAGCAAATCTCCTATTTCATTTCTCTGCTCGCTAGTTAAGCCTTGTAGTGCGCATATCATGCTCTTGTTTGTTAAGATGAAATCATGATTCGTGTTTTGCCTAAAGTTGTATGTTCCCTTATCAAAGTTCAATGTCATTCCATGTTTAACCATGAACGTAGCACCTAGTATGATATTGAATGGTAAGTGTCTCATTACTATGAATTCTTCCTCGAAGTGCTTGTTTGCAAATGTGAAATGCAGATTGACTATACCCAATGATTCTACTACAGTGTTATCACCTACCGTAACTTTCCTAATATTTGATGCTTGATAATCTATTCCTAGTCTGCTCAATGCATGGTGCGTTATGTAGTTATGAGATGCGCCTGAATCTAATAGAGAAGTAATGCGCTGTTGGATTTTGCTACTACGTACTATGATCTTAACCTGCGGAGTCACTTTGCTTATGATTGCAGGAACGAGAAATGACTCCTCTCCTCGTTCCGTGATGCGTTTTCCGTTTGACATGATGATAAACTTGGAATGAGATAAAAATGTGAAAGAAAAATGAAAAATCTATCGGTGTACCGTGGTAATCTTCTACTTTACTACTCTAGCGTACTATTTTTCTGGAAAAATGCTGCCTAATTTTACTGTTAGAATTGATAATTTAACCTTAATATTGAATTTTTTTACGGGATTTTTAACTATTTCCCTACTTTAAATTTTGGAGATTTATAGTTTAGCCTTCGATCTACCCGTTGGGCGCCATTTATAAGGGTTTATTTTAGTTCCTTATGTAGAAAATGAAGAATGAAATGGTTTTACGCATGTCATCATGATAATTCTCATGTAGTATGACATTTAAGAAGAATAAAATTACTCAGGGCGCAGATCGTACGTAGGCATAACTATTCTCCGTTTAATTATAGATTATATTCTTAATTTCAATTTAACAAATACCGAAATAGAATTCCAATCCAGGAACTCAGTTAGTACAAGACAATGGGGCAACCCAATACAGAGTTTCCACCACGGAGAATCCCAATACAGGAATTCTCATGACTAGAGCTGAAACCACTATCTGGCTAGCAGCATCACAGTCATTCTCATACTGAAAGGTCTTTCACAGAGTTTCAGAGTTTAAATAACTTTTGGTAAATACAGAAATAACATTGACAGACAAATGAATACCTACACATAACATTTTCACTTTTTACAGGCTGAAATATTATATTATTTTGGGTTTTTACACTGTTTGCATACTCTCCCCTTATACCATGAACACCAGCCATTCATTTAAGTCAACAAGATTAAATAAAAATCGGGTTTTTATTCAGTTGAATTTTTTCTGTGGGTATTCTCCGGTGAATGAAAAACAAGAAAAGTTTTGATTGCGTCATGCAAAGGGAAAGCTGATAGATGGTTTTTCTTGTTTGACGATAATTGCTGATGATAAAAATCACCAGTTTGAAATGCGTGTGAAACGTCGAAATGTATAATATTTTTTGTAGTGTGGCCAAACATGGGTTACAAGTAGCAGGTTTTTCGGGCTTCGTGGCTAATGCAATTTATGATGAAGCACGAGTTGATGATTAAGTTATTTCATTGAAGCACAAATTTGGCTTGCATTCAGTTTGGTAAGCTTGAACCATGTACAGCGAAAAAATACAAGAAAAAAGTTTGGAAGCTATGCTGCTTAATTGGAGTTGTGTAGGAGGTGGATCAATCACTCAATTTTGAAAAAGGTGGGCAGAACATTTTTCTTAATCACCAGCATTACACCCCGTTTGATTAATCGTTTTATTTTTGCATATGGGACAGTGCGGAGCGAAGCGGAGCACCAGGATTATTATCGCGTGCGAAGCACGCGATTTGGGCAACGGAAATATTGGTTGCCATAATCCTTCACATATGCTTGCATTCAGTAGCACCAAAAAAACTTTAAACATAACTGGAGAACGACCCACTGGGTCGATTTTGATGAAATAAAAAAATCTGACATTCTGGAGTAATGTTGTTATTGCATTGATTCGAAAATTTTGAAAAAAATGCATTCTTGGTATCATTTTGGTCAAAAAATTGGATCACTACATGGCTAAATGACACCAAAAAAACTTTAAACTTAACTGGAGAACGACCCACTGAGTCGATTTTGATGAAATAAAAAATTCTGACATTCTAAAGGGATGAAGTTATTGCATTGATTCGAAAATTTTGAAAAAAAGGCATTCTTGGTATCATTTTTGTCAAAAAATTGGATCACTACATGGCTAAATGACATCAAAAATATTTAAACTTAACTGGAGAACGACCCACTGAGTCGAGTTTGATGAAATAAAAAATTCTGACATTCTAAAGGGATGAAGTTATTGCATTGATTCGTAAATTTTGAAAAAATTGCATTCTTGGTATCATTTTTGTCAAAAAATTGGATCACTACATGGCTAAATGACATCAAAAAAATTTAAACTTAACTGGAGAACGACACACTGGGTCGATTTCGATGAAATAAAAAAATCTGACATTCTGGAGTAATGAAGTTATTGCATTGATTCGAAAATTTTGAAAAAATCGCATTCTTGGTATCATTTTTGTCAAAAAATTGGATCACTACATGGCTAACTGGGAAGCACATTGTAATGGTCACTATGGAAAGGCTGCATGCAATTTTATGGTCATTTTTGTGGAAAATAAAAATGAATGGTATGTGAAAAAAGATATTTTGAACTTATTAGCTCGCTGCGTCTGCAGGAGAGCTAATAAGCATGCATGGGCTCTAAACCAGGGTAAATGGGCTCTAAACCAGGGTAAATGGGCTCTAAACCAGGGTAAATGGGCTCTAAACCAGGGTAAATGGGCTCTAAACCAGGGTAAATGGGCTCTAAACCAGGGTAAATGGGCTCTAAACCAGGGTAAATGGGCTCTAAACCAGGGTAAATGGGGCCTAAACCAGAGTAAATGGGGCCTAAACCAGAGTAAATGGGGCCTAAACCAGAGTAAATGGGGCCTAAACCAGGGTAAATGGCCTCTAAACCAGGGTGAATGGGCACTAAACCAAGGTAAATGGGCTCTAAACCAGGATGAATTGGCTTTACACCAGGGTAAATGAGGTTTAATGTCCCAATTAATTAATCAAAAAATGTTCATCTGAAAAGTAATATTTGTAATAAAAAGTTAGAAATAAAACCAAAGGGAAAAATCCCAAAAACCTGCATATGGGACATATGATGTGCACGAACAAGGTAAAAATAATTTTTTGATTGCACGGTCACATGCGCTAATTTTTTAGATTATGATTAGATTAGAATTGATTAGATTAGCGCATGTGACCGTGCAATCAAAAAATTATTTTTACCTTGTTCGTGCACATCATATGTCCCATATGCAGGTTTTTGGGATTTTTCCCTTTGGTTTTATCTGGAAGGCTATTCCATGACAGAGCGAATGATTATGAGTCATTTGGTTCGTAAAAGAGAAAGAAAAAATAGTTTTCACTGAGGCGCAAATTTTTACGTTTATTCAGAAGAGGTTCAACGTAGTTTTTCTAGTAATTCTAAAGCATTTAAAATATTAAATTGTCAATCAGAACTTTTATGCTTGAAGAACTGAAACGTTCGCTTTTTATTTCAAACGGCGTTCTAGCAAATATTTTCAATGTTTCTAAAGTCCCGCCTTATTCATGCCACGTTCATGTAGTCCACAAACTCTTTCTAAATTCGCATCTAAGCTTGTCACTACGGCCAAACACGAATTTGGGAAAAGTAGAACAGAAAGCAAGACAAAAGTCAACAGAAGCCGCTCAAACGAAACAAACCCAAAAGTTTTAAAATGTAATCTTCTGTGTCCGTCTGACCAAAATGCGTTACAAAATGCCAAAAATTTTTGAAGCAAACTTATACGATTTTCCAAAGAAACCAGATTTTTCAAACTGACAACGTATAACTTAACGTTTTAGGTTTTGTGGAAAAGTGTGAAAAACTTAGAAAGGAAATACAAGTACCGAAGCAAAAACTTTCCCCAAAAGTATTTACAACTTTTGCCCCTAAATCATTCTAAAGCTCGCGAGCGCTCGGCCTGGGTCAGAGTGGTCAATATATCGTCCGACCTTAACCCACACTCAGCTTTTCCCGAACTAAAAAACTTTCTTTCAAGCATACATATTTCTGTTTCTATTTTTCACAGTTGTGGGCAAGCTGCATTGCTCCAGAGTTCTTGTGCCACCCTACAAAATGTTCCACTAAACTGCCACACCGTATTGTCCCTTTGACCTGGGCAAAGATCACCTCTATGCTGTCAAGTGGTACATAGAGTCTATGTCTATGTCATAGACAACGACGAATTTTTCGGTTACGTACCTCCCTACCAACCGCTCATCTAAGTGCATCCAGTGGACGGCATTAACGTGATCGTAAGTAGTTCAAATATTTGCTGATCAGCCACTTTATAACCAGTTAAAAATATATTTGCACTGAAATATTATTCGGATAAAGGTGTGTTTGGTCAACCGGAAATGTACATAGAGGATATTACTCCATTATTTTCTCGTCAACCGGACCATACATTTGTGTCAATATTTAATACAATTGGGTTCACCAAAATTGAGGGAAAGTTTTTTATTGTATATTTTGTCAGGTCGGAAAATAAAGCACAATGTTGAATGTTGACACAATCTAGTATCTAGTTAAACCTGTGAAAACTCGCATTGACCAGCACTAAAAATGGAAGAAAGTTTCAACAATTTTCTCTCGCTCAGTCAGAGAACCAAGCAGAGTAAAAAAGTTAGCTCAATTCCGACTCCGCATGAAAATCTACATTAATTTTACATCTCAGTTCCAACAGAGCACACTTTGAAAAATATTAGGAGGATACTGTGCAAATAGATTTATACAGAAAAGTTGTAATAGGAAAAATGGACATATTTCACAGTAGCCGTAGTGAAATTTGGCTTTACACAAAAAACTTTATTTATTTATGGTGTTTTCTTCGTATCTCAACGGGACATAGATAGCGTTTTAATTTATGACAAACACGGTTACCATTTGGTTAATTTGATCAGTTTTCTGGAAACTGAAAAATTATTGACAGGGAAAACATGGTCATGCATAGATATTTTGTGGAACTTATTGCAACACGCAAGATTGAATTGATTCGTCTTACACAGAAAACAATGCAATATTAAGCTTTAACACAACTTCGATTACACAAATTAAATTTTGCAGAATACTTTGTTAACTGAGCAAATAGATGAAATATCCAGTAAAATTGATAACGGTTTTTGGGTTTATTTGAAAATCAATATTTAGCTTACAGCTTATTCCTTTGTAATAAATCAACAGTGCGTATTTTTTCTGTGAAAATTTGGATATCAACTTTAATCATCACCCTAAGAGCAGCATAAACATTGAAACCAGGAAAGAAATTTAATAACCCCACCGACGAGTATTTTATTGCTTTCTTTCCCTATTTCAAAATATTCCGGTGCAAACTCCACGTTTTTCCTATTTTCCCCTTTCTACTCCTTTCATGTTACGAACGGAGATGGCTTGGTTTTGATAAAAATTGATGATATCCTCTTTTATGCGATGATATGTGTTGTGCCTTTTGGCGTCAGAATCAGGACCCCAAATTGTCCCAGACCCTGTCCTAAGTTCGAAGGACCACCCGTTCCCCTCCCCCGTATGCTCAGGTGTAAAACTGCGCAAGGCAAGGAAACAGGACTATAAACTTGCCTGAAGTCCCCAATGCCAAATGAATGACGGGATGATACTCTTCAGGTTTCCGAAATAAAGCCCAAAAGATCAGAGATACGTTTCTGAGAAATAATACTTTATTCGGATCAAGTAGGAAAACTTGGAATAATGCACAAGTCTCCTCAAGAGCAGTGTTGTTTGCCTCAACAGAGTCAAACCAATGATGATCACGATCAATTTTACTCCTGCTTATATACCTATTATTTCTGGGGCTAGTTCGAACTCATGTCACCAAAAATATCCGAATACCGGAAACACCAAAACTCATGAACAAAGAATGTCACATTCCTACCGGAAGTGACCCATAGCCATTAACAAAGAAAATATCAAAGTTCACAAAAACGTCAGGTTCAATAACAATGAAAATATTCGAATCTACAATGAAAGCCGGAAGTTGACAATTATCCAGGCTTCATGACATGATAAGACAAAGTTCGAACTACCTATTATTCCATAAAGCCCCGAAATAATCCGTATTCAAGCAAAAACAAAGAATAATCATTGTACAAGAAAAATCATGAAACGTATTTACAAAGAAACGTTTAATCTACGAAAATATATTATGTAAATCTACAAATCCGGTATTTCCGGTGGCAACAATATGTTATTTACTTCAAGTATTTGACCTAAAGATCAACTCAGAGATAACTAGGGTGTGGTGTCGTGCTTTCTACTGCTTTTACGCAATGCCTGCATAAAAACATTTCCCCTGAATTTTTATTCTATTTTGGGTCGTTGCTGCTTTTACAACCTTTGTATTATTGATACAACATAAGCAAGAAGAAGGAACATGTCATTATCTGAAACGTCATAGTGTAGTAAAAACAGAGCACAAAAATAGTTAGTGTTTGAATCTCCTATATCAAATATTTTTCGGAAGTTTAAGAGGAAATATAAAACTAAATGCAAATCTTTTATTGCCAAAATCTAAATAAATGGTACATTTTTAAACAATTTGGGTTGCAAATCGGAATATCACCGAAAAAATTAAATACTGTCAAAAGGAAGCGAGATATTGAAAACTTTCTAGATTCTATCTTATTCTGCTGCCAATTGTATTATCCCGGATGCGGCATGTGCTTTCACTCTGCATAAAATATTCAATGGTCTAGCCTACAATGCAGACTGAAGGACAATGTTATTCTATAGCCTCTTACGGTAACATATTTTGTTTATGTGATGCTTTACAGCAAAAAAACACCTTGAGCGGTTCTGTAGAAAATTGTGCACATACATGTTTTGGCATTGTAAAGACACGATGTTGTGTGTGTAGGTTCACTTAAGATGAAAATGAGAGTGGAGAGTGGGATGACAAACTGGTAATAGCTCTGGGCAACAATTTTACCTCTGCTACTGTTTGAGCGCACTGAATTTAATTATTTATGTGTACATGCATAACAACGACAACCAGATGTATGTGCTAAGTTACAAGTTCAGTAGAATGAACGCAAACCCAGCACTTGGCTTTAGAATAAGCAATCTAATTACCTACCTTTTTATACATGGAATATATTCTGAAGGACAGAACAGGTTGAAATTATGAGCAAGTGAAAGTGCTCATAACGGCTTTGGTCATGCACGAAAATCCTTTTGAATAAAAGCATAGGCATGTTATTATGCATTCAGGAAAAAAGCGATACAATAAAAGTGTAACAGGAAGAAATTGTGTTGGAGAGGAAAATAAATTAAAATATTCTGTGGTGAGTGAAGGTTAGATTGAACATTTATATGAGTAAGAGGATGCGTGCAAAGTTGTTGTTGAAAATCGATACAACTGTTGAGTTGTAAGGAAATTTTATTATGGCCCTGCAGTAATGCAGGGAAATTTTAAAAACGAAATTGCTATTGTGCAAGAAGTCGCTGAGTTTTGCAAATGCAAAATCAATTAAAATTCTTTCAATTGATTCACAAAATGTTCTGGTTTGCAGAAATGTTTACATTATTTTTTAATTTGAGCAACAAATCTTAGCAATTCCAACTGAGATATTTTCCAGTGCATTTTCTAACTTTGGAATTGGTCAAATGGAGCAATCAATACAAAGCAATGTATCACTTTAACGCCGCATCACAAATCAATGCTCGTGTATAAATCCACTTCAGTGTGTATTATTGCAGCACTCTATGGCTCCAAATTGCACACGCATTCAGGATCATTGGTTCTCAAAGGAAGCGTAAAATTAAATCTGCGGAAAATTGAGGTTTTCGCTTTTGACCATTACCGAAATCCAAAGCAATCAAGTGTGGTGCCTTTCGCATTTCAAGTCTGCTTCGTTTTTTGAGTACGTTGCTATTGAAACTAGTGTAGGCACTGCTATAAACAGTGTACGCATTACTGCATTCCCGGAATAGAAACTGGTGTGATTTTTCAATGGAATGGGTCACGTACGCACTAAGCATGAGAATTCACATTCATATTCCAATAACATTTGGAATTTATACAATTGTTGACATGGCTTTCATCTATTTTTGTGCGTATTTGCAGACGTTTGTTTCAGTTTTTCATAAATATAGCTCTGGTGTGCAATTAAGAAATTATTAAATTCTTCTAAAAACCAGAGATTATCATGTTTTTCAAAATGGCGAATTCCCTGGTGGCGTTCTTAAAATTATGTTGTAATTTTAGCAAAACTTTTGTTGGCTCTTTTCTTCCCTCATTTAAAGTAGCGTGAAGATTTTTATCATGCTTATTTCGTAGGCAACAGATGGTATTACAAACTTTAACTAGGTGAGATTACACCATAAAAGATGTTTATTACATGTTGGGAGAAAATAAAGCTGATTCAAAAGATCTTTACGCAAAGCTTGCTTTTGTAAATGAAACATTTTTTATCTTTAATCTTGCTCTTTTTAATCTGAAGACAAGTCGGGTAGTTTAGATCCAACAGGTTTGTGGCTGCGGTTAATTCAGTTTTAAGTACAAAAAGGTAATATCTTTGACTTGAAAACTTTATTTGCAATGTGAGTCTTGTTTACCACAAAAATACTTTGTGGTTTTATCTTGTGCTTGAAGCTGAAATATTTACAGATTTACTAAACGTTAAAAAAACTTATTATTTATTAGTATATAACGCAGTTCCAATAATCATGTCTATTTTCCAAGATGTAAAACGGACTAAAATATACTTTAGCTTTTCCAATTTACTTGAAATAGCACGCTTCGTCACACACAAAAATAAAGGGCTTTCCAAACATACCTATTTGGCCTCATTTTCTTTCAGTTTCAATCTAAAATAAAATAGCCGGAAGTTATGTTTTTCAATAGAAAATGTTCCAGTGTTGAAAAGTAACTTATAAAAAACGCGTTCAAGATATGAATATTCATTTGCTTCTTGCTACAAAAATAACAGATTAAGGTTTTTAGCTGCTTACACTTTTCACAGAAACAAGCAGTACGAGATGCTCCCTAAAGTTTTCTCCTGAACGTGAGTAGAATACAAAAAAAATCATTCCTCTCAGGAATGCTAAGGGGCTGACCAGTGAAAGTTTTATGAAACTTTCCAAACTTTCCTTTTATTAAGTTCTAACTTCCAACTTGTTGGCCCCGGCTATTGAGATTACAGCCTCAAGGGTAATAATCATGATTCAGTTGCTGTTCCATTCTAATTTGGAAATGAGTTGAATGCTAAAAAATAGTTTTTCTGAAGAATTTGTGTTTGCTTCAAAATATATGTTTTATAGATATTCAATTTCAATATACGTTATTAGAAAGCTATCTGTTGTGAAGGAAAATAAACAAGCTAGTTTGAACAAGATGACAACTACAAATATATAGCACTCCATTATGTTCGTTACTAACCACGCCATGATGCTCTCCACCTTGTTTTTTTACTACTTCCTTTTTATTTTTCTTAACAAAAGCTGCCTATATTTTACCTGTTTTTTTACTAGCATTATTTCCTGTTTAAGCTTTTCCTCTATGGGAAAAATTTCTCTGAAGGAAAGAATAGCATAAAGCAGGTGACAACAATGGAAACAAACAATAGTGTCTGCTAAGCAAATAATAATGTGCAAAAGTTTTTCTATAAAAAGTTTCCTTTAACGTGGCATTAGAAATAGCAAGATAATAGAAGTAACTAATTCAATGTTTTTCGTATTCCCTGTCTACTTAGTGTCTACAGCACTTGGGGATACATACAACGCTATAAACATTGGTAGAAAATTTTACAATCTTCTAAAAGTAGTTCCCACAAGTAAATTTTGCACTTTCCACGCTAACAGCATTTGCTTTAGCTAAAACACAAACCCGGCTTGCCAAAGTGTACCCATGGGAAAGTTACCGTGTCACAGCTTCCGTGCATGGAAAAGTTGCTTAAAAATTTGCAAAAAAACCGCAATGTACTTTTTGACTTTGGAAAACAAGTAAAGACTTTAATTGTAGATTTATACTAGATTGAATATAACTACCGGCTGACTGGAATAGTGATCTAGCATGTAAATCTATACAACTTGCATTATATTTTTACTAAGTGGCGCTTATCATTTGAAAAAATTGTTAAAAATTGTTAAAAAACTTTCCAACATTAAACTAATGTTTTTCCATCAAAGTCTTTAGAATAAACAATTACAAATTTGATTTTGTACAAACTGCATTATTTAGAAAATGCTAACACATTTGGCTACTTATCATGTATTCATTATAATAATAGAAATAGACCGTAAATAATTGACTGCTGGACTTAGTACCCCATCCGATCTCTGAATAATATCACGTTGTTACAAAATCCAAGTGGTGCTGAATGGGGTTCTCCCTTATTTTCTTTATGACTTGCTTTTTAACTGTATTAATATTCTTGGCACTAAAAACATTGTAAATGATAACACGGGGTGATTTAATAACTCTATCAGCAGGAACTTAATGTATTGCTGCTAATGGAGAAAAAAATTGCCTTATTTATTGAGTTGTGTCACGAAACTATTAAAGCAATGTATCATTTAAAAGTGGCATCACGGTATTCCTTTGCGACCCGCAGTAAATCTCATTTCTGATACGCTTTTATCCAATTTGGTAATTACTTGAGACACTTCTGTGCTGTGCAGAAATAAAATTAGATGAACGTTATAAGCTAAAATCTCAAGAGACCCTGCTTTTAAAACTCTGCATTTTTTCACATTAAATGGATGAAAGCGGAACGATTGTCAAAACATCAATATACAGTAAATTTGGTAGCAAAAACGATGATTAACGTTTTCAAAAAATAGCTTTGTGTTTTATCGAAGAAGCCTTAGTGGCGTAATCCTAATATCCGTTTATACCTGCAAGCCTGAAGCATTCAATGTACACTTCTGAGTATTTATTTGTTTCCAAAACAATGGAATAGAAATCTCGTGGTTACAGTTAGCGAATTATAACAGAAAAATAAAGTTTTAGAATTTCCTAAGCTTATGACAATTTTTTTCAATGTATGTCTACATATTATTTTTGTATAAGGATGGCGCTGTTGGGTAAATTTGAAAACAAAACTTGCCTATAAATTAAGCAGATACCGCCTCCATAGCAGTTAGCTTATATTGTTATGAAAATTGAATTTGTTCATAAAATATGTGTTTTAAATCATTTTAATCTATTTTGGGTACAAATCGCGTAAACCACCTTCAAATTTCCACTTTTAAGCTCAAACCAGAATTTCGATAGATAGAAACTGTACATTTTAGAATTCCATTTTATCATTCTATATGATTCAAGAATTACAGCATTTTCGTACTCCATGTAGTGTTTTAACCGTATCAATTTTTGCTTTACCCGCACGCATGCATCCATTCTCATTCTACTGTTCTTCAACTGGGGAAATTGTAAAATGGAATCAGCTAAACTCATCATGTTAATGGATGCTCGTCTACTTTAGCTTTCATTCGTCTTCCTGTTTTCCCAATGGACTTCAGAGAAAAACAGAAGCAGAGTCATCAAGCCAGCCAAGAAAAAACCGCTGAGGTATGTCATATTCCACTGAATTCAGGAATAAACTCTACTCAAACTTATTTTTTAAGCACATCAAGGTAGCCGCTAATCCTCTGGGAAAAGCAACTTTTGCAGCATTTTTATCTACGCGCTCTGGAACGGAAAAGCGGTATCATCCATGAAACCGCTTTGGTTTGAAGCTTGAAGTTACTTTTCTACTGATATTGTGATATTGACATCATCAAACCTTGAAAAGTTGTTTGTGTGCATGGCAATTAGACGTTCTTTCTTTGAAAATTACAAATTCGAATTTGTGTAAAGTAAAGTCTGTTTCTAATGGTGGTGGTGAAATGATTAGAACCTTTTACGAATCAAATCAAATTATTCGATTTCTACGTCAAAATGTCACTCGGTCTTTTTCTGCAACTTCTATCAGCGCAAGCAGTAGCTTATATATAGCAGTATATAGAGGAAGCTTATGCACATGAAGAATTTGCTGAAGCCATATAGGGCATCGAACAGTGATATCTACTAAAGTGAAGGTACACAAAACCAAGTGTAAATTAAAAGCGGCATTGAGTTGTGACAAATTTTCTACAACATTTGCTTGTCAGTTCTGGCTTTATATTACACAAAACAGACATAATGCAATTGTTGCTGGACTAACAAATTCGTTATTCAGTCAGGTTTTAATGGAATTTATCATACATTTGAATAACGATAGAGAAAAAATAGTTTCCTTTTCTTTTCCTTTTTTGCCGTGTAATTGTAGTTCTTTCCAAATTATACTGGTCAGTAACAATCATCGTATTCAAGTTTCACGAGAGAAGAAAAGTCTGAAGCATTCTTCAAATATCCTTAGCTTTTATTAGGAGCGGTGCAGTGAGTACGCGATAAGTGACACTTGATCCAAACAATAGGTTATGTGTTGGATTTATCAAGATAAAACAAGCTAAAGGATTCACTTTAGTGAAAGTGTCGTGCTGATTTGACCAATAAATCAAAAGTATACCTACTAACTTCAAAAATATTTGCATATAATTTGAAATATTTTGTTCTGCTGCCTATTTTCCTTTTCTACTGCCATTTATTTCACACATACCACAGTCGTGAAAAATTAGTCCTTCTTTGAAATGCTGACTTGCATTTTTTATTAACTAATAAAACCAAAAAAGGCATCACAACCACATAAAAAGAAAATCCTCTTAAAATATGCTGTAGCATGCAGATGTGCTGATACCAACATTGCTTGTGGAATGCCTAATACCTCTTCATTCATCAAGCGACTTTCTCATTCCCGTGGGTTTGTCATTTTGGTGAGAGGTATTATCAAAACCAGAAAACTGGCAGAAAAACGCTGACTAACGAGTCGCAATAAAATTATTAAAGGGTTTCGAACAACTGGTTGTTCACTAAATTCTTATGTGTTTAAACGTTAAAATAATTACAGAATAGCTAGAAATAAGAGTTTTGTCAATTATGTTCTAAAAGACAATTTCCAAATCCACTGAAAATGGCGTGTCTGCTTTTAATATTTGAAATAAGCTCAATTTCCCTTATTTAAAGTAAAAGTAAGCTTGTGCTCGTGTATTGTAAATGCTTGAAGACACTAAGAAGATAAATAAACATTTTTGTGTCGTATTTTGAAATCAGGTGTGTAATGTGCGCATAATATACTACTGGATAATTTTAAAAGTACTACTTTCTCAGATTATAACTTTTTTAAACGTAGTCTATGACCTACCATCCTTACTCATTCAAATCACAAATTAGCATTCAAACGCACAAAACTCTTACAATTTGTCAAGTTTGGCACCAAAACACATATAGTCAGTTCAAGATTATAATAACTAGCAATACTCCCTTTCATTCAAACACACTTTCTAAGCACTCTACCACACAAAACCAATACTTCACTAACATCATTAAACCCTGAAAAGCCAAATATTTCACCCAAAATTGACACAAGTCAAACACGCTACTGCCTTATTCGCAATTCTGCTCAAATATTCATTCAACTTCTCCAATTCCATTTCCAGAAATGCTTACAAATTTGACACTTGACTGATGACAGTTTCTTACTCTGCTGCTTTTCAATACTTACTCCATTATATGCATTAGAAGCAACCTTTTTCTTTCTTTGCTCTGATGTTTGATATTCCACGCCTTGGCACTTAACCAGCCTTATTCACAGCAGCGAGTCAGGCAGAGTTCCTTTCTTAACCGAGTTTCCTTCTGTAAGCTTGTTTCAACAACAAAACCATTTTTCACAAAGGAAAACAAAGATAGCTCGTAACAACAATGCACATTCTAAGAAAAATAGTGTGCAGAGTTTTTTAAGTAGATGTATTGTCATTGTTATAACGAGACAGTGGTAATGCTGAGGCAAAGAAAGCTTTTCCTTTTTTGTCTTGTTTGTTGTTTCTCATTAAATTCAACTATGTTTTTTGTACTCTCCATGTTTTTATTTTATCCTTTTGTAGCAAAAGATGCGTGACTGTCGTCAGCTGGAAGAGAACGAGCAAACCTGTCACTTACTGTGTGTTAAAAAAGAAAGAAAGGACAGGTGAAAAATTGTCTGCTTGACTGTTTGGCAATTTACACGCGTACACCCACAAAAAAGTGAAACTGTCATAGATCATCTAAAGGCTTTGAGTAAAGAGTTTAAAGGGGAAAAATAATGAGAGTGCAAATATTAGGCAAAAAATATTTCTGGCAAAATATTAACGCAATAATGAAAAATAAAAAATTATATTTTTGCAAATTGCTTTCAGGTTAACAAATTAAGCTTCTTTCAATAAATGCAGTTTTCTTGCATTTGTTGCCTATGGTAAGCTTAAGAAATATTTTATACCATTTTGATATGCATACAGAAAAAAACATTGCCGAAATTCAAAGATAATTAATTTAATGTAACTTTTTACCTCTTTTGTAGGGCTCAAGTGTCATTGAAATTAGAAACTTGACTTGACTCTATTCAATTAAGTAAGCACTAATGAAATGGATCTTGGTCATTATATTAATTACTGCAAATGGATATAAGGGGACTAGCGGGTTATTGCCAGCATTTACTACATTTAATCCATTTTCTTTAGCGGAGTACACCTGTTACCATTGTGTAAAATGCGGACATATAAAATGTCCTTCACTTTGTTTTTGTAGCCCGTACCTTACCCTAGCGGTGAAGTTCAACAAACTTTTATTTTAAGTATTTCTCAGTATTCCCATGTCGAACTTTTATTAAGCCCCAAAATAGACGAGAAACTTGAAAAATTCAAGACTTTTTCCGCACTGGTTCTAATACACACGTGTGTATTCAACTTTACATTCATGAATTTTCACACAAGCTAAGATTTTTATTTCCTCATTAGCTTCCAGGACATGCAATTGTACGCATTTCCGCAAACCTATCTTTTTCTTAAATGCGGCTTTCCCCAGAATATCAACACAACTTGGGGAATAGCAACTTTGCGTTTTAAAGCATCTTCATTCTGTCACATTTACACACCATCTAAAATTTGCATATTGAATTTCTCATTCTAAACCATTCTGAACTTATGACGTTGATCCCGCTTACACAGCTACAACCAACCTACACAGTTGAATGATGACATTAAGATGTAGCTTGAATACTTCTTAACGTCATCATGAAACCATAGACCAACGTTTGAAAGGAATAAAAATGTAGTAGCAGGCATTTGCCGAATTGTAAAAGCAGGCATTTGCCGAATTTTAATGTGTACCATGAAATGGAAATAAAATGTGAAGCCGGTTTTATACCAATAAGGAAATGTATAGTTCACGTGGGAAATTTAGAAATAACACGCAATGGGACACTGGCTTGAAAAGTGAAGCTAAAGTATTACGTAAAAAAGGCTCTTTTGGGGAAACTTGTGAGTGCAGTTTAAAAAATGCATGCAAAAAATTCAAAATACGTTGAAGCTTTTTGCAAAATGCGTAGAAATTTGAGTATGAAAACCTTAAAGATTTTTAGAAATTTCATAAGGTTTCCTAAATTACAACCTAATATACTCTTTGACATTTCTTAACGACACAACCTATTATTGTTGTCCTTATGCAAACTCATGCAACTCTAAATTTTCTTTGATGAGACTCTAAACTTTGCCACAAAACAGCAGAAACTCATAAAAACAACCCAACTTCATTATAATTTGCTATAATTTTAACCGCAGCTATTTGCAACATTCATAAAATATTATCTCACTTTTCTGTCTACTTCAAGTCAACAAGCTAATTTATCTCACACGCACATTAACATTTGTCTGTTAAGTAAGTGAAATAAGCCAAAACTTTCTACACATGTATCTACCCAGTGAAAGCCGGGAATTCCGTTGAGACCTGATATCTGAACAAACCTGTTACGTAAATAGCAACTAGCGCAAAGCCAAAGTGAAACCTCATTTCTCAGAGCATGACTGACAGTCCCACATTGACCGTGGTGACGTAGACCATTAATCTAATAGAGAGAAAATATGGAGAAAGCTGGTAACAACTTGGTTTGCAGAAGACAAGAAGGTGTCTGCTGCTAAGAGTGAGCAGAGTTGGATTCTGACTTTCTCCTGTCTTCCGCCAAATTGAGCAAATTTTAGAACACTGCATTTAAATGATCAGAATGCACGCCAAGTGACGTGACTCTGGTGAACTGATATTAATTATCATTCCAAGAAGGTCGAAGTGACAATCGCATATTGCTGTCAATATGAAATGAAAGTGCTGTGATAAGCGATTGACTAAACGTGTGAGTAGCAGCGTACGTAAAGAACTCCTTTAAAAGGAAAATAGACGACGTTATGTTAGTGGAAAAAATGAATAACTCTAGGGGACACAAATTAAAATGTAAGCTTTATTCAAGTTTTGTAACCTAATTTATAATTAATTAACATTTAAACAAGTATGTTGGGAATAAGAGCAAATCTGCAAGCAATCTGTTTAAATAATTACCTACAGTTTAAATTTATTTTTACCAAATGACGTCAATCTATTCCAATTTTGGAATTTCAAATAAACCAGTAGACTCATGTTACGTGTAGTTTCCTAGACTAGTTGCTAATAACCCTTAAAATATAATAAGCTTACTAAAACTACAGAGTGGTTGCAGTAATAAATCCACAGCTCTTCACACACAGACAAAAACTTTTAGGTTAATGGAGAATAGAAACTAAGACTGTCTTGATTGTTCCTTTGACATTACGATTGACGTCGACATACTGACTTTTCCCCACACATATTTTTTTCCATGCAAAAGTTAAAAATTCAACGTGTCAGAATGCCAGTTTGGTAGCAAATTAATCTCAGAATAAATCCAATACCTAAATGGAAGAATAGAACGTATTTGGCGGATATTGTTCGGATTGCCACTTGATTTGTCAGTGTCAAGGGGTAAACGTCTTGAGATTTGTTTGATTCAAAGCATTATAAATTATGCAACAAATAAACCAGATTGGTTTTCCAAGCAATACGATGGTTTTTCTTAAAAACAATAGTCAGTTTACATTAAATTAAGATAGAAGTAACTTTCACATGTCTTTCTTCATTGGTCGCAATCAGTAAATTAGTCTATTTAAAAAAATGCAAAACATGGAACTTGCATTAATTTTGGCCGACTGTTGTTTTCTTCTAGATACAATATTTTAAGAGCCAGGAAAGAATTACAGAGATTGAAATCCGTAAAGAAACAAACCTGTTACATTAAGTCAAGTCAAGAAACCAGATGCCATTTAAGTTAAGTGACAGGTAGACGTTGGTTCTGCTGACGCTTAAATTAATCAGAGACATAAAAAACCTTAACAATCCGACGTTGTTTTCGACACTACTATTTTCTAGATTTCAGACCAAAAATTCTGAAGTATACAATTACATTATTTTTGACAAATCCAGTAATGCAATTATGTTTTGCTGCTTGCTACCACCACTCAAGCAACCTAACAAAATATATACTTAACAAGCTTTCCCCGTCTCCTCTTCTCTTTTTGTAGCTTTCCCCTCCCCTCCACTTTTATTTTTTTTGTTCTTGCTTTTTCGGAGAAGAAAAAGTAGATTCAAGAATTCCTTTTTTGTTTCCAAGTGTATTCAGCACAATTCCGATGATACTTGGAGAGTTTTTTCTATAGTAGTAGTAATAATCAAGTCAAACGCATGTCATGATGACACTTCACTCGTTTCCCTTTTTTGGTAGTGTAGAGTTTTTAGATGCCAGAGTGCAATATGAAATAAGTGGGAGTAAACCGAAGGGGTTACTTGAGAATAGGTTTATTAACGTAGGTTGTTTGCCTTAGCAAGTATACGCAGAGTTGTGTATTGTAACAGAGCAGAATAAGGTCTGAGGTGGATCTCAGGAAGACAAGAGCTAGAGATAGCTTACAACGAGATAGCTCGTGGACTACAGCTAATATGACAGACAGACAGTCGACAGATAAACCAATTGACATTCATTAAGACTAATTACTATTTGACTAGAAGCTGGCTAGCTTCATATTCTACACATTTCCCCCTTTCTTATTATACGCCAATCTCTCTGGTTGCTTGACGGCGCGTTTGGGGCGTCCCTCTGGTGCCTGGACATTCTCGGCTACTGGAGGTGGCACATGAGCTGGGCTTGTTGGCTGTGTAGAGCCGCTTGCTGTCGACTGAGAAGGTGAAGGTACTGGTGACCTTGCTTCTTGCCGCTGGGGGCTTCTCACAGGAGTACCGACGGGGGTACGCTGCTGCTGCTGTCGTGCTGGACTCGTCTGTGGTGTGGCTGGTGGAGATCCTGATGAATGATCATGGATGATGATGTCTGCTATTGGGTTTGCTGCTGGTCTTAGGTGATCAATGTGGCGTTTCATTTCTTTGCCACCGACTTCCACCAGATAGGTTACAGGACCCAAGGCTCGTGTTGTAGTTCCCAGTGTCCACTTTTCTTCATTTTTGAAGAACGTACGAACCCACACTGGCTCATCGGGATTCAGCTCACGTTGTTTCACTCGCTGGTTGTAGTTGCGTTCTTGATTGGCCTGAGAGGATGCAACATTTCCTCTAATGTCTGGGTGGACCAAGTCAAGTGCAGTTCGCAACTTTCGGGACTGAAGAAGTTCTGCTGGGCTGACTCCGGTGGTGGAGTGCGGTGTGCTTCGGTAGACGAAAAGGAACCGCTGAAGCAGATTTTCGATAAGGATTCCCTTCTCCCCCTTCAATCCTTCTTTAAACGTGCGGACGAACCGCTCTGCCTCACCGTTGCTGCGGGGGTGGTAGACAGAAGAAAGGATGTGTTTGATTCCGTTGCTGGACAGGAATCTTTCAAATTCCTCGGAGATGAACTGCCGTCCGCTGTCCAAAACGACCTGGCTGGGCAGACCAAAACGGGCAAACATCTCCAACATTTTTGCTTTGACTGCTGCGGATGTGGTATCATTTCCCATGGGGAACACTTCAGGCCATTTAGTGTGCGCGTCGACGGCAATGAGCCACATCTTACCCAGGAATGGGCCTGCTAAGTCGATATGAAGACGCTGCCATGGTCTCTCGGGAAACTGCTAGGGGTGGAGTGGAGCACTCGCTGGACTGGGACTTGTCTCTTGACAATGCTGGCATGACTTGGCTAGGGCTTCGATATCCGCATCTAGGTTTGGCCACCACACGTGAGAACGTGCCAAACTCTTCATTTTCACTATGCCTAGGTGGCACGAGTGGAGCTGCAGTGAGTGCAGAATCTTATCTTGTAACTTGGTGGGTATGATGACCCGGATGCCCCAATGGAGGATTCCCTGCACTGATTGCAATTCAGTACGACGACTGAAGTAGGGCTGAAGATGAACGACTTCTTTCTGTAGCTGGGTGGGCCAACCTTTTTCATGGAACTGGAGGACTTTGGAAAGAAAAGCGTCTTTACTTGTTGCATTCCGTACCTCTTTTGCTGTAACCGGAAGAACTTCCAGTTGTTCATTAGCAATGGCGTTGACACTGGATTCTGTTTCACACTTTGCAGCTGGAGCTACCACTGGGGATGAAACTCGACTGAGGGCATCAGCGTTACCGTGCTCGTTTGTCTTGCGATAAATGACCTCGCGCTGAAACTGACTGAGGTAGACTGCCCAGTGGTGGAGTCGTGTGGCTGCGTACGCCGGAAGTTGGGTTTTCGGACCAAAAATCTTGAGTAAAGGTTTGGCATCAGTAACTGGCAAAAACTTTCTTCCACACAGGAACTTGAAAATTTTTTCAATGCCACAGATTATGGATAAGCCCTTCTTCTCAATTTGGCTGTATCTCCGTTGCGTTTCGGTGAGCACCTTGGAGGCGTAGGAGATGGGGCGTTCGGAACCGTCGGGGAACCGATGAAATAGAACCATTCCGATGGCGTTAGAGCTGGCGTCGCTGGCTAAACCGATCGGAAGTGATGGGTCAAAGTGTGTAAGTACTGGAGAAGTGGTGAGCAGCTGTTTCACTTTGCGGAAAGCTTCACGGCACTGTTTCGTCCATTTCCACTGCACGTTATCTCTTGTTAAGTTGCACAGTGGTGCACACGCGCTGGAAAACTCAGGAACAAATTTCCCGTAAAAATTACATAATCCCAAGAATGAACTCAATGACGAAACATCTCTTGGCTCAGGAATCGCAAGGATGGTGTCGACCTTCTCTTTGCACGTTGCAATTTCTGCTCGGGAAACTTCATGACCCAGGAATGTGACTTTATCCTTCAAAATTTCACACTTGTCAACGTTTAATTTGTAGTTAAAATGTCTCATACGTTCGAATATCTCTGGTAGGTACTTCAAGTGGTCAGCGTCGGTGCTGCCAGTAGTGATGCCATCATCAAGGAAGGAACCTGTCTTCGGAATTCCCTGGAGCATCTTGTCACTGAATTCCTGAAAGACTGCAGGAGAGGAAGCAATGCCCTGTGGGAGGACATTGTATCTGTAAAGTCCACGGTGCGTGTTGATGACCAGGAACTTCTTGCTTGCCTCGTCCAAATCCATCTGATGGTAGGCGTTGTTGCCATCCAGCTTAGAGTACTTGTTACCACCGCTGATTTTGACGAACAGATCTTCTGGTAGAGCTAGCGGGTACTGGGTAACACAAAGTTGACAATTTACGGTATTTTTAAAATCACCCGTAATTCGTACCCTTCCGTTCGGTTTGGCGACGACGACCAGTGGGGATGCCCAATCTGAGTGCTGAACTCGTTCAATAACTCCAAGTTGCTCCATAAGGTCCAACTCACGATCGACCTTGTCACGGAGAGCATACGGAACTTCTCTTGCTTTGAGAAACTTGGGCGTGGCTTCATCCTTCAAAATCACTTTTGCCGTGACGGACGGACGGCAAAAGTGACGGATTCTGTCTTCTGCTGTCGGAGCTTTGAAGACATCGGAGTATTGCTGTACCAAAGACTGTGCTGAAACTGCTATTTGACCAGACTGGAGGGGCTCCACTTGGTGACACTGTGCATCCACGTCTTCCCAATCAATCTTGAACTTCGACATCAAATCTTTGCCAAAGAGGGAGTTCCGCTTGACTACGGGGATGCTGTGACTTATCTTCTGGCCGTTGTACTCGATCTCACAATCCAATTGACCAATTGGATAGAGCAGGTGCTTGGTGTAGGAGCGATAAACAATGTTGCACTTGTTTAGTTTTGGCTTACCAAGCTGCTTCCAAAACTCTATTGACAGAGTGGCTTTACCACAAGCCGTGTCGAACTCCATGTCATGGTCAACTCCGTTGATTTTAGTTTTCATCATGATGAGCTCTTCGTTCTTTTTCGCACTCTGAACCTTGGAGATTTCGACGAATTCCAAGTTGTTGGCTGTTTGTGGTTTCTTCCTGCAACATCGAGCAAAGTGTCCTTTGATTCCACAAGAGCGACACTTGGCGTTTTTGTGAGGGCAATCACGAGGGGTGGTATGGTCTGTTGAACCACAGTTCGGGCAGGAACTTTTGGAATTTCCACTATTTTGCTTTCCTTTTCCTCCCTGCTGCTGTTGAGAATTTTGCTGTTTTCCCTTGTTCCGTTTCTGGAACTTGACCTTGTTGGCTTGCTCTGGAGGAGGTGGTTGAGATGATGACTGCTGACCACTCCTGACTAAGGAAGTGCCTGCCTCAGCAGCTTCCTGAGCTAGTGCTATCTGAACAACATTGTTCAGTTTTATGTCATCCTTCTTGGTGAAGATGGTACGTTGGGCATGTTCTGATAACATCCCAAATATCAGCTGATCCCGGATACGTTCATCCAAGTCCCCGAACTGGCAGTGCAGAGCCATGAGTCTGAGCTCCGCCACGTATTGGGTGACTGTCTCTCCTGGGCGTTGACGCCTACACATAAACTTGTAGCGTTCAGCAGCAACTTTTGGAGCCGGTTTGAAGTGGTCCTGTAGAGGTGTGATGAGCTCGTCCAAGGTTTTGGCAGAGGGGGCGTCAGGAGCGAGAAGCGTATTTAGCAGTGTGTAGGTAGGTAGTCCAAGGGATGACAGGAAAATGGCGTGACATTGATCCTTGTCTTTTGTTAAATCCTTGGAATTGGCAGTCAAAAACGCTTTGAACTGCCCCACCCACATTTCAAAGTCGTCACTGTCCCTGGGGAATTGCTGGAGGACACCGATTGTCGACATGTTGACTTGTTGTATCACTGCTGGTTTTACTGGTGAAGTAGGTTCTGTTTTTACTTCAGACATAAAATAGTTTTTCGAAAACTGTACTAGTTTTTTAAAAAAAGGATCACTGATAACGTTTTGAAAACTCTCGTAACTTGCGTTAAATCACTCGTCGCCAATGTAGAGTTTTTTGATGCCAGAGTGCAATATGAAATAAGTGGGAGTAAACCGAAGGGGTTACTTGAGAATAGGTTTATTAACGTAGGTTGTTTGCCTTAGCAAGTATACGCAGAGTTGTGTATTGTAACAGAGCAGAATTAGGTCTGAGGTGGATCTCAGGAAGACAAGAGCTAGAGATAGCTTACATCGAGATAGCTCGTGGACTTCAGCTAATATGACAGACAGACAGTCGACAGATAAACCAATTGACATTCATTAAGACTTATTACTATTTGACTAGAAGCTGGCTAGCTTCATATTCTACAGGTAGTTTTTGTTTCGTTGTTTTTAGTTTGGGGAATTGTATGAATATCAGACATTTTTAAAGCAAAAATATATATAACGGGATAACATTCTTACAATAATATAGTAGTATTTTTCTTGAATAAAGGGGGAAACCCGTCGTATATTATTTCAAAAGGTATGCCTAATACCTACTGCATGTTAAGTTGAAATCACATTAGATACATAGTGGACACCTTTGGAAAATTGTAACATTTCGACGCTGCGTACATAAAATTTTAAATTATTAGAAATAATAATAATGTAGATCAAAACTATGAAGTTGTTTAGACCAATTTTTAAATATGATTGAAATTTTATAATATGCGCGTATCTCCAACCAAGCCATAAATTTATACACCTTTGGCCAAACTGCAGCCTGGAAATTTATCTTGACAGTTTCTGTCGTAAAACCAGCTAACCAAACATTTTTCGAAATCTAGGAGACACTCTGCATAAACAGTTATAAACAAACGGATCTTAACCTTCCTACTTGTGTGTGAAACCATGTAGTGTGGCTGCGTTAAAAGCTCAGCAGGTAGTCAAGTCCTTCTTGCCCGGTAATGAATACGGGACCACCCGTACGCTTTTCATTAAAGTAGACAACAAACTTTTACTTTCTCCTTTGCTAAAAACTTTTAGCTTAACTAAAAAGGAAAAAAATACTTTTATTGTAGTAGCTGAAGAAGCTTCATCCAGAACTGTAAAACATTTTGACTGGAATTTCTAATGAACGTATAAAGTACATAAGCGTTCCTTTCACTTTCTACACCAGTACGCTTCAGCTACAAGTACAATAAGCTTATTTCTAATGTTAATGGATTGAACGTGGCCGCCCTTTTAGAGCAGCTGCTGAGCATGAATTATGCATCAAAAATTCATTAAGTTCAGTAGAATAGCAGCAACATGACAGTAGGGTTAATAAAGTTAGCACATGAAATAGTCGAGTATACCAAAAAAGATGGGTAAAAAGCAACAAGGTCTCTGCTTTATTGTTTGGTGTAAAATGGGATGAAATGATGGCTACAATTATACTGAATTTATTTATTAATTTACGCAAAAACCGTATAAATGGATTTTTTGTAAAGCTGTGCATTAAAAAATTGTTATGTATGTAACTTGCTTGATTTTAATCATCTATGCTCAGCGGTCTTGAATATCTACTATTCAATTTAATACCCTGTTTGTAACATAATAAGATAATCGGAAAATTAACGAATCAAAAATCAAGTTTATAGTGAAACAAATTAGCCAACTGATTTCATTTTTTAAATTTTAGAATGCCAACGTTAAAACCATTAATATAAAACTTTTCAAATTGTTACGAAAATAGTTGCTGAAATTTAGACATTCGCAATTTCAAGCCAAGTATACAATTTTTCTTTAGGACTTCCTATTCCAGTAAGAAAATGAGGGTGAAAGCTATTACCAATAATAGCTTTGCTTACTGAACTTCCTTGATTAATCGCCTCTCAGCTTTTCTCTGAGCAGCCCTTCCTCTGTTCATTTCTGTCTATCTGCTAGGTTAAATTATACTGATCAACGAAATCCTGCAAATTTATTGCATGCAATCAAAAATGAAGTCAGTGGATTATACCGCAAACTAAAAACTAAATGAGCTGGAACATTGCACTGGCTGCTTGCTGGGTTTAAGAAAAATTGCTGATTTTTCTGAGGAAAACAAGGGTGCGCAAAACCATTTGGAGTGTACGGATTAGTTCCAAGAACCGGAAACTGGTTTGTATAAAAGCAGACTTGATTGAGTATCTTTGGTCATGCAACATTACCTGGTGGAGCGTTTAAGTAACTTTCACTGAATCAAGAGAAAAACTTCACACTACAACAAACAATCACTGACTTTGGACAATCTCATACTTACAGATCATAAAATAATATTGCTTTAATTCCACGTCACTGTAAATCACAAATTCATGTCTTAAGCCTACTCAAACTAACAAATAAAATATACTTGACAAATTATTCCAAACTTTGTTGCAAACTTGCAGCTTCATGTTCAATCCAAATATCAAATTAAAAAATAAATATTTCAATTTATTTAGAACAATAGATTACTTTATATTGTAATATCAGCATAGCAGTTAGCATACAAATTTTTGCACGTTTTCAATATCACGTAAAACTACACTGGCATTTGTTCAGTTAGGAAATGAGCTTTTTTATGGAACACCTGCTTCCTATTGATATCTCGGGTTAATATGGGTGAATCAATTGACAATAGGCAGAATGATGAAAGGTTATGAACTCGATAAATGTCCTCAGGAGACGGGATTCCGAATAGAAAGTGAAAATCTATTGGTGGCCTGGGGTAATACTATTATCTAAAATGTGCCATTTCTCATGCAAATGGGAAATTGATTGCCCATTCAGGAAGGATATCGATGTCGGCCTAAAGCCCAAAGCTAAAAGCTGAAGATATTGGCTATTTGATATTTTGGGTTGTGCACGAAACCAATATAATATATTTTTGGGGTGAAATGAACGCCAACGAATATGTCTTGAAAACTATGAAAACGCTGTCAGATTTAAAACTTACATGAAAATTATACGTGGCGTTGGCAGAATAAAGCTGAAACAACTAAAAAGGTTTAAAGCTTTCGAGTGAATGTACTTGGTGCTAAACTTGCTTTCTTTTACATTTTTGCCTCATAAAACAAAACGTATCCACTTTTATTCTCAAATATAAAAAGGTTGAATAGAGTCTCTGAAACAGCTGAGTTTACGCTTAGTTGTAAAAAACCTCATTTTGGTGAACATTTTGTGTGGAAACAGATGCTGCGGTCATTTTACACCCAAGCTGACAAGAAATGTTGCCAGAAGATTTTATTACAAACGCCGCATGACTCTTCAGAGACCAATATTTTGACAAGGTTTTTTATTTTTTCTACTGCAAATGTTGGAATGTAAATGTGCTAAAACAGAATTGACTCGAGAGTAGTGCTGTGGAACAGCAAGACATTCCATCTTTAGTAAATCGTCCAAACAATCGTGTATACAAAATTGTGTTGAATATTTTAAAATTTGAAGAGAGTCAGAAGAAGTACAATCGTCATCTCAACAGTGAGTTAATCCGTTTACGTCGTTTTTTTTGTTTTCAGCTCCATACACGCTTTGTTGCTGTAAATACCCAAAGTAATAAATTAAAAATTAGAGAAAGGAAGCAAAAAGAAGCGTGCAGCGTAGCAAAAAAAGTGTAAAACTTCCAATAGCACTTCCTTTTTCTGAAAAAAATGCACTTGTTGCGGAAACAACGTTTTTCATGTATCCGCTTGAAATAGCACCCTTGGCTGTGTATAATCTAATCGGAAGATTTTACAACGGACATTTTTATTACTTGCGCTTGACTTTAGTGGACTTTTTATAGTAGTTCGTGCCTTCTAATCTGATAAGACGGATGCAAGAATACCAACGCATTTTCTTTTGTTTTTAAAAGTTACTTGGGTTTTATAGAAAGACCTGCCAGGGGAAAGGACCATATTCAAGCTTAAATGCAACTGGGTCCAACGGGGAACGGTTCCAATTCATATACCATTCGAAAGTCCGTAAAAAGGTAAGCAAAAAAGTCAATGCGCACAACTCCGTCACGGCATGCACAAGACCTGTTATGGCGGTCTCAAGATTACATGGAAGCCCATTATAAAAACAGGGTTGCCTAATACGTAACGAACCGAACTTCTGCATAAAGAGAGGAACGGTTACAGTTTATAGCTCATTCGAAAGGGCTTTTAACGCGCTTTCATACACACACTCTTGCAATACCAAAATCCGTTGCACACGGATAGTTATTAATAGAAGTTGTGGACTAGTCCGTGAAAATGACCTTCCACGGAAACACTTAACGAACCCAACCATTTAGGCTTGAATATGGTCCTTTGCTACAGTGAAGAAAATAGTAAAAATGAAATGGCGCTTGTGGCCTGGTGTATATTTCTCAGGTAAAATAACCATTACAATTTTCCGGAACATTTCTATTTTCTTGTTGAGGAAGCAGTCTTGTTGTACACGGTAAAACTTTGTGTCTGAAAACATTTAATGTGTTCACCGTTATTTCTTTGTTTATATTTTCAGTAGTAGTTAGTGTTACAATATATTAGTATTATAATATGGTTGATTTTTGGCCGATAAAGTTTAAACTTTGTGTTTTGGAAACGCCACAAGTTTTTAAAGCCTTGCTGTGATGTGTACCTGCTACGTAGATGGAAACATTTTCCAACGCTAGGTCTGTCGTCTGCTTTTAGTTCATGGGAATTCACTTTTAATTTAGAAATAAAAATGTTTAAATAAAATAATATCCCCTAATATTTACTGCATGCATTCTAAAATGTTGTGCTTCGTAAATACGTAGTTCCAGAGTACATTTGGTCACTTATAGGTAGTTGCACGTTCTTGAAGGTCGTAAAAATGCGTATAACTATAATTCCACTATACAATTTCCTTTTCTAAAATGCCATTCCCATAATAGCACACTATAAATATCTACTTCCACTATCTTTTTGAGCATGATCCCTATTTCTATTTTCAATTTCCATGCATTTCACCTACCTATAGAAACCTTCTGACACTCTGTCGCATAATAAACATAAACTTAACATACAGCTAATATATTTACATTTTTATTTTACGTTTCTTCCTTTCTTTATTGCTTATTCAGATAATGCCACTATCAACTCATATTTATGCATTATTTCCCCTACTGTCTAGGTAAGCCACCCACACGAAAAATGTTTTACTCACTTTTTTCTAAAAAAATCCATCATCAAACCCAACCAGGAATTCTCCTGTATCTCACCCTTTTTAACACGCCAAAGCGGTAATCAATAACTGTCTCGCTCTCTCTGATGATAAGGAAGTGGATATTGCAGACAAACGTGGGGCTAATACTTATATTGCTGTATAACGTATTCCAATGAACAAAGCCAGTGTTGCAAAAGCAGCTTTTCCAATGAAGATAAATACGCATTCAAGAAAACTGCACTAAAAGAAAAAATGCTTTTACTACTTACTTTTCTAGTAGGCATACACATTAATGGGTGGCAATTTGGAATAACTGATAAACTAAAAATATGCGGAACGAGTATATTTGGGGGATTATGGCATGTGTGTTAAGTTCAAATACTTATTCTCCAAAATCTTGATCTGATCAAACTTCCTGATAAAAGAAGGAAACCGTAAAAGCTTTCCGATCACTAAGGTTATTTCCAAATTTTATGGCAATATTTACCAAAGCTTAGAAACATTATTCATGACAATGTTAACATTTCCTAAATAAATGTATTTGCTTTGGTCAATCTGACAGCTTGAATTAATTTGGAGTATGTGCATTTCCGGGGAAATGAACCAGCGAACATAGAAAGTTTACTTAACAACGACGGGCAAATGTTTTATGGAACAATGTAAGTAAGCTAGAAACCTGCAAAAACGCAAATTCCATTACCAAAGTGTAAGTAGATGCACGTGAATAGTTAACTAGTATCTATGCATTTGGCAGAAACAAATACGTTTTTAGAAAGCTTAGTGATTTTTCAAATTTCTGCACAGCAAATACTTCAATGTTGGTTTAAATTGATATAGGGCAAAACAGTAAACTTTTTTGAACGTTTGCTTATTTTGCGTGTTGCTGTAGAAACCTAACATTATTTTTAGCCCTGCTTTTGCTTCAGAAAATATAGGTGTTTTGTCCCAGTTTCGCCTTTTTATAATTTCAAGTTGTGCGTAAGTAATATTACTTAAGTGCTTGCTGCTTGCGCAAAAAACTGATATTACTTATAAACCTAAATTTGCTGTGCAGGTAAACCATCTCAAGATTTCCACTTGAGATCCTTCTTATTTCTAATCCTTTTTCTAAAAAGGTGCAGTCGGAATGAGTTTCTGGAGATCAAGAACAGACACATAAGGGATCAGAATACATATGTCCGCACATTATCCAGCTAATATTGACATTGGAGCAGCTACTACTACCACCATTTCAGAAGAAAGTCAGGCTGAAATGAGAAGATTCATTTTTAAAGCTGAGAGATGAAAACAGCTAAATTGTATCAAAGGTACACACTTGGCTTAAAAACGTCAGTTCACATTCTCTATATTTCCTTGTATGTACGCAATCCGCTTTCTAGAGTAAAAAGAGGCTTCATCCTACTCCATCCCTCTTTCCTTCTCCAAAATCTAATTTCATTTCACAGTTTGAGTTTGCACATTTATTTAGTACAAGAAACGAAAAAAGAAGACATGGTACAGAATAACAGATAGCTAAAGCTAATGTCTTATCATAGAAACAAGGAGACGTAACGTCAATAGCTAAAAAGGGTAAAAGGACACTTAGATCTAAACCGATAACTTTTCCAGGAGACACAGCCTTACTTTTTTGGTGATGCTCAAAGAAGCAAGATCAGTGACGCAATTACTGCAACTGATTCTATCACCATTAGGTTTAACGAGAAAGGGAGAAGAAAACATTGTTATGGTGGATGGGATTATAAAGGATTAAACGTGATCATATATATATTTGGGTTATCTGGTTGTGAAACTTCGAAGGTTTTTGTTGGAAAGAATTTAATAGTTTCAGTTTATCTGGTTGGAAAAACGGGTTAAGCTATACAGCGGTAATCTTTCGCAGTTTTTGACTTTTGGGTTTTTGAGGAACTGTCAAACGGTGTATTTAGGTTTCAAAAAAGTACAAAAACTATACGTGAAGTTTTGAAACCATAAAACATCGTTTTACAGAAATTTTAAAAAATAGGTTAATTAGTTGTTTCCTGTCCGGTTTTTAATTTCAAATTGTAAATTCCAGTTTTTCAAAGTTAACAACATCCTATTTCATACAGTTTACAGAAATATTCAAACCCTTGTCATGCTCCTTTTTTTCTCCTTTTCTACCCACAAGTTCATTGCAAATTCACCACTATACACTTTCTCTATGGACCTTTCTATCCTCTAGCATATTTACATTGAACCAAAATCCCATTCTTCTCTGTTCTTTCTACCTTACTTCAACCACTACTTACTTTACTACGTATAAGCTTAACACTACATCTACTTTCTCCCTGCATTTTACTTCCATTTTCCCAAGCATTTCTGTTGCTGCTTTTTATATTATGTTCTCCCTTCCAACTCCCCACTGCTCACCAGTTCTTCCCTTTCCACTTTTCTCGTCTCGCCACTTTCCACTTGTATTTTCGGTTGCTTTTCCTGGTCGATTTTATTTTCTGCTGATGCTGGCTTCCGTTATATGTTCGCGTTGAGAAGCTATGAAGGTAGCTTACCACTTTTTGCATTTCGCTTTAGGGAAAAGCCACCCGAAACAAAAAACCATGCACCAATTCCTTTTCTACACAACACTCACCTTCCAATCTAATTTTTTCTGCATTAAATACTTCAATAAAATATTTCAACATCAAACAAAAACACTGTTGTTGTCCAACTCGGCGTTAATATTTATTCCAATGGTTCATCTTACTCTAAAAAAAAGTTTACTTCCGGCAATATAGCCTTCCCTTTGATCGTGATGAATATTTCCGGACTTTAAAAAATGAATAAATCCATCAAAATAAACAATCCAACACGCATTACGTGTTTAAAAAGGGCATAGTAAGCTCTATACTAAAAAACAAGTCAGTGAACCTAATCAAGCCAGCTAATTCATATTTCAAAACACATTTATTACGCATTAGACATTTTGTGCGTGTGTTGGGCATCACGTGATGATTTCTGATGATCTAAAAGCTTTCTTCCTACAATTGGGTTTACAAGCTGGGATTTTGCAGTGGGTTTAAATGGTCGTCAAGATCAACCCAACCACTTAGGTAAACCGTACATACATGAATGCATGCATGGCATACATTTTGTACTGAATTTACAAACCCATTGCATTGTTGTTTGTCAAACAGTGCCGTTCCGAAAAATATCGATCTGTTTTGTCCTTTAAATAAAAAGTATTTATAATGTTGTCGGTATAGAAATCCATTCAATAGGTTTCAGACAAAATTTGCACTTGGGTTTCTCTCTGTCTCTCTCGTGCAGAGTTTTTAGAAGCAGGGGAGCCATTGTAAAATCTCTGAGGTTGCCACATGCAAAAGTTCTCAAGTGTTGCTGATCATAAATACAGAAACAGAATGGATTTTGATAATGATTTGGACAACCAGTGGTCAACACCGCTGACAACAGTAAACACAGGACAGCGTGAAACGTTTGCGGAGTGTTGGTTTGCAGTTTTTCAAAGTTTTTCTGTGGTTTTGTCCATCTGTCCAGAGCTTTCTAAAAAGTTTGGCGGTTTGAACATAAACAAGAGAGGTGTTTGCTTAGTCAGTTGGCACCCGAATAAATGGATGGACGGAAGTGGAAAATGGAGTGGTGAAAACCTTGGTATATAAATGCATGCATAAAAACAAATAAAAGTTTTGGAAGTGGTGTAAAGCCGGAATATGTGAGTAGTGGACACTTTGAAGTACAAACAACAGAGCCAAAAGAGAAAAAACAACGTTTTCAATGTTTTTTGTGAGTGATAAATGGGATAAAAAAGAAGAGAAAAAATATATTTTGGGAGAAAATGGACTGGATTGAGTAGTGAGCAGCGTGGCAAGTGCAGCAAAAAAGTGTCAAAGTGACACAAACAAGACTGGAGGGGGGAGGAAATTGTCAGTAGATACATTTTTTTATTGGTTGAAAATAGAAATGCGGGGTTAGTACAAGGGGGAAAATATACGTAGAAAAATGTGATGCAATGGTTTACTTTTCAGAGGAGAAAGGCACTTTCACTAATGTACAATTTGGTTAGGGGCAAGGTCGTATTTGAGAAATGTAATTATTAACAAGCTTGTACTTAAAGCAAAAATAGTAACACGTTTTTATACGACGTGATGGTGATAAATATTTTTAAAACAAAAGTTGAAAAATGCTTTTTCACGAAAGTTGCTAAAATTTCACGTTCTGATTCCCTTTTGTAATGAAAATTTTTATTAACCTGTTTTTATTAAATGCCGTCTGCATTAATTTAAAATAAGATGGGTTGTCTTGTTTTGAATAAAACGTATGAAAAGATACGCGTGTTACTGAACTGCTGAACACAACCTGTTCTACAAAAATGAATAATGAAAATGATGCAGCACTTTTGACATTTTGCATTATTACACCAAAACTAAATTATATGAAATGAAAATTAGTTGCATTAAAAGCCCCATATATTTTAGACAAAAGGCAGTGCATTAAACAAAAAGGGAAAGCAAGGCTTTTTGTACGTTTCCCCTTTCAACAAAAACATTTATTCAGTTAGGTATGCATGTACTGTATTGAAAACTCAGTTGGGGGAATTTGGAACAGTTTCTCTCCCGTTTTTCTCGTTGTAGTGAAAGCACAACATTTTGGCTTACCGTAGAAAAGTTAAGCCTGCTTTGCTCTAGATATTCTTTAGCATTGAGTGGGGCGGTCTGAAGCTCTACCTTTCTCTGCTTTCAAGAGTGCGTGCGCTGGTTACGTGTTATGTAGCTCGAGTCGAGTAGTATAAGTGGAGCAGGTTGGTGGATGGGGCTTTCAGTGCCAGTCTGCAGTTCGTTGAGTGAACATCAAAAGAGGAGAAAAACGCTGCAGAATTTTTTTGTGAGTTGCGAAAAAAGTGCAAAGAAAAACTACCCCAAATGGGGTGCTTTTTGCAGTGCAAATTCAGTGAAAGTGTAAAAATTGTTTTTATTCTTTTAAAAGCGCAATTTTAGAATATTTTCAAATCTGACTAAGACTACCTTGACGTTCAAAATCAACAAAAAGTGAAAAAATTGAAAGAAAGCTGAAAAACGCCGTTTTTAAAAGACAAAATAGTAACGTGGGTAATGTGAGATTTTGAATCCTGTGATGTTTCCCGTTTTTCAGATTGCTTCTAGATAAAAAATTTACTAGCTTTGAGTTTGAAATTCTTCAAATTGTTGCTGTTTCTCTGCAAAAGTGAAAATATTCTCTACTTTCTTCCTTAAACAGAGATTTTCTCCCCCTACAAAATTATCTTTTTTGGTGTCGGTTACTCTAGTGCAGTTTCTAGTTTCTACTTCACTAATTTCTTCACCACTCTTCAACCTTCTCTTATTCTTGAGCAATGGAACTCTACAAAACTTGGGTCTATGTGTGTGTGCATTAAAGGTTATGCTTTCTGATCCCTATCTCTATCAGCTCAATACTCTACAGTTTCCATTCTTAAAATTGATGTGCAAACTGTGAAATGAAATTAGGTGCGTACGAAGCATCAAGAAAAACTTACCCCTGCATAAAATGAAAGCTTCGGTGAATACTAAGTGTTTCTGAGAAGCTGCGAGCAGAATTTAACTTGGACGGCAAGATACGCAACTTTATAAAAAAATGAAAGTTGCTGAAAATAAGAAAGAAAATCATAAAGACTTTTATATACGTGTTTTTCATTTTGTTCGACTTTAGATTCTAAGTGGAAAATCTTTATTCTTCAGGAGAGTTTCCTGAGTCTGGGTTTTAGTTACTCGGTTTTAATAAGGTTAAATTGAAAATAAGGTTTGCTCAAGTGGAAATATTTTAGAAGAAAAGCACACACATCTTCTTTCTTTGGAGCTTCCTGCTTTTCTCTTTGGCTCAAACTTGCATTTGATGTGCTTAGTTCTTGGAAGAAAATAAGAGGGCGTGTGTGGTTCTTTAAACTGGGAACGGAAACAGGAAGAAAAAACGGAGCAAAAAAGAAAGCCTTACTTTTTCCAGTTAATATACTACCAGGGTAAAAATCTTGGGAAAATGAACTGTTTTGACTGTTGCCTTGGAAACACTTGATCGTATACTTTATCTTTTTGAAAGGGAAAAAACCAGAAGAAAATCTTGAGTGGAGTTGAAAACACCCAAAATATTCCATCCTGCGGCAAAATACATCTTCATACGTTGAAAGAAAATCTTAATCTGTGATGAAAGCCGTGTAACTCGTTCACAGAAAGTACGCCGAACATGTTGTTTTAGACGTGGGTGCATGTTTTATGCATTAGCATGAAAAAAGTTCAGTGAAGTTTCTTCGTATTATTCTAGAAGTACAAGTGTTAAAACAAGAGCAAGGAAAAAGTGTAGAAAGTTGAATATGAATAAAAAGGAAGCAAAGGAGTTAACATTCTTTAGTGCCGTCTGATTTTTTTTAAAGTAGGAAATAGAATACGTTCCTTGGGAAAACTTTCTACTGAAAAAGAGAATACCCCCACATAAAAATGTTTTAGAGTGCTTTATGTTCAAACCTTGTAGAATGCAAGATATATTTAGCTAAAAATGAAACTTTTTTGTTAAAAAGTGTACAAAATGCCCCAGGAAAACAGAACTTTGCATTCTAGTGCCGAACATACACTTATTATTAGTGTAGTTTAAATTTCTTCAGTAAGAAAAAATTTTGTGAACTTGTAATAAATTTTAATTAGATTTTTGTAAGCGAAGTAATTCCGTGAAGAAATATGTGCGCTGTACAGATAAAAGAGCAAATGAAGTTTGTTAAGCTGTTGGCAGTTATTCTCTGCGTTATTGGCTCAGGTAAGTGGAATAACTGTGTGCTTGTGCAAAAGTGTAAGAGTTGCCCGTCCCATTCGATTTTTTTCTCAGAATGCCCCAACCAATTTGAGCACTTGAACAGAAGCCATTCATTTAAGTCAACAAGATTGTATAAGAAACCCGACTATTATATAGTTGAGTTTTCCTTTTCGGTTGGTATTCTCCGGTGAATGAATAAGAACAAAGTTTTGATTACATGACGGAGTCAGGGAAAGTTGATAGATGTTTGTTTCTTGTTTGAAGATAAATACTGGTGATAAAAATCACCAGTTAGAAGCGTGTGTGAAACACCAAGCGATTATTATATTTTTTATGGTGTGGGCAAACATTCGCAGGTTTTTCGGAGTTCTTGGTTAATGCAATTTATGGTTAGGCACACGTTGTTGATTAAGTTATTTCATTAAAAGCCAAATTTGGCTTTTATTGAGCTTAGTAGGCTTGAGTCTACGCAAAGGGAAAAATGCAAGGAAAAAAGTTTGGATTGGGAGCTTTGCAACTTAATTGGAGTTGTGTAGTGTAGAGAGTTTGTAGGAGTTGGATCCATCACTCAATTTTGAAAAGGTGGGCAGAGCATTTTTCTTATAATCACCGGCTTTACACCCTGTTTGTTAATCGTCTAAATTTGTGGAAGGTTTTTTACGTGACAGTGTGAATTATTATGAGTCAGTGTGTTCATGAAAAGATAAAGGAAAAATGTTTAAAGTTCTTGCACACTTTTATTTCAAACGGTGTTCTAACCAATCCACCAGAAATCTTTACATTATATATTCCCGCCTTTTACATGTCACATTCTTTTAGCCTTAAAAGCCTTTTCTGAATTTGCAGCAAAAATTGTCACTAAGGTTAGGTCTTACGAGATTTTAGGAAAAGTAGCGCAAAACAAAGTCAAGAGAAGCCACAAAAGCAAAAGCAGAACAAAAGTTTAAAATGTAATCCTCTTTCTGTGTCCGTCGAACTTAAATGTTTGTTAGTGTTGTTCCAAAACACCAAAAAACATTGAAAGCAAGCTTAGACGCCGATCTAAAAACATATCTTTTGATTTTGCAACATTTAACTTGCCTTTACTTCTGTGAATAAATCTTCCTCCGAAAAGTGCAAACAACTTATAAAGAGCAACAAATACCGAAGCAACAACTTTTCCCAATAACATTTACAACTTTTTCCCCTAAATCATTGTGAAACTTTGTCTGCTCTGAATGGTCAAAATATTGCGAGATCTCAACCCGCAACCAACTTTTCCCAAAGCCCGAACTTACTTTTTACATAGTGCATGTATTTCTTTTTTTACTTTTCACAGTGGTGGGCAAGCTGCATCTGTCTAAAGTGCTTGTGCCACCCTACAAAATGTACCAGGAAACGGCAAAACTGGAATGCCCTTTCGACCTGGGCAAGGATCGCCTCTATGCTGTCAAGTGGTACAAAGACAACGAAGAGTTCTTCCGCTATGTACCTCGCTACCGACCGCCAATCTACGTGCATCCAGTGGACGGCATTAACGTGATCGTAAGTAGTTCAAATATTTGCTGATCAGCCACGGTACAACAAACTCCAGCTAAAAATGTTATTTCCACTGAAATATTATTCGGCTAAGCGTGTGCTTGGTCGACTGGAAATGTAAATAGAGGGTTTTACTCCATTATTTTCTCATCAACCGGACCATACAAACATTTGTGTCAATATTTATTACAGAAGGCTTGACCAAAAAATCGAAGGCAACTTATTGTTTATTTTGTCGGGCGCGAATGTTAAGCAATGTTGACACAATCTATTTAAACCTGTAACAACTAGTATTGTCCAGCACCAATAAATAAAATAAAAAAGTTTTATCATTATTCTCTTACTCAGATAACCATGCAAAAAAACTCAATTGGTTCAGCTTTGCATGAAAATATACATTAATTTCGGCCAAGTGTTCCAGCAGAGCAACCCGTAGAAAATAATAGTGGGCAGTGGTCAAACTGTGCAAATAGGTTTTCGTAGAGAAAGCTGAAATAGGGAAAACTGACACATTTTATTTTACGTAGACGTTTTGTACTTTGGTCTTGTGTTTTTACACAAAATTATATTTATTTAGTGTATTTACTCGATATCACAACGGGATATAAATAGCGGTTGATTACATGACCAACAGGGTGTCCACTGTGAATTTGATAAAATATTATCGGGATGTTAGAATAATCAGCATGGAAAACAATTGAAAACAGTCATATGTAGATGTATACTGGTATTTACCACAGTATGTTAGATTGAATTGATTAGTTTTACATACAAAATCTATTTGGTACTAAGCTTTAACACAATTCTGAAATTCAATTTTGCGGAACACGCTGTTAGCAAAGTAAATAGTTGAAATCGATTTCGGTGGTTTGCTGATTTTAAAATCAATATACGGCTTACAACTTACTCCTTTCTAGTCAGTATGATAATATGGAATCCATATTATGGATATTAACCTTAATCATCACCCTAAACAGCACCGTACGCATTGAAAGCAGGAAAGAAATTGAGTAACTCAACCAGCGAGCATTTTATTACTTCCTATTTCTATTTTCAAAATATTCCGGTGCAAACTCAACGTTTTCCATATATTCACCCATTTTACTGCTTTCTTATTGCACACAAATTGATGGCCCGTTGTTGATATAAACTGATGATATCCTCTTTTATGCGATGATATGTTATTTAGCTTCAAACTTTTACGTAAAGATCATATCAAAGATAAGTAGGGTGTGGTGCCGTGCCTTCTATTGCTTTTACGCAATAAAAATATTTCTCCTAGATATATAGGGTTGTTGTTCTGCTTTTACAACCTCTGCATTATTGATGACCAAGAGCAACATGAGCTTAGAAAAAATATATGATTATCTGAAGCATGAAAGTATAATATACACACAGGAGAAATTGTACGTTTTGTAGTAAATTGGATTTGAAATTAGAATGCGTGTCGCAGTAATGTTGAAGTGCTCAGGTGGTCGTTTTCTGAAAAAAAAATCAATTTTTAGCTTTTCGGCTTTTAGTAAAAAATGTGAAAATTGGAAATTTTCTCGATTCAGGTTTATTCTCTGGCCTTTTGTTTTATTGTCTGGGATCTAGGATGCGCTTTCATTCTGCATCGAATATTTATTAAACTAGCCTAGCGAACAAACGGTAAGGGATTTCCTTGTGCAGCTAGTTACGGTAACATATTTTGCTTGCGGGATTCAAAAAGCATGTTGTTTTCATTTGATTTTGGCAATGACTCCTTTTGTCAACTTTGAAGGCTTTCGTTGAAAATTGTACACATAAATGTTTTAGTATAGCACACACGTGATGTGGTGTGTGTGGGTACAATTAAGATGAAAATGAGAGCGGAGCTAGGAAGAAATGTGGAATGAAAAACAGTAAATAGCTCGGGGCAACAATTTTCCTCCGCTACTGTTTGAGCGCCCCATATGTAAAGCCTGACACTGAATTTAGTTATTTATGTGCGCATACAAAACGACGACAGCAGGTTTAATGTCTTTGTTTTCTACAATGTTGCAAGTTCAGTAAAATGAACACAATGAAGAGAAAGCACCGCACTTGACTCGAAGGCAATCTAATTACCTATGGCATGATATATATATGATGTATGAGGGACGGAACAGGTTACAATTATGAGCAGGTGAAAGTGACTGACGGCCTTGGTCATGCAAGAAAAATTCTTATGGATAAACACAACAGCAAGTAAATTATACATTTAAAGTCCAAACGTCGTATAGAAACAGAGTTTCAAGATGAATTTGTGCCGGAGAGGAAAATATATTAAAATGTGGAACAATTATATGAAAATGTGGATGCGTGCAAAAATGTTGGCGTTGAAAATCGATATAACTGTTGAGTGCTGAGTAAAGTTTAATGTGGCATTGCGGTGTGTAGGAAAATTTGCGAAAGAAAACGTAGTCATAACAAACTATGACCTATCATTTATAATTAAGATTTTAAGGGAAGTAGCAATAAATTAGCAAAAAAAGCTAGTTTGCCAAAGTGTTTATTTTTGTATTTTCAATTCGGAAGCTGTTTTTCAGCGTATTTTCAGGCTTTGGTATTTATGGTTGAATGGAGCAATCAATATAAAGCAGTGTACGAATTCCACGCCGCATTACAAATCGGTGCCCATGTAGAAATCCAGATCACTGTATTATTGCAGCACTTTATTCCTCCAAACTGCAAAAAGCATTCAGGATCATTGGTTTTTAAAGGAAGCGTGAAAACAAATCGGTGGAAAATTGAGGCTTTCGCTTTTGACCATTACCAAAATCCAAGGCAGTCATGTGTGCAGGCTTTCACGTTTCAAGTCAGCAACCCCTTTTAGAGTATGTCGCTATTGCAAAGCGTATTTTACAACTTTTTGTAGGCCGCTATAGAGCATTCTACGCACCACAGCATTTTTGGAATAAAAACTGGCTTGATTTCCAATGGAATGGGACCCGTTCAAAAATAACTTTAATTTAATCATGAGCATTTGGTTTGGAATTTGTACAAATGCCGACATGGCTTTCAAAATCTGTTTGTGCGTGGGTTACTGTTTATTTTTTTAAACTGCGTTGTGGAAGAATAAGCAAAATTAATAAATTCTTCAAAACGTATTACTACGTACACCAATAACACAATTAATTTATATTTTATTAATAAATTTGGTTCCATTGCTGCAAAATACAACAAAATTTTCTTCAACCAAAATTGGAATTTAGAAATAACCTGAAAAAGAATTCCAGTTTGCCAAGTCAATACGAATACCGAATTAAGTTTCGGCAACAGCAGCAAAGCATATTTTCCTTTTCTAGTCTACTCCTTTAGAACCACAAAACTGTGAGCGTATTTTCATTCTACTCGCATGTCATAACACAGCAATATAAATCTTTGTCAAGTGGTATTAAAAATAACTCGTGAAAACTTGTCAACTGCATCATAATTTTACTGATTCTGCTTGCATCATATTACGTGACTTTTATGGCTCCCACAATGTCTAGTTCTTTTGCGGTGACTAGATTCACGTTGACTTGCAAGCCTTGTTGCTACTCTAAGCCTTATTGTGCACACCTTCGCACATTTCCACAGACAAATGCGCAGCAACAAAAATGAAAGCAAAAATATTAAAAACGGTTTCACTCTGATTGTCAGTACGTGATTGTGAAGGTGCAGCGCAGTGCGAAACCATAAAAACACGGGCTAACTATTCATAATGCATTACATCTTATGCACAGAAGAAACCATTAAAGGATATTACGTCATTCCATTTTTGAATATTTTTTGCTCAGTTTGGAAGCCACATAAGTAAAAATGCAACAGGCTCACAAAATGAAAGTTCAGTTAGATAAAGAAATTTTTAAAAATTACTTTTGTACATCTTTTGCTATCAAGCCAAGATTTAAGCAGCTCACTTTCTGAGAAGAAAGCCATTAAAGTAAATAAGAAATGTTAAGCTGTGCACTGCAACGCATTACAAAACAGAGTCTACTTTCCTTTTTTACAGAGTGTGAAATATCTCTAGAGGGAAGCTTAATAATTGAGCTTTGTTGAGTGTGTGCAGAGAAATGTGAAATGGAAAGGAAGAAACTAGCTTATGGAATGAAAAAGAGAAAAAAGAGAATTCTTCAGTTTTCCTTTTTTTGGTGTTGCCAAGTGCGTAAATGTAAAGCAGCATGGATGCAATCCCTAGAGGAATCGGAAAAAATATACATTTTCTCTTTTCTTGGGAAGGACAGACTTAAAGATTTTTTAAATGCGAAACAAAGTGTGAAATGCTGAATTTAACAGTGCAATGATTTGTAGCTGAAATTTATGTGATTTTTATTTTTAAAAAAATAGATGGAAGGCTCAGATCAAAAGTTTGTCACACTCGGTCCACTGGATCTCAGATACACTGGCGTTTACAAGTGCGAAGTGAGTGCGGAAGGACCTTCATTTACTTCAGGGTCGGGAGAAGGACGAATGACTGTTGTTCGTAAGCAAACCATTAAAATTTCATCTGAGCTGAATGTTTCAAAATCTATCATATAGATCGAGTGTACGAATCATCTATTGAAATTAAAAACCTTAGTGCGACTGTTTAAAAATATTTGGTCGTTTATTCTCCTCAATTTCAGATTTGCCCCAAGAAGGTCCCCAAATCAGCGGCAAAACTCGAGACGAATATGAAACCGGAGAAACATTGGCTTTAAACTGTACCTCAGCACGTTCCTTTCCTCCGGCTAGACTCTCTTGGTACATTAACGACATTCCGGTAAGAACTTTTCTGTCGTTGCTATACCATCATAATGGAACAAACCAATTATAAATTTATACTTTGCATGGTTAGCAGCAATTATCTAGCCATATTTGGCCAATTTCCTTTAAAAAATTGAACGAACTCTGAACTGTATTGAAAATATATTACAAAAGCAAGAAAACAAAATTACAGACAATATTACTTCTTTCCCTTTTTCCTATCAGGCTGATAGTATCAGCTGAACCAATTTACAATTCTGGTTTATTGGTCATTCATAGCTAACAAATTGTCTAGGGGAAAACGGAATGAAAATGAAACTTTTAAAAATTGGTCTCTAGGGACAGCTTTTCATGCAAGTTATCCGCTATATGCATGCATACGTATCTAGAAGAAAGCCAAATTCGTGCAAGCGACAATTTTTACATGATGCAAAAGCGTTGCTAGCTGTTTTCAATACATTAGTAAGATTGTACCCATTTGGTGTTCATGTTGCCCCAGAAGACTTGTTTTAGTAAAGCTTGAAGAACAATCTGAATCTTTCTTGAGCAGAAAATTGAGACAAACTACCAATTTTTCTAAACTTTGCTTTAACAAAACATGTGCGAACATAGCAGCAATCCCAGCAAGGCTATTCGCTGCAAAAACTATCTACACGATTTTCTCTTTTCGCGTGACACTCAACTTTATGGCCTTTTAAAATGGATTTACGATGGTAAAATACGTACATTTTACAAATTTCCATTTCCTCCTAGGGTCATCATGTATCATCATTACTTTTATTGTTATTGACAGCTGCACATATATCATAAAGTACGTGGAATCTTAGCATGTATGTATTTTCACAAGCCTGAAAATGTAGTGAAGATATTAATGTGTCCATTCTGGCCAATAACTTACAATGGAGCTATTTTCTATGAACAAGCCTAATGTCTAAATTGAACGTTACTTTTGCGAAAACACTTGTAGTTGTAGTTTAAAAGAAAAGAATTGCTCTGAATAATTGACAAATTTGCATGTAAACTGCAAATTGGCAATAAAAACGGGATATTTTTCAATTACATGACATTAAAAATTGACTAGTGGATTTTTTGTTGTATAGATTGAACAAGGAGTAAACCAAATCAAGCCTCGTAATCGAACTGCGGGTCGACTGCTGCCTACAAACTTGCAGGAAGAACAGTCTGAGTCCATGCTCAACATTACCTTGGCTCCAGAGCATTTTAACGAAAACGGGGAAGCGAAAGTAAGATGCATTGCCAGCATTTCCACTTTGTTCTGGCAGGATGGGGATGAGCGAGTGGTGGGCAACTCGAGAAAGACAGCAACCGACTTTCACTACAGCAGCACAAACAGTTTTAACAGTGTGGCTAGTGCGCCCTTATTTGAATACAACAAAGAAGCCAGTCTTTTAGGTAAGGGGGAAATGCTGTTGAAGTTGTACGGCGGTAATGCTTTTTTGGGTTAAAAATTTTATTTTGAAATATTTAGTGCGAGGTGAAAGCAATGCAACCACGAAGTCAAGCGTTTGGAGCGTTAGCATTGGAGTATTTCTGTGTCTGCTTGTGAGCCATTTTCATCCCATTCCAGTTTTAAGTCAAAGTACCTGCAACAACAAAAATAGATAGCTTCCAGATATAAATAAACCAAACTTTTACGTAGTTTTATAAAGAAGATAAGAATTTGCTATCGGTTTTTTTATTTTGTCACAACATTTTTCTTGAATTTTCCAGGGCACAAAAATAAGGTTAGTTTTATAAAAAATGGTGCACAAATACACTAGCTAGTTACACAAAAAAACAAACCTAATCTGCCTGACCTGAATACGCAAAATATTACGTAAGTTGATAGAAACGTTCTGTATAAAATCATTTATATCTAGTTATTGTCCACATCCTCCAAAGAAAAAACTAAAAAGATCGATTTGTTAAAAGACAACGTAATTAAGGCAATTTTTCATGTTTTTGTATTGTTACCTTTTTTTGTCTATTAACTTACATTATCAACAGAATAAAAAGAAGACTTAACCTACTCTTGATCTGCCTTTGCCATTTATTTAAATTCATACAAGAATAATAAAATACTTGGCATTGAACTGATCCATTTCGTTTATTACTTCCATGTAGTACCAGTTTTACAGCTTACCAACATCAGAACAAGGAAACAAGAACGTACAAATGTTTTTATACCACTAATCAGATTGTTTGTTTGAGTTATTTCATCAAATTATGCTGTTTATGCGATGGATAAAATTTAAGGGAGTATAAAAAGGTTTACTACTGTCCAGTTTTTGCATCCTTAAGTTTGCGGTTGGCAAGCACTAAAACGTCATGTGTAAAAAGTCTGTAACTTCAGATGATAAAAAAGAAACCACGTTCTTCCATTTTTATGCCTGGTAATTCCCCATGTTGATAACGGGTCACAAAGTTATGCCTGTTTGTTTCTCGACTATAACACAAAAACAGGCACAAAAATTATAGTTTTTAAGAAAATATATATGCCACATGAAGTTTATTGAAAGAGAACACTCTTAAAACAGGATTATCTAAAGCATGACAAGCCGTAGGAGAGGGTGATATAAAATTCCGACTTTTTGCAAACCCATAGATTATCAAGTTTTCCCGTAACTTAAGGAAAATAAACTTTTGTTAGTTTTTTGTGCTCCTACAATAACGTAAATTATTTTTTGCGTGTCTAGTTCAAAGGCAACATATGGTATAACAGGCTTTAGTAAGGTAAGATTACATGATAAAGTATGTTTAATACATGCTAGCAGAGAGTAAACTTAATTTAAAAGATGTTATGGCAAATTACATTCGCATAAATTCAAACACTCTTTTTACTCGTAAACGTTACGATATAGTGCTTACTTTGAGTCCTATGTCCAACCTGTAAAATATCGTAAACCCAACAGTAAGCAAACCAATATGCCGGTACTTGAAATAAAATGTGGCTTGGACATCTCATGGTCAGCATTGTTCAACCAAGACAACTGGTTCCCACGGGGCAAAGCAACAAACTGAAGTTCTACCTTATCTAGAGTTTTTCTACAAAAACCGTTGTTATAATCCTATACTATAATTAGTTCAGCAAATTTTGGAAAACGGACAAATTTGCACCCGATATAGATATCTAACACCATATTAAATCCCCAATGCTACAACCGTATTAATTTCCCAATGCTAACACCGTATCAAATGCCCAATGCTAACACCGTATTAAATGCTCAATGCTAACAACGTATTAAACGCTTAACGCTAACACCGTGGTTAATGTCCAATGCTAACACCGTGGTTAATGTCCAATGCTAACACCGTGGTTATTGACCAATGCTAACACCGTGGTTAATGTCCAATGCTAACACCGTATTAAATGCCCAAAGCTAACACCGTATTAAATGCCCAATTCTAACACCGTAATTAATGCCCAATGCTAACACCGTATTAAACGCTAAATACTAACACCGTACTAAATGCCAAATGCTACAACCGTGTCAAAATATCCCATGCTTACACAGTGTTAAAATAATCCATATTAACACCGTGCTGAAATATCCCATGCTAACACAGTGTTAAAATATCCCATGCTAACACAGTGTTAAAATATTCCAAATTTACATCGTTTTAAAATATTCCATGCTAACACCGAGTAAAATATTCCATGCTAACACCATGTTAAAATATCTCTTGCTAACACCGTGTCGAATTTTCATTTTAACAACGTATTAACATACAACGCAAGCACCGTGTTAAAATACCATGCTAAACACTATGTTGAATTTCCCTGTTTTATGCTTTATAAAATTTAGAAACTGTATAATATGATAGTGTGCACCAATTACTGCTTAAATTTTCAAATAAGTGCTTTACACCCTAATCTGACACGTGATTCATAAATGCATAAAATTGTCACAAATACAGAAGCCTAACTTTATTCATCATCATTTTAGCCGCGGTAAGCATAAATGCACGCAGGTATATATAAATACACGCGACTAATCATAAATACACGCAGTTAATCATAAATACACGCAGTTAATCATAAATACACGCAGTTAATCATAAATACACGCAGTTAATCATAAATACACGCAGTTAATCATAAATACACGCAGTTAATCATAAATACACGCAGTTAATCATAAATACACGCAGTTAATCATAAATACACGCAGTTAATCATAAATACACGCAGTTAATCATAAATACACGCAGTTAATCATAAATACACGCAGTTAATCATAAATACACGCAGTTAATCATAAATACACGCAGTTAATCATAAATACACGCAGTTAATCATAAATACACGCAGTTAATCATAAATACACGCAGTTAATCATAAATACACGCAGTTAATCATAAATACACGCAGTTAATCATAAATACACGCAGTTAATCATAAATACACGCAGTTAATCATAAATACACGCAGTTAATCATAAATACACGCAGTTAATCATAAATACACGCAGTTAATCATAAATACACGCAGTTAATCATAAATACACGCAGTTAATCATAAATACACGCAGTTAATCATAAATACACGCAGTTAATCATAAATACACGCAGTTAATCATAAATACACGCAGTTAATCATAAATACACGCAGTTAATCATAAATACACGCAGTTAATCATAAATACACGCAGTGAATCATAAATACACGCAGTTAATCATAAATACACGCAGTTAATCATAAATACACGCAGTTAATTATAAATACACGCAAACACGCAGTTAATCATAAATACACGCAAACACGCAGTTAATCATAAAAACACGCAGTTAATCATAAATACACGCAGTTAATCATAAATACACGCAGTTAACCATAAACACACGCAGTTAATCATAAAGACACGCAGTTAATCATAAATACACGCAGCTAACCATGAACACATGCAGTTAATAATAAAGACAATATACACACAGTATTCATAAATACATGCAAGAGTCTTATATACACGCGGTGGTCTGAAAAGCACGGGGTAATCTTAAACTTAGGCAAGCAATCCTGAATAAACACATTTAATCCTAAACACACCCGGATATTCATAACTACACGCAGACAATGATAAATTCACGCCAGTAATAATAAATAAACTTAGTTATCTGCAAGCAGAGTAGGATTGAGTACAATTTCTCAGATGATATGTGATTACCATACGCAATTCGTGAAACCGGTTCACCGGCCCTCGTTGCTTGTTTTTATAATAGTTTGTTTACTCTGAACACAAGTCGGGTAGTAAAGTACAACAGGTTAAGTGGCCGCCGTTAATTAAGCTTTATAACAGAAACATCTTTTATTTGAACATTTTATTTACAACTTGAGTGTTTCACGCAGAAATATTTTGTGGTTTTATTTTGTGAAGCTGAAATTATCACAATTTTACTAAACTTTAAACGCTGGTTTCTATTTTTTATAAAGCAGAGCGGACTAGAAAGCATTTTCGTTCTGCTTGAAATAGCATGCTTCGTGCCTCACAAATAAAACACCCGCCTACGCTATCCGCATTATCAAATTGCGCGAATTCCTCTCAAACTCTGTTTCTGAACGTGAGAAGAATTCTAAGAAAATTATTTCCCTCAGGAAAGTTGAGAGGTTGACCAGTAAAAGTTTATGAAACTTGCCGTGCGATTATTTTATTAGTTAATGGATACAAGTTGTATTGGGAGACATTGTGCTGTTTATTATCATAGTAACCCATAATACCAGAAATCTATATTCGGTCATGATCTAGCAACTTCTTACTTTCACAAAGACGGCGTGGAAATATTACAAATTACAAAACCATAACAGATACTTTTCAATAAAAAATCGGGTTTACACCTAATCACAAACTATGGAATATAAACCATGGATCTTCAACTGCACCAACAGGTACTACTTTCTTCAGCAAAAGTACCTTTTTCTTCTTTTTTGGAAATATATTCGGTCGTAACCGTAATAAGGTCTAAACAGACCAATTCTTCTCCAATAATCAAAGACAAGTAAGCTGCTTTTCATAGTCCCTTCGGAACATTCATTCCTTTCTCGTATTTTCACTGCAAATTTGACACCTGACTGATGACAACTCCAAAAAAATAATGCACTTCCCTGTGCACATTACAAGAAATCACACCAAGATGTTATCCGCCTTTCCACTTACAACCTGCTTATTATGTATCTTGAACAAAAGCCTATTTTTGTTTTCCTGTGCTGCCTTCTCTACTAGCATTATTTTTCCTTGCCTTTTCCACAATGGAAAAAAGTTTTTCTTTCTGAAACGGAAAACATAAAGCAGGTAGCAACAATGAAAGCAAACAATACTGTCTACTCAGCAAATAATAATGTGTAAAAGTTTTTCCATAAAAAGCTTTCTTTATCGTAGCCTTAGAAATACCAAGATAATAGAAGTACCTAATTTAACACATTCATTTTTCTTTTGTGTTTTCTTTTATATAATTCGTTAAAGCAGGAAAGAGAAAACCACGCGAATTATTTTTATGTCTTTTGTGTTTTTGTTGAAACATAGTAGCGTACTGGAATTTTAATAGGTTTTGCGTTTGTTGTGTTTTGCACTAAAGCAGAACGCACAAACAGCAAAAATGTCAACGGAAAAGAAAGCGTCATTTGATTTGTTGCCTGAGTATAAAGATTGGACAAGTGAAAACGTGAAATATTGTTTAGTTGACTGTTTGTTTACTTGTACACGTACTAATAAAAAGGTGGCAAGTTGTAATCTGCGGTGGGTAACAAGATGTTGCTGTAAAATGTAAAGTGTTGTTTTTAAAAATAAGGAAAGGAGGTTTCTCATTCGCCATATAACCGTGGGCTTTTCGGGATGTTTGCACCCAGTAATAGAACGTTAGAAGCCGGATGTACTGCAAAAAACCCCATGCAAATTGGACGACCCGGGCCAAAGTTATGGGGGTTACAAAAAAATCCTTAACATGGGGGTAAATGGGGGACAGTGCCTATTTCAAACCCAATTTTCACCTAAATGGTCCACCTTTACAGGTAAACCAAAATATTATTCCGATACTATAGACTTTGGAGATATTTTTAAAATCTTAATCTTGATGGTGTTATCTCGTATTTTTTAATAAATTGATTTTGAAAAATGTGAAAAAATGGTACTGCACATTGGTAAATTGCAACTTATATGGCGGCACAAAGCAACAAACAAGGCGTTTTCAATAAAATCTCACTACATTCCTTCGCATTGCGTGTCAGCCTGAGTATCACCTGACGTCTTTTGTGCCCAGCGAGAAAGACTGTAGTGAGATTTTATTGAAAACGCCTTGTTTGTTGCTTTGTGCCGCCATATAAGTTGCAATTTACCAATGCGCAGTACAATTTTTTCACGTTTTTCAAAATCGATTTATTAAAAAATACGAGATAACACCATCAAGATTAAGATTTTAAAAATATCTCCAAAGTCTATAGTATCGGAATAATATTTTGGTTTACCTGTAAAGGTGGACCATTTAGGTGAAAATTGGGTTTGAAATAGGCACTGTCCCCCATTTACCCCCATGTTAAGGATTTTTTTGTAACCCCCATAACTTTGGCCCGGGTCGTCCAATTTGCATGGGGTTTTTTGCAGTACATCCGGCTTCTAACGTTCTATTACTGGGTGTAAACATCCCGAAAAGCCCACGGTTATATGGCGAATGAGAAACCTCCTTTTAGCGCATTCTGTACCAGGCAAACTTGAGTGAATGGCGGTCTAAGGATAAAATGATGAAAGAAACAGGACATTTATTCTTCGTGCAATCTGTATTTCTTGTACGTGAAATACAATTTACCTAAGTCTTTACTGTCAACAGAATGCATCTGGAATCAGGAACCACAATAAATTAAACCATCACATTTACATTAATTCAGTTAAATTGGCATGATTATATTACCAGGCTACTTACCGTATTACGCCACGCACTCTACACGTAAACAGTTTTTCATTGGCAATTTTTTGAAATTTGGAGAAATTTGAAGTAGTATAAGTATAAATAGGATTCCTGATAAAGTGCCACTGGTTAGCTTTCAAACTGATAGAAAAGTTTGCCGTTTTTTCGTGTTTAGAAATCAAATATGTTATGGATGGGTTTTTGACATTTGTATTCTACGATACCAGAAACAGAGTGCTCTAATCCATCTGTCTCAGTTTATGTATGAAAAAACTGTTGTAATACTTTCTACGGCTTTCAATCTTTCCAAAATTTGAATAAGGTTGTCAGGTAGAAGGAAATGGCTTCTCTGTATGGATTTCTGATATACCAAATGAAAAAATCATATTACCTATGTTAGTCAGTTTTCTGCCAGACTTTACGTCAATAACTTTTTGAGCTTTTACACTCCCATAAGTAAAGTGTTTCTAAAAGTTAATAATTCAGGGTATACATTGCAATTTTAGAGATGAGTTCAAGCTTTGTGAAACAATAATGCTAACTCATTGCACTTTTTAGTTCCTACAGCTGGAAGTGATTTTATGCTCCAATTTGAATCCATACATTTTGGTGGGATAAACAAAAACTGTTTTAACAGATAACAATAACAGATTTAACACTTCCCACGCTAGCAACGTTTGCTATAGCATAAATACAAAACAAGTTACCGTGACCCTACTGCTTCCGTGTACGAAAAACTTGGTTGAGTGATTCCTGACTTTGTCTCAGCGTGAAAAGGAAAATTTTAAAACAGAAAAGCATGACATAACTTTAGTTTCAACTGGAATAAAATTGGAGTCAAGCAAAACTGCAAAGCAAAGCAAAAGCTATGCATTTTTTGCAGTCGACTTGGCGTGTTGGAAAAATCAAATCAAGATATAGCTGCAAGTCTGAGTCATTCAATGCAAACTTGTGAGTATTTATTTATGTTTCTAAAACTGAAACGTTAATCCCCGGGTAACAGTTATTGAACTATACCGATTTGTATAATACAAAATCAGTTTATTGGCATGACTCTTGTACAAGGATCGTGCCGTTGTGTAAATACAAAAATAAAACTTGTGTATACAATTAGCAGATGATCCTTGCACACGATTTGGATTAAGATGTAGCAAATGTTTAATTTGTTCAATAAATTAGTAGTTTAAATTGGTTTGGTCTAATTTAGTAACATATTGCAAAAATCATATCCAAGCTTAAGACAAAACTTTGGTACATACAACCGCTGTGTATTTTATATTCAGTTTTTATATGATGCAAAAAAGGCAACAAAGTGTCATTCTATCACCTTATATGATTTAAACATTTTCATTTTCAGTACTTAAATTCAAATTTTTTACCGTATCCCTGTTTTATCCTAATGCACGCACGTATCCCTCTCTCATTTTTCCTTCATCAATGGAAATTGCAGATAGAAACTAATCAGTTTAATGGAAGTTCGTCTGCTTCAGCTTTCATTTGTGTTTCTGTTTTCCCAATGGACTCAGAGAAAAAGAGAAGCAGCGTTATTAAGCCAACCAAGAAAAAACTGCTGAGATATGGGATATACGTCTTATTCCACCGCATCCAGGAAAAAATGCTACACAAAATTATTTTTTAAAGCCAAGCAAGATAACCTCTAATCCTCTGGGAAAGTCTATCTTTGCCGCATTTTTATCCAAACGTTGTGGCAGAGAAATACGTCATCATCCATGAGAGCGCTTCATTCAAGCTTACAAGTCAAGCTATCGTTGACGTCATTAAACTTAGTAAAATCACGTTGTAGGCATATGAATTAGGCGTTTTAAAAATTTGGGGCATTGCAAATTCAAAATTATGCAAATTTGCGTTGTGGAATTAAAAAATATTAAAAATTAAATGTGAACATAGAAATCGAAAAATTTTGTAACACAAAAATATATGCATTGTTTTACGATGTTTCGTGTTTTTATCACGTGAAATCTAGGATATGCGAATGTGTTTTAGGAAAGGTTTGTTTACAATGGTGGGTTTTGACGTCTTTATCAAGAAACCAATGCAATGCAAGTTTGTGACGCTGATTTGATAGGTGTTAATGTAACTCAGTTAAGACTTATAAATAGTTCAAACGAATTTACATAAACAATAAATATATAATTATACGTTTTTATCTAGAAATCGGTACGAAAAATATTGTTAAACTTCAAAATAACAATTAGATATTACGACTGTTGTATGCTAGGGATAGAAATGGCAAACAAAAGAAAAGTATGACTCATGATTTTTTAGGTTTGAACAATATGCAATTTAGTCTGTTTTAAATAAACTTTCACAACATGAAAAAACTTCCCGTAAAAATGCTCGTAATGCTAAAAATTCGTATCAGCGAAATTATCTGAACTTTGATTCAAGAATGAAATTAAAATATTTCAATTTTTGTCAAAAAGGTCATTCGGTCTATCGCAATAAATTTTTCTAGTGCAACTAGTACCAAGTATATATAAAAAGGAAGCTGATACAGTTTAAAACTGGAACCACAGCAATTTGCTACAATCCCATCTACAGTCGATTAACGACACAAAACCATTCTAAAATTGAAAGCGGCATCAAGTGGTGACAACGTTTTTTTAAACATTTGCCTGTCACGCCTGGCTTTAGTTGGCATATAGCATGATGAAAGTGTGGCTGTGGTAAAAAAATCGTTATTCAGTCAGCTTTAATGAAATTTACAAACCGTTTTTGTATTAATACTGGTTTTTGAAAATGCTCTTTTGACTTTTGAATCAAATTTTTTTGTATTTACTAAAAACAACAATAGCTTCACAGACTTGTTTTACAAATTCTTGAAACCTTTTTTAGAAATTCAAAAACAGTCCTCGTCTAGATACTTTTATTTATTTCCCCGATGAAATGAATTAGCAGTAAAATAAGCAGCTTAGCATAATAATTCTGCTAACTTGACATTTCCTTGCTTTTTATCTCACTCAAACATCTTTGTGGCTAGAAAGCGTCTTACACCAAGCAAGTTCCTTGCCGAAGTAAATAATGTAGCAATCATGGGGGATCTGTAACTTTCTCCGTATCTACACTCACTCCATCATTTACCGAAAAACGTTTTCAAGAAACTTTCCATTACACATTTTTGTCAGATAGATGCGGATCTGAGACATTCTATGCTGTGAAAATGTAGTTCTTTCTGAATTGTACTGGTCAGCAGCAAAGTTTGTATTCAAGTCTTAGGAAGAAAAAAATCTGAAGCGCGCTTCAAGTCATCTGGACTTTTAATAAGGGCAGTGGAGTGAGTGGCTTTGTCGTTGATATTAATTCAGCAACTCAGAAATGCATCTTCTGGGATCCTTATGCGAGTCCTTCAAAAAGTATTTATTTCATTGAGTACCTTTGGTTTCGATTGATCATCGTCATGTTTTGATGAATGAATATTTTGTGGGTATTATGGGAATAAGCTGATTTCATTATTTTGCATAGGTATATAGGTGGAGTAATATGCACTCAATAATCCGAGAAATGTACTTAAAAGCGGATTTGTCACAAATATAGCCCAAATAACGGTAAAGTTTTTATGTGAAAATATGAGATATTATGGATAACTTATGCTTCACTTCGATTCCGATAAGTGTACATTCACTTTTATTCAACTCGTATTTAACTTTAGATCTGTTGTTTCCTTGTCATATTCATGTAGGAAAAAAAGTGTAAACGAAAACGTGTAGTGTTCTAATGACTGCAGGTTTTAAGTAGGAATTCAAATGATTTGCTGAAAGGAATTGCGACCTAGTTTTTGAAAGTACGTATTTTAGCTGTGGCACGATTTATACTTTTAGTAGTTAGAAATGTGCAAATATGATGCACATAAATGCTTAAACCTTGACGTTTGGATAGCGTTTGGCGTTTGTTTCACATAAATTAAAAAAGCGTATTTATTGGTTTCGTTTAGCGACAAAATTAGATAAGCAGTTTTGGCAGAACAAGCAAACAAAATAACGCATAAACCATGACACATTCTTAAGCAAAATGAAGCACAGGCAATGTGAGCAAAAATGAAATGCTTAAATATTTGCAAAATAATTATACTTTATCGTAAGTTATGTTAAATTTCTAGAATAAAGAATGTAAAAAAGTGCAAAAGGTTATGAAGAATCATAGTACCCTAAAAGTAACTAAATTAAAACTACACTTTAACTTCAAAAATATCACAGCCCCTATTATTAAATTATCTTTGAGCTTTTTATGGTGCTGAACAACAAACATTACTGTTTACGTCGCACATGCTGGACAATACATTGAAAAGCATAACATTTCGAAGCAAGTTTATCGACAAAGTAACTGGTGTGATGTGTACATTTCGTTTTATATATAAGTATACAGCTTAAAATTTGCAGTGACGACTGTAACTTCAAACAACATTTGCATGTAATCTTATTTATTTTGATTAGCTGCTTCCTATTTTTCATTTTTAATACCATTCATTCCACAAATACAACATTTGAGAAAACCTCAGTCGTTTTTGGGAATGCTGACTTGCATTTTATTATTGCCTAATTAAACCAAAAAGGAGCATTACAACCGCTTAAAATAAAATCCTCTTAAGATTTGCTGTCGCATGCAGTTGTGCTAAAGTTCCGTACACAAATATTGAATCTAAAATGTATAATACCCTTATTTGATCAAGCAACTTTCTCTAATGTGGTTTTGGCGTTCTGGTGGAAGGTATCATAACCAAAAAACTGGTTGCGTCAGCATAATTAGTATATGCAAAAATGTAGACTAATGAATCGCAAGAAAAAATCAACGAGTTTTGAAATGTTGGTGTCTTTATTTGGAATGTCTTGGGAATGTAGTACATGATTGTAGATAATTTCTACTCACGCAGCATTCATTCTCCAAAATAAAGAAAATAGTATACTAAATGGCTTTAATAGATATGTCAGTCGACGTGAGCTACAAACTATTACAAAATAACAGAAGTATTGTGGTAGTCGAGTGTATGTTGCGCCGTTCTACACACAGAGTACATACACCTCTCTGCTCTACCACCCTTTCTCAAACACTCTATCACATCACTACTTAATATTCAAATTCGACAAATTCCTACAATTTGTCAAGTTCAGCACCAACCCTACAGTCAATACAAAAGCAGCTGGCAGTGCCTACTATCCAATAAACCTACATTTTTCTGTACGCACTTCAGCTTACAAAATTCAATATTTTACCAACCTCATTAATCCCTGAAAAGCCAAATATTTTACACAAAATTGACACAAGTCAAAGAGTCTCATTTTTTACTCACAATTTTACTCAAATATTCATTCAAGTCCATTTCCAAATAATGCCTACATATTTGACACTTGACTGATGACGGTTTTCTCCTCTGCTGCTTTCATGGCACCATACTCACTCCATTATATGCATTTCCTGCAACCTTTTTCTTTCTTTGATCTGATGTTTGATGGTTCACATTCACGCCTTGCACTTTACGAAGCCTATTCACAGCATCAACACAGCCAGATTCCTTTCCTTAGTGGAATTTCTTTCTCTTTCTTAAGCTAATTTCAACAACAAAACCATTTTTCACAAAAGAAAAGCAAGAAAGCAGGTAATAACAAAGAAACGCACATCCTAAAAAGAATGTGCGAGTTGTCTTCTTTTTCATACAAGCTTTCTTTGAGTAGCTCTATTATCAATATAATAACAAGACAATGGCAATGCTGAGCAAAGAAAGCTATTCATTTTTTGTCTTGGTGGTTGTGCCTTCATGAATTCAACTATGGTTTTTGTTGTTCTCTTTCTGTATACATTTTTCTTTTGTAGAAAAAGGGTGACTGTTGTGGGCTGAAAGAGAAAGAACAAGCTTGTCATTTGATTTGTGTTTAGAAACGAAATGTGAGATAGGGGAAAGCATGCAATATTATCTGCTCGACTGTTTGAGACGTTACAGCCGTAACACCCACAAAAATGTAAAACTGTAAATATGTCATCAAAAAGCTTTGGGTAAAATGATTTAAGGGGAAAATAACTACAGTGCAAATATTGTACTGAAAATGTTACATTTTAGCAAAATTTCAACGACATCAATAAAAAAGGTGTGTGTATCAGCAGCTTCAGTTTCGTCAGTTATGTCTGCTGCAGATGTATATCCAAGCTGTATTCCAAGCATTGATGAAATGGACATTGGCCATTAAAATAATTACAGCAAATGGAAATACACATTTGTGGTTGTCATTGCCAGCAGCAATTGCTCTTAATCCATTTTCTCTGGTGATGCACACCTGTTTCCAGTGTGTAAAACGTGGGTGTGTAAGCTGACCTTCACTTTGTCTTTGTTGGATTTCATTATGATATGCATTTCACAAATTACGGATTTACCAGTTGTGCAAAGCAAACTGTTTAATGAAATATTTTTACAAAATACAATAAAAATAACGTTTTACACATGATAAGTTTCTATATTTGCAATCGGCCAAACAGTTACCATGCATCTGTAATTAATTTGAGACCCAAAAATAAATAAGTTATTAGTTTTTAGCGTTGAAGTTCAACAAACTTGTTTGTTTTAGTATTTCTCAGTGTTACCATGTCAAATTTTTATAAACCCTTAAAGCATATAAAAACTTTAAAAATTCAAAACGTTTTCTGTGCTAGGGTTAGTGCACGTGTTTATTTAACTTTACATTCATGAATTTTAACAAAACCTGAGACTTTTATTTTCTCATTAGTTTTCCTAACATGCACTTGTATACATTTCCGTAAACCCATCTCTTTCTTTAATGCGTCCTTCCCCACAACATCAACGCAACCTGGAGAATGGCAACTACACAATTTAAACCTTCTTTATTTTGCCACATTTGCACACTATGTGAATGTGAATTTGAATTCCTCATTCCATACAGTTCTTAACTTGAAACGTTTTCTTGCGTACGCATAAAAAGTAATGTAATCTATAGTCATTTTCCTCTACCGCAAAAGAAAGTACCACCAAAAAACACAGTTGAATGATGACATTGTGCACTGAGACGTAACAGCATATACCTCTTAACGTCATCATGCAACCAGACACTAACGTTTAAAACGAAAGGAAATGTAGCAAAAGCAGATACTCACCACGTTCTATGTGTTCATTGAAATGGAAAGAGAAGCCGGTTTTCATAGGCGAAAGTCAAGTCAAGCGGGACAGGCCATATTTGCGATTTTAAAACTGAACCAAATGACTTTATTGGGGTAAAGGTAAATTACTTGCTGAATTAAAAATAAAAAGAATTTTCAATATTGGTTAAGGCGTTGCCAAGTTATGAGCATTTTAAATTTAATTATGATACGACAATTAGCAAAATATTTTAACAATTAAGCATTTTTAACAACTTTGGCTATCTTGGATCTGTTTTTATAACCTAATTCTACTATTTAAAACTTTAAATTTTCAAAAAAAACTTTAATTAAAGTTAATTGCCGTGTTAATTGTTACCCTAATTATCTCGTTTCCCATCAGAGTGCTAGAAGATTTTAAACACAGATTTGATAGAACTTCTTATGTAGATTCGATTTACGATGAAAAATCTTCTAGCACTCTGATGGGATATCAGATAATTAGGGTAACATTTAACATTATAAATAACTTTAATTAAAGTTTTTTCCAAAAAATTAAATTTTAGTTAATAGAATCAAGCTATTAAAACATACTGAAGATAGCCAAAGTTGTTGATAAAGCCTAATTGCCGAAAAATATCAGTAAAATTGTTGAGTTTTAGCGACCCATTATAGAAAAATGAAGATATGGCCTATGTATTTATACGCACTTCGCGCGTTTTACGCCATACCAAAAAAGAAATGTATAGTTCACTTGGGAAATTTGAGAACAGCACGCAATGGGACTCTGGGTTAATAGGTTTATCTAGGGTTTTAGAAAAATGAAAAGAATACGTTTTGTGGATTTTTTTTCGGTAGATTCAAAGAGTAAATACAAGAAATCATGTAAATTCCAAAATGAGAAGGGTCAGATTTTTAAATTCACAATTATCTCTGAATGCTTAGGAGCACACGCAGTAAACTTCAAACCCAATAATTTCCTTAGCATTTGCGAAATAGTTAAAATATTACTGTTGTGGTTATAATAGCCCAATCAACAATAAATTCTTTTAAGATTTCTACAAACGTTGCCACAAAACAGCAAAAACACATTAAAACAACTCAACTTTCTTCTAATTGGGTAAAATTTAAAGCGTAGTTATTTACAACACTCACAAAATATTATCTGACTATCTGTCTACTTCAAGCCAACAAGCTGGTTTGTCTCCTAAACACACTTAACATTATCCTGTTAAGTAAATAAGTGAAATGGACCAAAACTATCTCCACGTGTATCTCTCCACTGAGTTAGCTATATAGATGAAAAAATTCCGTTGAAACATAAGATGTGAGCAAACCTGTTACGTACGTAGCAACTAGCAAAGCAAAAGTGAAACCTTATTTCTCACAGCTTGACAGACAATCCTTACATTGGCCCTGCTGATGTTTCCATTAATCTAATAGAGAGAGAGAGAGAGAGTGAAAGCTGAGAACGTCTTGACTTACGGCAGACAACAAGGTGTCTGCTGCTTAGAGTGAGCAGGGGTGAGTTGTGAGTTTTTCCTGTCTTCCGCCAAATTAACCTCATCAATTTAGGACACCGTAGAAAGAAAGGATAATGTGGACATTATCTAAGCAATTTTGGCGGGAATAAGAAGGAAGAATATTTGGTTTATTTACATATGACTAATGAAGATTATGAAATAATATATTTTTTAAGTGAACGTAAATTTTAATAAACTGGCGTACGCATGTGAATTTATGTGCCAAAATGATATGAACACTTGTCAATGGGAATCTGTTACAAAATTAGCACCTTAACATAAAATCCAACAAAAACGTCGCTAAAACCATACAACTTTTACCTGAAATGTATAATCACAAAATGGTATATTGTATGAAAATGCATTTTTACAACAATTTTAAATCTGAAACGGGAATATTTATTTGTTAAACAAAGTATAGTCAATTAACCTGTGCTTTTTGTTCATACTGTATACAGTTTTTTCACTTTTTTCTTATTCGTTCCAGTATGAAATTGAAATAAAAACAAGTAAAATACTTAACGCGTGTATGTTTTACATGTTTTGTTTTTTCATGACTGAAAAACATGATAAAAAGTGTTTATAATCCTCTTAGGTTTTTAGTTTTTACTAAATACGCCGCACTTGCTTATTCCTGAAAAAATAACTGGATAGATAGGATTACTTTTTGTATAGCCTGTATGGATGAAATACGTGACATTTTTGTAAGAATCCTGCAAGCTTTCTATTAAACCAGACGTCTACTTTTTTGTATTCAAGCTCAAGTACACAATTACATATTTAATTCTTGACACCGTAATCCATGGTTCCTTTTTTGCTGCTGCAGTGCAGTAGCGCTTATAGAAAAAATAAGCAAGATTTTCTTCCTTCTTCAGGTTTAGTTGCCTTCCTTTAGCTTTCACTGCTGCCACTTTACTTTCCTTTCATGTTTTTTTTTCCCGGAAAGAAACAAGTCAACTTTATGTATTTTGGTGTTTTCCTTTAGCATGGGTGAAAAAACCTCCAAGTTGGGTATAAATAGTATTGACAGAATGTAGCCATATTAAAGTCATCTGCAAGCCAGGCCACTATATACCTTTCTGTCTATTCACTTTGCCTTGTTTTGACGCACTCTTTTTCTTTTAGGGTGCGTTTTTACAGACGAAGTGGGTATCATTTATTTCACGACCAGAAAACAATAAGATTATTTGTACATTGCTTTCTTTGGTAAGATATAGAAGGAGATTGTTGGATTGGGTTACGAGAGCTGCAACGATTTGTGCTTTTCTTTGCGTGGGAGTTTAATACTGGGGATTTTGAACTATGTAGATGTTCAAATAAATGATTTAACTAGGAAAAAGGTGACATAATAAAAAAAGAAAGAAGCGATGTTGCGCTCTTGGAAAATTGAATGAGTCTGATCATCAGAATCTGATGAATAAGCACATATGTTTTCTAGTGTAAGCTTAATATCAATTTTTTGACAGTGTACATATTAAACTTACAATTAAAATATACAATCTGACATTCACTTTCAACATCTGTTTGCATTATCACCCACGGTTCGGAATTATTTCAAAAAGATGGCATCAAAGTTGGTCAAACTTCCGTTCTGTTTATATCGGCATACACCAACATTTTTACACTTTTAATATTTTAAATACATCGGTAAAGTCGTAAGTGACGCATGTAGCTTTTTAAAGCATAAGCCAATAACCTAAAAGATTCAAACTTTCAAAATATGAATATGCTTTGTCATGTTTTACTAAAATTAGTGAATTGTTGCGTTAATGACTTCACAACTCTCCACACAGAGACAAAAACCTTTTACGTGAATAGAAAAAGAAAAACTAAAACAGTCTTGATTGTTCCTTTTCACTTTAAGATTCACGTTGACATACTGACTTTTTCCTGCACGTATTTTTTTCTCAGTACAAAAGTGAAAAAGTCAAAATGTCAGTATGCCAGTTCACTAGCAAATTAATCCCAGTAAAAAATGTTGGGAGAATAGAAAGCCATAATAGAAGAAAATAAAGTATTTTGCTGATGTTGTTTGGTCTGCAACTTGATTTGTCAGTGACAGGTGGCAAACGTCTTCAGATTTGTTGGATTGAAAGCATTATAAATTATTCAACAAATAAGCCAGATCGGTAAAGAGGTTCCTTTTAACAAAATATAATATTTATTAAGTTAGCATTTAGCACACATTAAATTAGGAGAGCACAGTAGTAGCTTTCACTCGTCTTTTTTCGTTAGTTACACTCAGTAAATTAGTCTATTTAACAAACTTTCCAAAAAACATGGAACTTACATTAATTTTGGCCAAATGTGGTTTCCTTCTAGATCAAATATTTTAACTACCAAGTAAGAAATATAGAGGTTGAAATCCGTTGGGACAAAAGAAACTTTTGCGCCATTACATTTAAGTGTCAGGGAGAAGTTTGTTCTGTTGACGTTTACGTTAATATAAGACGGCAGCGAAAAAATAAAAATAAAATCAGCGGAAAGAATTGTGTTACAAAAAGTATCACAAGTGCACAATTTTTACATGATATGTGTGTGTATTCAACCAACTCCAAATTTAAACAACTTTGGAAAATCTCCGCTATGAAAATTTTTCTTGACAGCTTTTACTTTATGTCCAATCAACAAAAAGTTTTTCATGTTCTAGGGAACACTCCACATATATAGTTATCTTAACTTTCCCACTTAAAGAGAAACCATGTGTGTCTGCGTTAAAAGCTCAGCAGGTAGTCAAGTCCTTCTTGCCCAGTAACGAATACGGGACCACCCGCATGCTTTTCATTAAAGAAGACAACAAGCTTTCACCATCTCCTCCGCTGAAAACTTTGAGTTTTACTAAAGAGAAATAACACTTTTTATTGTGGTTGCCGTTACAGCAGCATCAAAATCCGTAAAACATTTTAACTGGAATTTCTAATGAACGTATAAAGTGCTTAAGCGTTTCACTAGTCAGCTACATCAGCTACAGCTACAGATGTATAAATGCGTACATAAGCCGACAGATCGTTTTTTACATTTTATGTAGTGATCTTAGCCACTGTTTTACGTAATCATTTTTGATAAAAATTCAAACTACTACAACCGCTATAACTACCATATTCCACACACAACTCTGTATGCTCCTTGCTCTTAAAGTTTTTTTTCACTCACTGAAAATGCAAACAAGAATAAAACGCTAAAACCCAGTTTTTTCACTTCCATAAGAAGTTTCCCGAGAATCGGAATATTCCAGCCCGCAAGAATAAATCAATACCCTTTGTGTAAGTTCAAGTGGGCTATTGAACTTTATGGAAATTGTATACATAGTTTGTTGAGATTGAGACACTTCACCAACTCAATTCAGTACTTAATCTCTTCGGTCATGTAGAAATTTTTGGGTAGGAAAATCAGGTGACGAGTTTACAAAAAAGCATTGAGATCCAGCCGCCGCTTTCCCTATTTGGTATTCATGGCTATTCAGGAAAAACTCGATGGATTGACACAACCAGTACAAAAAATTGGTTTTCCTTACAAAACTTTGTACATTGACCTTTCAGAATATATTTCTTACCTAAAAATAGAACCAGTTCTATTGAACTGAAAATTTTGTGGGCCTCCCACACTATTCAACCTGTTTGTACTGCTGCAATAGTGAAAGTCAGTCGTTGTCCTTCTCTTGTTGTCCACCTTGCACTCATTCCCGTCCTGGCAAAATGTCTGCGTTTTGGCCTCTCCGTTTGCGTAAAATATTCTTGCTAAAAATTTGCTACACTTTGTTAAGCTAAAATTTAGGAAAAACCTGCTTTCTTACAACTGCAAATAGATGGGCGGTGTGCACGGTGTTTTAAGCGATGCTTTTTGTATTTGATTTAGCGTTACCAATTAAAACAAAAAATTGCTTTAGTGTGGCCAGTGTAAAATATTGCTGGATTAATTTTCATTATAAAACTTTCAAAGTGCTTTTTAGTATTAACTATTACTGTATAATTTGTTTTATTTGGGAAACCCAGAGATAATCATAATTCTAAAAATGTGGAATTCCCTGGTGGCGTTCTTAAATTTATGTTGTAACTTTAGCAAAACTTTTGTTGGCCTTTTTCTGCATTTAAAATAACGTGAAGTATTTTTAGCATGCATAATTCGTAGGCAACAGATGGTATTACAAACTTTATCTAGGTGGGATTACACCATAAAAGATGTTTATTACATGCTAGGAGAAAATAAAGTTGATTTAAAAAATCCTTACACAAAGCTTGGTTTTGTAAATGCAAACATATTTTTTACCTTTTATCTTCCTCTTTTTAATCTGAAGACAAGTCGGGTAATTTAGATCCAACAGGTTTTGTGGCTGCGGTAAATTTAGTTTTAAAAACAAAAAGATAATATTTTTTAGTTGAAAACTTTATTTGCAATGTGAATGTTTTCCAGAAAAATACTTTGTGGATTTATTTTGTGCTTAAAGCTGAAATATTTACATATTTACTAAACGTGAAAAAACGTATTATTTATTTATACATAACGCAGTTTAAATACTCATGTGTATTTTCCAAGATGTAAAACGGACTAAAATATTCTTCAGCTTTCCCGATTCACTTAAAATAGCACACTTCGTTGCACATGAAAATACGTTTTCCAATGTACTACCTATTCGGTTCCCTTTTCTTTCAGTTTAAATCTAAAATAAAATAGCCGGAAGTTATGTTTTTCAATAGAAAATGCTCCAGTGCTACAAGAAACTTATAAAGAACACGTTAAGGACATGAATATTCATTTGCTTCTTGCTACAAAAATAACAGATTAAGGTTTTTAGCTGCTTCTACTATCCACAGAAACAAACAGTACGAAATGCTCCCTAACATAGTTTTCTCCTGAACGTGAGTAGAATACAAAAAAATCATTCCTCTCAGGTATGCTAAGGGGCTGACCAGTGAAAGTTTTATGAAACTTTCCAAACTTTCCTTTTATTAAGTTCCAACTTCCAACTTGTTGGCCCCGGCTATTGAGATTACAGCCTCAAGGGTAATAATTATGATTCAGTTGCTGTTCCAATCTATTTTGGGAATGAGTTGAATGCTAAAAAATAGTTTTTCTGAAGAATTTGTTTTTGCTTCAAAGTATATGTTTTATAGATATTCAATTTCAATATACGTTATTAGAAAGCTATCTGCTGTGAAGGTAAATAAACAAGCTAGTTTGAAGAAGATGACAACTGCAAAAGTATAGCACTCCATTATGTTCGTTACTGACTACGCCATGATGCTCTCCATCTTGCTTTTAAACTACCTCCTTTTTATTTTTCTTAACAAAAGCTAGCATGTTGCTCACTGCTTTTTTTGCATATGGGACCGTGCGGAGCGAAGCGGAGCACCAGGATTCTTATCGCGTGCGAAGCACGCGATTTTGGCAACGAAAATATTGGTTGCCATAATCCTTCACATATGCTTGCATTCAGTAGCACCAAAAATAATTTAAACTTAACTGGAGAACGACCCACTGGGTCGATTTTGATGAAATAAAAAATTCTGACATTCTGGATAGATGGATTAGGTGCATTGATTCGAAAATTTTGAAAAAATCGTTGAAAAATTCTTGGTATCATTTTTGTCAAAAAACCTAGAACCGCTACATGGCCAAGTGCGAAGCGCATTGTAATGGTCACTATGGAGTGGCTGAATGCAATTTCATGGTCATTTTTGTTGAAAATAAAAATGAATGAGATGTGAAAAAAGAAATTTTGAACTTATTAGCTCGCTGCGTCTGCAGGAGAGCTATTTAAGATGTCGTGTCCGTGTGTCCGTGTCTGTGTGTCCACTTTATTTTCAGTAGACCAGAGTAAATAGGCCTAAACCAGGGTAAATGGGCCTGAACCAGGGTAAATGGGCCTGAACCAGGGTAAATGGGGCCTAAACCAGGGTAAATGGGGCCTAAACCAGAGTAAATGGGGTCTAAACCATGTAAATGGGCTCTAAACCAGAGTAAATGAGCTCTAAACCAGGGTAAATGGGCTCTAAACCAGGGTGAATGGGCTCTAAACAAGAGTAAATGGGGCCTAAACCAGGTAAATGGGCTCTAAACCAGGGTAAATGGGTAAAGTTTCTTTAACGTGGCATTAGAAATAGCAAGATAATAGAAGTAACTAATTCAACCCATTTATTTTTTTCATTGTCTAATATATACTTCGCTAAGGCATATACCGTAATGATATACATACTTATGATTTTGATACCTAATTACGTGTAATAAAGAACACTAACAATAAGTTTGTCTGTAGTACGATACGGGAATAGGACGTTTTCGTGCCTGGAAACAGACTTTAGTATACATCGGCTTGTGACTTTATTGTTTTCACATTACGGATATCCGTCCAGCAAAATGAGCGAACTATCTGTTTAGGGGTATACAAACGTTGATTCACACCGTCGGAATCTACAAAAAATTGGCTATTTTTCTGGCTAATTTGCAAATCCGTGTAATTCGAGATTTTTGAGTTATCGAATTTCGAAAATTTCAACATTGAATTCTGCATAACTTTGTAATTCGAGATTTTTGAGTCATCGAATTTCGAAAATTTCAACATTGAATTCTGCATAACTTTGTAATTTCACATGCTACTTTTTTGCAATTATGACTGAAAAATTTGCAATTTTTTTCTGCATCGAACGAGTATTTTTGCAGATTTTTTGGTTAATTTAATAAAAAATTAGTCCTGTGTAAATTTTTGAAAAAAAAAATTAATTATGTAAGGGGGGTGAAATTTCACCCCCTGGTACTAGACTGGTAATGTAATTATGTTTTGCTGCTTGCTACCACCACTCAAGCAACCTAACAAAATATATACTTAACAAGCTTTCCTCGTTTTTTCTCCTGTCATCTTCTTGTAGCTTTACCCTCCACTTCACTTCACTTTTATCTTTTTTTGTTCCAGGCTTTGCCTGAGAAAACATAGATCCAAGAATTCCTATTTTGTTTCCAAGTGTATCCAGCACAATGCCGATGATTTTTTGGAGAGTTTTTTCTAGTTAGTAGTGGTAATAATCAAGTCAAACGCATTTCATGATGACACTTCACTTGTTTTCCCTATTTTTGGTAGCTCTTGTTTCGCTGTTGCTAGTTTGGTGAAATGCATGAATACCAGACATTTTGAAAGCAAAAAATATGTAACAGGAGAACATTCTTACAAATTGGTAGTACCTTTCTTAGAGAATAAAGGGGAAACCCGTGTATTATTTCAAAAGTTATGCCAAATACCAAGTGCACGTTATGTTGAAATCACATTAGATACAAAGTGGACGCTTTTAGAAAATTGTAACATTTCGAAGCTGCATACATAAAATTTTGAAATTATTAGAAATAATAATAATGCAGATCAGAAATTCTGAAGTACTTCAGGCCACTTTCAAATATGATTGAATTTTTATAATATGCGCGTATCTTAAACCAAGCCATAAATTTATACACTTTGGCCAAACTCCAGTCTGGAAATTTATCTTGACAGTTCCTTCGTAGGTCCATCTAACCAAACGTTTTTCGAAATCCAGGAGACACTCTACATAAAAAGTTATAAACAAAAACATCTCAACCATCGTATTTAAAGAGAATCCATGTCGTGTGGCTGCGTTAAAAGCTCAGCAGGTAGTCAAGTCCTTCTTGCCTGGTAATTATTACGAGACCACCCGTACGCTTTTCATTAAAGTATACAATAAGCTTTTACTTTCTCCTCCGCTAAAAACTTTTAGCTTTACTAAAAAGCAAAAAAATACTTTTATTGTAATAGCTGAAGGTCTGAAGTAGCTTCATCCAGAACTGTAAAACATTTTGACTGGAATTTCTAACGAACGTATAAAGTAGGTACTTAAGCGTTCCTTTCACTTTCTGCACTACGCTTCAGCTGCAAGTTCAAGAAGCTTGTTTCTATTGTTAATGGATTGAATGTGGCCACCCTTTTAGACAGCTGCTGAGCATGAATTATGCATCAAAAATTAATTAAGTTCAGTAGAAGAGCAGCAACATGACAGTAGGGTTAACAAAGTTAGCACACGAAATAGTCGAGTATACCAAAAATATGGATAAAAATCAACAAGGTTTCTGCTTTATTGTTTGGCGTAAAATGGAATGAAATGATGGCTAGAATTATACTGGGTTTATTTATTAGTTTACGCAAAAACCGTATAAATGGATTTTTTTGTAAAGCTGTGCATTAAAAAATTGTGACGTATATAGCTTGACTTATTTTGATCATCTTTTCCTAACGGTCTTTTTTATCTACTAATTAGTTTAATATCCTATGGGTAACAAACTAAAATAGGCGGAAAATTAACAAATCAAAAATCACGTTTTTAGTGAAACAATAATTTAATAAAAATAGAAATGTCAACTGTAAAACATTTTAAGCTGTTAAGAAAATAATTGCCGAAATTTAAATATTCCCAATTCCATGCCGAATATCAGTCAAGGCCCAAGTGTCTACATAAACACCCAGAGTGTCTCAATGTTTCTTTCGGGCCTTCCTACTCCACAGAGCAAATGATGCTATTACCAATAATAAATAGCTTTGCTTACTGAACTCCCTTGATCCATCGCCTCTCAGCTTTTTTCTGAGCAGCCCTTCTCTTTTCATTTCTGTCGATGTGCTAGGTTAAATTACAATGATCAACGAAATCCTGCAAATTTATTGCATGCAATCAAAAATGAAGTCAGTGGATTATACCGCAAACTAAAAACTAAATGAGCTGGAACATTGCATTGGCTGGTTGCTGGGTTTAACAAAAATTGCTGTTTTTTCTGAGGAAAACAAGGGTGCGCAAAAACCCTTTTGAGTGTACGGAATAGTTCCAAGAATCTGAAACTGGTTTCTATGAAAGTAAACTTGATTGAGTATATTTGGTCATGCAACATTACCTGATGGAGGGTTTAGGTAACTTTCACTGAATGAAGAGAAAAACTTCACGTTACAGCAAACAATCACTATGATTTTGGACAATCTCATAGTTACAGATAAAAAAAATAATATTGGTTTAATTCCACGTCACTGTAAAGTACAAATCCATGTCTTAAGTCTACTTAAAGCAACAGATAGAATAAACATTTTATTTCATGCTTTGTAGCAAACTTCCAGCTTTGGCAACTACTGTTTGTTTCCTACCTTTAAATTTTATTATAAAATTAATTTTAGAGCATTGAGTTATTAGAAGTTTAGTTTTAGAAATATAAGTGATGCAAACTTTTTAACAATTAATTATTACTATGAATGACTGATTCTATATGTGGTGAAAATTAATAAAATTTGCAACATGCGACCATGCGAAATTTTTTTGGCGAAAAAGTCAAGTGAAATGCTTATAAATATACTGAGAACTTCTTGATCTCCTTAGACTTGGTATTCATGGCTATCCAGGAAAAAATTAATGGCTTTCAACACCAGTAAAAACCAGCTTTCCGAATTTCTTTATAAAATCTTCTCATTTGACCTTTCTGAGTATAATTTTCACCAAAACCAGAAGCTTCTCTGATGAACAAAAAATATGTGGGGTTTTCACATTTTTCGATTTGTTTGCACGTCTGCTGGTCCGAAAGTGAAAGTCAGTTGCTGTGTTTCTTGCGTTGTTTAGCTTGTGCTCATCCACGTCCTACCAAAACAGTGTAGAAATGCTTACCATTCAGCTTTCTGTACCTCTTCGTTTTTGATTAAGTGCTTCTGTGTCATTGTAATGTTTAGTGAGGATCAACTTTTTGTAACTGCAAATTGATGGCAAGGCGTTCTCTATTTTTGCAATAACCCTCAAGTATAATTTGTTTAATTTCATGTTCAATCTAAATGCCTTATTGAGAAATAAATGCTTCAATTTATTTAAAACAATAGAATACTTTATATTGTATTTTTAGCATAGCAGTTAGCATAAAAATTGACAATTTTTTTCACCTTTTCAATATCACGTAAAGGCACAAAGGCATTTGTTCAGTTAGGAAATGAGATTTTTTATGGAACACCTGCTTTCTATTGATATCTCGGGTTAATATGGGTGAATCAACTAGCAATAGCAGGATGATGAAAGGTTATGAGCTCAATAATTGTCCTCGGGAGACGGGATTCCGAAAAGTAAGTGAAAATCCATTGGTGGCCCGGGGCAATATAATTATTTAAATTGGGTCAATTTTCATGCAATTGGAAAAATGATAGCCCATTCAGGAAGGATATCCATGTCGGACTATAAAAACGGAATATTTGGTATTTTGGTGTATGCACGAAACCAATATATATTTTTGGGGTGAAATGAACGAATATGTTTTGCTATTAAAACGCTGTCAGTTCTAAAACTTACATGAAAATTATACGTTGCGTTGGCAGAATAAAGCCGAAACAACTAAAATACCTGAAGCTTTCGAGTGAATGTGCGTGGCGCTCAATTTGCTTTTTCTTACTATTTTGCCTCATAAAACAGAAGGTATCCACTTTTATTCTCAGATATAAAAAGGTTGAATAGGGTCTCTAAAACAACTTAGTTTACGCTTAGTTGCAAAAACCTCTTTTCTGCAAACTTTATGTGTGCAAACTGAACTTGCGGTCATTTTACAAGACATATTGCCAGACGATTTTATTGCAAACGACGCATGACTCTCCAGAGACCAATTTTTTGACAAGGTTTCTTATTGTTTCTACTGATAATGTTCAAATGTAAATGTGCTAACACTGACTTGACTGGAGAGTAGTCCTGTGGTACTAGTGGTACAGCAAGACATTCCATTTTACTAAATCGTCCAGACAATTGTATAGTGTGTCTATACAAAATTTTATTGAATATTTTAAAATTTGAAGAGAGGCAGAAAAAGAACAATCGTCATCTCAACGGTGAGTTAATCAGTTTTCGTCGTTTTTTGTTTTTTCTGCTCCATACACACTTCGTTGCTGTTAATCCCCAAAGTTATAAATTAAAAATTAGAGACAAGAAGCGTGCAGAGTAGCAAAAAAACCAGTGTGGAGCTTTCAACAGCACTTCATTTTTATAAAAAACGCACTTGTTGCGGAAACAACGTTTTTCATGTATCCGCTTGAAACAAGCACTCTCCGCTGTGTATAATCCAATCGCAAGATTTTACAACGGACATTTTTATTACTTACGCCTGACTTTACTGGACAAAGGTTGCTGTTAGCTTTCACTTTTTTATAGTGGTTCCTGCCTTCTAATCTGATAAGGCGGAGGCAAGAATACCAACGCACTTTCTTTTGTTTTTTAAAAAGTTACTTGGGTTTTATAGAGGAAAGACGTGCCAGAGGAAATTTGCTACAATGAAGAAAACAGTAAAAAATGAAATGGTGTTTGTGGCCTGTTGTATATTTCTCAAGTAAAATAACTATAACAGTTTTAGGGGAACATTTCTAATTTTTATTTTCTTGTTGACGAAGCAGTCTTGTTGTACACGGTAAATATTATTGTTTGAAGACACTTATTGTTTTCACAGTTATTTCTTGATTTATATTTTCAGTAATTATTGTTTCAATATATTAGTATTATGAAATTGTTGATTGTTGGCGGATAAAGCGAAAGAAAATTAGGAGAAAGGAAACGGCTATATTGTTTCAAGAAAGTTTTCAAGAAATAAATGAACTGGTATTGTTATGACGATTAAATGCTATACATACCAGTTACTCAATTTGAAATAAATCTCAATCTATATTATTCAGTAATTTATTTATTTTCGCTGAACGCTTCAAATAAATAAAATTACGTTTTGCTGATCTTCTGGATCACTTTGACGGTGTTAAGCTAATTTTATTTCCTCGCATAGTAATGCAGAACAAACGTACACGTATGCGCTCTTAGACCAAGAAAAATTCATTTAGATTTAGATCATTATCATTCAAAGATTTAGAATTTCAGAGAATGAAATAATTCAACGTCACCCTGTTTGTGTTTGCGTTTACATTTACTTGCTTTACATTGGCAACTTATTCAAGTGCATTTTGTTGATTTCATTAAATTCCACTGCATAATTCATAGTATAAAATTGCCAGTCATTCGCTTTGCATTCTAGCTATTAGCAACATATAACAAGATAATAAAAAACTGCCAAAGAAAGTAAATTCTTCTATTTTCATTTTGAATGTCAATGCATGTCTCTAAAATACCAGGGGTTTACTCTCAAGGTTTTCTTTTGAAATGCTAGAAACTCATCTTTGCAATTATAATAGTACTACAGAAAGAACTGCACTGAATACATATGATATCCCGGTTGAGTTGCAAGCAAGCTGCTAACTTTAATGAAATGCCGCGGGTGGGACATCATCAGCTTAACAAAGCTTTCAACAAGGTTTTCTTAAGTGTGGCAACCTGCTGAGTTTCTAGCGTTATTAGGAAGTCAAGTGCTATTATTTTCAAAAATATATAATGCGCTTGATGCTGGACAATGCAACGGTTTTGTACAGATTCTGAAATGGTGGAGTTCTTCTCATATTTATTATACTGCGACTGCGGGTATACGTATTATGTAAAAAAATGGTTGGGGTCCTGTAATGTTAAATCGTTCAATAAAATCATCTGTCAGATGTTCAAGTCGTTACAAGCAACATATTATGTTCCAGTAATAAAACGATTCGTTTTAAACGAAAGATGATATCGTTCCTCCAAAAATGATTTGCTGGATATGTTTACCGGTATCCGTATGCCTCTCCTATAAATGTTGCTCAAATAGACAGAATGTAGGACAGAGAGCGCCGCGTTTGCGAACGCATTTTAATGTCATTAGAAAGCCTTTCATGATTACCATATTGCAAAATCCCCATTTTGATGCAATATAAATCTGATTTTGACAGGTTTTAAAACACTTCTACAAGAGCTTGTATGCCGATTGTTTATCATGCAAATGAAAAACCTATAAAATGCTACAAGGACTAAATTTGATTAAATAACTGTTAACGGAAAATCGATGAAACCAAAGTTGACACCTGCTCATCTCTAATGTCTGTACAATCTCTTTGTATAACTAATCTTCATTGCAAGACGTCCACAAAAAATCAAATGTAAATGATATGCGACCTCAAACTTGAACAACTCCTTGCTTTTGCAAACAGTATCGCGCAGGGAAGCGTCAAGTATGCATCATTAAGTCAGCTTTATCAGAATGCATCGCAAATGTATAAATCATTTTTTCGTTTTGATATTGTTAATTTTAAAATATGCATTTAATAGGAAGAATAAAACTTTGTTTTTCAAAATTCAAAAAGAGGTTTCCAGTATACTCTTTTATTCATTTCTCCCAATGAAACGAAAGTGATATAGTAGCAAGTTAAGCAGCTTGGCATAATAATTCCGCTATTTAGACATTTTTGGCTTTCCATCTCACTCCATTATTTTGTGGTGAGGAAGCATCTTACACTGAGGTTTTCGTGCCAAAGTATACATAATGTGAAAATCCTAGGGGAACTGAAACTTTCTCCGTATCTACGCTCACTCCATCATTTTTACCAAAAAAACACTTTACATTTTTGTCAGATGTGTGGCTGCAAACCACAAGGGAAAGAGATAATTCGCTTTTCTTTCTACTTTTCTCATGAAAATGTAACTCTGAAGTAATGAATTATACCGGTCAGCAAAAAATTATTCCGGAGCAAAGAAAAGGACCTCAAGCGCCCTTGAAATATTCTCGGCTTTTATTAAGAGCGGTGGAGTGAGGAGCTGATAAGTGGCTTTCTGGTTTTGACAATAACTCAACAACTCAGCAATGCATTTTGTGTGATTTGTATGAGTGCCCCTTAAACAGTATTTGATTGACTTCCTTTCGTTCTCATTGGTCATCTTCAGGTATTGATGAAGGGACGACTTAGCTTATTATTGAGAATAAATTGATTTTTATTTTTTTGCAACTATTTAAAATGCGGCGGTAAGACCCCAGTTGAGGTACAGAGCTCTACTGGGTAACTGATTTGTCACAAAATGTAAGAATTGTCGAGCGTTTTTGTGTTTTATGTGAATATATAAATAGTAATTTTATTTTTAGACGTGGGTTAGTTTAATACAATTTGGCATTTTTATGAAAAATTACACGCAATTCAAGTAAATGTCCTATTTAACTGAACACATTTATCTGCGCCATCAGCATTATACTGATCTAACACTGTTATTTGGTACTTCGATATGTGTAGAATTATAACAACGTATACATTACACAAATGTCTCAATTATTGCCAATGTTATTTTTAAAAGCTTTGAACCAACGATTTTTGCATACTTAATAATCACCTGTTTTACAAAAGTTTTCTGCATAAAACAATTTTACGAGTTTTGATGAATAACTTATAACTTTCCCCTATAAATCGTATTCACATATTAAGGCAATAAGTTGATGCCGTTTGCCACATTCAGGTTTTTAGTGCTAGATATTAAATGTTAGCAGATATGTTTTCTTTTCCACCTGAGTATTCCCAGATTAAATGCTAACGAAATGTCAACATTTAAATAACTGAAGAAGAAGTAAAGCATTAGCCATTACATTTACAACAAACTACAAACTAGGCTTTGTATAATGAACCATTGAAAAAAATTAAAGTGTTATCGGATACCGTGCAATTTCAACATATTTAACCAAACTCTACCAATTTTCTTTCCCATTTTCTTGCAAACCGTTTACACAATGCCAATCTTGGAGTTTAATTTTTTGTTTTAATACTGCAAAATGCTTACATGTTTCTGTAAAACTTCCGTTGTAGCACAGTCTACTAAAAGTAACGTCGTGTATTGTTCCATAATATGTTATTTACATCGTGTGAGCAATTTTTTCACCTTTCTGAGAAAATATTACAACTTTTTCAGTTCAGGGGAGAACCGTTTGTTTCTGGAATTTCAATCCATGTCTTAGAGCAACAGGCAAATATAAAAATACAAGGACGTGCGTTTTGCAGTTTTAAGCCACTTCACGGTTTGCCATGTGACTTTTTCAACGCATTCGTTGAAACCATTCCATCATTTGCATGCTTGCCTTCAGGATTGTGCCTCAGGTGGCATTGTTTTTCTGACAGAATAAAGATTGTCAATGTGTGAAGCAGAGATAAAGCTGTGGATGCAACACCTTTTGTTTTCCCACGATTGCGTATCTGGCTAGGGTACGCAGTGGGACGTAAAATAATTTATCGGCAAGGGAATTTTGCTTTTCTTATGCAGGAAAATAGCTGTAAAGTGCAAGTGAAAGTTGCTAGACACGATTGTGATAATTTTTATCCCAGCTGGTTTGTAGGGGTTGGTGTTCGTAAAATGTTTTGGGAAGTTGAAACTAATATTTGCGTGCATGCTTGATTTGCATAGTTTTGGTCTTTTTTCATTAATTTATGAAATAGTGCAATTTCATTAACTAAAACGTAACGATTTGTCCATGCTTGGTTTGCGTTTATTCACCTATTATGTTTCTCCTTCGTATGTAGATTGCAATTGTTCCAGAAAATTATCTTAGAAATACACTATGGCGCAGAAAGACTACAAAATTGGAGTACCCCAAAAACTAAACTCTCAGTAAAGGTTGTGTTTCAGAGTTCGAAAAGACGGACACGTTTATCAAAATAGTTCGTTTAATAATTTTTAACAATATTTTACAATTTTTTTTATATTTCATTGTGTTACATAAGCACACATCAAATTTAGATGAAAACTGCGTTTTCCGAAATTTCCTTATTGACTGTGACTAACTCTTTTTGCTTTCACCTGCACTTCTTTTCAAGGAAGGAATTTCCTATAAATTGAATTGCCGGCCTGAACGCTGGATAAGGAAGTGTTGCTGATTTTCTCCAGTGAAGATGTCCGAGTCTTGCTAACTCATAATCTGATCCTAATGTCAGTTTCCATAGTAAACCATCAAAAATCAAGTAAACTTGCAAATTATTTTATAGTAGAGAAGAACGCAAGCTATATGCAAGTCCAGATAATCCTGTGGGGTTTTTCAGGTAGTACAACCAAAATAAAAACTTTTGTAGTTTGACTACATATGTATGAATCTATATAGCAGGGATGAGTAAATCCCACCATTTTAATAAATCCCGTCCCAGTGGGAAAAAAGTTTTTCCCGGGAAAAAGTCCAAAATGTCCAAAAGTGCCTTAAATACACTGGTAAATGAGATATTGTACACATTCAATTGGTATCACTTTGCCCCATTTTAAAGGCTTCTTTTTGAACGAAAATTAAAGCTAAAGCTTAAATTAAAAGGAATCAGGCAGTTGACTGCAGAAAATCGCCCAACTTGGCATTGTAAACAGCAGCTTAGTATTATAATATTAGTAGTGTACTAGAAAATATAATATGCTCATCATTAATGGAAGTAAACTCCACCGGCACAAACACCACAATTATCGGCCCTGACACAACAATTTACGATTGGCATGTTGACATCATGTCAACCAGGATTTGAAACAAAACCGAAGAAGGTATCTCGGAATGACTGGGATAGACAGGACAGGGACAATGGTGGTGGTGGGGAGTGGTAAATTTAACACCAAGCCTAGTACCAGTCGGCCTTTAATGAATAACCAGATTTGGGAATTTGTGACCAATTGTACGGGAATTAGCTAACTGCTTTGAATTTTTAGATTTTACATGTCAAGGTCTCCAGCTAAGCTACGTTCATTATCGGCGAGTGTGCCTTGAATTAAAAAGGGCCTTGATTCCACGTTCCACTCCAATGAATGATAGCATTCGTTAAATGCACTTCTTATCATGTGATAGTCATGCCCATGTCTCGTGTTCAGTACGAGTTTGTTTGAAACTGATTGATTTTTTACTTAATCTCACTAATCAATTAACTCCGACTCTGACACAGACTCCTCCGGCAAAAGAACACAGATTTGTCTGGCACTGGCACAGCATTTCCCGATGTCGAATGATGTTTTGTATGCTAACTAATTTATTATTTTTTGATGCCGTTCTCCTTTATTTCCATAGCCTTTATTGAGTTTAAAACTGCTGTTGCTTGTTTTGTTAAAATTGAGTTTAACGCTTCTTTAAATATAACAGGGTTCTTCTCAATATGCCTCTTTTGCACTTTTGGACACTTGGATAGGGTAAGGTGGTATTTACCACCAACGTCAAGTGTATAATACCGTATTTTACCGGTAAAAACCGGGAAATGGGAAAAATACTTTATCCCACCTTCTCATTCCTGCTATATAGTAACAATTACCGGGATAAGAAAGACGCGCAAAGACACATAAGTTCTTCACATTGGTTACTAGCCTCTAATGTGTAATTTCGTTGATAGAACAAAATCTATTCATACAATTTGCAAGGTTCTTTGCCACAAATTGGTAAAGTAAATGCACAAAAAGGACGTTTAACGCACTTTGGTGAGCACTTTATTAGAAATTGATATTTTTGTAAAAATACATAGAGAAATAACCAGTTTCATTTCATGGAAAAATTGTGTCACTTGAATTGACTTCAATTATTGATAATTGGAAAATAAATAAGTGTCTGAATATAATTTATGACTAAGTTACTTCTTAAAATATGCAATATAGCGTTTCATTTTAAAATGTGTCAGTGCGTAACCGAATTATATCTATACTCTTATGCTCCATCATTGTTTTCGTAAATAATTTGTTGGCACTTAAACTATGCATAACAGCTTTAAACTATCTTTTTTGCTACTACGTACAAGCAGTGTTAAGAAAGGCCATTAACTATAACGTGAAATGTTCTGCCGGCAATACACAGCATTCATTACGCTGTCTTTTCTAGATACTCTTCCAGTTTGATCCAATGGCCGGTTATAAAGCTCACTCTCCAATATTCCATCTGATGAACATTGCTCCCACTCAGAATCGGTTAGTCTTTGCTTTTTTCCTCTTACAAATTCGCAAAGGGAATTGAGATCTCCAATTTAGAAAATTGGGGTCAGCCCATCTCGTTAAAGTAATGAGAGAAGGCTATTTTATCAAGTGCTCTATTTACTTCTTTTCTAATATATTTTACTGTAATTCAGCTTCATTCTGCAACTACTGACCAAAGAAAGCACAGTTGATGTAATATTGTCTGGAGAAAGCAATACAGCCAACGGTTGATGCTCAATTTAACTTTATATCTATTTTCGAGTGACGCGTGGAAGACCTGTGTATTGTGCACATAAAAACTTTTGAGAGGAAATTTTGTATGTTGTCCACCCTTTCAAATTCTCACTTGCTTTAGAATTTTGACCTGTGTATATCAGGACCAGTTTCCCTTCAAACCAACAATTTTGTTACACACACGCACTCTACCACACACATCTACTTGACTTTCCTCATTAAACGCTGAAAGATCTCACATTTCACCCAAAATTGACACCAGTCAAGCACTATCCTTTTCCAATTCTAAAATCTCTTCAAATATTCATTCATCTCCACTTACATTTTCAAAACAAATGCTTGCAAATTTGACATTTGACTGATGATGGTTTTCTCCTCTGCAGCCCGTGCACTATCGGCTCACTCCATTATTTGCATTATCAGCAGTCCTTTCTTTCTTGGCTCTGATGTTTAATGTAACACGCCTTGCCACTCTACTTAACTAAGCATATTCTCAGCAGGAGCACACACATAGTTCCTTCCCTAGTCCAATTTCTTTCTTGAAGCTTATTTCAACAAAAACAATTTTTCACAAAAGAAAGCGAAGAAAAAGCACGTAATAACAATGGCATTACATTAGAGGAAAAAATATTGTCCCAAGTTTCTTCTTTTTATACAAGTAGCTGTATTGTTATAGTAACAACAAGACAATGGTAATGCTGAGTAGAAAAACCTATTCAGTTTTGTCTCTTTTCTTGTTCATCTATAGATTCAACTATGCTTTTGTGTTGTTCTGTTTTTGTTTACATTTTCCCTTTCAGTAAACTTCTGCATTAGTACACCTTGTAGGTATTGTCGTTGAAAGAAAAAGAACAAGCTTGTCACTTCATTTGTTGTTCAAAAGGAACGTAGGACAGGTGAGAACATGAAATATTGTCTGGTTTGTTTACTGTTTGATTACTTGTACTGTCGTACAACCCAAAAAAATAAACGTAAAGTGTCATAGATCATAAAAGGTGTACGAGTAAGCGTTAAAAGTGGAGAAAGGAAAAATTTACAAAGGATTGAAATGAAAAGTTCCGAGTGGAAACTAATGACAGTGCAAATATTGCGCCAAAAATGTTTCTTGCAATAGGTTAGCGTCACTACGAGAAAAGAGTGCACATTTCGCAACAGTAACTGCTACAGATAAAGACAAAAACCTTTTCTGGCCATTTTTGAGTTTCTGTAGCGTCTTCGGATAGAAAACCTACGGGCGGAAACATTTCAAACTATTTTCGCATACCCTTCTACGCACGTGTCTGATTCACATTAAATACACAATTTTTAAGACAATTTAAGACTTTTTTTTCTATTAGTTTCCACAGAATCTCTTGAAACCCATTTTATATTTAATGCACTTTTCTCCACAACATTGACACTACTATGGAATAGTAACTATGCATTTTAAAGCATCTCTATTCTGGCGCATGCACACGTTGTCTAAAATTTGCGTTTTATGTTCTCATTCCATACACACCATACATACAATTTCTTCTCGTCTACATATAAAAAGTAATGTAATGTGTAGTAATGTTATCTCGTCAGAAAAAGGAAAGAACCTCCGGGGTACGCACCGTTGAGTGATGACACTGTGCACTGAAGCATAGCTTTAAATACCTCTTAACGTCACCAGTCACCACACAACAATGTTTAAAAGAAAGTAAATATGGAAAACTGGTATTCAGCAGGCTTTAATGTGTTCAATGAAGTGAAAATGGGAAATAAGCTGCAACATTTTAATTTCACAAAGGAAACCTATTGTTCAGGTGGGAAATTCGAGAATAACACGCAATGGAACATTGCGTTGATACGTAGAGCACAGGTAATATATTCAATGTGCAATATATAACTAGTGTCTTGGAGTTTTACTAAAGTTTATTATAAAATACATTTATTTTTTAAGTTCTTAAAAACGGTAAAATTTCTATTTGAGAGTTCACAAAACCTTTTGCTGAATGTTTGTTACTGAAGTTCTATATACGATCCAGATCCGACTGAATGAGAAATCTAATAACTTAAATACACACCAAAGCGCAATAAAATATTAAGATTGTCTCTAAGCTACCCCCTAAATTTGGTTGAATTTTACCTCCATCCCTCGACCAGTGAACAGGTATCTGAGTGGCTACGCACGTGCTACGCTGAGGAAAAAACGCACAGAGTTGTTATGTGAGTTTTTCATTTTCACTCAAATTAACCTCGTTAATTATGAGTAAAAAAGATGTGTGGGGTTACTTAAACTACTGCTTTGTTTTCAACATGAGATGTTTGGTTTACTTACTTTGTAAAAAGACTAAAGACTAAAAAGATAAGCCAAATATGTTATCGATGAATTTAAATTTTAATAGCTGAAGTACAAATACAAATTCGAAAAAGGTCTCACAGTGTACTAATCTGTTACAAATATATGGCACCATAAGTTAAAAACTAAAAAAATGCCGTGAAAATTTTACAAAAATAAAACTGTTGATAAAACGTCTAAAAGTCAAAACTGTATCAGTCCTGATTGAAAATAATACTTGCATAACCACGAAAAATTTAGATCTAAAACACGAATGCTTTGTTTTTAAATTATAAAGTCTTCGACCTCCTGGCTTGCCTCCTAACACGATTGACTTACTTTCTCGCGTGGAAATACGAAAAACTAATCTACCGGACAACAATGTCTGTATCTTCAAATAGTCAAGTCAAGCTATGCAGAACGGCCAGCCCGTGACATACAAGTTTTGGTAAGTACACTACGAGCTTTCTATTAAAAAATGATGTCTAATGTTCTTTCTTGAAGTACAAGATACAATTACAGTATTCGCTACAGCCTAATACAATAATTCCTTGCTGCTTGTTGAATTGCAACGACGAGAAAAATTAAATAAGCAGGAATACCTTCTTTGCTTAAGATTTTTTCGTCTTTTAGCTTTCTTGGTTACTTTCACTTCACTTTCCGTTCATCTTTTCCAGGAGAAAAATGTAAGTTTGCAAATTACAAATTTAGAGTCGTATTTCTGCATTGGCGAGAAAAAGACAATTCGGGTATAAGTAGTAATGATATAATGTAACAACACTATATACTTTACCCTTTTGCGTTTTTTGTTATACTTTTGTTGTAATTGTTTGCTGACATTTTAAAAGTCGATTGTTTTAAAAACAGTGCTAATATTATAGCTTGCAAGATGTTCCAAATACCATACTTACATTTTCATTTTCTTTTAAAATATAAAAGAAATATTGGGTTGTGTTAGAAAACTGTAATAAGGTGCATGTACATGTCTCGGCGTAGAACTTTAATGTCAGGAATTTTAAAACACGCAGGAATGGTCCAAAAGGAGCAATCTGGTAATATAGAGATTATTTCTCCTCTAAGCTTTACTTAACCGGAATTCAGGTTATACAAATACCAACATATTCCACAATTGTAAAAAATTGACAATCTTGGTAAACTAATAGAGTACTCTGACTGAATACAATCTACGTTTTCGTACGAAGAAATTAACGATAAAATTAAGTATCGTTTTCACGTCATTTTACAGCGTCCTTTTAACCTTTAGTTTGCTCACTGTTGTTGACCACGTATTTCACCTTATGAATAGCCATACAGGTACAAAGAGGGCTAGCTGATTACAATCTGGCTTTTGTGTTTTAAAATCGATACACTTTTATTCGTTGTCTGAATGCAAGTTGGAAGAAGAAGACACTATTGAGGAGAAACATAATATATTGCTTCTGTTTTTTCCATAAAAGTGTCATCGGTCAACTGTCAAACAAACACAGGCTTATTACAGAGCAAAAATATTACGGGGCTACGTTTATGACTTTTGTGAATCTGACGGTGAAATATGGAGCTTGTAACAGTCTACAAGTGCTAGTCTTACTGGATACTGACGTAGGAAAAGTGTGTGGGTGGTTTAACAATTGACTTTGAATGCGAATCAATAGCTTGTCTGCAAAATTTTTAAGAGGATAATCGAGGAACATAACAATGGTGCCAAAACATGAGTGGAAATTACTGGCAGAAGATATAACTTTGCATATTATTTTACGCCCACACTAATGCTATCATTTCATTAAATTTTAATAAAAAGATGCTTTGTATTCGTGAGAACAAGCAAGCATCAAAGTGTTATGCTGCCATTACCGTATTTATCCTTTATGCTATCTGAGTGCTGGCAAAAGAAATAAGAAAAAAATATTGCGGGATGGAGCAAATTCCAAATGGTAGGATTGATCTCCGCTTTTAGTTGATTTCACTAGGAGGAAAATGACATAATGTAGGCGATTGATGGAAGACGTGGAAATAAAAGTGAACTCCAAAAAAAGACGAAATCACATATTGTAAATTAAACTTAACACTGATTTCGTGACTTCCTTTGGGTTAAATTTAGCATTGAAATAACTACAGTGTATTGCGACGAACCATCTAAATTAACAGGTTGTTAACTGGTTCAACCTTGTTAAGCAAGTGGCATCAAACTGCACCAAATTTAGGTTAAATGAAAATAAATACGAAAAATTACAAAACACGTTATATCATAACGCTGCATTATTTGGATTTTCCCGTCCCAAAAAACCTCTAACATTTTAGCAATTCGATGATATTTCTACGCTACTTTCATCCTGCCTGCCGGACAACATTCTTAAGCATACCATTACATAATTTTCAACAACGTAATCCAATAATTTTCTCTTTTTGCTGCTTGCTATCCTACTACTAACAAATACAAAAATAGTCTTTCATTTTTTCCTCTTCGGTTCTCGAAGCTTTCACCTCCACTTCACGTTCCTCTCATCTCTTACTTTTTCTTTTGTTCCAACTGTAGCAAGGAAGAAAAAAGCAGGTTCATGAGTTTGATTTTTATTTCCAAATGTACTCAGTACAATGATACTTGAGCAGTTTTTTTTTCTGGTAGGGGTAATAATAAAATAAAGCGCACGAGAACATGACACTCACTTTTTTCACTTTTTTGTTCTGGTAGCTGTTGTAACTTCTTTGTTTGGGATTTAATATACAGCGCGCAAATATATATAAAAGCGCATGATAGTCAGAATGCTGTACTGAGAGAAAAAGGGAAAAAACCAAGGTGACATTCCGGCGTATTTGTATTTTCTTGAGAAACATGAAAACGAAACCGTACTGTACTACAAAGGTTATAGCAAGTGCACATTATGTAATGCGGCTAGTATCTTTTTATGACAACCCGTTGTGTGGAGTCATGGTGAAACGCAATGACATTAGGAGTGCGATGGGCGGCGGATTATTGACAAAATACGGCCTTTTATAACTGCTACAAATCCTGTTGTTTTGAAACGAGATTTGATAGGAACTGAACACTGTTACAAACTGACATTTCGATGCTGCATGTAAAAAATTTACAACTTTTTAAGTAATATGTATATTTGGATAAGTATTAGTGCTTTTATTTTTGATCAAAGTCATTACAAGTCAAACTCAACCAACAATCAAAGCTTTAAACTTATAACTAAACTAAACTCGAAGCATTTCGAAATTCAAAATTTTATTTTAGTAGTGGCCGGATAAGTTAATTTTATGACAGCACAAAGCTTGTTGGTTTATTGTCACAAAACAAAAACAAACTGCTTAATTAATTGTCTTAATAAGTTTAAGATTTAAGAAAAAGATTCTCAAAGCTTATCGAAAAAGAAAGCAATACTGTTCGTAGAAAAGTCAAGGAAGGACTATGGATAAAATATACTGGACGGACAATGAATAAAAACAATGGTCAGTCGGTAAAACCTGGTTGGACTCACATCCTCAGGAAAAAATTTTTTGAGCATCGGAAGAAAATCAAAAAGCGCCCATAGATACATGCTTCATCAAGATCTAAGGAAAACATAATTATTTTTGTGCATAATAATATTATCAACATATCCCTCTCCGAATCCATTTCTTTGTTATGCTTTTGCCCTGATGAAGATGACCGTTTGTCGTTGAAAGCTTGGCGTTTGAATAAAGTTTTTACCACTAAAAATCCCGTTTTTATCGTATTATTAAAAAGATTCTCATATTTTTCCAAGATACAAGATGTATTCGCACCAAACCTAGCGCTTTTCTTAAGTTATTTCGACTTCAGTAAGTAAAGAGGGTGAAAGTGATTACCCGTGATGGCTTTGCTTACTTGATTCATGCGAGTAATCGCCTCTCAAGTTTTCTCAGAATAACCTTCTCTCACACAGTTTAAGTTGAATTAGAGTTATCGCCAAAATCTCCTGCGATTTTATTGCATGCAATCAAAAATAAAGTCATTTCGTTATACCAGGACCTATGAACCAAATGTGCTGGAGCATTGCTTGTAGCTGGTTGGTGGGTGAAAGAAGAATTCCTACTAGAACCTGAAACTCGCTTTAGCTTTGGTAAAGCAAACTTGATTAACTATCTTTGGTCATGCAACATTATCTGCTGGAGCGTTTAAGTGACTTTAGTTCAAGTATGAACCGAGTTTCACACCAGAATACTCAACCGCTGACTTTTAGGCATTTACACATTTAATATGAAAAATCGTGGTAATTTCACGGCTGCAAAACAAAAAACGGAATCGGAAGTGCTATTCAAGTCAACAACTAAAGTATACTGAAGTGATTGCGCCAACAAATTTGTTAGAATATCTTTTTTATTTTTTATTTATGTGTTTACAGTCTAATACCAATTGTGATTATTGTTAATTTTTTCCAATTCTGAAGTTTTTGATTTCAAAGTTTAAAAAACTCTAATAATTTCAATTTGAAAATATTTACCGTCATTTATAAAAATGATTTAACTCACAACGTCATTGTTAGTTTTAGATATCTAAGACTAACAACAAATCGTATAAGAAAGTCAATAACCAGCACCAAAAATCGAAGTTTTGTGCTAAAAATGTACACAATAATGCACAAATATATTAGTAGTCAGGACTTTACACAAAAATAAAAACTTTTCATTCAAAACTGTATTTGACAACATTCCCAGATAAACCTCCCTGCTTTCAGGATTTTCCATTACCGCAAAATATCTTTGTACCTGCCAAACCACAACCACTGTCATTAACACCACGTTCCACAAGCTTATGTCTGTTCCTACAGATTTTTCTTTTACTTTAAAATACAAGCAAGAATACAAGTTTACACCCCAAGTTTACTTTTCAGATGAATAACAAGTTCCTTGAATCAGAATAATCCAACCAGAAAAAATCAATACTGGTTTAAGGATTCACTCTCGGCTAGTTCAAGTGGAGCTATTGAACTCTATGGAATTGTATACACAGTTTGTTGAGATTGAGACACTCCGCCAAAGTCAATTCAGCAGTCAATCTATTCCCTCATGTGGAAATTGTCGGTGAAAAACTCTAGTGACAAGTTTAGAAGAACCATTGAGATCCAGCCGGTTTTCCCCACTTAGTATTCATGGCTATTCAGAACAAAACTTGGTGGATTGACACAACTAGTACATAAAACCAGGTTTTTGTATTGCTTTCCTGAACATCTTGTCTATTGACCTTTCTGAATATATCATATATAAAAGAGAAACTTCCGCCTTCCGTCCTGAATTGAAATCTTGGCTTTTCTACTTTGTGGAGGATATTTGAACTGCTGCTGCTAAAGTGAAAGTCTGTTGCTGTTGTTCTCGCCTTGCCTACCATGCGCTGATCTCCGTTGTGGGCAACCCAACTGCAACTTATTTTTTCAAAATGAAAGCTAAAATAACCCAAATGTTTAGAGCTCTGAAGTGCATGAGCTTGTCACACAACTTATTTTCTTCTTACATACTTGCTTCATAAAAAGGATGATATCCACTTTTGTATCAACACATAAAATACTTTAACATAGACCTTCAAACAACTAGATTTACGGTTAGTTGCAAAAAACCCTCTTTTCTGACAACATATTCTTTGAAAAAGGAAACTGTGGTCATTTTCCACCCAACCCTACAAGAAATGTTGCCAGACAATTTACAAACGTCGTTTGACTCTCCAGGGTCTTATATTTTGTCTAGTTTTTCTCCTTATGCTGATCTGATAATGGAGTGGATATGTGCTCAAACATACTTGTCTTGAGTTTTACTGCTGTAGCATGTCAAGATACTCTATTCCAAGTATTCTACCTATGCATAATATGTGTGTTAAATTCTATTGAATATTTAAAATTCTAAAAATGGTTTCATGAAATAAAATCGTGAAATAGAATTCTGATTGTCTACCGGAAAGCTGTTATAATACCAACTGAGTCTGGCCGAAGAAAGTAAATAGAGGCTAGTGCAGTTCAAAACCAATCTACCATAGTACTGGCCTCATGCATCATGTACATGAAAACTCATGGCATGTAACTTGGTCATGTCATGGCATGCCAAATTACATGACATGACATGGGGGACTGCTACATGACCCATTACATGACATGAATACTAGTACATGACATGAAGTACATGCATGTACATGCATGTAAAAACAAGGAAGAAATAATTGACAAATTAGTCATTAATCAGTAGTTTTTTTTTAGATATTCTTCACTTTAAATGAAATAGAAGTAATTATTCTTATATTTGAAAGGTTTGTAAATAGTAAAACTTAGGAAGTAAGTTAGACTTTACGTTATTTTTATAACACAAGACACCCAAAAAACCTTCAAAATTTTGAAAATCCTTCCATTTAAAAATAAATTTCATTGTTCATGTACATGACCATGTACATGCATGTACATGATACATGACATGACATGAAGCTTTAGTACATGAAGCAGTAGTTGACATGACATGACATGGGGATTTTAAAATGAAAATGCCATGAAGAAGATTTTTTGTACATGACATGGCATGAGTCCAGCACTAATCTACCACCTGCAACCTCTTTGGGGGTATTGCCTTTATTGTTTTAGTGGAAGGAGTTTGTATTGTCGTTTTGTATTGGTTACAGCTATAAGCTTACTGTTATTTTGATCTGCTCCTTATTTACGCTTGAAAATGTTTATAATTTTATGAGAGTTTATAAAATGTTATATTATTTACGTGGATGTAACTTAAGGTTTGGGTCTTTAACACGTCAGGAATTTTTTGTTTAGTGGCTTCCGAGAGTATTTGGGGTGTAGGTTAAACAATTCGTTTTTTTCGGTTTACGTATTTATTTTCAACAACGTATTTTAAAAAATCCATTTCGGTTCAATGATATACTTTTAGAATATGAAGTTCACTAGGAAATACATTTTCATAAAACATTACCCCTTCATTTTTCAGTTATCATAGTTACCAATACACTTTCACATTTCCAGTAAGGATACCTATTAATAGCAGCACGTTTGTGAAGGTCGTATAATATGCACATTACACATTTCCATCCACTATACAATTTTTTTCTTAAATAAAACCGACAAAAAAGCATGCATGATTCACATACTTTTCCGGTATCTTCACACATGATTACCATACCTATCATCAATTCTCAGTCTTCTTCCCGTCCCATAAAAACTTTGCCACTCGTGGTAACTCTTTCTCTGCGTCGCATAATAAACATAATAAACTTGAAATACTGCAAGCGTACTTACATTTTTACTTAACTTCCCATTTTCCCCCTTTATCATGCATTCTAATGTGTTACTACCAGCATATTTTTATGCATTATTTCCCCTACACCTGCAGTGCTCTTAAGCGTAACCCCCTGCACAAAAACATTTTACTTTCTTTCTTACCAAAACGTCCATCATCTAACCTAACGTGGTGAATTTTTACACCCCTTTTTTTGCACTTTACTCACGTACAAAAATGTAATCTATAACTTTATTGCCTTCTCTGATGATACATAAGTAAAAACGCAAAAAAAAATTTGGAGTATCATAAAACTGCATAATGTGCACATTGAATGAAACTAGTTTTGTTGAAGCCGAACTTTTTGTAGATGCTTAAATTTTAACTTGAAATATTTTTATTCTGTATATTATCAGCATCTGTGTCTGCAACAGCTAAACCTAAGTAAAAGCTACGTAGCAAGAATCAAAACAGTAATTCCTGGGTCAAAACTAATATTATTTTTGGTCTCTTCTTTGCTCCTCCAAAAAAACTTTCTCTTTTATACGTTTGAGTGGAACTAATTGAAGGGTAAGCTGTATTCGCTGCACTACTCAGGATTTCCGCTTGAGTACCTCTTTAATTTTAATCTTTTTTCAACAGCGGTATAGTAGAAAGGCGTTCCGGAAGATTAAGAACATGCAATAGAGTAAAGTGTGTGTAGGTTTGAATTTGAGCACAATATACCGCAATACAGACATTACAAGTTCTACCATCACTACCACTGAACAAGAAAGTCAAACTGAAATGAGAAAATTCAAAGTTAGGAGATGGAGACAAAACAAAGCTAAATTGAATCATGGGCTTGGCAAAAATCGTAGATTATTCGCACTTTATATGTATTATGTATGTACGCGCCCTTATTTCTGGAAAATCTTATGAAACTTTAAGTTTGAGATTCTTTCAGAAATCCACAAACGGCATATTGGATCTTCAAAATAGTACACATTAATGTTTTATTACCATAGATATAAATTCCCTTGTATTCAAATATTTTTAAAATATTAAATCTAAAAAATTTGGCATTTGAAAGTGTTTTGTAAATTAAAATTTGTTACGATATTTTCATACAATTAGCAGATTTCAACAATCCTACACCTTACTTACAATTCTCTCCTTTCCAATTACAATCCCCTACACATTGACCACCTTACATTTCCCTATAAATATGGATTTGTCTACGTAAGGTCAATTATAACATCAAAACCATAATTGTGTAGTGTTTATTGTTGTGGTCCATCCATCTTTTAAAAGCTTTCCTTTTAGTAAATATGTTTTCTTTGAACGTGATGAATATTGAATATATACGAGCTTTAAACAAAATGTATCAATCTATCAAAAAGCTGTTAAAAATGGGCGTAGTAAGCTGTACTCAAAACATGTAAGTCAGTGAACCTAATCAACCCAACTAATTTATCATACTTTAAGACATGTTTATTACGCATTATATGTTTTGTGCGTGCGTTGGGCGACACTCAACAGCCACTTTTATTTTCTTTCTGATGTACAGCAACACCTCCACCAATGATTTTTTTCTAGCTGAGATTTTACAATCGGTTTTGGGCTTGTCGTACATTCCAATATGTGCAAGCTTGGAATCCATTTATTTTTATTGAATTAAAAAACGATTGTATTGTTGATTCGTGCCGTTCTGTACGAAGATTGATTACCTGTAATATTTTTGCCTGTAAACTTTCACGCGTACAATAACTGCAGGTTGACATTCCAAAGCAGACAAACAGAATTTATAGTTAGGTCGGGATAAAAAATCCATTGAAAGGTGTTGAACAAAATTTGCTTGCACTACGGTTTTCGATAGCGTACTGAGCATTTAAAAGCAGGAGAACCATTTTTCCCTACTTCTAAATGAATTGTATTTTGCTGCGTTGCCTGCACAAATTTTCAAGTGTTGTTGATCATTAATATAGGAACGCGTAGAATTTTGATAACAATTTGGACAACCGATGGTCAGCACTGCTAACAAAATAAATAGGAAACAGTATGAAAGTTTTTCACATCCTAGTTATTAGTTTTTTTTCGGCGTTTTGGTTTTATGGTTTTTGTGGTGTTGTCAATTTCACCTGTCCTCTCCAAAACATTCAGCGGGTTTGAACAAAAACAAGAGAGTCGGTTAGTTATGCAGTTGTCACCGCAATAAATAAATGGACGGAAAAGTGTAGAAAATGGAGTGGTAAAAAGCTTGGTGTACAAGTCCATGCATAAAGCAACAGAACAAGGTTTGTGATATGCTGAGAGTTTAGCATGTAAGTCTTGGGCATTTTGGTTTCCAGTTTAAAGTAAATGTTCTCTTGTGCAAAAATAGCTTGGTTGGGTGGTATGGAGCTCATGGTCTCCAGCTCACCTTGTAGCCAAGAAAGGTGTGCTGGCTCAAGTTTTAAGGTGGAGTGAAGGAGGCTCATGGTTTGGGCTTTGCAGTGCAAGTCTGAAGTTTGTTGAGTAAAGTCCTTCTCATTCCAACAGTTAGCTTCCGCTTCTCAGGCGGTCAAATGCCATTTTCCTTTGATCTAATTAGTGCTGTCAATCAAACCGAAGCAGAACAATGGGATTCCAAGAAAAAATATTGCTCCGAAGGAAGTTTCAAGAAAAGTGGAAGCTTGCATATACCTTCCTATGCTAAACTTTGTTGTTGTTAGATAGTTGATTTCCGGCTACGTATAAATGCATTGTTGAGGTGCGAAACAGGTTGATGGTGAAGGTTGGCTTCCAGTATGCATTTTTGCAAAAATGCATTTATACGTAGCCGGAAATCAAATATCTAACAACAACAAAGTTTAGCATAGGAAGGTATATGCAAGCTTCCACTTTTCTTGAAACTTCCTTCGGAGCAATATTTTTTCTTGGAATCCCATTGTTCTGCTTCGGTTTGATTGACAGCACTAATTAGATCAAAGGAAAATGGCATTTGACCGCCTGAGAAGCGGAAGCTAACTGTTGGAATGAGAAGGACTTTACACACCAAAAGAAGCAGCTCAAACGTATTATTTTTGTACTTAGCTCATAAAAGAAAATAACAGGGTGTAAGAGAAACTCTCTACGGAAACAGGAAAAAAGAAGAAGCACACGTGAGCACCCAGCTTTCTCCTAAATTTATGTATTAATCAAGCCAAAAAATCTCGTCGAGAAATTAAAGCCGAGCTGTGCTGACATTTGTCCCGAAACGCTTTTTCATTCTCGCTACATTTTTGAGACAAGCCTAAACCAAAAGAAGAAACAAAAAAGTATTACCTGTGCAAAATATAGAGTGTATGTTTTCTTGATGGAGTGTTTTCGTCTCACCTTAAAACATGAAAGCGCGGTTTAAAATCTAGACGAACTTCAAACTCACACCGTTATGCTTACACAAAGGCTTCTGAAACCAGCACATAATACAACACCCATTCAATTTAGTCAACAAGATTACTACAGCGTAACCAGCTTATATTCAGTTGATTTTTTTTGTTTGGATGATCTAGTGAATGACTGATAAAAATCACAAAAAATTTTGTGATAAAGTGTTTAACTTAAACACCAGAAGCTTTTATATTATGTATAGTGTGGGTCAACCATATGGCAGATCTGTCCAAACTCTGTTAAGGTTGCTAGTTGTTGATTAAGTTGGTTTTTTAAAAAGATCATGTTTGACTTTTTCCAGTTGAAATGCGAAAAATGTGAATAAATTGTTTTTCTTAAATACCATGTGCTTAGTCGGTACAATATCTGGGTTTTTTAAATAACGAAAAGAATACCAATGTGTCATTAGGTGCATGAAGAATGAAGCGCCTACACGCTTGGATGCAAGAAATAAAAAAATTCTAAGAAACAGAAAGTGTATACGCTGTTTATTTGCATTTATTTTGTATTAAGTTGCAAAACTTGGATCCGAAGTGTTTATGCATGGTGAACTTAAGCGGCTGCCCTTTAGTTCAAGTGTCGTGCCAACTCCAAGGCTACCCAAATCTTTTACGAAGCACTTTAAATCTTTCCGGCTTGTTCACGTCACGTTTCAAAAGTTTTCTGAATTCACATTAAAACCTGACACGAGATTAAAAAAAGACTAAAAAAACTAGCACACAACAATGCCAACAGAAGTCACACAAGCGAAACAAAAACAAAAGTTTTAAAATGTAATCCCATCTTGTTACCGACGTTCGACTAAAGAGGTTTTGCAGAATGCCAGAAATGTGTGCAACTCCTTGGCAGCATTTTGCACAAATCTTTCTAGACTGTTATACTTCCCAAGTAGCATTTCCAGACAAAGTCTAAGTTGTGTTTTAATTTCTCTTTGCCGAAATCTCCGGCGTAAAGTGCAAGTAACTTAAAAAGTCAATACAATTTTCAAAGCAACAACTTTCCCAAAAAAATTTACAACTTTTGCCCCTAAATCATTCAAAAACGTGATCCATTTTCCTAGAATGGTTCAAATATTGACAAATCTTAACCCACAACTAACTTTCACAAAACCAAAAACTTTCTATTTATTTACATAGCATACATTTTCTATTTCTTTTTTTTTATTTTCCACAGTAATGGGCAAACTGCACAGTGTTTGTGCCATCCTGCTAATAGCTCCTGGAAACCCATTCGACCTGGGCAATGATTGCCTCTATGCTATCATGTGGTTCAAAGAATACGAAGAGTTCTTCAGCTACATACCTAAATATCGGCCGCCTATTTACCTGCCTCCGTGGCCGGCAAAAACGTGATCGCAAGTTGTTCAAATATTTGCAGTTCTGCGACGGTACAAAAACATCAGTTAAAATGGGTTTCCACTTCGACCAAAAAGGTGTGTTCGGCAAGCCGGAAATGTAAATAGAGGGTTCAATCCATTATTTTCTCATCAACTGTACACTTGTGTCAACATTACATGGATTAATCAAACCAAACATGATGGGAAACGTTTTTGTATAATTTGGCGGGGGGATAGTAAAGCAATCCTATAGTTATGGATTAGCAAAAGTTTGCAGGCGGGGGGAATCGAACCCACCGTCTATCTGAAAGGCCCAGATCGTTATACCACTATACTACGACTGCAACTTATGCTAATCTCAGTTTCAGAAGGGATAATGTCTCGCTGCTTGATTACCTAATTATTATGACGCATTACTTATACTAGAGCAGCTCGACATTGCTATTCTGGTTGACGAGTTGCCACACGTCACTACTACCCCCTTTTGCGGCGAAATTCGGAAGTAATTCGAAGATAATTGTCTTTGTTTTACGCGTAGGTATTTATTTCTCAGAAAATGTCTTTGTCATTTTTGGGAGCTTGGCTGTGGCTATGTGAAGAGGTACGCGGTCTTGTTTTGTATCTCCACCAGTTATGGATTAGCAAAAGTTTGCAGGCGGGGGGAATCGAACCCACCGTCTATCTGAAAGGCCCAGATCGTTATACCACTATACTACGACTGCAACTTATGCTAATCTCAGTTTCAGAAGGGATAATGTCTCGCTGCTTGATTACCTAATTATTATGACGCATTACTTATACTAGAGCAGCTCGACATTGCTATTCTGGTTGACGAGTTGCCACACGTCACTCTATTCGGGAAGTTTCCCCCACTCAAAAAATAGTACAGAGTAAAAATAGTTAGATTGGCTCCGCATGAAACATCCACATTAATTCCGGATTTTAGTTCTAACAGAGCCGCGTTTACAAATAAAGAGTGGGCAGTGGTCAAACTGCGCAAATAGATTTGCAAAATGAAAGTTGTAATAAGAAAACTGACAGGTTCCACCGTAGCCATTGTATCGCGCATTTATCTTCTTTCAACAGAATGTAGATAGCGGCTGATTACTTGATCAATAGGTGACAGGTTGACCATTGGGATAACAAGAATTTGGTCAGTTTGGTTTGGTCAACAATGGTATACTCAAAATATTACGTAATTTGCATTCGGACAATTTCTAGCCCTTTACTGTGATCTACAGATTGGCGTTGATGATGTCACTGCAGCCGCTATAAAAAGCCAGAAATAGTGTCCGCGTTCACACACAAAAGCACAGCGACAAAAAATGAAAGTAAAAATATTAAAACGGCTTTCATGTAATGCCGGGCAGCTGATTGTGAAAGGACTCATTCAACTTCACAATTTCCCCTTTTAACCTAGCACCCACTCTGCGGAACTTACATGCAGTAAAAAACCTTAAAATGCGGACTTATTCATAACGCATTACATTTCCTGCACGTAAATGACCATTAAAAGCTATTACGCTATCACGTCCTTCCATCTTCTAGAATCTTTTTGCTGGATTTGGAAGCCACATAAGCAAAATGCAACAATCATGCCCAATAATCCTTCAGTTAGATGGGTAAACAGTATTTGCATGCATTACGTTTTTTGTCACCAGTGCCATGAACAAAGCAGCTCACCATTATAAAAAGCTCACTTTCTGAAATAGAAAGCCATAAAATTTTAAAAAAATGCACTGCAACACGCCGCACAACCCAGTCTGCTTTCCTTACACTCTCCAAGTGTGAAGCAACTCCAGAGGCAGGATTAATTGAGCTGTGTTGGGTACATGCAGTGAAATGTTAAAACCCCAAGAAAGCTTGCTTATGGGAGGAAGGAGAGCCAGAAAGCAGAAGTGTCATTTTTTGTGTTGCCAAGTGCGTAGAACAATAGCAATGTGTGTGTGTGAGTCCAATTAAGTGAACATGAAAATGGATCAACAAGAAAATTTGGAATGAAAAACAGAAAATTGCTCCGGCCAACAATATTCCAATGCTTCTGCTCCAGTTTAAGAAAACACACCACTGAATTTAGTTATTAATGTACGCATACACAGCTACTACAGCATATGCTTTTATTTTCAGGGCAATTTACAAGTTTAGAAAACCTGCAGTTGGCTTTTATGGAACACTAAGCAATCTAATTATGAATAGTCTTGAATTGTATTGGACTGGAGGTACAGAATAGGCTACTACCATATTGTGAGCAGGTGAAAGTGACCGTAGGTTTTGATGATTCGACAAAAAGGAAAGCGAAAAGTTTAAAAAGGTGTTTAGTGTGATGCCGAGCAGCTGATTGTGAAAGATCTCATTAGATTTCACACTTTCCCCTTTATACCTAGCAGCCATTCTGCTGCACTGCAGTGCACTGCGAAACCTTAAAAACGCGCACGGTTTATTCATTACGCATTACATTTCCTGCACGGAAAAAACCATTAAAAGTTATTACACTATGATATCTTTCCATCTTGTATAATATTTTTTGTTGAATTTGGAAGCCATGTAAAGTAGAAATGCAACAGGCATACGCAACTTTACAGTTAGGTACACCAGTTGTTTTGCACCAGTACGAACAGTTAAGAAGATCAACATTATATGATGAGCTAAGTTTCTGAGTGAGAAGAAAAGCCACGAAAGTAAATAAAAAATGCTAAGCTGTGCACTGTAAAAAGTAGTACATCCCAGTCAGCTTTCTTTTTTTTTGCTTGTCTGAAGCAACTCCAGAGGCAAGATTAATTGAGCTTTTGCTGGGTATGTGCAGTGAAACGTTAAAATAGACTTGAAAGCTTGCAAGCTTGCTTATGATAGGAAGGAAAGCAGAAAAGCAGAATTATTCGTTTTCCCTTTCATTCATTTCTTGTGTAGCGAAGTGCGTAGAAAAATAGGAGTGTGAATTTTATTCCTGGAGGAATCCGATGAAAAAAATAGAGGAAAGTGTTGGAAATGAGTTGTTGCATGGGTAGGAAACTTATTTGGTGAGGGAATTTCATATAAAGTTTTAAAAATAACGTAGCTGTAAGTAAAAATGAAAAGAAATTACGGATAGTTGTAAAAAGTTTGAGGAAAATAATTTAGTTTAAAATGTTGTTTAAAAATTAATTATAGCGTTAATATATGAACAATTCTTTATTTAGATGAAAGAGTCAGTCCAGACGTGAAGTGAGTCGAGAAAAGGACGTCGAGATTTATAAAATCCGCCATGACTGTAATGACACCAATCCATCTGCTATAAGTTAATACTGTAGTGCAGCATTTAAACTTATTTGGTCGTCGACTTTCCGCTATTTTAGATTTGCCCAAAGAAGGTCTTAAAATCAGCGGCAAAATCCAAGTTGAATACGAAACCACTAATAAACTAATAACTTAATTTAACATGTAGTGACTAACAAAAATAAAAAATAAAGGACATATTATGCTTTTTGGTTTATTCCCCTATCAGTAAAACACCAATTTACTACTCTGCCTAATTGGTTATTCCTACTTAGCAAATTGTCTAGGGGAAAGAAATGAATGAAAATGAATTTTTAAAAAAATTGGTCTCTGGAGAAAGCCTTTTAAGTTACATGCATACTGCTACATTATCGGAATTACGTGATATTTTGTTCTGAAAGACATGTGTGAACATTATACATTTCCCCTTTTTTTCTGTTGTTTTAGACTGAGCATGGTGTAAATGCCATAAAGCCCTGTAATCAAACGGATTGGCAGCTGCCCACATATTTAGAGGAAGAGCAGTCCGGATCTACGAACTGGCATTGACATGGACGTTCTTTTTTATCAGTCTACGGTGTTATAGTGTTATCACAGCAGAAAATGTAACGTTTTTTCTTCAGGGCGATATCAAACGTTAATGCAGTTTCCTGGTCTTCCCCCACCACAAAGTGTAAATTTTGGAGACATAGAAAAAAGTGTGGATAATCGGGAGAAATGGAATAAATAGTGCATATCGTCAAACAGTTTTTATTGAAATTTGCATGTGGTTTATTTATGTACTCAAACTTTCTAAATATTTTGTATTCTAAATATCTTTTGGCAATGAATAAATAAGCAACATGAAATTCCAAGTTTTGACAGTTTCAATAAAGTTTATTTCTCAAAACACGATTTAATTTTTTAAAAATTCCGTTAAACTGATCATTTAAAATATACACAAATTCATATTACGTTAGCATGATTGCATATTACTGAGAAGTTTGCATAATTAACTCAGTTAGTAAATAACCTGTGACCAACTTTCCACACTTTTTTGGATGTAATTTAACTTGTCGGCTTTTATCTGCCACAAAAACACCTTTCAGTTTACGGGCAACATATGGAATTGCACACCTTTTGCCGGTAAAGTTATTCCATAAACTATCTTTATGATTATTCCAAAAGAAAGTAAACTTAGCTAAAAAGATCTTTTAGCAAATTACGTTTTGGTAAATTACGAATATTTATAACATTCGTAAACGTTAAAATGCAGGGGTTTTACTATTGGGTTTTATTTCCAACCCGAAAAAATATATAGAAAGCAAGCAGTCATCACAAACTGTTAAGTGTCCAAAAAATACCATTTGGACTCAAAATACCAAACCCGCTCTGTTCTGGTTCCCACGGGAGTAAGAAACAAACAGAAGTTTTACCTTATCTTTAGGGCTTTTCCACAAAAATATTTTATGGTTTTTACAATCTTGTATTTTTATTCTAGAGACAATTTGTAAATTTAGGTACAACAGGTTTGGTATGTGGGGTTCGGTTAATTATGTTTTAAAGTTGGAATCTTTACCCCTTAAGTTTTTTCTTTAGACTTTTGTGTCTTTCATAATTATTGTTTGTGGTTTCTATCGTAGCATTAAAATAAATAATTACATTTTTACTACGGATAATAAAAACTTTCATGAACCAGAAGCCATTCTTTTTATTTTGCAAGATGTACAATTGTAGCATGCACGGGTTATTTATATGAAATAACACCCATCTGCACAGAATTTTTTCTTTATGCTTCAGCTGTATTTCTTTTCTAGTTCCAATCTTAAATAGCCTAAAGTTATTGGTTGCAACAATAAATACACTAGAAGTGCTTAGAAGCTTTTAAGATACAAGAAATTCAAAATAATGCCCTAAAGCCATAAAGAGTCATTTTGGTTTTGCTACAAATCAAAAGAACAACAGATTGAAGTTGACGATGTCGGAAAAAAATACAAGAAATCCATGCAGAAACAAAACTTGACGTAAATTATAATAAAAGAAACAAAACTAGCAAAATATTAACTCTGCATCTAAAATTGCTAATTGAGTCCGATATTGGCGACAGATTATCTATTTCTATAAAGAAAAAATGATTTTTTTAAAATTTAAAATAATATGTCGCTCAGAGCTGGCAAAAACTGATCAGGCTGTAAGTTTTCTATTCAAACCAGTAAAACAGTGACAAATGGATAGTACACTTAAGCCTGGGCAAATATTACTCTAAGCGTTTGATAATATATCCCAACTAGTTTATTCCTTCCTTCCTTCCTTTCTTCTATAGAAAGCACTATTAGGAAATGCTCTCGTTTTTTGTTGCACGTGTAGAGAATCCTAAAAAGAAGAAATCCTACTACCCATTTCTCTTTGGAATTCTGAGAGGCTGACCAGTAAAAGTTTTATGAAACTCGCCAAACATTTTTTTTATTTTGTTCGAACTTCCAACTTGTTGGCCATGGCCATTGCCAATGCAGCCTCAAGGGTATTAATTGTGATTCAGTTGTTGTTCCAAACTTTGCTGGAAATGACTTGAATGCTCAAATAGTTTTTTTTTGCTACCAAAATGGTTTTGAAAATATATTTATTTTACGAACAATCAATTTCATAAGGTTGGTTTAAGATATTTGCGATGAAGGTAAATAAACAAAGTGTATTTTTTGAAGTACTGCTGCTATTCAATTTTAAGCTGGATATTCATTTTATCGGTTTGCACACCAATCATTTCCCTTGTGTTTGAGTGCAACTTACCTAGTTTATTTTATTATCGATTGCGTATTGTAATGCTTAGAATCGCTCAAGTACAAAACCAATGTATGTGTTGATAAATCTCTGCTTGTTGGCATTATGCAAAAATCCAATTGAAGCATGAACATATACATTGAGATTAGTCCAGAATACTGAAATAGACTTATTCTCGTTATATTTGAATGTTTTAATGCATCAATGGAGCATAATAGTTTTGATACGCATGATAATGAGCGTAATACGCTATGCGTCAGTAAGTTGGAAATCCAACACGTTTCCTATTTTATACACAACACAAACAAAGTGCCACTTGTGAATAAATTGTTTTACCACAATACCCGTTAGACTCATTAAACTTGTCTAATCACAAGTATTGCGATTATAAGCAGTGTCTTTGTTATGCGCCAGCAGGCAAAGCAACATCAAACAAAAAGACCATGGATATTTCCTGTAGAAATGCGAAGTTTATTTTTGAGGTTTTTTAACAATTTGAAGGAGAATGTAATTCAAATTTTTTTCCAGTTTTGGGCAGAAATGGTAAAGCGGGAGAAAGTTTGTTGGAGAAAGGACACGGGTATAATTTTTGTCTGTTTTTGTTTCCCTTTTCAAGAAACGAGACAAAGGTAGACAATAAAACAACTACGAAATAAATGCGTTCTTGAAGACAACTAGCTTTTCGGTTTTTAAGAATTTTCAAAGAAATGTAACAAAAGATTTTGTTTTGTTTACGCTTGTACTGCTTTTTTTAATGTGTCATGTGACAGTGTTCATGGGACAAACAATGCAAGAAAAATTCTCAAATTTATTAGACTAGATTTTGACTAGACTTACTATGATTTACTAGACTATCAAACAAATCTAGATTTTGTTTAGATGAAAAGTGTTTTTCATTTTTACCAGATGACAGTTTCTACTAAGCTGTTAAATCCAGTAGTGAAATGCTAAGGCATGAATAGTTTCTAATATATAAAAATACGTTTCCATGAGTTTGGATCACTTTGACGATGTTAAGCATTTACAATTTTAAAACTTGAATGCATAATATTGCAGATAAAATTTCTACTAGATAGTTTGCCGTCGAAGAGTATTCTAGCGTTTTTATGCAAAGAAAAGTGTTAAAATTTGAAAGTACTACGCTAGTCGACTATACATCAAACAGGATTTATCTCCTTATATTTCCATTTGCATATAGTTTCAAATTACTTGTGCATTTTTAATCCAGTTTGTGTGAAAAATTCTCCACCATATTATGCATAAGTATTTCCCTTATCAAACGCCATTACTTTAAATATCGTAATTTTTTAAATTTTACCCCTTCACTCATTTATCCCTTTCTTCCCCTTCCTTTACCTAGGGAAATTGTAAAATGGAATAAATGTAACTCATCAATTTAATGAATGCTTTTTTACTTCATCTATCTTCCGTCTACCTTATTTCCCAATGGACTGCTGAAAGAGAGACACAGAAAGTAGAAGAGTTTAAGCCTGCCAAAGTAAAACTGCTGAGACATGCGATATCTGTCTTCTTCCACCGCATCCAGGAGTAAATTTCACGCAAACTTATTTTTGAGCCAAGCAAGGCATCGCAATAATCCTCTGGGAACGGCAACTTTTGCCGCATTTATACTTTAACGCTTTTGCAGACAAGCGCGATTATCCTTGAAAGTTCCTTCTACAAGATTACAACTCACTTTTTGAATAAAAGATGGGATCAACGTCAGCGGCATCAAATCTAGAAAACATTACCTTTTCTGAAGTAAAATTAGTCTATTTAATTTCTTGGGACCTTACGTAAAAAATCACGAAATTTACGTCTTAGCTTCAAAATAATATCTAGACACAGTATACTCTTCGAAATAGAAATAATTTTACGCGACAATTTTTGTTTGCTTTTATATAGTACAATTAAAAAGTGTTTTTCACGTTGCTTTTGTTAACTTCATTAAATTCCACTGCATAAAAATGCATTCCACTCATAGCATCAAGAAGCCTCACTTCCCTTTGCATTCTAGCAACTAGGGCGATATACCGAGATAATCAAAACGTTTTATTTTCATTACGAATGCCAATGCACGTCTTGAAGAAGCCAGGGTATTCTGTTCAAGGTATTCTTTTGAAATGCTAGAAACTCATCTTTATCATAATAATAATACTGAAAGAACTGCACTTAATATACACACGATATTCTCCTTGAGTTGCAATCATGCTGCTAATGTTAATGAAAACACCGCGGGTGGGCCATCATCAGCTTAAGAATGCTTTCAACAAAGTTTTCTGAAGTGTGACAACCTGCTGAGTTTCTAGCGTTATTAGGACGTCAAGTGCTATTATTCTCAAATGTATATTATACCATTATACGGTTGATGCTGGACAATGCAACTGTATCGTGTTGATTCAGAAATGGTGAAAGTGGGGATAAGTAGGAATATATGTTTGGCTGTCATTACTCATTTCTATATTTCGGTTTAATTCAACTTTCGTCCTTTATTGAACTTTAAGGGGGAAGTGGTATAAACAAGCAAAATATTTACCAAAGCTGTAAAATATGTTTAGTTGCGTCAGTAGCGCACCCAGGTCTTGCGCTAGCTAGAGGCACAAATATTTTTGACCATTAGTATACATACTAGATGTGACAAGGATACGAAACTGCATAAGAATTAAAATTTTCAATGTGACGTTTTCTACTTCGGAAACTCAAATGACTTAGTAGTTTTATTTTACATAACAATTTCTATCACTAAAGTCAACTTTGCGATCGGATCTAAATTTCCTGATTGCTGAAGTAGATCTATATGAATTTGACATACCGTCAATATTTAAAAATTGGATATCCTTGATTTTGGACTTTTCAGTTTATTTGCAAATATCGATAAGGAATTGTGATTTTGTTGTGTTGTTCGAAAATCAGAAGAGATTTCAGCTGTAAGACAAGATTAAATACTCTCTATTTTCCAAATGTGCTTTAAGATAATACTTAACTAAAAAAACGTGTTGGCAAAAATTGATGTTACTACCTTGTTCGAATTGCTGATCTGGTTACGACAATAGTTGCTACAGTCTAATGGGTTGAAAATATGACAAATTATCTAAAATAATTCTAAGAAACCTCCTAGTCCGTATTTTATAGTGAATTCATTTTATATTCTTTTATATGCTGACTCGCCCAGCCGCTTGCTAAAACTCTGATTCAATCTAAGACGCTGATTCCCATCTGTGCTATATGTATGTGAGGGCCATCATAGCATAGTTGGTTCAGTGGTCTAGTACTAAACCGATATATGTTTCACGATGTTTTTAGGTATGTTCCCTACGGGGATTAAGCTAAACCTTTTGACACTAACAATGGCATTTGACTAATTGCAATTCCAAAACGATTTCTGATTCAATTTGTACATTGTAAACAATTGGAATTAAAGATTCGATTACACAAAACAATTGCGGAACCCAGCATATATTTCTCAAAAATTTCATGCATTGGAAATACGCAATTTTTGCTTGCAACAAAACATATTTTGATAAATCATTTACAAGTTCATTTAGAGATTTAAAAAGTCAGAACTAATATATCTGTAAAAATGACCCAGTAAGCAAACCTAACAATTGTTAATTTACATGACAAGATGCAACCACCAAAGTTTGATTTGCCAAAAAGACGAAAGTCAATTTGACTAAAATTTATTTATAAAATGTTAACAGATTATGGGTCTACCCAAACGTTTCTGATTTTCGAACAACACAACAAAATCACAATTCCTTATCGATATTTGCAAATACTATTAGATACAATCTAGAAACTTTCATAACCGTAGGTGAAACAGTTTTACAAAGCTGTTGTTTCTATTGCTTTGACCGAATTTTTAAAAGCAGCAGAATAAACCAGAAATTGCTCAATTTCTAGTTCTGCTGAGTTTTTAAATTCTAGTAGAAGCTGCTTGGCAAATATGTTTTGCTTTGAACTTTGCGAAAATGAACTGAAAAGTCCAAAATCAAGGATATCCAATTTTAAAATATTGACGGTATGTCAAATTCATATAGATCTACTTCAGCATTCAGGAAATTTAGATCCGATCGCAAAGTTGATTTTAGTGATAGAAATTGTTACGTAAAATAAAACTACTAAGTCATTTGAGTTTCCGAAGTAGAAAACGTCACATTGAAAATTTTAATTCTTATGCAGTCTCGGCTCTAGGACCCCAGTTCAATATCCACTTTGCAAGCGGACGGGATGTCCAAAACGTGATTTTCTAAAACCAGATTTCCAAGGAGGACAGATTTTCAATTTCCAATTTTTCTTTGACAATTGGACAAATTCTCCAATTCATTTTTTAATGCTCTTTGGGTTGGACAAAGTATCTGACATCTTACTTAATGCACTACATCTATTACTTAATGCAATAATGCAAAATTAAAACCCACGTACCACCACAAGATGTGCGCATTCGAGATTTTCGACATGATATTCGTAATCAGCGCAAAAAAGTAATCTAGAAAACAAGCAACTCGAAAATTTGCGGGTTACCATTCCCTGCCTTACCTTGTTCGTAAATTCAACAGCAAAATCCAGTGAATAAAATTGGCTAACGTCACAATGAATCTGAACATACAACACGAACACTTGGTTTGAAACGGTCAAGTACATTTTCTTCTGAACCACGATGAGTTTAAGTCAAGTGATTTGAAATCACTACAAAAGAAACCCCGGATTTAAATTTTTTAAGAAACACGGAAGCCCCATTAATATTCAATTTGCCTAAAAACCATTCAACCTTTCCCGAACTTACCGAAAAGCCGTGGTATCTTTTGACAAGGCAGCTACCCTCTCACGGGAATCCTTGCCACTTTGCAATTGCGACTGCAAAGGTGGTGAGATGGTAGGCGAAGATGTTAACCAGGTAGGAGGATTAAGAATAGATGGGTAGATTAGGGTAGGAGGTTATGGGACGAAGGACATTAAAGTGGGAGTGAAGGAGACAACTTAAGGGCGTAAGAAGCTAACTAACTACAGTGTCTTCGCTTAGAAAAAGACCACATCCAATTAAAAATAACATGGATAGGAATGGCAAAAGTATCAGCTGAGAGGTCTTTTTCTAAAAAATCCGACAGTAGGAATGGTGCGAGGGTTTTCGGTGGTGAATTTAGTGCTGTCATCTAAAACGCTGATATTACTAAAGATACCACTTTTAAACTATTTATATCAAAAAATTATAGACTTAGTTGTTATTTAAATTCAAATTACAAGATATTACCATATTTGATCACTGCACACGTGCATCATGAAATTAGCAACATTAGAAGATGAAGATTCAACAGATCTGTTATGATTCGTATTGTCGGTATGACTTTACTTCCTAAGTTCGGTTTTAATATTAAACAACGCAACGCAAAGAAGAGATATTGTGAACCCTGTAAGCTGAAATAAACGTTTTGAAATTAGTCGTAAGTAGAAGAAAAAAATAGGTATCGGACGCAAGAAAAAACATAAATAAATGATGCTGTTTTATATTTATACATGCACATATTGGTTAACAGCTTAAGTCCTTTTAAGTCAAGTACTGACGAAACAATGAAAATTAACCTTTTTATGCACGTTCGTATATATTTTTTACCATTGGCAAAGTTGGCATTGGAAACTTGTCCGGTTGAAAAATCTTTCCGTTTTTGATTGGAAAAACGTGTTTTGGAAAATCACGTTTTGGACATCCTGTCCGCTTGCAAAATGGATATTGAACGGGGGTCCGTAACCCCTCATCCAGTATTTTTACGCGGTAGCTAGCTCTGGTTGAAGATAGTTGCATGTTTTTGAACAGACTAAACTACCAAAATGATATGCTCCACTTTTTTCTACGAAGCAAAGTACGGTTTTTGCTCATCGAAAAACGAACAGATTTTATACCGCTAAAATACCTTTTAAGTTAGGCTGATGACACGTTTAAAAAGTAGTTTGAAGTCTCGGCCTTCGTAAATACAAGAGAAAGAAAGCAAACGTTCTTCGTCCGCTGCGGAGGGTCCGCATGTCGCTTTTATCCTTTACGGCTGATTCTAAAGCCTAATTTTTGCTTTGAAACCGTTAAAAGACACAAACTCAATATCGGACACATTAAATTTTTGGACGTAAATGTAAGTTTCCCGGTGAATGAATTCCATTTTGTGGCAGCAAAAGGTAACAGTATAGCATTCCTAAATTTACAAGTGGTTTGGTTTCTGTAAAATATTTCATTTTTCCATTCCAACTTTTCCAGCTAGAGGCACGTGCCTGGTGTACCTGTTCCTGGGTGTGCGCCTGAGTTGCGTTGTTTTGATGCATACTGCGCTTAGGACACTACCATATAGTTTAAAATAAAAGACAACTCACCACTATCTTCCAAATTTTACCCGACGTGCATCTCACATTCATTTTACAGCATATATTGCCCGCAAAAACAATTTGAGGTTTTGCATTGTCGAATCTTTAACAAAACCATGTGTCAGATGTTCGAGTCGTTACAATTCTTATAATATTTGTTCCAGTAATAAAACGCAGAAATATCTCTCTTGCGATTTGCATTTGCGAGTACAATTTAATGTCATCAGAAAACCTTTTATGATATCAATATTGCAGTAATGTGTCAAAATCATCATTTGATTGCAAACATAAAACTGAGGTTAGCAGGTGTTACAACCCATTGTTCTACACCAGCTAGTGTGTAGAGGTATGTACAATTTTGTGCAAATGAGAAATCAATGAAATGTAATATTAGCAGTTGCTACAAGCATTAGATTTGCTTAGACAGGTGTTAATGGAACACTTACGAAAACAAAGTGCATTTATTTTCAACTCATGCATAATCTGATGTTACAAACGAAGATGATAGTGATATTCCACCTACATTGCTATGCATACACAAAACCAATTGTAATTCAAAAGCGGCTTCAAACCCAAGCAAACTTCTGTTCAGATTTTTTCGAGTTTATTAAGTTTTTATAAAAAATTCTTCGTATTTATGTTGTAACTCTGCAAACGCCGTTTGATAAAAACAAGAAAACTTTATCAAAATTCAAAAATAGCTGTAAGGTATTCATTTCTCCAATGAAATGAAGAAGTAGAAAATACGAAATAGAAGTAGTAAGTAGCTTAGCATACCAATTTTTCCTGCTAGACATTTTTGTCTGGCTTTCCATCTCACTTGAACGTTTAGTGGTAAGGAAACTTCTCATAATGAAGTTTTTGTGCCAAAGTAAATAATGTGTAAACTTAGGGGAATTACATTATTCTCTGCTTCTACACTCACTCCATCATTTACCGAGACTGCGTGGCTGAAAACTACAGAGAAAAAAGTTAATTCGCCTTTCTTTCTACTTTTCTAATGACAATGTGATTTCCAGTGAATTATACTGGTCAGCAGCAAAAAATATTCCAGAAGAAAGAAAAAATCTGAAGCATCCATCAAATATCCTTGAAGTTTATTAAGAGCGGTGGAGTTGGTTGTTGATAAGTGGCTCTCTGGTTTTGATAGTAACTCAATAACTCAAAAATGACTTTTTGGGGGTTGGTTCGAGTGCCACTCAAAACGAACTTGATTGACTGCTTTTTGTTCCCATTGATCATCTTTCAGGTATTGATGAATCGACATTTTGGCAATTTTGGGAATAAAATTGATTCTATTATTTTTTGGTAGTTATATACAATGCGGTGGCAAGAACTCATTGGAAGCACAGAGCTTTATTGGTGAGCTGATTTGTCACGAAATGGAACTCTCAAGGAAATTATTTTTTATAGGATTTACAGGAAAATGTTTAGTTAAAATTTAGACGTAAATATTTTTTGTTATAGTTTGGCATTTGTATGAAGAATGACATTTTAGTCATTTCTACTAAACTGAATTCATGTTATCTACTATAACACCATTTGTTTTGAGAATAAGTATAATTCTAAAGCTTTTCAATGTGTGTAGCTGTAAATTTCCACTTTTTATAAGCTTTAAACAAAAACTATAACGCGTTGTAATTTTACTGTTAGAAATTGTTTCCAATCCTGTAGGCGGCTTAAAGTTTCCAGTTTTTTGTCTCTCGGAGAAAACGAAACAAATATTTTTTTGCAATATTTGCATGGATAAATATTTTGAATAAAAAATATGCTTACATAGGACATGAATGAAAGGGGAGGAAGATGATGAAAAATCTGGCACTATATTTTGGTACATTGGCAAGTGTTGAATTATAACGACATAGAAATTACACAAAAAACTCATATCATGACAACAATAAATAAAAACCTTTGAAATAACGTATTCCATCATACCCAATTTGAACATGTTAAGATCAAAAGGGAGTAACAAAATATGAATCGTTAAAAATAATAACAAAGTAATTACCATAAAATTCCGTTTTGTAAATATGTTAGAGCTTACCAAATAATTTCATGCGACGAAAAGATTTTATTGGTACCTATATTGAGGTTAACAAAAGCCTTACAATTTCAACATATTTGATAAAACAACATTTTTCTTTTCCAACTTCTAAGAGATCTTATGAACTTTCCTATGTTCCTTTCTATTGTTTCTATTCCGCGAATTGTTTATCTGTTCCTTCCATTTAGAACTGTCGACTAAAAGTAAAGTCATGGATTGTCCCATATTTTATTTACCACGCATGGAACCAAAGCCATAAGCACTTTATGTTTTCATTCTTCTGAGAAAGTATCACACCATTTTTACTTCAGGACATAACCGCCTGACTCTGGAATTTCAATGCATGTTTTATAGCAACAGGCAAATATCTAAAAAAATACAACACGTGTGTTTTGCAGTTTTAAGTTACTTCACGGTTTGCTTAGTGAATTTGTAAACGCATCCGCTAAAAATTCTCCCTGTTTCACCTGCCTGGCTTCGGGGCTTCGCTTCAGCTGGCTTTGCTTTTCTGGTACAATAAACGCTGTCAGCGCGTGAAGCAGGGAAAACGCAGTGGATGGAACACCTTTTGTTTTCCCATGATTGCGTATCCGACTGAGTACGCAGTGGGACGTAAAATAGTTTACTGGCGTGGGGATCTTGGTTTTTGCAAACAGGAAACGGAATTTCAAATGCAAGTGATAGTTGCTTGTCTCCATGCATAAATTTGGAGACTGCTGTGCAGATTTTGGCTTTTGGACTGACTCGAATTTAATATTTCCATAAGGAATCCAGATGGTTGGCAGTGGTTGGTGTTTGCAAAACGGTTTCGTAAAATTGAAATCTTATATTTTCAATTTCACTCTGTTCACAAATTTATTTTGAAATAGTAAAAACTCATTGCTAAAACCATAACGAAAGATATTATATATTGATTAAATGCCAAATGCTGGTTTGCGTTCAACAATCTCTCATGCCGTGTTAAATAGTAAACTGGGTTTCAATAATTCATTTATCTAGCTTGGAAATAAACAATGCCGCTAAAAGACAACAAAAAAATAAATGACAGTTCCACTCATTTTGGATTTAATCATGTCTCTATCTAATTGGAATATCTTAAAAAACCCTGCTACCTCAGTTTTGGATACGCTTACAAAATATTACTAGAATAGGTAATGTCAGCTTTTGACAAACAAAACATGTCATTTTGTTTTTGGAGAAAAGGTTGCCTTAAGGCTGGTTTAGGACTGTTGAGAGGAATGCATTTGTGCAAATTTTTAGAAAGCATCAAATTCCTTGACTATAAACCAAGATTGCTGCCAAGTTCTTCGCATTTGTTATTAGCCTCTTGGGTGTAATTCCGTTGATTAGACAAAATCCACCCATACAATTTCCAAGTTGGAGCTCACAATTGGTAAAGTACTGAAAAAAAGAGAACATTTGATGGACTGTGGTAAGCAGTTCATTAGAAATCGTGATTTTGTAAAAAAAAGAACCATAGAGACATAACCAGAGAATGTCATTTGATTTGACTTCAAGTATTTTATAATTGGAAAATAAATAGATATGTCTTGTGGCATGTATAGGTATGATCATACCATATTTGAAAATACATACATACATGTAACATTAGCTTTCATTTTAAGCTGTATAAGAATGTAGATAGCATGTGACGACAAACCTATGGTGAAATGTTCCGTCAATGCTTTTGAAAATAATTAGTTGGCACTTAAACCAAGCATAACAGAACAGCGTTAGCTTATTTTTTGCTGTAGACAAGCAACGTTAAGAAAAGCCATTAACCATAAAGTGAAATGTTGCTGAGCAATACACAACATTCTTCACGCTGTCTTTTCTAGACATTCTTCCAATTTAACCCAATGTTTTTCCATGAAACTCACTCTCTACTCGTTCATCTGATGAACATTGCTCTCACTCAGAATTGGTTAGCCTTTGCTTTTTTCCTCTTACAAATTCGCAAAGAGAATTGAGATCTCCAATTTAGAAAATTGGGGTCAGCCCATCTCGTTAAAGTAATGAGAGAAGGCTATTTCATCAAGTACTCTATCTAGTAGGTTTCTGCTAATATAATTTACTTTAATCCAACTACAAGCTTAGGCTGCTGTCCAAAGCAGGCAGAGTTGATGTTATTTTGTCTGGAAGAGGTAATATAGACAACGGCTTATGCTTTATTTTAGGTTTTATCCATTTTGTGTGAAGCGTGCATTGTAGAGACAGAAACCCGAAATTTTTGTACGTTGTCCTAATCCTTGAAATTCTCACTTGCTAAAAAATCTAGACCTGCCTCAGGTATGACATTCATAAATTTTTTCTTGAAACCAACAAATTTGTTCCTTTACACACTCCACCATAAATTTACTTGACCAACCTCATGAAACCTTGAAAAGTCCCATATTTCACTCAAAATTGACACACGTCAAACACGCTTTGTTGTTGTTCCTCTAAAACTTTTGCTGTGCCTTTGTGTTGTTCTGCTTCTGTGTACACTTTCTTTTTTCACTCCAGGATTGCATTAGTAAACCTTGTAGCGTACCTGTCGTCGTTGAAATAGAAAAAACAAGCTTCTCACTTGATTTGTTGTTCAAAAGGAACGCTTGGACAGGTGAAAACATGAAATATTGTCAGGTTGGCTGTGTGATTACCTGTGAATGTGTATCACCACAAAAAAGTGTCATAGATTATACAAAGCACGTAGAAAAATAAAAGTGGAAAAGGGGTAAAAAGAATTTACAAAGGGGAAAATTGATAAGTTTCAAGTGGAAACTAATGACAGTGGGAACGTAGCACGGAAAATAATATCTGAAGCACTTTAACGACATCAGGATAAAAAATTGTACATTTTGCACAAAGGGACACATACACAGATGCATACACGGGAGAGTGGGTTATTTTAATTCGAATGCTTATTAAAGTGTTTGAAATATAAATAGATGGAGAAAACGCCATTTGAAGTCAAATGCAACATATTTGTAACACAATTTAACTCCATTCATCTCCCTCAAACGTTTCGTGTCCGCTAAAATAGGAACTGACTTGATAATTATAGTGGAAACTCAGCAAGTTTCTCAGAGTGAAGAAATTCTAAGATGATAGTCTTGTGCTAGACTGTCCACGCAATGGGACGTTGGGTTGATGCTTACAGCTAAGGCAATAATGCAATAAAACAAAACTGCGTTCTTGGAATTTTAGAAAACTTTGAAAAAATTCCAACACGCGTACATTTATTTCGTAGTAATTGAAAACGTTACAATTTCCAGTTGATAGCATACAAATTTAAACCGTTTACTGAATTTTTGAAATTCAGATTTTTATATACACTGGAATGCAACTTACCCTGAACAACCTAATAAATGGCATTTAGGGCCAAAGCATAATAAAGTATTAATTTTGTCGTTAAGCCAATAAGTATCCTGAAGGTCACTAATTTTGCCCAACGAAGATAAATTCAACAGTTGAACTCAAGTATTTACTTAATTCAGTATCCAGAAACCCCAGAAAAACCCTAGTAGATCTGCTAGAATATTATCAGAATTAAAACAAATGACGTTAAAATTTCCCAAAATTCGCCGATAAATAAACAACGTTTAAAAAACGTCATAAAAGTAATACCAGGTCAATCAAAACCTAAAATCACTATTGAAGTTCTTTTCCTTGAAAAACCTTTGAAATTTGACAGTTTTGATAAACTAAATGAGTACTTTTGCTTAAAACAATTAGGCTTTAAAGCAAGAAGATCACAATAATGCGCCAGTAGCACGCCCACATTATCGCCTTCAACTCATTTTGCTTGAGAAAAAAATTGTTTTTTTTTGTTTTCGTGTGCTGTTAGGAACTTTGATGTATATATCTATGACCTCAACGTGATTATACTGGAGAAAGTGGAAAATACCATTGGGCATATCGTGTATTCCAGACTTGTATTGTTTCCCAAAACACAAGGTTTCCAACTAATTATAGCAAAACATAATTGGATACAGAAATGAGGAATTTCTTTTTATCTCTCCAGAGATGTCAAAGGCATTGCGTTGTTCCTGTCCATAAAAGTTGAGGGTGTTGGCCCCAACAATTATTAAAGATCACGTCTTGGAACATAACTATCTTGATTAAATTTCTTAGAAACAAATTAGAAAAAAATCAAGTTGTTGTGCTGAACTGTTTCAGCTACAAAATATGTTCTATTCCTAAACACCAAAACGTATATTGCACGCAGGTAAGAATATAATGGATTGAAGAGTAAAGCTTTTAAGTTAAATAAAACGGCAGAGTATTTTTCTCTCTATTTTTTCAGTTATCTCGATGAGTTTTATAAAACATTTCTTTAACTTATCTAGAAATAGAAAAATCCAAAATAGAAGTTATTCTTGGTTACGTAAACCTCTCTATTTCCAAATATTCTAATCTCGACTGAATATCCATTTTGTGACTTCATTCAGGCTTGTGTGATACATTGACATAACAACGGGTCAAATCAACTGCCATTCCATCAATCTATGATTACAGAATGTCACATCGCTAAATTTGATTAAGTAAATGGCATCAAAGTGCACCAAATTTTGATACAACATTCACCGACACTTTTACAATTTGGCATATTTAAAATCACACAGAGTTGCTAAGTCCGTGACTTACGTTAACTTTACTTCATCTACTAATAACAAATGTCTCCAAACCCTGAAGCACTCGAACTAAACTCATTCCAAAGATAAGGTAATCAGTTTACATATCTCCATTAGGAAAGAAAAACCTATTACGCAAATGGTAAAGCAAACGCCAAGACAGTCTTGATTGTTCCGTTCCCTTTCACATTACGATTAACGTTGACATACTGACTTTTCTCCTTCACTTTTATATTTTCCTGTGCAAAAAGTTAAACACCAAAATGTCAAGAATGCCAGTCTTTTAGCAACTTAATCTACAGTTTTTTATCCTTTGTTGGATTTGTAGCTGTAAGAGAAGAATAGAAAGCACTTAGCAGATAATGTTTTGCTTATAACTTGATTTGCAAGTGTCAAGTAGCAAATGTCTTGAGATTCGTGTAATTCATCGTATTTAGTATAACTTATGCAACAAATAATCCGGGTCACTTTTCCTAACCAAGAAGGAAGTTTCTCCCAACAAAAATAAAATATTAAGTAAGTCACCACAAACCAAAATTATGACAGTAGTTTTCCCTTGTGCTTCTCCATTATTCACAATTACTTTTTTAGCAAAACATGAAACTTGCATTAATTCTGGTCACTGTTGGTTATATATGCGCATTATTTTAAGTGTGAAGTAAGAAATTCGAAAAGTGAAATCCGTGGAGAGAAAACAAACCTGTTACGTGAAGTCAAGTGAAATATATGCTATTTACGCAAAGTGATAGGTTGACGTTGGTTGTGTTGACGTTTTCGTTAATCCAAGACGGTAGAGTCAAAAGCTAACACGTACTTAACTTTCGATTTTTTGGAAAAACCTGTTTCTGAATTTTGTCTTAATAATCCAATATTTTTTGCGCTACTGCTACTTCCCTTTTTCTCGCTTTCTAGACAAAAATGCTCAAGTACACAATTACATAATTTCTGACACCATATCCAATAATACCTTGTTTTTTCTCTTGTTATACTACCACTCACACCAACTAACACAGAAAAATGCTAGACAAGGCTATCTTATTTTTTCTCCTTTCCACTCACTACTCACATCCACTTCACTTCCCTTTTATCCATTACTTGTTCCTGGTTTAGTCGAAAAAGGAAAAGCAAGTCCATGAATTTTCTTTCTTTTTTGTTTCCAAGTGTATCCAGTACAATGTCAATAATTCTTTGACAGTTTTTTCTAGTAGTGGTAATAATCAAGTCAAACGCACGCCATGATGACACTCCACTCGTCCTCCCTTTTGTCTCCTTGTAGCTGTTGTAAGCTTCCTGGATCGGCAATTTTTATACAGTAAAATGCGTAAGTATTAGAAGGTTTGAGAGAACAAGAGAAAAAATAACAAGATGATATTCTACCGTACTAGTTGTATTTACTTCCGTAAAATGAAAGAGGAAACCCGTATTTTATTACAAAGGGTACACATTACGTTGTCGGAGGCATCAGTTTCCTTGTATGACAAAATGTTAGTGTTGGCCATGAGGAATTCAATGACGTTTTGTAGAGCGCAGTAATAGCTTTTAGTAACTGCTATTATTTCTCATGTTTTGAAATGAGAATTAATAGATTCTGGAAATTGTTTACAAAATAGTAAAACTTTGACGTCGCTTATACAAAATTAGATCTCTTTGACCCAAAGTCTTTACGTAGGTATGTCAGGATAATGAGTCTCCGCTTAGGTATTTGTGGAAAAGAGTTGTTTAGAGTACTCAGAGTTTATAAATTCTAAAATTATTTTGAAAATCACTGATTTAAAAATAATATTTAGTTCATTAGTTCAATTTTTAAAATTATAAAAAACTCATTTACCAAGTTTTCTAAACCTCTAGCCAACCATTTTCAAGCCAAACGTACTAGTTTGCTTTGTGGATTTTTCTCATTCAGTTAGTAAATAAAGGGTAAAGTGATTATCAGTGATGACTTTCCCTACGTCTCGGGACATTCATTGCTTGTTATTTTTTCTCAGAGCAGCCCTTTCTCTTCTCATTACCTTTCACTTGCTAGGTTAAATTACATTGGTAGAAAACTGGATGCGCAAAAAACTTAGTTCTGCTTTGTTCGAGCAAGAAGAAAATCTGACACCACAGCGCCCAATAAATGATTTTGTGATCTGTGGTGTGTGCTTTGTGAATAAATGAAAAATGCTCGTCTAGAAGCTATTTAAATTAGAATGAGCTTAAAATTTATTTAGGACTTTATTGCCTACCAATAAACATCACAAGTGCTACAAAATGTTCACTGAATAAAAACTTAAATCGTCAATTTAAAATTAAGCAATAATTTAGCACCGGTTGTAAATTTTAAACAAAACTTGGTTTCATGTTTTACAAAGGTAATTTCCGTTACCGCAAAGTCTCTCCGTACCAACAAATCTACAGCTGCTGCCACTAGCACGGTCCACGCAGTACTCTGTCTTTTCCTGTAGCTTTCTCTTTTTACTGCAAAAATGCAAACAAGAATCAAAGCCTGAAACCCAGGTTAGCTTTTCAGATATATGACAAGTTTCCGGAATTGGAACAATCCAACCAGAAAGAAAAAATCAATACTGGTTGAAGGATTCACTTTTACCGAGTTCAAGTGGGCTATTGAACTTTATGGAAATTGTATGTAGAGCGTGTTGAGATTGAGACTCTCCGCCAAAGTTAATTCAGCAGTCAATCTCTTCTATTATGTGGAAACTGTCGGCAAAAAAATCGAGTGACAAGTTTAAAAGAACCATTGAGAACTAGACGGGTATCGTCCTTTGTATTTACGACTAACTAGGGGAATAAACTGGATGGATTGGCACAACTGATACAAAAAAGCAGGTTCTTGTAGTGCTTTCTTGGACGTCTTGTTCATTGATCTTTCAGAATATATTTTACCTTGAAGAAAAGTTTTCTGTGAAACTGAACGTCTTGTAGGTTTTCTACTATGTTTGAACTGTTGTAATATTGAAATCTTTAACGTTAGAGGTTCACCATGGCAGTAAGCATACCAATTGAGAGTTTTTTCACGTTTCAAGTACTGGTTTCAAATTACAACAGGAAAAGTACATTGGTATTTGTTAAGTGCTAAAATGTGCTTTTTATTTATATCTCGGGTTAATATAGGTAAGTGAGTCAGCTGACAAAAGTAAAGAGAATAAAAGGTTATGAGCAAGTAAATGTCCTCAGGAGACTCAATGGCTTCCGAAAAGGAAAGTGAAAATATATTGGTGGCCCAAAGCAATATGATTATCTAAGGCGAGCCATTTTTCAAATGCAAATGGGAAATTGATAGCCTATTCAGGAAGGATGTTACAATGAACCTATAGCCCAAAGCTAAGAAAATGTGAAAAATTGACTATTTGATATTTTGGATGGCGCACGTATTTGATCCATGTTTTTGGGGTAAGATGCAAACCATAAAGAAAACTTTGGGGCCAAAGCTCATTTCTAATGTCAACATGAATATTACAATTTGTTGACGAAATGAAAGCCGAAATAACCCAAACGTGTAGAGGTCTGAAGTGCATGTTCCTGGCACTCAACTTGCTTTCTCTGTACATACTTTTCGCGTAAAAAGGATGATGTCCACTTTTATATCAACACATAAAATGCTTAAACATATGCCTAAAACAACTGAATTTACTGCTAGTTGTAAAAAGCCTTTATTCTGACAACATGATTTGTGGAAACAGAAACTGTGGTCATTTTACACCCAACTTTACAAGAAATGTTGTCAGACAATTTAAAAACGTGGTATGACTCTCCAGAGACTAATATTTGTTTCTACCTTTCTCCTTTATGCTGATCTGGTAGTGGAGTGTAGATGTGCAAAAACAAACTTGTCGTGAGTTTTACTGCTGTGGCATGTCAAGAAATTCTATTCAAAGTTTTCTATCTATACATTTGTGTGTTAAATTCTATTGAATATTTAAAATTTTAAGAAGGTTTCAGGAAGCGAAATTTTAAAATAGAATTCTGAGTGCCCACCAAAATGCTGTTATTTTACCAACTGAGTCTGGTGGAAGAAAGTAAATGGCGGCTTGTGTTGTTGAAATCAAGCACCTGTACTCGGTTTCGGCTTTTTTTTACTAATCTGGGGTCCTTTCATTGGACAATCTGAAAGTCGAAAAGAATTTTTTTTAAACAACGCATATTTTTCTGTTTTGTCTTACTATTGGATAGTAGTCCCTGCTTTTTTAATTTGATAAGACCAAGTCAAGGAAACTACCAATTCTTCGTTGCTGTTGCAAGTTGTTGGCTTTATTTTTATATGTATGGCAGTGAGAAATAATTGAAGTGAATAAAAACAGCAGAACTGCAATGAAGTTTCGGGCCGGTTGCATAACTATTTATTTATAATTACCATAACAGTTTTAGAAGAACATTGTATGCTTTTATTTTCTTGTGGAAGAAGCAATTTTATCGTATTGAACGGTAAATTGTATTGTTTAAAGCTCTAGCTACCTGTTCTGCTTATTCTGACCAGATATGCTTCCAAAAATGTTTATAATGTTATGAGAATTTATAAAATAATGAATTATTTCAGTGGATGTAAGTAAAGGTTTGTGTCTTTAACACGTCAGGAATGTTTTGATTAGTGGATTGAGAATAACTTAGTGCATAGGTTTAGGTTTGAAATCTTTGATCGTCCTAGTATTCGTATTTACTTTCAACGACGTATTTTAAATAGTCCATTTTGGTTGAATCAATATAATGATATACTTTTAGGATATGTAGCTCACAGACAAAAATGTTTTCATAAAACATTACCCCTTCGTTTTTCAGCTATCATAGTCATCGTTACTCGTCCACATTTAATGATACCCGATGATAGCAGCACGTTTGTGAAGGTCGTAAAATATGCACTATACAAATTTCTCTCTTAAACCTTTCCCCATAAAACCCACTATAAGCACGTATGATTCACTTACTTTCCCGGTATCTTCACACATGATTACCATCGCTATTATCCTTTCTCAGTCTTCTTCCCGTCACATAAAACCAATGCCACTCGTCGCAACTCTTCCCCGTATTACACAATAAGCATAAGCTTGAAATACTGCAAGCTTACGTATATTTTTACTTGACTTTGCATTTCTTTTTTTCTTTAGTATCTATTCTAATGACGTTACTTTCAGCATATTTTTATGCGTTATTTTCACTGCACCTCCAGTGCTCTGAAGCAGAACGCAAGAAAAACATTTTACTTTCTTTCGTACCAAGAAGGCCATCATCAAACCTAGCTTGGTGTATTCTTCACCCCTTTCCCTTTTTAGCAATTTACTCACGGTCGGAAATAGTAATCAATAACCTTCTTAGTTTCTTTGATGATACATAAGTAAACTGCAGGAATGAATGGAGTGTCATAAATTGGCATAATGTATTCCAATGAATGAAGTTACAGTAGCAGAGCTTTTCCAATGAAGATAAATACGCATAGAACACAAATGCACGAAAGATAAAATGCACTTTCCACTTGACTTTTTGGTATGCTTTGTGTATGATTTTGTGAAATTTTGTAGCCGCTTAAATTTTAGCATGAAATATTTTTTCAACTTGGAAAAATTTCAAATACTTCAAACATTATTTCGGAAACTTTGCGTTCAAACTTTAACTTAACTCTAGCATAATAGCTTCAATCTTTCTTTCCGTTTCCCTTACTTTCAGCTTCTGTGTCTGCAACAGCTAAAACTTAATTAAAGCTAGGTAGAAAGAGTCAAAACACAGTAATTCCTCACTCAAACCTGATATAATTTCTAGCCCTTTCTTTGCTCTTCCAAGAAATTTTCTCTTTTATTCGTTTAAGTGGAACTAATTGAAGAGTAGGGTAAGCTGTGTTTGCAGCACTACTCCAGATTTCTACTTGAGTACCTCTTTATTTCTAATCTTTTTTCAACACCGGTGTAGAAGAAACGAGTTTTAGAAGATCAAGAACATAATAGTAAAGTGTGTGTAGGTTTCTATTTGGATATAATATCCCACTAATATTAAAACTTGAAGAGCTACCATCACTACAGCAGAAAAAGAAAGTCAAACTGAAATGATAATATACGATACTCAAAGCTGAGGGATAGAGCAAAATTAAAGCTAAATCTCATCAAATATCGTAAGTTTGCAAAAATCGTAAGTTATACGCTTCCTATATGTTTTCTTATATGTACACGCCTTTGATAAAAAACTATCTTATGGTAACTTAAGTTTGAGATTTTTCAGAAATTCACAAACGGCATGTTGGATCTTCAAAAAAAATCACATTAAAATCTAATAACCGTAGATGTAAAATTCTATTTATTATTGAAATGTTTTAAATATTAAAACTGTTTTCACGTTTGGAAGTTTTTACTTTTTGTAAATTTAAATTGATTGCAATTTTTTCATACAATTTGTGAATTCCACTAAGCCATCACACCATATATTTTTCTCTCCTTTCCAGTAACATCCTTTACGTTCACCACCTTTGTTTCTCCAATATGGATTTTTCAACGTAAGCTCCAACATAACATCAAATGACATTATAGGTGTAGTGTTTATTATTATGGTCCATCCATCTCTTAAAAGCTTTCCTTCCGGCTTAATGTTTTCCTTAAATGTGATGAATATATCCGAGCTTTAAACAAAATGTATCAATCCATCAAAAAGCTGCTAAAAGTGGGCGTAGTAAGGTTTGCTCAAAAGACGCAAGTCAGTGAACTTAATTCATCATACTTTCAAACACATTTATTGTGCATTAAATATTAAATATTTTGTGCGAGCGTTGGGCAACACGCAACAGCCACTTTAATTTTCTGTTTTAATGTACAACGAACACCTCCACCTATTATTTTTTTCAAGCTGAGATTTTACAATCGGTTTTGTGCTCGTTGTAAAACCAATGTGTGCATGCCTGGAATACATTTATTTTCATTGAATTTACAGAACCATTGTATTGTTGGTTGTTGACTAGGGCCATTTCGTACGAAAATCGATTACCGGTTTTACGTTTGCCTGTAAACTCGTCAAAAGGTCCAACAACAGCAGAAAGAAAAGCACAATTTGTTGCGTACAAAAGCTGCAGGTTGACATTGTCAACAGACAGAATTTTTAGTTCTGTCGTGATAGGAAATCTATTCAAAAGTGGTGGACAAAATTGGTTTCCACTGCTTTCGATGCGGACAGCGTGCAGAGTTTTTAGAAGCAGAAGAGCCATTGTTCCCTGTTTTGAAATGAATTGCATTCTGCTGCGTTGCCTGACCAAGTTTTCAAGAGCTCTTGATCGTAAATATAGAAACGGGTAGGATTTTGATAACAATTTGGGCACTCAAGGGTTAGCATGATAACAAAATAAATATAAAACAGCATAAAATTTTTTCCACATCGTAGATGTTTTTTGTGACGTTTTGTTTAATAATTTCCAAAGTTTTTTTGTGGCCTTGTCTATCTGGTCAGTCCTCTCTAAAACATTTACGGGTTTGAAGAAAAACAAGAGAGTTGTTTGGGTTATTTAGTTGTCACCGGAATAAATGGATGGACTTATTGAAAGCGCTACATTTTGGTTTCCAGTATAAAATAAAGCCTGCATTGTGCAAAACCTTTCGTATTAGTTTGGTAGGATGGTATGGAGCTCACGGTCTCTAGCTCACTCTGGGAAGAATGCGTGTGCTGGCTCATGTTTTATGGTGAAGTGAAGCAGGCTGATGGTTTGGGCTTTGCAGTGCAGGTCTAGAGTTTGTTGAGTACACATCAAAAGAAAAAGCTCAAACATATTATTTTTGTACTTAGTTCACAAAAGAAAATAACAACGTGTACGCGAAAGTGTCTACGGAAACAGGAAGTAAGAGAAAGCTCAAGTGAACACCCAACTTTCTCCTAAGTTAATATAGTCATCCAGCCCCAAAATCTCGTCGGGAAATTAAAGCAAAGCAGTTTTGACATTTGTCCTGGAAATCATACTTGTTGTGTTTTTAGGGAAAAACTTAAATCGGAAGAAAATTGTGGAGGTACCCAACATTACCTGAGCTAAATAAAGAGTGACTAATGTGTCTTTTCTCGACGCAGTGTTTGCTTCTCACCTTAAAATATAAAATTGAGACAAATTCTAGACTAACTTCAAATTCATACCGTTCTATATGCCCAAATGCTTCTGTATCTTGCACATAATACAAGCCCATTGATATTATTCAACAAGAATGTTACAGCTACAGCTAAACCGTTAGAGTGCGTGATACAGTACTGCATTTTCTGAAAAGAAAAATCAATTTTTTGGGGCGTGTGGTTTTAATTACAAACGTGAAAGTATTTGGATAATTCAAAGAATCTAATAAGCTTGGTGAAGTTCAGTACCATATGTAAAATCTATTGCGACATTGAACAAGTGACACATTATTAGATAAAACAGGTTCATCACCCAAATACCATCGAATAAATTAAATGTTGGCAGGAGAAAGGGATACATTGAAAACTTTCTCGATTTTGTGCACTCCATGGCATGGTCTCCCTCTTGTTAGGTTGTCTGGGATATGGCATGTTCTTCAATTCTACATACATTATTTAGTAGTATAGCCCACAATAACACACAGTGTAAAGCAATTTTGTTCTACAGTTTGCTACGCTACCACATTTTGTTTATGAGAGGCTTTACTGCCAGGGAAAAAGCGTGCAGGTTTATAACTATTTTTGTCAACATTCAACTACAAAAATGCTCACACATGTTTAAGCATTGTACTTACGTGATGTGGTGTGTGGGTCCAATTAAGATATAAATGAAAATGGAACAACAAGAAAAGTTGGAATTAAAAACGGTAAATAGCTCCGGGTAACAATTTTTCTATGCTTCCATGCCAGCTTATTAAAACGCACCGCTGAATTTAGATATTAATGTACGCATACATCTGTACACAGCGGCAAAGTTTGGTTTATGCTTTTATGTTTAGGGCAAGTTACAAGCTCAGCTAAATGAACAAAACCCTGCACTTGGCTTCTAGGGAACGCTTGGCTTCTATCATAATATGAGCAGGTGAAAGTGACCGTGGGACCCACGGCGTGGGTTTTGGTCATTCGACAAAAATGAAAGTGAAAAGATTAAAAAGGTCTTTACTGTGATGCCGAGCAGCTGATTGTGAAAGATCTCATTAGATTTCACACTTCCCCATTTTTCATATCAGCAGTTATGGTGCAATGCAGTGCACTGCGAAACCCTAAAACTCAAACGGTTTATTCATAACGCATTACACTTCAATAAGGACCACTGACAGATATTACTCCATCACATCCTTTCATCTTGTATAATAATTTTTTTATGATTTGGAAGCCACATAGGTAAAAATGTAGCAGGTATGCACAGTTCTAAAGTTAGGTTAATAAGGTTTGTCACCGGTACGAACACGAACAGTTAAGTAGCTCAATATTACAAAAAGCTTACTTTCTGAGTGCGAAAGAACGAAAGCCATAAAAATAAAAAAGAAATGGTAAGCTGTGCACTGCAAACACACAACCCAGTCTACTTTCTTTTTTTCCGAGTCTGAAGCAACTCCAGAGGCAAGGTTAATTGAGCTTGTGTTGGGGATGTGCAGTGAAACGTTAAATTGGACTTGAACGCTAGCTTATGAGAGAAAGAAGAGCAAAAAGCAGATTTCTTTGTTTTCCCTTTATTTATTGTGTTGCCAGGTGCGTAGAAGAATAGGAGTGTGAATTTTATTCCTGGAGGAATCCGATGAAAAAATGTTGAATATATTTTTAGAAAAATAGGCTTTTATCCAGTTAGGTATTTTCCGGTTTGGTAACTTCAACAAGCAGTGAAAGGAGATGGCACAATGCTTGAATAATGTATTAGAAATAGAGGAAAGTGTTGGAAATGAGTTGTTGCATAGGTGGAATATTTATTTGGCGGGGGAATTGCATATTTAGTTAAAATAACATCTGCTGCTGGGGCCGCCGCTGGAAAAAACTCGGTATCCTGGTATCTAGGATACCGGGAAATTTTGAGCCAAATGGGGAAGAACAAGGAAAGGGAAGGAAGAGGAAAGGGAAAGAAGAGGAAGAGGAAAAGAAAAGAAGAGGAAGAGGAAAGGAAAAGAAGAGGAAAAGGAAAAAAGAGGAAAGCGAAAAAAGAGGAAAGGGAAATTGAAATTGATCTTTATTGTCTAGCCTTTTCAGTACTATGTACCAATACAAACACCAAACATAAGCATAAGTAAACAGTACAAAGGGGAGGAAAGGGAAGGAAGAGTAAAGGGAAAGAAGAGGAAAGGGAAGAAAGAAGAAACAGAAGGAAGTGAGTAGAAGAAGAGGAGAAATGAGGGAAAAGGCAAGGAAGTGGTATGGGAACGGAAATGGGGAAGTAAAATCAAAATATGGAACTAAATGTTCCAAAAAATTTCCAATATTTTATGAGACTTCCCGATTTATAACTAATATATTAACTTTACGATTTAAAATTAGCACTGAAATGTTCTCGCTTTTAAAGGAAACTATCTAAACGATACAAAAATTACAGTGACATCGTACAATACTAGCTTCCCAGTTTGAAACAAAATTTTCCCAGATTTATGCAAACGTTTTCCAGATTTATACATGTTTTTCCCAAGTTCATACATTTTTTAAAGATTTATACAAATTTTTGCCAAACTTGTACAAAAGTTTGGCAGATTTGTGCAAAACGTTGCCAGATTAGTACACAATTTTTCAGATTTATATAAAAGTTTCTGAATTTTGTACACAATTTTGCCAGAATATATCAAACATAATCGAATTTCATAGAAAATTGTTCGATTTTCATTGAATAAATTTTTCCCATTTTCGTACGATAATTTCCCATGTTTACATCAAATGTTTTGAGTTTGGTACAGTTTTCCCTGTTTCATACAAGACTTCGCGAGTTGCATGAATAATTGATCCATATTAACATAATAATTACCCAGTCTCACGCGATCTCTTTCAACTTTCAAACAGAATGCTCCTGATGCTATAGAACTATTCAAAATTGCCTTGTCGTTAATGTCCATGATGACTAAAGCTATTGCATTAGGATTGTTGCTTGTTGAGTCCAACCGAGCGCCTGCTTACTTGGTGTATCGTTCGACCATAATAGCGAACATAATAGCAACTTCTGGCAATTGTTGCGAGTAATAAGTTCAAAAACTAACAGCAGTACAACTTTAGCTTATCAGATTATGTTCTAGAAGAGAAATGTGAATGTATTTTATGCAAACTTTTTGAAAGTCAGGAGAATTATTGTCTATAGACGGATGAAGTATTTATTAGCTTCAAATTAGTTGCACAATTAACTTAGCCAACACCAACCAAGTAAATTGAAAATTCCTAACGAAAGATGTTTGCAAAGTCTTCTATGCATTTAAAAATGATTTCGTATAAAATTTTCGAATCTTAAACCAGAATTTTTCAGTTTTCTACAAAGCGCATTTTTCGTTGTTTCTTGAAAAGCCCATTATATTGTTTTAAATATTTTTGCTATTCTACAAAATTTTTGCACTAGTTCAGACTTTTTTCATTTGTTTTCGCAAAATCGTACCACTTTGCAAAATTTTCTTTTATTAATAATATGTGTCCCTAAAATTGGCAAAATAAATGTCAATATATGTCAACTCTGCCAGTTTTATGATCCTCTCGTCGGACCGTGTCGTGACGTTATATGTCTATTTGGAAATTTTTTAAAATGTGTTCACCGGGAAACTTTTCGAGTAAACATGGATACCGGGAAGAAAAAGTTTTTTCCAGCGGCGGCTGGGGCTGGACAATCTTTTATAAAGTATATTATGTACTGTGGCATTTTAAACTTACTTGGTCGTCCACTTTCCGCAATTTTTGTTTTGCTTTAGGAAGGTTTTAAAATCAGCGCCGAGATATGAGATGAATACGCCACCACTAATAAACGAATAACTTTACTAATAAACCAATTATCCAAGCTATAAATTTATATTTAACGTGCCTAGCGGCCACATTTTAACAAACACGTATTAAAACGTTTTCAATACTTGTTGTATTTCTTGTGACAAATTAAAAACCTACCTACGTTAAATTGAACAAGTATTGCCTAACAAAAATAAAAATAAAGGACATGTTCAATTTTAGTTTATTCCTCTATCAGTAAAACTCAATTTACAATTCTGGCTTATTGGTTATTCATAGTTGGCAAATTGTCCAGGGGAAGAAAAGAATAAAAATGAAATTTAAAAAAAAACTTGTTTCTGGAGAAAGGTTTTTAAATTGCATGCATATTGATACCTTACCCGAATTACGTGAGTTTGGTTCTAAAAAATGTGTAAACATTCTACATTTTCCCGTTTTTCTGTTGTTTTAGATTGAGCATGGCGTTAAAAATACGTTCCATGATTGTAAACAAACGAGTTGGCTGCTGCCCACAAATTTAGAGGAAGAGCAGTCCGAGTCTACGTTCAACATTACTCTGGCTCCGGAGCAGTTTTACGAAAACTGGAAAGCTAAAGTAAAATGTATAGCCAGCATTTCCACTTTGTTCTGGAAGGACGGGAATGAGCGTGTGGTGTGCAATTCACAAGACAGCTACCGACTTTCACTACAGCAGCACAGGTAGTTTCAACAGTGTGGCTAGCTCGGCCGGCCCCATGAAGTGGAGATTGTGGAGACTGACAAAATATTGTGGATTTTCGGGAGAAATGGAATAATTAGTGCATATGGTCAAACAGGTTTTATTGAAATTTGTGATTTATTTATGTACTCAAACTTTCTATATATTTTGTATTCTAAATACCTTGTAAGAATGAATAAATAAGCAACATGAAATTCCAAGTTTTATAGTTTGAATAAGTTTCTCTCTCAAAACATGATTTAATTTTTAAAAATTCCGGTAACCTGACCAATTAAACAATACAAAAGTTTGTATTATTACGTTAGCATTATTGCATATTACTAAGAAGTTAGCATGTACCAATGCAAATAGTTGATAACCTGATGCAACCTTTCTACACTTTTTTGGATGTAATTTAACTTGTCGGCTTTTAACTGCCACAAAAAAAACATAAGTTTATAGGCAACATATGGTATTACACTCTTTCTGCTGATAAAGTTATACGATAAAGTATATTTATTATTATGCCAAAAGAAAGTAAACTTATTTAAAAAGATTATATAGCAAAATACGTTTTGGTTAAGTACAAATTATTTAAGCATTCGTTGTAAAAGTTTCCATGCTGGGGTTTTACCATTGGGTTTTATTTGCAACTTGAGATAATATAAAGAAAGCAAGCAGTCATCACAAACTGCTGAGTGTTCCAAAAATGAGATTTGGACTCAAGATACCAAACCCGCTCTGCTCTAGTTCCCAAGGGAGTAAGAAACAAAGAGAAGCTTTACCTTGTCTTTGGAGCTTTCCCACAAACAAATCTTTATAGTTTTTATAAGCTTTTTTATTCTTGAGACAATTCGGTTAATTTAGGTACAACAGGTTTGGTATGTGGGGTTAATTTTGTTTTATAGTAGTAATCTTTGACCTTAAGTTTTTTCTTTTGACTTTAGTGTCTTGTGTCTTCCATGAAATTTTTTTTTGTGGTTTTTATCGTGCGCTTTAAAAGAAATAATTATATATTTTTTACTACGGATAACACAAAAACGTTCATATGTATAAACCTCAAGCCGTTTCTTTTATACCGCAAAATGTGCAATTCTCCAAATTTATATTCCAGCATGGCTCATTTATACGAACTAACACGCATCGCCGCACAAAAATGGTTCTATGCTTTAGTAGCTATTCTGTTTTATTTCGTTTTTAGTTCCAATCTAAAATAGCCTAATGTTATTGGTTCCAACAGAAAATACACTAAAAGTGCTTTGAACCTTGAGCAGACGAAATTCAAAATAAAACCTTGAAGGCATGAATAGCAATTTTCTGTTTGCATTGTAATTCAAAAGAACAACAGATTGAAGTTGATATCAGAAATAAAAGTGTAAGCAATCCATCCAGAAAACAAAACTTGACGTAAATTTTAATCAAAGAAACAAAACCAGCAAACGGTAAGCTTTGCATCGATAATTGCTAATTCTGCTTGCAAGAGTGACTGGTTATCTACTATTCTATACTTGACAAGAAAAATCTTAAAAAAATTGACCATGTCTCCAAAATCTGGCAAAAACTGATAAACCTGTAAATAATTGTAATGATTTACACAACATGTTTCTGTTTTTCCTTATGTTTGTTTCTATCCCAAAAATCAATCCAATTGTTTAACATGTAAAATCGTTCATGCAATTTAATTTGCTTAATCAAATGTGGAAAGCTTCCTGGCTATATAACATTTTTGCCAAATGCATTATCATGGGATTTCTGCTTCAAATGTACAAGCTCATTTGCTACAAGAGATTTTAATAATCTGATTGATTGAACACAAAAACACATCAAATAGGTATAATAATTTCCATAATTCCCACCATCATCAGTTTTCTGGTCAAACCTGTAAAACAGTGACAAATAGATTGTACGCTTTACTCTGGGAACATATTACACAAAGCGCATCAATAATATATCCCAACTAGTTTATTTCAACTATAGAAAGCATCGTTACGACATGTTCTCGTTTTAATGTTGAACGGGAGGAGAATCCTAAGAAGAAGAAATACTTTTACACATTTCTCTTTGGAATTCAGAGAGGCTGACCCGTAAAAGTTTTATGAAACTCGCCGAAGATTTTTTTGATTAAGTTCTAACTTCCAACTTGTTGTCCATGGCCATTGGCAATGTAGCCTCAAGGGTGATAATTGTGATTCAGTTGTTGTTCCAAACTTGGCTGGAAATGGCTTGAATGCTCAAATAGTTTTTTTTGCTAACGAAAGGGGTTTTAAAATATATTTATTTTACGAATAATCAATTTCATTAGGTTTCCCCAAGATATTTGTAGTAATGAAAGTAAATAAACAAATAGTATTTTTGAAGTACTGCTGCTATTCAATTTTAAGCTGGTATTTCATTTTATCTGTTTGCATAAAAATCATTTCCCTTCTGTTTGAGTGCAACTTACCTAGTTTACTTTATTATCGATTGCGTATTGTAATGTTTAGACTTGCTCAAGTACAAAACCAATGTATGTGTTGATATATCTCCGCTTGTTGGTATTATGCAAAAATCCAATTGAAGCATGAAATTATACATTTAGATTAGTCCAGAATACAGAGCTGAAATAGAATTATTCTCGTTATATCTGAATGTTTTATTGCACCAATGGAGCCTAACAGTTTGATAATGAGCGTAATACGCTATGCATCAATAAGTTGGAAAACCAACACGCTTCCTATTTTATACGCAGAACAAATAGAATTCCACTTATGAATAAATTGTTTTACCGCAATACTCGTTGGATTCGTTAAAATTGTCTAATCACTAGTATTGCTATTTATCATCACTTTTCAAAGGTTTTGCCGTGCCAAAATCATTATCGTCAGAATTGTATGATTGTAAGCAGTGTTTGTGTTGTGCACCAGCAGGGAAAACAACATCAAACAAAAAGACCACGGATCTATTTCCTGTACAAATGCAAAGTTTGTTTTTGAAGTTTTTCTACAATTTGAAGAAGATTGTGATCCAAATTATTTAACAGATTTGGGCGGAAATGTTAAAGGAGAACAAAGTTTGTTGGAGAGAGGAAACTGCTATTTTCTTTCAAGCGATTTAAGCTTTTGGTGGTCAGAGGTAGTAATTGGGATTCTATGAGTACGTTACGTTTCCAGAGATGCATATAAGTGGTACTCGACTTACACCGAATTTACGTCTTGTTTTACAAAATGTACATTCTAAGACAATTTTAATGAGCTAATATAAAGTTTATGTGGAATGAAATTTTTTTACACACATGCGCTTCCTGTTTGTGTATTGTGTTGTTCTTTCACGCTGCTTATATCTACTTTTGATCCTTTTATATATTACGTCGCTTTTTGTTTTCTTTTTTCAAGAATCGAGACAAAGGTAAACAGTAAAACAACTACGGAATAATGCGATCATAAAGCACATTCAAGTTTTCTGTTTTTAAGGAGTTTCCAAAAAAATGTAGTAAAGATTTTGTTTTGTTTACGCTTGTACTCCTTTCTTTAATGTGCCATGTGACAGTGTTCACGGGACAAACAATGCAAGAAAAATCCTCAAATTTATTATCAAACAAGTCTTGATTTTGTTTAGATGAAAAATTTTTTCATTTTTTTTTTACCTGTTGACAGTTTCTACTAAGCTGTTAAATCCAGTAGTGAAATGCTAAGGTACTAATAGTATCCAAAATATAAAAATAGGTTTCCATGAACTTTGGACCACTTTGACGATGTTAAGCATTTACAATTTCAAAACTTGAATGCATAATATCGCAGATAACCTGTGTATTCGATAGTTTGCCGTCCAAAAGTAGTCTAGCGTATTTATGCAAAAAAAGTGTTAAAATTTGAAAGTACTACGCTAGTCGACTATGCATCAAACAGTATATATCTCCTTATACTTCCATTTGCATATAATTTCAAATTACTTGTGCATTTTTGTTTGAAAAATGCTCCACCATATTATGCATACACATTTCCTATATCAAACGCCATTACTTCAAATATCTTAGTTTTTTTTCTTTCACCCCTACACTCATTTATCCCTTTTTTCCCCTTCCGTTACCTAGGGAAATTGTAAAATGGAATAAATTAAACTCATCAATTTAATGGATGCTTTTTTACTTCATTTATCTTCCGTCTACCTTATTTCCCAATGGACTGCTGAAAGAGAGACACACAGAAAGTAAAAGAGTTTAAGCCAAAGCAAAACTGCTAAGACATGCGATATCTGTCGTATTCCACCGCATCCAGGAGCAAATTTCACGCAAATGCATTTTTGAGCCAAGCACTGTAACGTAATAATCCTCTGGGAACGGCAACTTTTACCGCATTTATATCTTAAAGCTTTTGCAGACAAGCGCGATAATCCATGAAAGTTCTTCTACAAGATTACTACTCATTTTTTAATAAAAGATGGGATCAACGTCAGCGGCATCAAATCTAGAAAACATTACCTTTTTCGCAGTAAAATTAGTCTATTTAATTTCTTGGGACCTTACATAAAAATTCACGAAATTTACCTCATAGTCTCAAAATAATTTCTAGACATAGTATACACTTCGAAATGGAAATAATTTTACGCGACACTTTTTTGTTTGCTTTTAAACAGTACAATATCAAAGTGTTTTTCACGTTGCTTTTGTTAACTTCATTAAATTCCACTGCATAATTCATAGCATCAAAAATCCTCTCTTCCCTTTGCATTCTAGCAACTAGGACGATATACCGGGATAATAAAGACGTTGTCCAAGAAAACAAAATCCTTTTATTTTCGGTACGAGTGTCAATGCACGTCTTTAGGAAGCTATGGATTTATTTTCAAGGTTTTCTTTTGAAATGCTAGAAACTCATATTTTTCACAAAATAGTACTGAAAGAACTGCACTTAATATATATTATGATATTCTCCTTGAGTTGCACGCACGCTGCTAAATTTAATGAAAGCCTGGTGGGTGGGCCATCATCAGCTGAAGAATGCTTTTAACAAAGTTTTTCTGAAGTGTGACAACATGCTGAGTTTCTAGCGTTATTAGGACGTCAAGTGATATTATTCTCAAATGTGCACGATACAGCTGATGCTGAAAAATGCAACAGTATTGTGTTTATTCAGAAATGGTGAAAGTGGGGGTAAGTAGGAGTATATAGGTTTTGCTGCCATTGCTCATTTCCATATTTCGGTTTAATTCAATTTTCGTCCTTTATGAACTTCAAGGATGAAGTGGTGAAAACAAAAAAATATTTACTAAAGCTGTAAAATACGTTTAGTTGAGTTGTTTTGACGCATACTGCGCTTAAGAATCTATTATATAGTTTAAAATAAAAGACAACTCATCACTTTCTTCCAAATTTTACCCAATGTGCATCACATCACTTTGCAGCAAATATTGCACCATTGCACGTGAAAGCAGTTTAAGATTTAGCATTTTTGAATCGTTTAACAAAACCATGTGTTAGATGTTCGAGTCGTTACAAGTCTGACAAAATTTGTTCCAGTGATAAAACGTAGAAAGATCTCTCTTCTCTAGAAATGATTTGAAGAATACATTTGTATGCTTATGCGTACTTTATTATACATGTTATTCAAACAGATAGCAAAGCAGAGTGTCCCGTTTTCACTAACGTGCATTTGCTTCAACAATTTACGAGTACAATTGCGAGTACAATTTAATGCCATTCGAAAACTTTTTATGATATCAATATTGCAGTAATGTTGCAGAATCATCATTTTAATACAAACATCACACTAAGGTTTGCAGGTGTTGCAACCCATTGTTCTACACCACCTTGTTTGTATAGATAGGCATATTTTTGTGCAAATCAGAAATCCATGAAATGTAATATTAGCAGAGGCTACAAGCATTAAATTAGCTTGGGTAGATGTTAATGGAACACCTACGAAGACAAAGTAGATTATTTTCAACTCATGTATAATCTGATGTTACAAACGAAAGTAATGTTCCATCTACATTGCTATATGCGTATAAAAACCAATTGTAATTAAAAAGCGGCTTCAAGCCTGACCAAACTTCTGTTCAGCTTTATTCGGGTTTATTAATTATTTATAAATCATTCTTTGTATTTAAGTTGCAATTCTGGAAAAGCCGGTTGGTAGAAATAAGAGAAAGTAATTACCGAAATTCAAAAATAGCTTTGGGGTATACTCTTTATTCATATCCCTAATGAAATGAAGAAGTAGCAAATTAAGCACCTTAGTATAATAATTTTGCCTGTTAGACATTTTTTCTGGCTTTCCATCTCACTTAAACGTTTAGTGGCAAGAAAACTTCTTATATTAACGTTTTTGTGCCAAAATACATAATGTGGAAATCTTAGGGGAATTACATTATTCTCAGCTTCAACACTCACTCCATCATTTATCGAGATTTGTCGGATGCGGAGCGGAAAACCACAGAGAAATAAGTTAATTCGCCGTTCTTTCTACTTTCCTCATGAAAATGCGATTTCCAGTGAATTATACTGGTCAGTAGCAAAAGTCATTCCTGAGTAAAAAAAAATCTGAAGCATTTTTGAAATATCCTTGAAGTTTATTAAGAGCGGTGAAGTGGAATACTGATAAGTGGCTTTCTCGTTTTGATAAGAACTCAACAACTCAGCAATGACTTTTTTGGGATTGGTGCGAGTGCCATACAAAGCGTATTTAATTGATTGCTTTTTGTTCCCATTGATCATCTTTCAGGTTTTGATGAATCGGCATTTTGGCTTTTTAGGGAACAAAATGGATTTTATTATTTCGTAATTACATATTTACAATGCAGTGGCAACCGCTCGCAGGATTTAAATAGCTGTACTGATGAACTGATTTGTCACCAAATGGAGTAATCATCGAAAATAGTGGTCAGTGTAGTGCCTGAAAAGAGAAACCTAACACTGCAAATTGATACTTTGGTAAGTATGGAATAGTAACGGCGTAGAAATCTCACAAAAATATCATATAATGACAACATTTAATATAAAACCTTTGAAACAACGTATTTCATCATATACAATTTGTAAGGTGCTTAATTCAAAACGGAATACCAAAACATAAATCGTCAAAAGTAGTTACAAAATAATTTAAATAAAATAACGTATTGTGATGCTGTTAAAGCTTACCAGGTAATTTCATGCGACGAAAACATTATTGGTACATAAAGGTTAGTAAAAACCTTACAATTTCAACATATTTGATAAACTACATTTTTCTATCCCACTTTCACCCAGATTGTATTGACTTTCCTGTTTTCCTTTCTCTTGTTTCTATTCTGCAAAATGTTTATCTGTTCCTGTAAACCATCCATTTTAGCACATCCTACTGAAAGTAAAGTCTTGTATTGTCCCATATTTTATTTACCACGCGTGGCCCCAAAGCAGTAAGCTCTTTTTGTTTTCTACCTTCGTAGGAAATATCACAGCATTTTTACTTCGGTACAAAACCGTGTGCCTCTGGATTTTTAATGCAAGTTTTATAGCAACAGGCGAATATCTAGAAACTACAAGTCCGTGCGTTTTGCAGAATAAGCTACTTCACGGTCTGCTTAGTAAATTTGTAAACGCATCCGCTAAAATTCTCCCTGTTTCACTTGCCTGGTTTCAGGATTGCGCTTCAGCTGGCTATGCTTTTCTGCCATAATATCTGATGTCAGCGTGTGAAGCCGAGAAAACGTAGTGAGAGAAACACCTTTTGCTTTCCCACGTATGCGTAGTCGGCTGGGTACGCAGTGGGACGTAAAATAATTTATTTGTGTGGGGATCTTTCTTTAGCATGCAGGAAATGGAATTTCAAATGTAATTGAATGCTAGTTGTCTCCATGTATAAATTTGGAGACTGTTGTGCAGATTTTGGCTTTTGGACTGACTCGAATTTAATAGTTTCAAAAGGAATCCAGATGGTTGGCAGTGGTCGGTGTTTGCAAAACGGTTTTGTAAAATTGAAAACTTATATTCTCAACTTCACTCTGTTTGCTAAATATTGTTAAAACAGGAAAAACTTATTGCTTAAAACCATAACGAAAGACAAAATGCCAAATACTTGGTTTGCGTTCAACAATCTCTCATGTCCTTAACTATTAACCTTGGTTTCAATAATTCCTTGATCAAGCTTGGAAATAAATAAAACTTTAGTAAAGTTGTAAAAGTACGCCCAGCGAAAAATCATTGGCGCCAATTTTAGCGAAAATGAATTCCCCACCCTTTAATTAGTCTAAATACCAAGTTTCAGCTCCATCCGAGCAAAACTGTATAAAACTACCCCTGGGGGATGGGCCCTACCCCCCAGGGGTATTTGGTTAATTTTGCTGAATTCCCCACCCTTCAATTAGCCTACATACCGACTTTGAGCTCAATCCGAGCAAAACTGTAAAAAACTACCCCTGGGGGATGAGCCCTACCCCCCAGGGGTATTTGGTTAATTTTGCTGAATTTCCCACCCTTCAATTAGTCTACATACCGAATTTGAGCTCAATCCGAGCAAAACTGTAAAAAACTACCCCTGGGGGATGAGCCCTACCCCCCAGGGGTATTTGGTTAATTTTGCTGAATTCCCCACCCTTCAATTAGTCTACATACCAAATTTGAGCTCAATCCGAGCAAAACTGTATAAAACTACCCCTGGGGGATGAACCCTTCCCCCCAGGGGTATTTGGTTAACTTTGCTGAATTCCCCATCCCTCAATTAGTCTACATACCAAGATTCAGCTTAATTCGTCAAAAAATAGCAGTACTATAGCAGATCAATTTTTCGGACGGACGGGACAGGAAGGGACAGGAGGGGACAGGACGGGACACTCAAACAATCTCATATACGCTGGGCGTAAATAATGCCGCTAAAAGACTACAAAGGATATATGGCAATTCCAATCATATGGTTTTAATCATGTCTCTGGCTTAATGAAATAGTCGACTAGCTTTCTTATATATTGCGTTGCATGAAAGCACATTTATTTTGATCAAATTAAGTTTCAAAAAATTCCTAAATGAATGACAAACGCTCACCAGTTGCAGTTTCCAGTACAAATCCGCGTGTAACCATCTGACTCGGTACTAATTGTCTTTGTGTATATAATTCTCTGAAAGAAAACAAAACAAGGTTTTTCCAACAAAGAACTCTACTACCGCTGTTTCGGATACACTTACAAAATATTACTAGAAATGTCAGCTTTTGACAAACGAAACGTGCCTTGTGTTTTTTTGGAAAGACGGTTGCCTTACCGTTGGTTTATGACTGTTGAGAAAAATGTATTGGTGCATATTTAAAAACCAAAAAAACTTCTTGAAAAGAGACCCAGATTGCTGCCAATTTCTTTACATTTCTTATTAGCCTCTAGGGTGTAATATAATTGGTAAGACAAAATACACCCAAACAATTTCCAAATATTAGCCGCGAATCAGTGAAGTACTAAAACAAACACATCTAATGCACTGTGGTAAGCAATAGATTAGAAGTCGATATTTTTGTAAAAGAAACCTTAGGGATATAACCAGACAAATTGTGTTATTTGGATTTACATTGGATTATGTATAATTGGAAAACAAATAGTTACGTATGTCTTGTAATTTATAATCATACTACTTGCGTAAATACACATATAGATTTAACATTCCCTTTTATTTTAAGCTGTATGACAAAGTAAACAGTTAACAGACGCATACCTGTAGTAAAATGTTTCGCCAATGCTTTTAAAAATAATTTGTAGGCACCTAAACCAAGCATAACTGCTTTACTTTATCCTTTTTGCTGCGCACAAGCAACGTCAAGAAAAACCATTATCTATAAAGTGAAATGTTTGTCCTTCAACATACAGCTTTCTCAACGCTGCCTTTTCTAGCCATTTTTCCAATTTAACCCAAAGTTTTGCCATGAATGTCGCTCTCTACGAGTTCATCTGATGAGCATTACTCTTACTCAGAACCGGTTAGCCTTTGCTTTTTTCCTCTTACAAATTCGCAAAGAGAATTGCGATCTCCAATTTAGAATATAGGGTTCTTCAGCCCATCTCGTTAAAGTAACGGGAGAAAGCTATTTCATCAAGTGCGGTATCTACTTCATTGGTAATATAATTTACTATAATCCAACTACAATCTTCGGCTGCTGACCAAAGGAAGCAAAAAGGATGTAATTTTGTCAAGAGAAGTAACATAGACAACGGCTGATGCTAAGTTTTAGTTTTTATCCATTTTGTGTGACTCGTGCGTGAATTGTGTAGTCAGAAACCTGAAATTTTTGTACGTTGTACCAATTCTTGAAAATCTCACTTTCTAAAATATCTAGAATTGTTTCAGGAATGACATTTATAATTTTTTTTTCAAACCTACAAATTAGTCCTTTACTTACTACACCACACACACCTACTTGACTTACCTCATTAAACCCTGTTAAAAAAATAAATGAAGTACACTAGTACACACACACATCAAAATTGACACACGTCAAACACTCTTTGTTGTTGTTCCTCTAAAATTTCAGCTATGCTTTTGTGTTGCTCCGTTTCTGTTTACACTTTCCTTTTTCACTCCACGACTGCATTAGTAAACCTTGTAGCGTGACAGTCGTCGTCAAAAAGGAAAAAAAAACAAGCTTCTCACTTGATTTGTTGTTCAAAGAAAACGCCTGTACAAGTGAAAACATGAAATATTGCCAGATTGACTGTTTGGTTATATGTGCATGCGTACCTCTACAATAAATAAGTGTCATAAACTATACAAAGCATGTGGAAAATTAAAAGTGGAGAATGGGTAAAGTTTCTTTTAAAAGAGTTAAAAGGGAAAAGTTTCAAGTAGAAAGAAAGTAATGACAGTGCAAGCATAGCACGGAAAATGATGTTTGAAACACTTTAACGACGTCAGGATAAAAAATTCTACATTTTGCATAGAGGCCTATCACAGATACAGATACGGGAAAGAGGGTTATTCTTATACGAATGCTTATTAACGTGTTTGAGAAGTAGCTGAAGAAAACGCCATTTGATGTAAATTCAGCTTTTTTGTAACACAATTTACCTTCCTTTATCTTCCTCAAGGGCTGAATGTCCAGGAACATAGAAACTGAATTGATAAACATATATTTTATACGGAAAAAGGAATTGTATACTTCGCGTAGGAAATTCGGGAACAACACGTAATGGGACACAGGGTGACAGGGTTGATGAGTACAGCAAAGGAAATGATAATTATTATTATTATTATCAACTTTATTGCAGACATTTTCATCACTCATTTGACATAAGAGACAGCAAGTCCATATATCTAAAAAACTACTTAAAAAAGGAGAAACTTATTAGAATAACAAGTCAACTCATGTCATGTTAAAAAGAATAGCTTTCCATTCCATCGAAATAGATGATTCAGCAAAGAAATTTGAGTTTACAATTGATTTAATAATTATATTGTCACTGTTTGCTAGACGCTCAAGAAGGGAGAAAGCCGCAACTCGTCTAACTGCATTAAAGTCATTTACATGATTATCACAGAACATTTTTGAAGCGTTGTAACAAAAATGGTTTCCTGGAATTTCAGAAAACTGTAAAAAATCCAATACACGTTCATTCTTCCGGAATTATTAAAAGCGTTAGAATTTCAATTAGAGTATACAATTTTAAACTGTTTTCTGAATCTTTGAAATTCAGATTTTTATATACCCTGAATGCAACTTAATTGAAGAACATAATAAAAGGCATTAACGGCCAAACCAAAATAAAATACTAATTTGTCTGTACATCAATAGGTGCCCTTAGGTCACAAGTTTTGCAACAAAAATCAAGAAACAGAAAATAAATAAGTACGAAATGCTGCATAATAAATTATCGATGAAGGTAAATTTAACAGCTGACGTACAATTCCTAACTTAATTCAGTATAATGCTGACCTCCTAGAGCATCTGCTAAAATATAACGGCAGCTTAAGGTAAAAATTAAAACAAATGACGGTAAAAGTTTCCAAATTTACATCGTTTTATAAACGTGGTCAGCGTTGGGGCGCCATATCTTCTAGGGCGCCCGAGGTACAGACTTGCAAGTGGGCACAAAATGAAGCCCATGCAATTGTGTATCTACAGTTTAAAGGAAACGATAGACCCAGGCTCCGTATAGAAGTTATAAAATAAAAATCACAAAGTCGCTGTCCAGGATCTGGTGGTCAGCGTTGGGGCGCCATATCTTCTAGGGCGCCCGAGGTACAGACTTGCAAGTGGGCACAAAATGAAGCCCATGCAATTGTGTATCTACAGTGTAAAGGAAACGATAGACCCAGGCTCCGTATAGAAGTTATAAAATAAAAATCACAAAGTCGCTGTCCAGGATCTGGTGGTCAGCGTTGGGGCGCCATATCTTCTAGGGCGCCCAAGGTACAGACTTGCAAGTGGGCACAAAATGAAGCCCATGCAATTGTGTATCTACAGTGTAAAGGAAACGATAGACGCAGGCTCCGTATAGAAGTTATAAAATAAAAATCACAAAGTCGAATTCCAGGATCTGGTGGTCAGCGTTGGGGCGCCATATTTTCTACGGCGCCCTAGGTACAGACTTGCAAGTGGGCACAAAATAAAGTCCATGCAATTGTCTATCTTCAGTGTAAAGAAAACGATAGACCCATGGTTAGTTCAGAAGTTATGAAATATTTTTTAAAACGGTTGAAAATTTTACAAGTAATTTTGTGAGATTTCTGCATTTTTGTTGCATAATTGTGATGGTTAAGATGTGTTGTAGGTGCGTGCTAGGTCTAGTTACTAGTTAAGAAACAGTTTAAAAATTATTTTGGAATTTTAATTTTTGCGTGCTGTGGGGTGCAAAAAAAACAGTTCTAAGTTATATTAGGTTCAATTTAAACTTGAAAAATCATGTGTCAAAGCAAGAAAATCACAATAATGCGTCATTACCGGTCAAATGAATCAGAATCACTGTTTTGCACGTTTTTTATAATGTCCTTTTAAGCTTAACCCCGCTTTAATTGTTGAGCACATTTCTCAGTTATGAATATCAATACAGGCACAATGAGTGCTTCCTGATTACTATCTTGCTAATGTGTTAAAAAACCAACACACTTTAACTTTTGTTCGTTTTCAGAATACAAGCTGAAGAGGCCGACACACAAAGTGAGGAGAAACATATTGATTCTGCTTTTTTGAAAAAAAATCCATAAGTCAAATGTCAAATAAATATGGACTTCCGAACGAAACATCAATACATGATTACGTTGTTGTATGACTTGTTTAAACATAAAGCAGAATTACAGAGGTTTTTGACAGTCTATGAACATTAGGCTTCTATACTAGATATTGAAATAGAAAATGTATGTGGGTGGTTTAACAATTTACTGTAAATGCCAATCATTAGCTTGTTTGCAAAAAGTATTCAGAGTATCAGCGAGAAATATAATTAGGACACATATAAACAAAACATGACTGGTGATTAATTGGAGACGTTATAGCAAATTTGCAAAACATTCTACACCCACATTATCGCCTTCATCTGATTTTGCTTTAGAAAAATGTTGTTTTTTGTTTTTGTGTGCTCTTAACAACTTTGACGTACATATTTATGACTTCAACCTGACTATACTAGAGAAAGTGGAAAATACTATTGGGCATATTGCGTATTCTGGACTTGTAATGTTTCCCAGAAGACAAGGTTTCAAACTAATTACAGCAAAACATAATTGGATACAAAAATGAGGAATTGCTTTGATCTCTCCAGAGATGTAAAAGGCATTGCTTTGTTCCTGTCCATAAATGTTGAGCGTGCTGGCCCCAATAATAATTAAAGCACATGTCTTTGAACATAACTATTTTGATGAAGTTTTTTTTGAATCAAACTAGAAAGAAATCAAGCTATTGTGCTGAACTGCTCCAGTAACAAAATATGTTCTGTTGCTTAATATCAAAACGTATATTGCACGCAGGAAAAAATGGATTGAAGATTAAAGCTTGAAAGTTAAGTAAAACGGCGGAGTATTTTTTCAGTTACCTATTTCAGTTTTTTCAGTTAGTCTTATAAACACATTTCTATAATTTATCTAGAAATAAAAAAGTCCAAAATAGAAGTTATCTCTGGTTACGTAATGCACTCTATTTCCAAATATTCTAATCTCGACTGAATATTCTTTTAGTGACTTCGTTCAGGCTTTTGTGCTTTATTGACCAACTACAGATTACATCTATTATCAATCTATAACTAAAGAATGTCACATGGGTGAATTTGATTAAGTAAATGGCATCAAAGTGCACCAAAATTTGGTTCTACTTTCACCAACTGTTTTACAAAGGGACATATTGCAAATCTTATGGACGGTGGGCCCAAGCCGCTCCGTAATGAGTCATATACATCTCGATAGCTCTTGACGAGCTTACCAAAAGTGTTGCCGGGTACAAGTTCCAATTCCGTGAACCATTGGCAGTTTTAGCCACTTGAAGTTACGATTTTTACTTGTAAACTCCGTTACACCATTTTTCAAGAAAAACAGAATACCAAGAAAACATGAAAATGTTCAACTGATAGTTTTATTTTGACTTGTTGAAGAACTTTTACACAGGTACTTGACGCCTAAAGTATGACAAGCAGTTTTTTGGCAACTTGGTCTGAAGCCCCTTCAGACATGCACATCACGATATGATGTTACCATAAGGTTTACATGCAAAACTTCTTACTTCAATTGTTCAAAACTGCCAATGGTTCACGGAATTGGAACTTGTGCCCAGCAACACTTTTAATAAGCTTGTCTAGAGCTTTCGATTGGTATATGACTCATTACGGAGCGGCTTGGGCCCACCCTCCATAAGGTTCGCAATATGGCCCTTTGCATACTTATAATCGCACACAGGTGCTAATTCCGTGACGTAAGGTAACTCTAAGTCATGTACTAATAATCTAAAAAACCTCAAAATCCTATAAACACACTGAACGTCACAAAAGTCATTCCAAGGTAAGTGTAAGGTAATCACTCCACATCTCTCCACTGAAACAGAAAAACCTGCTACGCAAATGGAAAAAGAAAAACTAAGACAGTCTTGGTTACGTCTTTTTACATTACGATTACGATTGACGTTGACGTACTGACTTTTCTCTCTCACTTTTATATTCTCCTGTGCAAAATGTTAAACACCAAAGTGTCAAGAATGTCAGTTCTTTTAGAACTCAACCTAAGGTATTTTATCCTTGGTTTGATCTGCAGCTACAAAAAAAGAATATGAAGCACTTAGCACATATTGTTTAATTTGCAACTTGATTTGCAAGTGTCAAATGGCAAACGTCTTGAGATTTATCTAATTCAACGCAGTATAAATTATGCAACAAATAAACCGAGTCACCTTTCTTAACCAATAAGGACGTTTCTTTTAACAAAAATAAAATATTTAGTAAGTCATCACAAATTAAAATTGAGACAGTAGTTTTCCCCTGTGTTTCTCCATTATTCACAATTAGTTTCTTTGCAAAACATGAAATTTGCATTAATCTTGTTCACTGTTGGTTCTATCTGCGCATTATTTTAAGTGTAAAGTAAGAAATACGAAAAGTGAAATCCGTAGAGACTGGAGACCAAACAACTTGTTACGTGAAGTCAAGTGAAACAGATGCCATTTACGGTAAGTGATAGGTAGACGTTTCTTATGTTGACGCATTCATTAATCCAAGACGATAGAGAGAAAAGCTAACACATTCTAAACTTTCAATTTTTCGGAATAACCTGTTTCTGAAGTTTGTCTTAATAATCCGATGTTTTTGCTAAGCTACTGCTACTTATTTTCTGAAATCTTCTAGATACCAGAATTGCTCAAGTACACAATTACATAATTTCTGACAATCTAATCCAATAATTCTTTCCTTTTTTCTGCGTGCTGTTCTACCACTCAAGCCCACTAACGCCAAAAGTGCTAGACAAAACTATCTTATTTTTTCTGCTTTCCCCTCACCTCCACTTCACTTTTTTTATCCATTATTTTTTGCTTCTGGTTTAGTCGAAAAAGGAAAAACCAAGTCCATGATTTCCTTTCCTTTGTTGCTTACAAGTGTATCCAGTACATTGCCAATAATCCCTTGACAGTTTTTTTCTAGTAGTGGTAATAGTCAGGTCAAATGCACGCTATGATGACACTCGTTTCACGTTTTTTCTCCTGGTAGCTTTAAGTCTTCCTGGTTTGGTTATTTTTGTACAGTAAAATGCGTAAAAATAAGAAGGCTTGATACAATACAAGAACAAGATAACATTCTTCTGTACTAGTTGTATTTGCTTCCGTATAGTGAAAGGGGAAACCCGTATTGTATTAAAATGACTACACATTACGTTGTCGGCATCAAGTTCTTTTTACGACAACCTTTGTGTCGTCATTGGGAAATGCAATGAGATTTTGTAGAGCGCAGTAATAGTTTTTAGTAACTGCTATTATTTGTCTAGTTTTGAAATAAGATTAATTAGATTCTGGATAATATTTAATATTTACAATATGGTAACATTTTGAGACTGCTTATGTAAAATTAGGTGATCTCTGGTATTTTATATCTGTATGTAGATATGCTAGCGTTTTTCTGCTACACAGCGTTTGTAGTATTTGTGAAAAAGAGTTGTTTATAGTACTCATAATTTTAAATTATAAAACTATTTTTCACACCACAGAATTAAAAATACAATTTGTTTAGTTCATTTTTAAAATTAAAACATTAAACATTTCCAAAATTTTCTAAAACTCAACAATTTTCAGGCTAAACCTACATTATGCCGTGTGGATTTTTCTCATTCAGAAAGTAAATGATGGGTAAAGTGATAACCTGTCCTGACTAACCTTATATCTCAAGGCATTCATTGCTTGTCAACTTTTCTCAGAGCCAGGGCAGCCCTTTCTCCTCCCATTTCCCCACACTTGCCAGGTTAAATTGCATTGATTACCCAAAATCGTGCAATTTAATAGCATGCAATCAAAAATAAAGACATTGTAGTATATCACGAACGATAACCCAAATACCAATTCTGGGCCATTATAAAGTCCAGTATCATTTTCAGACTTTGCAAATACTTCAATGAATTCATCTAGTAAATTGTGCAATTGTATTTTCTGTTGATCTGACAAGTCTGAGTTCACATTAAATTTAATATGTGTTTTATTGTCTCTGTGTTCTACAGAATGACAAAACGAATTAATCTCATAATTCGTATGGTGAATTTCTTCCACATCCTCTATTATTCCCAAGCAGGTATTTTCATTTAGCCCAACAGTGAATTTATTCAAGTTAATGACAGGTATGTCAATTAATCCGGTTTCCGGAATATATAAATCTGGAATTATTAAATTGTATCTTTCCATAGTTTTCACTGAACCGACAAATAGACCGAGCTTTAAAATATTCACAGGTATTACGGCAGTCTGTCTCGGCATTATTTTTACATTAGATTGTAATCTGATTTTTGGAGTCTCATTGCTATTAAATGTCATCATGCATTCTTCTGAATTCAAATAGAATGGATATGCATAATTTCCTAACTGTATCTCTTTTGTAAAGTAGTTTATATTGACTTTGAATTCGCTGAGAAAATTATTTCCAATTATTGGTCGCGGTACATTCATGATGAAAGCATTGTATTTATAAATATGGCCAATTGGACCAAATTGTATGGTGTTACAGGATTCTTTTGAAATGATTGACTTTCCAGTTATACCTTTAATGTTTTGATTTGGACAGTCGAAACTAACTTTTACTAATTTTGGCGGAATAAGGCAGCAAGTAGCGCCAGTATCTATGAGAACATAACATAAAATGTTGTTTATTTTTGCTTTCATGATTAGCAGATTGTTGAATGGTCGATCTGGAGATCGGGTGACATCATCGTCGACCTGTGATGACATCACAAAAATGCGTTTCCCGAAAATGTATTCACAGCATGTGTTGTATAGCACGCTTTTGGTTGAGCATGAGACGGACAAGACTGACAAGAAGGAAGAGCAGGCAAAGCAGTGTGTGGACCGTTAGTCTCACAAGTGTTATAATGATATGCCTCTCTGACAGGTGGTCTATTGCCATAATGCGGTCGATACCCATTTTGAGGTTGTCTGTTCGCATTATTACTTGGGTTGGAGCCATAATTATTTCTATAATATTGTCCCTTTGGTCTCCAATTATTATTTCCGTTATTGCGGTAATTATTATTTCCATTGTAATTTCTTCTTTTGTTAAATGGTCGTTTCCCATTCCAGGGTTTAAACGACTGAGGATGCGACTGTGACTGAGACGACTGTGTGGGGGACTTCCACGAATTATTAGAGCTCTTTTTATGATTGCCTTTATTGCCATGACCTTTATTATTAAAACTTTTCTTCTTTGAAGAGAAAGCAGCATTAACTTCTTCAGATTTATTTCCATCAGCGGTATCTCTCTTAGATACACTGAAACCTAAATGTTCTAACTGGTTGATTAATTGATTAACTGCACTTGACTGAGCATACGATTTCTTTCCCATTAAGCTTTCAAATTTCTGAGCTTCTAGAATAGCAGTATGCAGTGCATCAAGATCTTTAGGTTCTTTATTCCATATATCACGAGAAGTTTGCAAGGGTAACCCTTTTAGTACATGGTCCCTTTGTAATTCATAACTGGGTGTAGTATGAGCCTTAAAAACCAAGTCAATGACATCCCAGAAATATTGTTCCATATTTTCATTGCTTAATAACTTTCTATCTCTAAGTTGCTTGTCGTATTCTTGAGGAGATGTTTTAGCAGCAAAATATGCGGTTATCTTGTTTTTAGCGATGTTGTATGTGAAAGTACCTGAAGTCAGTTTCTTTACTGACTTAAAGCATTTGGCAGCAGCACCAGATAATGAAATTCTAACTGAGCAAGCTTTGTATCCTCATTCCAATTATATGTGGTAGCTATAGCTTCAAACTTATCAAAGAACTTTTTCACACTTTTAGAACCATCAAAGGTTGTCCCTGAGACGGGAGGTGAGTAGGCAATGACAGCGGTTGTGGTCATTTTGGAAGGGGATGATTTGGGAGCTTGTGTTTTTGAAAAAGGATCAGTAAATATAGGTTGAGTGGAAGAGGTAGAAGGAGTAACAGTGGTAGTGACTACAGTAGCAGTGTCTGTCTTTTCAGTATCTGTAGTACTTGTATTTGTATCTTTAATTGGAGTAATGTAAACTTGAGAACTACTCGTAGCAGACTCAGAGTCTTGTTCTTGTGAGGAAGTTGTTTCTTGTTCTTTTTCTGTGTCAAACCAAGTTGAAGTTCTATGAGTTTTTCGTCTCTCTGTTATATTCGTTTTACTACGGAATTGGGAAGTCAAGTCTTCAATATTATCTGAAGGACGGGGGGTAGGAACTATTTGAGTAGGGATTTGAGAAAGTCTAGTGTTGACAGGAGTAGCAACAGGAGTTTGAATAAAAGTGTCTTCAAATGATTCGTCTAAAATTCATCTTTCACCTGGGCCTGAAGGAGGTACACTAGCGTCAAGGGAAGCGGCGCCCTGAGATTGGGATAAGCTACGCCTAGTATTAAATTGAGGTGTTTCAGGATCAAAATGTATAGGAGCTTCTTGTTGAGTAATAGTTTTTGCAATATCTTCAAAAGATGCTAAAACGTGTTGTGAAGGGACAGAATTACGATAACCAAAAATTACGACAGCATTAGCCCTTTCTAACAGCTTATATTCTTCTTCTTCAAGTACTCTTACTTTATGAGATTTTCTAGCAATATTAACTTGAATATCAGCTTTTACTCTAGCATTAGGAGTATTCACAGCTTGTACTTGCAACTGATAAAGTTCTTTCTTAGCTTTTGCACGTTGTTTATTTATTTTCAAAATTTCATCAAGAGTAACGTCTATAATGTTTGCGTGATGTCTAGTACTTCTAGAATCAGCCATAAGGTCATTTTTTTTAATGCAAAATGAATTCACCTTTTGTTTGGCAATAATTAAAATATCAACTTTCAGATTAGTTTAGTCTCCACGTATGTGCGAGACAAGGCAATCCAGTCACAGATTTTTATAAGTGTTGGGTGGCACTACACGCTCACACCAACCAGGCTAGTTCTCTCTCTGGAGAAGCCTGAGTCGTCTTTATGCATGCAAATTTCAAAAGCAAAATGCGCAAAATATTTCCATGAATATCGGCCGTGTAGAGAATGTAATCTCACAGAAATGGAGTGACTAGCAATGAAGCACTGTGCACTTATGAAATTCCAGATATAAAGCAGTTTTAAAATTGTTTAAAATCGGTCTGACCTTAGTCCAGTAACAAAATACACAAGGGGAGTAACGCAGCAAGTGATCAGCCTGTGCGGAGTCTGACAGGGGTGTTTGGGGTCCGTGAGTATTCCTCCACTTCCTTCAAAAAAGAGCAGCAACAAGGGCGGCAACACGCGTCCGTGATGACCAGCCAAGGAGCCCAGAAGGAGCGATAAAGGGCAGCACAGCAGCAAAAAAAAATCCGGCCTGTGGGGAGCGGGAGAACCCAGCAGCACGAGACCAGGAGCGGCGGCAAGCCTAAAAGGTCCGAAATCGGAGTGAGCGCAGGATACCCGGGAGAGCCACAAGACGGGAGCGGCGGCAGCAACGCCAGCAGGGAAGAAAATCCACAAAGAAAAGAGCACCAGAGCTAGCAGCCGGAGTAGCGGGGGCTACCGGAGAAGCGGAGGCTGCGGGAGCAGCTCCAGAGGTTGGCACGGTTACCAGCGAGAGTAGAGGTACGGCGGAGGAACAGGAGCCGAAGACGAAGTTGGAGTGTCGAAGGCAGCAGCAGCAATAAAAGAAGAATCCACAAAGCGGCGGCAGTAGCACAAGGCTGTTCTCCACAACGGCGGGGGCGGCGGCAGCGTCCAGAAATGGAGGGGATGAGCCAACGATAACAGCAGCAGCGGCAACACAAACAGGTACAATTGGAGTGGCAGCAGGATTGGCAGCAAGATCTGCGTCAGTAGGTGGCCAAGGCTGCGGCACAAGGAGGGACGGCAAAGTGGCTGAGGAGTAAAACGGGTAATCCGGGAGGAGGTGTCCACGGCAAACGGGTAGAAATCAGGTTCGCCAGAATGTAAAGGCACCCTGAAATAAAGGTCTAAATAAAATTGTGACCTGCGACTGCGGATCACAGGATGACTTCACACAAGTTTTGGAGGATAGAAAAGAGAGAAAGATTTTATTAAGAGGAAAATAGAATAACCTGTCAGACTGTAGAAACACTCATACAAGAGAATATTTATACTATTTGTTAAAGCATAGAATAGATTGAATAGGGAAGAGGAAAAGTAACAGGAGTTTTAGCAGATGTGGTTAATTACGGAATAAACATGATTATCTTCATTAATATGTACATGTAATGTAGGTTAATCTAAACTAATGGCTAATTAATATGTATGACAACTGCAGTACTAATATCTTAGAACTTGAACATGAACGTTACGTTCATATTGCGGAAATTATACGGTAAATCAGAGCATTTTATGCTGGATTTACTATAGTAGAATGAGTTTTTGTGGAGAATTGGTTGCATTGCGGATTTTTTGGTTGGGGATTTTTTGGTTGGGAATTTTTTCGAATTGGGGATTATTTCGTTTGGGTAAAAAAATTGGGGATTCTTTCGTTGGGGATTTTTTCGTTGGGGATTCTTTCGGGACACGGTTTCATAATACACTAGGAAAAGTACACTGGCATTTGTTAAGTGCTGAAATGCGGTTTTTATTGATACCTCGGATTAATATGGGTGAGTCAACTGACAAAAGTAAAGACGATAAAAGGTTATGAGCTAGTAAATGTCCTCAGGAGACTCAATGGCTTCCGAAAAGAAAGTGAAAATAGATTGCTGGCCCAAAGCAATATGATTATCTAAGACGGGCCATTTTTTAAATGCAAATGGGAAATTGATAGCCCATTCAGGAAGGATGTTACAATGAGCCTAAAGCCCAAAGCTAAGAGAATGTGAAGAAAATTGACTATTTGATGTTTTTGATGGTGCACGTATCTGATCTCCATTTTTGGCGTAAGACTCAAGCCATTGAGAATACATGGGTATGGGTTAAAAACTTCGTTAGCATATTCTTACAGCCAACACGAAAATTACATGTTGGCAAAATAAAAGCTGAAATAACTGAAAATTCTTAAGCTCTGCTCTTGGCACCCATTTTGCTTTCTCTTTCATTCTCGCCTCATAAAACAGAAGGTATCCACTTTCATTCAAACATAAAAAATGCTTAAACATAGGCTTGCAAACAGCTGGATCTACGCTTACTTGTAAGGAAAAACTTCTTTTCTGTGAACATTTTTGTGTGGAAACAGAAACTGTGGTCATTTTACACCCAGCATTACAAGAAACGTTGCCGTTGCCAGGCTATTTTACAAACGTCGTATGACTCTTCAGAGACTACTATTTTTTCTTGGTTTTCTTCCTTATGCTAAAGGTTGAATGTGCGAAAGCAGACTTGTCTAGAGTTTTAAAGTGTTGTATCAAAGCGGGGAATTTTATTTCAAATTTTCTACATATGCGTATCGGTGTTAAAATCTATTGAATAATTTAAATTATGAAAAAGTTTATGGAAAACCCCGTAAAATTGAAATGTTATTGCTTAGAGAAATGCTGTTAATGTACCAACTGAGTCTGGTCGGAGAAAGTAAATAGCAACTTGTGCAGTTCAAAGCTAGTTGATCACCTGTCTCTTAATTGATGAGGATTGAGCTTCTCATTTAAGGTCCTTCTAATGACAAATCTGAAAGTTGAGAACAATATTTTTAAACAATCGGCCATAATGCAGATCCAAACGGTCAATATTACAGAATTACGCTTGATCTGCAAATAAACTTGGGGTTATACATGTATATATTTTTACGCCTGGATACAACTTTGACAAGAACAAGTGCGATATAATAAGTTGAACTTTTTCTCATTTTTGCCTCAGCTCCACACAAGCTTTGTTGCCTTAGCTCCCCTAAGTAATAAATTAAAAGAAAGAGAAAGCAAAAAATGTAAAGTTGCGTAAAAATGGTGTAGAGTTTCTAATAACATTTTATTTTTTCTCTCAAAAAGTGCACTTGTTGCGGAACGTGTGTGCTGGGGCATCTACAGTATAACCGGAAGGTTTTACAATGTACACTTTTATTGTTTACGTTCACTGCTGTTGAGTAGTCTGTGCGTTTTTAATCTGATAAAACAAGGAAAAAGGAAACTACCACTTTCTGTTTTGTAGGTTGCTGGGTTTTATGTGCGTGCCAGTGGGAATTAACTGAAATGAGGATTAATAGTAAAAAATGCAATGAAGTTTTGAGTCGGCTGCAATTTACCTTATTTATATGTAATTATTTATTACAAAACGTTAGAATTTTTTTAAATACTTCATTTGGAATGTGTGTGCAGCGTAAGCGTATATAAGGGCATCATATATTTGCAGTTATCGTATGCCATGTATTAATGAAATTTATATTTCAGTGGTTAACTGAGAGTTGTTGTTTATTGTAGACGACGTAAAGAATTAAATTTGATTTGTAGGTGTTGGTAGCGGAACAGATTTTAAATTGAAAAGCTTTTGCCGATGTTATGAATTTGTGGAATGCATTTAAACATTCAACCTGCATATTTTTTAAAGTTTTTTATTCCAAAATTAAGGTACAAACGGAGCGCAAAAGTCACTTCAGTGGTATGCACTTACGATGTAGCTATTCACCCACAAATAAATTTCTATAAAAATTACCCATTTATTTTCCACTTATCACATTTCAGTCACCAGTCATTGTTATCACAGCTCCTCCATCTTTCCAGTAATGATTCCTGATGATAGCAGTAGCGTTTGGGAATTAAGGAAAATACGGATATTACTACCACCTAACCATCCACTATGCAACTTTCTCTCTAAAACCTATTTCCATAAAAATTCACTATAAATACGTATCATTCACTACCCTTCTCCCGTATCTTCACACATCATCACCATTCCTGTTGTCAACTGCCAGTTTTCTTCCCGTCCCATAAAAACCTTGACTCCTTCTGCGTCGCAAAATAAACATAAGCTTGAAATACAGCAAACGAATTTACATTTTTATTTTGACTACCCATTACTATTTTTCCTTTAGTATTTACCTACTGATAATAGCATCAACACATTTTTATGCATTATTTCCCATACACCAGTACTGTGTAGCATAACCTCTCTTAAAAATACTTTCATTCTTACTTACCAAGGACTCCATTATTAAACCTGACGTTCTGTTGGTATCTTACCCATTTCCATACATTCACTCACGCACAAAAAAGTAATCAATAACTCTCTGACTTTCTCTGATGACGATAAGTAAGCAAAAACTGCAGAAAAATATGGAGTGGCATTAAGTAACATAATATAATATTTCAATGAATAAAGCTATTGTTACAAAAGAACTTTTTCAATGAAGATAAATACGCAATTCAACAAAGTTGCACCAAAGAAATAAATGCGTTTTTCACTTAACATTTTGGTTTGACTGGTTATTAGAGAAAGAAAGACATGCATGTCCCTTAAATCTTATACAGATAAAAATTTGGAATATTTTCAGAAAATCATAAACGGCGTATTTGTTTTCAAAAAAGCTCACGCTACAATTTTATTACCGCAAATGGAAAATTCATTTTCATTCATTACAAACGTATTTCTCCAATCCCATATTTTCTCCATTCAATATTTATATTACTTGCTTTGATAAATTGTTTCAACATCAAATTAAAAAATACTCGCGTAGTATTTATTCTGATGGTCTATCCATCTTTTTATAGCGTTCCTTCCGGCAATCCAACAGTATGCTTTCCTTTCATCATAATGAATTATTCCGGACTTTAAACAAAAATGAATAAATCCATCAATATATCCTGCTAAAAGTGGGCGTAGTTAACTTTACTCCAAAAAATGTAAGTCAGTGAACTCAATCAAGCGAACCAATTCATCATATTACCAGACACATTTGTTGGGCATAAGCCACTTGTTTGTGTGTTATGCTAAGCGACGCGTGTTCAGCACTCAACGTCCACTATTTTTTTATGAACACCTCCACCCACTTATTTTTTTCAAGTTGAGATTTTAAAATCTGTTCTGAGCTTGTCGTGAAGATCAACGGATGTATGTCCAGAAACATTTACTTTTATTAAATTTAAGAAACCATTGTTGTTGGTTGTCGACTAGTGCCATGAAAATTGATTACCTGTTATATTTTTACCTGTAAGCTTGACAAGGGTCTAACAAACAGTTTTCAACACACATTACATTTCGTCCTACCAAAAACTTTAATTGCAATTTTTGTACCTAATAAATAAACGCACAGACCAAATTTTAATAGCGTGCAGAGTCCTTAAAAGCTGGAAAGCCATTGTCCACTTTTTTATATGGATTGCGTCTTCCATTGAGTTTAACCAGAATTTGTTAAGTATTGCTTCAAGTATATCGGCTTCCCGTATAGCATAAAGCCTGTCTTGGGCTAAGATTTTCGTAGTGGTTCTGTAGGGTGATGTTGTCTCTAGCTCTATCTGTATCCAAAAATGCGTGAGTTGGTAATATACAGTGGGGCATGCTGATGGTTTGGGCTTTTCAGTGCAAGTCTAGGCTTTGTTGGGTGAACATGAAAAGAAAAAAGAAAACGCTGCAGAGTTTTTTTGGTTTGCGAAAGAAATGGTTTGTGTTAGAAATTATCTTGTGGTGTTGATGCAGTAAGAATTTTCAAATTTTAAAAAGTCAACTGAAAATATTTTAAAAGAAGAAGTGCAATAAACACTGCGTGCACAAACTTTTTTGCTGCACCTGCTTTGTTTGAGATTCGTCGCCCTGGAAAGAGGTTTGATAGATGTTTTTTCTTGTTTGGGGATAATTGTTGGTGATAAAAATCTCCAGCTTTCGTGTATGTTAAACTGCTTAACTTATACACCAAAAGCTATAACATTATTTGAAGGGTGGGCAAGCTAAATAGCATGTTTGTTTGTAATCGCTATTACGCAGTTAAGACATGAATTGTTGATTAAGTTCTTTTTTTGAGACTAGTTTGACCTTTAATCATTTTTAAAATGACATTTTAGCGAACGTGAGCCGGTGATTCAATGCACCAGGTAAAATGCAAGAGAAGTTGTTAGAAACGGTCTATGTTACCTAATTAGAGTTCTGTTGGATTGAACTTCTAGGATTTGAATCAAATTTGAACAAATGGGCAGGGCATTTATCTTAATCACCAATTCTACACCGCCATTTGTTTACTCGGTTTAACATCTCCGGTATTCTAAATGACAGAAACAATTATTACAAGTCATTGTGTACATAAAAGAAAAGGAAATATTTTCGAGTGCCTACATGCTCAGATGCAAACATATAAATAGTTTTATACGAAACACAATGTGTATGCCATTTTGGAGCACTTGAGAGGTTTAAAGTTGTCAAACTGAAGATCAGAAAATTGTATGAATGGTCAACTTAAAATATCCAAACGCCGTCCCAGCCAGTCTACCAAAATCTTTTGCACTAAGCAGTCTAAATCTTCCAGCCTTATTCATGTCACATTCCAAAACTTTTCCGAAATTGCATCCAAACTTCTTACGAGATCAAAAGAGGTTTTCGGAAAACTGTCACAACAATGTCAACGACAGTCACACCAGCAAAACAAAAACAAAAGTTTTAAAATGTAATCCCCGTTTGTGTCCGACATTCAACCAAAAGGATTTTGCAGAATGCCAAATATGTGTGAAGCCTTTGCATATATCTTTCCAAACAGATATAGTTCCCAAGTAGCATTTTCAACTTCCAAGCGACCCTTTAACCTATCTTTTATCATTTCTGGGTAAATCTCCGGCGAAAAGTGCAAAAGTGTGAAAACTCGGAAAATCAATACAATTTTCAAAGCAGCAACTTTCTCTAAAAATATTTATAACTTTTGCTCCTAAATCATTCAAGAACTTGGTCTTTCTCCTCAAACTGGTCAAAATAATTCCCAACTTGAAACTACAACCGACTTTTCTCAAAGTCAAAAACTTTCTCCTTTTACAACCTTACATACATTTTACTTTCTTCACTTTCCGCAGTATCCAAAAAGATGGGACGGCGTTAATGTGATCGTAAGTAGTTCAAATATAAGGTTATCTGCCACGGTATAACAGACACTAGTTAAAAGTATATTATCAAAGCAAGAAAAACGGTTGAAAAATTATTAGACTGGATGCGTTTGGTCAGCCGGAAATGTAATTTGAGGGTTGTACTCCATTATTTTCTCATCAACCGGCACCATACATTTGTGTCAATATTATATGCGGATGGAGTTGTCCAAACCAATACCGACAAAAAACTTTTTCTATATGTGTTTTCTGGTGGAAGCGTATTGCAATGTTGACACAAGCTGGTTAAATCTATAACATACTCCGCAATGACTAGAACCAGAAGAGAAGAGAAAAGGAAATTTGGTGTTTGTTAACCAGGAAGTATCAGCAAACAATTTTCTTACTCGGAAAACTATACGGAATAAAAAAAGTTAGAACATGAAACATATGCATCAACACATTCCACATTTTCCCGTATCTCAACAGGATGAATACAGTGGTTGCTTACTTGGTCAATAGCATTCCCACTTGGTTAAAGACAATTGGATATTCCTTCCACCAAAATCGAAATTACGGTGAAATCGAGTAAAAAATGTCACACAGAGGTAATTTTTGGTATTTAGAAACAATCTGCTCTAATTAATTTTCGCGTCATGTATTGAAAATAATCTTATTAGAATAGCAAATAGAAACGATTAAGGTTTATAGTTTATTTTCAAATCAATATTTAATTTTCAATTTATTGCGTTCTAATAATTTAACACCATGCAGCATATTTTTAAATGTTTTCCGTTTACATTCAACTATATTCAAAATAACTTGAAAGTGCAGCCATCCGTCAACCTCTTTGTTCGTAGTACGCGTTGCCTGCATAAAATTTTTCCAAAACTGTATGGGTATTCTCTTTTGGATTGTTACTGTTTCCACAACCTTAGCATTGTTGCTGATCCAGATGACACGAACTGAAAGAAATTTATCAATACCTGAAACATGATACTGTTCCAACGACGTAGAACACAATTTTACATTTTTTTTAGAAAATTGGATTTAAAACTAGAATGCGGGGAATGCTGCCTTTTCTGAAAGAAAAATCGATTTTTCGGGTTAGCGGTTTTATGTAAAAGGAAGTGAAAGTATTTGGATAATCCATTGAATTCAATGTTTGGTGAAGTTCAATACCAAAATAAAAAAAATTGTTGCGACATTGAATATGCAGCGCATTTGTAGATATCGCAGCCTGGAAACCATAATTGTACCAAAATAAACTGAATTTTGCAGGAGAAAGCGAGACATTGAAAATTTCCTCCAATTGAATTTCATTCCACTGCCTAGTCTACTGAGTGTTGTATTGTCTGGGATATGGCATGTGCTTCCACTCTGCATAAAATATTTACGAGTCTAGACTCCATATTAGAATGATAAGCAATTTTGTTACACAGCTTGTTACTGTAACATATTTTCCTTATGAGGGGTTTCCCTACCAGAGAAAAAGCATGCTACTTTCTGTGTTGGTTTTGGCAATGACTCTTTTGTCAACATTGAGCGGTTTTTAGAAAACTGTACACACACAGGTTTTTGCATTGCACACACGTGATGTGGTGTGTGTGGGTCCAATTAAGATGAAAATGAGAGTGGAGCAAGGAGAAAGAGGAAAGAAAATTGGTAAATAGCTTCGGGCAACAATTTCTCTCTGCTACTGTTCCAGCTTACTGAAACGCTGAATTTAGTTATTAATGTAGGCAAACACAGCAACAACGTGTTATGTGTTTTTGTTTTAAGGACAAGTTACAAGTTCATGCAAATGAACAAAAGCGTGCACTTGACTTTTATGAAACTATAAGCAATCTAATTATAAATGCATGATATATATATATGTGGAATGTAGAGAAAGATAAAACTATAATGTATACAGGTGAAAGTAACTGACAGCTTTGGTAGTGCACGAAAAATTTATTTGGATAAAAACAAAGCTAAGTAGACATACCCATTTAGAGCAAAACTTGTTTTAATGCAAATGTTTAATGAGGAATTTGTGCCGGAAAGGAAATTTAAATTAGGTTAAATATTCTGCGGTGGAGGCCAGATGTAAAATTTATTTGAGAAAGAGAATGCGTGTAAAGTTGATGTTGGAAATCGATAAAAGTGTTGAGTTATAAGGAAATTTTATTATGTCACCTGTGATGTCTTGTGAATAACGCCGCAGCACAAGTCGCTTTTAATGCAGAATCCCACACATACACAAAGAGTGCATTTTTTCACTCAGTTATAACATTTTCGCTTCATCACCACCAACCATTATCTTTCAAGTTCCCCTTTTTGATAACGCAACGCAGCAATAACTCTTTGTCAAGTGGCCTTAAACCTGACGCGTCAATACTTTTCAACAGCACCGTAATACCGACAATGACGTAAAAACTTTCTGTGACTCAACATATTACGTGACATGTTTTCACACAATTCCTAACCTTGCGATATACTTCTCTTACTTAAGTTGATGATGTTGCTGCAGCCAAAATAATAATAACGCACACATTCACACACTAACACACCAACACACACACAAACTGAAAGTAATAATATTTAAAACGGTTTTATTCTTATGCTGAGCAGCTGATTGTGGAAGGCCTCTATAAACTTCACACTTTCCCCCTTTTTACCTTGCAGCCATTCAACTGCACTGCAATGCAGTGCAAAACCTTAAAAACATGGACGGATTATTCATAACGCATTATATTTTTTATGCATGCAATAGGCCAATAAAATTTATTATACTATCACGTCCTTCCATCTTGAAGAATATTTTTTGCTGAATGTGAAAGCCGCATAAGTAAAATGCAACAGGCATACGAAAGCATATCTCAGTTAGGTACAGTACTTACAATTTTTTATTAGGTATATTTTTGCCACCAGCGCCAAGAATTAAGCAGCTCACCATTATAAAAACCCACTTTCTAAAAAAGGAAGCCATAAAACTAAATAAGAAATGCTAAGATGTGCACTGCAAATAGTCAACCAACCCAGTCTACTTTCCTTACTTTCTCCAAGTGTGAAGCAACTTCAGAGGCAAGATTAATCGAGCTTTGTTGAATGTGTGCACTGAAAAGTTAAAAAACCCATGAAAGCTTGCTTATAAGAGGAAGGAGAGAAGAAAAGCAGGATTTCTCATTTTTCCTTCATTCTTTGGGTTACAAAGTGCGTGGAAGAATAGCAGTGTGCGTTTAATTCCTGAAGGAATCCGATGAAAAAAATGCTTTATATTTTCTTAGAAAAATAGGATTTTATCCAGTTGGGATATTCCGGCTTGGTAACTCCAACAAGTAGTAGAAGGTGTTGTTGCAAGTCTTAAATATTGCATTAGAAATAGAGGAACGTGTTGGATATGCCTTGTTGCTTGGATGGAAAATTTATTTGGCAGGGGAATTGCATATATGTTGTTAAGAATACCTGTGAGTAAAGCAAGAACGGAAATACAGATGTCTGGGACAGAGGAAAGTGTTAAAAATGGGGTTTCGCCGTGAAATAATCTATATAAAGCTGAAATGCAGTGAATGTAGACATATCTCAGGAAGACTTTTCTTAGATATGTTGTTTAAAAATTAGGCACGGCGTTAAAAGGAACAATTTTTATTTAGATGAAAGAATCAGACCCGAAGTTGGTCACACTCGTGCTCTTGGACCTAACATGTCGGAAAGACCCTACATTTGCTTCAGTGTCGGAAGAAGGGGAAATGATAATGCTTGTAACAGTCTTTTGAAAATAATTTCGTATTCGTTCTATTTCTGAAATGTATCATAATAAAAAAGGAAAGCCAACTATTTGTTTAGAATTTACTACTTTACTGTAACTTCTAAAAATTAGTTGGTCGTCCACATTCTGCAATAATAAATTCGCTTTAGGAAAGTGACAAATTTTTATACGGCATGCCTGGCAGCAATAATTCAGCTTTCTAATTTTTTCCCTATCAAGCAAGCCAATTTACTATTTTGTCTTTTTGGTTATTCAAAAGCTAGCAAATTGTCTAGGGAGAAAAGAATGGAAATGAATTTTCTAAAAAAATTAGTCGCTGGGGACAGCTTTCCATATATCTTACACATGTTCTTCACTTGGTCGGAAATTCGTGCAGTGGACAAGTTTTGGAAACAGAAAGGGACATTCAGACAACTCCATTACGCAATTTACAGTTATAACTGCTGCAGTTTAACCCTGTTTGTATCTATTTTCAATATTTTAGGGAACTAACTTGAAGAAAAACGTTATGGTCAATATTTTTCGATTCATGGAACACTCAACCATTATATATGAAAACCTATGAAAATGGATTTACGATAGAGTTTAAAATACGTGCATCCTTCTAAAAACCGAAATTCCGTTTCTAGTCTCCAGGCTTTTCAGAATACCCAATCGTTTTATGGGGTCAAGGAGTCATCATGTTTCATCATTACTTTTATTGCTATTGAAAGCTGCAAATATGTCATGACGTCGTGGCACGTATTTATTATTTCTGGACAGAAAATGGTGAACTAATGGAAAGTTTGAGGTGGTCGTAAGTAGTAATGGCAAAAAATCGAAAAGTAATCGCGATTAAATCGATTTTTGTCGAAACGTTTTATCCAAGAATCGGAAACGGTTTGGTCAGTGGAGAATCGTTTGTAAACGTTTTACGCAAAAATCGGATCGGAATCGCGATTAATCGAGATTTTTAAAAACTGACCAGTTTGTGTTCGTGTAAACCAAACATGAAAACATGATAGCTGTGTAGGACGGAAGCTTCATTACAAAACAGATGTACACCAATGTTTTGGTTTTATTGAGCGTTTTGACCACTTTTTATTACTTGTAATCCTCCTTATTTCAAATTGTAAAACTTTAAATCGAATTTGCGACATAAGTTCTGTGGTTGGCAAAATCGCGATTTTGCCGATTAATAAACGTTTTAGACACTAATCGGATCGGAATCGAAAATGTTTTGGAAAATCGAATCGGTTTTCCCAATTATCCAAACGTTTTCATCAAAAATCGGATCGGAAATCGTTTTGGAATCGCGATTAATCGTTTGCCTTCACTAGTCGTAAAGTTTTATTTTGGGCAATAACTTACAATAATGCAATTTTCTCTCACAAAAAAACTAAAGACCATTTTTGGTTTTCATCAGTAGCATTTTAATATAGTGTCTGGGTTAACCGCCACTTGCTTGAATACTAAGCGAGTCGTTGTTTTGAAAAATTAACAAATTTGCATGTCAACTAAAGTTTGGCAATTACAATGAAGTAATTTTAGAGCTCCACGGCATTAAAAATTCACTAGTAGCTAAGCCGGTACATTTTGTACTTATGTTCTGACAGAATGGAGATATGCATGTGGTGGGCAACTCAAGAAAGACAGCGACAAAGCTTTCTTATTTCAGCACAAACAGTTCCAAGAGTGTGGAGAGCTTGCTCGTGTTTTAAGTCAACAGAGAAGCTATCACTTTAGGTAAAAACTAATAGTATTTCTGTTGTCACTGCCAGTGCTAAAGTGGGAAGTTGATTTTCTGTAAAATGAAATCAACTAACATGTCTTTTGTGAAATGCGTCTGGTTGAAGTGTTCAGCGTGCAGCTGACCTTACCGAATAGGCTACCGATTCCAAGGTCACTGTGACGTGGCGGTTCTGATACGGAAACAGATGGCCGGGGTGGTGGGATGGTTAAACTGCTGATCGGAAGTAGTTTATCAGTTGCATTGGTAATATTACTTGCAGCGCTGGTGGACGGGGTAGATAATGGTGGATCTAAGGATATTCAATTGGAATATTTAGTGTAGAATTATTTATATGCATATTTCAGAAAAACAGTTTCTTCATTTTATAAATTACCTAAGTTACTAAACAACGCTTCAGATCCCTGCAAGATTTTCTTTAGAGGTCCTTGACCTGACGGTTTGCTCCGTTTCTTCTTGTGCACAATGCCCTCTGCGTCTTCATCTGATAATTCCTCTAGAGCTTTTCTGCGAACAGATGACCTGAAACGAGATCTCACACCTTCATCTTCGCTTTCCAGATTTGACGTATGCTCAGCTCTGAGGGCTCTACGCCTTTCTTCGAGATACGTTCCTGAAATAAAAATATCACACATTTACAAAATTATTAGCTGTAATGAGATTTTCAAATTAGATTTTAATAAGTAAAATCTTCGTTCAACGCACGAAAAACTAACCTGCAAATCCAAGTGCTCTGACGGGAAGGGTATTCCAAGTGCATCCTGCGTTTTGGTCAAATGGCGAGACACTTTTTAATTAGCGTTTCAATCTTTAAAACTGTTGACATTAGGATAGTAGCATTTAGCATAGCTTTCGTCAAGCCAATTCGTAGGAATTGCCATCGACGTGTTCTCTGCTAAGAATTCAACTATTGCAAATGTTGACATTTTATAAACGGTTCACTGATCAGAACAGAAAAAATATGACGGAATGAACTACACAATTTTTGTGTTTCAGATCAACTACACAATTTTTGTCAGATGATGGCTTTGACCAACACCATGTATCGAAAACCTGTTTGTCCGTTGGTTTGGTTGTGCTGCCGCCAAATGCATAAAATGTATGGGCCATGTGGGGATCTTGGACGGCATGTGTGCTGTTTTGCATGCTAAATGACATGTGGACACGCTAAAAGTGCAATATGTGGCCCATGCATGTTCCATAGTTTTTATGAAAATGTGAGATACGCTCTAACATTTCCCAGTCACTCCTCCTATTGTTACGGCCATAAAAACTAGATGGGCCAAAGTTTCTATGATTCCATTTTCTTATTGGTTTAAATATATCTGATATTTTCCTACCCTTCTTTGGTTGTAATTTGATCTTGTCGGCTTTTAAATGCTACAAACAACCGCAAAATATATTTTTGTGTTTTAGTTCCCAGGCAACAGTTGGAGTTACACACTTTCAGCAGGAAATATGTACCTCAAAAAATGTTTATTACATGCTAAAAGAAAGTATACGTAATTCAAAAGATGTCATGGAAAATTTAGTTAGGGTTAAGTACAAGTATTTTTAACATTCGTGGTATACGTTACAAGGTAGGGATTTTATTTCCATCGCGGAATACTTTATTAAGAAAAGGAGCTGTCAACACAATTTCAAGAGCGTCCAAAAATGAGATTTGGGGTGAAGACCTCCTACTTGCGCTGTTCCAGGTCCCAAGGGAGTAAGAAACAAACAGAAGTTTTACTTTATTTCTTTAGAGTTTCCCACAAGCAAGTCTTATGCTTTTTGTAATCTTGGTTTTTATTCTGAAGACAATTCGGCAAATTTAATTACAACAGGTTAATCAAGTTTTAAAGCCGTAATCTTTAGCAAGAAATTATTTCTTTCGAGTTTAACGGTTCTACGTTGACTAAATACTTGCATTGCTGTTAATCATTTTCCAAGAGTTTTGCCCAAATCATTAGCATCAACATTCCGTTGTCAAATTCCATTCTCCCGTTGAAAATTGTATCATCCCTTTATCTTTCACACACATCTATTTTTCCTTCCGTTTCTTCACCCAGGGAAATTTAAAATGGAGTAAGTTAAACTCATCATTTTAATGGACGCTCGTTTACTTCATCTATCTTCCATTCTCCATACGGACTGAAATGAGAAAGAGAAAGTACCAGAAACTTCGGTACACGCTCAACCGACGCCTGCTCATTCTCCGACCAAAACATTGAACAATGGGATTATTATAAACCGATTTTTTCTAACTTAATCCCAACATCTTAATGTACATTCTCCGACCTGATACATAACCGACCAAGCTATTACTCACTCACAACGCAGTGGTGGTTCACAAATGTCCAAGTTATCGCAATTTGTTGGTTATTGCAGTCCATTTAACTTGATGATAATGCTAGATAGTACAACCATTCAGAATCAAATTTAAACTCACTTGTTTAAGCCTAATTATTATCTGACGAACAACCAAAATTTCGGCTAATTTCACACAGTATGTATATGTGTGTGGAATTTTCTACTTGTGGATTACGTATGACCTATATTGTCCAAAACGTTTAGCTTCAGACATACTTAAATAGTAACATCCTGAAACTGCTACTTATTCAAAATGTAAGTGCAGAAATTGTATTTACATTTAGTAAATAATTCATAAATTTGAGAAAAATCGTGACATGTACATACTATGGTGTTTTTGTTTGATAATGAATTTTAAAAGGAAATCATATACTAACTTTTGTTAATATGCATACAAAAGTATTCATTGTTAGCACTTTTATATTTTGTGTTTATAATATTTATGTACAAGTACTTGCAGGTACTTGTTACTGTTAAGGTCGAGAGATGAACAGGGTTTTGGAAAAAGATTAAAGAAATGATTGACGTTAAGCATTAATCCTTGGGGTCGACATTTGCGCCGATCTGCTGAAGCTACACAATCGAAACTTCAAACCAGCCAAGGTGAAACTGTTGAGACTTTGCTGATATTTGTCTTACTCTACTGTATGCCCAAATAAATTACATTCTACTACCTATTTTTAAGCTAGGCAACATAGTCACTCTAATCCCTTGGGATAGACAACTTTTACCGCATTTTTATCTACACTCTTTTTCAGACAAGCGCAATCATTCTTGAAAGCGCAATCATTCTTGAAAGCGCAATCATTCTTGAAAGCGCATCAAATTAGCTATCAACTCGCTTTTTGAAAAATAATGGGGTTGACGTCGAAAAATGCAAACAATTCTTGAAGCACTAAAAATTTACAGAATTCAAATTTGCGCAAATCACGGCATTATTTTTTAGTTTATTGTAATTTTTTTAACCGAATTAGTATAACAGGCCGACAAAGAAAAAAAGGAATAATTTTCGTTATTCGTCGTGTTATTTTTGATCACCTAAGAAATTCATAATATTAAATAGCCTCTGTCTAAATATGACTGCACTCAAAAAGTAGCCCACAGAAAAGCTGTCCAAGAAAAGTAAAGTCTTATATTTTCATAATGATTGTCAATGCACGTCGAAGTAGACAGGGATTTATCTTCAAGGTTTTCGTTTGAAATGAAAGTTATGTTTGTGATTGCCATAATAGTACTATCGAAACAATTCCTCTGAATAAATATGCATATATGATACTCTTGTTGAGTTGCAAGCATACTTCTATTTTTAGGGGAAACCACGCGGATGGCCCATCATCAGCTTAACAAGCTTTTTGCAAAGCTTTCTTAAGTATGGCAACCTGCTGAGCTTCCAGCGTTATGACGAAGTCAAGTGCTATTATTATTAAGAGTATGTTTTACGATTGATGCTGGACAATGCAACGACATTTGGGCAAATTCTGAAATGGTGAAAGTAAACTTTTTGGTGGGATTTTGTACTGTCACATTTTGGTTTCATTCAGCTTTTGCATTTATGGAAATCTTAGGATCAATATAGACATAATATGTTTCAAAGCTGCAAAATATATTTTGTTGCGTAGCTTTGACGCATGCTGCCATCAAGACATTAAAATAAAGTTAAACATAAAAAACAACTTAGCGTTTTAAATGTGCAAGCATGCGGTATTTTGCTTCCATTATTTCCAAAATAAAATAAAATGCAATATTGTTTTAACATTTTATTGTGGAAGTTAAGACCCTTCTAATTTTAATCACATGAAATAAACGCATTGGATGATCAAAGGAAAAGGTATGTATGCCAAACTTGATGGATGGCGACGCCATAACTGTAAAGCACTACAATAGTTAAATCCATTAGAGAATAGGTTGGCCAACGACAGAAGCTTTCGTGTATAATAAAACCTTTGAACAATAAATATATGTATGTTCGCTTTAAATATGAAAAATAAATGACAGATACTGTTGTTTCAATTTTTGTATATAAATGCCATAAAAATACTAATACGAGCATAAATTCCAACTAAGGACGCATCCAGTTTTCGAAGCATTTTTCTATAGCCAATTCTTTGTTATTCAAGAGCGATACAGTGAACTCGTATTTGTTTTATTATGAAAAATTCAATTTAACGACGCTGCCAATGCTGTTTCAAAAAGCGTCTAATATTACGCATTGTTCAATCGTTTACCGAAATCGGCCGTCAGATGCTCGGGTTGCTACACCTTTGACAATACTGAAGTTGTTCAAGTAATAAAACGATGGATGATCTCTCTTCACTAGAAATAGTTTGCATACTTCTATGGTTATGCGACCTATATACATGTTAATCAAATAGATAGAATGTAAAACAGAAAGCCGCGTATTTGTGACAATATTTTATTGTCATTAGAAAGCCTTTTATGATTGCCATATTCGGGAAATATTGCAAAATCACCATTTTGATGTAATTTCTTTGACCAAGTCTGAGGTTGAGTTGTGAAAAAAACCGGCCCCAAATTTGGACAATGTAATGTAATTTAATTAGCGTGGACAAGCGAAAAAAAAATATAATTTATCGTTAATTTAAAAATCATTCTGCGTGTTAATATTAGAAATACCGGTTCATACGAAAAAGAAAACTTTGTAATTTTATTCTTCGAAATGCAACATAGCTTCCCACAATACTAATTTATTCTGTTTTATTCTATTTCCCGAATGAAATGAAACAGCATCAAAGTAAGCAGCTTAGCATAATAATTTTGCTTGTTCAACATTTTTTCCGGCGTTCTATCTCATCCATGCGTTTTGTGGAAAGAAAGCATCTTACACTGACGTTTTCGTAAATACGGGATGTGGAAATCCAAGGGGAACCAGAACTTTCTACGCTTCTTCACTCACTCCATCATTTACTGGAAGAAAAGCACCTTCACATTTTTGTCAGACGTGCGGCTGAGAACCACCGGAAATACTCAATACGCTTTCCTTTTTACTTTTGTACTGAAAATGTAATTCTCATTGAATTATACTTGTCATCAGAAAAATATATTCCAGAGCAAGGAAGAGCATCTAAAGTGGCCTTGAAATAAACTCGACTTTTATTAAGAGCGGTGGAGTGAGTGGCTGATAAGTAGCTTTCTCGTTTTGATAATCAATCAACAACTCAGCGATTTATTTTCTGGGATTTTTATAAAAGCCCCTCAGAGTGTGCTTGAATTACCACCTTTTGTTCTCATTGATCATATTTAAGGTTTTGATGAATGGACATTTTGGTTATTTTTGGGATAAATCGATTTTAATATTTTGCAAGTTTACATCATGTGGGTGTAAGTACTCAGTGAAGGTACAGAGGCTGTACCGATAAATTGATTTGTCACGAAATGTAAGAATTCTCGAGTTTTTAGTGCTTTAAGTAAATATATAACAATTTTTAGATATGTGAGTTGTTTTGACATAATTCTGCATTTGCATGAAAAACAGCAGGTGCTTCAGGTAAAAAAACTTATTGGAGTGAATATGTTCGTCTGCTATATCATCATTTGTTTTCAATGACTATTATGACACGGCAGAACATCGAATCAATCTAAAACAGTATGTAGGTACTTTGGTATGTGTGGAATTTTACCGGCGTAGAAATTACACATAAATTACAATTAATGTAAATGTTTACTTTAAAAAGTTTGATTTTGACAGTTTGCATTTTTAGTAATCAACATTTTTGCATTTTTTTGCATTTTTTTTGCATTTTTGCATTTTTTGCATTTTTGCGTTTTTGCAATTCTTACGAGTAATACGGGACTTAATTTAGACAAAACAATAAATTCGAATAACTGATACGAAAACAATGCTACTGCCGTTAAAATAAAAACAGGCTAAACTTCTTTTAAAATGCATCATTGAAAAAAAACTATAAAATGTTATTGGAAAAGGCTAGCAAACATGGAATTTCAATATTCGGCCAAACTCTACTTTCTCACAACGCGTAGTGAGTATGCCAATTTTGGGTTTTCCTTTCCCTTGTTTCTATACTGCAAAATGTTTACATGTTCCAGGAAAACCTTCCGTTTTAGCACTCTCTATTAAAGGTAAAATCATGCTGAGCTATGTATTGTTCCATATTTTATCTCTCGCATGGCCCAAAGCCATTAGCTCATTTTGTTTTCATCCTTCTGAGAAAATATCACAGCATTTTCACTTCAGGGCGGGACATTCCTCCTGAATTTCAATGTGTTTTAGAGCAACAGGCAAATATCTAAAAAAACGAATCCGTGCGTTTTGGGCTACTTCATGGTTTGATAAGTGTACATTTCAATGCATGTGCCAAAGGTAATCCATGTTTTACTAGGTTCGCTTGCTTGCTTTCAGTGTTACGCTTCAGTTGGATTTGATTTTCTGGTACAACAAATGCTGTCAGCGTGAAGAAGCAGTGAAAGTAACACCTTTTGTTTTCCCACGAATGCGTGTCTCACTGGGTACGCACAGGGACGTAAAATAATTTATTTGCGTGGGGATCTTGCGTCTGCAGGCAGGAAAATAAATGTAAAAAAAAGTAAGTGAAAGTTGTTTTTCTCCATGTATAAACTGGAAGACAGTATTCCAGATTTTGCCTATTCAGCTGACTTGGCTTTAAATATTTTCAATATGAATCCAGATGGTTTGTAGGTAACGGTGTCTGCAAAACAGTTTTGTGAAGTTAAAAATTTATTGACGACCTGTATTGTTATGCTCTGCTTACTATCTACTTTTAAAACAGTAAAAACTTATTGTTAAAAAAGAAGATATAATATTTTGATTAAAATCCAAATGTGTAGTTTGCGTTTAGCTATGTCCCAGCACCATCTGTTTTTTTAACCTGGGTTTTAAGTACTCCTGGAGCTAGCTTGGAAATAAACAATGCCGCTAAAAGACTACAATGTATAAATGGCAATTTAACTTATTTTGAATATAATCATGTCTCTGGGTAAATGAAATGTGAAATGAGATTTCGCTTTTTGCATGGAGGAAAAAGGATATGATATAAAATGTATGTAAAAGTTGCTACAAACCTTGTATAAGGTGGTTGACATTTGTGCAGATTTTGGCAATTGATATGACTGTTTTAAATACTTTTTAAAAAAGAAACCAGATGGTTGGTAGAGGTTGGCGTTTGCAAATAGATTACATATGTAGTCGCGTCGAATTGTTTTTTAATCCGAATATTTTTCAAATATCATTGAAGCCTTACAAATTTATTGCTTAATTTAAAAAAAGATACTAGATTACATTAAAAAACAAGTGCTTGTTTCGTGATTAACTATCTCTCATTCCACCTTTTTTCTAACCTAGTGTGAAAATATTCCAGGAATTAGCTTGAAACAAATAACGCCGCTAAAGGACTACAAAACAAATAAACTCATTTTAGTTTAAATCTTGTCTTTGGCTTAAAGGATTAGTCTACTAGGTTTCTATTACGTTGCGTTGCATAAAATCACATCAATATGCATTAAACTACGATTTATGAAGTTTTTTTTATGACTGACAAAGCTCTCATCAATTTGAAGGACAAAATCCTATGTAACCATTTCACTTGGACCAATTATCTTTGCGCATACTACACTGTTATAATTTCTCTGAAAGGAAAACAAAATAAACTTTTTCCTAAAAGCGCTACTACCCGCTATAGAATGCACTCACAAAATATTATTGGAATCGGAAATGTAAGCTTTTGACCAAACAAACTTGTCTTTTATGTTTGTAGACCAAGGTTGCTGGCGTGTGCTCTCTGGTAATTTCAAAGGTAAATTGAAGTTGTAATGGACGTATCAAATGCTTTGGCCATAAAAACAAACAGATTGGGAATGCGTTTAGGATTAAAAAAAGCAATAAGTTTGGAAAAAAACTTGCTTTCGTCTTAAGGTGTTGTGTGAGCAGTTCTCTGGTTTTATAATTGGTCAAAATTCTTTGAAATAGCTTCAAAAATACCAATTTAGCAAGACGTTTTTCACACATTGGGGTCATATCCCATTTTTAAAGAAACTTATGCGCGAAACAACGATTCCATCCTTCAGTTCTCTTTTTGGATGACTTGCTTTCGCATGTGCTTTTTTAAGTATAAAATTACCGGAAGGTTGAACTGCCGCCTTTAACACTTGATGTTGAAGAGCTATTGACTTTCGTCTGTAAAGAATTCCAAATTCTGGTAACTTACAATCGGATTCTAAGTTTTTCGCCAGCACACAGCATTCAAAGCAAAGTAAATTGTTTTGACTGTTAGAAAATCGATGAATTTTATAACCATTGAAAAGAACATTTCTCATTAGCGTCAGAGTAGCGTTTCTCATTTAGCACAAGGAAAAATAAAACTTTTGTAGTTTGATTGCATTTCTACAAACCAAGAAGGTAACAACAACCTTGATAAGAAACCAGCAATGTTTAATTAGCCTCTAGGGTGCACTATCGACAATAAGACAAAGTTCACTCATACAACTTCCAGAGTTTCGCCGCCAAACCGTAAAGTACTAAAATGGACAGAAGAGACATTTAATGCACTGTGGTAAGCAGTTCATTACAAATCAATATTTTTGTTTTTTTCGTCAAATTTTCCATTTCATGCAAAACGTATGTCATTTTTTACTTCATTTGTTGGAGAACTGGAAAACAGGAAGCTGGAAACAAAAAACAGAATCTGTACTCATAAGCCGTCTCAGGGCTTTCGCAAATCATTTTTTGGCACTTAAATCAAGCATAACAGCTTTAGGTTACCTCTTTTGATACAAACAAGCAACTTTAAGAGAATCCATTACCTATAAAGTGAAATGTTTGTCCAGCAATACACATTATTTTTGCACTGTCTTTTCTAGACATTCTTCCAATTTAAGCCAATGACTTGTCATAAAGCTCACTCTCTACTACTCCATCCATCTGAGTCCATCTGATGAACATTCCTTAGAATCTCATAGTCGGTTAGTCTTTTGCTTTTTTTCTCTTACAAATTGGCAAAGAGAATTAAGATCTCGAATTTAGGAAATTGGGGTCAGCCCATCTCGTTGAACTAATGAGAGAAAGCTAATTTATCAAGTGCTCTATCCACTTCTTTGCTAATATTACTAACATAATTTACCCTAATCTAACTACAAACTATGGCTGCTGACCAAAGGAAGCTGATGCCATTTTGTCTGGAGAGGGTAATGCTTACAACGGCTGTTGTTCAATTTTAGTTTTTATGTATTTCCCGTGACGCGTGCAAGACCTGTGCATTACGTACTTTGGAACATTTGTTGGAAATTTTTGTACGTTTTTTAATCTCTGAAATTCCCACTTGCTTTAAATTCTAGACGTGTTTAAAAAATGACACTCCAAAAGTACCGGTTTGCAAGTAGTTCATTCAAGATCAAAGGAAGTACTTATAATCAGTGCAATGCTTTAAATGCGTTATGTTTTTAAGACAGTTCTGGCTTTCTAATTTAAACAATGATACTAATCCTATGTTTTGATCATGTCATTGTAAGTGTTTGAAGCCACAAAAATGGTAAACGGACGTTCTGGTAATATCCAATAGGTAGATTGGCAGTAACGATGCATTGTGTGTATGCTAAAATTCCTAAACTTATACTTTGGCAACATAATAGTTTAATTGTTATCGTGTAGTTATGGATTAGCAAAAGTGCAATCGGGGGGAATCGAACCGCCCGTCTATCTGTAAAGCCCAGATCGTTATACCACTCTACTACGACTGCAACTTATGCTAATCTCGGTTTCAGAAGGGATAATATCTCGCTGCTTGATTACCTAATTATTATGACGCATTACTTATTACTATTACTAGAGCAGCTCGACATTGCTATTCTGGTTGACGAGTTGCCACACGTCATTGTGTGTATTCAAAATTGAACATCCAACCTAACAAGCAGTGAAAGCGGTAGTACTACGTTTCCTTCAAACCAACAATTTTGCGCCCTCACACGCTCCACCACACACACCTACTTGCCTTACCTCATTAAATCCTGAAACGTGCCAAATTTCACTCAAAATTGACAGAAGTCAAACACTCTTTTTTTTTAAATTCACAAATCTGCCCAAATACTCATAACATTCAATCCATTCCATTTCAACAAAATGTTTGCAAAATTGACACTTGACTGATGACGGTTTTTTTCTGCTGCGGGTGCACCTGCTACTCACTCCATTATATGCATTATCAGCAGTCCCTTTTCTCTTTGCTCTGACGTTTGATGCTCCACGCCTTGCCACTTAACTAAGCGCATTCACAGCAGCAAAACACCCAAAGTTCCTTCCTTAGTCGAATTTCTTTCTTTGTGCTTATTTCAACAACAAAACAATTTTTCACAGAAGACATGAAAGAATAGCAGGTAATAACAATGGCAACACGCATATTGTGTGCAAGTTATTTTCTTCTTTCATACAAGCTTTCTTTAAGTAGCTGTATTGTCAATGTAATAACAAGACAATGTTAATGCTGAGCACAAAAAGCTTTTTATTTTTTGTCGATGTGTTGTTCCTATATAAATTCAACTATGATTTTCTCTTGTTCTGTTTCTGTTTACATTTCCCTTTTTATAGTAAAAGCGTGACTGTCGTGACTTAGAAGAGAATGAACAATGAACAAGCTGGTCATTTAATTTGTTGTTCAAAAGGAAAGGTTGGACAGGTGAAAACATGAAATATTGTCTGGTTGACGGTTTGATTTCTCTTACAGGCAAACCACCACAAAAAATAAAAGTGTCATAAATCAAACAAAGTGTATAGTGGAGAAAGGATAAAAATTGCAAAGGACTGAAACGAAAAGTCTCAAGTTGAAAAAATTGAGAGTGAACATATTGACTGAAAGTGTTTTTTGAAGCTTTTTACCGACATTAAGATAAAAAATTGTACATTTTGCATAATTGCTAAGTACAGATTTATTTATCCTAGTGAAGTTTGACTACTCATAACATTGTTCAGAATTAAATGCTAAAAAAACATCACTTGAAGTTAAATTTAACTGTTTCAGAACTATCAGAACTGACTTTGAAAATAGAAACTGAGTAGATAATTCAAAACTCTCCCTGCATTGCCCTCTAAGTATGTGTGTTTGTTTCATACCAAATAGACAAGACAACTTATAACTGTTACTTAATCATTAGTTTCTTCATAATTCAATTTTATACTTGTATGAAAACTCACCTTTTTTAGTACAACTTTCACCACAACAACAACAATCTTTGCATCTCTTAAAACATCTCTCTTCAGTCCCTTGTGGACACAGTGCAAAATTTGCATTTTATATTCTTATTGCATACAAACCTTAAGTACTTCTCGCTTTCACATAAAAAGTAGTTTAATAAAGAGTAATTTTCCTCCTACGCAAATGAAAATACCACCGGCACACACTTAAATGATGGCATTATGCATTGACGCGCATTCTAAAATACCTCTTAACGTCATGATACAACCGACGTCGTGTAAATGAAGTGTATGTGAGAAACTGGTATTCTCCTCAAGTTTTAATGCCTTCATTGAAATGGAAATGGAATGAGCAGCTACAACATTTTGATACCGAAAAAAAATGTGTGGGAAATTCAGAAAGACGCGCAATGGGACATTAGGTTGATGCGTAATGCTAAGTTATTTCGTATAACTTATACGCAGTGTAGTAAAACTTTTTTCTCGGAATTCCAGAAAAATTTACGATAGATCCAGCACACGCTCTGTATTTTTGGATTTTCTGAAATCGCCAGAATTTCAATAAAAGAGATCAAAAATTTAAATTTTTTCCTAAATTTTAAAGTTAAAGTTTTGTACATACACTGTAAGCACAGCCACGATATCTATCTAATGAATTATATATATGCCCAAAGCATAATAAAATATTATTGTTGTTCTTAAGCTACCACTTCCGACAATAAAATTTTTGGTGGCCACAAATTTCGCGATAAATTTGGAAATAGACATTAAATCAACAGACCTCCTATGTATTTAATTTGGCTTAATTTTAACTGCATCATTTTGCAACATTTACAAAATAGTATCTGACTTATTCGTCTTTTCAAATCAACTGTCTCCAATAATCCACCTAAGTCGGTAAGTAAAATAGGAAAAGGAGCAAGAAAGATTTGTGGGATTATCTGCACTGTTTTGCTTGGAATATTAGCAGCATGCTTGGTTTATTTACTATGAAAAAATAAGGATGAAAATTAAATGCTGCTAAACATGTTATCGATTAAGGTAAAATCCAACATCGGATGTGGTATCAATCCGCTACAGAAGTATGGCACCTTACGATAAAAACTCCAACAATGCACGTTAAAATTTCACAAAAAACTACGTTTCATAAACCGTTTCAAAATCAAAACTGTATCAATCCAAATTTGAAATTGCATGGTCACAAAATTCTCAAATCTGGAATGAAAATCTAAGAGCATTTAACTTCATTTTAATTGAAATTAAATTTGAAAAATTGACAACTTGGTAAACTAAAAGAGTAATTGTGCTTTAAACATGTGTGCATGATCGAAAAAAAATTAAGGGTAAAATGAATTACTGCTTTACTAATCATTTAATGGCGTTTTTTAAATCTTTAGCCTATTTAGTTTGTTGACCACATATCTCACTTCATGATTAGCAATTCTAGTACAATGAGTGCTTCCTGATTAAAATCTTGCTATTGTGCTAAAAAAACGAGACACATTTTGTTCATTGTCTGATTTGAAATGGCATGTACTTATTGCTTGGCGAAAACCTCTCCCAATAGACGAAGTGTTTTATGACGAATTTGTTCCAGGAAGGAAATTTAAATTAGGTTAAATATTCTGCGGTGGAGGCCAGATGTAACATTCATTTGTGAAAGAGAATGCGTACAAAGTTTGTTTTGGAAATCGATGCAAGTGTGCAGTTATTTGGAAATACGTGATGTCTTGCGAATAACGCCGCAGTACAAGTCGCTTCACATGCAGAATCCCACACAGACACAAAGAGTGCATTTTCTTTCCGCTGGTAAAAACCTTTTTGCTTTATCATCACCGACCATCATCTTTCAAGTTGTCCTTTTTCATAACGCAACGCAGCATAATATATTTTTGGCAAGTGGCCTTAAACTTGACGCGTTAACATTTGTCAACTGCACCGTAACTTCAACAATGTTATAGTCACCTTCCTACGTGACTTGCTTTCACACAATTTCTATTTTTAGCCTTTCCATATACTTATCTAGATTCAAGTTGATGATATTGCTGCAGCCAAAATAAAAATAATGCACACATTCGTTGAACTACGCACACAATAATCTAAAACGAACGTAAAAATATTTAAAACGGCTTTAGTCTCATGCAAAGCGGCAGATTATGAAAGGCATGCATAAACTTCACACTTTCCCTTATTTATCCTGCAGCCATTCTGCTGCATTGCAATGCAGAGCAAAACCTTAAAAACGTGGACGGATAATTTATAACGTATTATATTTTATGCACGCAATTACGCATAAAACGTTATTAAACAATCACGTCCTTCCATCTTGTAGATTATTTTTTGCTGGATTTGGAAGCCACATGTAAAATGCAACAGGCATACACAAGAATATCTCAGCTAGGTATATTTTAATATTACGTATACTTTTTCGCCACCAGCGCCAAGAGCGCAACTCACCATTATAGGAAGTTCACTTTCTGAAAATGAAAGCCATAAAAGTAAATAAGAAATGTTAAGCTGTGCACTGCAAATAGTCAATCAACCCAACCCAGTCTACCTTCTTTTTTTCTCCGAGTGTGGAACAACTCCATAGGCAAGATTGATTGGGCTTTGTTGAGTGTGTGAAGTAAAATGTTAGAAAACCCAAGAAAACTAGCTTATAAGAGGATGGAGAGCAGAAAAGCAGAATTTCTCATTGTTCTTTCATTCTTTGGGTTGCAAAGTGCGTAGAAGAATTGTAGTGTGCACTTAATTCAATGAAAAAAATACATTATATTTTAAAATAGACTTTGATTCAGTTGGGGGTTTCCGGCTTGGTAACTCGAGTAACAGATAGCTGTAAGGTGTTTGAGAAAAATGAAAGTGTTTAATGTGGGATTTCGTAGCGAAATAATCCATACACTTAAAGCTGAAACATCGTGGTTGATTAAGTGTACATATCTCAGGCAGTCTGTTTAAAACGTTGTTTAAAAATTAGTTACGGCGTAAATGTGAATAATGCTTTATTTAGATGAAAGGGTCAGACTAGAAGTTTGTCACACTCAGGCCTCTGGACCCAACAGGTTTTATAAATTTGAAGTGAGTGCGTAAGACCCTCTATTTGCTTCAGTGTCGGAAAAACGGGAAATGACGGATATTTGTAAGGGATTTTTGAAAATATTTTCATAATCGTTGTGTTTTTGAAATGTACCATGCCAAAAATAAAACCCATTGATCTGTTTATAACAAACTACTATACTATATCTTCTAAAAACTATTTGGTCGTCCACTTTCTGCAATTTTAAATCCACTCTAAGAAGGTGATAGTGACAAATTTATATATTGCACGCCTAACAGCAATACCTCATTAAACACATATTTAAATGCGTTCAATATTTTTTTAATCTCTACAGCAAAATAAAAAACCGCCTACAGTTGATTGAACATGTGTTGAAATTGAAACCTAACAAAAACCCAAACAAAGACATACTTTGCTTGATTGCTTCCCCGATTTTTTCCCTATCAAGCAAACCAATTTACTATTTTGGTTTATTGGTTATTCATAAGCTAGCAAATTGTCTTAGGGAAAAAACTGAAAATGTAATTTCTAAAAAATTAGTCTCTGGAGACAGCGTTTCACATACCTTACCCTTGTGTATAACCAGGTTGGAAATTCACCTAATGTAAAACCGCTGCAGTATAACCGTGTGTCAATCGGTTTCCAACATTTTTGGAAAAAAACTAGAAGAAAAAAGTTATTTACAGATTTTTTACTATTCATGCAACACTTACCCATTATACCCATTGAAAATGGATTTACGTTAGAGTATAAAATACGTGCACAATTCATAACACCAAATTTCGGTTGCCAGTCTCTTAGCTTTTCAGAATACAAACTTGTTTTATGAGGTCATCTTGTTTCATCATTACTTTTATTCATATTGACAGCTGCAAGTATATCATGACATTCTGACACGTATTTATTCTGGAACGAAAATGTTGAAATAATGGAAAATTTTATGTGGCCATAAACTGTCGTTTTGGGGCAATAATTTATGTCACAAAATTGGCAAAATGTCTTTGCTGTCGGTGGTGGAACAATGGTGTTTCTTCATTTGCCCCAATGACTACCCGGTTGTCTTTGGGATTTTAGTTAGCAGCTCTGCCGCTGCCCTTGTATTTTGTATTAAGAACACGTTATCCTGAAGCTGCTTGCCAAAGCTAAATGTGCACTTCATGCACGGCAGCAGCTCAAGCTCAGGAAAGGAAAATCCCTAAAAAATACTTGCTATTCTCACCACCACCACAACCCCAACTACTCTTCTACTTCTCTTTGCCTTGTATAGTCAAGCTAAAACTACTCCTCTTGTCAAAATTATTTGGTGCTGACCTGATGGTCATTAAAACTTGTAATTAAATTTGTAATAAAGTTAACCGAGCTACACAATAACCCCTACCGCCTGTCTAAACTGTTTACTTTCATTGAACACTGGTCCAGAGATCTGAACCATATTTCTTCTGTGACAAATTCGAGATGCACTGGAAACTTGTGGCATAAAATTTGGAGCATACCTAATCTCATCAAATCTTGCTGAGCGCCCAAAACGCCCCTATTTCCAACAATTTACAATAAAGCTATTTTCTCTCACAAGCAACTAGAGACCATATTTGCTTATCATCTGTAGCATTCAAATATGGAGTGGCTGAGATACCCCACCACTTGCTTTAATACTAAACGAATTGTTGTTCTGAATATTGACAAATTTGCGTGTCAACTGGAGTTTGGCAATAGAAATGAAATAATTTTTTAGTTACACGGCAATAAAAGTTTATTAGCACATTTTTCCCCCTTTCTGGCAGAATGCAGATGAGCTTGTGGTGGACAACTCAAAAAAGACAGTGACCAAGTTCTCTTATATCAGCACAAAAAGTCCTTACGAATTGCACTCGTTTTTTGTTGAACGTGATTGAAGTCCTAAGAAGAAAAATACAACTCCCAAATCCCTCTTAGGAATGCTGAGAGGCTGACCAGTAAAAGCTTTATGAAACTCGCCAAACATTTCTTTTATTAAGTTTTACTTCCAACTTGTTGGCCCTGGCGATTAGCAATGCAGCCTCAAGGGCATTAATTGTGATTCAATTGTTGCTTCAAACTTTGCTGGAAATGACTTGAATGCTGAAATAGTTTTTTTCTGGTTTTGGGGACATATTTATTTTACGAATGATCAATTTCATTATAAGACTGCCCCAAGATATTTCTGATTGGTAAGTAAACAAGTAGTCTTTTTTGGAGCACTGTTGCTCTTTAATTTAAAACGAGATTTTCAAATCCAGAAATTCATAGAACAAAAAATTCCTCCAGTGCAAAACCAATGTTTATAATCACATAACTCAGGTTGTTGGCATTATGCGAAAGTCTAATTGAAGCGTAAGATATTGCATTTAGATTAATCCGGAACACAAAGCTAAAATAAAATTATTCTCATTCTATCCGTATCTGAAAATCCAATTGAAGCATGAAACTATACAACTATACATTTCGATAAATCCGCAATAGGGAACTGAAATAGAATTATTCTCGTTCTATCAGAATGTTTTAATGCATCAGTGGAGTACAACAGTTTGATAATTAGACTAATACGGTATGAATCAGTATTTGTTGGAAAGTTGGAAAACAAACTTGTTATTTTATCCGCAAATATTTCAAGTGGTTCTGATGGTGTTAGCAAAACAAGAAGACTTACGCTTGTGAGTAAACTGTGTTACCGCAATACCCGTCAACTTCGTTAAACTTGATTAAACACTCGCATTGCATTGCTGGTTATAATTTTCCAGGTGTTTGGCCTAAATCATCATCAACAACATTGTAACAAAACGACCATGAATCCATTTCCTGTTTAAATGCGAAGTTTGTTTTTCAGGTTTCTAGGTATTTCAATGCGATAATGAGAATGTGACCTAAATTAGTTTCACGTTTTAGAAACAAAATGTTAAAGCTGCAGAAAGTTTGTGTTATATAATGTTGGAATAATTGTCTTTCGTTGTCAAACGCCAATGTTTGAAAATTGTATCCGCTTTCTATCCTTTACACATATCTTTCTTCCGTTTCTTCACCCAGGGAAATTCAAAAATGGAATAAGTTAAACTCATCATTTAATTGGATACTCGTTTATTTCATCTATCTTCAGTTCTCCCAAATGGACTGAAACGAGAAAAAGAAAGTAGCGGAAACTTCATACCCAGCAAAGGTAAAACTACCGTGATATGCGATATTTGTCTTATTCCACCGCATGCAGAAATAAATTAAATTATAATCGCTATTTTTATGCCAAGCAAAATAGTCACTCCAATCCTCTGTGAAAGACAACTTTTACCGCATTTTTATCTACACTCGTTTGCAGACAAGCGCGATCATCCGGGAAAGCGCATCAAATTAGTTTACAACTCACTTTCTAAAAAATGATAGGGTTGACGTCTTGAAATCCAGAAAAAAAGTTATGTTGTTAGCATAAAAATTACACTTATTTCAATTCTTGGAGCATTAAAAATTCACAGAATTCAAATTTGCGCAAATCACGGCTTTATTATTTTGTTTATTGTAATTTTTAAAGCCGAAGTAGTATATGACGCGGACTGACGCGGCGTTGTTCGTCGTGTTGTTTATTATCACTGAAGAAAAACATAATGTAAAATAGCCTCTGTCTAAAAATTACTTCACTCTAAAATGAGATAACATAAAAGCTGTCTAAGAAAAGTACATTCGTTTATTTTTACAATGAATGTCAATGCACGTCTTCAAGAAACCTAGAATTTCTTTTCAAGGTTTTCGTTTGATATGAAACTCATGTTTGCCATAATACTCATAAAACACTACACAAAGAATTGCTCTGACTCTATTTGATACTATTGTTGAGTTGCAAGCTTACTTCCTATTTTAATGAAAACCCCGCGGGTGGCCCATCATCAGCTTAACAAGCTTTTCACAAAATTTCCTTAAGTGTGACAACCTGCTGAGTTTCCTGCCTTATGCAAAAGTCAAATGTTATTGTTATTAAGAGTATATTATACGGTTGATGTTGGACGAAACCACAACATTTTGCAGATTCTGAAATGGTGAAAGTCTAGAAGTATATTTTTGTAATTTTTGCTGACATGCTTTAGTCCTTAATGGAAATTTCAAGATCAAAAAGGGCATAATAATTTTCAAAGCTCGAAAATATACTTTTTGCGTAGCTTTCACTTTGACGCATATGCTGTGAAGACATTAAAATAAAGTTGGACACAGCGTTTCAAATTTAAATGCGCAAGCACGCGGTAGTTTTCTTGTGTCTTCCCCTAACTAAATATAAGTGCAATACTTTAATCATATTTTATTATTGTATTTAAGGTTCTTTCAATTTAAATCACGTGAAACAAAGGCATTAAATGATCACAGGAAACTGTATGTATGCCAAACTGATGAATTGTGACGCCATAACTGTAAAGCACTACATTAGTTATATCCAATAGGAAGTAGATCGGTAAAAGGTAGTCCCTGATGTGATTAACAGAAATCTTTATACAATAAATATATCATTGTACGCTTTAAATATGAAAAATGAATGAGAAAATATTGTTGCTTCAATATTTGTATATAAAATGCCATACAAATTACAAACATATGAGCAGAAATTCCAACTATGGACTTTTCCAGTTTTCCACGCATTTTTCAATAGCCGCTACAATGTTATAGAAAAAACGGCATATTGAACTCGTATTTGTTTTATTATGAAAATTCAATTTAACGACAACTTCAATTCTGTTTTCAAAAACGTTTGATATGATGGACTGTTGAATCGTTTAACAAAATCGGCCGTCAGATGTTCGGACGTCCGACAATACGAAACGAATTTCGTGTTGTTGGAGTAATGAAACAAAGGATGATCTCTCTTTTAAAGGACGATGAAGCAGAGGCAATAAAGACGAATTTAAAAAATGTCTATTTTCAAATAAACATATAAGAGTAGAGAAACAGTTTGTGATATAAAAAGTTAATTATAATTTTAATTGCCTTGTTAATTTTAACTGCAATTATTAACTTTCCGAAACAAATACCGGACAAAATAAATACCAACGCCATCAATCTTGGTAAGGTCTAAGCTAACAAATCCAGGCAAAACAGATCAGAGGTATCTACAATGATTTGCGTACACAAAATCAATTGTATATAGAAACCGGCTTTAAACTTCGACAATTTTTTAGCAAACAAATTTGCGTGGACAAGTGCAAAACATTAAGACTTATCGTGAATTTATAAATCATCCTGCGTATTGATTTTGGAAATACCTTTTAATAGGAAGAAGAAAATTTTGAAATGTTATTTTTCGAAATTCAAACAGGTTTCCACAATACTGTTGTATTCATTTCCCCTATGAAATGAAGTAGCAGTAAACTAAGCAGATTAGGATAATAATTCCGCCTGTCTAACATTTTTATGGCTTTCCATCTCCCTCAAATATTTTGTGGCAAGGAAGCATCTTACATTGACTTTTTAGTGCCAAAGTACGTTAATGAGGAAATCCAGAGGAACCAAAACTTTCTCTGCTTCTTCACTCACTCCATCAATTACTGAGAAAAAAGCGTTATCACATTTTTGTCAGATGGCGGGCTGAGAACCACGGGAAAAAGTTATTGCGCTTTCCATTCTACTTTCCTAGTGAATACGTAATTCGTAGTGAATTATATTGGTCATCAGTAAAATTACCTCCAGAGCAAAGAAAAGGATCTGAAGCGTCCTTGAAATATACTCGACTTTTATTAGAAGCGGTGGAGTGAGCAGCTGGCTTTCTCGTTTTGATAGTAAATCAGCAACTCAGCAATTCATTTTCTGGGATTTTTATAAAAACTCCCAGAGTGTACTAAAATTACTGACTTTTGTTCTCATTGATCATACATTTGTATTTCAGGTTTTGATGAATGGACATTTTTAAAAAAATTTTGGACTAAATTGATTTTAATATTTTGCAAGTTTTTATCTTGTGGGGGTAAGATCTCAATATAGATAGAGAGCTATACCAATGAACTGATTTGACACGAAATTAAAGGAAGTCTCATTTTTCTAGTGCTTTTTGCAAACATGTAATAAGGTTTTTTTAGATTTATGGATTGCTTTGCTATAATTTTGCATTTGTGATAAACTAGCAGGTGCTTCAGGTAAAAGTCTTACTGGACTGAATATGTTCATCTGCTACATCACCATTTGTTTTCGTAGACCGTTATGACAAAGTAAAACCGTAAAGATAATCTAACACTGCAAATTAGCACTTTGGTAAGTGTGAAAATATACCGGCGTAAAAATTACAAATTACACAACCATTATTGAGAATGTTTACATTGAAAGCTTTGATTTTGACAGTTTTGCATTTTTATTAATAAACTATTTTGCATAAAATAATTTTAAAAGTTTTGATGAAACGTAGTCAAGCTGTCTACCACAAACCATATTTAAAACTTAAGGGAATACTTTGAGCTTTGATGCCGTTTGACAGATTCCGGTTTTGAACTTTACATACTCACTTTAATCAGATCACATACTTAAAGGTTTTTACGAGTATCTCGGGACTTAATATTAACAAAACACCAACAATCGAATACCTGATGTGAAATTAAGGCTACTGCCGTTGAAATAAAAACAGGCTAGGCTTCTTGTAAAATGCATCAATGAAAAAAGCATTAAAATGTTATTGAAAACATGAAATTTCAACATATTCGAAATTCGACCAAACTCTACTTGCTTTCTTTCCCTTTTTCTAACAACGCGCGTTGACTATGCCAATTTTGGGGTTTCTTTCCCTTGTTCATAAACTGCAAAATGTTTACATGTTTCAGGAAAACCTTCCGTTTTAGCACTGTCTATTTAGTCTATTAAAAGTATAGTCCTGTTGAGTCATGTATTGTTCCATATTCTATTTAACTCGCATGGCCCGATGCCATTAGTTCTTTATGTTTTCATCGTTCTGAGAAAATATCATAGCATTTTCACTTCAGGACAGGACATGTCTCTGGAATGTCAATGCATGGTTTAGAGCAACAGGCAAATATTTATAAGAAAAAGTCAAAATGTGTGCGTTTTGGGCTACTTCATGGTTTGGTAAGTGAACTGTTTAAAACATTTGCTAAAGGTACTCCATGTTTCACTTGCTTGCCTTCAAGATTACGCTTCAGCTGGATTTGTTTTTCTGGTACAATAAATGCTGTCAGTGTGTAGAGCAGAGAAGAAGCAGCGAAAGCAACACCTTTTGTTTTCCCACGATTGCGTTTCTCACTGGGTACGCAGTGGGACGTAAAATAATTTATTGGTATAGGGATTTGCTTTTTGCATGGAGGAAAAAGGATATGATATAAAATGTATGTAAAACTTGCTATACACCGTGTATAAAGAGGTAGACATTTGTGCAGATTTTGGCAATTGATATGACTCGGTTTTAAATATTATTAAAAAAAGGAATCCAAATGGTTGGTTGGTAGGGGTTGGTGTTAGCAAATAGATTACATATTATCGACTTTTTTCAATCCGAATATTTTTTTCCAATTAATATTGAAACCGTACAAACTTATTGTTTAATTGTAAGATAAGATATTAGATTTAAGTCAATCTCAAATGCTGGAATTGTGTTTAGTCATCTCTTATATACAACTAATTTTAAACCTAAGTATAAAAAGTTCCAGAAATTAGCTTGAAAAATATACAACGCCGCTAAAGGACTACAAAGCATAAATAAATTCATTTTAGTTTAAATCTTGTATTTGGCTTAAAGAAAGAGTCTACTAGGTTTCTGTTACGCTGCGTTGCTTAAAAGCACATCGATTTAGATTAAATTTCGTAAAATTGCGAAATAACTCACAAAACTCACCAATTTGAAGGACAAATCCTGTGTAACGATTTCACTCGGGACCATTTATATTTTTGCATACTACAATGTTATAATTTCCATGAAAGGAAGACAAAACAACCTTTTTCAAAAAACGCTACTACCCCACTTCTAAATGCACTTATAAAATATTATTGGAATCGGAAATATCAGCTTTTGAAAAAACACTTATCCTGTATGTTTGTGCAAGAAGGTTGCTGACGTGTGTGTTCTTTGGTAATCTCCGTTATAAGATTGAATGGACGTATCCAAAATGCTTTGGTCATAAAACAAACTGATTGCGAATGCGTTTGGAATTCAAAAACCAATAAGTTGGATAAAATTTGCTTCTGTCTTAAAATGTTGTGCAGACAGTTGTCTGGTTTTATAATTGGTCACGATGCAGTGCAATACTTTCAAAATAACCAATTTAGCCAGAAATTTTTCACACACCGGACGCATGTCCCACTTTTGAAGGTATTAATGCGCGACAGAACGATTTCAATTTTGAGTTGTTCTTTTGAATTAGTGTGCTTTCTCCTGCGTTTTTAAGCCTAAAATCATCTAAAGGTTGAATTGCGGTCTTGAACACATGAGTTTGCATAGCTATTGTCTTTCGTCTGTGAAGATTTCCAAATTCTGGTAACTTGCAATCGGGTTCTAAATTTTTCACCAGAGCACAGCATTCGAAGCAAAGTAAATATCTTTGACTGTTAGGAAATTTATGAATTTCATCACCGTTAAGAAGAGCAGAAGTTCTATGTATGCATCTTCAGATAAAGCAGTAGCGTTGCTCATTTAGCACAAGAAAAAAATTTGTAGTTTGATTGCATTTGTACAAATCAAAAAAGTAACAACAACCTTGATAAGAAACAACATTATTTATTAGCCCCTAGGGTGTAATGTTGTCAATAAAACAAAGTTCACTCATACAACTTAACTTCCAGAGTTTCGCCGCCAAACCGTAAAGTACCAAAATAGACATTTATAGTGGTAAACAGTTCATTGGAAATTTTTGCAAAAATCAATACTGATATAACCAGTTCATTTTATGCAAAAAGCGTGACAATGTCACTGACATTTGTATTTACTTCATTTATTTGATAAGTGGAACACAGATAGGTTCGCCTTAATATAATTTGTGACCAAACTACTTTCTAAAATATACATATGGATGTCAGACCAACTTTCATTTTAAATTTTATCAAAGTTTAAAATACAAAAACAGGATCCGTATTGAAATTCCTGCTCATGCTTTCGCAAATAATTTGTTGATTCCTAAACCACGCATACAGCTTTAGTTTATCTTTTTTTGCTAAAAACATGCAACGTTAAGAAAATCCATTAACCATAAAGTGAAATGTTTGTCCAGCAATACACAAAATACTTTACACTGTCTATTCTAGACATTCCTTCAATTTAACCCAATGTCTTGTCATAAAGCTCACTCTCTAGTAGTCCATCTGATGAACATTGCTCTTACTCAGAATCGGTTAGCCATTTGCTCTTTTCTCTTACAAATTCGCAAAGAGAATTTAGATATCCAATTTAGGAAATTGGAGTCAGCCTATCTGAGGGGCTATTTTATCAAATGCTCTATCTACCTCTTTGCTAATGTAATTTGTTTTAACCTAACTACAAGCCAAGCTGCTGAACAATGGAAGCTGGCGTTATTTTATCCGGAGTAGGTAATGTTCCCAAACGGCTGCTGCTCAATCTTAGTTTTTACCCATTTCCAATGACGCCTGAAAGATCTGTGAATTGTGTAGATAGAAGCTTTGTAGAGAAAACTAGCTGATTTTCCCGTGACACATGTCACGGGCCTAGACTGCTCGTAATTATCTTCTAAATTCAACCCAAACTACACCCAATTAATGTTTTGCGTCAGCAACAATTATCTCAGAAGAATTGTACACAAACAACATCTGCTGAACAGCACACTGCATGCAGTTAAAGTTTGCGCCAGGAGCATGGGTAAGTGAAAGAGAGAGATAGTAGGTGGCGCGGTGGTATTCATTTGTTTTGTTGTGCTGTGCTGTATCAAGCAATGTGATGCTCGAGCAAGCATTCTACAAAAAGAGAGAGAGGCCGCATGAACGTAAGCGGAACGTAAGCAGCCAGCTCACCATGTTCAATCCTGAAAAAAGTGCAGACAGACAAACAAACAAACATACTCTATTGAATTAGTAGTAGTTAATTATATACGTTGTTAAATCTCTAAATTTCTTTATTGCTTTAAATTCTAGACCTATTTCAAAAATGTGCTTTTTCACTAAATCCTAATTTTGAATACATTTTTTAAAATTAGAAGTTAAAACACGTACTTACTATTTTACATGAATATATTCATCAATCTTAATTTCATTTCACTAAGAAATTAACTTCATTAAAAAGAAAATCTGAATTTTATTCAAAACTACTTGAGATTACCTTTGTCCACTAGCGTTTCAGTAATTAACACTTACATTAATTTCAAAAGCAGAACCTTTATACAGTGCAATGCTATAAATACGTTATGCTTCAGAAAACGATTCTGGCTTCAAAATTAATCTTTTGTTGTAACCAAGTCATTGTAAATGTTTGACGCCACGGTAAGGAGAAACGGACGTTCTGGTAATAAGTTGTATGAAGATAATACATCGTCGTGAGGGCTTTATGCTAAAACTCCTAAACTAATACTTTGACAACACAAAAGTGTAATTGTTATCGTGTGTTTGTAAAATTTAACACCCAACCTTACAAGCAGTGAAAGTGGCAATACCATTTTTCCTTCAAACCTATGTTTTTGTACCCTCACACACTCCGCCGCACATTCCTACTTTGGCTTTGTACTTCATTAATCCTAAAACGTGCCAAATTTTACACACAATTGACACTAGTCAAACACTCGCCTTTTACAATTCACAAATCTTCCCAAATAATCGTACATCTTCAATCCATTCCATTCCATTTGAACAAAACGTTTGCAAAATTGACAATTGACTGATGACGGTTTTTCTTTCTGCTGCGGATGCACCACCTAAGCACTCCATTATATACATTATCAGCAGCCCCTCCTCTCTTTGGTCTGACGTTTGCTTAACGCCTTGCCACTTAACTAAGCGCGTTACCTGCAATAAAACAGCCATAGTTCCTTGCTTAGTCGAATTTCTTTCTTTAAGCTTATTTCAACAACAAAACATTTTTTACAAAAGATATTGAAGAAAGCAGGTAATAACAATGGCAACACGCATATTGTGTGCAAGTTTTCTTTTTCTTTTATACAAGCTTTTATAAGTAGCTGTATTGTCAATGTAATAACAAGACAATGCTAATGCTGAGCACATAAAGCTTTTCATTTTTTGTCGATGGGTTGTTCTTACATAAATTCAACCATGCTTCTTTGTTGTTCTGTTTCTGTTTGCATTTTCCTTTTTGTAGTAAAAGCTTGGAGAGAAAAAACAAGCTTGATATTTAATTTGTTGTTCAAAAGGAAAGGTTGGACAGGTGAAAACATGAAATATTGTCTGTTTGACTGTTTGATTACTCTTACTGGCATACCACTAGGAAAAGAGTAAAAGTGTCATAAATCATACAAAATGTATAGTGGAGAAAGAACAAAAATTGACAAAGGACTGAAGTGAAAAGTTTCAAGTAGAATCTAATAACAGTACACATATTGCGCTAAAATGCTTTTGAAGCTTTTTAACGACGCTACGATTCAAAATTGTACATTGTGCATAGTTGCTTGCCACAGATTAATTTCTGCAAATAAATTTTGGCTATTCCTATAAGAACACATAATATTGTACAGGATAAGATGCAGAGAAAATATCATTTGAAGATAAACTGTTTCAGAACACAATGAAACTCCGGGCGTCTTCCTTAAACTTAAAGCTTAGATGCCTTTGAAAATAGGAGCTGACTTGATAATGGTAGTGAAAAATAAGAAGGTTCCAAACAGAGCAGAAATACTAGGATGATGGCCTTGTGCAAGACTGGAGACGACTTTGAATCGGAAAGGACCCATTTTTGGAGCCGTAGCCGTAGAAACACGGTGATTATTTACCGTATGTTTTCCACGTACCGAACATGGATGTCAACACCGGGAGGTAAATGCAGTTTCAGTACTCTTACCGAACAAAATCGAATGTTTTGGTATTTCCTGACGCGGAATATTAACAAACGGACGTTTTCAATTATGGCATACTTTATATTTTACCGTGAGTTTTTGAAAAGTCTCTAGATAAGAAACATTGAAACATTTAAAACTTTCCCTGTATTGCTTTCTAAACGCGTGTGTGTATTTCACACTCTATATACAAGACATAATGTACTGCTACTTGATCACACAGAATGCATTTTAATACCCCTTTGGAAGCACAGCGTTTTTGTTTCATAGAACGTTTACCACAACAACATATCCTAGCGAATAATAACTTTGCATTTTAAAACATCTCTTTTATGTGACATGTAGATACCTCTTAACGACACTAGTCATGATACAACCGATGTCTTTCGTAGGAAGCAAATGTGAGAAACTGGAATTCTTCTCAGGTTTTAATGGGTTCATTGAAATGGAAATGTAATGAGTTGCTACAACATTTTTATATCGAAAAAGAAAGTGTATAGTTCACGTGGGAAATTTGGAAAACCCTGCAATGGGACATTAGGTTGGTGCATAATGCTAAGGTAATATACAATGTAGTAAAACTCCATTTGAATTGCAGAAAACGCTAAGAAAGACACATCAAACAATTATTATTTTTCTGAAGTTTTGAAATCGCCGGAATTTCAGCGAGAGATCAGAAAAATAAATTTTTTACTAAATTTTACACTAATTTTAATTAAATAAATAAATTAAAGTCTGTATATGCACTGCAAGCTCAGATCAAATTAATAATTTGTATTTATTCCCAAACTTAATAAAATATTATTGTTGTCGTTAAGCTACCCCATCTAACAATAAAATCGTTTGAGACCAAAAATTTGGCAACAAAATAGGAAATAGACATTAAACCAACTGAGTATCCTTTTTAATTTGGTTTAATTTCAACTGCAACTTTTGCAACATTTACAAAATATTATCTTAATTTTTCGTTTATTTCAAATAAACTTTCTCCAATTATCCACCTAAGTAGGTAAGTAAATTAGGGAAAGGAGCAAGAAGAATTTGTGGGATTATCTGCACTGTTTTGCTTGGAACACTGTAAGTATGTTTGGTTTATCTACTCTGAAAAAATAACAATGAAAATTAAATGCTGCTAAACATGTTATCAATAAGGGTAAAATTTAACAGTTAATGTACAAATAACAATTGATGCAAAACTGATCTGACCCTCAACCTTAATTACCTCCTACAATACCACGGCACCTTAAAATAAAAACTCCAACAAGTGACGTTAAAATTTAACAAAAAACTACGTTTTATAAAACGTTTTAAGATCAAAACTGTATCAATCCAAATTTGAAATAAGGCGTGCATTATCACAAAATTTTCAACTCTGGAATGGAAAATCGAAAAGCATATAACTACATTGTACTGGAAATTAAGCTTGAAACAATTGACCACTTTATTAAACTAAAAGAGTACTTGTGCATTAAATATGTCTACGTCATTCAAACAAGAAATTAACGGTAAAATTAATTACTGCTTTGTATGTCATTTTATAGAATCCTTTTAACCTATAGCTTATTTAGGTTGTTGATCACGTATCTCACTTTATGAATAGCAATACTAGTACAAAGAGTGCTTTATTATTAAAATCTTGCTATTATGCTTAGAAACAGATACATTTTGTTCATTGTCTGATTTGAAATTAAAGACAGTAGAAAACAGTAAAAAAAACGTACTGCTCATGCTTCCTTGCATAAAATTGACATCCTTCAAAAATGTAAAATAGACATAGCTTTAGTGCAAACCAAAAATCAATATAGGATTACGTTTTGACAAAGTAGTGTATGTTTTGTGTCAATTTGATGGTGAAATATGGAGGTTGTTACAGACAATGAATAGTATTATTGTATACTCGATAATGAAGTAAGGAAAGTACGTGGGTGGTTCAACAAATAACTTTGAACGCGAATCAATAGTCTGCTTGCAAACTTTGCCTGGGAAAAAGCGAGACACATGTCGTGGATACCGAAACATGAATGGGAGAACTTGCAAAATTTGCAAAAAAACAAATTTGCAAAACATTCTACTCCCACATTATCGTATTTATCTCATTTAGAAAAATAATACATTTTTCGTATATTGATGATTTTGAAGAATTTTGATATGCGGTAAGTGGGTACAAATAAGCAAACTCTAAATGAATTGTGTTGATTTTGCGTATATTTATACCTTTTAACTTATCTCTTTATCTTTAACGTAAGTATACTGGAGAAACTTGAAATTACCATTAGCAAACACGTCTTGTTTCATTACAAACGGTTTCCAACTAATTACAGCAAAACATAATTGGATACAAAAATGAGGAATTGCTTTGATCTCTCCAGGGATGTCAAAGGAATTGCGTTGTTCCTGTCTATAAAAGTTGTACGTGTAGGCTCCACCAATAATAATAAAACATAACAAATCAACTGTTTGGACAAAGGTTCTTAGAAACAAACTCGAAAAACATAAAACTATATTTTGCTGAGCAGTTTAAAAACGCGTTTTTGTTGCTCAGTACCAAAAACGTTTATTGCACGCATAAACGAATCGGTTGAAGCTTGTAAGTCAATTAAAAGGGCAAGCGTCATTTTTTCAGTTACCTGGTGAGTTTCATAAAAAACTTTCCAGGCCTTACCATTCACATCATTTTTGCAATCTAAGTCTGATTGGTGGTAAAAGGAATAAAAGGAAAAATATTGCGTGATGGAGCAAATTCCCGAAAGGTAAACCCGGTCTTAGTTCTTGTTTGATTTCATTAGAGGAAAGATGACGATAAACGATAATGTAAACGATAAACGGATGACTTGGAAAGAAAAGTGAGCTTAAAAAAGGTTGTAATTAAAACTGAATATTGACTTTGTGAATTCATTTAGACTAAACTTAGTACTAGAAATACCACAATCTCATCGTCTTGTACACGAATCTATGATTATAAATAGTTGATTCGTTCAAGATTTTTAAACAAATGACATTAAACCTCACCAAATTTTCTTTCTGCTTTTACCAACTGTTTTACAATTTTGCAGATTCCAATTTATGTAAAGTTGCTACCACCGTGACGTGAGTCATTTGTGTTTAATCTACTAACGACTTTTTAAAATCTCCATAATTTAAAAGCACATTGAACGTAGCTAAAGTCATTGAAAGGATAAGGAACACCCTCCACATTTTGACACAGGAGGAGAAAACCTGTTACGTTAATAGAAAAGAAAAGAACTACGACAGTCTTTATTGTTCCTTTTTGCATTACGGCTGACATTGACAAGCTGACTTTTCTCCTTCCCGTATATATTTTTTCGTGAAAAACGATGAAAAGCCAAAGTGTCAGGATGCCAGTCTTGTATCAACGTAACCCAAGGTATTTTATCCTATGGTTGAATCTGTAGCTTAGGAGAAGAATATAAAGCACTTAGCTGATATTGTTTTGTTTACTAACTTGATTTGCAAGTGTCAAGTGGCAAATGTCTAGAGATTTGTTTAATTCGACGCACTATAAGTTATGCAACAAGTAAACCGGGTCACTTTTCTCAACTTCTTTCTCTGAGCAGAAAGAAAATACTTCGTATGTCAGCACAGATTAAAATTAAGACAGTAGCTAACTTTCCATTGTATTTCTTCATTACTCACTATTAGTTTGCTTAACAAACTTGGCAAAACATGAAACTTGCATTAATTCTGGTCAACCGTTGTTTCTTTCTGTGGGTTTTAAGTGTCAAGTAAGATATACGAAAAGTAAAATCCGCGGAGACAAAACAAACCTGTTACGTGAAGTGTGAAGGCAAGTGAAACAGACGCCTTTTACATTTGACATTGAATCATAGGTAGACGCTTGTTTTGTTGGCACTCGCATTAATCTAACACGGTACAGAAAAATCCAACATGTACGAAATTTTCGATTTTTAACAGCTTTTTTCTGAAACACAGTCCATTGGTACAGTTACGATACTGCTACTGGATTTTTCCAGCCTTCTAGACAAAAATGCTCAAGTAGACAATTACAATTGATTGTTATTTGACAAAGAAAAATGAGATTAATAAAGACATGATTATTATTATTACATAATTTTTGACGGCATAATCCAATAATTCCTTGCTCTCCTACCACTCAAAAAAGCTAATCCAAAAACAACGCTTTCGACGACAAAACTTTTTCCTTTTTCACATCTCCTGTCTCTCCTTTTCTCTGTCTTCAACTCCACTTCACTTTGGTTTATTCATTATTTTTCTTTTGTTCCCGGATCAGTCAGTATAGAAGAAAGCAAGTGCACGAGTTCCTTTCCTTTTGTGTTTTCTAGTGTATCCAATACAATGTCAATGATACTTCAAGTTTTTTCTAGTAATGGTAATAATCAAGTCAAGTACACGCCATGATGATACTTCACTTGTTTACCCTATAGACTCCTGGGGTTAAGAAAAAAACAAAATGACATTCTTGAATACAACTTGTATTTTTTTAGAAGAATTAAAGGGGGAGCCCGTATTTTATTACAAAAAGTATAACCAGTACACAATACGTTGTTGGCATGAGCTTCTTATTTACGACAACAGTGGGAGTCGTCATTGGAAAACGCAATGACATTTGTAAAATTGTAACTTTTGGACGCTGCTTGTATAAAATTATATATAAACCTCTAGATTTAGATATTCAGGTGTGCATCGGTTATTGTTGCCATGATGAGTTGCGAAGAACTTAAAAATTCGTAAACTATTCTGAAACCCACTGCATTCTGAGAAATTATTTCATTGTTTTGGTCAACATAAAGCCATCTTAGTGTAAATTTTCATAAAACAAAACTTTCACTTAATGTTTGCTCCTGAAACCAAAACCAAATCACTTGTTAGTATTTGTTGCATAACTTGTATAAAACAGTCGAATTTGATTTTAAACAATACGCAAGTCTCCTCCACTAAGCATTAGTTTTAAACAGTTTAGACAAGAACTCTACACTGGAATCTTTTTGCATATGCCCATTTAACCAAGAGTTTTTTGAATTCTAGGTATTCACATAAACAATTGTCTTAATTTTTAACTTAAAAAATGGAAAACGCACGTGCTTGTGTACGCGCGTTAAAAGCTTATTAGGTATCCACGATCTTGTTGCCCAGTAACGAATAGAGGACCACCCGCATGCATTTTATTATAATATAAAACAAGTTTATTTAGTCTCTTCTAATTTACAAAACCTACACTAAAAATATTACAATTCAACAGTTCCTACATTTTTATCTAAATATAGCTCAAAATCGCAAACAGAGTTTTCACCTGTCAGAATATTTTTTTCTGTAGTGAAATAGGAACATTAACCGTCGTATTACCCATTCAAAAAACACCAATACTTAAAACTCAAATACAAACTGCTATACTGCTTGCCTGTATACAATATACAATATTTCAAGTTTAAAAGAATCACTAACGAATTTTTAAAAACTCTAGACAACCATATTCAGGCCAAATGTACCATATAGTTTCGGGGATTTTTTCTTATTCAGTTAGTAAATGAGGGGGAAAGTGTTTACTAATGATGACTTTCCTTAGGTCTCATTCACGTAATTCGTTGCTTGTCAGCTTTTCTCAAAGCATTTTTTCCATTTATTCCGACTTGCTAGGTTACCTTACAGTGATCACCCCAAATCGTGCGATTTTATTGCATGCAATCAAAAGTAAACCGCAAACTATAAACTAAATGAGCTTGAACACTGTTAGCTCGTTAAAGAAAAATTGCATTTTCTTCTGGATAGAGAAATGGATGCGGAAAAACTTGGTTGTGTAAATTACGTTTAAGAGCATTCAGCAAAAGCTGGATTTCAGGAACGTAGACTTGATGGACTATCTTTCGCCATGAAACATTGCCTGGGACGTGGGAGAGCGTTCAGATAACTTTCTCTCAAGCAAGAACACAACGTCTCACCAGAACACTGAATCACTGATTCTGTTTTAATGCGGGGGAGAAAAGAAAAATTGTTTCAATTTAAATAAATATATGTGACACTAAAAAGCTTTTGTTGTGTAATTGATGGAAAATGCACATCTAAGGGCTATTATAAATAGAATGAATTTTCAAGTTTAGTTTAAGGTTTTATTGTTTAATAGCAATCATGACAGTTGTTTTAAAATCTCTGCTCAAATAAAAATTAGGTTTAAATTTAAACAAAATACAAAATAAAAGTTTTAGCATAAGTTTAGCACCGATTGTAAGTCTCATGTCAGTATGGGTTTCATATTTTATGTAGGTTTAATAGGGACTAAAAACTTGGATAGCTTGTTAAAATTTATAAGAAGATTTGATAAAACTAAGATATTCATGAAAACGCTAATACTATTTTTTTGGTTTTAGACATTCTATCAATTTAGGAAAAAGTATTTTGCGGTTGCTTATTATTTCACCTCATTTCTTTAAAATTGTAAACTTTATTTTTACTACATTTTCTCTGGTCGTGTAGTTTTTGCACATTTGGTTTTTTTCCTTTTAAAATTGAATTTTACAGCAATCTCAGTTTGTTTTTCCTCTTTCCAGGTATTTTCCATTACTGTAACAAATCCCTGTACCGGCAAACCACAACCACTGCCGCTACCAAAAGGTTCACACGATACTTTCTCTGCTCCTGCAGCTTTCTTCTTTTGCTTCAAAATGCAAACAAGAGTAAAAGCCAAAAACCCAAGTTCACTTTTCAGATGGATAAAAAGTTTCCTGGATCAGAATAATCCAACCATGAAAAAAATCAATACTGGTTTATGCATACACTGTCGGCGAGTTCAAGTGGGCCATTGAACTTGATGGAAATTGTATGCATACTTCTGTTGAGATTAAGACACTCAAGCAAAATCAATTCAAAAGTCAATCTTTTCTCTCATGCGGAAATTTTTCGGTCGCGAGAAAATCAAATGACAACTTTAAAGGAAACCTCATGGGTTTGCAATGTAACCGGTTTTTCTTATTATGCATGCCTATTCAGAGAAAGAAGTGGGTGAATTGACACAATGACACAACCAGTGTAAGAGTTCCTGATCTCCTTCCTTAAAATTTTGTATTGACCTTTCTTAGTATATGTTTTATCTCGAGGAATAGCTTCCTGATGAATGGAAAGTCTCGTGAGTTTTCCGTTATGTTATGCACCCCCTTCCTGCTAATACCATTCAGGAAGAATGTCACATTGACATTCAGGATAAAGCTCAGTGCTACAAACTAAAGAAATTCTTGATTCGATGTTTTGGATGGTGCACGTGTTTGATCTATGTTTTCGGGGAAAGATTCAAGTCATTGAGAATACCTTGGGTTAAAAAATGAAAATTGCATGTTCGTGAAATAAAAGCTGAAATAACGGAAATTCGTAGAGCCCTGGGCACACAATTTACTTTTTCTCACACTCTAGCTTCATGCAACAGAAGATATTCACTTTCTATCCAAAACATAAAATACTGAGCCGGTCTTTTAAACAACTGGATTTACGCTTAGTTGTAAAAAACTTCTTTTCCGGGATCATTTTGTGCCGAAACAGAAGCTGTGGTCATTTTACACCTAACCTTACAAGACATGTTGCCAGAGGTTTTACAAACGCCGTATGACTCTCCAGAGACCAATATATTGACTTACTTGTTACTCTTTTTGCTGATGGTGGAATGCAGATGTGTATGCCTTGAGTTTTATTGTTCTGGCATGTCAAGAAATTCTATTGCAAATTTTCGACCTATGCGTATTAAAGTCTATTGAATATTTTAAATTCTAAAAATGTTGTGACGAGAAAAATCGTAAAATGGAAATAATTAATATGACCTTACGAAATGCTGGAAACGTACCAAATTTTGGTAGGATATGCGTTCATCTGCAAATCTACTTGGAATGTATCTCCGTTTAAAAAATAGTATAATTTTTTACTTTTGGTATACAGCTCTGACAAAAACCAGTACCCCTTTTCAACGATATAATCAGTTTAAGTTTTTTTCTTCAACTTCACACACGCTTTGGTGCTTTAACTCCCCAAAGTAATAAAATAAAAGAAAGAGAAAGCAAAACGTGCAGAGTAGCGTAAAAATTGTGTGGAGCCCCTAACAACACTTCATTTTTTCTGGAATATCGCACTTGTTGCGGAAGGAACGCGTTTTCAAGATATCCGAATGAGATACCACACTTGACTTTATATAGTCTAACCCGAAGACTTTACAACGTACAGTTTTCCTGCTTGCGTTCACTGTTCACGCTTATTTAGTAGTCCGTGCTTTTTTAATCTGATAAGACCAAGGCAGGAAACTGCCAATTTTCTTTTTGTTTTTCAAGTTGCCGGGTTTTTGTTATATATGCAGGCCAGTGAGAATTAACTCAATTATGGAAAAACGATAAACGTTCAATGGAGCTTTTCCCTTGAAGTTATACCTGTTCGGTTATAATTGCGTTTGTTTAAAAGTTTGAAACAGTTTTGAATTTTATAATAATTTAAAAAATGTTGGAGTTTTTGGTGGATCTACTTTGAAAGCTGCGTCTTTTAAACGTCAGGTGTGTTTAAAAGACTTTTTTGGAATGTGTCTGGTGCGTTGGTCTCGTCAGCTTCGTCATCATTAGTGCATCGTCTTATGTATTTGCAGTTTTCGTAATGACGTTCAACGACATACTTTTTAGTAAGGCGTGTTTGGTTCACGATTCGCGATTTCCTTATACGTACAGAAAATAAAAGAACTGAGTATTAATATTTAGCACGCTTTTCAAATATTTCTAGCTTCACCAAAGTAGACAAAAAAATAATTTTCTGTATACATTTCAGTCCTTACCTGTGAATTCGTGTTTATTTTGAACGACGTAAAGAGCTAAACTTGATTATTTAAAACAGTGCATGATACGTTAGATTGCTAACTGATGGGGATAGACAGTTTGTTAAAGTCATAAAATATGCGTTTTACAACGGACTATCTTCACATGTACAGTGTACAATGCTATATGCAAAAGAAAATGTAAAATAGTTCATACTGCCATAACACCCACTCTGAACATACACCATCCATTTAGATTTTTCCGTATCTTCACACATAATCATCATATATATTATCAGTTTCCAGTCTTCTACCCTTCCCATAATGAACATAGGCAAACGTATTTACATTTTTACTTGACTTCCCATTTCTGACTTTTCTTTAGTATCTATTCTAATGATGTCCTTATCAACACTTTTTTATGCATTATTTCCCCCACACCAATACTTCGTAGCATAACCACCCGCAAAGAAAGCATTTTACTTCCTTTCTTCCTGAAAAGTGTACCATCAAACCCAACCTGGTGTTCTTATGGTATCTAACCCTTTCAATACATTCACTCAAGCAGAAAAAGGGTAATCAGTAACTGTCTTGCTTTCTCTTATGATAAGTAAGTTAGTAAAAACTGCAGGAAAATATGGAATGTCATAAACTTGCGTAGTGTAGAATAAAGCTAGTGTTGCAGAAGCAGAACTATTCCATTCCATCGGTTTTGTGCTCGTCGTGAAATTCAACGCTTGGAAAAAGACTTTTTCATTCAATTTATGATACCATTGAATTCTTGGTTGTCGACTAGTGCCATACCGCAAGGAAATCAATTACCGATTTTATTTTTGTTTGCAAACTTGTCAAAAGGGTAAACAAACAACACTCAGTTTCCGAGTTTCCAGTGGTATACCCTTCAATATATATAATCTTGCATGCTTTTAAAATATTTAATGATAATTTATTGATTCAGAAAAGAAAGCGCAGACACAATTTCACATTCACACATACAACAACTTCAGATTGACATTGTACAACAGAAAAAACAGAATTTATAGTTCTGTTGGGAATGATGGGGTGGGATATCCATTTAATAATTTTGCACAAAATTTGCACACATTTGCATTTGTCACAATGTTTGTTTTTGCAGTGTTTTCGTTTTCAAATTCTGTCTGCGGCCCTCTCCATCTGTCCAGCCCAGTCTAAAACTGTGGCGGATTTAAAAACAAACCAGAGCGTTGTTTGGTTTTTCAGTTGTCAACCGAATAAATGGATGGTCGGACGGGGGTAGGAAAATGGAGTGATGAAAACGTTGGCGTATAAATGCATAATATTATATAAACACCAGAAACGCTGAATATATGTAAGTAGTGTACAATATAAACAGTACAACAACGAGAAAAACGAACAGAACCTTTTCAATTTTTGTTGTGATGAATGATAAAACAGGAAAAATGTTTTAGAAGAAATGGGCTAGAGTCAGTAAGTAAGTAGTACGACAAATGAACCAAAAAAAGTGTCAAGACGACAGCATCAAAGACAAGTTTGAGAGCAAATGGAGACTGACAGTAAATATTGTTGTTGGTTTCGTTGGAAAGAGAATTTTGGGGCTACTGCAGGAGAACACAGGTTGACAAAATGTGACGACAGTAGTAAAACTGCTGCATTTCGGTTCGCAGTATAAAGCAAAACCTGCTATGTTCTAGAATTTTCGTAGTAGCTCGGTAAGGCGATGTGGTCTGTAGCTCACTCTGTATTCAAGAATGTGTGAGTTGGTTACATGTTTTTAGGCTGACGTAGAGCAGGCTGATGGTTAGTGCTTTTCAGTTGAAGCCAAGGGTTTGTTGAGTGAACATCAAAACGAAAAAGAAAGCGCTGCATTTTTTGTGTTTTGCGAAGTAAAAAGTTATTATTAAAACTACCTCTTGAGTTACTTGGTGCAGTGAGAATTTCCAATTTTATGACGAGTTAAATCTTGGAATAGTGATAATTGTAATTTAAAGTTTAAAATTGAATATTTCTAGAAAAATAAAAACGGCGTTGAAATCTTTATTTGATTTGTTGTTGAAAATTGGATTCTAATTGAAAATTCCTTTTCCAATTTAACAAAGTATTTGAGTCAGCAATTGAGGTTGTTGCATTCGGATGTGCCCAGTCAAGCTTTGAGTAAATCTGTTTCAAGAAGAATGCGAAAACTCGAAAAATCAATACATACTCCGAATCAACAACTTTCCCCAAAATATTTGCAACGTTTGCCCTTAAATCATACAAATACCTGGCGGAGTCCTTATTTTCTTCATTAATGATAGGTCAATATAGAAACCCACAACCAACTTCTTCTCAGAAATTAAAACTTTCCCTTTTCTCACCAGCTTGCATTGTATGCATAAATATTTCTCTTTTGATTTTCCACAGTGGCAGGCAAGCTGCATCTTTCCAAAGTACTTGTGCCAACTTACAAAATGTACCAGGAAACGGTGAAACTGGAATGTTCTTTCGACCTAGGCAAGGATCGCCATAATGCTGTTAAGTGCTACAAAGCAACGAAGAGTTCTTCGTACCTCGCTACCGACCGCACATCTACATGCATCCAGGGGACGCATTAACGTGATCCTAAGTAGTTCAAATATTTGCTGATCAGCCACGGTACAACAAGCACCGGTTAAAATATGTTTCCACTGAAATATTATTTGGCTAAAGGTGTGTTTGGCCAATGGGATATGTAAAGAGAGGGTTTTACTCCATTATTAACTACCGGAAGCATAGCTGAGGTAGTTAATGCGATCACTATGTTTGTCTGTCTGTCTGTCTGTCTGTGCGCACGAAATCTCAGCAACTACAGGGCAGATTGGGCTCAAATTTGGCAGAACGATAGCATTTGTCAGTACCATCTTATATACATAATTTGAGCCTTCTAGTTCAACATTTAAAAAAGTTTCAAAAATGGGAAAAATTAAGGCATTATATGCTGAGGTATATATTGCGATCACTATGTTTGTCCGTCTGTCTGTCTGTCTGTGCGCACGAAATCTCAGTAACTACAGCATTCTCGTAAAGTTTTTTGGGCGTTCTTGAAACGTTCTCTGGGCATTTTTGAAACGTTCTCTGGGCATTTTTGAAACGTTCTTTGGGCGTTCTTGAAACGTTCTCTGGGCATTTTTGAAACGTTCTCTGGGCATTTTTGAAACGTTCTTTGGGCATTTTTGAAACGTTCTCTGGGCATTTTTGAAACGTTCTCTGGGCATTTTTGAAACGTTCTCTGGGCATTTTTGAAACGTTCTCTGGGCATTTTTGAAACGTTCTCTGGGCATTTTTGAAACGTTCTCTGGGCGTTCTTGAAACGTTCGCTGGGCATTTTTGAAACGTTCTCTGGGCATTTTTGAAACGTTCTCTGGGCATTTTTGAAACGTTCTCTGGGCATTTTTGAAACGTTCTCTGGGCATTTTTGAAACGTTCTCTGGGCATTTTTGAAACGTTCTCTGGGCGTTCTTGAAACGTTCGCTGGGCATTTTTGAAACGTTCTCTGGGCATTTTTGAAACGTTCTCTGGGCATTTTTGAAACCTTCTTTGGGCATTTTTGAAACGTTCTCTGGGCATTTTTGAAACGTTCTCTGGGCATTTTTGAAACGTTCTTTGGGCATTTTTGAAACGTTCTCTGGGCATTTTTGAAACGTTCTCTGGGCATTTTTGAAACGTTCTTTGGGCATTTTTGAAACGTTCTCTGGGCATTTTTGAAACGTTCTCTGGGCATTTTTAAAACGTTCTCTGGGCATTTTTGAAACGTTCTCTGGGCATTTTTGAAACGTTCTCTGGGCATTTTTGAAACGTTCTCTGGGCGTTCTTGAAACGTTCGCTGGGCATTTTTGAAACGTTCTCTGGGCATTTTTGAAACCTTCTTTGGGAATTTTTGAAACGTTCTCTGGGCATTTTTGAAACGTTCTCTGGGCATTTTTGAAACGTTCTTTGGGCATTTTTGAAACGTTCTCTGGGCATTTTTGAAACGTTCTCTGGGCATTTTTGAAACGTTCTCTGGGCATTTTTGAAACGTTCTCTGGGCATTTTTGAAACGTTCTTTGGGCATTTTTGAAACGTTCTCTGGGCATTTTTGAAACGTTCTCTGGGCATTTTTGAAACGTTCTCTGGGCATTTTTGAAACGTTCTTTGGGCATTTTTGAAACGTTCTCTGGGCATTTTTGAAACGTTCTTTGGGCATTTTTGAAACGTTCTCTGGGCATTTTTGAAACGTTCTCTGGGCATTTTTGAAACGTTCTCTGGGCATTTTTGAAACGTTCTCTGGGCATTTTTGAAACGTTCTTTGGGCATTTTTGAAACGTTCTCTGGGCATTTTTGAAACGTTCTCTGGGCATTTTTGAAACGTTCTCTGGGCATTTTTGAAACGTTCTTTGGGCATTTTTGAAACGTTCTCTGGGCATTTTTGAAACGTTCTCTGGGCATTTTTGAAACGTTCTCTGGGCATTTTTGAAACGTTCTTTGGGCATTTTTGAAACGTTCTCTGGGCATTTTTGAAACGTTCTTTGGGCATTTTTGAAACGTTCTCTGGGCATTTTTGAAACGTTCTCTGGGCATTTTTGAAACGTTCTTTGGGCATTTTTGAAACGTTCTCTGGGCATTTTTGAAACGTTCTCTGGGCATTTTTGAAACGTTCTCTGTGCGTTCTTGAAACGTTCGCTGGGCATTTTTGAAACGTTCTCAGGGCATTTTTGAAACGGTCTCTGGGCATTTTTGAAACGGTCTCTGGGCATTTTTGAAACGTTTGTTGGCATTTTGAAACGCTTGTTGGCATTTTGAAACACTTGTTGGCATTTTGAAAACGTTCAATGGCATTTTGAAACGTTTGTTGACATTTCTGAAACGTTCATTGGCATTTTGTGACGTTTTCTGGCCGTTTTTGGAACGCCTTCGGGCATTTTGAAACATTTTCTGGGCATTTTTGAAACATTTTCTGGGCATTTTTGAAACGTTTTCTGGGCATTTTTGAAACGTTTTCAGGGGATTTTTGAAGCGTTTATTGGCATTTTTGAAACGTGTTTTGGGCATTTTTGAAACGTTTTCTGGGCATTTTTAAAACGTTTTCTGGGCATTTTTGAAGCGTTTATTGGCATTTTTGAAACGTTTTTTGGGCATTTTTGAAACGTTTTCTGGGCATTTTTGAAGCGTTTATTGGCATTTTTGAAACGTTTTTGGGCACCATTTTCCATGTAATTCAGCACGTTGCTTCCGGTAGTTACTCATTTACGAAGGTTCTTGTTTTCTCATCAACCGGACTCTACATTTGTGTCAATATTTATTACAGAAGGCTTGACCAAAATCTAACGAAATTTTTGTGTATTTTGTCGAGTGTAAATGTTAAGCAATGTTGACACAATCTAGTTAAGCCTGTAACAACTCGCATTGACCACCACCAAAAAATAAAATAAAAGAGTTCATTATACACATTACATTACCTACATTATATTCTCTTACTCAGATAACCATGCAAAATAAAAACTCAATTGCTTCAGCTTAGCGTGAATATATACATAACCTGGGCTCTGTTCCAGCGGAGCACCTCTGAGAAAATAATAGTAGGCAGTGGTCAAACTGTGCAAATAGATTTGAGTAGAGAACGTTATAATAGGAAAAATTGACACATTTCAAGTAGTAGTTTTGTGCTTTGGTCTTGGGTTTTACACAAAATTGTATTTATTTAGTGTGTTTTCTCCGTATCGCAACGGGACATAAACAGCAGTTAATTACATGGCCAACAGGGTATCCACTCCACGTTTGATAGGTTTTATCCGAATGTAAAAATAATCAGCAGATAAAACATAGTCAAACGTAGATGTATATTAGTATTTATCGCAATATGCAAGATTGAATTGATTAGAAAAACAATTCGGTATTAAACTTTAACACAACTTAGAAATTCAGTTTTGCAAAACACGTTGTTAGCATGGCAAACAGTTGAAATCGATTAGGATGTTTTGGTGATTTTAAAATCAATATTTGGTTTACAACTTATTCCGTCCTAGTATATATGATAATATGGATATCAACCTTAATCATCATCCTAACAGCAGCATGAACACTGAAAGCAGGAAAGAAATGGAATAACCCAACCGGCGAGCATTGTATTGCTTCCTATTTCTATTTTCACAATATTCCGGTGCAAACTCAACGTTTTCCATGTTTTTACCCTTTTTACTGCTTTCTTATTACACACAAATCGATGGCCCGGTGTTGATATAAATTGATAATATCCTTTTTTATGCGATGATATGTTATTTAGCTTCCCATTTTGACGGCCACTTTTATTCATGTTTCTTGTATAGCAACTCAACCACCCACTAAATATTTTTCAAGTTGAGATTCTACAATTGGTTTTGCGCTAGATAAAAAAAATCACAGAAATATTATTCGGTTACGTGCGTTTGATCAACCGGAAATGTAAATAAAGAGTTTTTCTCCATTATTTTCTCATCAGCCGGAACTATACATTTGTGTCAATAGTAAATTTAGAAGGGTTGACCATACCGTAGAAAACTTTTATTTGTATTTTGTCAGATGGATAAGTGAAGAAGTGTAGACACAATTATTTAAACGAGTTAAACCTGTTACAAACTTCACACTGACCAGAATCAAAACAGAAAAACATTTAGTGTTTGCTAACCTGAAAGTTTTACCGAACAGTTTTTCCCGTTTTTCCACTCCAAGAGCCATGCAGAATAAAAAAAATAGTTTCACTTAGCATGAAACACATTAATTTCGCTTTTCAGTTCCATTCGACAGAGTTCCATTTTGAAATTAAGCATGGGTCAAACTGTGCAAATAGATTTATCTAGAGAAAGCTACATTAGGAAAGAATTGAAAAAATTCCACATCTTTATCGTATCTCAACAGGATGTGTGATACAGCGGTGGATTACTTAGTAAATAACCACTTGGACAATGAGAAAGCGATATCCAATTCACCAAAATCAAACTCGAGTATCATTGTCAAGCATAGGTAATTTTAGTATTTAAACACAATACGCTTATTCTGCTCTACTATTTTTTTGGGTTATACGTTGCAGACTATCTAATCATAACAGCAAAAAAGCGATTAAGGTTTATAGTTTATTTTAAAATCAATATTTGGTTTACAATTATTGCGTTCAAATAAATTAACAGCCTGAACCATATTTTATATGTTTTCCGTTTACATTCCAACAATCCTAGTAATCCTATGATGGTATCAACCCTTATCATTTTTATTAACAAGATTGATAGTGAATAAAACAGGAATGAAGTTTGAAACACCAACAAGCGACTATTTTATTGCTTCATTTTCCATTTTCGTAATAAGTGCTACACAACGCACATTTTCCCCTTTAACCTCTTCCTTATTACACGCGGAGATGACTGAGTCATGATAAAAATTGATGAGACTTTTTTTCGCTACGTCTACGTCTTTGCTCGTAGTACGCGTTGCCTGCATAAAAAATTCCAAAAAAATGAGTATTCTCTACTGGATTGTTGCTGCTTTTACGAACTTTGCATTATTAATGACCTTTCAACAACATGGCGTGGGGCCTGGATGAAATATGTCATTAGCTAATACATGATACTGTAATAAAAACGGAGCAAAAAATTGTAAGGTTTTAGAGCAATTAAGATTTGAAATTTGGCCGTGTGATGGAATTATGCAGTGCTCTGTCAGGTAATAATTGCGTTTAGATTTTTTAGGTTTTTATTAAAAAAGTGAAAGTACGTGGGCTGGATAGTTACATAATTTTGATGAAGTTCAGTGCCACGTAGAAGAAAATTTACAATACAATTTACTTCTCAAATTGCAGATCAGTAACATGCAGCTTGGTGATATTTTGAAACAAGCAAATTCTCGCAATATTCCGACGCAAACACACATTTTCCATTTTTTCTTTTTCATTCATTTCTTATTGCACACAAAGATTGCCCTGTATAGATGAACATTGTTGATACTCTCTTTTATGCAACTTAATGTTGTTTGGCAATACAAAGAACACAATTGTACGTTGCTGTGGGAAATTGGGTTTAAAATTACAGTGCGTAATAGAATACTGCATCTTTTAAAAGAAATTCCAAATTTTGGGGTTTGCAGTTTTATGAAAAAAATTGAAAGTATTTGGATAATCTATTCAATCCAATGTTTGATGAAGTTCAATACCAAAAAATAAAATTTGTTGGGATATTGAATATGCATCACATTTGTAGGTATAAGGTTGGAAACGTTAATTCTACCGAAATAAATTGAAGGTTGGCAGGAGAAAGCGAGACATTGAAAATTTCCCCAATTCAATTTTTTCACGGCCTAGTCTACCTGGTGTTGTATTGTCTGGGATAGGGTAAAAAGTAAAAAGTAAAACTCCATTTAACGTCTGTCCTCATCAAACCTAATGGTCTGTTCTCCCTGAGGAAGACACCTGCCTCTGCTAAATAATCTGCTAATCTACATATTCTAGTCTACGGAGTCGAGACAGGTTTATCATCTTGCGATGATCTTCTACACAGAGAAGGGACACTCTGCGAGGATGCTGTAGTGCGATATCACTTCCCTTGTGACGTGCTCCTAAGAGCGATACCACAGCATACCTGCCCCGTACTGACCAATTGGTACACACCGAGCCGAGCAGGATTAGCAAGCAGCTCTTCCCAGCTGGTGAGCGGTCACCCATCCAACAGATCCTGCAAAGGCCGTTGCTTAACTTAGTGACCTTACGACAACTGTGAAGTACGTACCAAGCTGGCTTACAAGCTGGGATATGGCATGTGCTTCCACTCTGCATAAAATATTTACTAGTCTAGCCCACGACATAATCAGAATGAAGACCAATTTTGTTACAAAGCTTGTTACTGTAACACATTTTGTTTATGAGAGACTTTCCCGCAATAGAAAAGCATGTTGCTTTTTGTGTTGGTTTTGGCAATGACTCTTTCTTTTGTCAACCAAGGGCAGTTTTTTGAAAGTTGTAGAAACAAGTTCGCATTGTACACACGTGATGTAGTGTGTGTGGGTTCAATTAAGATCAAAATGAGAGTGGAGCAGGGAGAAAGTGGAATGAAAAACAGTAAACAGCTCCGGGCAACAATTTTCCTGTGCTACTGTTCCAGCTTGCTAAAACGCAACACTGAATTTAGCTATTAATGTAGATATACTCAGTGACAGCGTATGCGTTATGCTTTTGTTTTCAGGCCAAGTTACAAGTTCATAGCTAAACGAACAAAACCCTGCACTTGGCTTTTATGAAACTAAGCAATCTAATTATAAATGCATGATATATATGGAATGTGGTGAAAGAGAACAGGGTTCCAATTATAAGCAGGTGAAAGTGACTGACGGCCTTAGTCATGCACAAAAAATTCTTTCGGATAAACACAAAGGTAAGTAGACATACCCATTTAGTAGAGCAAAACCTGTTTTAGAGGGAGTGTTTTATGAGGAATTTGTGCCGGAAAGGAAATTTAAATTAGGTTACATATTCTGCGGTGGATGTCAGATGTAACATTCATTTGAGAAAGAGAATGCGTAAAGTTTGTGTAGATAATCGATGCAAATGTTGAATTCAGAGGAAACTTTATTATGTCATGCTAATAAGTTACGCTTTTTCATAACGCTGCGCAGTAACATAAATCTTTGTCAAGTGGCCTTAAACCTGACACGTTAGCACTTCAACTAATGGTATACTCAACATATTACGTGACTTGTATTCATATAATTTCTAGCCTTTCCATATACTACTCTAGATTCAAGTTGATGATGATGTTGCTGCAGCAAAAACAAAAATAGTGCTCACATTCACACACAAAATGAAAGTAAAAATATTTAAAACGGCTTTCGACTGATGACAAGCAGCTGATTGTGAAGGGCTTCCATAAACTTCACACTTTCCCCCTTTTTTACCTTGCAGCCATTCAACTGCACTGCAATGCAGTGCGAAACCTTAAAAACGTGGACGGATTATTCATAACGCATTACATTTTATGCACGCAATAGGCCATTAAAAGTTATTACGCTATCACTTCCTCCCATCTTGTAGAATATTTTTTGCTGGATTTGGAAGCCACATAAGTAAAATGCAACAGGCATACATACAAGCACCTCAGCTAGGTGCATTACGCATACGCTCCTGGTATTTATCTTGCAACCAGTGCCAAGAATTAAGCAGCTCAATATCATGAAAAGCTGTCTTTCTGAAAAAGGAAGCCATAAAAGTAAATAAGAAATGCTAAGCTGTGCACTGCAAACGGTCATACAACCCAGTATACTTGCTTTACTTTCTCCAAGTGTGAAGCAACTCCAGATGCAAGATTATTTGGGCTTTGTGTTGAGTGTGTGCAGTGAAATGTTAAAAAACCCATGAAAGCTTGCTTCTGAGAGGAAGGAGAGCAGAAAAGCAGAAAATCTCATTTTTCCTTCATTCTTTGGGCTGCGAAGTGCGTAGAAAAAAAGGTGTGTGTATTTAATTCCTAAAGGAATCCGATGAAAAAATGGTTTGTATTTACTTAAAAAAATAGGTTTTTATCCAGTTTGGGATTTTCCGGCTTGGTAACTCCGACAAGTACTAAAAGGTGTTGCTGCAAGTCTTAAATAGTGCATTAGAAGAATGAGAAAGTGTTGGAAAGGCGTTGTTGCATGGGTAGAAACTTTATTGGCAGGGGAATTGCATATAAAGTGTTAAGAGTAATGCAGTGTAAGTAACAAAATGAACGAAAGAACAGGTAGCTGTAAGGCCTACAGTGTTTGAGAAAAAGGAAAGTGTATAATGTAAAACTGCTGCAGTTTAACCATGTTTCTATCTATTTTCAATATTTTAGGAAAAACGGACTTGAAAAAAGTGTTCTTCAGAGATTTTTTACTATTCATGTGACACTCAACCATGATACGCAGCCTGTGAAAATGGATTTACGATAGGGTATAAAATAAGTGCACCATTCAAAAAACCGAATTTCGGTTACCAGTCTCTAGGATTTTCAGAATATATACTCGTTTTATCTGGTCATCATGTTTCATTGCTACTTTTATTCATATTGACAGCTGCAAATATATCATGACATCCTGACACGTATTTTTTCTGGACGGAAAATGTTGAAGTAATGGAAAGTCTTATGTGGCCATAAACTGTCATTTTAGGGCAATAACTCACAATAGACCAATTTTCTCTCACAAGAAACTAGAGACCATTTTGGTTATCATCTGTAGAATCCAAATTTCGAGTGTCTGAATTAACCGTCACTTGCTCTTATACTAAACGAGTTGTTTTGAATAATTGACAAATTTGCATGTCAACTAGAGTTTGGCAATAACAAAGATGTAATTTTTGAGCAACATGGCATTACATTTTTACTAGTAACTAAACAGGTGCATTTTTTACTTTTTTCTGGCAGGATGAAGGTAAGCATGTGGTTGGCAACTCAAGAATAACAGCGGCCAAAACTTTAGCACAAACAGTTCCAACAGTGTGGATAGCTCGTGTTTTAAGTCAACAGAGAAGCCATTACTTTAGGTTAAAAATAAATAGTATTTCTATTGTTATTTAAGTATTTACCTGGTAGCAACTCATTTCAGGTTCCAGCCCAGTCCAGTCCTTTGGGACCAACTCATATCTTACCTGCAGAATTCCGGTCTTCCCCAGAAAGCGAAAGTTCATGAGACTGAGAAAATCATCGTGTAATGCCCGCGAGAAATGCAATAGTTAGTAGAAATGGTTGAATTGTTTTGATTGAAATTTGTCGTATGTTTCATTTGTTTGCCAAAAAAAATATATTTTATCTTCTAAATATCTTTCAGGAATGAGTAAATAAACAAAATGAAACCCATAGTTGGAATGAATAAAGTTTTTCTCTCAAAACTTGATTTAATAAAAAACGTTCTCTAAATTGTTCATTTCATCAATAAACTATTTCATACATTTGAACTAACTGTTATTTTTCCACACTTCTTTGGTTGTAATTTGACCTTGTCGGCTTTTATATTCTACAAACAACAGCGAAATATATGTTTGTTTTTTAATTCACAGGCAACATTTGGAATTACACACTATCTACAGGAAAGAGCATACCTCAAAAATGTTTATTACATGCTAAAATAATGTAAACTTAATTCAAAAGATGTAATGATATATTAAGTTAGGGTTAAGTGTAAGTATCTTTAACATTCGCTGTATAAGTTACATTGCAGGGGTTTTATTTCCATCCCGGGATACTTTTAAGAAAATGAGCAGTCAACACAATTATGGTAGAGTCCAGAAAATGCAATTGGACTGAAGACATGCAACCCGCCTTGTTCCAGGTCCCAAGGGACTAAGAAACAAGCAGACGTTTTACCATATGTTTTTAGAGTTTTCCCACAAACAACTCTGATAGTTTTTTATAATTTTGTTTTTATTCTGAAGACAATTCGGTTAATTTAGGTACAACAGGTTTAGCAAATGCGGTTAATAAAGTTTTAAAGCCGTAATCTTTAGCTACACGTTTTTTCTTTCGAATTTAAGGGTTCTCTCATTAAAATAATTTGTGGTTTTTATCGTGAGCTTTAAACTTTATCGTACTACAGGATATAAATATGTGCATATATGTAAAAACCACAAGGTCTTTTGCTTTTATTCCAAAAGATGTACAGTTGTCCTAAATTATACCACACTAAAGACAACACTAATATCATATTCAACGTATTTAGTTTATTTCATAGAAAATATCGGTACGAATTGCTCTCGTTTTATGTTGAACGTGATAAAAATCCTAAGAAGAAAAATACCTACTACTGCCAAATTTCTCTTAGGAACACTGAGAGGCTGACCAGTGGAAGTTTTATAAAACTCGCCAAACAATCTTTTGATTAAGTTCTAACTTCCAACTTGTTGGGCAATTGCCATTGGCAATGCAGCCTCAAAGGTATTAATTGTGATTAGTGATGGCAAACGATTAATCGCGATTCCAAAACGATTTCCGATCCGATTTTTGATGAAAACGTTTGGATAATCGGCAAACCGATCCGATTTTCCAAAACATTTTCGATTTCGATCCGATTAGTGTTTAAAACGTTTGCTAATCGGTAAAATCGCGATTTTTTCAAACTACAGAACTTATGTCGCAAAATCTACTCAAAGCTATACAAATTCAAATAAAGTAAATTACAAGTAATAAAAAATGGTCAAAACGCAAAATCAACCGAATTAATTGGTGTACATCTGCTTTGTCATGAAGTTCCTGACCGACGTAGCAATAATTTTTTCAGGTTTCGTTTACCTCGCACATATAAATTAACCAGTTTGTAAAAATCGCGAGTAATCGCGATTTCGATCCGATTTTTGTATAAAACGTTTACAAACGATTTTTCACAGACCAAACCGTTTCCGATTTTTGGATAAAACGTTTGGACAAAAATCGGTTTAATCGCGATTAATCGCGATTAGTTTTCGATTTTTGCCGTCACTAATTGTGATTAAGTTGTTTCAAACTTCGTTTGAAATGACTTGATTGCACAAATAGATTTTTTTCTGGTTTTGAAAACATATTTGTTTTACGAATCATCAATTTCATTATAAGACTGCTCCAAGATATTTCTGATAGGTATAGAATGAAGTTGTCTGTTTTTCGGATCTCTGATGTTCTTTAATTTAAAACTCGATTTTCAAATCCAGAAAACCGTAACACTAAAAATTGGCCCTAATAAAAAGTTCTTTTATGCATAAGATTCCAGCTGGTAATTTTTTACTTTATTTTTTTCTGTTTGCATATCAATCATTTTAGTGCAACTTACCTCCTTGTCTATGCGTCTATGTCTATTTCGGATTGCGTAATAAGTGTTTAGATTTGCTCCACTGCAAAATCAATGATTATATTCACATTAGCTTGTTAGCATTACGCGAAAGTTTAATTGAAGCGTGAAACCATACATTGTGAGTAATCCGGTACACAAAGCTAAAATAAATTTATAGTCGTTCTATCTGAATGTTTTAATGCATCAATGGAGGAGAACGATTTGATAATGAAATTCGTAAGGTATGCATCAATAATTTGGAACACAAACTGGTTATTTTATCCCCGAATATTTCAAGTAATTCTGATAATGCTCGCAAAACAAGTAGACTAACACTTGTGAATAAACTGTGTTACCCGTTACAATACCCGTTAACTTCGTTAAACTTGACTAATCACTTGCATTGCTGTTTATCATTTTCCAAGAATTTTGCCCAAATCATCAACATCAAACAACCATGAATACATGTCCTGTTTATATGCAAAGTTTGTTTTTCAGGTTTCCACTTATTTCAGAGCGAGAATGAAAATGTGACTTGGTAAATTAGTTTCACGGTCTAGAAAAAAAAGTTAAAGCTGCAGAAATTTTGTGTTATATAATGTGAAATGGAATAAGTTAAACTCATCATTTAAATGGATGCTCGTCTACTTCATCTATCTTCCTTTCTCCCAATAGACTGAAATGAGAAAAAGAAAGTAGCAGAAATTTCAAACCAGCCCAGGTGAAACTGCTGAGACATGCGATATTTGTCTTACAAATGTTGTATTCCACTGCATGCTGAAATATATTCCATTCTAATCCCTATTTTAAAGCCAAGCAAGGTAGTCACTCTAATCCCTCGGGAACCACAACTACCGCATTTTTATCTGCGCTCATTTTTAGACAAGCGTAATCATCCTTGAAAGCGCATCAAATTAGCTTACAACACACATTTTGAAAAACGGTGGGGTTGACGTCATAATATATAAAAAAAAGTTACGTTGTTCGTGCAAGAATGACTTTTTTAAATTCTCGGAGCATTAAAAATTTACAGAATGCAAATTTGCGCAAATTACGTCTCTATTTTAGTGTAATTTTTGAAATATTTTGGTTTATTTCAGCTTTTGCCTTTTATGAAAATTTCAGGATAAAACATAATATTTTTCAAGGCTGCAGAAAATATTTTTTACGTAGTTCTGCTGCATACTACAATCAACAAGACATCTTCCACAAATTAAAAATAAAGGCATTGGATGATCAAAGGAAACGGTATCTATGCCAAAAGTTTTGGCCGACAAAACTGATGAATTGATTTGTCACGAAATGTACGAATTGTCGATTTTCCAGTGCTTTTTGAAATTATATAATGTTTTTTTAGATATGTGGGTTGTTTCGCTATAATTCAGCATTTATGTGAAAAATAGCAGGTGCTTCAGGTAAAAGTCTTATTGGACTGAATATTTTCATCTGCTGTACATTGGACATTTTTTGGACATTGGTTATTTTTTTTGGGATAAATTGATTTTAATATTTTGCAAGTTTTCATAGACCATCATGAGTACCCAGGACGTCGAAGAAATCTAACACTGCATCTTAGTACTTTGGTAAGAGTAGAAATTACACATAAATTACAATTAATGAGAATGTTTACTTTAAAAGCTTTGATTTTGACAGTTCTGCACTTTTAATAATCAACTATTTTGTATAAAAAGTTGTTTGCTAAATTTTTTTTACGAGTTTTGAAGAAACGTAGTCTTGTGCCTACTTTGACTTAATACTTTGATGCCGTTTAACAGATTAAGGTTTTGAACTTTACATTCTCACATTATTCAGATCACACTTTTGCACTTTTTACGACTATTTCGGATTATTATAAACAAAACATCAACATTCGAATAACTAATGTGGACAAAAGGCTAGTGCCCTTAAAAAACAGGATAGATTTCTTGTAAAATGTATCATTGAAAAAAGCAATAAAATGTTATTGCAAAAGGCTAGCAAACATGGAATTTCAACATATTCAACCAAACTCTACTTACTTTCTTTCCCACTTTCTCACGACGCGCGTTGACTATGCCGATTTTGGGGGTTCCTTTCCGTTCTTTCTATACTGCAAAATGTTTACATGTTCCAGGAAAACCTTTCTTTATAGTTTCCTGCCTATTAAAAGTAAAGTCTTGTTGAGTCCTGTATTGTTCCATATTTTTTTATTTCGCATGGCCCAAAGCCATTAGCTCTTTTTGTTTTCATCCTTCTGAGAAAATGTCACAGTATTTTCACTTCAGGGTAGAACATATCTCTGGAGTTTCAATGCATGTTATAGAGCAACAGGCAAATATCTAATAAAAATACAAATGCATGCATCTTGGGCTAATTCATGGTTTGGCAAGTGAATATTTCACGTTTCTTGCTTGCCTTCAGGATTACGCTTCAGCTGGGTTTGTTTTTCTAGTACAATAAATGCCGTCAGGGTGTAGAGCAGAGAAGAAGCAGTGGAAGCAACACCTTTTGTTTTCCCACGAATGCGTTTCTCACTGGGTACGCAGTGGGATGTAAAATAATTTATTTGCATTGGGATCTCGCTTTGGCATGGAGGAAAAAAGATATAGTATAAAATGTATGTAAAAGTTTCTAGGCACCGTGAGAAAAGGATTTGACATTTGTGCAGATTTTGGCAATCGATTTGACTCGGTTTTAAATATTTTTTAGAAAGGAATACAGATGGTTGGTAGGGGCTGGTGTTTGCTATTAGATGACATATTATCGTGTTGTTTTTTAATCCGAATATTTTTTTACAAACATCTTTGAAGCCGTTCCAACTTATTGTTTAATTGCAAGATAAGACACTAGATTTCAGTGAATCTCAAGTGCTGGGTTTGTGATTTGTTATCTCTCGTAATTACTCCTTTCGTACCTAGGTTTGAAAAATTCCAGAAAGTTAGCTTGGAAAAAAACAACGCCGCTAGAGGACTCCAAATCATAAATAAACTCATTTTATTTTAAATCTTGTCAATGGCTTGGAAGAATAGCCTTCTAGGTTTCTGTTATGCTGCGTTGCGTAAACGCACATCGATTTGGATCAAACTACGTTTTGAAAAGATTCTAAATGACTGACAAAGCTTTCACCAATTTGAAGGACAAAATCCTGTGTAACCATTTCACTGGGGACTAATTATCTTTGAGCGGAGTGCACTGCTACGATTTTTGTGAAAGGAAAACAAAACAAGGTTTTTCAAAAAATACGACTTCCCGCTGTTAAATGCACTCACAAAATATTGTTGGAATGGGAGAAATCAGCTTTTGACAAAGCAAACTTTTCCTTTATGTTTCTAGACGTAGGTTGGCGTGTGTGTTCTTTGGTAATTTGCTAAATCGAAGTCAAAATTTAGAATGGATGTATGATGTATCAAATGCGAATGCGATAAAAACAGGCTGATTAGGAATGCGTTTGGAACTTATAAAATCAATAAGTTTTAAAAATCCTTTAACTACAAAATAACCAATATGGCTAGAAATGTTTCAAACACCGGACTCATATCCCACTTTTGAAGAACTTTATGCGCCACACAACTATTACATCCTTGAGTTGTCTTTTTGGATGACTTGCTTTCTCCTGCGCTTCTTTTAAGGCATAGAACTACTTAAAGGTTGAATTGCCGTCTTGAACACTTGAAGTTGAAGAGCTATTGACTTTCGTTTGTATAGATTTCCCAATTCTGGTAAATTGCCATCCGATTATAATACTTTCGCCAGAGCACCACATTGGAAGCCAAGTAAACTTATTTGACTGTTAGAAAATCGATGAACTTTATGAGCAATAAGAAGAGCAGAACTTATATGCAACTTCAAATAAAGCAGTGGCGTTTCTCATTTGGCACAAGAAAAAATAAAACTCTTGTAGTTTGACTGCATTTGTATAAATCAAGAAAAAAACAATCACCTTGATAAGAAACCAGCATTATATACTAGCCTCTAGGGTGTAATATCGTCAATAAAGCAAAGTTCACTCATACAACTTCCAGAGTCTCGCCGCCAAACCGTAAAGTACTAGAGTGGACAGAGAAATGTATAATGCACTATGGTAAACAGAGTTCATTAGAAGTAGAAATTTTTGTAAACATCCATCCACAGATATAACCAGTTTCATTTCATGTAAAAAGTGTGTCCTTTGTATTACCTCTTTATTGAATAACTGGAAAACCGATTGATGCGTCTTAGTATAAATCATGTTCAAACTATTTTTTAAATATACCTATTGAAATTACATTGCCTATTGTTTTAAAGTGAATCATAGTTTAAGGTACCAGACGCGGATCTGTGCTAATATGCCTGCTCATTGCTTTCGTAAATAAATTGTTGGCACTTAAACCAAGCATAACAGCTTTAGTTTTTCATTTTTGTTACACACAAGCAAGGTTATAAGAATCCTTTATCTATAAAGGTAAACGTTTGTCAAACAATATACAGCATTCATTACGCTGTCTTCTCTAGAGATCCTCCCAATTTAATCTAATGTTTGTCATAAAGCTGACTTTCCACTAGTACATTTAATGAGCATTGCTCTCACTCAGAATCGGTTAGTCTTTGCCTTTTTCCTCTTACAAATTCGCAAAGAGAATTGAGATCTCCAATTTAGGAATTAAGGGTCAGCCCATCTCGTTAAAGTGATAAGAAACGGATATTTTATCAAGTGCTCTATCTACTTCTTTGCTAATGTAATTTACTATAATCAAACTACAAACTACGACTGCTGACCAAAGAAAGCTGAAGTCATTTTGTCTGGAGAAGATAATGTTCCCAGCGGCTGCTGTTCAAACTTAGGTTTCATCCATTTCCTGTGACACGTGCAAGGCCTGTGTATTAGGTAGATGAAAACTTTTGGGAGAAAATTTTGTACGTTGTTTAATCTTTTGAAATCGCACTTGCTTTGAAATCCTGCACCTGTTTTAAAAAACGACACTCAGAAAGTACCGGTTTTCAAGTAGTTGTAGTTCATTTAAGATCTCTTGAAGAATTGATACGTAGTCCTGTTTTGAAATAAAGAGCTTTATTGAACGATTTTGCGTAATATTTGGAACACTTACAATAAGTTCAAAAAGAGAACTTCTAAACAGTCAATGTGTTGAAAAATTTGTGTTTCTAAAACTGTTCTTGGTTTCTAATTTAAATAATGGTACAAAGTTTTTGTTGCGACCAAGTCATTGTAAACGTTTGATGACGCCGAAAAGTGAAACTGACATTCTGGTGTTATTCAATATGTAGGTAGTATATACTAAAGCTAAGATATTATGCTAAAATTCCCAAACTAATACCATAGCAACAAATAAATGTAATTGTTATCGTGTGCATTCAAAATTGAACGCACAACCTTACAAGCGGGGAAAGCGGCAATTCTATTTTTCCTTATAACCAGCCATTTGGCGCCCTCACACACTCACCTACTTGCCTTACCTCATTAAATTCTGAAGCGGCCCAAATTTCACTCAAAATTGACACAAGTCAAACACTCGTCTTTCAAAATTCACAAATCTGCCCAAATATTCATACCATTCAATCCATTCCATTCCATTTCAACAAAACGTTGGCAAAATTGACACATGACTGATGACGGTTTTTCTCTCTGCTGCAGGTGCAGTACAAGCTCATTCCATTATATGCATTATCAGCAGCCCCTCCTCTCCCTGGTCTGACGTTTGCTCCACGCCTTGCCACTTAACTAAGCGTGTTTCCGTAACACAGCCATAGTTCCTTCCTTAGTCGAATTTCTTCTGTTAAGCTTATTTCAACAACAAAACAATTTTTCACAAAGGAAAACGAAAAAAGCAGGTAATAACAATGGCAACACGCATATTGTGTGCAAGTTTTCTTCTTCTTTCAAACAAGCTTTCTTTAAGTAGCTGTATTGTCAATGCAATAACAAGACAATGCTAATGCTGTGCACAAAAAGCTCTCATTTTTTTGTCGATGTGTTGGTCCTATATAAATTCAACTATGCTTTTCTGTTGTTCTGTTTCTGTTTACTTTTTCCTTTTTCCTTTCCATAAAAGCGTGACCGGTGTAAGTTGGAAGACAACGAACAAGCTTGTCATTTAATTTGTTGTTAAAAAGAAAAGGTTGGACAGGTGAAAACATGAAATATTGTTTGGTTGACTGTTTGATTACTCATACGGGCATACCACCACAAAAAAATAAAAGTGTCATAAATCATACAAAGTGTATAGTGGAGAAAGAAGAAAAATTGACAAAGGATTGGAGTGAAAAGTTTCAACTAGAAACTAATCACAGAGCAAATATTGCACTGAAAATGTTTTTTGAAGCTTTTGAACGCCGCTACGATACAAAATTGTACATTTTACATAATTTGATTTTATAGATGCGTAAAGAATGTTTCCAGGTTTTTTCAAATTTCAAATAATTATGGCTAACTTTATGTTTCGTAAGTTGTGAAGAGACTCCAGATAAAAAACATTGCAACATTCAAAACTCCCTCTGCATTGTTCTCTTGGCATGTGTGTGTATTTCACACTGTATATGCAAGACAAGTTGAGACTGTTATTCAACCATTACTTTCTGCAGAATCCAATTGTATACCTCTATGAAAACCCATCTTTTCTGTTTAATGCGACTTTCACCACAACAACAACATACCCTAGGGAATAGTAACTTCGCTTTTTAAACATCTCTTTTCTGTCACATGTGGACACAGTGCATTTGTATTTTATATTCTCATTACATACAAAGTTCTTCTCGCTTACACATAAAAAGTAATGTACACTATAGTAATTTTGCTCCCACGCAAAAGAAAATACCACCGGCATACACACTTAATTGGTGGCAGTATGCACTGAAGCGGATTCTAAAATACCTCATGATACAACCGACGTCATTTAGAGAAAGTGTATTTGAGAAACTGGTATTCTCCTCAGGTTTTAATGCGTTCATTGAAACGGAAATGGAATGAAAAGCTACAACATTTTTATACCGTAAAAGAAAGTGTAGAGATCACGTGGGAAATTCGAAAAATATACGCAATGGGACGTTGGGTTAATGCCTTAAGCTGAGTTAATATGCAATGAATTTGCTTTGATCTCTCAGGGATATCAAAGAATTTGCGTTACTCCTGGCTGTACAGGTTGTGCGTGTAGGCTCCAGCTGCAATGATAAAAACATATCTTGGAACCGAAATTTTGATTCTACGTTCACCACCTTTTAATTACAAATTTGAGTTTTCAAAATCATAAACGTTGCTAACTCCAAGACGATTGCAAATTTTAATGATCTACAAGTATTATAAAAAACCCAAAATCTAAAAACACATTTATTGTCACCTAAACCTTTCAAGGAATAAGAAATTCTAGGCTCATCTCTCCACTTTAAGGAAAGCCCTGTTACGTAAATGAAGAAGAAAGAACGAAGACAGTTTTGATAGATCCGTATCATTTTACGGTTGACGTATACAAACTGACTTTTATACTTCACGTGTATATTTTCCTGTGTAAAGAGTTAAATAGCCAAAGTGTCAGAATGCCAGTCTTTTAGTAACTTATTCCTCAGGTGGGGCTTCAAAAGAATAGAAAGCGCTTAGCTGATATTGTTTGGTGTACTAACTTGATTTGTAAGTGTCAACTGGCAAATGTCTAGAGATTTGTTTAATTCGACGCACTATAAATTATGCAACAAGTAAACTGGGCCACTTTTCTCAGCTTCTTTCTCTAATCAGAAATAAAATATTTAGGAAGTCAGCACACATTAAAATTAAGACGGTGGTTTAGCTTTCACTTGTCTTTCTACATTACTTACAATTAGACTCCCTAACAAACTTTGCAAAACATGAAACTTGCATTAGTTCCGGTAAACTGTTGTTTCCTTATGTGGGTTTTAAGTGAGAAGTAAGAAATACGAAGAGTGAAATCCGTCGAGACGAAAGAAACCTGTTACGTAAAGTCAAGTCAAACAGATGGCATTTATGTTGAGTGGAAAGGGAGACGTTTGATCTGCTGGCACTCTCATTATTCCGATGGTACTGTAACAATACAGCTACTCCATTTTTTCCAACCTTCTAGACAAGCAGGCTCAAGTACACAATTACATAATTCTTGTCAACATAATCCAATAATTTCTTTTTATGTTTGCTGTCCTACCACTCAAAAAAGCTAACGCAAAAATAATGCTAGAAAAAACATTCTCCTTACTCACATTTCCTGTCTCTCTTTTTCTCTGCCTTTTACCTCCACTTCACGTGGGTTAATTCCTTGTTTTTCTTTTGTCCCCGGATCAGTCAGAAAAGTAAAAGAAACAAGTGCATGAGTTCCTTTCCTTTTGTGTTTCCTACGGTATCCAATACAATGTCAATGATACTTCAAGTTTTTTGTAGTAATGGTAATAATCAAGTCAAATACAGTCCATGATGATACTTTACTCGTTTCCCCTATTGTCTACTGGGGTTTGGATAGGTTTAGCAAAAAAACAAAATGCCATTCTTCTATACAACTCGAATTTTTCGAGAAGCATGAAAGGGGAAACCCGTATTTTATTACAAAAAGTATAACCAGTACACATTACGTTGTTCGCATCAGCTGCTTTTTTACGACAATCCTTGGAGTCGTCATTGGAAAACGCAATGACATTTTTATAAGAAATACAAAGGTAGTGCAACGAGTGTTGTTAAGACTTTATTTCTAAAGAATCCCGACGTTTCGACCTTTTCTTAGATCCTCGTCAGGGGTTAACAAAAGAACAATGAAAAGTAAAATTACATTTCCGTTTGACCAACTATTAGCTTTCAAAATTATTTGATTATAACACGGTTCAACTTATGAGTATCTATGGACTTTTTAATTTTTCAAATAAAAGTTCATTCCAGTATCCAGGAAGGTATTTCTTGGCAAGTTCCGTTTTGCGGTTCATCAGAGGCTGGTTATTGTGCTGGGCTTTTTGTATATAAATTGACTCCTTAATCAAACGTTGATACTGCCGACGTTCATGACAAATGATCTTGGCTTCATCCCATAGAATGTTATGCGCATTCAATTGGTCATCCTGATTGTTCCAGATGTGTTCGGAAACCGCAGATTTAGTAACGTCGGCACTACGTAAGGAGTTCTTGTGTTCTTTCGTGCGTTGGTCAAATTCACGCCCCGTTTGTCCTATGTGGGAATGTCCACAAGTGACATTTTTGTTAAATTTTAACATTTGGACGCTGGTTGCATAAAATGAGATCTAGACTCCTGAGTTTAGATATGCCAGGTTTGTCATCGGTTATTTTAGCCATGATGAGTTGCTCAGAGTTTATAAATTCCTAAACTATTTTGAAACCCACTGCATTCTGAGAATTATTTTATTGTTTAGGACAACACAAAATCATCGTAGTGTAAATTTTCATCAAACAAAACTTCCATTTAAACTTTGCTTCTGAAACCAAAACTAAACCACTTGTTAATTTTTCTTGCATAACGTATATAAAACAGTCGAATTTGAGTTTAATTTATACGCACGTCTTCTCCACTAAACATTAAGTTCAGACAGTTTAGGCAAGAACTCTACACGGGAAATTTTTCGCATATGCCAATTTAACCAAGAGTTTTACGAATTCTAGGTATTCACATAAGCATTTGTCATAATTTTTAACTTAAATTTAAATGAAAAACGTGTGTGCCAGTGTGCGCGCGTCAAATGCTTAGTAGGTATCCAAGACTGCACAGCACAGTAATGAATACAGGACCACCCGCATGCTTTTTATTTTAATATAAAACAAGCTTTCATTTTGTCTCTTCTTGTTTACAAAAACTACAATAAAATATTACAATTCAACAGTTCCTGCATTTTTATCTAAAACTAGCTCAGAAGCTCGATCAGACAGTTCACCTAATCGATAATATATTTTCGGTGGCGAAATTAGAAAATTAAACGTCGTTTCACCCATCAAAAAACTATTTTTAAAACTAAAATGCAAACTGCTATACTGCTTGCCTGTATACAGTATTTAAAATTTAAAAGATTCACTAACGAAATCTTAAAAACTCTAGACAACCATTTTCAGGTCAAATGTACCATTTTGTATCGGGGATTCTTTCTTATTCAGTTAGTAAATGAGGGGGAAAGTGGTTACCAATGATGACTTTCCTTACGTCTCATTCACGTTATTCCAGTGGCTAAGTGAGCCCGGCCCTAAGTCTCGGCCCCCGTAAATCGAATTTTTGTTTTCATAATTGCATTTTTATTTCAGAAAATTATATTAGGTTAGTTTAGAGAACATCCAACTCAATTCGACATCAAATTTGCATGGTTTATTTGCAGTTTGCATTAATTGGTTTTATCAATATTCCGGTTGAATGCATTTTTAAATCTACCAAAATGGTTTTGACTTTATTAATACTTGTTCGAAAATCCAAATTTATTACAGCCATCATCAACAACGTATTCATCTAACAACCAGGCTTGATATTTCATTGATATTATTGAATGTTTCATTCGTTCAGATAAAAAATATCACGTATTGTATTGAATTTTTAAGAAAACGCTCTTAAATAATGCATACAGGCTTGCACTTGTTCATTTGTGGTAATAACGTGAGTACTGGGCATATGCAATTTTCACGTATCTTAATTTTTTTCTGTTTTTTTTGCTCGATGTTGAAAATTCTCCGGCCCCCTACTGGACTCGGCCCCCGTGACGATCACGGGCTGGCACGGGCGTCACTTAGCTCCTGCGTAATTCGTTGCTTGTCAGCTTTTCTCAAAGCATCATTCCCATTTACTCCGACTTGCTAGGTGATCGTTACAGTGATCACCCCAAATCGTGCGATTTTATTGTATGCAATCAAAAGTAAACCGCAAACTATAAACTAAACTAGAAAGCCAGCCCCCGCTCCGCAGGTGGAGAGCCAGATTCAGGACCTAAATACTCATATTATTGTGCTGGGTGATAATTTCTACACGTTGGGTGTAGTTAGGATAAATCTTTTGCAACAAAAATCCTTTTCAAACCAAAAATGCATTTCTTAAGCAGGCCATGCCAAGTTTTGCTTGTTTCTAAATCACCTGAGCCAGGCCATTCGTGACCTTTGGGTGAAGTTCGTAAAGCCTTGTTCGAGCCAGGTATAACAGCCTACAGCGACTAATCTAAAGCTTTAGATTTTGAAAGCTTGCTTATTTGCTTTCCATACATGTAGGAAGCATGGGTGAGCATTGCAAGCCTAAAATGCAAATTCTACATTTGGCTCTTGACACCTGAATTTCAAGCAAGCCCAACGTTGAATATATGCAAAGCTAAATTGTTGTAAGTTGTAACATTTGTCTGTCAGTTCTGTAGTTGACTGTACACACAACACATGCCGCATTATCAGGGCAGTTGTATTGCAAAAATTGCTTACCGAAAGAAGCAAGCCAAGCCAAGATTTGCTCGTCGCTTAGGCCCTTGAGCCAGTATTTGTAAACTTTGGGTGAAATCCGTCAAGTCGTCAAGCCATGTGCGACAGCGTAAAAGTTAACAGCAACTAAATTAAAGCCGTCGTTACTAAATTTTTGGGCTTGCTTATTGCCTCCCATGCATTTAGTAAGTATGGGTGAGGATTGCAAGCCAGAAATGCAAATCCTACACATGAATCTTGGAACCTGAACTTCAAGCATGCCGGCATGAGATTAATATCCGAAGCTAAATAGTTGTAGCATTATCTTTTATATGCCAGGAAAAGTTTATACGCATCTGTAATAATCATGACAGTTATATTCTGATCAGGCCTTGCAGATACAAACTAAATAATCTGACAACAGATTCGTCAGTTTGGTCAAAAACTGGACGACAATCATGTGTCGCACATTACAATCACTTAAGATCAGCCCTGAATCATTCCTTGCAGAGTCGAATTTTACCAATTCAACCTAAAATTCATCAGTTTAGTAAAAAAACTGGACCAAAATCATGTGTCGCACTGTGCAATCACTTAAGATTTCAGATTTAACAATTTAGGCCCTGATTCAGGACCTGCGGATTCGAATTTTAACAATCCGACCTCATATTGGTCCGTTTGGTCAAAAACTGGACCATAATCATGTGTAACCACTAAAGATTTAGGATTTGACCATTAAATCCCTGATTCAGGTCCTTAATTTTTAAATTATTTTGTTGGGGAGATTTACTAAGCGTTGGCTGTAGGGATAGTTTATTTCTGGAAAAAAAAGAAAATGCAAAAAGAATTTGACGCGGGTAAGATTCGATGCGGCGATCTCCGCCCCGTTATTCCGACACTCAAGCTACTGAGCCACGGAGGCCGAGCTTGAGGAAACAGGTAAAATAGGATGTGGTAAACAAATGGGGTACGTCGTACGGCACATCACCCTATATTATATAGATGAGCTTGAACACTGTTGGCTTTTTCTTCTGGATAGAGAAATGGATGCTCAAAAACATGGTTGTGCAAATTACGTATAAGAGCATTGAGCAAAAGCTGGTTTTCCGAACGTAAACTTGATTGACTGTCTTTCGTCATGAAACATTACCTGGCAGAGCGTTTAAGGAACTTCCACCCAAGCAAGAAGAAAATTTCTCCCCATAATACCAAATCACTGATTTTAAGTTCATGCGGGCGAAAAAGGCAAAATTGTTGCAATTTAAGTAAATGTGACGGTAAGAAGCTTTTGTTATGTACTAGATGGAAAATGCACGCCTACGAGAAGAAATAAGAAATTAGAATTAAGATGAGCTTTAAGTTAAGTTTGAGGGTTTATTGCTCAATACAACTGCATTAACAATTCCGTTTAATACCAAGTTAAGTTGAAATTATTGAACATTTTAGATCTAAAGTAGAACACAAAACAAAAATTCTAGCATAAGCTTGGTGCCGGTTGTATATTTTATGTAAACATGGGTTTTATATTTTGCAAAGGTGCAACAGAATCTTATATGATTTTTATAAATAAAAGAGAAGTTTTGATAAAAGTTGTAATCATTTATACAAACAGTAATTTTATAACGGTTTAGACATTCTTTCAATTTAAGGAAAAGTATTTTGCGGTTGCATATTTTACCTGATTTGTTTGAAAATTTAAGCTTTACTTTTAGTGCATTTTCTATGGTCGTAAACATTTGGTTCCTTCTTCCTTTTAAAATTGTACTTAACAGCGACTTCAGTTCTTCCTCCTTCCAGGTACTTTCCATTACTACAGAAAAGTATCCCCGCAACGGCCACAACCACAACCACTACCAATACCAAGGTTCACACGGTACTCTCTCTGTTCCCGCAGCTTTCTCCTTTCGCTGTAAAATGCAAACAAGAATAAAAGCCAAAAACCCAAGCTTACTTTTCTAATGGTTACAAGTTTCTTGAATCAGAATAATCCAACTATGAAAAAATCAATGCTGGTTTATGCATACACTTTTGGCGAGTTCAAGTGGGCCATTGAACTTGATGGAAATTGTATGCATACTTTGTTGAGATTGAGACACTCAACCAAAATCAATTCAAAAGTCAATCTTTTCTTTCATGCGGAGGTTTTTAGGTCGTGAAAAAATCATGTGACAACTTTAAAAGAAGCATTATGGGTTTGCAATGTAGCCGGATTTTCTTATTTGGTATTCATGCCAATTCAGAGAAAGAAGTCGGTGGATTGACACAACCAGCACACAAAGTGCACAAAGTTAGCTTCCCGGATTTACTTCCTTAATATCTTGTTCATTGACCTTTCTAAAGATATTTTTACCTGGAAGAGAAGCGTCCAGATAAAGTTTCTTGAGTCTTCCTATATGATATCCATCCCCGTCAAGCTAGAGCATCTCATTCAGGAAGGATGTTTCATTGCCATTGAGGATAAAGCTCAGTGCTAAAAACGGAAGAAATTGGAGATTTGATATTTTGGATGGTGCAAGTGTTTTTAGGGTAAAATTCAAATCATTGGGAATTCCTCGTGTCAAAAAAATGAAAATTGTATGTTGGCGAAATAAAATCTGAAATAACGGAAGTTTGTAGAGCTCTGAAGTGCATGGTCTCGGATCACAATTTGCTTTCTCTCATATTCTAACTTCATAACACAGAAGCTATCCACTTTCTTTCTAAAAAATAAAATGCTGAACCATAGTCTTCTTAACAACTGGGTTTACGCTTAGTTGTAAAAAACCTCTTTTCTGAGAACATTTTGTGTGGAAACAGAAACTGGGGTCATTTCACACCCAACCTTACAAGAAATGTTGCCAGAAAATTTACAAATGCCGTATGACTCTCCAGAGACCAATACATTGACTAGCTTGGTATTCCTCTTGCTGATGGTGGAATGCAGATGTGCATGTTTTTAGTTTTGGTGTTGTGACATATCACGAAACTCTATTGAAATTTTTCTACCTATGTGTACATACTTTAAATTCTATTACATATTTTATATTGTAAAAATGTTTTGGGAAGAAAAATTGTCCAATAGAAATTATTAAGGTTGCCTATCGGAACGCTGGAAATGTACCAACTTACACACTTAGGTTGGATGCGTTCATCTGCAAAATCATTTCATAATATTATAATTTTTTTCCGCCCGGCGTACAGCTCTGACAAAAACAAGTGCTCCTTTTCAACGATATAATCAGTTTAAGTCTTTTTTCTTCAGCTTCACACACGCTTTGTTGCATTAACTCTCCAAAGTAATAAATTAAAAGAAAGAAAACAAAAAGCGCAGAGTAGCGTAAGAATGGTGTAGAGGCTCTAACAACACTTCATTTTTCTGAGGAAAATCGCACTTGTTGCGGAAGGAACGCGTTTTGAAGATATCCGTATGAGATATCACTCTTGGCTTTATATGGAAACCGGAAAATTTTACAACGTACATTTTTACTGTTTGCAATCACTCTAGTTTAGTATCACATGGGTTTTTAATCTGATAAAACCAAGGCAAGGAAATCACCAATTTTCCTTTTGTTTTGTAAGTTGCTGGGTTTTATTTAATTTGCGGGCCAGTGAGAATTAAATCAACTATGGAAAAACGATAAACATTCAATGAACCTTTTCCCGTGAAGGTTATACCTGTTGGGTTATAATTGCGTTTGTTTAAAAGTTTGAAACAGCTTTTGATTTTAAGATAATTTATAAAAAGTTTGAGTTTCTGGTGGATCTACTTTGAATGTTGCGTCTTTTAAACGTCAGGAGTGTTTAAAAGACTTGTTTGGAATGTGTCTGGTGCGTAGGTCTTGTCATCTTCGTCATTCATTAGTGCATCGTCTTATGTATTTGCAGTTTTCGTAATGACGGTCAACGACATACTTTTTAATAAGCCGTGTTTGGTTCAAGATTTGCGATTTCGTTATACGTACAGAAAATAAAAAGAACTGAGTATTAATATTTAGCACGCTTTTCAAATAAATAATTTATTTCTAGCTTCAAAAAAGTAGACAAAAAAATAAACTCCTGTTTGCATTTCAGTACTTACCTGTGAATTTGTGTTTGATTTGAACGACGTAAAGAGCTAAATTTGATTATTTAAAAGAGTGCATGACACGTTAGATTGCTAACTAATGGAGATAGACAGTTTTTAAGGTCATAAAATATGCTTTTTACAACGGACTACCTTCGCATGTGCTAGTGCACAATGCTATATGCAACAAAAATGTAGAATAGTTCATAGTGCCATAAAACCCACTCTAAAAATGCATTATCCATATGGATTTTTCTGTATTTTCACACATAATCATTATACATATTATCAGTTTCCAGTGTTCTACCCGTCCCATAATAAACATAGGCAAATATATTTACATTTTTATTTGACTTTCCATTTCTTACGTTTCGTTAGTATCTATCCTAATGATGTCACTATCAACACATTTTTATGCATTATTTTCTCTAAACAGCACTCCGTAGCATAATCACCCACAAGAAAAGCATTTTACTTTCTTTCTTCCTGAAAATTGCATCATCAAACCAAACCTGGTGTTTTTTGGTATCTCACTCTTTTCATAGAATCACTCATGCACAAAAAAGATAATCAATAACTGTCTGGCTTTCTCTTATGATACCGATATAATGTATTCCATTGAATGAAACTAGTGTTGCAGAAGCAGAGTTATTCCGATGAAGATAAATAGGTACACATTTTACAAAACTGTACTATACTTGGAAAAAATGCTTTTTCCAGTTAACTTTCTGATAGGTATAAACGGGTAGGGCGGTAATTTGGAAAGGTTGATAAGCTGTAAGTATGTAAGGTGACAAAAAGGGAACTTACGTTTTGTAGATTTTGACACACATTCGACATTGACATTTGTGTGCTTTGAACGCCTACTCTTCAGATTAAATATTCTAATATAAGGTTGAGCGTAAAAGCTTCTCGATCACTAAGGTTGCTTCCAGCTTTTATGGAAAGATTTACCAAAGCTGAGGAAACGTCAACATTTCCCAAGTATATATTTAGAAATGTGAGTGGCAACTGCAATATTTGCTTTGGTCAATGATTGACAGTCAATCTGACAGCTAGAAAAACTTGAGTATTTGCATTTCCTACGAAATGGTGTAGTAAATGTATATGTTTTGTAAAATAGAAAAACTCGAAACTAAACATGTTGATCGTTTGAAAGCAAAAAATTCAACAAAAAACCAAAAATTACATGAACTATATTAACCTTTTGTATTGCAACCGTGTGGCTTGTGACTGCTTGCTAAATTTTGGTACCCCGTTCATCTTTTTACTTGTAAACCGGAGTGTAAGCTTTATACAACGACCTACTTAAGATTTACTCATGAGATCTATTTTAGCTTTATTTCTAATCCTTTTTCAACATAGGTACTGCGGAAACGAGTTTTAGAAGAGCAAAGACATGCACTAGAGTTAAGTGTGTGTGTACGTCCATTCTGCAGCTTGTATTGATATTGGAAAAGCTACAATCACTAACACTGAAAGAGAAAGCCAAACTGACATGGGAAGATTCACAATTACATGCTGAGAGATGGAATCATAGATATGTAATTACTGTTTTAGATAAAAAAGGATAAGGTAACGTTAACAAGAAAAAAAGAGGTAAAAAGGGACAGAGAAAGATCTTAGCCGATAAGCTTTGATGGAGACACAACATTCTTTTTCTTAAGCAAGATCACTAACGCAATTACTGCAACTAATCCTATCACCATTAGGCTTAACGACAAAGAAAGAAAACATTGTTTTGGTGGATGAGATTATAAGGACTTAAAGGTGTGCTTATATTTATTTATATTTTTTGGGTTAGTTGCTAAAGACTGAAACTGTGTATCTAGAGGAAATTGGTGATCCCAGTTTACCAAGATGGAGATAGTTTCAAGGCAATCTTTTGAAACTCAAAGCAAACAATTTTTCATAAATTCACCAACGTCGTATTTGGTCTTCAAAAAAGTTGCAGCGTTTCGGTTTTCAACTTTGTAAGTATATGCTAAGCGCGAAAAGTGTTGCTGGCAGTTTTTAGACGACGTAAAAATTTAAATATCTGCGGATTGACTTACTTGCAGTTTCAGGTAATATATTATTTCTTATTGATTTTTCTAAATATTTTTTATTTAAAAGACGCTCCAATAAATTTTTATAAACGTGTTGTAATGAAAAACTACGGTTTAGGGGAAATGTGGAATTAAAGCTAGTGAAATGTACTCCCCCAGCTTTCAGGGAATAGTGAAATTGCTGCATTTCGGTTTGCAGTGTAAAGTAGAGCATGCTGTGTCCTAGAATTTTCCCAACAGCTTGGTAAGGCGGTATGATCTATAGCTCACTCTATATCCAAGAATGCGTGAGTTGGTTACGTGTTTCTTTGGAGGCTGACGGTTAGAGCTTTCCAGTTCAAGCCTAGGGTTTGTTGAGTGAACATCACAACGAAAAGAAAGCGCTGCCTTGTATTTTGCAAAGAAAATAGTTTGTAATAAAACTACCTATTCTTGGTACTTGGTGCAGTGAGAATTTTCAATTTTATGACAAGTTAAATTGTTGAATAGCTTGAATTGTAATTAAAAATGTTTAAAGGTCAAAGCGTTACCGAAATAGGTACAACATTCCCCAAAATATTTGCAGCTTTTGCCCTTAAATCATTCTAACACCTGGTGGGGTCCTTCTTTTTTACCCATAAGGGTCAATACCGCAACCAAGAACCAACCTTTTCTTTATAGCTAAAACTTTCTATTTTCTCACCTGCTTGCATATAATGCATACATATTCCTGAATGTCTCTTTCGATTTTTCACAGCGGCAGTCAAGTTTTATCTTTCCAAAGTGGTTGCGCCACCCTACAAAATATTTCAAGAAACTGCTAAACTGAAATGCACCTTCAACCTGGGCAAGGGTAGCATCTATGCTGTCAAGTGGCACAAAGACAACGAAGAGTTTTCCGCTACGTACCTTTCTACCGACCGCCCACCTACGTGCATCCGATGGACGGCATTAACGTGATCGTAAGTGCTTCAAACGTTTCCTGATCTGCCAAGGTTCAACAAATAGTAGATAAAAAATTGCAGAAATATTATTCGATTAGGTGTGTTAGGTCAACCGGAATTGTAAATGGAGGGGTTTACTCTATTATTTTCACATCAGCCGAAACTATACATTTGTGTAAATATTAAATGTGAAAGGGTTGACCATACCGTAAAGAATTTTTTACGTATACTTTGTCAGATGAGAAAGTGAAGCAGTGTAGATACAATTTAGTTAAATGAGTTAAACCTGTTACAAACTTTGCACTGACCAGAACCAAATGAGAAAAACAATTGGTGTTTGCTAACCGGGAAGTTTTACGTAACAGTTTTTCCCACTCGGAGAGCCATACAAAATAAAAAAGTTAGTTTCACTTAGCATGAAACATCTACATTAATTTCGCTTTTCAGTTCCATCCAACAGAGTTCCATTTAGATGTAAAGCATGGGCAGTAGTGGTCAAACTGTGCAAATAGATTTACCTAGAGAAAGTTACATTAGGAAAGAATTGAAAAAATACCAAATTTTCATCGTATCTCAACAGGATGTATATAGTGGTGGATTACTTAGTCAATAGCGTAACCACTTGGATAATGAGAAATCGATATCTGATTCACCAAAATCAAACTCGAGTATCGTTGTCACTCATAGGTAATTTTAGTATTTAAAAACAATACGGCTTTTCTGCTCTACTGCTTTTTTGGGTTATACGTCGTTGCAGACTATCTAATCATAACAGCAAAAAAGCGATTAAGGTTTATAGTTTATTTTAAAATCAATATTTGGTTTACAATTTATTGCGTTCTAATAAATTAACAGCCTGAACCATATTTTATATGTTTTCCGTTTACATTCCAACAATCCTAGTAATCCTATGATGGTATCAACCCTTATCATTTTTATTAACAAAAGTGATATTGAGAAAAGCAGGAATGAAGTTTTAAACACCAACAAGCGACTATTTTATTGCTTCCTTTTTCATTTTAGTAATATGTGCTAGACAACGCACATTTTCCCATTTAACCTCTTCTTTATTACACGCGGAAATGGCAGGGTAATGATAAAAATTGATGAGACTTTTTTAACTACGTCTATGTCTATGCTCGTAGTATGCGTTTCGTGCATAAAAAAATTTTAAAAAATGAGTATTCTCTATTGGATTGTTGCTGCGTTTCCGATCTTTGCATTATTAATGACCTTTTAACAACATGGCCGGAGCAAAAAATTGTAAGATTCTAGAGCAATTAAGATTTAAAATTTGGGAGTGTGATGGAATATTGCTGTGCTCTGTTCAGATAATGATTGCAGTTAGAATTTTTTTAGAATTTTAAAAAAGTGAACGTACGAGGGTAATTGGGGTAGTCAAATAACTTTGATGAAGTTCAGTGCCACGTAGAAAATTGGGTGTAGTACGTTCCACTTCTCTAAACCCAGATAACAAAGACTATAGCACAGAGAATTTCGAACTGGTAAACTTTTCGTAATATTCCGATGCAAACACATATTTCCCGTCTTTTTTCTTTTTCATTCATTCGTTATTGCACACGATGATTGACCTGTATTAATAAACATTGTTGATACTCTTATTTATGCAACTTAATGCTGTTTGGCTACACAAAGAACACAATTTTACGTTGTTGTGGGAAATTGGGTGTAAAATTAGAGTGCGTAATGGAATACTGCATTTTTAAAAGAAATTCCAAATTTTGGGGTTTGCAGTTTTATGTAAAAAAGTAAAAATATTTGGATAATCCATTCAATCCAATGTTTGGTGAAGTTCAATACCAAAAAAGAAAATTTGTTGCGATATTGAATATGCATCACATTTGTAGGTATAAGGTTGGAAACGATGATTCTACCGAAATATATTGAAGGTTGGCAGGAGAAAGCGAGACATTGAAAATTTCCCCAATTCAATTTTTTCACGGCCTAGTCTACCTTTTGTTGTATTGTCTGGGATATGGCATGTGCTTCCACTCTGCATAAAATATTTACTAGTCTTGCCTACGACATGACAATATTAGAATGAAAACCAATTTTGTTACACAGCTTGTTACTGTAGCATATTTTGTTCATGAGAGGCTTTCCTGTAAAAGAATAAATATGCTGTTTTTGTGTTGGTTTTGGCAATGACTCTTTCTTTTGTCAACATTGAGCAGTTTGTTGAAAGTTGTAGACACAAATTCGCATTGCTTGCACACACGTGACGTGGTGTGTGTGGGTTCAATTAAGATCAAAATGAGAGTGGAGCAGAGTGAAAGTGGAATGAAAAACAGCAAATAGCTCCGGGCAACAATTTTCCTCTGCTACTGTTCTAGCTTACTAAAACGCAACACTGAATTTAGTTATTGATGTAGAGTATATGCTGTATGCTTTTGTTTTCAGGCCAAGTTACAAGTTCATAGCTAAACGAGCAAAACCCTGCACTTGGCTTTTATGAAACTATAAGCAATCTAATTATAAATGCATGATATATATATATATATGGAATGTGCTGAAAGAGAACAGGTTCCAATTATGAGCAGGAGAAAGTGACTGACGGCTTTAGTCATGCACAAAAAATTCTTTCTGATAAACACAAAGGTAAGTAGACGTACCGATTTAGTAAAGCAAAACCTGTTTTAGAGGGAGTGCTTTATGAGGAATTTGTGCCGGGAAGGAAATCTAAATTAAGGTAAATATTCTGCGGTGAAGGTCAGATGTTACATTCATTTGAGAAAGAGAATGCGTAAAGTTTGTGTAGATAATCGATACAAATGTTGAATTCAGAGGAAACTGTCATTATTATGTCACATGTCATGCTAATAAGTACAAGTCGCTTCTCATGCAGAATCCCACACAGACACAAAGAGTGCATTTTCTTTCCGTTAGTAATAAAATTTTTGCTTCATCATGACCGACCCCCATCTTTCAAGTTACGCTTTTTCATAACGCTACGCAGTAACATAAATCTTTGTCAAGTAGCCTTAAACCTGACACGTTAACACTTCAAATAATGGTATACTCAACACATTACGTGACTTGTATTCATATAATTTCTAGCCTTTCCATATACTACTCTAGATTCAAGTTGATGATGATGTTGCTGCAGCCAAAACAGAAAATAGTGCTCACATTCACACACAAAATGAAAGTAAAAATATTTAAAACGGCTTTCGACTGATGCCGAGCAGCTGATTGTGAAAGGCCTCCATAAACTTCACACTTTCCCCCTTTTTACCTAGCAGCCATTCTACTGCACTGCAATGCAGTGCGAAACCTTAAAAACGTGGACGGATTATTCATAACGCATTACATTTTATGCACGCAATAGGCCATTAAAAGTTATTACGCTATCACTTCCTCCCATCTTGTAGAATATTTTTTGCTGGATTTGGAAGCCACATAAGTAAAATGCAACAGGCATACACACGAGCACCTCAGTTAGGTGCATTACGCATACGCTCCTGGTATTTATCTTGCAACCAGTGCCAAGAATTAAGCAGCTCAATATCATGAAAAGCTGTCTTTCTGAAAAAGGAAACCATAAAAGTAAATAAGAAATGCAAAGCTGTGCACTGCAAACGGTCATACAACCCAGTCTACTTGCTTTACTTTCTCCAAGTGTGAAGCAACTCCAGATGCAAGATTATTTGGGCTATGTTGAGTGTGTGCAGTGAAATGTTTAAAAAACCCATTAAAGCTTGCTTAAGAGAGAAAGGAGAGCAGAAAAGTGAAATTTCTCATTTTCCCTATCATTTTTTGTGTTACCAAGTGCGTTGAAGAATAGCAGTGTGTATTTAATTCCTAAAGGAATCCGATGAAAAAATGCTTTATATTTTCTTTGAAAAAAAGGCTTTATCCGGTTGGGATTTTCCGGCTTGGTAACTCCGACATATAGTAGAAGGTGTTGCTGAAATGCTTGAATATTGAATATGCAACACAAATAGGGGAAAGTCTTAAAAAGGCGTTGTTGCAGGGGTGGAAAGTTTATTTGGCAGGGTAATTGCACATAAAAGTGTTAGGAATAGCGTAGATGTGAGTAAAAGAAGATACAGGTGTTCGGAAAGAGAAAAGTGTTAAATGTGGGTTTCGCAGCGAAATAATCTATATAAAGCTGAAATACAGTTATTCATTCACAGTACATATCTCGGGAAGAATTTTAATTAAAACCTTGTACATAAACGTAAACTGTACCATGGAAAGGAAGAAACCCCCGACCTGTTAATAATTTATTTTTTTACTCTAACTTTTAAAATTATTTGGTCGTTCACTTTCAGCAATTTTTAATTCGCGCACAAGGACAAGTTTAGGACACAGGAATGTGCAACCAGGCAACTCCACTACGCAATTTGCACCACACTTAATGTAAAACTGCTGCAGTTTAACCGTGTTTTCAACTATTTCCAATATTTTAGAAAAAAACTTGAAGAAAAACGTATTCACTGATTTTGTTCTATACATGCGACACTAAACCTTTCTGCCTTTGAAAATGGATTTACGATCGAGTAGAAAATATTAGCTTTTTAGAATACACACTCGTTTTATGTTTCATCATTACTTTAATTATTATTGACAGCTGCAAATATATCATGACATTCTGACACATATTTTTTGCTGGACGGAAAATGTTGAAGTAATGGAAAGTTTTATGTGGCAATAAACGTCATTGTTGGGCAATTACTTACAATAAAGTAATTTTTTCTAGCAAAGAAACTAGAGCCCATTATGGTTATCATCTGTAGCATTCAAATATAGAGTGTCTGGATTTACCGCCACTTGTTTTAATACTAAACGAGTCGTTGTTCTGAATAATTGACAAATTTGGATGTCAACTAAAGTTTGGCAATAATAATGAAGTATTTATTGAGCTACATGACAATAAAATTCACTGGTAGCTAAACGGATACATTTTTCTTTTTTTCGGCAGGATGGAGATGGGCAAAAACAGTTCCAACAGCCTGGATAGCTCGTGTTCTAAGTCAACAGAGAAGCCATTACTTCAGGTAAAAATAAATAGTATTTGTGTTGTCACTGAAGTAATTATCTGGTAATATCTCATTTCAGATTCTAGTCCAAGGTTGTGATTTTTTTTGACTAGCTTATAACTTACCTGCACATTTTTTGTCTTCCCCATAAAGTGAAAGTTCAGAGGACTGAGAAAACATTGTGGACTCTAAGGGAGAAATGCAAAATTTAGAAGATTGTGTACAACATTTGTGTACTTAACGTTATGTAAGCATTTTATATTTTAGATACATTTTTGGAATGAAGAAATAAACTAAATAAAAAACAAGTTAATTGTACGAGTATAGTTTTTCTCGCAAAACTTAATTTATTAAAACAAATTCCTATTAATTGTTCATTTTAACAATAGACAAATTCATATTACATGTTTTGTGTTCCTACACTGCAAAATTAGCAATCTTTTTACAGGTAAATAACCTGGTAAATTTCTACACTTCTTTGGTTGTAAATTTAACTTGTCGGCTTTTATCTAGCGCAAATACAACAAAGCATATTTTTGTTTGCTTAGTTTACAAATGGTTTAATAAATACTTTCTACTTCCAACCTGGGATTATATTAGGTGAGAGTGCAGTCACCACAATTTGGTGAGTGCCCGAAAAATGAGATTTAGGCTCAAGACTTCCAACCCACAATGTTCTAGTTCTCAAAGAAGTAAGGAACAAACAAAAGTTTTACCTTATTTTTAGAGTTTTTCCCACATGGAATCTTTATGGTTTTGATAATTTTGTTTTTTTATTTTGGAGACGTTTTGGTTAAAATGAGTACAACAGGCTTAGCGAATGCGGTTAATTAAGTCTTAATTTCGTAATCTTTAGTTTCATGTTCTTTTTCGACTTTAGAATCTCCATGAAAAAAATGTGGCTTTTTTCGTGCGCTTTAAAATTAAATAATTACAATTTTACTTCAGGTTGTAAAAGATACCAGTAGATATTTTAATTCTGATGATTCAAACACATAAACCTCATTACCATGTAGTACTTTCAAACCAGAAAACAATGATAAATAAATTATGCGCTCTATTTGTCTAGCCATGCATGAAAAAATATTGCACTAAGCACATCAAAATATCATATTCCAGTAATCCCAAAAAGTTTATTTCATAAAAAATCGTAACGAATTGCTCTCGTCTTTTGTTGAACGTGAAGAGAATCATAAAAAATAGAAATGTAGAACCTCGAAGGAATGCTGAGAAGCTGACCAGTAAAAGTTTTGTGAAACTCGCCAAACAATTTTTTATTAAGTTCTAACTTCAAGTTGTTGGCTCTGACCGTTGTTAGTACATCCTCAAGGGTGTTAATTGTGATTCAGGTGTTGTTAAAAACCCGGCAGGAAATGACTTAAATGCTCAAAAAGTTTTTCTAAAGAGTTGGTTTTTGGTCCAAAAGAAGATATTCCTATATTTTGCGGGTCATCAGTTTCCTTACAAAAATGCTTGAAGATACTTTTGAAAGATAAATAAAGAAGTTGTGTTTTTGGGATGCTACTGCTATTTATTTTAAACTGAATTCTCAAATCCAAAAAAAATCATAGAAGTCGGTATTTTTTCTTTAGCCGTTGTAATTCTACAATGTTTGTATGTATCAATTTTTACCATATCTGTTTGCACACCAAGCGTTTGTTTATATTTGAATGCAGCTTACTTCTTCGTCTATTTTTTACAGATTGCGTTTTAAGTGTTTAGATATACTCAGATGCAAAACCTATGTCTATGTTTCGTATACCTCAGCTTGTTGGCATTATGCGAAAATATAATTGAAGCGTAAAGTCATACATTTAGATACAATCCGGAACACAAAGCTAAAATAAAATTATTCTCGTTCTATCTGAATGTTGTAATGCATCAATGGAGCAAAACGGCTTGATAATGAGAATAATGAGCATTTTTTTTCAAAATCTCCAACTTTTTTCTCCATACTCTCCAAAACATTCCAAACTTTTAGGATAGATGAAATATCATGTAAAGCTCACAAATCTGAAGTATTAGCTCGAGATGTTGCCATAATTCGAAAAAATCGCAAAAATTCTGAAAAACGTGAGTTGCCCCAGCTGAACATCTGTAACTTTTTTGTCTTAAAGCAGAAACCTACCAAACTTTGCATGCATATATACTACTAAATAATCTATTTTGCTGCGGAGTATCAAGTTGCGTCGTTGGCAATAGAGAAAGTTACTAAGGATTTTATGCCAAATTTTTATTTTTCTTGACAAAAAACTTAACCCAACAACCATTAAAAATAATTATTTTCAGAAAACAAAAGAATGACTAAAACACCACTACAATAGTCTAATAACTGCCACAAGTCGCATGTAAAAATATCCAGCCACTGTGAAGAAATCCGGGGTTAAGTGCAAAAAACCGTGAAATTTTCCTGCTTAATTTTGGCAACTTTTTTTGAAAAGTGTTTGAATTTGTGTTTCTTCAACTTAGGTTATACAGCAATTTGTGCTGTAAGGTGATCTGAAAGATTTACTTGGTTTGGACCCCTCAGTAAAAAGTTATGACACTTTTAATTATCTAAAGTTGTCATCCTAACCAATGCAACAAACAAATTTCAAATTGTCATAACTTTTTACTGAGGGGTCCAAACCAAGTAAATCTTTCAGATCACCTTACAACATGGGGGATTTTTGGGGGGTGGGGGGTGGATTTTTAGGGGTGGGGGGTGGGGGGTGGGAGTGCGATGGATTGCACTTTAGTAACTCCCAATATTTTTCAAAGCTGCAAAATACACTTTGTTGCGTAGCTTTGACGCATACTGCTTTCAAAACATTAAAGTCACGTTGGACATAAAAACAACTTAGCGTTTTAAATGTGCAAGCACGCAGTTGTTTTCTTGTGTCTTCCCCAAATTAAAAATAAACGCAATATTTTAATAAAATAATTTTATCAGATTTTGGTATTGTAATTTAGACTCTTTCAATTTAAGTTACGTGAAGTAAAGGCATTTGTTGATCAAAGGAAACGGTATGTATACCAAAAAAGATGAAATGTGACGCCGTAACTACGAAGTACTTACATTAGTTAAAGGGCGTGTACTTGTTATGGAGACATTTTTGAGATTCTGATATCTCGGAACATTTAGGCTTTCTTGAGCTACAGTATTATTTAGCATTTAGCGCAACTAATACTTAACAATATTCACATAAACTAAGATTCATTGGTGCCTTTGTGTCCAGTGCTGCAAAGTTCTTGTTCGGCTTATGCTCGAATCCCATATCCCGATTTTCCCGATCATGCTGCCACTTTAGTGGTGATATTTTTCCAAGTAGTATTGAAACCTTGGGGTAAACTGTGTGGGTTTTGTAGATTGGACTACCCTGCCTTACATGAATCCCAAAAAGTTTTGATATCTCTTGCTAGTGGAATATTTGGAGCATGTTTTGATTTTGGTCTAGATCTTAGAAAATTATTTTTGTAAACAAATCGGGGTCTAGATTTTCCTCGCTGCTCCTGATTCTTGACTGCTGGTTGGTGCTTCCGGCTTAGTGCAGGCTTTCATGCCCAATTTCTAAGCTTTAGTTTGACCTAGCGTTTGTGGACTAATGTTGAGTTTGTTGGCTGCAGCACTAATTGAGGTGGAAGGCTCCTCGTCGAACAACTTTTATGTCGTCTTCAAGCTTTCTAAGAAAGCCACCGTTACAATACGTCCTTATGAGAACCTGAACCCTGATGTTTTTGTAGTTTAATATCCCTGAATTATTTTGTATATACACGTCTGGCGCTTACCTTCTTCTACAAAGTGTTTCACTGCTTTAATCGTTGACCTTTTAGCGAAATTTTCGAAGTAGGATATAACCCGTTTTACAAACGCCTTTTTCTCCCGGGACATCATGACGATGCGTTTATTTTGGAAAACCGAAAAATACATCATATAACCCCCAAAGGATGAGCTATCACATGATGCATTCAATTTTTTATCTCTTGCGTTCATTTGCATTTTATCTCTATTTGCGTAAATGTCTCCACAACAAGTACACGCCCTTTATATCAATTAGTGAGAAGATTGACGACGGATATGCGCTTTTGTGAATAACCTTTGAAAAACTTTTGAACAATGAATATATCATTGTACGCTTTAAATATGAAAAATATATATCAAATACCGCTGTTATGCAAGAATGTGATTATTACAATTCATTTTTGTAGATAAAACGACTTAAAAATTATGATTGAAAATTGCAGAAATTCCAACTAAGGATGTTTCCAGTTTTCGACGCGTTTTTCAATAGCCACCTCTATGTTAAAAACGACACAAGGAACTTGTATTTGTTTTATTATAAAATATCTGATTTAAAGACGCTTCCAATGCTGTTTTCAAAAGCGTTTGATATGATGGAGTGTGGAATCGTTTAACCACCTAAATCGGCAGTCAGATGTTTGGGTCGTTACACGTCTGACAATACTAAACGAAGTTCGGATTGTTCCAGTAATAAAACGAAGGATGATCTCTCTTCACTAGAAAAGATTTGCATATTTCTATGCCAATGCGATCTATAAACGTGTTAGTCAAATAAATAGAATGTAAAACAGTGAGCCGCGTTTTGACAAACGTGTAATTTCGACAACATTTCAATGCCATTAGAAAGTCTTTTATGGTTGCAATCTCACAATAATATTGCAAAATCACAAGGTTGATGCCATTTGCTTTACTATATCTGAGGTTACCAGGTGATATATACTATTGTTCTACAAGTGTTTGTATGTAGAGTATAATAGTATTCGTGCAAATGAGAAATTAGTAATAACACGTCGTGGAAGTTGAAATTTGCTCATATCATATGAGTCATATGGTTGTAAACGGGGCAAGAGAGAAAGGAGAATCGACATATCTTTAACTCGTAGAAGCTGATGTGAAAACTGATGAGACAAATTTCAATCTGCATTGATACGCGTACACAAAATCAATTGTGAAGAGAAACCGGCCTCAAACTTAGACAATTTTTTGCAAACAATTTGGTGTGGACAAGCTTAAAACATTAAGATTTATTCCGGAATTTCTAAATCATGCTGCGTACTGATATTAGAAAAACCGTCTAATATGATGAAGAATACTTCATAGCTTTCCAGTATATATTTTTATTCATTTCCATAATGAAATAAAGTAGCAACAAAGTAAGCAGCTTAGCATAATAATTTCGCTTGTTAAACATTTTTTCCAGCATTCCATCTCACCGAAAGATTTTGTGGCAAGGAAGTATCTTACACTGAAGCTATTGTGCCAAAGTACATAATGTGGAAATCCTGGGGGAACGAGAACTTTCTCCGCTTCTACACTCACTCCATCAATTACTGAGAAAAAAGCGTCTTCATATTGTTGTCAGATGTGCGGGTGAGAACCACGGGAAAAAGTTAATACGCTTTCCTTTCTACTTTTCTCATGGAAATGTATTTCTTAAGAAATACACCGATCATCAGAAAAAAATATTCCAAAGCGATGAAAAGGATCTGAAGCGTCCTTGAAATATACTCGACTTTTATTAAGAGCGGTGGAGTGAGTAGCTGATAAGTGGCTTTCTCGTTTTGATAGTAAATCAGGAACTCAGCAATTTTCTGGGATTCTTATAAAAGCCCCCCAAAGTGTGCTTGAATTATAACCTTTTGTTCTCATTGATCCTATTTCAGGTTGTAATGGATGGGTATTTTGGTTATTGAAGGGATAAGTTGATTTTAGTGTTTTTCAAGTTTGTAGCATGTGGAGGTAAGCACTTGGTATAGATACAGAGCTGTACCGATGAACTGATTTGTCACGAAATGTACGAATTCTCAATATTCTAGTGCTTTATGTAAATAAATACATAATAATTTTTAGATATGTGGGTTGCTTTGCTAGAATCCTGCATTTGTTCGAAAACAGCAGGTGCTTACAGTAAAAGTCTTATTGGACAGAATATGTTCCTCTTCTATATCACCATTTGTTTTCATATACCATTATGAAAACAGCAAAACGGGGAAATATTCTAACACTGCACGAAGTTACTTTGGTAAGTGTGGAATTATACCGGCGTAAGAATTACACATAAATTACAATTAATGAGAATGTTTACTTTAAAAGCTTTGATTTTGACTGTTTTGCATTTTATTAATCAAATATTTTGATAAAATAATTTTACGAGTTTTGAAGAAATGTAGTCTGGCTGTCTACCAAAAACCATATTTAAAAGTTTAAGTGAATACTTTGATGCCGTTTGACAGATTCAAGTTTTGAACTTCACATACTCATTTTAATCAGATAGTAATCATGCACTTCCCAACGAATATCTGGACATAATATTAACAAACAAAACATCAATATTATAAAAAACTGATGTGAAAGTAAGACTACTGCTGCTAAAATTTTTAAAAAAGCTAGGCTTCTTGTAAAATGAGTCATTGAAAAAAGCTTTAAATGCTATTGGAAAAGGCTAGCAAACATAGAATTTCAGCATATTCGACCAAACTCTACTTACTTTCTTTTCCACTTTCTCACAACGTACATTGACTATGCCAATTTTGGGTTTTCCTTTCCTTTGTTTCTATATTGCAAAATGTATACATGTTCCAAGGAAACCTTCCGTCTTAGCACTGTCTATTAAAAGTAAAGTCATGTTGAGTCATGTATTGTTCCATAATATTTTATTTAACTTGCATGTCCCAAAACCATTAGCTTTTTTGTTTTTATCCTTCTGAGAAAATATCACAGCATTTTCAGTTCAAGGCAGGGCAGGACATGTCTTTGGAATTTTAATGCAAGTTTTAGAGCAACAGGCAAATATCTAAAAAATGGGTGCGTTTTGGGCTACTTCATGGTTTGGTACGTGAACTGTTTAAAACATTCTCCAAAGGTACTCTATGTTTCACTTGCTTGCCTTCAGGATTACGCTACAGCTGGATTTGTTTTTCTGGTACAATAAATGCTGTCAGTGTGTGAAGCAGAGAAAGAGCAGTAGAAGCAACACCTTTTGTTTTCCCACGACTGCGTTTCTCACTGGATACGCAGTGGAACGTAAAATAATTTATTGGCATCTTGCTTTCAGCATGCAGGAAAAGGATATGATATTTTAAATGTATGTAAAAGTTGCTAGACACCGTGTATAAAAAGGTAGACATTTGTGCAGAATTTTGGCAATTGAATTAACTCGGTTCTAATAGTTTTAAGAAGAAATCCAGATGGTTGGTTGGGGTTGGTGTTTGCAAATCGATTTTGTGAAACAGATTACATATTTTCGACTAGTTTTTTAATCCGAATATTTTTTCCAACACTTTTCGAAACTTAATCTTTAATTGTAAGCTATATTATTAGGTTTAAGTCAATCTAAAACGCTGAATTTGTGTTTACCTGCTCTCTCAAAACACCCCTTGTTCCACCTAGGTTTCAAATATTCCAGAAAAATACCCTTAAAATTAACAATGTCGCTAATCAACTACAAGGTATAAATGACAATTCCTCACAAAGTAAACCCAATTTAGTGTTAATATTCTCCATGACTTTTGATATTGAAGAGCTATTGACTTTCATCAGTGAAGATTTCCAAATTCTGGTAACTTGCAATCAGATTCTAGTTTTGTTGCTAGAGCACAGCATAAGAAACCAAGTAAACTTCTTTGACTGTTACAAAATCGATGAGATTTATGACCATTGAAAAGAAAGTTTCTGTTTAGCGTCAAAGTAGCGTTTCTCATTTAGCACACGAAAAAATAAAACTTTTATAGTTTGATTGCATTTGTACAAATCAAGAAAGTAACAATAACCTTGATAAGAAAGCAGCATTGTTTGTTACCCTCTAGGGCGTAATATCGTCAATAAAGCAACTTCCAGAGTTTTGCCGACCAACCGAAAAGTACTAAAATGGACAGAAGAGACTTCTGATGCACTGTGGTAAGCAGTTCATTAGAAATCGATATAATTGTTTTTTCGTCAATTTTTCATTTCATGTAAAACGTGTGTCTTTTTTTATTTCTTTTATTGGAGAACTGGAAAATAGGAAACTGGAAATAGAAAAAGCAGAATCTGTACACGTAAGCCTGCTCATTGCTTTCGCAAATAATTTGTTTGCACTTAAATTAAGCATAACAGCTTTAGTTTATCTCTTTTCCTACACACAAGCAACGTTAAGAGAATCCATTACCTATAAAGTGAAATGTTTGTCCAGCAATACACTACATTCTTTACGCTGTCTTCTCTAGAGATCCTCCCAATTTAACCCAATGTCTTGTCATACAGCTGACTTTCCACTAGGCCATCTGATGAACATAGCTCTCACTCAGAATCGGAGTGAGAGATTGGAATTGGCTTTTTCCTCTTACAAATTTGCAAAGAGAATTGAGATCTCCAATTTAGAAAATTGGGATCAGCTCGCTAAAGTAATGAGAGTAGGTTATTTTACCAAGTGTTCTATCTACTTCTTGGCTAATATAATATACTATAATCCAACAGCGAGCTACGGCTACTGACCAAAGGAAGCTGATGTAATTTCGTCTGGAGAAGGTAATGTTTAAACCGGGTACTGTTCACTTTTAGTTTTTACCCCCTTCCAGTGACGCGTACATGTCCAGTGCATTTTGTAGATAGACGCTTTTGAGAGAAATTTTCTACATTGTTCAATCCCTGATATTCTCACCTGTTTTAAATTCTAGACATGTTTCAATATTGACACTCTGAAAGTACCAGTTTTCAAGTAGTTCAATTAGGATTTCTTGAAGAATTGATTTCCTGGAGTTTTATTGTATGCGTTACATATTATTTGAAATGTTCAAAAGCAGAACTTATAAGCAATGCAATGCTTTAAAAACGTTGTGTTTCAGAAACTAATTTAACTAACTAAATTATTATTTTGATGTGACCAAGTCATTGTAAACGTTTGACGCCGCAGAAAAGGATAACGGGCGTTCTGGTATTACAAAATGTGTAGATTATACCTCACTGTGTAAAGCCTTATGTTAGAATTCCCAAGGTAATACCTTGGTAACACTGAAGTTTAATTCTTATCGTGTGAACTTAAAACCAACATTTTTGTACTCTCACACACTCCACCACACCTACTTTCCCCACATCATTAAATCCTGAAACGTGCCAAATTTTACTCAAAATTGACACAAGTCAAACATTCGCCTTTCCCAATTCACAAATCTGCCCAAATATTCATACCATTCAGTTCATTTCATTTGAGCAAAACGTTTGCAAAATTGACACTTGACTGATGACGTTTTTTCTCTCTGCTGCGGGTGCACTACCTACGCACTCCATTATATGCATTTTAACAGCAACCCTCTTTCTCTATTTGCTCTGACGTTTGATGCTCCACGCCTTGCCACTTAACTAAGCGCATTCACAGCAGCACAACAGCCATAGTTCCATAGTCGAATTTCTTTCTTTGTGCTTATTTCAACAACAAAACAATTTTTCACAGAAGACATAAAAGAATAGCAGGTAATAACAATGGCAACACTCATGTTGTGTGCAAGTTTTCATCTTTCAAAGAAGCTTTCTTTAAGTAGCTGTATTGTCAATATAATAACAAGACAATGCTAATGCTGAGCACAGAAAGCTTTTCATTTTTTGTCGATGTGTTGTTCCTACATAAATTCAACTATGGTTTTCTGTTGTTCTGTTTCTGTTTACATTTCCCTTTTTGTAGTAAAAGCGTGACTGTCGTGAGTTGGAAGACAAGGAACAAACATGTCATTTAATTTGTTGTTCAAAAGGAAAGGTTGGACAGGTGAAAACATGAAATATTGTCTGCTTGACTGTTTGATTACTCTTACAGGCATACCACCACAAAAGAATAAAAGTGCCCTAAATCAAACAAAGTGTATAGTTGAAACAGGATAAAAAATTGACAACGAACTGAAGTAAATACTTTCAAGCAAAAAGTAATGACAGTGCATAAATTGCACTGAAAATGCTTTTTGAAGCTTTCGAACGATGCTATGATACAAAATTGTACATTTTGCGTAGTTGCTTGCTACAGATGCATAACCCACAAACTATGATTGTTTATGTATGTGAAAAACTAATATTCTGTTCAGGTATTAATGCGTTAATTGAAATGGAATGAGAAGCTACAACATTTTTGTACGGAAAAAAAAATGTATGGTTCACATGGGAAATTCGGGAAATACTCGTAATGGAACATTGGGTTGATGCGTAAACCTAAGTTAATATGCAATATAGTAAAAATATTTTCTTTGAATTGCAGAAAGCTTTATGAACGATACAACAAACGCTGTGTTGATGTTGCATATATTTATAACCTTCAAACCATCCCTTTATCTTTAACGTAAGTTTATTGAAGAAAGCTGAAATTACCATTAGGTTTAAACATGTCTTGTTTCCCAGCACACGGTATCCAACTAATTACAGCAAAACATAATTGGATACAAAAATGAGGAATTGCTTTGATCTCTCTAGGGATGTCAAAAGGAATTGCGTTGTTCCTGTCTATTAAAGTTGTGCGTGTAAGCCCTACAAATAGCAATAAGGGATATTTTAAGTCGACCCTCAAAAAATATTTTGTTATCCCGCATTTTATCATGCCTAATCCTCACGAGTCAAAATATTAATCATCATTAGCCCTTTAATGATTTTTTGAGGGATAAACAATTATTTTTGCAGAACCGTATAAATGCATGGTGTTTGTATGAATGATAGAGAGGATACTGGTTGGCCCAGAATTTGTCTCATCTGATTGATTTTAAAATTATGGAGGTGTGATTTTAGGAGACGTGCAGAAAAAATTTGGGAATTTATGGTATTGAAACGTTTAAATAGTTATACACAATTTGATTAAGCTAAATATTTTTGAAATTTAACCCCCCTTACCTAATTAACTTTTGTCTCAAAAATTAACACAGGAGTGTTTTATCATTAAACTAACCAAAATGTCTGAAAAATACTCATTTGATGCAGAAACAATTACAAATTTTTAAGTCAAATCACTCCTGTGTTAATATTTTTTAAAAATAATTACCTAGACAGAGGGGGTTAAATTTCACTCCCATAATGGGTAAAATTATACGGGGGGTCTACCCCGAGTATTTTGTTTTTGAATTATAATTTCAAAGCATACTGGAACCCGTATGAAAAAATGCATTCATGCCATACTGTTCCGGATTCTTAACACTTAATTACATGTAATTAATGTAGCAGTTCTTCAGGACTGAAGTGCGCGCTTGATTTGCCTTCTGAGGTTTGAGGTTTGGGGGCTAAAAGAGAACCTAGACGTCCAAAGAAATGCAACAAAGCATTGCGTAAGGAAAAAATAAACACCGTTGTGTAATTGTACAATACTAATATCTAAATACATTGACAAAAATAATTGTTTATCTCTCAAAAAATCATTAAAGGGCTAATGATGATGAATTTTTTGACTCGTGAGGATGAGGCATGATAAAACGCGTGTGTAATAATGATTATTAGAGGGCAAATAATTACATGCCTAGCAATAATACATTAGTCTGGGAACATAACTGTTTTGATGAAGGTTCTTAGAAGCAAACTTGAAAAGCATAAAATTAAGTTTTGCTGGACAGTTGGAGTTAAAAAACGCGTTTTGTTGCTCAGTACCAAATATGGTTATTGCACACATGAATATCTGTAAATCGATTAAAGCTTGTAAGTCAATTAAAACGGCCTATTTTTCCGGTTGTAAGTCATCTCTTTTTCAGTAAGTCAGTTAATAAGAATGCGGAAAATCATCCTACTCATCCCTTATGATCAAACCTATGATTCACTGTTGCCATGTTGGCTGGGAACAAGAAAATGTCATCAAGTTATACTGGCCATTTACCATTTTCATCATTTGTGCTATCTGAATCTGAATGCTGGTAAAAGGAATCTAAAAAATATTGCGTGATGGATTCCCGAAAGGTAAACTCGGTCTTAATTCTTGTTTGATTTCATTAGAGGAAAGATGACATAATGTAAGGGATAAACGAATGATTTTGAAAGAAAGGTCATTTTTAAAAAAGGACCCGGCTATTGTATCTGTAACTAAAACTGAATATTGACTTTGTGAATTCATTTAGACTTACTAAACCTTAGTACTAAAGTCAATCATATTTTCTTCATCATCCTATCTTTGATTATAAATAGTTGACTTGTTCCAAATTTTTAAACAAACGACATCAAACTGCACCAAATTTTGTTTCTGCTTTCACGAACTGTTTTTCAAATTTGCAGATTGCAATTTACACACAGTTGCTACCTCCGTGAAGTCAACTTTGCTCAATCTACTAATGAATTTAGGAATCTCCATAACCTAAAAACACATTGAACGTCGCTAAAGTCATTCAAAGGATAAAGTACTCACTCCGCATTTTGCCCCTGGAGGAGAAACATCTATTACGTAAATGGAAAAGAAAAGACTACGATAGTCTTGATAGTTGCTTTTCACATCACGGCTGGCATTGACATGCTGACTTTTCTCCTTCCCGTTTATATTTTTCCGTGAAAATCGCTAAAAAGCCAAAGTGTCAGGATGCCAGTTTTCTAGCAACTTAAGCAAAAGTTTTTTATCCTCTGGTAGAATCTGTAGCTTCGAAGAAGAATACGAAGCACTTTGTGATATTGTTGTGTTTACTAGCTTGATTTGCAAGTGTCAAGTGGCAAATGTCTAGAGATTTGTTTAATTCGACGCACTATAAATTATGCAACAAGTAAACCGGAAAATCGGGTCACTTTTCTCAACCCTTTCCTCTGAGTAGAAATAAAGTTTTTAGGTCAGCAGTCAGCACACATTAAAATTAAGACGGTGGTTTAGCTTTCACTTGTCTTTCTCCATTACTTACAATTAGACTCCCTAACAAACAAAACATGAAACGTGCATTAATTCTGGTCAACCGTAGTTTCCTTCTGTGGGTTTTAAGTGTGAAGTAAGAAATACGAAGAGTGAAATCCGTTGAGACAAAACAAACTTGCTACGCATAGTCAAGTGAACAGATGCCAGATGCGTTAAGTGATAGGTAGACGTATGTTTTGTTGGTACTCTCATTAATTCGATGGTACTGCTACGATACAACTATGTTTTTTCCAACCTTCTAGACAAAAATGCTCAAGTACATAATTACATAATCTTTTACAACATACTTCAATAATTCCTTTTTATGTTTGCTGTCCTTCCACTAAAAAACTAACACAAAAGTAATGGTAGAAAAAACTTTCTCCTTTCTCACTTTTCCTGACTCTTATTCCCGCTCTATTTTACCTACACTTCACTTTCGCGTATTTATTACTTTTCTTTTGTCCCCAGATCAGTCAGAAAAGAAAAGAAATAAGTGCATGAGTTCCTTTGTGTTTTCTAGTGTATCCAATACAATGTCAATGATACTTGTCAAGGTTTTTCTAGTAATGGCAATAATCAAGTCAAATACACGCCATGATGATACTCCACTCGTTTCCCCTTTTGTCTCCTGGGGTTTCCAAGGGTTTAGAAAAAGACAAAACGACATTCTTCTGTGCAACTTGTATTTTCTTGAGAAGAATGGAAGGGGGAACCGTATTTTGTCACAAAATGTATAACCAGTACACAATACGTTGTAGGCATGATGAGCTTCCTATTTATGACAAAAGTTGGAGTCGTTATTCGAAAACACAATGACATTTTTAGTATTAACATTTCAACGCTGCTTGTATAAAATTAGATCCAAGTCTCTGAGTCTAAGCAAGTCAGGTTTGATATCGTTTATAACGATATGAGTTGCCACTTTAAGTTGCTCAGAAAATTAAATTCTAAAATATTTGGAAAACCCCTGTAAATTTAAATGGAATACGTATGTTTGTGTGTGCGCGTTAATAGCAGTATGCACCCAAGTCCCTATTGTTTAATAATCAATACGGGACCACCCACGTGCTTTTCATTTATATAATATAATATAAAACAAGCTTTCATTTTGTCTCTTCTTGTTTACAAAAACTACAATAAAATATTACCGTTACCGTACTGCATTTTTATCTAAAAATAGCTCGAAGAATCAAACAGATTAATTACCTAACCGTCTTAATATATTCTTTAGCAAAATAAAAAAACTAAACGTCGTTTCACCCATTCAAAAAAATATTTTTAAAACTAAAATGCAAACTGCTACACTGATTGCCTGTATAAAATATTTAAAATTTAAAAGAATCACTAACAAGTTTTTAAAAAATCTAGACAACAATTTTCAGGAGTAAATGAGGAGGAAAGTAATTACTACTGATGACTTTTCTTAGGTCCCATTCACGTAACTCGTTGCTTGTCAGCTTTTCTCAAAGCATCTTTCCCATTTACTCCTACTTGCCAGGTTACGTTGAAGTGATCACAGCAAATCGCGCAATATTATTGCATGCAATCAAAAGTAAACCGCAAACTATAAACTAAATGAGCTTGAACACTGTTGGCTGTTTAAAGAAAAAATGCTTTTTCTTCTGGATAGAGAAATGGATGCTCAAAAACATATGGTTGTGCAAATTACGTATAAGAGCATTGAGCAAAAACTGGTTTTCCCGAACGATAAATTGATGGACTGTCTTTCGTCATGAAACATTGTCTGGGAGAGCGTTCAGGAAACATCCTCTCAAGCAGGAAGAAAAGTTCTTACCAGAACACTCAACCACTGATTTTGTGTTAATGCGGGCGAGAAAAGAAAAATTGTTGCAATTTAAAGTAAATGGGACGCTAAAGAGCTATTGTTACGTAATTGATGGAAATTGCACGTTTACGATAAGCAATTGGAATTAAATTGAGCTAAGAGTTTAGTTGAAGGGTTTATTGCTTAATACAATTGCTTTAAAATTCGGTTTAATACAAAGCTAAGTTGAAATTATTGAATAATTTAGATTTCAAATAGAACACAAAACAAAGATTTTAAACAAAAAATTTAGCATAAGTTTAGCACCGGTTGTAAGTTGAATGCAAACATGGGTTTCTTATTTTTCGAAGGTACTAATCAATCTTGGATGCCTTGCATAAATAAATGAGAAATTTTGATAAAGCGAGAGTAGTATTTCGCGGTTGCTTATTCCACCACATTTCTTTAAAAATTGTAACCTTTACTTTTACTGCATTTCCTATGGTCGTATAGTTTTAATACATTTGGTCCTTCTTTCCTTTTAAAATTGCATTTGAAGGCAATCTCAGTTTGTTCTTCATCCTTCCAGGTATTTTCCATTACGACTGCAAAGCATCCCTGCACCGGCCAAACCACAACCACTGCCAATACCAAGGTTCACACGCTACTTTATTTGCTCCTGCAGGTTTCTCCTTTCGCTTTAAAATGCAAACAAGAATAAAAGCCAAAAACCCAAGTTGACTTTTCAAATGGATAAAAGTTTCCTGGATGGAAATAATCCAGTCAGGGAAAAAATCAATACTGCTTTATGCACACACTTTCGGCGAGTTCAAGTGGGCCATTGAACTTGATGGAAATTGTATGCATACTTTGTTGAGATTGAGACACTCAACCAAAACCAATTCAAAAGGTAATCTTTTCTCTCAAGCGGAAATTTTTCGGTCGTGAGAAAATCAAGTGACAACTTTAAAAGAAACATCATGGGTTTTCAATGTAGCCGGTTTTTCATGTTTGGTGTTCATGTCTATTCAGGGAAAGAAGTCGGTTGATTGACACAACCAGTACAAAAAACCAACTTCCCGAATATCCTTCATTAACATTTTGTTCATTGACCTTTCTGAACGTAGTTCTTACCTGAAGGACAAATTTCCAGATCGTATCGTGAGTTTTACATTTTGATATCCATCCCCGTCCTGCTATAACAGCCCATTCAGGAGGGTTTTCACATTGACGTTGAGGATAAAGCTCAATGCTAACAACTGAAAAAATTGACGATTTGATATTTAGGATGGTGCATGTGTTCGATCTCTATTTTTGGGGTAAGATCAGTCATTGAGAATACATTGGATTAAAAAATGAACATTGCATGTTGGCAAAATAAAAGCTGAGATAGCGGAAATTCGTAGAGCTCTGAAGTGCATGGACTCAGCACACAATTTGCTTTCTCTCATGGTTTAACTTCATAAAACAGAAGCTATCTACTATCTTCCCAAAACATAAAATGCTAAACCATAGCCTTCTAAACAACTGGATTTACGCCTAGCTGTAAAAAACCTCTTTTCCGGAATATTTTGTGTTGAAACAGAAGCTGTGGTCATTTTACACCAAACCACACAAGAAATGCTGCCAGGCGATTTACAAATGTCGTATGACTCTCCAGAGACCAATATATTGGCTTGCTTCTTATTTCTCTTGCTGATGGTGGAATACAGGTGTGTTTGTCTTGAGTTTTAGTGTTCTGGCATGTCAAGAAATTGTATTAAGAAATTTTTACCTATGCGTGTGTATGTTGAATATTTTAAATTCTAAAATAATTTTGGAAGAAATATCGTAAAATAGACATAACTAAGATTGCCTTTCGGAATGCTGAAAATGTACTAACTTATAAACTTTAAGTTGGATGTGTTCATCTGCAAAACCATTTCAAAATATACATTTGTTGAAAAATATTATGCATTTGATACGCCTAGCGTACAGCCCTGACAAAAACAAGTGCTCCTTTGCAACGACATAATCAGTTTAAGTCTTTTTTCCGCTTCACACTCGCTTTGTTGAATTAACTCAACAAAGTAATAAATTAAAAGAAGAAGAAAGCAAAAAGTGCAGAGTAACCTAAACAGTAGCGTAGTGTGTGGAGTCTGTAACAAAACTGCATTTTTTTCTGGGGAAAATTGCACTTGTTGCGGAAGGAACGCATTTTCAAGATATCCGTATGAGATACCACACTTGAATTTATATAGTCTAACCGGAAAAGTTCACAACGTGCATTTTTGCTGTTTGCGTTCTCGCGTGTTTAGTAGTCCGTGCTTTTTTAATCTGATAAGACCAAGGCAAGGAAACTACCAATTTTGCTTTTGTTTTGTAAGTTGCTGGGCTATATTTTAAATACGTTTCGGTTGGAATGAACTGAAAAAACTGTACAATTGTAATGAAGATTTTACCCTCGAAACCAGCCACCAGTTCGGGTATAAAGACGTTTGTTATAATTTGGAAACAGTTTTTAATGCTGTGATAATTTATAAAATGTTTGAGCTTTTGGTCGATCAAATTCAAAGTTTGTGTCTTTTAAACGCCAGGAGTTTTCAGATGACTTGCTGTTGAAAGTGTCTAGTGCGTAGATTTTTTCATCCTCTTCATTATAGGAGGATCGTCCTAAATATTTGCAGTATTCGTACTGATGTTCGACGACATACTTTTCAATAAGCCGTGTTTGGTTCAGGTTTGCGATTCCGTTTTATGTACAGAAAATCTAAAGTAAAATAAAAAGATGTGCACGCGTTTTAAAGTGTAGGGTTTTCAAATTAAAAGCAGACAATAAACTAAACTGGTCTAATTGCGTTTCAGTACTTTCCTGTGATTTGTTGTTTATTTTAAACAACTTAGACGGTTTGTGAAGGTCATAAAATATGCGTTTTACTTTAGACTACCTTCACACGTACTAGTGTACAATGCTATGTGAAAACGAAAATGTAAAATAGTTCATACTTCTATACAACCCGCACTGAACATGCACCATCCACTTCGTTTTTCCCGTATCGTCACACGTAATCATCATGAATACATATTATCAATTTCCAGTCTTCTCCCCGTCGCATAAAAACCCCGACACTCGTTGCAATTCTCTCTGCGTCGCATAATAAACATAAGCTTGATATACGGCAAACGTATTTACATTTTTACTTGACTTCCCATTTCTTATTTTTATTTAGTATCTATCCTAATGATGTTACTATCAACGCATTTTATGCATTATTTCCCCTAGAACGGTACTTTGTTGCATTACCATCCGCAAGAAAAGCATTTTACTTCCTTTTTTCCTGAAAAGTGCATCATCAAACCCAACCTGCTGTTATTTTGGTATCTCATCCTTTTCATATATTCACTCACGCACAAGAAAGGTAATCAATAACTGTCTTGCTTGCTCTTATGATACGTAAGTAAGTAAAAACTGCAGAAAAACTGGAGTGTGATGTGATAAACTGTCATAATAGATTCTAATAAATGAAGCTAGTGTTGCAGAAGCAAATCTATTCCAATGAAGATAAATACGCATTTCACAAAACTGTACTAAAGAAAAAATGCTTTTTCCAGTTAAATTTCTGAAAGCTTTACACAATATTGGACGGTAATCTAGAAAGGTTGATAAGCTGTAAGTATGTAACGTGATAAAAAGGGAACTTACGTATTGTAGATTTTGGCACACATTTAAGATTGAAATTTGTGTGCTTTGATCGCCTACTCTTCAAATGGATTGATCAGATCCAGCCTTTAAGGAAACATTTACTAAAGCTAAGGCAACGTCAGCTTTTCCTAAGTACATACTTAGAAAATGTGAGTGGCAACTGGCGTATTTGCTATGGTCAATGATTTACCGTCAATCTGACAGCTAGAAAAAAATTGAGTATTTGCGTTTCTTACGAAACGGTGTAGTAAATGTATATGTTTCGTAAGACGAGAAAAACGTGGCAATAAACATGCAGATAGTTTGGGAGAAGACTTCAACAAAAAACTTAAAATAACATGAACTATAACTTTATGCATAACTTTGTTAAAATTAGCAACCTTGTAAATTTGAAATGAGTTTTAATAAACCACATAATCAGAAAAAATTACAAACTCTATTTTCGAACTTTTGTGTATTTTGTGTAAACGGTGTTTAACTCTAGCTTTACAGCTTCAGGTTTTCTTTCCTGTTCCTTGTATTTTATCTACTTCTTTGGCAACAACTGAAGAGTTGGTTTGGAAGAGCAAGAGCATGCACCAGAGGTAAGTGAGCGTCCATTAACCCGCTTGTATAACCCGCATATTTCCCTTCATGTACGCCCCCACATTTTTCAGGTATAGCAGATCTTTTTCGATGATACTTCATCCTTTCCCATACTCTTTTCCCCATATCTAATTTCATAGTTTGCACACGAATATAGTACAGAAAACGACAAAAAATATATTGAAGCCAGAAGACAGAAAAATAGGTAAAGTTACTGATTTTAGAGAAGGAAGGACAATGTAGCGAAAACAAGAAAAATGGGAGTAAAAGAAGGAAGGGAAAGATCTAAGCCTATAAGCCTTAATGGAGACACAGCACTTGTTTTTTTTTCAAAGAAGCCAGACCACAGAGCAATTACTGCAACTGGTCCTATCAACATTTAAAGGTTCGCTTATATTTATTTATTTTTTAGGAATAATTGCTATAAACTGAAAGACTGTGTATCTGGAGGAAATTGATGGTCTCAGTTTACCAAGATGAAGATTTTATCTTCTGAAATTTAAAGTTTGAGATTTTTTCATAAATTCACAAACGTCGTATTTGGTCTTCAAAAAAGTTTTAGGATTTTATGAAAGTAAATGTAGAATTGGATTTATTAAAACTGTATACAAATATTGGAATTATTTTGACGTTGAAGTTTTTTAAAATTTAATAGTGTAAACTGGAATTTGTTATTGTTTTTCCGATCATTTTTCAAAATCTTTCAAACCTTATATAGGTACGTCAACCAATGAAGCAATTCATCATATTTCCACAAACGTAAATTACAGATAAGAAATTATGAGCGCGTGTTGGGCGACACGTACTTAAAACTCAACGGCCACTAAATATTTTTAAAGTTGAGATTCTACAATTCTATTTGTGCTCGATAATAAATTCACAGAAATATAATTCGGTTAGGTGTGTTTAGTCAACCGGAAATGCAAACAGGGGACTTTACTCCATTATTTTCTCATCAGCCCGAACTATACATTTGTGTCAATAGTATATGTGAAAGGGCTGGCCCAACCGTAAACAACTTTTTAATGTATATTTTTAGGGTGGGAAAGTAAAGCAGTGTTGACACAATTTGGTTGAACCAGTTACAAACTCCGCATTGTCCGCATTGACCAAAAGAGAAGGGAAAATATTTGTTGTTTGTTAACCGGGAAGTTTCACCAAACAGTTGTTCCAACTCAGTGAACCATACAGAAAAAAGTAAGTTTAATTCTACGTGAAACATTACAATAATTTCGCTTTTCCGTTCCACTCAACAGAGTTCCATTTTGAAATAAACCATGGGCGGTAGTGGTCAAACTGTGCAAATAGATTTACATAGAGAAAGTTACATTAGGAAAAATTGACACATTCTATATTTTCATCGTATCTCAAGAGGATGTATACAGTGCTTGATTACTTGATCAATAGCATATCCACTTGGATAACGAGAATTTAATATCCGTTTCATCAAAATCCAAATCGAGTAAACATTGTCGCGCATAGGTAATTTTTAGTATTTATGTAGAAACACTACGCTTTGTATGCTCTAATACATTTTCGGGTGAAATATTGCAGATTATCCAATTAGAACAGTAAATAGAACCGATTAAGGTTTATAGTTTATTTTAAAATCAATATTTGGTTTACAATTTATTCTGTTCTAATAAACTAACAGCCTGAACTGAAGCATGTTTTAGTGGTTTTGGCTTACATTCAAACAACTCTAGCAATCCTATGCTGGTATCAACCCCTATCAATATTTTAACAAGGTTAATAGTGAGAAAAGCAGGGATGAAGTTTGAAACACAAACGAACGAGCATTGTATTGCTTTCCTTTCTATTTTCGTAGCACGTGGGGGCCAACACACATTTGTCCCTTTATACTCATTCCTTATTACGCACGGAGATAGCTGAGTTTTGATAAAAATTGATGGTACTTATTTTATGCCTTTCTTCTCGTTTTTTTGACGCAAAGATTATATCTAAGATATCTTGAAAGTTCAGCCGTGCCGTCTACCTCTATGATCATAATACGCGTTGCCTGCAAAAAATTTCCCAAGAATGTATATTCTCTATTGGGTTGTTGCTGCTTTTACGACTTTGCATTATTGATGATCTCGAACAAGAAATGACACGAACTAGACGAAATATATCATTACCTGAAACATGATACTGTACTAAAAACGAAGAACACAATTGTACAATTTTCAATTGTACATTTTTATAAGAAACTGGGTTTGAAATTATAATTCATGGAATTCTGCGTTTTCTGAAAGAAAAATCAATTTTGGGGGTTTTACGGTTTTATATAAAAGAGGTGAATATATTTGGATAATCCATTGAATAAAATACTTGGTGAAGTTCAATACCAGATAGAAAATTTGTTGCACCATTGAATAAGTTGAACATTGTTAGTTATCGTGGGTTGGAAACCATAATTCTACCAAAATAAATTGAATTTTGCAGGAGAAAGCGAGACATGGTCTGGTCTACCGCTTGTTGTATTGTCTGGGAAATGGCATGTGCTTCCCTTCTGCATAAAATATTTACTAGTCTAGACCACGACACAGTAGACTGAAAAGCAGTTGTGTGTTATGGCTTGTTACTGTAACATATTATGTTTATGCTTTTCAGTTGATATTGGCAATGACTCTTTTTGTCAACCTTGAGGGGTATTGTTGAAAATTGTACACACACAGGTTTTAGCATAGTACACACGTGATGTGGTGTGTGTGGGTTCAATTAAGATGAAAATGAGAAGGAAAAAAGGAGAAAGTGGAATGAAAATTGGCGAATTGCTCCGGGCAACAATTTTCCTCTGCTACTGTTCCAGCTTGCTAAAACATAACACTGAATTTAGTTATTAATGTAGGCAAACACAGCAAGAACATGTGACGTGCTTTTGTTTTCAGACCAAGCTCCAAGTTTATCTAAATGAACAAAACACTGCACTTGGCTTTTATGAAACTATAAGCAATCTAATTATAAATGCATGAAATATATATGGAATGTAGAGAAAGGAACAGGTTGCAATTTTGATGTATATAGGTGAAAATGGCTGACGGCTTTGGTCATGCACAAAAAATTCTTCTGGATAAACACAAAGTCAAGTAGGCATACCCATGTAGCAAAGCTTGTTTTAGGGGAAGTGTTTTATGAGAAATTTGTGCCGGAAAGGAAATTTAAATTAGGTTAAATATTTTGCGGTGGAGGCCAGATGTACCATTCATTTGAGAAAGGGAACGTGTGTAAAGTTGGTGCTGGAAATCGATACAAGTGTTGAGTTCTGAGGAAACTTAATTATGTCACATGCGATGTCTTGCAAATATCAACGCAGCACAAATCGCCTCTCGTGCAGAATTCCACTTCAGTGTATTATTGGATCATTGGTTGTCAAACGGGAAAATATCAATCGGTGAAAAATTGAGCTTTCATTATTGGACATATACGGAAATCCTACGCAGTATTTGTAAAAGTTTCAAGTCAGTTAGGTATGTTGAGTGTGTCTCCATTGCAAAGAATACCGAAGATTCTTAAGTAGCTACAAAATTTTTGCTTCATCATCACCAACCGTCATTTCCGAAGTTCCCCTTTTCCATAATGCACCGCAGCACATAAATCTTTGTCAAGTGGTATTAAACCTGACGTGTTAACACTTGTCAACGGCACCGTAATTTAAACAAAAATATACTCAACATAACACGTGACCTGTTTTTACACGTTTTCTAGCCTTTTCCGGTGAGCAAGAACAACAGCAACAAAAATTAAAGTAAAAATACTAAAAAAGGCTTTAGTCTGATGCCGAGCAGCTGATTGTGAAAGGCGTTATTTAACTTCACACTTTCCCGTTTTACGTAGCAAACATTCTGCTGCACTGCAATGCAGTACGAAACCTTAAAAACATAAAAGGTTTATTCATAACGCATTAAATTTCCTGCACGTAAAAGACCATTAAAAGTTATTACGCTATCACGCCCTTCCATCTTGTAGAAATTTTTTTGTTGGATTTAGAAGCCACATAAGTAAAAATGCAACAGGCATATGAAATAATACTGCCGTTAGGTTTTAAGAGCTGTTTCTCCTACCAGTCAGAAGAATAAGGCAGTTCACCATTACAAAATCTGGTTTTCTGAGAATGAAAGCCATAAAAGTAAATAAGAAATGCTAAGCTGTGCACTGCAAGAAGTCATACAACCCAGTCTACTTTCTTTTCTTTCTCCGAGCCTGAAGCAAATTCAGAGGCAAGATTAATTGAGCTTTGTTGGGTATGTGCAGTGAAATATTAAAACCCCAAGAAAGCTAGCTTATAAGAGGATGAATAGCAGAAAAGCCGAATTCTTTATTTTGTGTGCCTGCAAGTGCGTATAGGATTGGGATTGTATTCCTGGAGGAATCCGGTAAGAAATGTTTTATATTTCCTTAGAAAAATAAGCTGTTATCCAGTTAGGGTTTTTCCGGCTTCGTAATTTCAACAAGTAGTAGGAGTTTTTGTAAGTATTTATTATTGCATTAGAAATAGAATAAAGTGTTGGAAAGGCGTTGTTGCATGGGTCAAAAATTTATTTGGCCGGGATATTGCTTCTAAAGTTAAGAATAAGGAAGTGTAAATAAAGAAAGGAGAATACGGATAGTTTGAAGTTGTTTGAGGAAAATAAAAGTGTACAATGTGGGATTTCGTGGAGAAACAGCCAACTTCAAATACAAATAGAGTATGGTAGACGACAGATCTAAATCAAACTGTTGTTTCAAATGGTGCATAAAAATTAGTTACGGCGTTAATATAAACCTATTTTATATAGATGGAAGGGTAAGATCAGACGTTTGTCACACTCGGGCACCTGGATCAAAAGTACACTGGCCTTTGTAAATGTGAAATGGGTTCGGAAGAACCTTCATTTGTTTCAGTGTCGGGAGAAAGACGAATGTCTAGTTCGTAAGTAAATTTTGAAAATTATTTTATTTACGATCTAATTTTTGAATAAACACATCGATTTTTATATCAACAAACAAATCTGTATAAACTTGATATTTTAGTATAACCTATAAAAATTATTTAGTCGTCCACTTTCTACAATTTCAGATTTGCCAAAAAAAGATTCCCAAATCAGCCCTAAAATCCTAAACGAATACGAAACCGGAGAAACGCTGGCTTTAGACTTTGCTGCAGCTCCTTTCCATTCCTCCCGTTAGACTTACTTGGTGCATTATTGAGATTCCGGTAAAATGTTTCTTTTGTTGCACCACCACGGCCACAGTTATCATTCAATTATCAAACTATCAATTTGTTATTTTGCATGCCAAACAGCAATAATCAAACAAACACATTTTCAAATGCGTCTAATACTTGTTCAATTTCCTGCAATAAAATAAAAACCGCCTTCTGTTAATTGAACATGTATTGAAATTATATTACCTAACAACAACATAAAATAAAGGACATATTCCGCTTTTTGTCTTCCCCCTATTACTAAAACCAATTTACAATCCTAGCTTATTCATGAGCTAGCAAATTGTCTAAGGGAAAATAGGAATGAAAATGAAATTTCTAAAAAATTAGTCTCTAGAGACAGCTTTTTAAGTTGCATGCATATTGCTACCTTACCCGAATTACGTAGATTTTGGTTCTGAAAAACATGTGTAAACGTTGCAGCAGTCCAATAAAAGAGAAGCTTCAGTGGAAAAACACCATTTATACAACTTTTTCTATTCATGTGACACTCAATCTTATAGCCTTTAAGAATGGATTTACGAAAGGGTATATAAAATACGTGCACCCTCCAAAAAGCCAAATTTCCGTTTCCAATCTCTCGAATTTTTAGAATGGACATAAGGTTTTATGGGGTCATCATGCTTCATCATTACTTTTATTCTTATTGACAGCTGCAAATATATCATGACAACCTGACACGTATTTTCTCTGCACTGAAAATGTTGAAGTAATGGAAAGTTTTATGTGGCCATAAACTGTCAATTTTGAGCAATAACTTACAATAGAGCAATTTTCTCCCACGGAATAGTACTATAAACTAGCGAACATATTTGGTAAAAATTTGTAGCATACAAATATATGTTTGAGTTGAACGCCACTCTGTTGAAAACTAAATCCGCTGTTGTACTGAACAATTGACAGATTTGCATATAATTTTCACTTTGGCAGTAATCATGAAGTAATTTATGAATAACACAGCAATAAAAAATTGACTAGTAGCTAAACATGTAGATTTTACTTTTATTTCTGCTGTTTTAGATTCAACACGATTTCTGTCCACGCATTTAAAGGAAGAGCAATCCAAGCCCACAGTCAATATTATCATGCCTCCGGACTCCTTTAACAAAAACGGAGAAGCTAATGTGAGATGCATTGTCAGCATTTCCACTTTGTTCTGGAACGACGGGGATGAACGTGTGATTTGCAACTCGAGAAAGACAGCGACCGACATTCGCTTTCTTCTAAATGCTTTTCAGGAATGAATAGTGAAACAAAATGGAAATCAAGTCTAATAGTTTGAACAAAGCTTCTCGTACAACACTTAAAAATAAAAAATGTGTTGTGTATTGTTTGTTGCAATAAAAGCATATCATATTACGTTAGAGACTTTTTGCCAAAAAAATAAATAAAAAAACATATTCCGGATTTGTACTTTGAAATGTTATCATGTTTATTAGACCCTTGCAAAGGATTGAACAACCTGACATTTTAATACACTTTTTTGGTTGTAATTTTAACTTGTCGGCGTTTATCTGCTCCAACAACAACAACAAATAATTTGTGCTAAGTTTATTGGCAACAGATGCAATTACAACCTTTCAGCACTTAAAACTACACTATAAACAATGTTTATTATATGGTAAAAGAAAGTAAACTTAATTTAAAAGGTCTTATTGCAAAACTACGTTTGGACAAAAAAGTATTTTTATCAGTCGTAAACGTTATCAAGCAAGGGTTTTACAATAAGTTTTATTTCCACGTAGAGATAATTTTAAGAAACCAAGCAGTCAACACAATTTGCTGAGCGTCCAAAAAATGGGATTTGCACTCAAGATAGTAAACCCGCACTGTTTTTGTTCCCAAGGGTGTTAGGAACAAACAGAAATTTTATCTTAACTTTGGAGTTCTCCCCATAAACAATCCTTATGGTTTCTGTAATCTTTTGTTCTGTGGACATTTCGGTTAATTTAGGTTCAACAGGTTTAGTGCATGCGGTTAATTAACTTTTAAAGTCATAATCTTTAGCTGCAAGTTCTTTCTTTAGACTTTAGTTTCTCTCATGAAAAATGTTTGTGGTTTTTATCGTGCGCGCTTGAAACGAAATGATTACAATGTTACTACATACTACAGATTATAAAAACCTACGTAAACATAAAAACCACAAAGCCTTTTCTTTTATTTATCCGCAAGATGTACAATCGTTTGAATTTATTCTATAACTTTGTTCGTTTATCTGAAGAGCAGGTATGCCAACTCAATAAATCTTTGCAAGCTTTAGTAATTTTGTATTATTTTGTTTATTTTCATTCTAAACTAGCCGAAAGTTATTGGTTCCAACAGACAACATCCTAGCAAAGGTTTGAAGCTATAGTTGCAAAAATACAAAAGAAAACCTTGAAGGCATGAAAATTCATTTATGTTTGTGGCAAACCCAAAAACAGATTGAAAATTGTCGATTTCAAAACAAAAGGAATCAATACATCAGCAAACAAAAATTCGAAAGAAATTTGAATAAAAGGAACACATGCTGTAAAATATAGAGGCTGAATCTGTTTTATCAAATTCAAATGTTATGCACAAAGTGTGTATATTGGCAACTAACAAGCCAGCAAAACTTATCAGCAATTGAAACAATGTATTTATGTTTTCCGCATGTTGTCTCTATCTCAAAATCAATTCTATTATTTAACATGGTAAAACATGCAAATCATTTATGCGGTTTAGTCTGCTTAATCAAATGAGAGAGAGCTTCCGCTTTATATAACGGTTTATCTAAACGTTTTACATTATAGATTATCGTGGATTTTCTGTTCCGAAAGAACAATCTCATTTGTTAAAAGAGGTTTTAATATTCTGATAAATTGAACACTGAAGCACATCTAGTACATTCTGTATGTTACTTTTGATAATTCAAGCATATAAACCTTATTATCATGTTTTCTGTTCAAACCAGTAGAACAACGACAAATAGATTGTACACTTTAGCTATCTGGAAAAACATTACACTAAGCGCATCAATAATATCCAACTACTTTATTTCACATCCAGAGAAAAAAAATCGTTACGAAATGCTCTCGTTTTTTGTTGGACGTGAGGAAAATCCTAACTAGAAAAAAATACTATTCCCGTTTCCCTCAGGAATGGTAAGACGCTGACCAGTAAAAGTTTTATGAAACTGGCCAAACAATTTTTTGATTAAGTTCTAACTTCCAACTTGTTGGCTTTCACCATTGGCAATGCAGCCTCAAGGGTATTAATTGTGATTCAGTTGTTGTTCCAAACTTGGCTGGAAATGACTTGAATGCTCAAATACTTTTTCTAAAAGAGTTGGTTGTTTGGTCTAATAGAAGAAATATATTTTACGGATCATCAATTACATTATAGAATTGCTCCAAGACATTTTTGACAGAGGCATATATAGAAGCTGTTTTTTGAAAAGACTGCTGCTATTCAATTTGTAATATATCTTCAAAATTAGGAAACTAAAAAAATTTGTCCTTTTTTATTTAGCCGTTTACATTCCACAAATATTTCAATGTACAAAATTCCATCCAACTGATCAATTTTCACTTTATCTATTTGCACACCAAACATTTTCTTTCTATTTGAGTGCATTTTACCTGGAGTTTGTTTTATTGCTGGTTACGTAATAAGTGTTTAGATTTGCTCAAGTGCAAAGCATTATTCCGCCTTATTCAAAAATCCAATTGAAGCGTAAAACCATACATTTAGATTAATCCGGAATACTGAGCTCAAATAAGATTATTCTCGTTCTATTGGGATGTTTTAATGCACCAATGGAGCAAAACGGTTTGATAATGAAAATAATACGGTATGCACCAATAAGTTGGAAAACCAACACACTTCCTATTTTATACTCAAAACAAATAGAATTCCACTTGTGAATAAATTGTTTTACCGCAATACCCGTTAGATTCGTTAAACTTGTCTAATCATTAGTATTCCTATTTATCATTTTCCAAGGATTTTGCCAAAATCATCATCATTATCAGTATTGCATGATTATAAGACAGCGTTTGTGTTATGCGCCAGCAGGCAAAACAACATCAAACAAAAAGACCACGGATCCATTTCCTGTACAAATGCAAAGTTTGTTTTTGAGGTTTTCCAACAATTTGAAAGAGAATGTGATCCAAATTATTTCCCAGTTTTGAGGAGAAATGCGGAAAGCGGGAGAAAGTTTGTTGGAGAAAGGAAACGGGTATTTTCTTTCAAGGGATTTAACTTTTTGGTGGTCAGAGGTAGTAATTGGGATTCTAAGAGTGAGCTTTCAGAGTCCGAAGGCAGTTTGTTTGGTAGACGTGTAGAAACTTGCAAAATTAATAGAATGAATGGCTATAAAGAATACTTGATTTAGGCAGAATTCATTCACCCCCAAATCTCTTTTTACTTACCAGTTTGTTAATTTTACAGCTCCAGAAAATGTACATTCAAAAACAGTTTTAATTAATATTGTACTTTGAATGAAAACTTTTTTGATAAATGAGCTTCCTGTTTATGTTTTTGTGTTTTGTCCGTCCACGGTATTTATTTCTTTTGGTCTTTTTCTTTACATATTTTGTCCCTTTGTGTTTTCTGGTTTCAGGAAAATGAGACAGGTAGAACAATGGGTTCATAAAGCACATCCTATTTTACTGCTTTTAAGAGAAATTCAAAAGAACAACAACAAAAGCCTTTGTTTTGTTTATGCTTGTACTGCTTTCTTTCATGTGACAGTGTTCACAGGACAAGCAACACATGAAAAATTATCATAATCAAACAAGCTTTGATTTTGTTTAGGTCCTCAGTGTTTATGCCAACTATAATTTTCGGTTGAGCTGTTAAATGTTATTTCCAGTCTTTTCAGGAGTCTGTCGAGGTGCCAAAATAATGTGTAATCTAAATTGTATTCGTTTATGAATTAGGTTAACGCCAATAAGATAAATGGTACATACATCAAAATCACAATAGTACAAGATTTATTATTAGTACAGAACGTAGCGCTCCAATTTAAAAAAATCGTGAGCTAAAATTAAACTTGGCATTTTCGTCCTTAGAAAATCATGCTAATTACCAGGGTATTAAACATCACGAAACAATGGCAATTTACTATTAACTCAAATGTCACTTGTAGATGACGCGTGTAAAACGCCGTTTTCTTTAGTTTGACTTTCCACCTAAAATATTTCTAAAGATGTTTAACATATTATATTAAACCATTTGACATTTAATATAAATATAATATCCCTGTAGAAATTATATTTGTGTTATGTTGTTAAACAAAAGCAAACTAAATGTCAAACACAGAGAATATTCTTCTAAAGACGTTTTTTGAAAGGTTGAAAGTTTCCTCGGAAAGGCTTTAGATGACATTTTAATCCTTTTGTGCGCGGGAGAAAGTCAAAGAATAAAATATATTGTCCTTTTTCCTGCGTCTTACATTAACAAAGGATTAACGGATTATGTGTTTTGCTGAGGAAAATGGGCCGTGAATTTTATTAAAAGCGCCGGTGCCAAAAAGGCTTTGATGCTTTTAAGAAAGAAAACAAAGAAATTTATATATTAGTTGTTCCGGATTTTCCTTTTTGTTGGGGATTATTGCTTTCAATGCTATTATTATTCACGTCTCATAAATTACTTTTTACGGAGATTAAACGCAAAGTTTTTGTTCAACGGATTATTCAAATCGAGAACAAAGCTGTGGGTGTGGTACGGAGAATTGAAAGGGTAGAAAGTTCTAATTAAATTTATTTGTGTTGAGGTAATGAGCAGTTTATTCTACCATTCATGAAACGATATATGTGACGACATAATTTATTTAAATGCCAAAGTGAAAAAATTACCCGAGCCTCCGTTTCCCCAAAAAGATATATTTCATATGCATGCGAATTAGGTTTTCCCAAAAAAGCCCCTAAAACGTAATTCAGTTTTTAAAACAAATTTACCAAATTTTACGCCACTTAGTTAAAAATTAGGTTTAGAATTGTATCGTACAGATTTATTTACACACTTGCCATCATTATAATACAAGTTGGTTAAAAATGACAAAAAAGGTACTATAATTAGTTGTCATATTATTCCATTAAGCACTAATCTATGTAATAGTCATATTATCTGGTTATGTTATCTTTCCTGATTTACATTGTAAACCTTGTATATTCTTGTTTTGGGTAAATTTTTAATTTTTATATTTGATTTTTGATTAGTAAATTTTCATTTAGGTGTGCTGATTTCGCAAAAAGGAGAAAGAGAGTTTTGTGTGGTACGACGTTCTAACACAAATTTGGAATGTTATTTTTACCTGCTTAATTAGCAGGTATATCTAACATATCATCACATGCATTCATTTTAAGTCTAAAATTGATATCATTCATACATCAAACTATTCTATTACCGTCTTTTAAATTCATGGTATGGTTCCCACATAGATTTTTGAATTATATTTAGTGCAAATATATATTAAATTTATCATTTTATAATCTACGTTAGTACGCGTGCTGCTTCTGAGCCCAAATCTCTATTTCTATTTTATATATAATTATATGGGGTAATTCAAGTGTAAAAAGTATAAAAGGATGAAACAAATTGTTAGAGTTTCTTCTGCAAATGTTTTTCGTTTTTGTATGTTTTGTTATCTAATTAGCTAGTTTGTTTGTGCACCATTTTTACTTCTAAAAGCTAACACACTGTTTTTGTGCCCTTTAGAATTCTAGAAAAGTTGTGACAAAGTAGAAAAACAGAGAGCAAATATTTATCTCTTTTATGTGCGATGTATTTTGATGATGAAAGTGAGGAGAAAGTTAGTTTTTTGTGTTAATACTTTGTAAAGGTTAACTAGCGACTAATTAGTCAGTACCGGAAAAATGCTAAACAAGATGCTAATTATATTTTTTTTAAACTTTTTTTTTCTAGTTCTAATTGATTGAGTTTTTTGTAACTAGCCAAGTGCGGGTTAATTGGCAAATAGATTATGTTCTTATATGCTTGATTTAGTCTCGTTCTACCTGGAAGTAACCTCGGGTTTTACTGCAGTGGGGGGTAAATTTAATTCAACACAGTTTTCAATCCGGGAGTCGGAATACTGCGTGGAAATTGAATAGGATTTGGAATTGCAGGTAGGATGACTTGAAACTGGAATGGGAAGAAAGTGCCCCACAAGCAGACAAAGAAATACTCCAATGGTAACGCTGCAAATGCTAGACTCCGTGTTTGCGTTGCTTCCGCCTCGAACTAAAAATATTTCAAATGAAAATATTTAACGTTTTAATTTTAGTAAAAAACAAACATTGGCGTTCAGCTTCAACATATTTTTCTCCTTACCTAAAAGACTGGCTTCCCTGTTGTCCTGGAACACGGGTGAGCTAGCCACACTGTTAAAACTGTTTGTGCTGCTGTAGCGAAAGTCGGTTGCTGTCTTTCTCGAGTTGCCCACCACACGCTCATCCCCATCCTGCCAGAACAAGGTGGAAATGCTGGCAATGCATCTTACTTTAGCTTCCCCGTTTTCGTTAAAATGCTCCGGAGCCAAGGTAATGTTGAGCGTGGATTCAGACTGCTCTTCCTGTAGGTTTGTAGGAAGCAGTCGACCCGCAGTTCGATTACGAGGCTTGATTTGGTTTACTCCTTGTTCAATCTAAAGAACAGACGAATGAAAAAATTCAGTAGTCAATTTTTAATGCCAAGTAATTGAAAAAATACTCCCTTTTTATTGCCAATTTGCAGTTAACATGCAAATTTGTCAATTATTCAGAGCAATTTTTTCTTTTAAATTACAACTACAAGTGTTTTCAAAGGAGTGACGTTCAATAAAGACATTAGGTATGTTCGAAGAAAATAGTTTTATTGTAAGTTATTGGCCAGAATGGACAAGTTATAGTCACATAAAATTCTTCACTACATTTTCAGGCTCATGAAAATACGTGCTAAAATTTCACGTACAATATGATGCGCAGCTGTCAATATCAATAAAAGAAATGATGATACATGATGACCCATGCAGGAAACGGAAATTTGAAAAGTGCACGTATTTTACCATCGTAAATCCATTTTAAAAGACCATAAAGTTTAGTGTCACACGAAAAGAGAAAATTGTGTGTATATTTTTTCACAGCAAATAGCCTTCTTGGGATTGCTGCTATGTTCGCACATGTTTTGGTAAAGCAAAATTGAGAAAAATTGGTAATTTGTCTCAATTTCTGCTCAAGAAAGATTCAGATTGTTGTGCAAGCTTTACTAAAACAAGTGTTCTGGGGCAACTTGAACACCAAATGGGTACCATCTTACTAAAGTATTGAAAACAGCTAGAAATGCGTTTGCATCATGTAAAAATTGTCGCTTGCACGAATATGGCTTTCTTCTGAGTACGTATGCATGCATAAGGGATAACTTGCATGAAAAGCTGTCCCTAGAGACCAATTTTTAGAAATTTCATTTTCATTCCGTTTTCCCCTAGACAATTTGTTAGCTATGAATGACCAATAAACCAGAATTGTAAATTGGTTCAGCTGATACTATCAGCCTGATAGGAAAAAGGGAAAGAAAGCATACTGTGTGTAATTTTGTTTTCTTGGTTTTGTAATATATTTTCAATACGGTTCAGAGTTCGTTCAATTTTTTAGAGGAAATTGGACAAATATGGCTAGATAATTGCTGCTAGGCATGCAAAGTATAAATTTATAATTGGTTTGTTCCATTATGATGGTATAGCAACGACAGAAAAGTTCTTACCGGAATGTCGTTAATGTACCAAGAGAGTCTAGCTGGGGGAAAAGAACGCGCTGAAGTACAGTTTAAAGCCAACGTTTCTCCAGTTTCATATTCGTCTCGGGTTTTGCCGCTGATTTGGGGACCTTCTTGGGGCAAATCTGAAATTGAGGAGAATAAACGACGAAATATTTTTAAACAGTCGCACTAAGGGTTTAAATTTTATTAGATAGATGACGATGATGACCCACATTTTCAATATATGATAGATTTGAAACATTTAGCTCAAATTAAATTTTAATAGTTTGCTTACGAACAACAGTCATTCGTCCTTCTCCCGACCCTGAAGTAAATGAAGGTCCTTCCGCACTCACTTCGCACTTGTAAACGCCAGTGTACCTCAAATCCAGTGGTCCGAGTGTGACAAACTTTTGATCTGAGCCTTCCATCTATTAAAACGTTTTAAATATATTTCCATATATATTTTTAATAAAACATACGTTATTCCGATTCCTCTAGGAATAACAGTATTTATACTGCTTATACATTTACGCACTTGGCAACACCAAAAAAGGATAACTGAAGAATTCTCTTTTTCATTTCATAAGCTAGTTTCTTCCTTCCCATTTCACATTTCTCTGCACACACTCAACAAAGCTCAATTATTAAGCTTCCCTCTAGAGATATTTCACACTCTGTAAAAAAGGGAAAAGTAGACTCTGTTTTGTAATGCGTTGCAGTGCACAGCTTAGAATTTCTTATTTACTTTTATGACTTTCTTGTCAGAAAGTGAGCTACTTAAATCTTGGCTTGATAGCAAAAGATGTACAAAAGTAATTCTTAAAAATTTCTTTATCTAACTGAACTTTCATTTTGTAAGCCTGTTGCATTTTTACTTATGTGGCTTTCAGACACAGCAAAAAATATTCAAAGGATGGGATGCCGTGATATCCTGTAATGGTCTCTTCTGTGCATGAAATGTAATGCATTATGAATACTTTCCCCGTGATTTTATGGTTTATGGTTTCACACTGCGCTGCACCACCAGACGTGTTGCTAGGTAAAAAAGGGGACGTGCGAAGGTAAATCAGACCTTTCACAATCACGTGCTCGGCATCAGACTGAAGCCGTTTTGAATATATTTACTTTCATTTTTGTCGCTACGCGTTTGTCTGTAAAAATATGCGAAGGTTTGCAATATAAGGTTTGGTGTAACAGTAAAGCTAGCAAGTCAACGTGAATCTAGTCACCGAAAAAAAACTAGACATTGTGGGAACCGTAAAAGTCACGTAATATGATGCAAGCATAAACAGTAAAATTATGATGGAGTTGACAAGTGTTCACGCGTTATTTTTAATACCACTTGACAAAGATTTATGTTGTAGCGTTATGACATATACGTTTTCATGATGTTGAGGATTATTCTATGAAAGGTGTAATACGAAATGCGTGGTGATGATGAAGCAGAAATTTGAGGGTTGGTGGTGGCTATTCTTTCTTTCGCGTTTGGAAGAATGATCTGACTCATCTACCAGAAAGGTTAGGAAACTATTTACTACTTACCCACTGGCACAAGCATCAGATTAGCAAAGTGGGTTTGCGAAATTGTGTTTTTAAACACCGAAATAGAAAAATTCTGTAAAAAGGAGATAAAGAATAAAGACAGCAAAATTGCTGCATTAATTTAGTTTGGTTTGTTTGCCAAAATTAATTTTGGGTTTTGTTGTATTGACTTGGTAAACTGGAATTTTTCTCAGTTTACTTCTAAACTGGACAATCGGTTTGAGAAAACTTTGCAGCAATGGAACCGAAAATATTAATAAAAATAAATTAAAGATATAATTGGTACGTAGCAAAACGTTTTGTTGTTTTGAAGAATTTATTAATTTTACTCATCGTACCGCAACGCAGCTCCCACGCACAAACATTTATTAAAAGCTGTGTCTGCATTTGTACAAATTCCAAACCGACTGCTTACGATTAAATTGAGCTTATTTTGTATCCCATTCCATTGAAAATCACACTAGTTTTTATTCCAAATGTGCTGTGTTGCGTAGAATGTTCTATAGCGGTCCGTACAAAAAATCGTAAAATACGCTTTGCAATAGCGACATTCTCTGAAAAGATGGCTGACTTCAAACGTGAAAGCCATCACACATGGCTGCCTTGGATTTTGGTAATGGTCAAAAGCAAAAGCCTCAATTTTCCGCCGATTTATTTTCACGCTTCCTTTAAAAACCAATGATCCTGAATGCTTTTTGCAGTTTGGAGGAATAAAGTGCTGCAATAATACAGTGGAGTGGATTTCTACATGAGCATCGATTTGTAATGCGGCGTGGAATTTTTACATCGCTTGAAATATTCACTGCTTCATGTAACCAATAATTCCAAAGATTCAAAAAATACTGAAAAACTTTAAATTGAAAACGCAAAATATTAAAAACATTTTGGCAAACCAGCATTTATTTTAAACAATCCGTTAAAATCTTAATCGCAAATTTTCCTACATTACCGCAGTGAAACATTAAACTTTCTCAGAACTCAACAGTTGTATCGATTTTCAACACCAGCATTTTTGCACGCATCCACTTTCTCACATAAATGTTCTACATTTTAATTTATTTTCCTCTCCGGCACAAATTCATCTTGAAACTCTTTCTCTGCACAACGTTTGTGCTCTAAATGTATAATTACATACTGTTGTGTTTAGCCAAAAGAATTTTTCGTGCATGACCAAGGCCGTCAGTCACTTTCACCTGCTCATATAATTGTAACCTGTTCTGTCCCTCATATATATTTCATGCTTATAAAGGTAATTAGATTGCTTTCGAGTCAAGTGCAGGATTTCTAAAACAAAGACATAAAACCTGCTGTTGTCGTTTTGTATGCCCACATAAATAACTAAACTCAGTGTCGGGCTTTACATAGTGCGCTCAAATAGTAGCAGGGAAAAATTGCTGCCCGGAGCTGTTTACCGTTTTTCATTTCACATTTCATCCTAGCTTCTTACTCATTTTCATTTTAATTGAACCCAAACACACCACATCACGTGTGTGCAATACCAAAACATTTATGAGTACAATTTTCAACGAAAGCCTTCAAAGTTGACAAAAAGAGTCATTGCCAAAATCAACTGAAAACACCATGCTTTTTCTCTTGCTCATACACAAAATATGCTACCTTAACTAGCTGTACAAGGAAATCGCCTTATCGTCTGTTCGGTAGGCTAGTTTATTAAATATTCGATGCCGAATGAAAGCGCATCCTAGATTCCAGACAATAAAACAAAAGGCTATAGAATAAAACTGAATCGAGAATTTTTTCAAGTTTCACATTTTTACGAAAAGCTGACAAATTTACGAAAAATTAATTTTTTCAGAAAGCGACCACCTGAGCATTTAAGTATAACTGCGACACGCATTCTAATTTCAAAACCCAATTTACTACAAAACGTACAATTTCTCCTGTGTGTATATTATACTTTCATGTTATAAGTAATCACATATTTCTTCTAAGCCTCTAAGCTCATGTTGCTCTTGGTCATCAATAATGCAGAGGTTATAAAAGCAGAGCAACAACCCAAAATAGAGTATATATTTAGGAAAAAATATTTCTATGCAGGCATTGCGTAAAAGCAGTAGAAGGCATGGCACCACACCCTACTTATCTTAGATATGATCTTTAGGTCAAAATGGGAAGCTAAATAACATATCATCGCATAAAAGAGGATATCATCAATTTATATCAACACCGGGCCATCGATTTGTATGTAATAGGAAAGCAGTAAAAGGGTGAAAATATGAAAAACGTTGAGTTTGCACCGGAATATTGTGAAAATAGAAATAGGAAGTAATAAAATGCTCGCTGGTTGAGTTACTCAATTTCTTTCCTGCTTTCAATGCGTACGGTGCTGTTTAGGATGATGATTAAGGTTGATATCCATATTATCATATTGACTAAAACGGAATAAGTTGTAAGCCGTATATTGATTTTAAAATCAGCAAAACACCTTAATCGATTTTACCTATTTACTTTGCTAACAACGTGATCCGCAAAATTGAATTTCAGAATTGTGTTAAAGCTTACTACCGAATAGATTTAGTGTGTAAAACTAATCAATTCAATCTTGGATATTTTGATAAATACAAGTATAGTGTATGACCATGTTTTCCCTGCTGATTATTTTCACATTCTGATAAAACTCATCAGATTCGTAGTGGATACCCTGTTGGTCATGTAATCAACCTGTATTTATATCCCGTTGCGATACGGAGAAGACATACTAAATAAATATAATTTTGTGTAAATACACAAGACCTTTTTCCTATTATAACTTTTTCTACTCAAATATATTTGAGTTTGACCACTGCCTACTATTATTTTCTCAGAGGTGCCCTGCTGGAACAGTGCCCAAGTTATGTATATTTTCACGGTAAGCTGAACCAATTGAGTTTTTATTCTGCATGGTTATCTGAGTAAGAGAATAATGTAAAAACTTTATTTTTATTTTTTTGGTGGTGGTCAATGCGAGTTGTGACAGGCTTAACTAGATTGTGTCAACATTGCTTAACATTTACACTAGACAAAATATACAAAAATTTCGTTCGGTTTTGGTCAAGCCTTCTGCAATAAATATTGACACAAATGTATAGTCCGGTTGATGAGAAAATAATGGAGTAAAACCCTCTATTTACATTGTCGGTTGACCGAACACACCTTTAGCCAAATAATATTTCAGTGGGAATATATTTTTGACTAGTGCTTGTTGTACCGTGGCTGATCAGCAAATATTTGAAGTACTTACTATCACGTTAATGCCGTCCACTGGATGCACGTAGATGGGCGGTCGGTAGCGAGGTACGTAGCGGAAAAACTCTTCGTTGTCCTTGTACCACTTGACAGCATAGAGGCGATCCTTGCCCAGGTCGAAAGGGCATTCCAGTTTTGCTGTTTCCTGGTACATTTTGTAGGGCGGCACAAGCACTCTGGAGAGGTGCAGTTTACCCACCACTGTGTAAAAAAGAAAAGGAGATATGTATGTTATGTAAGCTTCTAAGAAAACAAAGTTTTTGATTTGGGAAATGTTTGTTGTGGGTTGAGGTAGAGCAATATTTTGACCGGTTTGCACAGAAAAAGTTTTGGAATGATTTAGGGGGGGAAAGTCGTACATACTTTTGGGGGAAATCGTTGTTGCTTTGGTATTTGTATTGCTTTTTCTAAGTTTTTGCAATTTTTATTCAAAATCTTAGCCAAAAAAGTAAAACACAGGTTAAATGTTGCCGATTCAAAAGATGTTTTTTTAGAAGGGCGTCTAAGCTTGCCTTGGACGGACACAAAAAGAAGATTACATTTTAAACTTTTGTTTTGCTTTTGTGGCTTCTGTTGACTTTGTTTTGCACTACTTTTCCTAAAATCTCATATGACCATAGCTTAGTGGCAAATTTAGAACGGCGTTTTATGCTAAAGGAATGTGACATGTAATAGGCGGGAATACATAATATAAAGATTGCTTGTAGATTAATTAGAACAACGTTTGAAATTGTGAGTTGAAAGAATTTAAAAATATTTTTCCTTTCTTATTTTACGAACCCAATGACTCATAATCATACACCTTATCACGTTAAAAACTTACAAACAGGGTGCAAAACCGGTGATTACGAAAAATACTCTGCGCACCTTTTCGAAATTGAGTGATTATTCCAACTCCTACACAACTCCAATTAAGCTGCAAAGCTTACAAACGTTTTTCCTTGCATTTTTCCCTTTGCCTAGGCTTAAGCTTACTAAACTCCATAATAGAACCCAAATTGGGGCTTCAATGAAATAACTTAATCAACAACGTGTGCCATACCGTAAATTCCATTAACCGAGAAACTCAAAAAACCTCCTAAGGTTTGCCCACACCATAAAGAATATAATACCCCTTGGTGTTTAGCACACGCTCTTAACTGGTGATTTTTATCACCAGTAATTATCTTCAAACAAGAAGCAAACATCTATCAACTTTCCCTAACTCCGTCATGTAATCAAAACTTTTTCTTGTTCATTCACCGGAGAATACAAACTCAAAAGGAAAACTCAAGTATATAATAGTCGGGTTTCTGATATAACCTTGTTGACTTAACAGAAATGGTTGCGATCAAGTGTGGAAACAGTATGGGGCATTCCAAGAAAAAAAATTGCAAAGGGGTGGGCAACTATTACACTTTTACAAAAGCATATAAATACACTTTTTTCATTTACCTGAGCCAATAACGCAGAGAATAACTGCCAACAGCTTAACAAACTTCATTTGCTCGTTTAACTGTACAGCGCACATATTTCTTCACTGAATTACTTCACTTTGCTAAAAAAAATCTAATTAAAATTTATTACAACTTTTCCACCAAATTTTTTCACTTGAAGAAATTTTACCTACAGTCATAATAATTGTATGTTCAACATTAGAATGTAAAGTTCCGTTTTCCTGGGGCAACTTTCACCCTTTACATTCTACATGGTTTGAACATAAAGCACTCTAAAACATTTATGTCGGGGTATTCTTTTTTCAGAAGAAAGTTTTCCCAAGGAGCGTATTCTATTTCCTACTTTAAAAAAAGTCAGACGGCACTAAAGAATATTAACTATTTTCCTTCCTTTTTATTCATATTCAACTTTCTACACTTTTTTCTTGCTCTTGTTTTACCACTTGTAGTTCAAGAATAATACGAAGAAACTTCACTTAACTTTTTTTATGCTAATGCATAAAACATGCACCCATGTCTAGAACAACACGTTCATCGTACTTTCTGTGAACGAGTTACACGGCTTTCATCACAGATTAAGATTTTCTTTCAACGTATGAACTTGTATTTTGCCGCAGGATGAAAAATTTGAATGTTTTCAACTCTGCTCGAGAGTTCTTCCCGTTTTTTCCCTTCCTAAACTATAAAGAATATGATCAAGTGTTTCCAGGACACAAGTCAAAATAGCCCGGGTTCATTTATCCTCAGATTTTTGCGCTGGTAGTACATTAACTGGAGAAAGTAGGGTGCTGCGTTTTTCCTTCCTGTATCCGTTGCCACTTTGATGAATCACAAACGCCCTCTTATTTTTTTCCAAGAACTAAGCACATAAAATGCCCGTTTGAGCTTTATTAAGGGCTGGAGTCTGAAGAGAGAAACAGGAAGCTGCAAAGAAGGAAAGTGTGTGTACTTTTCTTCTCCTTCCAAAATATTTCCAGTTGAGCAACCTTATTTCCAATCTTACCTTCTTCTTAAAACATAGTAACTAAAACCCAGACTGGCTAACAACTTGAGTGTATAATATTAGCCAGAAATGTTGACTCAGGAAACTCTGCCTTTAAAGAAAACAGACTTTACACTTATAATCTAAAGTCGAACAAAAACAAAGTGAAGAACACGTATTTAAAAGCCTTTATGATTTTCTTTCTTGTTGTTAGCAACTTTCAAATTTTTAAATAACGTCTAGTGTGTCGTATTCAAAGTCCGATTCTACGCACAGCTTCTCTGGAACACTTAGTATTCACCGTAGCTTCACTTTATGCAGGGGTAGGTTTTTCTTGATGCTTTGTTCACATCTAATTTCATTTCACAGTTTGCACATCAATTTTAACAAGGAAAAGTGTAGGTACTGGGTTGAAAGAGATAGGGATCAGAAAGCATAATCTTTAATGCACACACACAGAAACACAGACACAAGTTTTTTAGAGTTCCATTACTCAAGAATGAGAGAAGGTTGAAGATTGGTGAAGAAATTAGTGAAGTAGAAACTAGAAACTACACTAGAGTAACCAACACCAAAAAGAAGATAATTTTTAATTTTGTAGAGGAAGAAAATCTCTGTTTGAAGAAGAAAGTAGAGAATATTTTCTTTTTTGTAGAGAAACAGCAACAGTTTTGAAGAATTTCAAACTTAAAGCAAGTAAATGTTTTATTTAGGAACAATCTGTGAAACGGGAAACATCGCACAATTCAAAATCTCACATTACCCACGTAAATATTTTGTCTAAGAAAAATGCCGTTTTTGGATTTCCCTCCAGTTTTTTCCATTTAGTAGCTACAAAACGCTCAATTATATTTTTTATCCGGATTAAAAATATTGCAAAACTTAACTTTTAAGAGAAAAAAAGCGTTTTTTCCACTTTCACTGAATTTGCACTGCAAAAAACATCCCAATTGGGGTAGTTTTTCTTTGCACTTTTTTCGCAACCCACAAAAAAATTCTGCAGCGTTTTCCTCCTTATTTGATGTTCACTCAACGAACTGCAGACTGGCACTGAAAGCCCCATCCACCAACCTGCTCCACTTATACTACTCGACTCGAGCTACAAAACACGTAACCACGCACGCACTCTTGAAAGCAGAGAAAGGTAGAGCTTCAGACCGCCCCACTCAATGCTACAGAATATCTAGAGCACAGCAGGCTTTACTTTTCTACAGTAAGCCAAAATGTTGTGCTTTCACTACAACGAGAAAAACGGGAGAGAAATTGTTCCAAATTCCCCCAAAAACGTAATCAATAGAGAAGCTCCTCTACGTAACTGAATATGTTTTGTTGAAAGGGGAAACGTATAAAATGCTTTTGTTTCCCTTTCTGTTTGATGCACTACACTACATGTCTAAAATATATGGTGCTTTTAATGCACACTCATTTTCATTCCGTTAATTTAGTCTCGGTGTAATAACAAAAAATGTCAAAAGTGCTGCATCATTTTCATTATTCATTTTTGTAGAGCACACGCATATCATTCCAGACTGTTCAATGAAACCGAAACAAGCTCTCTTATTTAAAATTAAAAAATATTTATCACTATCACGTCGCATAAAAAATTTCGTTAACATTTTTTTGTGCTAAGTACAAACTTGTTAATCTTTACATTTCTAAACTACGACCTTGCCCTAAACCAAACTGTACATTAGTAAAAGTGCTCTTTTCTTTAAAAAAAAAAGTGAACCATAATGCATAACATTTTTCAAACTATATTCTCCCCTGCACTAACCCCGAATCAGAAAAATGTATCTACTGTCAATTTCTTCCCCCTCCAGTCTTGTCTGTGTCACTTTGACACTTTTTTGCTGCACTTGTCACGCTACCAACTACTCAATCCTGTCCATGTTCTTCAAAAATATACTTTTCCTTCGTTTTTTATCCCATTTATCACTCACCAAATAACATTGAAAATGCCCTGTTGTTTTCTCTCTATTGGTTTACTTGTTTGTTGTTCATAGTGTCCACTACTTAAGTATTCCGATTTGAACACCACTTCAAAAAACTTTTTTCTGTTTTTATACACACGTACATTCGAATTTCGAAAACTGGAACTTACAAATTTAAATTGAAAACCGAACACGTCAACACAAATTAATAGAATTTTTTTATAATTCCAGTAAAAATTCCTTGAAATCTAAATACGCCGTTTGACAATTCCTCAACAACCCAAAAGTCAAAATTTCGAAAGATTACCGCTGTAGAGCATAACCCGTTTTCCAAACCAGATAAACTGAAACTATTTATTTCTTTTCAACAAAACCCTCCAAAGACAACTACCAGATAACCCAAAAATATATATGAGCACGTTTAATCCCTTATAATCCCACCTACCATAACAATGTTTTCTGTCCCCCATCTCGTTAAACCTAATGGTGATAGAATAAGTTGCAGTAATTGCGTCACTGATCTTGCTTCTTTGGGCCAGCCCCAAAAAAAGGCTGTGTCTCCATTAAAAGTTATCGGTTTAGATCTATCTTCGTGTCTCTTCACCCTTTTTGCTGTTGACGTTACCTATCCTTCTTTCTATGGTAAGACATTAGCTTTAGATATCTGTTATTCTGTAACATGTCTTCTTTTTTCGTTTCTTGTACTAAATAAATGTACTAACTGTGAAATGATATTAGATCCTGGCGAAAGAAGGGAGAACGGACTATCATCAAAAACCCTCTTTTACTCTAGAAAGCGGATTGCATACATGCAAGGATTTATAAAAAATGTGAACTGACGTTTTTAAGCCAAGTGTGTACCTTTGATACAATTTAGCTATGTCTTCATCTCTCAGCTTTAAAAATGAATCTTCTCATTTCAGCCTGGCTTTCTTCTGAAATGGTGGTAGTAGTAGCTGCTCCAATGTCAATATTAGCTGGATAGTGTGCGCACATACTCTGATCCCTTAAGTGTCTGTTCTTAATCTCCAGAAACTCATTCCGACTGCACCTCTTTAGAAGAAAGGATTAGAAATAAGAAGGATCTCAAGTGGAAATCTTGTAATGGTTTACCTGTGCAGCTTGAGTAAAAGTTTGTAAGTAAAAATATACAGTTTAGTGCAAACTTAATAAACTTAATAATACTGAAGCTCAACTTAAACTTATAGAAAAGAAGAAAACCCCTTTTTTCTTGGACAAAAACTGGGCTAGAAGAAATACTAGGTTTTTACGTTAACACGCAAACTAAGCAAACGTTCAAAAAAAGTTTGCAGTTTTGCCCTATATCAATTTGAACCAACATTGGCGTATTTGTTGTGCAGAAATTTTTAAACCACAAAATTGTCTAAAAACGTATTCAAAAGTGTTCCACATTCTTTTTTGTAAATGTACTTCATATTATTTGTTTTTTGCCTAATGCATAGATACTGGTTGCCAATTCGCGTGCATCCACTTAATGTAATTTGCGTTATTGCAGGTTTCTAGTTTACTCACATTGTTCCGTAAAAAAATTTGCCCTTCGTTGTTACGTAAACTTTCTATGTTCGCTAGTTCATTTCCCCGGAAATGCAAATACGCCAACATTATTCTAGCTGTCAGATTGACCAAAGAAAATACTCACCATTTCCAAAATATATATACTTAGGAAATGTTAACATTCTCTTGAATAATTTCTCAAGCTTTGGTAAATATTGGCATAAAAGCCGAAAATGACCTTTAGTCATCGGAAAGCTTTTACGGTTTCCTTCTTTTATCCGGAAGTTTGATCAGATCAAGATTTTGAAAAGTAGGCATTCAAACCTATCACACATTCAGTGTGTATGCCATAATCCTCAAAATATACTCGTTCCGCATATTTTTAGCTTATCAGTTATTCCAAATTACTACACATTATTGTGTATGCCTACTAGAAAGTAGTAAAAGCATTTTTTTCTTTAGTGCAGTTTTCTTGAATGTGTATTTATCTTTATTGGAAAAACTTCTTTTGCAACACTGGCTTCGTTCATTGGAATACGCTATACCGCAATATAAATATTAGCCCCACGTTTGTCTGCAATATCCACTTCCTTATCATCAGAGAGAGCGGGACAGATATTGATTACCGCTTTGGCGTGTTAAAAAATGTGATATACAGGAGAATTGCTGGTTGGGTTTGATGATGGATTTTTTAGAAGAAAGAGAGTAAAACGACGTTTTCGTGTAGGTGGCTTACCTAGACAGTAGGGGAAATAATGCATAAATATGAATTGATAGTGGCATTATCTGAATAAGCACTAAAGAAAGGAAGAAATGTAAAATAAAAATGTAAATATATTAGCTGTATTTTAAGTTTATGTTTATTATGCGACAGAGTGTCAGGGTTTTTGTAGACCGGTGAAATGCATGGAAACTGATAATAGGAATGGGGATCATGCACAAAGAGATAGTGAAAGTAAAATGTAGATATTTATAGTGTGCTATTATGGGAATGGAATTTTAGAAGAGGAAATTATATAGTGGAATTATACTTATACGCATTTTTACGACCTTCAAGAACGTCCAACTACCTCTTTTGTGACCTAATGTAAATATTCTGTACGATAAGTATTCGTAGAATCTTTTACGTCGTCCAAACAATAGAAAATATTTTTCTAAATGTCCATGACTATTTTCTAAAACATTATGTTAGTAAAAAGGCATTGTCGACCAAACTATGCTGTTTCTTTCAGTTTTTCTTCAAAATAATTAGGGTATGGCACTTTCACATATTTGTTTGACAAAGTTATATCTTTTTCGCTCAGTACAAAATGTAAATCTGACCTAATGTACTCTGGAACTACGTATTTAGGATGCACAGCATTTTGGAATGCATGCAGTAAATATTAGTGACTAACATTTTATTTAAACATTTTTATTTGTAAATTAAAATAAATTCCCATGAACTACAAGCAGGCGACAGACCTAGCGTTGGAAAATATTCCGATCTACGTAGTAGGTAAACATCACAGCAGCAATTTAAAAACTTGTGGCGTTTCCATGACACAAAAGTTAAAATTTATCCGCCGAAAATCATCAATTTCATAATTATAATATATTGTATCACTAACTACTACTAAAAATATAAATCAAGAAATAACGGTGAACACATTAAATGTTTTCAAACACAAAGTTCTACCGTGTACAACAAGACTGCTTCCTCAACAAGAAAATAAAATATAGAAATGTTCCCCTACAATTGTTCTAGTTATTTTACCAGAGAAATATACAACAGGCCACAAACACCATTTCATTTTTACTGTTTTCTTCACTGTAGCAAATTTCCCCTGGCACGTCTCTCCTCAATAAAACCCAAGTAAATTTTTAAAAAACAACAAAAAATGCGTTCGTATTCTTGCGTCCGTCTTATCAGATTAGAAGGCACGAACTACTATAAAAAAGTCCAGTAAAATCAAGCGCAAGTAATAAAAATGTCCGTTGTAAAATCTTCCGATTAGATTATACACAGCCGAGAGTGTTATTTCAAGCGGATACATGAAAAACTTTGTTTCCGCAACAAGTGCATTTTTTCAGAAAAATGAAGTACTGTTGGAAGCTCTGCACTGTTTTTCGCTACGCTGCACGCTTCCTTTCTCTAATTTTTAATTTATTACTTTAGGGATTTACAGCAACAAAGCGTGTGTAGAGCTGAAAACAATAAAAAGGACGTAAACTGATTAACTCACTTTTGAGATGACGATAGTTCTTCTTCTGACTCTCTTCAAATTTTAAAATATTCAATAAAATTTTGTATAGACACACGACACGATGGACTAAAAATAGAATGTCTTGCTGTACCACATCACTACTCTCAAGTCAATTCTGTTTTAGCACATTTACATTCTAACATCCGCAATTCAAAAAATAAGAAACCTTGTCAAAATATTTGTCTCTGTAGAGTCATGCGGCGTTTGCAATAAAATAAACCTGCCAAGATTTCTTGTAAGCTTGGGAGTAAAATGACCACAAGTTCTGTTTCCACATAAAATGTTCACAGAAAAGAGGTTTTTTACAACTAAGCATAAAACCAGTTGTTTGAAAGACTCTATTCAACGTTTTTATAATTGAGAATGAAAGTGGATACCTTCTGTTTTATGAGGCAAATGTAAAAGAAAGCAAATTGAGCCCCAAGCATATTCACTCGAAAGCTTTAAATTTTTTTAGTTGTTTCAGCTTTATTGTGCCAACGTATAATTTTCGTGTAAGTTTTAGGACAGCCAGCGTTTTAATAGCAAAACATATTCGTTGGCGTTCATTTCATCCCAAAAATATATATTGGCTACGTGCACAACCCAAAATATCAAATAGTCAATATTTTCAGTTTTTAGCTTTGGGCTTTAGCCCGACATCGATATCCTTCCTGAATGCGCTATGATTTTCCCATTTGCATGAAAAATGGCCCACTGTAGATAATCATATTGCCCTAGGCCACCAATAGATTTTCACTTTATTTTCGGAATCCCGTCTCCTGAGGACATTTATTGAGCCCATAACCTTTCATCATGCTGCCTATATTGTCAGTTGATTCGCCCATTTTAACCCGAGATATCAATAGGAAGCAGGTGTTCCATAAAATAGCTCATTTCCCAACTGAACAAATGCCAGTGTTTTTTACGTGATATTGAAAAGGTGAAAAAATGTATCAATTTGTATGCTAACTGCTTTGCTGAAATGTCATTATAAAGTTTTTTATTGTTCTGAAAAAATTGAAATATTCATTTTTCAATTCGGTATTTAGATTGAACATGAAATTAAACAAATCTAACTTGAAAATTATTGCAAAGACAGAAAACGTCTCGGCAACAGAGCCTAAGCTACAAGGGTCGTAGAGGGAAGCCCTTGCCCGGGCCGGGCCCTTCCTAGCCGGCGACGGGGCCGGGATTTTGTTTCCGGTTACCGGGTATCTACTGCTCAATATAAAAGCACAACGACAAACCGGTGGTATAAGCTAGGTTTTCAAGTAACTACAACTCCGTTTGAATCTCTGTACAGTAAGATGGGACCATGTTAGCAATATAAACTTACGTATGCATTTGACATAGCTCACAAAATTGTAAATCACTGTCCGTCTCATTCAGGTAATTTAATGTTCATTTTTGCATTCGTTACTAAACTCAGCTTAAATTTAAGCTTTTAAATTAAAAAAACAGATTCTTTAATTGTAGCTATCTGCCTGATAGAAAACTGACTTGTGAAATAAACAGGAGGTTTGTTCCAGATACTTTAGTTGGCATTGTCGATAGCAATAGCAAAAATTGATGAAAGTGAAATATCTTTCTAAAAAAGGAAAAAAATCTGACATGAAAGTTATAGTACTGCAGGAGCAGGATTGAACGGGCAAGGTTCAAGTTAAGGTGCGAGACAACTTAACTCTTTTTGGTTGGAAATTGGAATTGGATTATATTCGGCTGAAAGACAATTTTCGAGAATTGGTGGGCTGGTGCGTGATCATGAGAGGAGGTGAGAGTGAGAGAGACGAGCAAAAGGAGTAGAGATTCATCATTTGTCACTCCATTATTATTGTTATTGAGTAGTTTTCGTGGAAAGTGGGAACGTGGCTGCTGTTGAATAGAGATGCAGAGGTTTTTCAGTCAGTCAGGCCTTTGTGGCGTTGCCATAAGGAGAGAGAATCTTGGTAGTTCTTAAAAACAGTTTTTCTTAAACTCCTTTTGTTTTAAATTTTGATCTATTTAACAGTTTTCAGGAAAAACACGGGGACAGACTTAGAGGACAGGACAAACTTGGCAGAATGTCGCTGTTGGACGTGGACAGCGGAGGAGTTTGAATTCAAGGGAATGGATACCACCACCACGTGGATTGCATTATTGCATATTATGGAAACAGAAAAAGTTTGCATGGCTAAGTAGTAGCGCCGCAGGTGAAAGTACTATAATAAGGACGGCTTTTTAAATACATCGTTTGATAGAAGTTGAGAGTCATGGATCATCATGTAAGACCGATCTGGCCCTCATCAGAGTCACAACGATCGGCATGTAAATTGGCTCAATAAAAGTAATCTAAATTACCCAGAAATATAAGAACTATATTATTTCCTTATTCGTAAATGGTAGAGATGGCGACTTGCACGCCAACCAGACAAAGGGCTTAGTCATCCACCCACAAAAAAATTAATACGTTTGTTAATATTGGAACTATTTCAATTATACCAAAGTTTTGCCCGGGCCGGGCCTTTTGTAGCTTAGGTACTGCTCGGCAATCATTTTGCAGTTGTAAGAAAATAGATACTTTCTAAACATTATCATGGCGCAGAAGCACTTAATCAAGAACGAAGAAGCTGCAAGTTTGCAACTGTTCATACATGAACATACATTTTGTAATATAGTCACTTGGCTTAAAAATAGTTGTTTTATATGCTTTATACTTGACTTGGTTTCTTTTCATATAAGAAATCATTGTGTTAAAATAACTGACTCAAAAGTTTGTATCCTGCGAACATTTGTGTGTGTATTATGATAATCTGTACTTATGAGACATTGTTCATTCAACCCAAGAGGTATTTTTTACATTCATTTTTTGTTGAAATGGAATAGAAGATTCCAGAAAGACTCTCAGAAAGTCGACGTGGTCTTGTCCGCACAATCTCTCTTTTTACTTCACTTCTCACCCAAAAGTCTCTCCGGTAGCATCGTCTTTTTATTGCTCCTAAATAAATTCCTTTCTTCTTGTAATTTGACCACAACCTAGCCTTGTGTAAATTGTGCATTTTAATTAGCCACCTCCAGGTGGATTGCATACCGCCGTGAGAAGTCACCCATCAGGCCTAAACATTTACTTTAGCAGCAAGTGCACTCCTAATTAAATCAGGCATAGAAAGCTCATTTTTTGCCTATTTTCTCTCGTTACAACTAACTACCTCATCTTTATTTCACCGCATCACATTCATCATTCCACCACCTTCCTATTACATCCACAAATTAATTAGGATTCTTCAGTTGCCGACAACCCCGGTGCGTCCGCACCCTTCAGCAACAAAGTATGAAATAAAATGCTAGATATATTTTATCTGTTGACTTGCATAGACTTAAGACATGGATTTGTACTTTACAGAGGCGTGGAATTAAAGCAATAATATTTTTCAAAGAAGATTGTTCAATGTCAGTGATTGTTTGCTGTAGTGTGCAGTACCTAAGCTACAAAAGGCCCGGCCCGGGCAAAACTTTGGTATAATTGAAATAGTTCCAATATTAACAAACGTATTAATTTTTTTGTGGGTGGATGACTAAGCCCTTTGTCTGGTTGGCGTGCAAGTCGCCATCTCTACCATTTACGAATAAGGAAATAATATAGTTCTTATATTTCTGGGTAATTTAGATTACTTTTATTGAGCCAATTTACATGCCGATCGTTGTGACTCTGATGAGGGCCAGATCGGTCTTACATGATGATCCATGACTCTCAACTTCTATCAAACGATGTATTTAAAAAGCCGTCCTTATTATAGTACTTTCACCTGCGGCGCTACTACTTAGCCATGCAAACTTTTTCTGTTTCCATAATATGCAATAATGCAATCCACGTGGTGGTGGTATCCATTCCCTTGAATTCAAACTCCTCCGCTGTCCACGTCCAACAGCGACATTCTGCCAAGTTTGTCCTGTCCTCTAAGTCTGTCCCCGTGTTTTTCCTGAAAACTGTTAAATAGATCAAAATTTAAAACAAAAGGAGTTTAAGAAAAACTGTTTTTAAGAACTACCAAGATTCTCTCTCCTTATGGCAACGCCACAAAGGCCTGACTGACTGAAAAACCTCTGCATCTCTATTCAACAGCAGCCACGTTCCCACTTTCCACGAAAACTACTCAATAACAATAATAATGGAGTGACAAATGATGAATCTCTACTCCTTTTGCTCGTCTCTCTCACTCTCACCTCCTCTCATGATCACGCACCAGCCCACCAATTCTCGAAAATTGTCTTTCAGCCGAATATAATCCAATTCCAATTTCCAACCAAAAAGAGTTAAGTTGTCTCGCACCTTAACTTGAACCTTGCCCGTTCAATCCTGCTCCTGCAGTACTATAACTTTCATGTCAGATTTTTTTCCTTTTTTAGAAAGATATTTCACTTTCATCAATTTTTGCTATTGCTATCGACAATGCCAACTAAAGTATCTGGAACAAACCTCCTGTTTATTTCACAAGTCAGTTTTCTATCAGGCAGATAGCTACAATTAAAGAATCTGTTTTTTTAATTTAAAAGCTTAAATTTAAGCTGAGTTTAGTAACGAATGCAAAAATGAACATTAAATTACCTGAATGAGACGGACAGTGATTTACAATTTTGTGAGCTATGTCAAATGCATACGTAAGTTTATATTGCTAACATGGTCCCATCTTACTGTACAGAGATTCAAACGGAGTTGTAGTTACTTGAAAACCTAGCTTATACCACCGGTTTGTCGTTGTGCTTTTATATTGAGCAGTAGATACCCGGTAACCGGAAACAAAATCCCGGCCCCGTCGCCGGCTAGGAAGGGCCCGGCCCGGGCAAGGGCTTCCCTCTACGACCCTTGTAGCTTAGGCTCTGGTAGTGTGAAGTTTTTCTCTCGATTCAGTGGACGTTACCTAAACGCTCCACCAGGTAATGTTGCATGACCAAAGATACTCAATCAAGTTTACTTTCATAGAAACCAGTTTCTGATTCTTGGAACTATTCCGTACACTCAAAATGGTTTTTGCGCACCCTTGTTTTCCTCAGATGAAATAGCAATTTTTCTTAAACCCAGCAACCACCCAGTGCAATGTTTCAGCTCATTTAGTTTTTAGTTTGCGGTATAATGTATAATCCACTGACTTCATTTTTGATTGCATGCAATAAATTTGCAGGATTTTGTTGATCATTGTAACTTAATCTAGGAGATGACAGAAATGGACCGAGGAAGGGCTGCTCAGAGAAAAGCTGAGAGGCAATTAATCAAGGCAGTTCAGTAAGCAAAGCTATTATTGGTAATAGCTTTCACCCTCATTTGCTCAGTGGAGTAGGAAAGCTCTTAAGAAAAATTGAGACACGCTGGGTGTTTATGTAGACACGGGGACCTTGACTGATATTCGACTTGGGATTGGGAATATTTAAATTTCGGCAACTATTTTCATGTTTCACAGTTGACACTTGAATTTTTATTAAATTATTGTTTCCCTAAAAACGTGATTTTTGATTCGTTAATTTTCCGCTTACTTTATTTTGTTATACATAGGATATTAAATTAAATAGTAGATAAAAAAGACCGTTGGAAATAGATGATTAAAATCAAGGAAGTTCTGTATGAATATCGCTTCTTTGAAGGTTCGTTGGAACCATCTACTTTCGTAACAAAGAAGGACTGTGCAGTCAATATTAAAATTATGGTTGTTGTTCATATCCTTGTGTTCAGCCAGAGCAGATTGAGCAGTGCGATTATTTCTTAAATCAGCAGCATGTTCCCCTTTCCTTCTGTCAACGTCCTTACTTTCTCCAATGTATACCATACCGCAGTCACAAGGAATTTCATAAACTTCTGCTAGCATCCTGGGTGCAGAATCCTTGAAGTTATTTAAACTCCTGCTTAGTTTGAAACCGGTGAAAAAACCTAGATCCCTGTTCAGGTGCCTAGCCTAGATCCCGGCGATTTGATATGTGACTATTCCAATGTAAGTTATTGCTACCCATTTTCGATCTTCGGTAGGATCTTTTGTTGAATTATGTGACTGTCGATCGATGATTGTTGTCATCCTTTTATGAACAATGTTGCGTGGGTATCCGTTTGAAACGAGAACAGATTCTACAAAGTCTAGTTCACTTTGCAATGAATCCTCATCACAGATCCGCAATGCCCTAACTGTCTGTGAGTCAATCACGCTAACCTTTTGGCTTCTATGGTGGTGGGAAGTCCAATCCAAATATCGATTCGTATGAGTTGGCTTTCTATAAACTTTCCTTCCTAATGAACCATTTGGTTTCCGTGTTATTGTAACATCCAGGAAATTTATGCTATTCTCTGATTCTAACTCCATTGTAAAATTGATATCAGTATGGAAATTATTTAAGGTTGATAAGATTTCATTTTCTTTCCTTTTTCTGACAATCACAAAAACGTCGCCTACACTTCTGAGCCAGATTTTGAGGTTCGGTATTGAGGGTAAGAGTTGATTTTCCATGTTCTGGAGATAGATCTCGGCAAGTATTGGTGATAAAGGACTACCCATAGGTGTACATTTGGTCTGCCTGTAGAATTTTCATCTCCATGTTATGAAATTTTCGGATACCAAATTTAATAGAGTGGAAACATCTCCCAAAGTAAGATTATCTGCACAAGAGGTCCATTCAGTATTGCGTTGTAAAAGGTCTAGTGCAATTTTGATGGATGCATCCACAGGAACGTTAGTGAACAGAGACACCACGTCATAGGATACTAATGTTTCCATTTGTCCTACAATTAGATCCTTGATTTTGTCCACAAATTCGTATGAGTTTTTCAACCTACTCTCGTGATCGGAAATTATGAATTTCAGAATGGCCTTAAGAAATATGCTAAGGTAGTATCCAGGAGTGTACCGATAATCCACAATTGGTCGCATGGGCATTCCATTCCATTCCAGGCTTGTGGATTTTGGGTAATCCGTATAGAATGGGACATTTCTTTGAATCAGGTCTAATAAAACTGTACGTGTGTTTTTCTAGTTGAATGTATGTATGTATGTATGTAATTTGGGAAGCAACAAGACATCTTTAGTCACTGCCGCAGCCGCTTAACCTTTAATTAGGTTTTTGCAGTCTCTCCCATGCCTTACATTGGAAGGTTTACTTTATGGCCTACCTGCCCTCCGCACGGCTCTGGCCGGGTCTATTGACCTTTTGAGCCGACCAGTGCTTTTGATAAATTGCAAAAGACTGGCTGGAGTGGCACGTCGAATGGCGTCAGCAGTGAGGGTTTGACCCTCCAGCACGTCGCAACGTAACTCAACAAACCTATCACAACTACCAAGGAAGTGTAGGCTAGTCTCATCATCCATCCCACAGCTAGGACAGACTTTAGTCTCCGCCACCCCCATTTTATGGAGGTGACTCCTCAGCACCGAATGTCCAGTAATGATCTGAACAAACGATCTCAATGCATCACGTGGAAGCGACCCACAGCACGCGATGGCAAGTCAATTAACATTTTTGTTTCTTTGCAGTCATCCCTGCTGCGCCATTGTAGTGAGTGTTGTCCATCACCCCATTCTCTGACTACACTCTTAACCACGTTAAGCGCTACAGGAACGATCGGCTCGGGACCGATAATAGGCATTTCAGTTGCATCTTTAGCCAATGCATCAACCGCCTCGTTCCCATCAAACCCGCAGTGGGCAGGTATCCACGTAAGGGACACTTCATGTCTCTGTGCCAATTGGCGGAGACATTCAAAGCATTCCCCCACAATTGAAGTCATGTGCCACCAACTCTTAAGAGCCTCGATGGCACTACGACTGTCGGAGTAAATATGAATGCTCCTTCTGTCATTAAGACGGGAGCATAGTACCCTTGCCAAGTTCAAAATGGCAAGAACTTCAGCTTGAAAGACTGTGGTGCTTGCACCCAACGGTATAAGCTCCTGTACAGTCTCCCCATCATATGATGCTGTGAATGCAGCACCAGTTTTTTCATGGAATCTAGAGCCGTCCGTATAGCACACCACAGACTGCGGAGGGTGTTTTGGTTCACCTCTCTTCTTCCACGAGTCACGGGACGGAACAGTTATTTTAAAACCACCTTCTACAAGTGGTCTACTGTTCCGCAAGTCGCATGGCCATTCCAAGATAGGAATACGCTTCCAGACTTTATTACAAGCCACAGAATGGGTCTCCCGTTTTAGAACGCGGTTCAATACCTTTCCAGGTTTTATTGTGATGCAACCTATGCATCGTCCGTACAGCCATTTCATTGGCATGTACATCAATTGGTTTTAGATCGAGCAAACATTCCAACGCAGCGGTTGGAGTTGTTCGCATGCATCCCGTGATGAGTGTCATTGCCTGGCGTTGAAGCCTGGCAATTGTCATCACGTTCTGTTTGGCTTTCATTGCAGGGAGCCATACCACAATCCCGTAGAATGTGGCTGGTCGAATGATAGCCGTATAAATCCATTTCATTACCCAAGGTTTCAAACCCCAGGTCCTTGCGACTGTGCTACTCTCCTACATTGTGCTAAGGCCACTTGCATACGAGTGGCCCGGTTTAAAAGGTGAGGTCGCCACATTAACTTACTGTCCAAGTGGACACCTAAGTATCGTACCTTATTTTTAAAGGGTATCGGCTGACCATTGAAGGTCAGATTTGGTAAACACTCCAACTTAATCCGGTTCGTGAACACGACTGCTTCCGATTTACTCGCGTTAACCGAAAGGCCTACTTTCACACACCAAGAGTGGACGTGCTGTAAGGTTGTTTGCATAATGCTTTGCACTGTAGCAAGGCATATGCCTGGTTGTAGTAGAGCAATGTCATCAGCAAAGCCCTGCGAGTGCGTAGCAGTAGACTTATCTTTGAGCTCACACAAGAGCTCATCCACCACACAGTCCCAGAGAAAAGGAGACAACACTCCACCTTGCGGACACCCGGCTGCTACAGTAATCTTACTGCGGCTGCCAGATAATTCGGAAACTGCGGTTCTGCTCCGCAGCATATTATCAATCCACCTCACGTATATAGGGGGGATTGACTGTCTTTCTAGGGAGCTCTTGACAACTTTAAAGGGTGCCCTGTTAAAGGCTCCTTCGATGTCAAGAAATACACCAAGAGCTATCCCTTTGCACTGCATTGATTTCTCAATGCGTGTAACTAATTCATGCAGTGCCGCTTCAGTTGAAACGCCCCGCAAATAGGCAAATTGCCCATTTCTTTTAAGTCTAGCTATCAGGTCTGCAGTTTTAACCTGCCAGTCGACCAATCTCTCTAGCGTTTTTAGAAAGAAAGACGTCAGAGAAATTGGGCGCCATGATGATGTCTTCTGATAGCTGGTTTTGGTAAGAACACAACCCTTGCGGCACGCCAGGGGCTCGGCACATAACCAAACTCCAAGCACGCCACATATATGGGCTGCATTATTCTTACCAATCTATCCCCAGCGGCCGTCAAGAGGGCCGGGAATATATCATCTGGCCCAGGAGCCTTGTATGAACTGAAGGACGCAAAGGCGGACCTCACCTTGAAGGGTGTAACCGCCTCAGGGGGCAGTCTCATTCTTAATTGGGAGGGGCCTTCATCTGGAACTCCAGTATTTGCCACTGAAAAATGCTTCCTAAGAAGCAGTTCCAGTGTTTCCTTGGCAGTCTTTGTATAACTGCCATCATCTTTCTCAAGACTACCCAACTTCATAGTAGGGTCTGTCTTAAGTAACTTGTAGAGACGACTTGCTTCCGGCATTTCTTCGATGCCCGAGCAGAACGCCTTCCATGCAGTGTACTTTGCTTTCCGAACACCATGTCCAAAGGTTTTGCGGGCAGCCTTGTACTCTTCCCAATGCTCGGGAAGTCCTGAAGCTACTGCCTGGCGATGAAGCCGGCGAGCTTCTTTTCTGAGCTGTTGTAGCTCTTCATTCCACCAGGGATTCACCTTTACGCCTGGCTTAACCTTTTTTGGAGGACAGCTTGCGTAAAAGGAGTTCTGAATAGCTCTGGTAACATCTTTTGCTCTTTCCTCAAGCATGCTAACCGAAGTTATCTCACTTGTGGGAATAGTTTCCAAAAGATTATCTACCGTCTCCCGGTACTTGACGAAGTCAGTTCTTTTCCGATTTCGAATGAGAACTGGAGGGCCAAGTTGTACACCAAGGTAGAAGGTAATCATTCGGTGGTCAGAGAACGAATCTTCTTCGTCTACTTGCCACCGATGTATGGAACAAAAGGCATTCGATGTGGCAAATGTCACATCAAGAACCTCTTTGCGTGCTACAGTAACAAACGTTGGCTTGTGGCCTTGATTTATTACATGAAGATCAGTTGAGGCAAGATAATCTACAAGATCTTCACCTCTTTTATTACAATCCGTACTACCCCATAGCGAGTGGTGAGAGTTAACGTCACCACCAACAACAAGTTTCCGTTTTGTTTGTTCACAGAATTCCACCAGTTTGCGAAACTCTGCGCTTGGATGTATGGTGGAGTCATGCGGCATATAAACCGAAGCTACCACCCATTCATCGTGTTTGAATCTAATTGAGGCCACAGCTAAATCCCTAGTACAGAATTCTGTCAGTGGCCACGCAGTCAGATTCTTAGAGACCAACAGCGAGGCCCTTGGGGGACTATCTTTAGCCCTTACCTTACCTAAGGTAAGGTAAGGGCAACAAAAACAATATGAAGAACATTTTACATGCTCGCATTTTACACAATGGTAACAGGTGTACTCCACCAAAGAAAATTGATTAAAAGTAGTAGCTGCTGGCAATAACCCGCTAGTTCACTTATTTTCATTTACTGTAATTAATCTAATGACCAAGTTCCATTTCATTAGTGCTTACTTAATTAGAGTCAAGTTTCTAATTTCAATGACACTTGAGCCCTACAAAAGAGGTAAAAAGTTACACTATATTAAAAATCATGTTTAAAAAAATTGACGTTTTCTTTCAAGATGCATTCAAGATAATATAAACTATTTCTTAAGCTTACCACACCCAAAAAATGCATTAATTGAAAGAAGCTTAATTTCTTAACCTGAAAGCAATTTGCGAAAATATATATTTTTCATTATTGCGTTAATATTTTGTTTGAAATATTTTTAGCCTAATATTTGCACTCTCATTATTTTTCACCTTGAAAACTTTTTACTCAAAGCCCTTAGATGATCTATGTCAGTTTCACTTTTTTTGTGGATGCACGCGTGTAAATTGCCAAACAGTCAAGCAGACAATTTTTTCACCTGTCCCACCTTGCTTTTTTAACACGAAGTAAGTGACAAGTTTGTTCTTCCACTTCCAGCTTACGACAGTCACGCTTCTTTTGCTACAAAAGGACAAAATGTAAACAGACACAAAACAACAAAAAAGCATAGTTGAATTTATAGAGGAACAACAAACAAGACAAAAAATGAAAAGCTTTCTCTGCCTCAGCTTTACCACTGTCCCGTTATTACAGTGACAATACAGCTATTTGAAAAATCTGCACAGTATTTTTCTTATGGTACCCATTGTTATTACGTACTCTCTTTATTTTCCTTTGTGAACATTGCGTGTAGCGTTGCTGCTGCGAATAAGGTTAGTTAAGTGGCAAGGCGTGGAACATCAAACATCAGAGCAAAGAAAGAAAAAGGTAGCTAATATTGCATACAGTGGAGTAAGTATGGGAAAGCAGCAGAGTAGAAAACCGTCATCAGTCAAGTGTCAAATTTGTAAGCATTTCTGGAAATGGAATTGGAGAAGAAACTGAATGAATGTTTGAGCAGAATTGTGAATAAGCCAGTAGCGTGTTTGACTTGTGTCAATTTTGCTTGAAATATTTGGCTTTTCAGGGTTTAATGAGGTTAGCGAAAAAATTAGTTTTGCGTGGTAGATTGCTTAGAAAATGTGTTTGAAGGAAAGTGAGTATTGCTAGTTATTGTTGACAAATTGTATTTAAACACATGAGAATTTAGTGAACAACCAGTTGTAAGAAACCCATTAAGAATTTTATTGCGACTAGTTAGCCAGCGCTTTTCTGCATAACTATTATGTTGACGCACCAAGTTTTCTGGTTTCGATGATACCGCTTATCAGAATTACAAAACCACGAGAACGAGAAAGTCACTTGATCAATGAAGAGGTTTTATACATTTTGCAATGAACGTTAATATATTTCAAAGATATTTCAGCACATCTGCATGCTGCAGCACATTTTAAGAGGATTTTCTTTTTAAGTGATTGTGATGCCACTTTTTGGTTTTATTAGTCAATACAAAAATGCAAGTCAGCATTTCAAAAAAAAGGACTAAATTTTTCCCAACTGTGGTATGTATGTAATGAATGGCAGTACAAAAGGAAGATAGGCAGCAGAACAAAATATTTCAAATTATATTCAAATGTTTTTTGAAGATAGTAAGCACACCTTTTGATTTATTGTTCAAATCAGCATGAAACTTTCACTAAAGTGAATCTTTTAGCTTGCTTTATCTTTATAGATTCAACACTTGACCAATTCTTTGGATTAAGTGTCACGTATCAAGTACTCACTGCACCGCTATTAATAAAAGCTAAGGATATTTGAACAATACTTCAGATTTTTCTTCTCGTGAAACTTGAATAAGATGTTTGCTATTGACCAGGATAATTTGGAAAGAACTACAATTACACGGCAAAAATAGAAAAGGAAAGGAAAAACTAATGTTTTCCCCTATCGTTATTTAAATGTATGATAAATACCATTAAACCTGACTGAATAATGAATTCGTTAGTCCAGCAACAATTGCATTATGTCTGTTTAGTGCAAAGTAAAGCCAGAATTGATAAGCAAATAATGGAGAAAAGTTGTCACAACTCAATACCGCTTTCAATTTACAATTGGTTTTGTGTACCTTCACTTCAGTAGATCATCAGTTGGTGTTTCTATGGCTTCAGCAAATTCTGCATCTGCATAAGTTTCCATTATATACTGCTATGTATAATCTACTGTTTGCGCTGAAAGAAGTTTCAGAAATAGGCCGAGTGACATTTTGACGTAGAAATCAAATAATTTCATTTGATTCTTAAATTGAGGTTTTAATCATTGCACCACCACCATTAGAAACAGACTTTACTATACACAACATAAAATATTATAATTTTCAAAAAAAAAGAACGTCTAATTCCCATGCACACAAACAACTTTCCAAGGTTTGATGACGTCAATGCCACTGTTAGAAAAGAGCTTCAAAGCAAAGCGGTTTCATGGATGATAACGCTTCTCCGTGCCAGAGCGTGTAGATAAATATGCTGCAAAATTTGCTTTTCCCAGAGGATTAGGGCAACCTTGCTAGGCTTAAGTAAGTTTGAGTAGAGCTTATTCTTGGATTCAGTGGAATGTGACATACCTCAGCAGTTTTTTCTTGGGAAGCTTGATGACTCTGCTTCTTTCTTTCTCTGAAGTCCATTGGGAAAACAGGAAGACGAATGAAAATCGAAGTAATGGAGCGTCCATTAAAATGACGAGTTTAGCTTATTCCATTTTACAATTTCCCCAGGTGAAGAACAGTAGAATGAGAATGGATGCGTGCGTGCGGGTAAAGCAAAAATAATAGACATACATTAAAAAAATATTATAAGCTTAGGAAATTCTAAAACTACATTTCTGTTATAATTCACTAACTGCAACCACGAGATTTCTATTCCGTTGCTTTGGAAAAACGTAAATACTCAAAAGTGTGCAATGAATGCATCAGACTTGCAGGTATAAACTGATATTAAGATTACGTCACTCAGGCTTATTCGATAAAATGGAAAGCTATTTTTTTGAAAACGTTATTCAACAGATCTGACTGCTATAGACTGCAAAACAACTGGTGCACTACGTGCAAGAGCAACATCACAGCGCACTCAGCAGCACTGCTTTGGCCATTTGTTGTGTGTGTTATGCTCGTAGAGGGAGGAGCCCCTGGGGATGCTAATGGGGTCACGCGCGCGTATTTGTACGTTAATTACGATTACTAATTAATTATTTAAAATTCCAAAGGAGGTTTCTCACCCGCCATATGACCGTGGGCTTTTCTGGCGGTTCACACCCGATGATAGAACTTTAGAAGCCAGATGTACTGCAAAAAACCCCGTGGAAATTGGACGAACCGGGCCAAAGTTATAGGGGTTACAAAAAAATCCTTAACATGGGGGTAAATGGGGGACTGTGCATATTTCACACCCGATTTTCACCTAAAGGGCACACGTTTACAGGTAAACCAACATATTAGTCTGGTACCAGAGACTATGGAGATATTTTTAAAACCTTAATCTCGATGGTGTTATCTCGTATTTTTTAATAAATTGATTTCGAAAATTGTAAAAAAATGGCACTGCACATTGGTAAATTGCACCTTATCAGGCGGCACAAAGGAACAAATAAGGTAGTTTCAATGAAATCGCACTACAGTCATTAGAGCTGGGCACAAAAGTCTTCAAATGACTTTCAGTCTGACACACAATGCGAAGGAATGTAGTGAGATTTCATTGAAACCACCTTGTTTGTTTCTTTGTGCCGCCTGATAAGGTGCAATTTACCAATGTGCAGTGCCATTTTTTCACAATTTTCGAAATCAATTTATTAAAAAATACGAGATAACACCATCGAGATTAAGGTTTTAAAAATTTCTTCACAGTCTCTAGTAACAGACTAATATGTTGGTTTACCCGTAAACGTGTGCACTTTAGGTGAAAATCGGGTGTGAAATATGCACAGTCCCCCATTTACCCCCATGTTAAGGATTTTTTTGTAACCCCCATAACTTTGGCCCGGGTTGTCCAATTTCCACGGGGTTTTTTGCAATACATCTGGCTTCTAAAGTTCTATCATTGGGTGTGAACCACGGTCACAGAAAAGCCCACGGTCATATGGCGAGTGAGAAACCTCCTTTGCGTTTTACACCAAAACGAAACCAGATTTGAAATCTGCGTAAGACGCTGAACAAGATGTGGTATATCGCATCTTGCAAGACATGACATACTATATATTCATATTTTGAAGGTTTAAAATTTCTTAAGTAGTATATTGATGGATATGTAAAAAACCTTGGTACGTCACTAACGATTGTAACGTTATATTTGAATTTGCTAAATTGCAAAAGCGTTGGTGTATGCTGGTGTAAATAGTATGCAAGCTTGACCAACTTTGATGTCATTTATTTAAAATAATTTCCAACTGTAGGTGATTATGACAACAGATGTTGGATTCAATCGGTCGGGTCAGCTTCTATATTTTAATTGTTGGTTTAATATGTATACTGTCACAAAATTTAGATTCAGTTTACATTAGAATACATATCGACGAATGGGAAGCAACCGGACGTAAGTTCCCTCTGATCGGCCAGGGGAAAAGGATGTAACTGACTTTTGCATGAAATAACATAAGGGCGTATGTGACATTAACGCACTTTTGAGTAGCGGACAAAAAACAACCGCTGCATTATAACTAAGAAATTTGCTATTTTTTTCAAAATTCAATTAAACTCTACCGGTAGCTTCAATTATTAAAATAATTAAATTCTCGTAAAAACCCACCTTTTATTATATGTTTGGACAAAAAGCAAGCTAAAATCAGCATTTTGCTCTAGTACGAAATTAAAATCAAGTTTGCTTGTCTCTGTGACACATGTAGGTAGTCAACCTTGCACTGCCGCCCAAATATTGTACCAACCACTTTTATGATATGTTTGAGGCATCAAAATGATCGCCAAGCATTGGGGTATTTATTGAAAAAATAACCTCATTTTCCCCCAATATGCAGTTACGCCCTTTTGTTATTTCATGCAAAAGTCAGTTACGTCCTTTTCCCTTGGCCGATCAGAGGGAACTTACGTCCGGTTGCTTCCCATTCGTCGATATGTGCTTATTCTCCAGAATCATTCATTTTTCCAAGAGCGCAACATCGCCTCTTCCTTTTTCCACATTATGTCATCTTTTTCCCAATTAAATCATTTATTTGAACATTCACATGTTTCAAAATTCAGAGCAATCAAATTCAACTCAAAGAAAAGTACAACACGGAGCAGCATCTGTAACCCAATCCAGCATTTTCTTTCTATATCTTTGCACGAAAACAATGTCATCTTATTGGTTTCTGGCCATGATACAAATGACCCCCACTTTGTTTGTAAAGAGGCACCCTAAAAGGAAAAGAGTGCAACAAAACAAGTCAAAGTAAAATAATAGTAAGGTATATAGTGGCATGGCTTGCAGATGACAATAATATGGCTACATTCTGCCAATACTATTCGTGCCCAACTGGGGTCTTTCTTCACCCGGGCTGATATAAAAGACCAAAATTCATTTGACTTTTTTCTTCCCCAGAAAAAAAGATGAAAAGAAAGTGAAGTGGCAGCAGTGAAAGCCAAAAGAAGGCAAAAAACTGTAGAAAGGGAGGAAAATCTTTTTTATTTTTTCTTTATGCGTTACTGCACTGCAGCAGCAAGGAATTATTATTATTATTACGTTGTCAAGATATATGTTATTGTGTACTTCAGCTTGAATAGAAAAAAGTAGACTTCTGGTTTATTAGAAAGCTTGTAGGGTACTTATAAAAATGGCTGTCACGTATTGCATCTATCTAGACTATTCATATGCGTACGCCAATAAATAAAAGTTACCTTCGTTTAAAAAAGTATACTATATTATTTCATAATCTTCACTTGTCAAATATAAATAAACCAAATATTCTTCCTTCTTGTTCCTACCAAAGTTGCTTAAATAATCTCTGCTTGTTGTCTGCCGCAAGTCAACACGTTCTCAGCTTTCTCTCTCCCGCTTTCAGATTAATGGAAACATCAGCAGGGCAAATGTAAGACTGTGAAGCTGTGAGAAATGATGTTACAATTTTGCTTTGCGCTAGTTGCTATTTACGTAACAGGTTTGTTTAGTGGAGAGATACACGTATAGATAGTTTTGGTCCATTTCACTTATTGCACTCAACAAGATAATGTGTAGTGTGTTTTGGAGACAGTCTAGCTTGTTGGCTTGAAGCAGACAGAAAGTCAGATAATATTTTGTGAAGGTTGCAAATAGCTGCAGTTGAAGTTGCACCAAATTAGAAGAAAGTTGAGTTGTTTTAATGTACATTTGTTGTTTCGCGGTAAACTTCAGAATCTTTACATTCAGGAAATTTATTGTTGGTTGGGCTAGCATAACGACAACAATAATATTTTTCATCAAAAAATGCTAATAAGTTAATTAGATTGAAAGTGTCACCATGTGTTTATAAGCAATCAGAGAATTATATTAAAATAAAAATTCGGAATTTTCAAATTAAACTTTTAACGCTTAAAAATGCGTCATTTCACAAAACAGCAGTTTTCCTTTGCAATAAAATGTCTGTTTTATTTTTCAACCGGCTGAAAACTGAAGTGTCCCGTTGCATGTTATTTCAAATTTCCTACGTAAACTCTTTGTTTTTGTTTTGGGCATAAAAACCGGCTTCTCTTTCCATTTTCATTTCGGTGTACACAATAAAACTGGACGAATACCAGCTTTCGTACAATTTTCTTTCGTTTTAAGCCTTTCTTGTACGGTTTCATGATCACGTTAAGAAGTACATACGGCTGCGTCTCAGTACAATATGCCATCATTCAACTGTGTTTGGTGGTGATACTTTAGCGGTGAAACAAAATGTTTATGCATTACATTACTCTTTATGTGTGCACAAGAAAAACGTTTCAAGTTAAGTTTTGTATGGAGTGAGGAATTCAAATGCAAATTTTATATAGTGTGCAAATGTAGCAACATAAAGACGGTTTAAATTGTGTACTTGCTATTCCCCAGGTTGTGTTGATGTTGTGGGGAAAGACGCATTAAAGAAAAAGATGGATTTTCTGAAATGTATACGATTGCATGTTAGGAAAACAAGTGAAAACATAAAAGTCTTAGATTGTGTTAAAATTCATTAATGTAAAGTTAAATAAACACGTGCACTAACGCCAGCGCAAAATTTTTTTGAATTGTTTAAGTTTTCCTGTTTTAAGGGTTTATAAAATCTTGGAATGGTAATACCTAGAAATACGTAAAACACAAGTTTGTTGAACTGCTACGCCAAAAACAACTAACATATCCATTTTGGTCACAAGTATATTACAGATAGATTTCTAGCTCACCCAGGGGATTATAATTATAGGAAGTTATCCTGTGTAACACTTTATGTTTTTATTGGATTTTGTAAAAATATTCATTCAAACAGGTTTCTGTTTCCTTTGCTTATCTGGTAAATGCGAAATTTGTGTAAGTGCACATCATAATGAATTCCAACCAAGACAAAGTGATGGTCGTCTTACACTCCCACGTTTTAAACACTGATAACAGGTGCACTTCACCAAAGAAAATGGATTCAAAGTAATTGCTCCTGGCGGTGACCTCCCCAATTAGTATTTCCATTACTTGTAATTAATTTAATGTCCAAGGTCCATTTTATTAGGTTCTCAAGTACGTAATTGAATACAACTTGGATGTACATCGGTAGCAGGAAAAACGTCGACAGTTCTCTCCTATTCCTTATGCTTATCCGCAACCCTTATCCACAAGCGAAGAGGGCAAGAAAACTGGCCAATCTTAAACTGATTATTTTCCAAAACATACAGTTTTTCTTAATGGTGTCGTTAAAATTTTGTTAAAAGTAAAGGGTTCCTCGTAAATCCGGAGACATTTTTGAAATTGTGATATTTTGGAATATTTAAACCTTATTCAACTGCAATGTTTTTTACCATTTAGTACTACTAATAGTTAACAATATTCACATAAACTAAGATTCATTGGTGCCTTTGTATCCAGTGCTGTAAAGTTCTTGTTTGGCTTACGCTAGAACCCCATATCCCGATTTTCCCGATCATGCTGCCACTTTAGTGGTGATATTTTTTAAAACAGTATTGAAACCTTGGGGTAAACTGTGTGGGTTTTGTAGATTGGATTACCCTGCCTTACATGAATCCCAAAAAGTTTCGATGTCTCTTACCAGTAGAATATTTAGAGCATGTTTTGATTTTAGTCTGGGCATTAGAAAGTTATTTTTGTAAAGAAATCCGGGTCAAAATTTTGCTCGCTGCTCCTGACCCTTGACTGCTAGTTGGTGCTTCCGGCTTAACGCAGGCTTTGTTGGCAAACTTCTAACCTTGAATTTGTCCTATCGCTTGTAGACTAATGTTGAGTTTGTTGGCCGCAGCACTAAATGAAGTGGAGGGCTCCTCGTCGAGCAACGTTGTAGTCGTCTTCAAGATACTTAAGGGAGCCACTGTTGCAATACGCTCTTCAGAAAACCTGCACCCGGATGTTTTTGTAGTTTCATATCCCCAAATTATTTTGTATATACCTGTATAGCGCTTACCTGCTTCTACAAAGTGTTTCACTGCTTTAATCGTTGACCCATAAGCGACATTTTCGAAGTAGGATATAGCCCGTTTTGAAAACGTTTCTTTCTCCCGAGATTTCATGACGATGCGTATATTTTGAAAAACCAAAAAATGCATCATATAACCCCCGAAGCATGAGCCATAGCATGATGCATTCAATTTTTTATCTCTTGCCTTCATTTGCATTTTATCAATGTTTGCAAAAATGTCTCCGGATTTACGAGGAGGGCTTTATTTTCAGAACAATATTTGCTCTGAAATTATTTTCCCTTTAATTCATTTTACTCAAAGCTTTTCAATGATATATTTACAGTTTTACTTATTTTGTGGGTGTTACGCCTGTAACGTGTCAAACAGTCGAGCACTCAGTATTTCATGTTTTCACCTATTTCACATTTCCTTTTGAACACAAATCAAGTGACAAGCTTGTTCGTTTTCTTCCAGCTCACAACAGTCACGCACTTGCTACAACAGAAAAATGTATACAGAAAGAGAACAACAAAATTCATAGTTGAATTCATGAAGGAACAACCACCAAGGCAGAAACTGAAAGCCTATTGTGCTCCGCATTACCATTGTCTTGTTATTTCAATGACAATGCAGCTACTTAAGGAAAGCTTGTACGAAAACAGAAGACAACTCGCACACTATTTTTTGGAATGTGTGTTCCCATTGTTATTACCTGCCTTCTTCGTTTTCCTTTGTAAAAAATGGCTTTGTTGTTGAAATAAGCTTAAGAAAGAAATTCGGCTAAGGAAGCAACTCTGGCTGTATTGCTGCTGAGAATAGGCTTCGTAAAGTGCAAGACGTGGAACATCAAACATCGGAGCAAAGAAAGGAAAAGGTTGATGGAAATGCATACAATGGAGTGAATGAGGAAAACAGCAGAAGAGAAAATCGTCATCAGTCAAGTGTCAAATTTGTATGCATTTCTTGAAATGGACTTGAATGAATATTTGAGTAAAATTGTGAATAAAAGAGGAGACTGTTTGGCTTGTCTCAATTTTGTTTAAAATATTTGGCTTTTCACGGTTTAATGAGGTTAGTGAGGTATTGGTTTTTGTGTGTTGGAAAGCGTAAAGAAAAATGTTGGTCTAATGGGTTGTAGGTACTGCCAGTTGCTGTAGTTTTCGTATTGACTTTATGGTTGGTGGTAAACTCGACTAATTTTAAGAGTTCGTGCAGTTTGAATACTAAATAGCGATATGAATGAGTTATGGAGAAAGCAAAGATACAACATATAATTTTGGTGGCTTACATCAAAACAACCCTGGAATTAGGAAAAAAGTGAAATTTAGCATTTACTACAATACATGTTATTTTTCCAGACGAATTGACATCCAATGGTTTATTTAAGTTGCGTAGCAGTAATTTATATTTCAAGCTAGCTGGCATTACTGATAACGTCACTTAGTTTGCTGCTTTTATTATTTTGAAGAATGAATGTAGCGGGAGTAGAGATTTTGTGTATAACCAGGGATCTACGTTTCCAGGACATTCCAAATAAAGAAACCGATATTTTAAAACGTGTTGATTATTTTCTTGTGATTCATTAGTCTGCTCTGTTGCATATGCCAGTTATACTAGCGCAACCAATTTTCTGGTTTCGATGATACCTTTCACCAGAATGACAAAACCACATTTGAGAAAGTTGCTTGATCAAATAAAGGTATTATATATTTATGCTTCTGCTTCAGCATATTTTAAGAGGATTTTATTTTTAAGCGGTTGTGATGCGACTTTTTGGTTAATTAGTCAAAAATAAAATGCATCTCAAAAAGAACTGAGGTTTTCTCGACTGTTGCTGTGGTATGGGTAGAATGAATGACATTAGAAAAGGAGGATATGTAGAAGCAAATCGAAGTAAATGAGATTATATATAAATGTCCTTTGAAGTTAGCAGCAGTTGTTGCCACTAATTTTAAGCCGCATACAACATGTACACAGCACAGCAGTTACTTTGTCAAATTAGTTGTTTCAAAATGTTAAACTTTTCAATGTAGTGTCCAGCTTTGGCGACGTAAATAGTAATGTTTGGTGTTCAGCACCTTAAAAAGCTAAAAGATTATAAAGACAGCACGGCGGTGATATTATTTAAGTTAAAGCGTAGTTTTTATTTAGTTTTTTTAATCCTTGTTCTAGAAATATAAAATTACTTACGATTTAGTAGCTTTATTTTGCAAATACTTAAGCATTTTATTTTTGCTTACATTGTCTATGCTACATTTTGTTTATCATGTGGCATGATTTATGCGTTATTTGGTTTGTTTTTTTCTGCCCAAACTGCTTAGATTGTGTTGTTAAACAGACTAAACCAATAAATGCCAAGGTTTAAGCAGTTAAGTGCTTCATACCTATCTGCGCATTTTCAATTACTAAAAGTATAAATTGCATCACAGCTAAAACATGTGCCTCCCAAAAACTAAGTCGCAAACACTTTCAACAAATGATTTGAATTCTTTATTAAAATCTGCACAAATGTTTATTAATACACGGAGACAAGGCGTTTTCATTTGCAATTTAATTTCCTTTTGCTACATGTGAAGCGACTCACCAGTAATCTAAGGTTAAATTAGGGTTGAATAAAACCGATTGTACACCTATCGGAACAAAAGTGAAACAAAAACTATCCATATCTCATATTTTCACATAAAAACTACACAGTTAATTGCACTTCGTGATAAATCCGCTCATCAGTATATTTCCTGGGTTTTTAAGCGGTTATAACTCCATCTATATACATTTGCAAGATACTAAAATCAGCTTATTCCCAAAATAGCCACAAATTGTCGATTCATCATAACCTGAAGATGATCACTCCAAACAAAAGGTACTCAATCAAATAAATACTTTTTGAAGGACTCGCACAAAAACCACAGAAGATACCTAGCTGAGTTGCTGAATTACTATCAAAACGAAAAAGCCACTGATCAACCACTCACTCAAATGTTCTTAATAAAAGTTAAGATTAATTGAAGGACGCTTCAGAGTTTTTTCTCTTGAAACTTGAAGACACATTTTGCTGCTGACCAGTACAATTCAGACACAAGCACGTTTCTTGCTCCGCATCTGACAAAAATGTGTAATAGAGAAGTTTCCTCAAAACGTTTTTTCGGTAAATGATAGAGTGAGTGTAGATACGGAGAAAGTTGCAGATCCCTCAGGAACTCCACAATATTGACATTGGCATGAAAGTTTCATTCCTTGTGCTTTCTAGCCACAAAACTGTTTGAGATAAAAAGCAAGGAAATGTCTAGCTAGCAGAATTACTATGCTAAGCTGCTTTACTGCTACTTCATTTCATCGGGAAAAAATAAAAAATAAATAAATAAAAGAATCCACACGAAGACTATTTTTGAATTTCAAAAACGGTTTCAAGAATTTGAAAAAGAAGTCTGTAAAGCTATTCTCGTTCCTAGCAAATATAAAAAAATTTATTGAAAAGTCAAAAAAGCATTTTCGAAAATCAATATTAATACAAAAACGATTTGCAAATGTAAAATAAATTTCATTAAAGCATTGCAGCAGCAAATTGACTGAATAACATTTTTTTGCCTACAAACTGACGTGCAGATGCAGATTTTTTAAAAACGCTGTCACAACTCGATGTCGCTTTTAATTAAAAATTTGTTTTGTGTAACTTTACGACTGTAAATTTGGCATACCTACTCTGGGCTTCAATTTTAGACAGCATTTAGCTTCCTTCTATATCTTATTGGTACTAGTTGCACTAAAAGAACAAAGAATGACATTTTGACGGTGGGGCATTTAGGAGTGGGGGAGCGTAAGGGTGCACTTTAGTAATTCCCCAACGTGAAGCTATGTAACAACGTGACGTCGAATTGTGCAACAAAATTTTTTCGATTTCAAAATTCACATTAAATTTTTAATACCTTTTATTTGCATAACGCAAATTTGCACAAATTTGAATTTTTAATGCCACGAACTTTTAAAAACGTATATCTCATACGCATACAACATAACTTTTGTAGATTTATTGACGTCAATGCCACTGTTTATAAAGAGTGACTTGTAAGCTCGAATGAAGCGCTTTCATGGATTATAACGCTTCTCTCCGCCAAAGCGTGTGGATAAAAATGCGGCAAAAAGTCTTGCTTTCCCAGAGGATTGTAGTCTACCTTGCTAGGCTAAAAAATAAATTTGTGTAGAATTTATGCCTTGATGCGGTGTATAAGACGTATATCCCACTTATCAGCAACTCACTCCACTGCCCCAGAGATAAGTCAAGATTATTTGAAGAACGACGCTTCAGATTTTTTCGTCTTGAAACTTGAATACATATTTTGTTGCTGACCAGTACAATTCAGAAAAATCTATATTTCTTGCTTCGCATCTGACAAAAATGTGTAATGGATAAGCTTCCTGAAAACGCTTTTTCGGTAAATGATGGAGTGAGTGTAGATATGAAGAAAGCTACAGATCCCTCAGGATTTCTACATTATTTGCCTTAGCACAAAACTTTCATTTCAAGTTGCATCTGTTGTCAAGGAATAAATGAAATTTTTATATAATATTTTGTAAAAGAGAAACCTGCCCCATGGAAACAGAATTCAATGATTTACGCTTTAACGATAAAAACTGCAGTAAAATTTAATTAGATTTGAAAGATTGAAACAATTGTGTAAAGAAATGTTTTTGTGCAAATGTACGTTGTACATTCAAAGAAGCAAATGAAGTTTGTGAAGCCGTTGCCAGTTATCCTCTACGTTATTGGTTCCGGTAAGTGGAAAAATTGTATTTTCGTGCAAGTGTAATAGTTGCCCACCCCTTCGTAATTTGGAAACACAACCCATTCATTTTAGTTAATAAGATTAAATAAGAAGATCTGGGGTTTTTTCAGTTGATATTTTCTTTCTATTCTGTTGATATTCTCCGGTGAATGAACAAGAACAAAAGGTTTGATAGCATGACGGAGTGCGGGGAAAGTTTATATGTGTGCTTCTTGTTTGAGGATAATTGCTGGTGATAAAAATCACCAGGTTTGAGCGCGTGTTAAACACCAAAAGGTATAATATTCTTTATAGCGTGGGCAAACAAGAGGCAGCTTTTGGTCTTCCTGTTAATGCAATTTACGGTAAGGCACGAGATGTTGATTAAATTACTTCATTGGAAAATTATAAAAGTCCAAGTTTGGCTTCAAGCTCAAGCCTTGAACATGTGCTTAGGGGAAAATTCATAGAAAAACGTTTGAAAGCTATGTTAATTAAGTGAGTTGTGTAGGTGTTATATCAACCACTCAACTTTAGAAAATGTAGGCAGAGCGTTTTTCTTAATCACCGGTTTTACACCCCAATTGTTTAATCGCTATAGTTTCTGAAAAAGTAATTGATGAATTATTAGCTACTATTTTACTAAAAGGAAAAAGAAAAAATATTTTAAAACCCTTGCCTATAGTGATGGCAAACGATTAATCGCGATTCCAAAACGATTTCCGATCCGATTTTTGATGAAAACGTTTGGATAATCGGAAAAACCGATCCGATTTTCCAAAACATTTTTGATTCCGATCCGATTAGTGTTTAAAACGTTTGCTAATTGGAAAAATCGCGATTTTTCCCAACTACAGAACTTATGTCGCAAAATCTACTCAAAGCTATACATATTTAAATGAAGTTAATTACAAGTAATAAGAAATGGTCAAAACGCACAATGAACTCAAGTAATTGGTGTACATCTGCTCTGTCATGAAGGTCCTGATTGGCGTAGCAATGTTTTTCAGGATTCGTTTACCATAAACCATATAAATTAACCAGTTTGTAAAAATCGCGATTAATCGCGATTCCGATCCGATTTTTGTATAAAACGTTTACAAACGATTTTTCACAGACCAAACCGTTTCCGATTTTTGGATAAAACGTTTGGACAAAAATCGGTTTAATCGCGATTAATCGCGATTAGTTTTCGATTTTTGCCATCACTACTTGCACACTTAGCCCGAAAATTTACGTCGTCTGTTTTATATGTAGAAATTCAAAAGTCTTTAAATATCAAATTGCCTATCAGAATAATATGCATTACCAACTTAAACTTATTTCAAACGGAGTTCAAACATATCTTCCAACAATTTCTCCAATAAGTATTTTAAGATGTTCCGCCTTAGTCATGCCACATTTCTGTAGCCTTAGAATCTCTTTCTAAATTTAGGTCTTAACTTGTCACTAAGGCTAAAAACGATTTTTGGAATAGTAGCACAAAACAAAGTCAACAGAAATCACACAAGCGAAACCAAACAAAAGTTCAAAATGTAATCTTTGTTTGTGTACGTTCAAAGTAAATACTTTGTAGGTTTTGCGAAATCTCTGATCAAGTTTACACGACATTCCAGAAACAAATCTTTATGAAACCCGCAACACTTTACTTGTTTTTTTAGTTTCTGTAGCTAACTTTCCAGGAAACTGCAAAATACTTCTACAAGATAATAATAATACAAACTTACATCCATATATAATACAAACACTGAAGCAACGACTTTTTTCAATATTATTTACAACTTTTGCCCCTAAATCATTCTAAACCTAAGTTTGCCCAAATCGGTCAAAATATCTGGCCAACCTCAACCCACAACCAACTTTTCCCAAAACAAAGAACCTTCTCTTTCTTATAAACACGAATATTTTTTGCATCCCTCCAGAGTGCTTGTGCCTTTATACAAAATATTCCAGGAAATCGCCAAACTGGAATGCCACTTTTGACTTGGGCAAGGATCGCCTCTATGCTGTCAAGTGGTACAAGGACATTGATAAGTTTTTCCGCTCTGTACCTTGCTACCGTCCGCCTATGTACATGTATCCAGTGGATGGTATAAATGTAATCTTAAGTATTTTAAATATTTGCTGATCAGCCACGGCACAACATTCACCAGCTAAAAAGATATTCCCACTGAAATATTATTTGACCAAAGGTGTGTTTGGTGATTTGGTCAGCCGGAAATGTAAATAGAGGGTTTTACTCCATTATTTTCCCATCAACTGAATTATACTTTTGTGCCATTATTTAATACGGTAGGCTTGACCGAAAGAAACTTTTTATTCCATTTCATGTCGGGCGGAAAGTAAAGTAATGTTGACTCAATCTAGTTAAGCCTGTAACAACTTGCATAGACCAGCGCCAAAGCAGAAGATAAAAACGTTTCAACAATTTTCTCTCAGTGTGAGGCTCTCACTAAGAGCACCATACAGAGTAAAAAAGTTAGTTTAGCTCCACATGAAAATCTACATTAATTTCACCTCCCAGTTTCAACAGAACACCCTTTAGAAAATAACAGTGGTCAAACTGTGCAAAATGATTTGCCTAGGGAAAGTTGAAATTGACACATTTCATGTGGTATTCATTATGTGTTAAAGCCTGCTTTTAGTACATAAAATTATATTTGTTCATGGTGCTTTCTCTTATTATCTCAACGGGATATAAGCAGTGGTTGATTACATGACCAACAAAAACGAGAACTTGATCAGTTTTATTGTATAGCAAACTGTAACATAGTCATGCTTAGATAATTTCTAGTATTTATCGCAATTCGCAAGATTGAATTGATTAGACCTTTTCAGAAAAACAATTTGGTATTCAGTTTTAACACAATTTCCTACTAAATTTTGCAAAACACCTTGTTAGCACAACAATTTATTGAAATCTATAAAAAATTGATTACGGTTTCTGGCTGATTTTAAAATCAACATTTACCGCACAACTTATTTCGCTTTAATAAATGGACAACCTGAAATAATATACGTATAATGTATTTCTGTAATACTTTGGAAATCAACATGAACATCTAGGTCACCTAACACAACATAAGTTTGAAAGGATATGTGATTATCTGAAGTTTAAAAGTGTGGTAAAACCGGAGCACAATAGTGTAAGTTTTTTGTAGAAAATAAGGTTGTAAATTAAAATGCGTGACGAAATAGTAATACTATGGTGTTCAGGTGGTTGCTTTCTGAAAAAATTTTTAGTTTAGGAAAATTTGGTAAAATAATAAAAGTACTTGGATTACTTACTAAATCAATTTTTTTAGAAGTTCAATACCAAATAGAAAAAAGTTGCAATATTTGTCATTTCCAGAATTTGAATAAGTTGCACTTTTTGGAATGGTTTGCGTTGCATACCGGAATATTACTAAATTATATTCAATGTTGGCATGGAAAAGCGAGACAGTCAAAATGTTTTTCGATTCAGTTTGATTCTATTATTGCCTGGTATACTGCCTATTGTGTGGCTTGGAATATAGAACGTGCTTTCACTCTGCATATGATATTCAATAGTCTAGTCTACGCAACAGACTGAGTAGCAGTTTTTTTGTATAGTTTGCTACAGTCACATAATATATTATGTTATTTATGGGAGGCTTTTCTGCAAGTTGCTTTCAGTTGGTTTTGGCAGTGAGTGACTCTTTTGGTCAACCTTGAAGGATTTTGTTGAAAATTGTGTACAAGATTTTTTGGTTTTTCCCCACGGGATGTGGTGTGTGCGGTTCAATAAAAATTTAAACGAGAACGAAGCAAAGAGGAAATCGCGAGGAAACTGGTGTGATTTTCAACGAGACCGTACTCGTATGTAATAAGGCGAATTTAAATGTGAGCATTCGGTTTGTAATTTACACAATTGTCGACATGACTTGCAATCGCAATTTATGTTTCTGCATACAATGAGCAAGATTATAAAATTCTTCAATACAACAAAACGTTTCGCTACGTATTGAAAACATATTTTAATCATTTTTTATTAATTTTGATTCCGTCGCTGCAAAATACCAAACAAAATTCTGACATTACTTATAGGCTTCGGGTGTCTACATTCGGTTTTGACAACAGGGAAAAAGCAAATATTTTGTATTCAGTTTACTATTTTATGCTATGAAATGGCATAGCTTGTTGTTAGCCGCCGGAGTATTGCCTACCTACTCGCATATAAAATTGACAAGTCTTTCTGTTCTGCCCATTTTCATGAAGAGAAGATCGAAGTGGACAGGAAATGGAAATTCTGGGCATTTTATTATAAATTTTCCATTCCTTTGTTAACTGAACGTTTTCAAACGTGTATTTGTGTAGTTCTTTGTCCACGTTCAGCATTTCATATTTTTATTGAAAAGATGATCATTGTAAAAATTCAATATTATGAACTTTGGAGTTTTGTATTGGTTACTTCCGGTGAAAAAGGTCAGGTTCGATCCAACGTAAGTTGGACTTTGATAAACGTTCTCATTTTCCTTTGTCTGTCATTGTTGTGGAAAATGATAGTTTTCATGTAAAACCGGAAACGGTTCATTTTTGTCGCTTCATGAAAAGTTCATCATGAAACGTTTTCTTTGTTACTTGCCATTTTGAGATTTTCCGAGTTCGAACCCGGAGTAGCCAAGTTTAGTATAAATAAGGAATGAAAATTGTAAATCTCGATTAGTCCTCTTGAGGCATCATACCCAGAAACTTGTGGTTGAGCCAACAAAGAGAAGAAAGTCGGTCTACGGACTAGAGACATTTAACAAAAGCACCGTTACTTGTCTATTTTTGGGAAATAATAAAGTTCAAGTTCCTTATTTATTTTGGAATCGTTTGCTATTTTATTTCCATCGTCTGGAATAGTTGACCCAGTCATTAAGTTGACATTTTGGGGTTCCAGAATTGTCCCACTTCTGTGGGTGGTCCTTCGGAAGCATATTTCACCTCTTATGTTCCCAGACACTTGATAAGCCTAGATAACGTTTTTCTGAGTTGTCGAAGGTGGGAACATAAATTGGTCCTTCGAACCGGATCAGGGGTGCCTAGGACGAGCAGTTTGAAGCAGTTGACCCTTCTGGACGCCTGGAATCCACCATGGACACGGGGGGAAGGGGACAACAGGCTCCGGAGCATCCTCGCCGGAGCAGCCGCATCAACCAAGGGAATCCACCAGGTCGGTTTGGGGATTTCCTGGAGGGGCAGGAGCTCAGCAATATTTTCCACAGCACCGTCAGGACCGCAGGAGGGCTGACCATGAGGAGGACAACATTTGTCGCGCCGCCAGATCGAGTATCAACAAGGGCGGAGGACGACACCGGGTTCCCTCGTGGCAGTGGGCGTCTTGCCAATCTGGACGAGCAGATTGTGGAGCTGGAGCAGTCTGTCCACTCCAATCTGGACCGTTTGAAGTCCCTGGTTGAACAGCGGAAGGCAGAGGAGACAAGGCTCCGCTCTCAAGAATTGGAAGAGGGCGAGCTAACAGATGATGACCTGGACGAGGAAGAGATCCAGGATGAGAAAAATCCTGCTGGCTTTGGGGATCTAAGTGCGATCCACCACTACAATGCGGACGTGAAGCCGTTTTATCCAACCCCAGCAGGGGGTTACAGCACGCCAGTCAGGAGGAGGTCTCCACCACCACCTCGCAATATGAGTCCGGTGGTGAAGGCAAAGGTTAAGCAAGAACCTGAAGACCAGTTTGCGAACTGGCATCTACAGCACGAGAAGCCTGACGGGAAATTTGGGACAAGGTCCAGTGGCAGGGAGGCTGGAAGGAAGAAACCAGTCGAGGGGGAACCAGATCAATTCGGGCTGGGGGCCTCCGGAGAATACGAGCCTGCTACAGCGAGACCTTCAGCGCTACCAGAATCAAATTCCGGGGTGAATCAGCTAGCAGATGCCATTGTCCAGGCACTGCAGGTCCAGAACCGGAACACGGAGCGTTTTGTAGCCCGTCAGAGCACAGCAAGCAAACTCCCGGAATTTAGTGGAAATCCGTTGGAGTGGCCGCTATTCCACCACCACTACCTGCAGTCAACTCGGGATTGTGGGTTTTCAGTCCAGCAGAACATGTCGAGGCTGGAGAAGGCGTTACGGGGGGAAGCACGGCGTACAGTACGATCGCTGATGATAGTTCCCACCAACACGGACGCTGTTATTGCCAGACTGGAGCAAAGGTTTGGCAGACCAGAGATTGTCATTCAGACTCTGGTGGATATTGCCAAGAAGACTCCGCCACTAAAAGAAGGAAAATTGTCATCCGTGGTGGAGTTTGCAAATGCCGTCAGCAACCTGGTGACGACGGTGAAGACTTTGAAAAAGCCTACGTACTTGCAAAACCCTCATCTTTTGCAGGAGCTCGTCGACAAGCTATCTGACTCCTTCAAGATGATGTGGGGAATAGAGGCAGTACGGCACGGTGGAAGGGGAAACCTGGTCCAGTTTGCAGATTGGATGGACAGGATGTCGGATGCTGCCAGCGCTCTAAGTCTTCCCAGGTACAGCATCAAGGACAAAAAAGAAGAAACAGTTCTTGCGGTTGGGGACGGAGGGGACAGGAAAGAAAAGGAGGCTACGGCTTCATCATCCCCTTCTCGTCTTTGTCTTTGTTGCGGGAAGGATGACCATTGGCTTCCTGGCTGTGAACAGTTCAGGAAGAAGACCCTGGACGAGCGCTGGAACTTTGCAAGGTCGAAAAACTTGTGCTTCAGGTGCTTGCGCCCTGGACACAGCGTTGCAACTTGCAAGGGGACGAATATCTGCCGTGTGGAGGGCTGTAAAAAGAGACATCATACTCTGCTACATGGACAAGCCAAGCCATCAGCTGCTCCCAATGAAGTGAAGGAGCTAAACGGAGTTTGCCCCAGCATCTCCACTAAAACCAATCTCCGTATAATCTGTATCAGATTACAAGGACCGAAGGGCAGCATAACAGTAAATGCTCTTCTGGATGGGGGGTCATCAGTCACTTTGCTGCTTAGAAGTGTGGCAAAGAAGCTCGGGATCACTGGGCAAACGGATCAACTACGAATAAAGTGGACCAACGGTGCAAAGCAAGAAGACAACAATTCCAGGAAGGTGGATTGTCAAGTGGGACCTGTGGGGGGAAATGTGCTGTTCAAGTTGGGCAAAGCAAGAACTGTGGAGCATCTGGACCTGCCAGCACAACGGACGGACTTCGAGGATATAATCAAGTTGTATCCTCATCTCCAGAAGACCAAGTTTGGGTACCTTCCTGGAGAAGTCCCCGTCATCCTTATCGGACAGCCCCACATTTCCTTGATTGTGGCCCGAGAAGTTATTGAGAACGAGAAAGCAGATGACCAACCCATTTTGACGAGGACTAAACTTGGCTGGTGCATGCACGGACCGTGCAACGGTAAAGACGGCTTGGAATCAACCTACTCGTGCGTCCATGAAAGTGACGACGAGATCCTCCACAATCTGGTCAAGGAGTCCTTCTCCCTGGAAAGCCTTGGCGTAAAACAAATCACAAATTTACGCTCAAGGGAGGATATGGCTGCTGAAACAAAGATGAAGCAGCTGACAAGACGTGTGGACGGGCGCTGGGAGACTGGATTATTGTGGAGGACCGAACCTGTAGTATTGCCAAGCAGCCGTGGGGTAGCCGAGAAGCGATTGCAGAGTATCCTGCGGAAACTGGACAGGAACGAAGACCTGCGGCGTCAATATAATGACAAAATAAATCATTATATTGACATGAAGTACGCCCGGAAGTTAACCCGGGAGGAGCTGGAACAGAAGACTGACCGTGAGTGGTATCTACCTTACTTTGACCGGACTCACCTCAACAAACCGGGGAAAATCCGGATTGTCTTTGACGCTGCCAGTCGTTCAAACGGGGTCAGTTTGAACGACTATCTCCTCACAGGACCTGATCTGCTTGTGTCTCTACCGGGATTGCTGGTCAAGTTCAGACAGAAGACCATCGCAATCAGTGGAGACATCACTGAAATGTTCCATCGGTTCAAGATAAGGCCTGTGGACTGCCCAGCCCAGAGGTTCCTGTGGAAGGAGGAAGGAAAGGAGGAGATATCCGTATTCCAGCTCGAGGTGATGATGTTTGGGTCAGTTTGTTCCCCATACTGCGCCCAATACATCAAGAACGAGAATGCAAAAGAGTTCGAGAACGAGTTTCCAGCAGCAGCACTCATTCATAACCATTACATGGACGATTGGCTTCAATCGGTGGACTCTGAGGAGGAAGCTCTCCAGCTTGTACAAGATGTTACGGAGGTGCACCGCCGAGGGGGAATGGAGATTGGGAAGTGGATCTCGAACTCAAAGGAGCTGCTGTTTGCTGTCACTGGTTCTCAGCCCTCTCCAGAAAGCAAAAATCTGGCGGAGTGGTCTGAGGTGCCAACCGAAAGAGCACTGGGCTTGCACTGGATTCCAGAGGAGGATGCCTTTACGTTCCGGGTAAACCTGCAAAGGGCGGGTGAGGGCATTGCAACTGGAGAAAAACTGCCCACCAAGCGAGAAGTACTGAGACTGTTGATGCTTGTGTGGGACCCTCTGGGATTTATCGGGCACTACCTTGTGAACGCCCGGATTCTCATCCAGGAAATATGGAAGACAAAGATCGGATGGGATGACGAGATCCCTACAACACTCCAGAAGCAGTGGATTTCCTGGATCAAGCTCCTGCCAGAACTGACAAGGACGCGCATCCCGCGCTGTTTCTCCAAGTTTGGGAGTTGCAGTGGCAATGTATCGCTGCACATTTTCTGTGACAGCAGTGAGTTGGCAGGATGCTGTGTTGGATACCTGCGGATCAAAGAGGATGACGACGTGAAGGTGTCCTTCGTGATGTCCAGAACGCGTGTAGCCCCTCTAAAACCGTGTTCAATTCCAAGGTTGGAATTGACTGCCGCATTGCTGGGATCTCGAATGGGAAGGTTCCTGCTTCTGGAACTGGAGATCAAGGTACACGAGGTGTATTACTGGACGGATTCCATGACGGTCATCAAGTGGATCCGCAGTGAAGCAAGGAGGTTCCAGACCTACGTGGCAGGCCGAGTGGGGGAAATTCAGGAAAACTGTGATGCCAGGCAGTGGAGATGGGTACCAACAGCCCTGAACCCTGCTGATGACGGAACACCGGAAGGGAAAGTGGACATGAGCGACAAAGCAAGGTGGTTGTACGGACCGGAGTTCCTGAAGGAAGCTCGAGAAGCTGGACATAATGGAGGCAGAACCCCAGGATTAGATTGTGTGCCACAATGGGGGGAAGTATGTTCTGCCCATTTTCATGAAGAGAAGATCGAAGTGGACAGGAAATGGAAATTCTGGGCATTTTATTATAAATTTTCCATTCCTTTGTTAACTGAACGTTTTCAAACGTGTATTTGTGTAGTTCTTTGTCCACGTTCAGCATTTCATATTTTTATTGAAAAGATGATCATTGTAAAAATTCAATATTATGAACTTTGGAGTTTTGTATTGGTTACTTCCGGTGAAAAAGGTCAGGTTCGATCCAACGTAAGTTGGACTTTGATAAACGTTCTCATTTTCCTTTGTCTGTCATTGTTGTGGAAAATGATAGTTTTCATGTAAAACCGGAAACGGTTCATTTTTGTCGCTTCATGAAAAGTTCATCATGAAACGTTTTCTTTGTTACTTGCCATTTTGAGATTTTCCGAGTTCGAACCCGGAGTAGCCAAGTTTAGTATAAATAAGGAATGAAAATTGTAAATCTCGATTAGTCCTCTTGAGGCATCATACCCAGAAACTTGTGGTTGAGCCAACAAAGAGAAGAAAGTCGGTCTACGGACTAGAGACATTTAACAAAAGCACCGTTACTTGTCTATTTTTGGGAAATAATAAAGTTCAAGTTCCTTATTTATTTTGGAATCGTTTGCTATTTTATTTCCATCGTCTGGAATAGTTGACCCAGTCATTAAGTTGACATTTTGGGGTTCCAGAATTGTCCCACTTCTGTGGGTGGTCCTTCGGAAGCATATTTCACCTCTTATGTTCCCAGACGCTTGATAAGCCTAGATAACGTTTTTCTGAGTTGTCGAAGGTGGGAACACTTTCCTTTTCCGTTAGCAAACAAATCCAACACAAATGACAAACAACTTTGTTTTGTTTTCCTGCTTTCTCCGAGTTTATCCTTTTCTAAAAATGTTTACTCTTTTTTTCCTGATCCCACACATCCACCTACAACAGCATGCTATTTTTTGTGTTGAAAATATTTTGCATAGAAACATTGCATTCCTGTGCAAAGTAGAAAACTGCGTAGGGTTCTTAGAGAAATGTTAGCTCACTCGGCTTAGCTGAGTATACAAGAAAGGATTTAGATGTGGATAAAAACCAAATATAGTTTTAGTGTTTGGCTGCAAGCTAGACAATCTCTCTGCCAAAAATAAACATTTACAGAATTTATAAGCTTGCATATAGAATTTATGTAAAGAAAGCCACAATTTATTGAGTGGACTGGGAAATGGAGTTTAGTGTTTACAATGGGTTATTGCAGTAAAACGCTCTAGAAAAGTTACTACTGCACTTCATGTTTTATTACGTGCTTGTTCCTAAAAATATATATAGTATATTCAACATCCTGATGTAGAAAACGTCACTACAACATGATGTTCTATAGATATATAAAATTATAATGTCTTAAGGAAGACACAAGTTAACCTTTTGTCAGGGTATGGCATCAGCAGTGCCAAAACAATGCAAATGTTTTGAAGTCCAATTTGAACGCATTTGCTGCGTAAATACTAAATATTTTTTATCTTTTTGAATGGAAGTATCATAATTTTCTTCCAAATACCAATAAAATTAACAACCTCCACCAAAACGCCAAAATTTCCTTTAATATCACTACTTTTATTTCTTGAAACACAATTTATACATAATCATCAACATAATGACAGCGTGTTACTCATAACACAACAACATAAATCTTTGTCAAAAGGTATTGAAAATGATGCGTGAACACTTGTCCCCTGAAGTGTAACACTTTACTGATGGTGTTCTCAACATGTGACGTGACTTGGTTCTCACAATTTCTAGCTTTTTGCGGTGACTAGGTTCAAGATTCAGGTAGCTGTTACAGTCAAAAACCACAAAAAATATTGTGCACACATTCGCACATTTCCATAGACAAACGCATAGAGGCAAAACTGAGAATAAAAGTATTAGAAACGGCTTCCGTCTGATGTCGAGCACGTGATGGTGAAAGAACTCAAGCGCGCACCCAGGTCTGACGCTTGCTAGAGGCACCACGATTTTCCTACTAATATTTTATACGGAATTGTCAATTATTAGTTTGATTATTAAGTTACCAGAACCTACTATACACACGACCCAGTCTTATTCACAACTTTCCATGTATTTTCGCGACACAAAGGACCCAGTGTGGTGCCGCCATCTGTGAGCTTTATAACAATACCAAAGCATGGCGACCACGTGGCACCGCATCTAAACAATGGGACGTTTTAATGTTTAACGGTCAAATTATCTCTCCACAAGACCACAAGTGGGCGCCACCACCATGTACTCCTATCCCGTCCCATGTTAAGATTCTGTGTCGCAAAAAAAACAGCTTAAGACTGGGTCGTGTGTATAGTAGGTTCTGAAGTTACACAAGGATCAAATTTCGTAATGGTAATGGTAAAAATTCTATCAAGTCATTAGCCTAGATTGGTAAAGTATTCAGAATTATTAAATTCTCCTTTTTGATCAGATCAAAACTTCTTTAAGGGAGACAGTAAAATATTTGGCACTAGTAACGAAAATAGCATAACGACGACTGAATAAACAGGTACTTGTAGAGGGAGCAGGGCTTTGGCTTTACATTACGCTAAATGAGGAGTACGGGGAGTAATGCCAGCTAAATGAGTCTAACTTCCCCAATTCGCATCGCAGAATCATAAAATTTGGTGAAATAGAAAGCTAAAAGCTTGCTTTATAAGCAGTATCCACTAGGATTTCAATTTGACTAATGGTCAGAATATTATAGACTACTTAATCTTATTTTTCATATTACTCGAATTAGAAAGCAATTTGAAGATGGAGAACAGGTAGTCATTGTAGCCTTACTCTTCAAGTACATTTGTACAAAATTTGGGACAAATCGGTGAAAAAACCACGAAGTTAGATTTAAAACGGCACAGCATTCCAACACTGTTACCTCGTTGCTAACATAGTTCCTAAGTCTTCCTTAACGTTGGATAAAGTTTATGTGTTGTAAATATTCAGAGGCGGCTCTTTTATTAAGAACTTTGTAAATATGTACCCTTAATTAAATGTCCATTAGCAAAACACTTTCGTTAATCAGCTTCTACAAAGGTTTGAAATTTTAGCAGAATTTGAGGATTTCTCGGTTTATTTCGTTGCAAAGTTATGGACTTGCAAAAGCAACTTAGGATTTTCAAAATTCTGTTTTTACAATGACCAGAACGGCTAAAAGTGTAAATTTTATATGCACGTAGATTTAGCAACCTTCAAATGCTCAAACTGTCAGTTTGAAACTGTGATTTCTGAATCGCGATTCGATTGTTTTTTAAAAATTTGGTCAAAGTAATTGAAACTGCAACTTAGTGAAAGGGTCAAACGTTTTAGTTTTGTTAAATTTCTGGATTATGTCAAGAAATATTGTTTACGGATAAATGCCCATCTCTTTCTTCTATCACGAAAAACTCAACAAAGTTTTTGTAAAGCTAGATTTAATAGTTTGAAATATATAAGTCGACGAAACACGTGAACGTTATTCCTCTAATCAAGAATTGTTGATGCTTCATCGCATTCCCGCATCACATCGTTGGGAATAAAATGGGTGGAGTTTTAGAAATACTGCGTGTACAATAATGTAATACTAGATATATAACAAAAACATATGTATACGTAACCCCATTCGTAAGAACCAAGTACTAATAGAAGACCTTAAAACCATCTCCTTAATCCTTTTAAAATAAGTAAACCCGAATCGTGTTTGTAGTTTTATTAGAATAAAGCTTATTAGAATAACTGATCCAATATAATCAATACTTTATATCATGAGATTTAAAAAGAAAATGGCAACAGCAATAACATAATCCGATGTTAACAAATGGAAAACTAAATTTTGTGGGAAATTGACTGAGGTGGTATGAGCATCGATGCTAGCATAAATGAGTTCTTATTGTGTGTTCAATAAAGCAGTGGGATAGTTCAAAATGGTGAAAAATGGCTCCTATAAAACCCTTAATTTTTCCAAGTTTTTAACTTCCAGCTAGAGGCACGTGCCTGCTGTGCCTGTTCCTGGGTGCGCGCTTGAAAGAACTCATTTTACTTCACATTTCCTCCTGTATTAGCTAGCAACCTTTCTGGTGGTGCATTGCAGTGAGAAACCATAAAACCACGGGCACCCTATTTATAACGCATAATATGTGCACGTGAAAGACTATTAAAAGATATTACGCTATCACGTCGTCCCATCTTTTGAATATTTTTTGCTGGGTTTGGAAACCACATAAGTAAAAGTGCAACAGGGCTACGAAGTGAAAGTTAAGTTAGATATCTTCTGAATGCTCTTTCAGTTCTTTGCTACCAGACAAAACTAAATTCATGCACTTCGTTTTCTAAGAAAGAAGGCCATACTGTTAAATAGGAAACTGCAACACGTCACAAGGCACAGTCTGCTTTATGTTTGTAGAGTCTGAAAAAAACCTTTCAGATTCCACGCACCACGTTTCAGGATTAGCTTAGTATTTCCCGTAGCTTCCTTTGATACAGGATGAATTTTTCCTGCTGATTTGTACGCGCCTAATTTCATTTCACAGTTTGCACATCAATTTTAGAAGATGAACTAAACACACAAACTCAGTTTTCTAAAATTAAACTTCTCATGAATGTTGAAGATCAGTGAAGAAATTAGTAATTTTGAATATAGAAACTATACCATCACCAAAAACAAGATAACTTTGTCACGAGATCAAATCACTACGAGTGTTTTAAGAAGAAAGTAGAGAATATTTTCATTTTGTAGAGAAGCAGCAACAGTTTAAAGAATTGGTCTATGAAAAACGCCGTTTTCGAATTTTCAATTCAAATCACACGTAGGGTAGTTTTTCTTTGCATTTGTTTTAGTCTGCAGCGTTTTCTTTTACTTTGCTGTTCACTCAACAAACTGTAGACATACACTGGAAAGCACCAAACATCAACCTGCTCCACGTCTACAACTCGACTCGAGCTACAAAACACATAAACCGCGTACGCACTCTTGAAAATAGAGAAAGGTAGAGCTGAATATAAGATTTTGTTGAAGGGAAAAACGTACAAAAAATCTCTCGGTTCCCTTTCTCTTCGATGCACTTCACTTTGTCTAAAATATATGGTGCTTTTAATGCGACTCATTTTCATTCAGTTAATTTAGCCTGGATGTAATAATGCAAAATGTCAAAAGTGCTGCATCATCATTTTCATTATATTCATTTTTGTAAAACACGCGCGTAGGTTTATCTAAGTTACTTTACAAAAGTCAAATAGTACGTCAAATTAAAATCTTTCTTCAACTTTTATTTAAAAAATATTTATCACTACCTAGGTATGACGTCGTATAAAAATTCTAGTTACTTTTTTTGTTCTAAACACAAGCTTGTTAATCTTTACATTTCTAAAATATGACCAACCAAATCAGAAAAATGTATACACCGTCAATTTTCTCCCCCCTTCCGTCTTGTCTTTGTCACGTTGACACTTTTTTGCTGCACTTACTGTGCTACTCACTACTCCATCCAGTCCATTTTCTCCCAGTTTTCTCTCTCTCTCTCTTTCCATCTTCTATCCCATTTATCATCCACCAAATAACCTTGAAAATGTCCTGTTGTTTTTTCTCATTTGGTTTTGTTGTTTGGTTTGTCGTACCTAGTGTCCACTACATACATATTCCGATTTTAAAATCACTTCAAAAACTTTTTTCTGTTTTTATATATGCATTTATATACCAGGATATTCACCACTCCATTTTCCCACTTCCGTCCATCCATTTATTCGGATGCCAACTGAGTAACCAAACAACTCTCTTGTTTTTTTCAACCCGCTAAGCTTTTTAGAAAGCCCTGGACAGATGGACAAGACCACAGAAAACTTTGAAAACATGCAAACCAAAAGGCCGCAAAAATATTTTATGCTGTTTTGTATTTACTGTTGTCGGAAGTGTTGTCCGTTGACCACTGGTTGTCCAGATCATTATCAAAATCCTATTCTGTTTCTGTATTTATGATCAAGCACACTTGAAAATACTTGTACGTGGCAACCTCAGAGATTGGACAATGGCTCTTTTGTGCTTCTAAAAACTCTGCACGACAGAAAGAGAGTAACCCAAGAGCAAGCAAATTTTGTTCAAAATATGTTGAATGGATTTTCTATCCCGACAGCATTATAAATTCGTTTTATCTGGTGGACAAAAACAACTCAATTTTTTGTAAAATGGCACTGTTTGACAACCAACAATAAAATGGGTTTGTAAATTCAGTAAAAAATGTATACCAAGCATACATTCATGTATATATGGTTTACCTAAGTGGTTGGATTGATTTTGACGACCATTTAAACCCATTGCAAAATCTCAGCTTGTAAACACAATTTTAGGTGAAGCTGCTTTGTGTACGGGTGAGAACCAATTTTATGTATAAAACAAACTGCTACAAAAATTACCACGTGGTGCCCCCAGGGATGTAAAATCTGGGCATCCTGGCATCCTGGAAGCCGGGAAATTTTGAGAAATATGCCAAATCGGGGAAATTTTCGCATACTAGTACTGGAAGTAGTAGTAGTAGTGGTAAAATCCTTGAAAATTTGGGGGAATTTTGCCTCCGGATGCCGGGAAATTTTAAGGTCCCGGAAGATTTTGCATCCAACACACCCACATAATGTCTAATGCGTAATGAATGTATTTGAAAATATGATGAATCATTCAGCTTGATTAGGTTCACTGACTTAAGTTTTTACAGCAAAGATTGCAACGCCCTTTTTTAGCAGGGTATTTTGACGGATTTATATTCATTTTGTTTAAAGTCCGGAAATATTCATCACGATCAAAGAGAATGTACATTGCCGGAAGTAAAATTGTTTCAGAGTATGATGGACCGTTGGAATAAGTATTAACGCGGTATTCGACAATACAGTGTTTTTGTTTGATGTTGAAATAATTTATTGAAACATCCATTGTAAATAATTAATACAGAAAAAATTAGATTGGAAGTTGAGTTTTATGTAAAAACGGCATATATGGGTTTTTATTTAGGGTGGCTTTACTTTACCCTAAAGCGAAATGCAAGAAATGCACAGAGTGGTAAGCTGCCTTCTTAGCCATTAAACGCTGAACATACAACGGAAAATAAAATTGACCAAGAAAAGCAGCCGAGAATATATGAGACCAGAAAAGTGTTAGGAGGAAAACTAGTGAGCAGTGGGATTTGGAAGGGAGAAAAGAATATAATTAGTAACGTCCGAAATGCCTGGAAAACTGGAACTGATTTGAAAGTAGGGAGAAAGTAGATGCGGTGGTAAGGTTATGCGTAGTAAATTAAAGTAATGGTTGAAGTGAGGTAGGGTAGAGTGAGCAGAAAAAAATGGGATTTTAGTTCAATGTAAATGTTAAAAGATAGAAAGGTCTATAGAGAAAGTGTAAGGTGAGGAATCTGCATTGATAACTTGTGGGTAGAAAAAGAGAAAAACGTAGCACGGCATGAGTTTGAATAATTCTGTAAATTGTTAAATTTTTTGGAAAAGTGAAATTAAAAACCGGACATGTGAAAGCAAAATAACATAATTTGCAAACATTTTGTTAAAATTTTGTTTTAAAATTTCAAAACTTTACATTTATAATCAGTTTTTCTCTAAAGTTTTTCAAATTCTTTAGATCTATACACGCCGTTTATTAATATCTTAAGAAACCCAAAAGTCAAAATTTCGAAAGATAATAATTGCGGATTGAAGTCGATCTCCCAAACCGGCTAAACTGAAACTAGTAATTTCTTTCCAATAATAGAAACCCTCCAAGCTTGACATCCAGATAGCCCAAAAAATATATGAGCGAGCACGTTTAATCCTTTATAATCCCATCTACCATAAGAATGTTTTCTGCTCCCCTTCTCGTTAAACTTCTCGCTAATGGTGATAGGATCTGATCTGGTCTGTAACTGCGTCACCGATCTTGCCTTTTTGAGCCAGCTCCAAAACAGAAAGATGTGTCTCCATTAAAAGTTATCGGTTTAGATCTATTTTTCCTTTTACACTTTTTTGCTGTTGACGTTACCTATTCTTCTTTCTAAGATAAGACATTAACTTTAGCTATCTGTTATTCCGTACCATGTCTCATTTTTCGTTTCCTGTACTAAACAAATGTGCAAACTGTGAAATGAAATTAGATCTTGGAGAAGGAAAGGAGGGAGGAGTATCATCAAAAGCCCATTTTACTCTAGATAGCGGATTGCGTACTTAGAAGAAAATATAGAGCATGTGAACTGACGTTTTTAAGCCAAGTGTGTACCTTTGATACAATTTAGCTGTTTTCATCTCTCAGCTATGAAAATGAATCTTCTCATTTCAACCTGACTTTCTTCTGAAATGGTGGTAGTAGTATCTGCTCCAATGTCAATATTAGCTGGGTAGTGTGCACACTTACGTTCTTCAGTTTAGTGTCTTCTGAAACTCGTTCCGACTGCACCTCTTTAGAAGAAAAGATTAGAAATGAAATAAGTATAATTAGGATCTCAAGTGGAAATCTTGGGATGGCTTACCTGTACAGCAAAATTAGGTTTATAAGTAAAATACATTTATTGTGCAAGCAAAAATAATACTTAAGCTTAGCTTGAAACTATAGAAAGGCAAACATAGGAGGAAAAACCTTTTTTTCTTAGACAAAAACTGAGCTTGTTTGCACGTCAAAACGCAAAATAAGCAAACGCTGAAAACAATTTATCGTTTTGTCCCATCTCAATTTAAACCAACATTGGCGTATTTGCTTTGGAGGAATTTGCAAAACCACAAAACATTAAAAACGTATTCAGAAGTGTTTCACATTCTTTTTAAAAAAAATACTAATATTGTTTGTTTTTTGCCAAGTACATAAATGCTGGTTACCTATTCACGTTACATCCGATCAATGGAATTAGCGTTATTGCAGGTTTGTAGTTTACTTACCTTGTTCCTTAACAACATTTAATGGCGCATTTGCCCGTCGTTGTTAAGTAAACTTTTTACGTTTACTGTTCTTTTCCCGGGAAATGCAAATACTCCAGCATTATTCTAGCTGTCAGATTGACCAAAGCAAATACTCACCTCTGACAAATATATACTTATGAAATGTTAACATTACCATGAACTGAATAATGTTTCCAAGCTTTGGTAAATATTTACCTGAATCTTGAGGGTAACTTTAGTGATCGGAAAGCTTTTACGCTTTCTCTCTTTTATCAAGAAGTTTGATCAGGTCAAGATTTTGGAGAGTAAGCGGTGAAACCTAACACATTCACAGTGAATGCCAGAGCCCTCAAAATATACTCGTTCCGCATACCTTGTATTTATTCATATTTTTAGCTTATCAGTTATTCCAAATATGCCTACTAGAAAGGTAAGTACCTAGTAAAAGCAGTTTTTATTTAGTGCAGTTTTCTTGAATGCGTATTTATCTTCATTGGAAGAACTGCTGACTTCGTTCATTGGAATACGTTATATCGCAATATTTTAGCCTCACATACTTTTGTCTGCAATATCCATTTCCTTATCATCAGAGATAGTTATTGATTACCGGTTTGGCGTGTTAGAAAGGGTAAGATACCGGTGAATTCCCGGTTGCATTTGATGATGATTTTTTGTAAAAGAGAGTAAAACGTTAGCTAGACAGCAGTGGAAAGAAGGCATAAATATTAGTTGAAAGTGGCTTTATCAGAATAAGAAATGAAGGAAGGGAGAAATGTAAAATAAAAATGTAAATATATTAGCTGTATTTCAAGTTTATGTTTATTATGCGACAGGGTGCCAGAGTTTTTGTAGGCAGAAATGCATGGAAATTGATAATAGGCATGGTGATCATGCACAAAGAGATAGGAAAAGTAGAATGTAGATATTTATAGTGTGCTATTATGGGAATGGGATTTTGGAAAGGAATTTGTATAGTGGAATTAAATTATAGTGCATTTATACGACCTTAAAAACGTGCAACTATCATATCATAAAGTAAATTATGATGGCAATAAGTGATCTACAGTAGGTAGATTGTACAATTAAGTATTGGTAGAATCTTTGACGTCGTCCACATACTACAAATATTTTTGGTACCGTACCAATGGTACGTTAGTTAGCTTCGTTTGCATGACTTTAAAGTATTTTAAGTTAGAATAAAGTCACTGCCGACCAATCTATGCTTATCCCTACAGTTACTAGTTACTCTTCAAAAGAGTCAGCGCAAGCCACTTTAATATATGTTTTACAAAATACAAGCAAGAATTAAAATGCAATGAGGACCTATTCCAATGTACGTACTAAGCACTTCTCAAATCAAAACCTGTGACGTGTTAATGGCACAAAGGTATATCTACCCAAAACTCAACACTTCATAAATTACCCTAAGACTAACACCTTTCGAGAAGTATAAATCCGGAGAAATCCAGATGTGTTCATAACAGAAGAGTTAAAACATTAGGTAGTTTCAAGCATTAATACTTACCGCATACAATATGACTGCTTCCTCAAAAAGAAAATAAAAAACTAAGAAACGTTCCCCTAAACATGTTATGGTTATTTTACCTGAGAATTATGCAACAGGGCACAAACTCCATTTCATTTTTACTGATTTTCATCACTTCAGTTAATTCTCTCCGGAACGCACATATAACTCGCTGAGTTATAGAAAAGGAAATTTGGTCGTTTTCCTCCAACAGCTTTATCAGATTAGAAAAACCGGACTACTATAAAAAAATGAAAACAAACAAGAACCTTTGTCTACTAAAGTCAAGAGTAAGAAATAAAAATGCCCGTTATAAAATCGTCAGGTTGGAATATACACCACCAAGTGTGGTATCTCTAGCGGATATCTAAACAAGCGTTGTTTCCGCAACAAGTGCGATTTTTCCAGCAAAAATGAAGTGTTGCTAGAGGGACTATGGTGTTTTTACAGTATTCTGCACGGTTGCTTTCTCCAAGTTTTAATTTATTACTTTGTAGAGTAAAAACTGCAAAGCATGTGTAAAGCTGAAAAATAGACTTAAACTGATTACCTCGTTGTTAAGAAGAATATCTTGTTCTTGTTCTGGTTGCACGCCAAACATATATTATATTGTGGTCAAATCAGCGGCGAGTACCAGACAGGTGATTGGCTGGGTTTGGATTGCACAAGTGGTTTTGTGAGTAGACCAGTCGGTCCAGACCCACAGTTGGTACTTTAACAGCATTCCGATACGCAAAAGCATTTAAATTGTAGGATTTTTCTTTCTCCGGCTTGTTACATGATTTAAATTATTCAATACAGTCTTATACGAATAGACGCACAGAAGATGTAAGAAATATTTGCAGACTTCACTAAAAATAGAATGCGTTGACATGCCACAACACTCCCAGTCAACTTTGTTGCAACACATTTACACTCCGCATCTGCAAAAGGAATAAAACCCTAGTCACAATATTAGTCTCTGGAGAGTCATATGACATTGTAAATCGCCTGGCAACATTTCTTCTAAGGTTGGTTGTAAATTGACCACAGATTGTTTCCATGCAAAATGTTCACAGAAAACAGGCTTTTTACAACTAAGCGTAAACCCAGTTTTCGGAAAATCCTATTTAACGTTTTTATATTTCAGAATAAATGTGGAGAGCTTCTGTTTTATGAGGCAAATATGTAAGAGAAAGCAAATTGAGCACCAAGTACATTCACTGGAAAGCTTTAACTATTTTTATTTGTTTCAAGCTTTATTGTGCCAACGTATAATTTTCATGTAAGTTTTAAAACCGACCGCGTTTTCAGAGCAAAACATATTCGTTGGAGTTCATTTCACCCCAAAAATATATATTAGTTTCGTGCACAACCCAAAATATCAAATAGTCAAATATCTTCAGTTTTTAGCTGCGGGCTTTAGCTCAGCATCGATATCCTTCCTGAATGGGCTATCAATTTCCAATTTACAAGACAAATGGCCCGTTTTGAAGAATCATATTGCAATGGGCCACCAACAGTTTTTCACTTTCTTTTCGGAATCCCCTCTCCGGAAGACATTTATTGAGCTCATAACCTTACATCATGCTGAGACTATTGTCAGTTGATTCACCTATATTAACCCACGTCATCCATAGAAAGCAGATGTTCCAGAAAAAACTCATTTCAGTACTACACGAATGCCAGTGTAATTTAAAACCCATCTTGAAAACATGAAAAATTGTCAACTTATATGCTAACTGCTATACTAAAATTACAACAGACGATATTCAAGTTTTCAAAATAAATTGAAATATTTATTTTTCAATTCGATATTTAGATTGAACACGGAGGAAAACAAATTGTACCTAAAAAGCATTGCTTAGAACACGGAGCACACTTCCAGTCAGTAGGAAGAAAGCAGATTCTATCTAAACGTTATCTTAGCAAGCACTATCTAATTCTTAGCAAGAATTTTATACGTAAAAACAGAAAGGCCAAAACCCTATGATTCCACGGTGTCATTTTGACAAGATGGCAATGAGTGCAAGTTATGCAACGAGAGAAATACAACGACTCATTTTCACTTTTTTGCATTGCATTGCATTGCATTGCAGCAGTACAAACAGGTTGAATTGTGTGGAAACCCCACAAAATTTTCAGTTCAATAGGATGGGTTTTCTTTTAGATAAAAAATATATTCAGAAAGGTTGGTCAATCCATCAAGTTTTTCCTGAATAGCCATGAATACCAAATAGGGGAAGCGGCGGCTAGATCTCAATGCTTTTTATAAACTTGTCACTTGATTTTTTCACCCAAAAATTTCTACATGACCTAAGAGATTGAGTACTGTATAGACTTGGTGGAGTGTCTCAATCTCAGCAAACTATGTATACAATTTCCATAAAGTTCAATAGCCCACTTGAACTTACACAAAAGAGTGTACAAAATACAGTATTGATTTTTTCTTGCGGGTTGGGTTATTCTTACTCCAAGGAATCTTTTTATGAAATAGAAAAGCTTGGGGTTTTAGCTTTTCATTCTTGTTTGTATTTTCAGCGAGAGAAAAAGGTTTCAAGAGCAAGGAGAATACAGAGATGTGCGTGGATAGTGGCAGCGGCTTTGGTTGGTTCAAATCTTTGTCAAAAATATTTACATAATTTGTAAAACAATGCCTAAAATGTACGCGATGTTTGGATTTGCACTGATGTAAAGTTGACTGCTTTTGTAAGACGTTGTGATTATTATTATTATATAACACATATTAAGCTAAGTAATCATTTATCGCAATGCTTAACAAATAAAGGATCCTAATGTTCAATTAAATTTCTATTTTATCAAGCAAATACCCTACACTTAATTTTATGGTAAATTTTCAAATTAAGAAACAAATACATTTCATGGTTCTACGCTATCTGACGGCAGAATCACCATTTATACATAAGTTTTTGCGTTACCTACGTCGAATTTATGCAATTGGCAAATAGATTTTTCTTACCTGTAATTCCTAAATGTCAGTGATTAACTGCTGTGGTGGTAAATTTTCGTCATGATTCAGCGGAAATTAATTGAACGCTCTATCAGGTGATGTTGCATGACCAAAGATGAAAGATGGTCAATCCAGTCTGCTCTCTTAAAACCAGTTCCAGGTTCTTGTATAGGTAATTCGTACACCCAAATGGATTTTTGCTCGCCCAAAGTTTCCACAAAACAAATAGCAAATTGTCTAACTCCGCCAACATGCTTTGTTGAACAAGGTAGAATCTCGTTTGGTTTATGGTCCTTGGTATAATACTGTGACTTTTAAAAATAATTACATGCAATAAAATTGTACGATTTTGGTGCTAACTGTAATTTAACCTAGCAAGTGGAAGGAAATGGGAAGAGAAAAAGCTGCGCGTAGAAAAGCTGTGAGGGGACGGTGAATCACGGGAGTTCAGTAAGATAAGCTATTAGTGGTAATAACTTTCATCCTCATTTGTTTACTGTAATAGAAAAACCTTAGTAAGGTTACCTTACAAAGTAAATTATATATTCAGTCTGGAAATGGGAATGGTGTTTGAAAATTTGGCAAGTTGTTTTGTAACAGCTTAAAATATTTGTTAACTGTTTACATTCGTTTTAATAATATAAAATCAGCTGGATAATCCGTTTTACTAAAAGGTTGATTTTTGACTGGTTATGCTGCCGTTTATTTTATTTGGTTAAGGATACGGTATTTTAGTAATTTGTTGATATCAAATGAAGATGTAGATGTAGATATGATAGAAAACAAAAGGAACATCTTAAATTTGTGTAATGTACAACTTTACAAAAATCCATTTTAAGCTCATTTCTAGGTAGATTATAAATAAACTTGACATAATTCTACCCATATATTTATCCGATTTTACTCCAGGCAACAAAGCAGAGATCCTGTTGCTTTTCTATCTTTTCATGATCTCTAATATTTTGTGTGCTCACTTTATTAACTCTACTGTCATGTTGCTGCTACTTTCTTTTACTTAATTTATTTTTGATGCATAATTCATGTTCTGCCGCTACTCTAAAAAGGCGACCGCATCCAACCCATTAACGTAGAAATAAGCTTATTGTACCAGTAGCTGACTAAGGGAAAGCTTAAGTACGTTCGTTAGAAATTCCAGTCAAAATGTTTTACGGGTTTGGATGCTGCTGTTACGGCTACCTCAATAAAAGTGTTTTTGCTTTTTAGTAAAGCTAAAAGTTTTCAGCGGAAAAGAAGTGAAAGCTTGTTGTCTCCTTTAATGAAAAGCATGCGGGAGGTCCCGTATTCATTACTGAGGAAAAAGAACTTGACTACCTGCTGAGCTTTTAACGCACACACACATGGTTTCTTTTTAAGTGAGAAAGTTAAGATAACTGTTTATGTGTAGTGTCATCTAGAACTTGAAAAACTTTTTGTTGAATGGACATACCCGAAAGCTGTCAAGAGAAATTTCCATAGCAGAGTTTGGCTAAATTGTTTAAATTTAAGAGTTTTTAGAATATACACACATATTATGAAAATTCAAATTAGACAGCTGCATAAAACATTATACTATAAGTGTAAACTAATGTGGGAGAAATTTAAAATGGGGCAAGCTAAACGACTGTTTTTTTTTGGAAATTTTGTTTTTTTTTTGCTTCCGTCTTGGATTAACCTAAACGTCAACAGAAGAAACTTTTCCCTGTCACTAAAATGAAATTGCGTAACAGTTTTTGTCTCAGCGGATTTCAACCTCTACGTTTCTTACTTGGCACTTAAAATATTGTATCTAAAACGAACAACAGTTGGCCAAAATTAATGTAACTCCCATGTTTTCGAAAGTTTGATAAATAGACTAATAAACTGGCTGTGGAGGAAGGCAAATAATGAAAGCTACTACTTCCGTCTGAGTTTAATGTGTTCTAATTTATTTAATATTTTATTTTGTTAAATGGAACTTGATTACCGATCTGGCTTATTTGTCGAATTATTCATAATGCTTTGAATCCAACAAATCTCAAGACGTTTGCTACTTGATCCTGACAAATCAAGTTGCGAACTAGACATCACAAAATACTTCCTATTTTTCTATTCTGGCGTTGGATTTTCCAAACTTTACTGGAATTAATTTGCTAGTGAACTGGCATACTGACACTTACGCTTTTTAACTTTACTACAGAGAAAAAATATGTACTTAGAGGGAAAAGTCGGTATGTCGACGTCAATCTTAATGTGAAAAGGAATCAAGATTGGCTTAGTTTTTTTATTAAGGTAAAAGGTGTTTTGTCTCTGTTTGGAGAGTTATAAAGGCATATTCATATGCTGAAGGTTTGAATTTTTCAGATTATTGGCTTCTGTTTTAAAAAGCTACATACGTCACTGACGACTGTAACGATGTACTTGAAATTCCCAAATTGTAAAATCGTTGGTGTACGTAGGTGTAAACAGGACGGAAGTTTGACCAACTTTGACGTTATTTGTAAAAAAAATACAGAACTGTGGGTAAATACACAAACAGATGCTGATGTAGATGCTGTGGATGTTAAATCAGTTTATTAATTTTAATTGTTATTTTAACATAAATACTGTAACAAAATATAGATTAAGCTTACTTTAGAATATATATGTACTTTTCATCTAGAATCATTGATTTTTCCAATAGCATAACATTGCATAACATTCTTTTTCTAAATTACGTCACAACTCCCTTTGTTATATCATTTTGAGCTGAGACCCAGCTTTCTATTCAGAATTCAGCATATAGAATAATAATTGTGATTCCTATCCCTACCCGCACTGTCTAAAAATGTCGTCTTATTGTTTTCTGGTCTTGAAACAAATGATATCCATTTCACTGATAAAACGGCATCCTAAAAGGAAAAGAGTGCAACAAAACAAGGCAAAGTGAAAATATAGTAAGGTGTATATTGTGGCATGGCTTGCAGATGACTTTAATATGGCTACATTTTGTCAACACAATTCATACCCAACTTGGGTTTTTTACCCGAGTGTGAAAGAAAAGACTACAAGACATGAAGTTGGCTTTTTTTCTTCTCCGGAAAAAAATGATGAAAGGAAAGTGAAGTGGCAGCAGTGAAAGCTAAAAGAAGGCAGTAAAACTTGAAGAAGGGAAGAAAATCTTGTTTTTTTTCTCTGCGCGTTACTTCACTGCAGCAGCAAGGAATTATTAGATTACGTTGTCAAGAATTATGTAATTGTGTGCTTCAGCTTGAATAGAAAAAACCAGACGTTTGGTTTAATAAAAGGCTTGTAGGATACTTAAGAAAATGGATATTATGTTTGTCAAGTATTCCATCCAATCTGACTACACAAAAAGTAATCCTATACAAGTACGGTTTATATTGAAAAAAAAACCTAAACCTAACATCATTATAGAGATTATTTATATGGTTTTGCAGTCACGAATAAATAAAAAGTGCAAAGAATGCACGCGTTAAGTTTATTTCTTCTACTTATTTCAATTTCATATAGGAGAGAAACAAAAAAAGTGAAACAATGTATACAGTATGCACAAAAACGAACAACTTGACACTTTATTTATAAAATATTACCGTTTTATTATAACCCCACTCATGACGTAAAGCCTTCCAAGCCAAGCGCACCAACTTCAACATCCCATCTTCCATGTGGCCTATGCATGCACTTTGTGGAAAAGGAATGAGAGCTGAAAAATCTCAGCTCTCCTACATAAAACAAATGACACTTCTTCACAGCTTGTGAATGCAAGTGCAGGGGCTTTTTCAGTCTTCCCCTGCACTGCAATATTTCGGCTAACAATTATAAATTATAAATAAAATTTCTAACTACTTTTTCGTTAACGATAGTGTAGAAAATAAATATTCCAAATTTACTCTAACAAATTCCTCCAATGCGTTATTATTTCTGCATCCTAATCAAGAACACAACGGGAGAATTAAAAGCAAATTACTTCACCCGTTACATTATATTTCAAGTTTCTGTAAAATGCATTTTTGTGTTTTTCATTTTGATATTCAAAAAGTTTGACTATAAAACATTTCCTGTCAACGTTGTATTGTTTTAGAGACGTTTATGTTCGATGTTCTGTAAAGGTGTCTAATTTTGTAACAGATTGCCGATTGCCATGATCAATTTTGCTATCCTTTTGGCGCATAAGTTTATATGCACACGCCAGTAAACAAAATTTACCTTCACGTAAAAAGTATATTATAACCTTTCCAAATTTTCACTAGTCTAATGTAAATAAACCAAATCCTTCCTTCTTATTCCCACCAATGTTGCTTAGATAATCGCCGCATTATCATTTCTTCCTAGTACTGTCCTAAAGTAATGTGGTTGGTTTGGCGGAAGTCAGGAAAACTTCCCAACTCACCCCTACTATTTATAAACAGCAGACACCTACTTGTCTGCCGTAAGTCAAGATCTTCTCAGCTTTCTCTTTATCTATTAGATTAATGAAAACATCAGCAGGGCCAATGTAAGACTGTCAGTCTACTGCTTTGTGCCAGTTGCCACGCACGTAACAGGTTTGCTCGGATCCTAACTCTCAATGGAATTTTTTCATCTATATAGCTATCTCACTGGAGAGATACACGTGTAAAAAGTTTTGGTCCATTGCACTTATTTACTTAACAGGATAATGTCAAGGGTGTTTGGGAGACAAACTGGCTTGTTGGTTTGAAGTAGACAGAAAGTCAGATAATAGTTTCTGAATGTTGCAAATAAGTGCACTTGAAATTTTAACAAATTATAAGAAAGTTGAGTTGTGTAATGTGCTTTTGCTGTTTTGTGGCAAAGTTTGAAGTCCTACTATTCTTAAGAGAATTTATTGTTGCATGAGTTAACATAACGACAACAATAATATTTCGTGTCGTTAAGAAATGTTAAAGAGTACATTAGGTTTTAATTTGTACTTGTGCGTCTAAGCATTTCGGGAACTATATGAAATTTATAAAAATCGTTGAAATTTTCATACCGGAATATCTACGCTTTAAAAAATGTGTAAAAAGTCTAAACTTATTTTGATTTTTTTGCCAAACTTCTTTTAACTGCACTGAAAACTGAAACGTTCCACATAGCAGCTTTTTATTTTGCTATTTGCAAGTTATACGTGAACTATACATTTCCTTTTTTCATAAAAATGCGGCTTCTGTTTCCATTTCCACTTCAGTGGACACATTAAAATTTGGTACATACCCCCTTTTGCTACCTAGGTACATTTCCATTCGATTCATGTAATAGTGTATGGCTTAATGAAGACGTTAAGAACTGTACATGGCTACGTTTTAGTGTCATCATTCAACTGTGTAGGTTGGTTGTACCTTCTTTTGCGGTGTAGGAAAGTGGCTATATAGTACATTACATTATTGTTTATGTGTAAGCGTGAGCAACGTTTTAAGTTCAGATTAGTGTAGAATGAGGAATTCAAAATGCAAATTTTGGGCCGTGTGTAAATACGACAAAATAAAGATGCTTTTAATTTTTTTAAACGCATAGTTGCTATTCCCCAGGTTGTGTTAATGTTTTGGGAAAAGACGCATTAAAACAAAAGATGGGTTTACGAAAATGTATACAACCCCCTGTAAGGAAAACTAATGAAGAAATAAAAGTCTCAGGTTGTGTTAACATTTATGAATGTAAAGTTCAATAAACACGTGCACTAACCCCAGCACAGATAAATGTTTGGATTTGGAAGTTTTTTCTATGTTTTAAAATTTTATGGAAATTTCACATGGTAATACATAGAAATACCTATAAACACAAATTTGTTGGACTTCAACTCCAAAAATTACCAATATATTCATTTTTTGCGTCAGAAATACATTACAGATGGATCACGATCATCATCGTGCGATTGTAATTATAGCAATTTATTTGTGTAATACGTTCTGGGGTTATTGTATTTTGTAAAAATATTTCTTCAAACAGTTTCCTTTGCACAACTGGTAAATGCGTAATTTGTGTAAGTGCCCAACATCATGAAATTCAACAAAGACAAACTGAAGGACCGCTTAAACATTCATGTTTTACGCACTGGACACAGGTGTACTTCAGACATAGCTGCTGGCAGTGACCCGCCAAGTGTGTATTTCCATTTGTTGAAATCAATTTAATGGCCAAAGTCATTTCATTAATACTTACTTAATTGAATACAACTTGAAATACATCGGTGGCAGGTAAAACGTTGACAGTTCTAAAGCAAAGTTTATTACAAACAGTTGTGTGATTTACACAGTCTGATGTAAAGTTTTTAGATCTATTTGATGATATATTTACAGTTTTGGTTTTTTTTGTATGTGTTACGCCTGTAACTTTTCAAACAGACAACCAAACAATATTTCATTTGTTTACCTTTCTTCCATTTCTTTTTTGAACACAAATCAAGTGGCAAGCTTGTATTTTTTCTTCCAGCATTCAACACTCATGCTTTGCTACAAGAGAAAAATGTATATAGAAAGAGAACAACAAAAACCATAGTTGAATTCATGAAGGAACAACAACCTAGACAAAATATGAAAAGCTGTCTGAGCTGTGCATTACCATTGTCTTGTTATTACAATGACAATACAGCTACTTAAAGAAAGCTTGTATGAAAAAGAAGACAACTCGCACAGTATTTTTTGGATGCATGTTCCCATTGTTGTTACCTGCTTTCTTCGTTTTCCTTTGTGAAAAATGGCTTTGTTGTTGAAATAAGCTTAAGAAAGAAATTCGACTAAGGAAGGAACTCTGGTTGCGTTGCTGCTGAGAATAGGCTTCGTAAAGTGCAAGGTGTGGAACATCAAACATCAGAGCAAAGAAAGAAAAAGGTTGCTTCTATTGCAAATAATGGAGCGACTATAGTACCAGGCAAGCAGCAGAGGAGAAAACCGTCATCAGTCAAGTGTCAAATTTGTAAGCATTTTTTAGAAATGGATTTAAATGAATATTTGAGTAAAAAAGTGAATAAAAGAGGAGAGTGTTTGACTTGTGGAGTAATGCGGATCAATCTGAAAACCACTCCATACTTTGGGATGAAGCAAGATTATTGGAAAGGGAGCATGACAAAGTGTTGCGGGAGACGAAGGAATGCATAGCAATTCGTAATGCTACAAAGGACGGAATTCCCCTTATGAACCGGAAGGAGGAACGTGGTCGTGACTACCTCCCAAAATTCTGGAGTTCACTTCTTTCAATTTTATATAATTTTAAAATTCGTAATGTAGATGATTGAGAGAAAAATTTTTCTTATGTTTCTTTTTATTCGAATTTTTTCCCTGAAGAGGACCTGAGTTACTGGGTCGAAACGTTGGAATAAATTTTACATTTTCCTTAACACTCGCAGTTGCCTAAAATCATTTTGCATCAATTAATTATGCGTGAAATATTTGGCTTTGGCTTTTCAAGGTTTAATGAATTTAGTGAAGTATTGGTTTTTGTGTGTTGGAGTGCGCAAAAAAATATGTTGATTAATGGGTAGTAGATACTGCCAGTTAGTACTGCTGAGCGCTCAGGCAATTTACTAAACTTGACAAATTGTAGGAATTTGTGCAATTTGAATAGTAAGTAGCGATGTGAATAAGCTATGGAGAAAGGATAGATATAACATATAATCTTAGTAGTTTATGTCAAAATTTCCCCTGATTTAGTGAAAAAGTGAAATTTAAAATCACTTGTTTGCTAGAATACTTCTCTTTTCTCTCCAGACAAATTTACATCAACTCTGCTTTATAATAAGCTTAGCAGTAGTTTGTAGTTCATGCCGGGTGGCGTTACTGGCGTTACTTATAAAGCTATTTAGTTTACTGTTTGCATTATTTTACAGAATGAATGTAGCGTTACTAGAGATTTACTAGAGATGAATGTAGCGTTACTGTATAACCAGGGACCTACACTCCCAGGACATTCCAGATAAAGAAACCAATATTTCAAAACCCGTTGATTGTCTTATAGCGATTCTGCACTCTTGTGTATACCTCTTATGCTGACGCAGCCAGTTTTCTGGTTTTGATGATACCTTTCAGCAGAATGACAAAACCACATTTGAGAAAGTTGCTTGATCAAACGAAGGTATTATGCGTTTTGAAATCAACGTTTGTGCACGATATTTTAGCGCATCTGCATGCTTCAGCACATTTTAAGCGGATTTTATTTTTAGGCGGTTGTAATGCTCCTTTTTGGTTTAATTAGGCAATATTAAAATGCAAGTTAGCATTTAAAAAAGACTGGAGTTTTCTAGACTGTTGCTGTAGTATGTGTAGAATCAATTACATTAAAAAGGGAAGGGAAGGAGCAGCAGGCCAAGATATTCCAGATTATAACAAAAATTGTCCTTTGAAGTTAGAAGCAGTTGTCACTGTCTATAATTGTACACAACAGTTACTTTGTCAAAATACTTGTTTCGAAATGTTAAACTTTCTAATCTATTGTGCAGCTTTTGCGACGTAGAAAGTAATGTTGGGTTTTCAGCACCTAACGAAATCAGAAGATTGTTTATTCACACGACTGTGAAAGGTGAAAGCCTTTATAGTAATATAATTTATGCAATGAAATTAATTTAAGTTACCAAAAGCCAGGTGAAGCTATGTAAGAACAGGCCGTCAAATTGTACGACAAACTTGTTTCGATTTCAAAGTACACATAAAATTTTTAATACTTTTTAATTCCATAACTCGAATTTGCACAAATTTGAATTTGTAATGCCCCATACTTTAAAACCGTTTATTTCATATGCATCATTTTGAAGTTTAATGACGTAAATGCCGCTGTGTGTAAAGAGTGACTTGTAAGGTTGAATGAAGCGATTTCATAGATGATCAAGCTTCTCTCTGTCAAAGCTTGTAGAAAAAAATGCGGCAGAAGTTGACTTTCCCAGAAGACTAGAGGCTACCTAGGTATTCTAAAAAATAAGTTCGCGCAGAATTCATTCCTGGATGCAGTGCGGAGTAAGACACTTACCTCAGCAGTTTTTCCTTGATTGGTTTGATGAATCCGCTTCACGTTTTTGCTGGAGTCCATTGGGAAAATAAAAAAGCGAATGAAAGATGAAGTAAGCGAGCATCCATTAAAATGATGAGTTTGGTTTACCCTATGTTACAATATCCCTAGATGAAGAAAAGAGGAGTGAGAGAAAAATGCGTGCGTGCGGATAACCCTTAAAGGGGTACAGTTAATAACGAGCTTTAATACGAAACATGATAAAGTTTGAATCATACAATGATAAAATGACACTTTTTGCATTAATAGTATCTTGTTAAAACTGAATAAAAATGCACAACAGTTTATTTTTGCCAAAACTTTGTTTTAAGCTGAAAATTTGACCGTTAAAAGTGATTTTTCCAATTTGTAACCAAAGTGGACCAAAACAAGTTAATATACACGTATAACGTACGAATATTACTTTCCTTACAATAAATGTATGCTTGTTTAGAAGAATAATCTTTTCATTTTGTATCCAACTTTTGTTTTTATATTTACATAACGGCATCATCCCGATGCAAGAGTTATGCCAATAAACTGAATTTGTATAAAACGGTAAACTCAACTTCTATTATGGTTCACTAATTGTACCCGGGGATTCCATTGTTTTAGAAGCATAAATATATACTCAAAAGTTTGCATTGAATGACTCAGACTTAGACTTGCAGATATGTAATGATTTGATTTTTTCATTACGCCAAGTCGGTTCCGATAAAATGTAAAGCTAATAGCTTTCAGCTATTTGTGTGAAATTTTAAATAATAATAGGACGTTGGACAGATTTTGCTGCTACTGACTAAAAAATCGATTGAATGAACGCTCATACATTTTCAAAAGATAACTCATAACATAGCTTGTTCAAAAAACCCTTCACAATCATCAACAACTTTGCTGACTGATATATTACTTTACATTAACAGCTTCGTGACACAACTCAATAAATAGAGCAATGTTTGACTCCATCAGCAACAAGACATTATATTCCGGTTAATAGAATTATTAAATCACCCCCTGTCATCATATACCATATTTTAGTGCCAAGAACAATATTACAGATATAATATCAAGTCATATTATGGAATATAAGAGCGAACACCAATCAGCACGACTTTGAAATTTTAACAATATGATATTAATAAAACGAAAGCCTGGACGTAGAAGCAAGTCCAATTATTTAAGGATCCTATTATTACAATGAATAAAGGATAAATAACCAAATGTGGTTTTTTCAAGGTAATGCAGTTTGTATTAAATTGAAATTTTAATTGGTTTAATTGTTGCTGGGAGCATCTGTTCAGAGGTTGACGAAAAACATTAATTATGATGATTTTTCATCACTGCAAGTGTTGTGCACTCAAAAGAATAAGAACGTTTGAGCATATTTTTTGTTCTTTCAATTTCTATAAATTTTTGAGGGTCTTATAACATTTTTGTTAATTAAAATTGGCACAAGGCAAACGCCACTTGATAAAAAACAAATACATGATGTATGTAATTGTACGTCAGGTTGGATAGAATTAATTTTTTCAGTTGTATTGAATCCGCTGTAAATCAATAACTAATTGTGTTTCAATAAAACTAAAAGTAGAACTCAATATGCTTTTGTGGCAATGTTATCAATTTTACACTTACATTACATATCACCTTTTACTATGAATATCCATCTTTTAAAAATGCTTTCTGTTTTTTGTTACAGTTCTGCTTGACTTCAAATTTATTCCGGTTGAAAGTTCAGTTATAATATCATGCTTTTCTCTTTTAAATGTTACGCTGGGACAAAGTCAAAAATCACTCCACCAAGTTTTTCGTACAAGGAGGCAGTAGGATTGCGGTAGCTAGTTTTGTGTTTATGCTATAGCAACTGTTGGTAGGTGGGAAGTGCTAAATCAGATACAACAGTTTTTGTTTTTCTCATGAAAATATGGATTCAAAATGGAGCATAAAATCACTTCCAGCTTTAGAAACTGAAAAGTGTTATGAGGTAGTAACATTTTTAACAAAGCTTTAACATTTCACAAATTGCAATATTTACACTGAATGATTTATTTTTAGAAACATTTTATTTATCGGAGTCTAAAAGATGCTCAGCGTATCCTCATTATTCCAGAGATAAAGTTATTGACGTAAAATCTGACAGAAAACTGACTGACATAAGATGAATTTTTCATTTGGTATACCAGTAGTCCATACGTCGCTTCCATCTAACTGACAATCCTATTCAAATATCGTAAAGATTGAAAGCCGCACAAAGTATTTAAAAAATATTTTCATGTGTTATCTGAAACCGATAAATGGTTCCACTCAGTCTCTGCCGTCTCTGAGAACATAAAAGCCCAAAACCCTTGCATAAAATATTCTACTCTTATGCACGAAAAAACGCTTGACTATTCAATCAGTTTGATATTGATATAGGTAACCAGTGGCACTTTATCAAGAATACTATTTATATTTACTTACCTATACTATTTCTGAAATTTCTCCAAATTACAAAAATTCGGCTAGCTGGTGAAAATATATTATAATTTTGTTAGTACATGTATAAGTAATGACACAGCCAACTAAACAGTATTTTACGTTTGCACTTGTCCAATCTTCCTACACAGACAACAAATCAGGTGACGCTTTCTTTCCGATGACATTTTTGTTGTTTGCGCGTTGTGCTTTGGTGAAAAATACAACAAACGGAAAACCTGCAAAATTCCAGTACGCTGCTATATTTCAACAAAAAGACAAAGGACATAAAAATAATTCGCCTGCCAACTTTTCTCCTTTCTGCAATAACGAATTATATAAAAGAAAACACAAAAGAAAAATGAATGGGTTGAATTAGCTACTTCTATTATCTTGCAATTGCTAAGGCTACGATAAAGAAAGCTTTTTATGGGAAAACTTTGGCACATTATTATTTGCTTAGTAGACAGTATTATTTGCTTTCATTGTTGTTACCTGCTTTATGTTTTCCGATCCCAAAGAAAAAGTTCCATTGAGGAAGAGCTGAGCAAAAAATACTGCTAGTAGAGAAAGCAGCGCAGGAAAACAAAAATAGGCTTTTGTTCAAGATAAATAATAAGCAGGTTGTAAGTGGAAAGGCGGATAACATCCTGGCGTTGTTACTGGTACTATACATAATACAGTGCAATATTTTTTTTGAAGCTGTCACCAGTTAAGTGTCAAATATGCAGTGTACTTGAAGAATGGAAAGGAATGAATGTTCCGGAAGGACTATGAAAAGGCGCTTGTTTGTCTTTGATTATTGAAAAAGAATTTGTCTGTTTAAACTTTCTTGAGGTTACGGCCGAATATTTGTCGAAAGTGTGTGGAAGAAAGAAAATGGTACATAGCTGAAGAAAGTCACACGCGGTGGTCCAGATAAAGTTCAAGGTTGGTATGGGGAAATGTGAATAATCTAACCTCAAGCTATTTTACTTTGAATGGAAACTGAACGAAACAAAACCAACATAAACACTAAAGCAAGTTTAATTTGTGTGTGATCAAGATTGCTATTTTACACACAACGAGAATGCTTAGTAAATTCTAGTCCATTCAGCATTTTAGAAAATAGAATTCAGCTAAAAACGACGTTTTTTAAAGTTTCTTAAAATTTGGATTATTTTAGCCTCAAGAACAAGATAAAGCCACAACTTGTAGCCCACAAAGTATTTCAATGGGAAGGTAAACACTCAAGTTGCAAATATTTAAAATGTTCAAACTAAAGATGTTGTTTGTTTTAAAACATAATTAACGGTGGCCATTAAACTTGTTGTACTTAATTCCCCCACTTGTCTTCAGAGTAAACAAACTATTATAAAAGCCACAACGGTTGTTCATAGAAAAAAATCTAGATAAGGTAGAACTTCAGTTTGTTGCTTTGTCCCTTGGGAACCAATAGCATTGGTTGAATTTACTGGCTATTAAGATGTCCAAGCCAAGTTTCATTTCCGACACAAGCAAATTGTTGAGCTACTGTTGGATTTAAAAAAAATTGTGTTGGAAATAATACTCAAAAGTAAAACCATCATGTCGTTACGTTTACGAGTAAAAAAAGTGTTCGGATTTATGCGAATGTAATTTGCCATAAAATCTTTTAAATTAAGTTTACTTTCTTCTAGCTTGTAATAAACATACTTTATCGTGTAATTTTACCTTCCTAAAGCCTGTAATAGCATCTGTTACAAACCGTATTATTTACTCAAAAACTTGAATTTTTGTTTTGTAGTCGAGAAGCAGACAGACATAACTTTGTGACCCGTTATCAACATGTGGAATAACCAGACATAAAAATGGAAGAAGGTTTTTTATTATGTTAAGTTATGGACTTTGTACAGATGACTTTTTTAGTGTTTGCCAACCACAAGCTTAAGGATGCATAAACTGGACAGTAGTAAACATTTTTTTATTTCTTTAATTTGATCACACGAACTCACCAACAGTAAAGTTTGTAGAAAGAACTTGGACAAAGAATCTGGTTAGTGAATTAAAAACATTTGTACGTTCTTGTTTACTTGTTCTGATGTGAGTAAGCTGTAAATATGGTACAACATGGATGAAATAAAAGAAATGGATCAGTTCAATGCAAATTATTTTATTATTGTGATATGGATTTAAATAAATTGCAATGCAGATCAAGATCGGTTTTTTTTTGGTTTATTCTGTTGATAATGTATGATAGTAGACAAAAGTATAGTAACAATACAAAACTGTGAAAGATTGATTAAATTGAGTTGTCTTTTAACACATCGATCTTTATTTTTAGCTTTCTCCTTGAAGAATGTAGACAATAGTTAAATTTTAATAATTTTATGCATAACGTTTCTATCAACTTGCGTATTCAGGTCAGACAGATTAGATTTCTTTTTGTGTAACTAGCTAAAGTTTAGTGCACCATTGAATTTTTTACAAACGTAACCTTATTATTGTGCCCTGGAAAATTCAAGACAAGTGTTGTGTCAAAATGCAAAAACCGATAGCAAATTCTTATCTTTCTTATCAAACTACCTAAATGTTTAGTTTATTTCTATCTGGAAGCTATCTTTTGTTGTTGCTGCAGGTACTTTGGCTTAAAACTGGAATGGGAAGAAAGTGTCTCACAAGCAAACACAGAAATACTCCAACGGTAACGTTCCAAACGCTTGACTTCGTGGTTGCATTGCTTTCACCTCGCACTAAATATTTCAAAATAAAATTTTTACCCCAAAAACCATAACCGACAAAACACTCAAACAGCATTTACCTCTTACCTAAAAGACTGGCTTCTTTGTTGTATTCAAACAAGGGCGCACTAGCCACACTGTTAAAACTGTTTGTGCTGCTGTAGTGAAAGTCAGTCGCTGTCTTTCTGGAGTTGCCCACCACACGCTCATCCCCATCTTGCCAGAACAGAGTGGAAATGCTGGCTATACATCTTACTTTAGCTTCCCCATTTTCGTTAAAGTGTTCTGGAGCTAGGGTAATGTTGAGCGTGGATTCGGAATGTTCTTCCTGTAAGTTTGTAGGTAGCAGTCGACCCGCAGTTCGATTACGAGGCTTGATTTGGTTTACTCCTTGTTCAATCTAAAGAATATAGAAAAGAAAAACCCCACTAGTCATTTTTTAATACCGAGTAATTGAAAAATTACTTCGTTTTTATTGCCAATTTGCAGTTAACATGCAAATTTTTCAATAATTCAGAGCAAAGCAAAGGGTGACGTTCAATTTAGATATTAGGTATTGTCATAGAAAATAGTTCCATTGTACGTTATAGTCACATTAAATTCTTCACTACATTTTCAGGCTTGTGAAAATACGTGCCAAGATTCCATGTACTATATGATATATGTGCAGATGTCAATAACAATAAAAGTAATGATGACATACGACAACCCCCATAAAAATTGCTTCCATGGAACGCAAATTTGAAAAGTGCACGTATTTTACCATCACAAATCCGTTTTAAAGGGCCATAAAGTTGAGTGTCACACGAAAAGAGAAAACTGTGTGTATATGTTTTGCCTCCTAGCCTCCTTGGGATTGTTGCAATGTCCACACATGTTTTGATAAAGTAAAATGGAGAAACATTGGTAATTTGTCTCAATTTTTGTCCAAGAAAGATTCAGAATATCGTTCAAGCTTTATTAAAATAAGTGTTCTGGGGTAACTTGAACACCAAATGAGGACAATTTTAATAAAATATTGGAACTAGCTAGAAATGCGATTGCATGGGAAAAGATACTTGTGTCGTATTTCTTTGTAAAAATTGTCGCTTGCACGAATTTGGTTTTCTCCGGAAACGTATGCATGCATAGTGGGTTACTTGCAAGAAAAGCTGTTTCTAGAGACCAATTTTTAAAAGTTTCAATTTCATTCCTTTTTCCCCTAGACAATGTGTTAGTTTATGAATGACCAATAAACCAGAATTGTAAATTGGCTTAGCTGATAGGAAAAAAGGAAAGGATATTTTCTATACAGATCAGAGTCCGTTCCAAATTTTCAGAGGAAATTGGACAAATATTGTTAGATAATTGTTACTAGGCATGCAAAGTATAAATTTGTAATTGGTTTGTTCCTTTATGATAGTATAGCAGTGACAGAAACGTTCTTACCGGAATGTCGTTTATGTACCAAGAGAGTCTAGCTGGGGGAAACGAACGCGCTGATGTACAGTTTAAAGCCAACGTTTCTCCGGTTTCGTATTCGTCTCGGGTTTTACCGCTGATTTGAGGACCTTCTTGGGGCAAATCTAAAATTGGGTCGGATTTTCAATAAATCTTTACTTTTACACTCGTTGTTAATTCCTTTACTTTATTTACGCCAAAATCTAAAATTGGGGAGAATGGACGACCAAAGATTTTTAAACAGTCGCACTAAGGTTTTTAGCTTAAGTAGATCCCCCATCCATTCGGTATTCATATCGAATTAAAGCATTTAGCAAAAATGAATTGTTAAAAGTTGACTTACGAACAACAGTCATTCGTCCTTCGCCCGATCCTGAAGTAAATGAAGGTCCTTCTGCACTCACTTCACACTTGTAAACGCCAGTGTACCTGAGATCCAGTGGTCCGAGTGTGACAAACTTTTGATCTGAGCCTTCCATCTATTAAAAAAATAAAAATCAGTTAATGATAATGCTGGAACTAGATTCCCATCGACGTGGAAATTTTCTACACTAAATATTTTTAAACATAATCCTCTAGGAACTGGATCCATACTGCTTTACATTTATGCGCTTGGCAACACCAAAGAAGAGAAAATGAAGAATTCTGCTTATTATCTTTTTCGTTCCATAGACCAGCTTCTCATTTCAACATTTCGCTGCACACACTCAACAAAGCAAAATTATTAAGCCTGCCTCTAGAGATATTTCTTACTCAGTAAAATAGTAGGTAGGCTGTGTTTCGTGACGCGTTGCGGTGCACAGCTTAGCATTTTTTATTTACTTTTATGGTCTTTTTTCTCAGAAAGTGAGCTGCTTAAATCTTGGCTAGATAGCAAAATATGTACAAAGGTAAATTACAATGTATATCTAACTGAACTTTCATTTCGTATGCCTGTTGCATTTTTTCTTATGTGGCTTCCAAACCCAGCAAAATTATTCAAAATATGGAACGACGTAATATCCTTTAATGGTGTTTTACGTGCATGGAATATAATGTGTTATGAACACATTGTTCGTGTTTTTATGGTTTCGCACTGCGCTGCACCACAAGACAGGTTGCTGAGTAAAAAGACAGAAAGTGTGAAGTTAAATGAGAACTTTCACAATCACGTACTCAACATCCGACTGAAGCTGTTTAAATATTTTTACTTTCATTTTTGTGGCTACGCGTTTGTCTGCAGAAATGTGCAAAGGTGTGCACTATAAGGTTGGGGGTAGCAGCAAAGCTAGCAAGTCAACATAAGTCTAGCCACCACAAAAGAACTAGACATTGTGGGAACCGTGAGAGTCACGTAATATGATGCAAGCACAATCAGTAAAATTATGATGCAGTTGACAAGTGTTCACCAAAAGTTTTAATACCACTTGACACAGATTTATATTGCCGCGTTATGACAATTGCGCTTTCTTGATTTTAAAGATTTTTGTATAAATTGTGTAGTAAGAAATGAATGGTGATGATGAAGCAGTTTTTTTTTGCATATATTCTATACGTTTTGTAAACTGTACTTATTTTAACAAGGAGATTCTCTTGCTTTCTAACAACTGAAAATATATATAGTTTTCTCACATCGGAATCCTTTCTGGGTTACCTAGTACTCAGCTAAGATATCTCGAAGAACCCTACACAAACATGTGTGCTTGGCAAAAAGGAAAATTCTGTAAAAGCAGGAAAAGATAACAAAGTTGTTGCGTGGATTTGGTTGATTTTGTTTGTCGAAGGAAAAAAGCATAGCTTGTCAATTTAACATGCAAGCAGGGCGACAATACGCCAACAGATTTGTGGTTCTAAAGCAGTAGACTAGAAACGCAATATACGTATGGTTGCTGTTACCCTAATCAAAACTCGAGTATTGTATAGACTTGGTAAACTAGAATTCTTTCTTGGTAAAAAATGAATTAAACGCATTGGTGGTACGTAGCATAGATTTTGTTGTTTTGAGGAATGTATTAATTTTACTCAGTATACCACAACGCAGTTTTTAAAATAAAAAACCACTTAAAACATTCTGCCACGCGCAAACATATAGTATCGAAAGACAAGTCATCATTTGTACAAATTCCAAACCCAACGTTTACGATTAAATTGAACTTATTTTGTATGGGCCCCATTCCATTGAAAATCACACCAGTGTTTATTCAAAAAATGCTGTGATGCGTAATGTTCTATAGCGGTTCCTACAAAAAGTTGTAAAATACGCTTTGCAGTAGCGACATAGTAAAAAACCCAACTGACTTGAAACGTGAAAGCCACCACACATGACTGCTTTGGATTTTGGTAATGGTCAAAAGCAAAAGCCTCAATTTTCCACCGATTTATTTTCACGCTTCCTTTGAAAACCAATGATCCTGAATGCTTTTGCAACTCGGAGCAATATAAAGTGCTGCAATAATGCAGTGGTGAGAAACTGTACATCAGCAGTGATTTGTGATGCGGCTTGGAATTGGTACATTGGTTTATATTGATTGCTCCATTTAACAAAAAAATCCCAAAGTCAGAAAACACGATGATAGACAGTTTTTGAATTGAAATTACACAATAATAAAAACAGTTTGGCAAACCAACATATTATATTGCCACACTATTAAAACAATCCATTAAAATCTTAATTCTGATTGGTAAGCCACACTTTATTCCGAAGACGGTTTCAACACTAGCAATTCCTTCGCAAATTTTCCTACATTACCGTTAAAGCATGCGGCCGCAGTGCCACATTAAATTTTCTCAGAGCTCAACAGTTCCATCGATTTTCAACTCCAGCATTATTGCACGCATTCACTTTCTCATTCGATATAATTACTAGTTGTTGTGTTTATTCGAAATAATTTTTCGTTCATGACCAAGGCCGTCAGTTACTTTCACCTGCTCATAATTGTAACCAGTTCTATACCCATAGTATAAAACAAAGACATAAAACCTGCTGTGGTCGTTTTGTATGCGCATATAAATAACTAAATTCAGTGTCAAGCAGTGTAGTACGCTGGAACAGTAGCAGAGGAAAATTGTTGCCGCGAGCTATTTACCCTTTTTCATTCCACATTTCATCCTAGCTCCGTTCTGATTTTCATCTTAATTGAACCCACACACACTACACCACGTGTGTATAAAACTGAAACACTTTTGTGTACAATTTATTACAAATGCCTTCAAGGTTGACAAAAAGAGTCATTGCCAAAACGAACTGCACAAAATATATTTAATTTACTAGGTAATCCAAACTGTTTTACGTTTTTTACTGAAAGCCGCAAAACTTAAAATTGATTTTTTCAGAAAGCGACCACCTATGCACTATAGTACTGCTTCACGCATTCTAATTTCAAATCCAATTTACTGCAAAACGTACAATTTGTGCTTTGTATATATTATACTGTCTTGTTTCAGGTAATCACATATTTCTTCTAAGCTCATGTTGCTCTTGGTCATCAATAATGCAGAGGTTGTAAAAGCAGAGCAACAACCCTAAATAAATAGAATATATACTTATGAGAAATATTTTTATGCAGGCATTGCGTAAAAGCAACAGAAGGCACGGCACCACACCCAAGTTATCTTTGATATGATCTTTACGTCAAAACTCGAAGCTAAATAACATATCATTGAATTAAAAAGGATATCATCAATTTATATCAAAACCGGAGCTTGTTCAAGTTTTTACTCAGTTTTTTCCCGGTTTCAATGCTTACTATATGCTGCTGTTAGGATGATGATTAATTCTGATATCCATATTATCACAGAAATACACTCTACTTTCTAAAACGGAATATATTGTAAGCCATATATTGATTTTAAATTCAGCAAAACACCGTAATCGATTTCACCCACTTGCTCTGCTAACAACGTGTTCCGCAAAATTGAATATCAGGATTGTGTTAAAGTTTAATACCGAATTGTTTTTGTTTGTTAAACTAATGGATTTAATCTCGCATATTGCAGTAAATACCACGCTACTTATGACAATGCTAATTCTTTGCTGATTATTTTTACATTTTCGATAAAACTTATCAAATTCCCCGTGGATAAATTATTGGTCATGTAATCAACCCACATTTATATCCCGTTGCGACATTGCGTTGTGTTTATAAGAAAACAGACTAAATAAATATAATATTGTGTAAAAACCCAAGAGCAAAGTACACATAGGCTGCGGTGAAATGTGTCAATTTTTCCTATTACAACTTTCTCTAGGTACATCTATTTGCACAGTTTGACCACCGCTCACTATTAATTTCTACGGGGTGCCCTGTTGGAACAGAGCTGAAATTAATGTAAATTTCATGCAAAGCTGAACCAAGTTACTTTGTATGGTTTTCTGAGTGAGAGAATAATGATAAAACTTTTTTTTATTTTTTAGTGGTGGTCAAAACAGGTTTAACTAGATTGTGTCAACATTGCCTAACATTCCCGACAAAATAAAGAATAAGTTTCATTCGATTTTGGTCAAGCCTTCTGTAGTAAATATTGACACAAATGTATAGTCCGGTTGATGAGAGAATAATGGAGTAAAACCCTCTATTTACATCGTCGGTTAACCGAACACACCTTTAGCCAAATAATATTTCAGTGGAAATATATTTTTAACTAGTGCTTGTTGTACCGTGGCTGATCAGCAAATATTTGAGTTACTTACGATCACGTTAATGCCGTCCACTCGATGCACGTGAATAGGCGGCCGGTATTTTGGTACATAGCGGAAGAACTCTTCGTTGTCTTTGTACCACTTGACAGCATAGAGGCGATCCTTGCCTAGGTCGAAGAGGCATTCCAGTTTCGCTGTTTCCTGGTACATTTTGTAGGGTGGCACAAGCACTCTGGAGAGATGCAGTTTGCCCACCACTTTGAAAACCAGAAAAGAAATATGTATTTAATTTTGCAAGTAAGAGAAAGTTTTCACTTTGTGGAAAGTTGGTTGTTGGTTGAGATCGCCTGTTATTTTGACCATTTTTGGCAGACGAAGTTTTAGAATGATTTAGGGCAAACGTTGTAAATCTTATTGGGGAAAGTTGTTGCTTCGGCATTTGTATTGCTTTTTCCAAGTTTTTTGCACACTTTGGTCAAAGATTTAGCCACAAAAAGTGAAATACAAGTTGTATGTTACTTCTTTAAAAGATATGTGTTTAGAAGGGCGTCTAAGTGTGCTTCAATATATTTTGGTATTTTGCAAAAACACAAACAAAACATTTAAGTTCTAACTTTCTTGCGTCCAGACGGACGCAAAAAAGAGGATTACAGTTGAACTTTTGTTTTGTTTCTGTGGCTTTTGTTGACTTTGTTTTGCGCTACGTTTCCTAAAATCTCTTATGACCTTAGCTTAGTGGCAAGTTGAGATGCAAATTTAGAACTATTTTTTAGGCTAAAAGAATACATGTACAAGGCGGAAAATACAAACTGTAAAGTTTTCTGGTGGATTGGTTTGAACACCACCGTTTGAAGTCAAAATATTTGTACCTAAAGTGTACACGTCTTTAAAAATATTTTTCCTTTCTTTTTTATGAACCCAATGACTCATAATCATTCAACCTGTCACGTAAAAACCTTCTAGAAATTTACACCATTAAGCAAACAGGGTGTTAAGCCGGTGATTACGAAAAGTGCTCTCCCACCTTTTCAAAATTAAGTGATTGATCCAACTCCTACAAGCTCTATACACTACACAACTTCAATTAAGTTTTATAGCTTCCAAACTTCCTTGCATTTTTCCTTCACGCCTACTAAACTCAATACAACCTTAATTCGGGCTTCAATGAAATAACTTAATCAACAACTCGTGCCGTACCATAAATTGGATTAACCAAGAAGCCCAAAAAACCTGCCAATGTTTGCCCACACCATATAATAACCTCATGGTGTTTAACACACGCTCCAAACTGATGGTTTTTATCACCAGCAATTATCCTCAAACAAGAACCAAACATCTATCAACTTTCCCCAACTCCGTCATGTAATCAAAACTTTTTCTTGTTCATTCACCGGAGAATACCAACAGAGAAGAAAAACTAGACTGAATAAAAGTCTGGTTTTCTGATACAATCTTAAATGAGTGGGTTGTGTGGAAGTGTTTAAATAATTTGGCGCATTCTAGGAAAAGAATTTGGGAAGGGGTGGCCAACTATTACACTTTCACACAATTATTCCACTTACCTGAGCCAATAACGCAGAGAATAACTGCCAACAGCTTAACAAACTTCATTTGCTCGTTTATCTCTACAGCGCACATATTTCTTCAGAGAATTACTTCACTTTTTAAAAAAATCTAATTAAAATTTATTACAACTTTTTTCACCAAACTTTTTTCACTTGAAGAAATTTTAACTACACTTATAATAATTATTATATGCTCAACACTAGAATGTGAGATTCTGTTTTCCTGGGGAAACTTTCACTTTCACCCTTTTCAACAAAAAAAGGTTCATTTTTAGCTATATCTTTCTTGCACTCTACACGGTTTGTCCATGAAGCACTCTAAAACATTTTTTATGTGGGGGTATTCTCAATTTCAGAAGAACGTTTTCCCAAGGAACGTATTCTATTTCCTACTTTTAAAAAAGTCAGACGGCACTAAAGAATATTAACTTTTTTCCTTTCTTTTTATTCACGTTCAACTTTGTTCACTTTTTGCTTGCTCTTGTTTTAACACTTGTAGTTCTAGAATAATACGAAGAAACTTCACTTAACTTTTTTAATGCTAATGCATAAAACATGCACCCATGTCTAAAACAACATGTTCATCTCTCTGTACGTGCACGAGTTAAACGGCTTTCATCACAGATTAAGATTTTCTTTCAACCTATCCACATTTATTTTGCCGCAGGATGGGTGTTTTCAACTCTGCTCAAGATTTTCTCTTTCTATTTTGTTTTACTTTCAAATGGACAAGAATATGATCAAGCGTTTTCAGGGCAAAAGTCAAAACAGCCCGGGTTCATTTTCCCAAGCTTTGTACCCTGGTACTATATTATCTGGAGAAAGTAGAGCGTTCTCGGTTGCTGCGTTTTTCCTTCCCGTTTCCGTTCCCACTTTTAGGAATCACACACACCCTCTTATTTTCTTCCAAGAACTAAGCACAATAGATGCAAGTTTGAGCTTTTTTAAGTGCAGGGGTTTGAAGAGAAAAGCAGGAAGCTCCAAAGAAAGCAAGATTGTGTGCCTTTCTTCTTCTTCTAAAATATTTCCAGTTGGGCAACCATATTTCCAATCAGATTTTATTAAAACCGAGTACCTAATACCCAGACTAGCTAACAACTCGAGGGTATAGCATTAACCAGAAATGTTGACTCAGGAAACTCTCCCAAAGAAAAACAGATTTTCCACTTAGAATCTAAAGTTGAACAAAGTTTAAAGGCCTTCGAGATGTTCTTTCTTGTTTTCAACAATTTTAAAAAAATTTATAAGGTTAAGTGTGTCGTCGTCGATATCAAATTCTACGCACAGCTTCTTAGAAACACTTAGTATTCACCGTAGCTTCATTTTGTGCAGGGGTAAGTTTTCCCTGCTGTCTTTGTACGCACCTAATTTCATTTCACAGTTTGCACATCAATTTTAAAAGGAAAAACTGTAGAGTATTGGGCTGAAAGAGATAAGGATCAGAAAGCATAATCTTTAATGCACACACACAGAGACACACGTTTTCTAGAGTTCCATTTCTTAAGAAGAAGAGAAGATTGGAGATCGGTGAAGAAATTAGTGAAGTAGAAACTAGAAACTTCACTGGAGTAACCAACACCAAAACGTAGATAATTTTGTAGGGGGAAAATCTCTGTTTGAAGAAGAAAACAGAAAATATTTTCACTTTTGTGGAGAAACAGCAACAGTTTGAGGAATTTCAAATTTAAAGCTAGTAAGTTTTTTATCTAGGAGCAATCTGTAAAACGGGAAACATCACACGATTCAAAATCTCACATTACCCACGTAGAATATCTTGTCTTGCAAAAACGCCGTTTTTCAATTTCCTTAATACTTTTCTTCAAATTTTAGCTTCCAAACGTTCATACAGTTTTAGTCAGAATTTTAAATATTCTAGAATTTAGTTTTCAAGAGAGTAAAAACATTTTTTCCACTTTCATTGAATTTGCACTGCAAAAAACACCCCATTTGGGGTAGTTTTTCTTTGAACTTTTTTTCGCAACTCACAAAAAAATTCTGCAGCGTTTTCTTTCTCTTTTGATGTTCACTCAACGAACTGCAGACTGGCACTGGAAAGCCCCAACCACCAACCTGCTCGACTTATACTACTCGACTCGATCTACAAAACACGTAACCAGCGCACGCACTCTAGAAAACAGAGAGACGAGGTAGAGCTTCAGACCGCCCCACACAATGCTACAGAATATCTACAGCAAAGCAGGCTTTACTTTACATTGCTTCAAGCCATAATGTTGTGCTTTCACTACACCGAGAAAAACGGGAGAAAATATCCTGCTCGATATTGTTCACATTCCCCCAACTCAGTACTCAATACAGTAGCTCTATTTCTACCTGAATATAAGGTTTTGTTGAAGGGGGAAACGTACAAAAAGCTTTTGTTTCCCTTTCTGTTTGATGCACTGCACTTTGAATGGGTAAAATATATGGTGCTTTTAATGCTACTCATTTGAATTCCATGTAATTTAGTTTTTGGTGTAATAATGCAAAATGTCAAAAGCGCTGCATCATCATTTTCATTATTCATTTTTGTTGTATCATTTCAGACTCTTTATTAAAATATTGCAGGCGGCACTTAATAATAACAGGTTTATGGCATGTTTCACTACAAAAGTGAATTAGAACGTGAAATTAAAAACATTTTTCAACTTTTATTTTAAAAATGTTCATTAGTATCTCGTCGTAAAAAATTGTGCTACTATTTTTGCTCTATGTACAAACTTGTTAATCTTTACATTTCTAAAATACGACCTTGCCCTAATCCAAATTGTACATTAGTGAAAGTGCTCTTCTCTTCTGAAAAATAAACCACTACATTACATTTTTCTGACGATATTTTTTCCTGCACTAACCCCGAATCAGAAAAATGTATCTACTGTCAGTTTTCTCCCCCTCCAGTCTTGTCTCTGTCACGTTGACACTTTTTTTGTTGCACTTGCCACACTACTCACTACTCAATTCAGTCCATTTTCTCCGAATATATATTTTTTCTCCCTTTCTCTATCCCATTTATCACTAACCAAATAACACTGAAAACATCCTCATGTTTGATATCTGTTATTTGTTGTTCATAGTGTCCAATACTTTCATAATATTCGGATTTTAACAACACTTCAAAAACTTTTTCTGTTTTTATACATACATTTATACACCACTCCATTTTCCCTACTTCCGTCCATCCATTTATTCGGGTACCAACTCACTAACCAAACAACTCTCTTGTTTTTTGTTCAAACCGCCAAACTTTTTAGAAGGTCCTGAACAAGATGGACAAGGCCAGTGAAAAAAAACTTTGAAAACCTGCAAACCAAAACGCCGCAAAAATATTCCTATGGAGCGAAAACGTTTCACGCTGATTTTTGTTTACTGTTGGTAGCAGAGTTGACCGCACGGTTGTCCAAATCATTATCAAAATCTTATTGTGTATGATCAACAACACTTGAATATTTTTGTATGTGGCGACCTCAAAGATTGGACAATGGCTCCGCTGCTTTTAAAGACTCTGCATGTTACAGAGAGAAAACCAAGTGCAAGCAAATTTTGTCCAAAACCTTTTAAATGGATTTTTCATCTTCATAGCACAATAAACTCTGTTTGTTTGGTGGAGAATGTCAAACTTGCGGGTATATAGACACTGGAAAATGTATGCGTTTATTCTGCAGATAAATGAATTCCTCTTAAATATTTTTTAGAGAGTGCATGCAAGGTTGTTTTGGAGGCTTTTGAAACTGAATGTACTGTGTGTTGGGCGTTTTAACAAGTTACAGATAAGAAAAGAAAACAAATCGATATTTTTGCGGAACGGCGCTGTTTGACAACCAGCAATTCCATGGATTTTTAAGTTCATGAAAATGCATACCAAGCATGCATTCATGTATGCATAGTTTAGGTAAGTGGTTGGGTTGATTTTGACGACCATTTAAACCCATTGCAAAACCTCAGCTTGTAAGAACATTTGTAGGTAAAGCCGTGAGAGCAATAGACGTTTTCATATTATGCAAACTAAACCGCAGTTCAATCATCACGTGTAACCCAACACACGCACTAAATGTCTAATGCGTAATAAATGTGTTTTCAAATATGATGAATCAGGTTCAACGACTTCAGTGTTTTAAGGAAAGCTTACTACGCCCACTTTTTGCGGGCTATTTTGACGGATTTATCCATTTTGTTTAAAATCCGGAAACATTCATCACGATCAAAGGAAAAGTATAATGCCGGAAGTAATGTTTTTGAGAATCTGATGGACCATAGGAATAAATACTAACGCGATGTTGGACAACAAGAGTGTTTTATTAGATGTTGAAATAATATATTAAAACATCCAGAAAAATGGAAATAATTAATGGAGAAAAAATTAGATTGAAAGGTGAGTGTAATGAAAAAACGTAAATGGAACTCCATACTCGTATGGTTTTTATTTAGGGTGGCTTTACCCTAAAGCGAAATGCAAGAAACGCACAGAGTGATAGCTACCTTCATAGTAAGTCAATGCTGAACATATAAGGATAGCACCAACAGAAAATAAAATCGACCAGAAAAGCAACCGAGAATATATGAGGCGAGAAAAGTGTGAAGGGGAAAACTAGTGAGCAGTGGGATTTCAAATCCCGGATTTGGAAGGAAAAACACATACAAAAAGAAGCAAAAGAAAAGCTTGGATAATGGAATGCAGGGAGAAAGTAGATGCGGTGGTAAGCGTATACGTAGTAAAGTAAGTAGTGATTGAAGTGAGGTAGAGTGAGCAGAAAAAATGGGATTTTGGTTCCGTGTATACTAAAACGTTAAGAGATCCATAGAGCTGTAAGGACCTTATAGTAAGGTGGTGAATTTGCAATGAACTTGTGGGTAGAAAAGGTAAAAAAGTAGCACGGCTAGGGTTTGAATATTCCTGTAAATTGTGTACAATAAGAAATTGTTAACATTTGGAAAACGGGAACTTACGAATTTTAATTAAAAACAGGGCGCATCAAAGCAAAGAAATAAAAGTTTTTAAAATTTCGGTAAAAGAATATTTTACAATTTCAAAACTTTACATTTAGAATCAATTTTTCAAATATACATTTTGAACCTTTTTGAAATCTAAATACGCCGTTTGACAATTTCTCAAGAAACCCAAAAGTCAAAGTTTTTAAAGATTTTATTAAGTGAAGTACATTGTTTTCCAGACTGGATAAACTGAAACTACTAGTTTGTTTCCAAGGCAAACCATCCAAGTTTGATAACCTGATAACCCAAAAAATATATACCTAAGCACGTTTAATCCTTTATAATCTCATCTACCATAACAATGTTTTCTTTCCCCATTACCGATAAACTTAATGGTGATAGGATCAGTTGCAGTAATTGCGTCACTGATCTTGCTTCTTTGAGTCAGCCCGGAGGAAAGAAAGTTGTGTCTCCATTAAAGGTTATCCGTTTAGATCTGACTGAGTGTCCGTTTACCCTTTTTTGTTGTTGACGTTACCTATCCTTTTTTCTAAGATAGGACATTAGTCTGTTACTCTGTACCTAGTCTCTTTTTCGTTTCTTGTACTAAACAAATGTGCAAACTGTGAAATGAAATTAGATTCTGGAGAAGGAAAGGAGAACGAAGTATAATCAAAATACCTTTTTTACTCTAGAAGGCGGATTTCGTGCATATAACAAAATATAGAGAATGCGAACTGACGTTTCTAACTTAGAAATTCTAAGCCAAGTGTGTACTTTTGATACAATTTAGCTCTGTTTTCATCTCTCAGCTTTAAAAATGAATCTTCTCATTTCAGCCTGACTTTCTTGACTTTCTTGTTCACTGGTGGTAGTAGTAGCTACTCCAATGCCAATATTAGCTGGATAATGTGCACACTTATACTCTTTTTTAAATGTCTTCTCTTGATCTCCTGAAACTCGGTCCTACTTCACCTCTTTAGTATAAAGGATTAGAAATAAGAAGGATCGCAAGTGGAAATTATAAAATGGTATACCTGTACAGCAAAATTAGGTTTATAAGTAAAATACATTTTTGTGCAAACACTTAATAATACTTAAGCTTAACTTGAACTTATAGAAAGGTGAAACTGGGACGAAAACCGTTTTTCTAATATCCAATCAATGGAATTTGTCTTATTGCAGGTTTCCAGTTTACTTACCTAGTTCCATACAATATTTATTAGCGCATTTGCCTGTTGTTGCTAAGTAAACCTTTCATGTTCACTGGTTCAATTTCCCGGAAATACAAACACTCCAGAATTATTCTAGCTGTCAGATTGACCAAAGCAAATACTCACCATTTCCAAACATATATACTTAGGAAATGTTAACAGTGTCATGAGTTGAATAATGTTTCTAAGCTTTTAGGTAAATATTGACATTAAAACCTGAAGGTAACCTTAGCGATCGGGAAGCTTTTACGGTTTTCTTCTTTTATCAGGAAACTTGATCAGATCAAGATTTTTGAGAAAAAAACACTCAAACCTAACACACATTCAGTTTGGCATAATTCTCAAAATATACTCGTTCCGAATACTTTCAGCTTATCAGTTATTCCAAATTACTACCCATTATTGTGTATTCCTACCAGAAAGGAAATAGCAAAAGCATTTTTTCTTTAGTGCAGTTTTCTTGAATACGTATTTATCTTCATTGGAAAAGCTGCTGGTTTTGTACATTGGAATACGTTATACCGTAATATATTAACCCCACTTTTGCCTGCAATATCCACTTCTTTATCATCAGAGAGGGCGAGACAGTTATTGATTACCGCTTTGACGTGTTAAAAAGGGTGAGATACCGGAGAATTCCTGGTTGGGTTTGATGATGGATTTTTTGTAAAACGTGTTTCGTGCGGGTGGTTTAGCTAGACAGCAGGGGAAATAATGCATAAATATGAGTTGATGGTGACATTATCAGAATATGAACTGAAGAAAGGAAGAAATGTAAAGTAAAATAAAAATGTAAATCTATAGCTGTATTTTAAGTTTATGTTTATTATGCGACAGTGCGTCAGGGTTTTTATAGGCTGGTGAAATGCATGGAAATTGAAAATAGGAATGGGGATCATGCACAAAGAGATAGTTGAAGTATAAAGTAGATATGTTTAGTGTGCTATTATGGGAATGTGATTTTAGAAAGGAAATTGTATAGTGGAATTATAGTTATACGCATTTTTACGACCTTCAAAAACGTGCAACTATCATAAGGTAAATTTCAGTGATCTAAAGCAGATACATTGTTTCATTAATTTCTGACAAAATCTTTTACGTCCCCCACTTTATACGAATATTTTTGGTACGTTAGTAGAAACTCTTGCATAACTACTAACAAATTTATGTTAGAATAAAGGCATTGTCGACCATTCTACGCTACTCGTTTCAGTTATTCTTCAAAATAATCAGCGTATGACACGTCAATATATATGTTCTAAGTTTTATCTCTTCCCATCAGTGCAAATATGAGCTATTGTAATCTGGAACTACTTATTTAGGCGGCAAAACATTATACAATGCATATATTATTAGTGTTTAGCCCTATTTGATTAATATAACTTTAATGTAAATCAAAAGTACATTCCCATCAACCCAAAGGCGCTTTTTAAAGTAATTCACCGCATTACACGCAAAAAATTCAAACGACAACAACCTGTTTCAATGTACGAACTGAGCACTTCTGAAAGCAAAACCTGTGACGTTGTAGTGATATAAGGTTATAATTTATCGACCAAAAATCCAACATTTCATAAATTATCTTTAGACTAACAACTTCGAGAAGTCTAAATCCAGAGAAATTGAGATGTATTCATAAAAGTACAGTAAAAACATAATAGTTTCAAGTAACAATATTTACCGTGTGTACAACTTAACTGCTTCTTCAACAAATAATTAAAAAACAAAAAATGTTCCCGAAAAATTTTATGGTTATTTACTTGAGATATATGCAACAGGCCACATCCACAAGCTCCATTTCATTTTTATTGTTTTTCTTCACTTCAGTTAATTCTCTCTGGCACGCACATAAAACCCAGTAAAATAAAAAAAGAAACTTTGGTCGTATTCCTGCCTCAGTGTTATAAGATTAGAAGGCACGGACTAGTATAAAAATGTGAAAGCAAACAAGAACCTTTGTCTACTAAAGTCAGAAGCAAGTAATAAAAATGTCCGTTATAAAATTTTCCGGTTGGAATATACACAGCCAAGTGTGGTATCTCTAGCGGGTATATGAAAAAGCGTTGTTTCCGCAACAAGTGCATTTTAAAAAATGAAGTGCTGTTGGAAGCTCTACACTGCTTTTTTGCTATGCTGAACGCTTGCTTTCTCTAAGTTTTAATTTATTACTTTGGGGAGTTAAAGCAACAAAGCGTGTGTAGAGCGAGGAAAAATGAAAAAAAAACTTTGAAAAAAGAACGAACTGACTACCTAGCTGTTGAAAAGTATAACTTGTTCTTGTCCAGAGTAGGATCTGAGCTACACATAAAAAGATAATGATGCATTTTCATATGAGTATGTAAATTTTTTCGTTTGTTATAGACATTTAAGATCAGCCCAAGGTGACATGATTAGTGACAAAACCAAAGATGAGTACCACACAGGTGACCAGCTGGCTTTTGAGTTGCACAAGTGGCTGTTGTGGTTAGTGAATAGACTCAGTTGGTTTTTAACAGCATTCCAAGAAGCAAAAACATTTAAAGTTTATAGCATTTCTTTCTCCGGCTCTTGTCAGAATTTAAATTATTCAATAGAAGCTGAAAGCAAAATTGCTGTGTTTTACTAGAAATAGAATGTTGGGACATTCTTTTGAACTACATCTACAATCTACTCTGTTTTAACACTTTTACATTCCAACGTCTGCAGAACGAATAAAAATCTAGTCAAAATATTTGTCTCTGGAGAGTCATTCGACTTTTGTAAATCGACTTGCAATATCTCTTGTAAAGTCGGGTGTAAAATGACCAAAGGTTCTGTACCCATACAAAATGTTCACAGAAAAGAGGTTTTTTACAACTTAAGCGCAAATCCATTTGTTTGAAGGATCTTATTCAACATTTTTATATTTTGGAATAAAAGTAGATAGCTTCTATTTTATGAGGCGAGAATGTAAGTGAAAGCAAACTCCGTGCCAAAAGCATATGCTCAAGAGCTTTAATTTTTTTTGCTATTTCAACTTTTATTATGCCAACGTATAATTCTCATGTTGGCGTTAGAAATACACGCGTGGAAGATTGAAGTATGTCCATAGGCTCTCATTTTATCCCAAACATACATATTGGCTACTTGCACCATTTGAACTATCAAATACTCAATTTCTACACATATTATCATCCGCGTGTGGCTCCTCGTGACATGGGCTTCCTCAATTGGCTATCAATTTCCCATTTGCATGAAAAATAGCCCGTTTTGAAGAATCATAATGCCCTGAGCCATCAATAGATTTTCACTTTCCTTTTGGAAGCCTGTATACCGATGACATTCATGGAGCTCATAATTTTCATCATTTTGGCTATTGTCAGTTGATTTACGTATATTAACCCGAGACACCATACGAAAGCAGATGTTCTGAAAAAACTCATTTTAGCATTAAACGAGTACCTGTGTAATTTATGACCAATATTGAAAATATAAAAAAATTGTGAATTTGTATGCTAACTGTTATGCTGAGTTTACAATGTTAACAATTTGAATATTCAAAATAAATTGAGATATTTCTTTTTCGATTCTGCATTTAAATTGAACTCGAAATAAAACAAATTAAACATAAAAACATCGCTTAGAACACAGAGCACACCGCCCATAAATTTGCAGTTGGAAGGAAGCAGACTCTTGATAAACAATGGCTTAGCGAACTGCAGCAAATTTTTAGCAAGAAGTTTATACGCAAACGGAGAAACAAAAAACGCAGGCATTTTGACAAGGCGGGCAACGAGAAGGGACAACGACTGACTTTCACTATTAGAGCAGTACAAATAGGTTGAGTAGTGCGGAAATCCCACAAAATTTTCAGTTCAATAGAACAGATTCTCTCTTAGGTAAAAAATATATTCAGAAAGGTCAATGCACAAGTTTTTGTAAGAAAATCCGTTTTTTAAACTGGTTGTGTCAATCCATTGAATTTTTTCTGAATACCCATGCATACCCAATAGGGGAAGCGACTGGTTTGATTGATTGATTGGTTTTATTTTACTTGTTATCAGAATCAGTTGCCAATTTACAATAAATAAACCTGCTACTGCTATCAATTCTAAAACAAGTGAATATATCTCCCAGCGTCAACTGGGTCCCTTAGCCAAAGACAGACATATCACACCAGACATAGCCATAAAACATCAACAATTTATCAAAACCGAATTTAAAAGTAAAACATTAAACTATTCTTTCTTCTAATAATTTTGACAAACAACATTCTAGAAAATTACTGAAGCAATCCTCAGGTTTAGGTTTACATTTATTGACAAACTTATTCCAGGTAATATGACAACACCATTTCACCGATTGTTTATACCTTTCTGAAATGCACTTCTCAAGTTTGAATCTAGCATAAGGGTTTTCCGGATCAAGGGGAAACCAGTTGTCAAAAGTATCTATAAATCTATTTCTATCGATAAACTTGAGAAGAGCAATAGTTCTCCTCTCCTGAATTGTAAGAACATTTGCCTTAGACAATAGTTCACTAGTCTGAATCCGTGTTTTACACTTGGAAACATTTTCCTATCCAATCTATAAAATTTATATAATCTGGGATAATAGTAACAAATCAAAAAATTATTAATTTTATCCTGTATAGATTGTAATTGTAAATCTGTCTGAATAGACCAAATTACAAGACAATAATCTAAGATACTAACCGCAAAACATGATAGCAACGTTTTTAATAAATTAGGAGTAAAAAATCTCTTGATAGAGTTGAGTTTTGATAATGCAGTCTTTACCTTATTATTTACAGTATCATAATGCTTCACAAATTGCAAATTTGAATCAAGGTGCACACCTAAATATTTAAAAGTGCTCACTACTTCAACTTCACTTCCATTCAAGACTACAAATTTATCAAGCAAATTTTTTGATTTACTATCGTGCGGTTTAAAGAAATATTGCAGTTTAGTTTTTTGTACATTAATTTGTAGCTTATTATCTTTACACCAGTTAAGCAATTTTATAAAACATTGTGTTATGGCATGTAAACCATCATTAATGTTCAAGAAGTCTATATAAAAAACTAAGTCATCAGCAAAAAGCAAAAATGGAAGATCTAACCCCTCACCTATGTCATTTATAAACAAGGAAAAGATCAAAGGGCCTAAGCAGGAACCCGCAGGAGTGCCTGACTTTATATCAAATGAAACAGAAATATATTGACCGTTTTTTATAGTAAATTTCCTGTCAGTAAAATAATTTTGTAGAATTTTAATCATGTAAGGCTGAATTTTTCCTGCAAACTTATTCATTAACTTTTTTAACAAGATTTCATGTGACACAGTGTCAAAAGCCTTTTTAAAATCGATGTATAAAGATAAAACCTTACCACATCGTTTGTCAATATTTTTATAAATAAATTGTAGAAATGCTGCTACAGCAGTTTCACATGAACGCTTGCTCCTAAAACCATGTTGATTGCAATGAAACTGGATCTCTATGCTTTTTTAAAACTTGTCACTTGATTCTCCCACTGAAAAATTTCCACTTGACCGAAGAGATTGAGTACTGTATTGACTTGGTGGAGTGTCTCAATCTCAGCAAACTATATATACAATTTCCATAAAGTTCAACAGCCCACTTGAACTTACAAAAAGTGTATAAAACCAGCATTGATTTTTTCTTGCTGATTTGATTATTCCGATTCAAAAGAAACTTCATATGAAGGAAAAAAACTTGGGTTTTGGCTTTTTATTTTTGTTTGCATTTTCAGTGAGAGAAGAAAGCTTCAGGACAGTGTACAGAGGTTTGCGTGGACTATGGTAGTGGGAGCGGCTGTGGTTTGGTTTAAATTTGCATCAAAAATGTCTTTGTAAAACTGTGCCTAAAAATCACTACAATGTGAGGATTTGCACTGCTTGACGCCGACTGCTTTTGCAAGACGCTTAATAGTTAAATTTTATAGTAAAATTAAGAAACAAGCAATGAATTTACCTGTCGGCTTAGGTACGCATTTATATATATCAATTTGTGCTTTACCGACGTCGAAATAATGCAATTTGCTATTCTTACCTGTAATTGCCAATGTCAGTGATTAACTGCTGTGGTGTGAAATCTTCCTCCTGAATCAGTGAAAGTTACTTGAACGATCCATCAAGTAATGTTGCATGACCAGTTAGTCAATCCAGTTTGCTTTTTTATAAAACCAGTTCCACTTTCTTGTAGGTAATTCGTACACCCAAAAAGGATTTATGCGCACCTAGTTTATTTCCACAGAACAATGAGTTATTTTTCTTAACTTCACCAACTTCATTAATAATATAAATTTAGCTGCTTAACCCGTTTCACTAAAACGTTTTTTTGACTGGATATCTGCCGTTTATTTTATTTAGATAAGCATAGTATATTTAGAAGGTTTGGAGATATATTACAATCAGCGAGTCAGGTATATTTGAAAACTAAAACAAAACAAACCTCAAGATTTTATTTCATGTAAACTTTACAAAATCCATTATCCATTTTATACTACTTCTTTCTTATACGTTTCTATATAATTTATTAATAGACCGGACATGATGCTTCACATCATTTTATGCCACTCTACCCCAGCCAACAAAGCGAAGACCCTGTTGCTTTTCGATTTTTTCCTGAACTCGAGTATTTTGTGTGCTAACTTTATTATCTCTTCTGTCGTGTTGCTGCTACTTTATTCGACTTAATTAGTTTTTGATGCATAATTCATATTCAGCAGCTACTCTGAAAGGGCGGCCACATTCAACCCATTAACGTAGAAATAAGGTTATTGTTGCTGTAGCTGACTAGTGGAACGGTTAAGTACTTTTTACGTTCATTAGAAATTCCACTCAAAATGTTTTACGGATTTGGATGCTCCTATTACGGCTACCACAATAAAAGTGTTTTTGCTTTTTAGTAAAGCTAAAAGTTTTCAGCGGAAGATATAGTGAAAGCTTGTTGTCTCCTTTAATGAAAAGCATGCGGGTGGTCCCGTATTCGTTTTGGGCAAAGACGAACTTGACCACCTGCTGAGGCTCTAACGCACACACACATGGTTTCTCTTTAAGTGGGAAAGTTAAGATCACTAGCTATGTGTAGTGTCCCCACGAACTTGAAAAACTTTTTGTTAAATGGACAAACGTAAAAGCTGTCAAGAGAAATTTGCATAGTGGAGTTTGGCCAAAATTATTTAAATTTAAAAGTTGGTTGAATATACACACATACCATGAAAATTCAAATTATTCAGCTGCATCTAACATTATACGATTTTACAAATGGTAAAAGTATGTGCGGCGTGGAAATGTCACAGTTTTTAAAACGTGCAATGCAATCGAAATTTTTGTAAAATCTATTTTTTGCTGCCATATTGGATTAGCTTAAACGTCAACAGAACAAACTTCTCCCGTCAGTTAGCTGAAATGGTATAACAGTTTCTTTTGTCTCAACGGATTTCAACCTCTATATTTCTTACTTGGCATTTAAAATATTGTATCTAAAACGAACAACAGTTGGCCAAAACTAATGTAACTTCCAGGTTTTGTTAAGTTTGTTAAATATACTAATTTACTGACTATAAGTAACAGGGGAATAAGAAATGAAAGCTACTATTTCTGTCTTATTTTAATGTGCGCTAACTTATTAAATACTTTATTTTGTTAAAAGCATCTTCCCTACCGATTTGCCTTATTTGTTGAATAATTTATAATGCTTTGAATCAAACGAATCTCAAGACGTTTATCACCTGACACAGACAAATCAAATTGTATCCCAAACAATATCAGCAAAATACTTCCTATTCCTTAATTTGCTAGTAAACTGGCATACTGACACGTTGACGTTTTATTGTTTGTACAAAGAAAAAAATATGTGTAGGCAAAAGTCAATATGTCGATGTCATCCTGAATGTAAAAAACATCTAAGATTGTCCTGGTTTTTTCCTTTTCTTTAACGTAAAAGGATTTTGTCTTTGTGTGGAGAGTTGTTAGTCATTACCACAGCCATTCACTAATTTTAGAAAGGCATAGTACATTCATATTCTGATGACTTGAAAATTTTGAGGTTATTAGTGGCTATGTGAAACAGCCACGTACGTCACCGACCACTGTAACGGTGTATTTGATATTGGAAAATTGTAAAAATGTTGGTTTTAACAGAACGGAAGTTTGACCAACTTTGATGTCATTTGTTTCAAATAATTTTGAATTATGGGTAATAATATAAACAGATGTTGTAATTGGGATAGGAGAGTCAGTTTGTATATATTATTTGTAAGTTGAATGTGTATACACTCACAAAATTTATATTAAGGTTACATTAGTATAAATATGTGTTTATTCTTCAGAATCATTATTTCATCCAATAGCATGACATCGCCTCCTTCTGTTTTCGTTTTTACTTTATGTCACATTTCTCCTAGTTAAATCATTCATTTGATTATTTACATGCTTCAAACTCCAAAGCAATAATATTCTACGCAAAGAAAAGTACAACTCGTTGCAGCTTTTATAACCCAACCCAAAATTCTCCAAAATAAGAAAAACAATTTGTTTTCTGGTCTAGAAACAAACTATATCCAATTCGTTTGTATAAAGACACCTTAAAAGGAAAAATAGTGCAACAAAACTAGACAAAGTAAAAAGATAGTAAGGTTTATTGTGGCATTGCTTGCAGTTGACTTTAATATGGCTACATTCTGTCAGTGCTCAATACTATTTATTCCCAACTTGACTCTTTTTTCACACAGGCTGAAACAAAACACCAAAATACATAAAGTTGACTTCTTTCTTCCCCATAAAAAAAGATGAAGGGAAAGTGGACTGGCAGCAGTGAAAGCTAAAAAAGGCAGAAAAACCTGAAGAAGGGAAGAAAATCTTGTTTATTTTTTTCTCTTAGCGTTACTGCACTGCAGCATCAAGGAATTATTGGATTACGTTGTCAAGAATTATGTAATTGTGTACTTGAGCTTGAAAAGAAACAAGCAGACGTCTGGTTTATTAGAAAGCTTGAAGGATACTTACAAAAATGGATATGTTTGTCACCTATTGCATTCATCCAGATTATACAAAATGTTATCATATCTATCCAGTTATTTGCGCAGGAATAAATAAACAAGTACGACATATTTAGTAGAAACAAAACAACATTATAAGGATTATTTATAAGGTTTTGCAGTCCCGGAAAAAATACAAATTGTGAAGCATACACGCGTTAAGTTTATTACTTCTGCTAATTTCAATTTCATCAAAGAAAGAAACAGAAAAAACTGAAAAAGTTGTATACAAGATAAAAAATGGCGCAGGTTGACTTAGTTGACTAGTCTTTGCTTAAAAATTATTCCCGCCTTAGATTTAAAGTGTTTGTAAAAATTTTCATCGATTTTCATGTAATGTTTCATTTTTTGATTAGTAAAGTTTGCATTTTGAAGCATTTCATGCCAACGTCGTATTGTTTTAGCGACGTTTCTGTTGGATTTTATGTTAGGGTGTAATATTTTGCTACAGATTCCCATGTTGTATCTTGTATCTGTATTGCGTTTCATCAGGCACATAAATTCATAATCGTACGTCAGTAAATAAAATCTGTCTTTACGTAAAAAAGTATGTTATAACATTTCCTAATTTTCACTAGTCAAATGTAAATAATCCAAATATCCTTCCTTCCAATTCCCAGCAAAGTTGCCTAGATAATCTCCACATTATCATTTTTGGCTACTAGTGTCCTAAATTAATGAGATTAATTTGGTGGATGACAGGAAAAACATACAACTCACCTCTGCTCACTCTAAGCAGCAGACACCTTCTTGTCTGCCGTAACTCAAGACGTTCTCAACTTTCTCTCTCTCTTTATTAAATTAATGGAAACATCAGCAGGGCCACTCTATAACTGTCAGTCAAGCTGTGAGAAATGAGCTTTCACTTTTGTTTTGCGCTAGTTACTACGTACGTACAGGCTTGTTCAGATCCTAAGTCTCATTGGAATTTCTTTAGCTATAAAGATAGCTCAGTGGGGAGGTTCACGTGTAGATAGTTTTGGTCCATTTCACTTATTTACTTTACAGGATAACGCCTAGTGTGCTTAGGAGACAAACTAACTTGTTGGCCTGACGTATACAGAAAGTCAGATAACATTTTGTAACTGTTGCAAACAGCTGCACTTGAAACTTTACCCACTTAGAAGAACGTTGGGTTGTTTGAATGTGCTTTTGCTGTTCTGTGGCAGAGTTTGGAGTAGTAGTCTTAAAACAATTTATTGTTGAATGGACTATTATAACGACAACAATAATATTTTTCATCAAGAAATGTCTACGAATTTACTAGATAGAAATTTTTTCTCCATGTGTCCATAAGCAATCAGAGAATTATATGAAATTAAAAATTCGGAGTTTTTAAATTAAAGTTGTAACGCTTACAAATGTCAAAAAGCCTAAACGTTTTTTACAAAATTTTATGAAACTAGATCCCAATATTTCCATAAAAACAGCATGTTTCCGTTGCAATAAAATGTCCCAGCTTAATGTTTCAATCTAGTGTCTCGTTGCATTTTATTTCAAATTAAATAGCGTAACTATACATTTTTGCTTTGTTTATAAAACCTGCCTCTCTATCCATTTCCATTTCAGTGGACTCAAGAAAATTAGGCAAATACACGCTTTTAATATATTTCCATTCGTTTTAAGCGTTTCGTGTACGGTTTCATGATGACATTTAGAGTTACATAGGGCTACGTCTCAGTACAAAATGTCATCATTCAAGTGTGTTTGTTTGATTGCACTTTATTTTGCGGTTCAGGAAAATGGCTATATGCATTACATTACTTTTTATGTGTACGCAAGAAGAATGTTCAAGTTAGGAACTGTATGGAATGAGGAATTCAAATGCAAATTGTAGATAATATGCAAATGTGGCAAAACAAAGATGGTTTAAATTGTGTGGTTACTATTCCCCAGGTTGCGTTGATGTTGTGGGGAAATTCACATTAAAGAAAACGATGAGTTTACAAAAATTGTGTACAACCGCACGTCAGAAAAACTAATGAGGAAATAAAAGTCATAGGTTGTGTTGAAATTCATAAAGGTAAAGTAGAATAAACACGTGTACTAACGTCAGCACAAAAAGGGTTTTGATATTTTAAAGTGTTTCCTATGTTTTAAGGGTTTATAAAAAATAACACGATTATAATGAGGATAACATAAAAACACACGTTTGTTGAACTTCAACGCCTGAAACTACTTACATATTCAGATTTTGGGTCACCAATATACAGATTGATTATATAGACTTCGACTTCTGTAATTATTAATTATAGAAACTTTATGATGAGCAAAGAGCAGCAGTATTTCCAAAAAAAACAACTTGTTTATTTACCTCTGTTATTGTCTTTTAGACCAAACTATTTGAGCATTCAAGTCATTTTCAGCCAAGTTTGGAACAACAACTGAATTACAATTAATACCCTTGAGGCTACATTGCCAATGGTCAGAGCCAACAAGTTAAAAGTTGGAACTTAATAAAAATTGTTAGCAGGTTTCATAAAACTTTTTCTGGTCAGCGTCTTACCATTCCTGAGGGGAACGAAAATAGTATTTTCTTTTTAGGATTTTCCTCACGTTCAACAAAAAACGAAAGCATTTCGTAACGGTTTTTTTTGTGCGAAATAAAGTAGATGGTAGGGATATTATTGATGTGCTTAGTGTAATGTTTTTCCAGATAGCTAAAATGCACAACCCATTTGTCATTGTTTTACTGGTTTTAACAGAAAACATGATAATCAGGATTATTTGCTTGAGTTATCAAAATTAATATAGGTGCTTGATGTGCAGCACATCAGGTGCTTCAGTGATCAATTTATCAGAATATTAAAATCTGTTTTAGCAAATGGGATTGTTCGTTTGGTGTAGAAAATCCACGATGATGTATAATGTTAATGGAAAACATTTAGATATACCGCTATGTAAAGCGGAAGCTCTCCACTTTTGATTAAGTAGATTAAGCATAAAGCCGCATGAATGATTTGCATGTTCTACCATGGTAAATAACAAAATTGAATTCGAGATAGAAATTAACATGACTAAAACCATAAATACTGCACATTGTTTCAATCATTGATAAGCTTTGCTGGCTTGTTAGTTGCCAATATGCAAACTTTGTGCAGAACTATGGCGACATATTTTATTTTTGTAAATCAGATATAGCGTCAATATTAAGCAAATTGCGTTTGTATTCGAATATTTGTCAAGCTCTTGTTTTCTGGATGTATGGATTCTTTGTGTTTTGAAATCAGCAACTCCAATCTGTTGTTGTATGGGTTTGCAAAAAACAAATGAATTTTCATGCCTTCTAGGTTTTCTTTTGTATTTTTGCATTTACTGCTTCAAAGCTTTGCTAGGATGTTGTCTGTTGCAGTCAATAACTTTTGGCTAGTTAAGAAGGGAAATAAACGAAATATAACAGAATAACTGAAGCATGCAAAGATTTATTGTGTTGAGATGTATGTTATTTCAGATAAACGGGCAAAGTTATAGAATAAATTGAAACAATTGTACTTTTTGCGGATAAATAAAACAAAAAGCTTTGTAGTTTATATGTTTATGTACGTTTTTATCATCTTTAGCAACATATTAATTTCGTTTCAAGCGTGCACGATAAAAACCGCAAACATGTTTCATGAGAGACACTAAAGTATACAAAAGAACTTACAGTCAAAGATAACGACTTTAAAACTTAATTAACCGCATCCACTAAACCTGTTGTATCTAAACTAACGTATTATATCCAGAATAAAAGCAAGATTATAAAAACCATAAGGAATTTGTTTGTGCAAAAACTCTAAAAAGATAAGATAAGACTTCTGTTGTTTCTACTCTCTTGGGAGCTAAAACATTGCGGGCTTGTAATCTTGCGTACACATCTCATTTTTTTGGACACTTAGCAATTTGTGTTGACTGCTTGCTTCCTTAAAATTATCCCGAGTTGGAAGTAAAACCTAGCTTTAAAAATTTTACATCGTAACGTTTACGAAAGTTAAAACTTGTATTTTACCGAAACGTTTGCCATAAGATCTTTTAAATTAAGTTTACTTTCTTTTACCATGTAATAAACCTTTTCTATTGAATAGTTTTACCTGCTGAAAGCTTGTATTTCCATCTGCTGCCACTGGCAACTTGCCAGTAAACTTAGCAAACAAAATATTTTTTGTTGATTTTGGAGCAGATAAACGCCGACCCGTTAAAATTACAACCAAAAAAGTATATTAAATTGTCAGGTTCTTTCCACAAAGTTTTTAATCCTTTGCAAGTATTTAATAAACGTGTTCATATTTCAGTGCAGAAATCCGGAATATGTATTTTTAAAAAAATTTGGCCAAATGGCGCTAACGAATAATGAAATTTTTTATTATTGAAACGAACAATATAGAGGACATTTTTGGATTAATTCATGCTGTAAGAGTAATTGTGTTCAAACTATCAAACATGGTTTCCATTTTGTTTAATTATTCATTCCTGAAAAGCATTTAGAAGAAAGCGAAAGTTGATCACTGACTATCTCGAGTTGCCCCTCACACGCTCATTCTCGTCCTGCCGTGCCAGAACAAAAAGGAAATGCCGGATATGCATATCACTTTAGCTTCTCCGCTTTTGGTAAAGCCTTTAACTTAAAGGACTCCGAAGACAGAATAATGTTGACCGTGGGCTCGGTCGGATTGCTTTTCTCTTAATGCGTGGATAGTAGTCGTGTTGAATCTGAAACAACACAAAAAAGAATCCAATGTACGTGTTTAGGTAATAATCCATTTTTTAGTGCTGTGTTATTCATAAATTACTTTGTAATTACTGCCGACTTTAAACACGACATTGAAATCTGCCAGTTGTCCAGAACAACAGCGGATTTAAATTTCAACAGAATGGCGGTCAACTCAGACATTATATATTTTGTATGCTACAAACGATAACCAAATATGTTCTCAAGTTCTATTCTGTGAGAGAAAATTGCTCTATTGTGAGTTATTGCTCAAAATTGACAGTTTATGGCCACATAAAACTTTCCATTACTTCAACATTTTCATTGCAGAGAAAATACGTGTCAGGTTGTCATGATATATTTTCAGCTGTCAATAAAAATAAAAGTAATGATGAAACATGATGATGAACCCATAAAACCTTATGTGCAGTCTAAAAAGTTGAAAGAGTAGAAAGAGAAACTTTTATGGCTTTTCTGGACTGTGCACGTATTTTATACCCTATCCTAAATCCATTTCAGAGGCTAAGTGTAGGTTGGGGTGTCACATGAATAGAAAAAAATGTATGAATAGCTTTTTTCATGAAGTATCTTGTTATTGGATTGCTGCAACGTTTACACATGTTTTTAGGACCAAAATTCACGTATTTTGGCTAAGGTACGCATGCAACTTAAAAAGCGGTCTCCAGAGACTACTTTTTTAGAAATTTCATTTTCATTCCTATTTCCCCTAGACAATTTGCTACCTCATGAATAAGCCATAATTGTAAATTGGTTTGGCTAATAGAGGAAAAACAAAAAGCGGAATCCCTTTATTTTGTTTTTGTATTAGGTAATATAATTTCAATACATGTTCAATTAGCAATAGGCGGTACAATTGGAAACATTTGAATGTGTTTGTTGGAATATCGATGCTGAACATGCGAAATATTAATTTATAGTTTAAATAGTTGGTTTATTGCATATAGCTTATGGTAGAGCAACAGACACGTTCTTACCGGAATGTACTTAGGAAGCCTAGTGGGGCAAAAGGAAAAAATAATAAAGCAAAATTTTCTCCGGTATCGTATTCTCCTCGGGTTTGGCCGCTGATTTGCTTCCTTTCTGAAGCAAGTCTGAAACTGCATAAAGTGGACGACCAAGTAATTTTGAAGCGTTACACTAATGAAGCCAAATCTAAACAGATGTGCTGTTGGCGGAAGTTGATCGAGATATATCTCAAAGATGGTGTATTAAATAATTTTTAAAGTTGACCTACGAATCACAGTAGTTCGCCCTTCTCCCGACACTGGAGCAAATGAAAGCCCCTCCGCAGTCACTTCACATAATAGTGTTACTTGGGTCCATGACACGAGTGTGACAAACTTCTGGTCTGACCTTTCCATCTAATTAAAAAATGTTTACATTAACGCCGTTGCGGCGTCAATGTGACTTGCTTTTAAGCAATATTTAAACAAAAGCCTTCCTAAGGAATATACTTCACATAAACCGGATTGACTTCAGGTTTAGCCAAAATCATCTCACTCTGAAATTCTGCCTCTTACAATTTTCCTTTCTCAATTACCACACAACTATACGCATAATTATTTAAATAATTAGCTCTATACGCATGTTTTGTTCTTCTTTACTACGTTATTCTTAACATTTTATGTGGTTAGCAATTCCCCCGTTAAATAAATTTTCCACCAGGCAACAGCACCTTCAACTACTTGAGGAAATTACCAAGCTGCAAAAATACAACTAGATTGTAAAAGCATATTTTTCTAAGAAAATCGGATTCCTCCAGGAATACAATTCCATTCTTATACTTTCACCAGAAAATGAAGAATCCTGCTCTTCTTTCATTCATAAGCAAGCGTTGTTGGGTTTCTAACATTCTACTGCACATACCCCACTAACTCAACAATTAATCTTGCCTCTGGGAGAAAGAAAAGAAAATAGACTGGGCTGCATTATTGTTGCAGTGCACAGCTTAGCATTTCTTATTCACTTTTATGGCTTTCTTTTTCAGAAAGAGACCTTTTTATAATGTTGAGCTGCTTAGTACTGGTGAATAAAAACTTCCCTACGCATCTATCTGATATATTACTGTGTATGCCTGTTGCATTTTACTTACGTGGCTTCCAAATCCAGCAAAAAATATCCTACAAGATGGAAGCTCGTGATAGTGTAATAACTTTTAATGGCATCATGCGTGCATAAAATGTATTGCGTTATGAATAATCCGTCCACGTTTTTGAGGTTTAGTACTGTATTGTAGTGCAGCAGAGTGGCTGCTGGGTAAAATAGGGAAAGTATGAAGTTTATGGAGGCCTTTCACAATCAGCTACCCGGTATCAGATTAAAGTCGTTTTAAATATTTTTACTTTCATTTTAAGTGTGTGTAGGTGTGCGAATGTGTGCAATATTTTTTTATTTTGGCTGCAGCCACATCATCAACTTGAATCTGGAGAAGTATATGGAAAGGCTAGAAATTGTGAAAGCAAGTCACGTAATATGTTGAGTATACCATTGTTCGAATTACAGTGCTGCTGACAAGTGTTAATATGTCAAGTTTAATGCCACTTGACAAAGATTTATGTTGTTGATTGCGTTATGGATAAAGGGTAACTTGAAAGATGGCGGCCGGCCATGATGAAGCAAAAATGTTATTACTAACGGAAAGAAAACGCACTCTTTTTACCTTAGTCAGCAAGGCCAACGTTAGGATTTGAAAAGTTGTCAATGAAAACAACATTATAGTCAACAACGGAACATCTACGTAATTGTCGTGTCAATAAACTATTTGAATTTCACGTGAATTATGAATCACACATTTTGGAACATGTTTTACGACATATTTTTAAGTTGCAGATTTTATTTACCTTGTATACATCCTAGATTCTGAAGCAAGCATTTCTACAGAAACCCTACAGAAATCCTGCGGATTGAAAAGTCAAATGTTTTTATACAAAATATTCTCAAACCACAACATAAAGTGCTGTCTTATTGCGCTACTTGAGGGGAGTTAGAAAAAATAGAGTTAGCATACTTTTTATAGAAAAGGAATCCTTTCAAGGGATAAACTCCGGGAAACCAAGAAAACACAACAAAATTGTGTAGGTCTATCTGAATTCGTTTGCTTGAAGAACGGAATGGGATGTCAAATTATTATGCAAGTAGGCAGGCGATTCACGGACATATAACAAGCGATTTCGCTTTTTAGCAGTGGGCTAGAACACTGGACATAATATTTGCTTCGTTGGCGGAACCAAAATTGGGGTTTATATTGATCCGAAAAACTTGTCCTTGTATTTCTACACTCAAGTTTGGTTTCTAGATTAAAATGCAAATTTGTGTGATATTTTTAGAGAAGGAATTCAGCTCTTACATTCAACGTCACTTTCACCTGCTTACATTATAATCGCAACCTGTTCTCTTTCTCTACATTCCATATATGTTTCATGCATTTATAATTATATTGCCTATAGTTTTCTAAAGTCAAATGCAGGGCTCTGTTCATTTAGATGAACTTGTAACTTGGTCAGAAAACAAAAGCACGCACCATGTTGTTGCTGTGTTAGCCAACATTTATAACTAAATTTAGTGTTGCGTTTCAGTAAGCTGAAACAGTAGCAGAGGAAAATTGCTGCCTGGAGCTATTTAACAATTTTCATTCCACTTTCTCCTTTTTCCTTCTCATTTTCTTCTTAATTGAACCCACACACACCACATCACTTGTGTGCAATGGAAAAACCTGTGTGTGTACAATTTTCAACACTACCCCTCAAGGTTGACAAAAAGAGTCATTGCCAATATCAACTGAAAAGCATGTCATAAACAGAATATGTTACAATAACAAGCGCCATAACACAGAACTGCTTTTCAGTCTACTGTGTCCTGGTCTAAACTAGTAAATATTTATACAGAGTGAAAGCACATGCCATATCCCAGACAATACAATAAGCGGTAGACCATGCCATGTATCGCTTTCTCCTGCAAAATTCAATTTATTTTGTTAAAATTATGGTTTCCAACCTGCGATATCCAACAATATTCTACTCATTCAATGTTGCAACAAATTTTTTATCTGATATTAAACTTCACCCAACATTGGATTCAATGGATTATCCAAATACTTTCACTTTTTTTTTACATAAAACCGCAAAACCCCAAAAATTGATTTTGCTTCAGAAAACGCAGTATTCCATGAGTTCTAATTTCAAACCTAGTTTCCTACAAAAACGTACAAAACGTACAATTGTGTCTTCGTTTTTTGGTACAGTATCATGTTTCAGGTAATGATATATTTCTTCCATTTTGTTTCATCACTTGACCTTGATCACCAATAATGCAAAGGTCGTAAAAGCAGCAACAATCTAAAAGGAAATTCACATTATTTGGAAATTTTTATGAAGGCAACGCGCACTACGAACAAAGAGGGTGACGGTATGGCTGCACTTTTAAGTTATCTTAGATATGATCTTTGCGTCAAACAAAGCTCAAAGGAAAGTGTATATCACGGCATAAAAGAAGCATCATTAATATTTATCAATATTCAGCCATCTTCGTGCGCCATAAGGAAAGAGTATAAACAGGAAAATGCACGTTACGAAAAAAATGAAGCAATATATTACTTACTGGTTGGTGTTTCATACTTCATTCCTGCTTCTGTCAATCATGTGAAAATATGTATATAAGGGTTAATACTATCAAAGGTCAGCAGGATATATGTAGTTTTTGATTACTTGATCAATACAGTAAACACTTGGATAACAAGAATTCGATATTCGTTGCACCAAAATTGAAATCGACTTAACATTGTCGCTCAGATAATCCAATTAGAAGAGCAAATAGAAGCGATTAAGGTTTATAGATTAATTTAAAATCAGTATTTGGTTTACAATATATTCCGTTCTAATTAATTTACAATCTAAACCTTATTTTCGTGTTTTCATTTGCATTCAAACACCCTCCAGTGCTGAGATACGACGAGAATGTGGAATGTGTCAATTTTTCCTTTAGGAAAACATTAATGTAACTTTTTCTAGGCAAATCTATTTACACAGTTTGACCACTACTGCCCATGGTTTAAGTCCAAACGAAACTCTGTCGAATGGAACTGAAAAGTGAACTTAATGTAGATGTTTCATGCATAGTTAAACTAATTTTTTTCTTAAACATGGTTTTCCGAGTGAAAATATATTGTTAGCTGAAACTTTTCGGTTACCAAACACCAAATTTCATTCTCTTTTGGTTCTGGTCAATGCGGAATTTGTTACTATTTTAACTAGATTGTGTCAACATTGCTTTACTTTCCCCCCGACAAAATACATAAAAAAGTTTACGGTTTGGTCAACCCTTCCACATTTGCTGTTGACACAAAAGTATAGTTCCGGCTGATGAGAAAATAATGGAGTAAAGCCCTTTATTTACATTTCCGGTTGACTAAACACACATAACCGAATATTATTTTTGTCAATTATTTGTCTAGCGCAAAACCAAGTGTAGAATTTCAATTTGAAAAATATTTAATGGGTGGAGGTGTTGTTATAGAACAAAAATGAAGAAAACAATAAGAATAACAAATTCCAAGTTACAATACTAAATAAAAAACTTCAAGGTCAAATAAATTCCGATATATTTAACAGTTTTAATACATCCAACTTTACATTTCCGGTCATAAAATTTGACAAACCTTTTTGAAGACCAAATTCGACGTTTGTGAATTTTTGAAAAAATTCCAAACTTTGAATTTTAAAAGATGGAATTGTTACGCTTGAAGTCTTTTCTTGATCTTGGTAAACTGAAATCACCAATTTCTACCAGATACACAGTCTTTCAGTATTTCACAACTAACCCAAATCTAATAATAAGTATAACCTTATAAGTCCTTATAATCCCATCCACCATGTCAATGTTTTCTTTTCCCCTGTCGTTAAACGTAATGGTGATAGGATCAGTTGCTGTAATTGCGACAGTAGTCTTGCTTCTTTGAACCTGCCAAAAGAAAAAGAATGTTGTGTCTCCATTAAAGCTTATTGGTTTAGATCATTTTACTTTTACCTCTTTTTTCTTGTTGACGGTATCTTGTCCTTCTTTCTCTAAAAACAGTAACCTTACCTATTTTACTCTCTGTATGCCTTCTGGTTTTTTGTACTAAATTCATGTGCAAACTAATAAATGACATTGGATATGGGAAAAAGAGAGAAGGATGGAGTATCAGTGAAAAATGTCTGCTATATTTGAAAAATGTGGGGGTGTACATAAAAAATTATAGAGAGAGGGAACAGCTTACATCTTACATTACATCTTACTTACATCTTTACACGAGTTCTCCTTTCTTTCTTTCGCTTTTGTCATTTGCTCCTGACGAAGAAATTAGTAAAATTTTGAAAGCTTGAGTTACTAACTTAAACTTGCATCCGTGAAGCCCATTCATTTCTCATGAAAGTAAGTAAAAGTGCTCCTTTGACACAATATAACTGTTTCAATCTCTCAGCATCCAATAGTAAACCTTCTCATGTAAGTTTGACTTCCTCCTTCAGTGTTAGTACAAGAAGCCGAAAAGAAAACCTTAAGCTGTAAAGTTAGAGTTAAACCCCGTTTGAAATATAATACGCAAAAGTTTGGAAATAAAAGTTTACAGGTTTTACAGATTTTTAAAGTGGTTTATTGAAACTCATTTCAAATTAACAAGTTTGCAGGGTAAATTTACAAGGTAATTTTAACACAATAACAATAATACACAAAGTTATAGATCATATTATTTTAAGTTTGTTGTTAATTTTCTTGTTCCCAAATAGACAGCATGTTTGTGTCCATGTTTTGCTCTTCTTGTACGAAATAAATACATTCACTAAACCCGAAAATGCAAATACTCAAATTTTTGTTAGCTGTCAGATTGACGGTCATTCATTGACTGAGCAAATACTCCAGTTGCCACTCACATTTCTAAACATATACTTAGAAAATGTTGACGTTGCCCTAACTTTGGTCAATGTTTCCATAAAAGTAGGATCTGACCAATCCCTCTGAAGAGTAGGCGTTCAAAGCACAAAACATAGACATAAGTTCCCATTTTATCGCCTTACATACTCACAGCTTATTAAACTTTCCAAATTACCGCCTATTATTGTGTAAAGCTATCACAAAAAGGCAACTTTTCTTTAGTACAGTTTTGTAAAATGCGTACTTATCATCATTGGAATAGCTCTGCTTCTGCAACACCAGCTTCATTCATTGGAATACATTATGTCGCTTTTTGACACTCCATATTATACTGCAGTTTTTACTTACGTGTCATAAGAGAAATCAAGACTGTTATTGATTGCCTTTTTTGTACTTGAGTGAATGTATGAAGAGGGTGAGATATCAATAGAACACCAGGTTTGGTTTGATGATGGACTTCTCAGGAAGAAAGAAGGTAAAATGCTTTTCTTGTGAGTCATTATGCTACACCGTTGTAGGGGAAATAATGCATAAAATGTGTTGATAGGGACATCATTAGGATAGATACTAAAAAATGCGACATTATGCGACGCAGCAAGAATTGCAACGAGTGTCAGGGTTTTTAGTAACGTAGAGATGCATAGGTAGTTTGTCTGTAGTAATACTCACATTTTATGATCTTCAAAAACCATCTACTCTCATCCGTGAGAAATCTAATGTATCATGCACGCTATTAGATAGTCAAATTAAGGTTTTTACGTCGTTTAAGGTGAAAAGAGGTATGTACTGAAATGCGTGCATGGTATATTAATATTTCGCTTTCTATTTTGTGTACGTATAACGGAATCGCAAACCGCGGACGCAGAGAGAATTGCATCGAGTGTCAGGATTTTTGTGGGACTGTGAGAAAACTGGACACTGATAATATGTATGATGATTATGTGTGAAGATACGGAAAAATCTAAGTGGATGATGTATTTTCAGAGTGGGTTTTACAGCAGTATGAGCTATTTTACATTTTCTTTTGCATACAGCATTGTACACTAGTACACATGAAGGTAGTCCGTAGGAAAACGCATATTTTATTACCTTTACACACCGTTTACTCCTAAATTGTCAGAAATCTATTGTATCATGCACGCTTACAGATAATCAAATTTAGCTCTTAACGTCGTTTACAATAAACAAATTCACAGGTAAGTACGAAATGCGAACCGGAGCTTAATTTTTTTCTGCTTTTTTGAAACCTTTGAGGTATATTAATATTCAGCTTTCTTTTTTCTGTGCGTAAAGCGGAATAGCAAACCGTGAACCAAACACGGCTTAACAAAAAGTATGTCGCCGATTGTCAGTACGAAAACTACAAATACATAAGGCGATGCTCTCAAGAATCACGAGGACGATAAGACACACACACACAAGACACTTTCCAAAGCAAATCTTCTAAAAACTTCTGACGTTTAAACCACACAAACTTTAAATTAAAAACTATAAATTATCAAAACATTAAAACTGCTTCAAAATTATAAACAAATGTCTTTACGCTTGAACGGGTACCTGGTTTCACGGGCAAATACATCATGGCATTTTAAAAAAAATTTCTCTTTACATTATTCCCAGTGCAAAAAACAAAACCCGTCAACTTACAAAACAAAAGGAAAATGGATAGTTTCCTTGCCTTGGTGTTAGTATTATCAGATTAAAAAAGCACGATATAACTGTACGTTATAAAATCTTCCGATTAGACTATATAAAGTCAAGAATGGTATCTCAAACGGATATCTGAAAAACGCGTTCCTTCCGCAACAAGTGCAATTTTTTAGGGGGAAAATGAATTGTTGATAGAAACTTCACACAATTTTTATGCTATTCGGCATTTTTTACTTTCTCTTTTTTTCAATTTATTACTTTGAGGAGTTAAGGCAAGAAAGCTTGTGTGAAGCTGAAAAAGGCTTAAACAGATTATATCGCTGAAAAGAAGCACTTGTTTTTGTCAAACTTGTACGCAAGGCGTAAATAAATTAAAATATTTTAAAACAGAGGTATATTTAAAAATGGTTTTGCAAATGAACGCAACCAACCAAATGTGTCTAAGCATTTCCAGCATTCCGATGGGCAATATTAACTATTTATTTCTATTTAACGATTTTTTTTCTCAAAATATTTTTAAAATTTAAATTTTTCAATAGAATTTACCACACATATTTATAGGTAGAAAATTTGCAATAGAATTTCGGACATTCCACAGCACTACTAAATTTCAAGACATACACATCTGCATTCCACCATCAGCAAGAGGAATAACAAGCAAGTCAATATACTGCTCTTTGGGGAGTCAACATTTCTTGTAAGGTTTGGTGTCAAATGACCACCGCTTCAGTTCCAACACAAAATGTTCCCGGAAAAGAAGCTTTTTACAACTAAGCGTAAATCCAGTTGTTTGCAAGACTGGTTCAGCATTTTATGTTTTGGAAAGAAAGTGGATAGCTTCTGTGTTATGAAGCTAGAATGTGAGAGAAAACCAATTGTGTGCCAAGACTGTCAGGAATTCCGCCCACTTTGCCTAATTGTCGTTATCAAATTTATTTTTAATATTTTGGGCTCATCGAGCCAGCAAGTTTGTTAAACCTTTTCCTTTTCTTTTTGCTCGTACGAGCTCAGTTTTTGTGAAGCCGAATGGCTAAGAGTTTAGGGTTCCTGTCCTCACAGCATTCAAGGTCACACAATTTGTCTGCTGTGTGGCATTTGCCATAAGACAAAAGTGAAGAAGACTCCTGGAGCCTACCTCATCAACTCTAAATTTACTTATCATTTTTTGGACGAAAACGTCCTTTACCTATTGTAAACTGGCTGAAAAGCTAGTACTCTCTCTGAAGCTTTCATGGGCTACAGATCTCTGTAAATTTGCTAAAAAGTTGTATAAATTTCTTTCTGTGTTTTCGTAAATCCTGACGTTTCCGAAGTCCTTTCTGCATTGATTTTACAAATTGGCAGCATAAAAGGCATTTTTGGTTAGGTAGAAGCAGTGGGCAAAGCGGAGCAAGCAGAGAAGGAGAGCAAAAGCAGCATAAAAAACTTTGGGGATTTTGGGGGATTTTTTAGTTTTTTTTTGGTTTTTTGGGGTATCCTGTGATCCGAACCTTCTGGAATTTTCTGGGGATAAGTTGGGGGCCCTACGCAGTCTAATAAAGTGTCTAAACCCCACAAAGACCATGCACATCAGAGCTCTACAAATTTCTAAATTTCAGCTTTTATTTCGACAACATGCTATTTACATTTGTTAACCCAAAGTATTCTCAATGGTTTGAGTCTTACCCTAAAAACAGGGATCAAACACGTGCACCATCCAAAATATCAAATCGTCAATTTCTTCAGTTTTTAGCTAGGCTAAATCAGGAAGGTAAATTAATATTTTAAATAAATTGAAAGATCTACTTGTTATTTCGACATTCAGATTGAACACACTCACAAGACTTTCGGCTCATTTGGAAGCTTCTCAGTTTGGTAATAAATATTATAAAAAATATAAGATTTAAAAAGGTCAATGGACAAGATTGAAAGGAAATCTAGGAAGGTATGGCTTTTTGTACTGGTTGTGTCAGTCCACCCACTTCTTTCTCTTAATAGACATGAATACCAAATAAGAAGAACCGGCTACATTGCAAGCCCACGATGTTTCTATTAAAGTTGTCACTTGGTTTTCTCACGACCAAAAAATTCCACATGAGAGAAAAGATTGACTTTTGAATTGATTTTGGTTGAGTGTCTCAATCTCAACAAACTTTGCATACACTTTCCATGAAGTTCAATGGCCCACTTGAACTCACCGAAAGTATATTCGTAAAGCAGTATTGATTTTTCCCTGGTTGGATTATTCTGATTCAGGGAACTTGTTATCCATCTGAAAAGTTGACTTGGGTTTTTGGCTTTTATTCTTGTTTGCATATTAAAGCGAAATGAGAAAGCTGCTGGACCTGAGGGAGTAACGTGTGAACGATGGTAGTCGATGTGGTTTAGCCGGTGCGGGGATACTTTGCAGTAATGGAAAATACCTGGAAGGAGGAACAACAAACTCAGATTGCTGTAAAATAAAATTTTAAAAGGAAAAAAGAACCAAATGTGCTAAAACTATACGTCCACAGAAAATGTGGTAAAAGTAAAGCTTACAATTTCACCGAAATGAGGTGAAATCATAGGCAACCGCAATACTTTTTCTTAAATTGATAGAATGTCTAAAACCAAAATAAGATTACTGTTTTCATGTATGATTACAAGTTTTATCAAAACATCTCAATTATTTATATAAATCATCCAAGACCCCTTCGCACCTTTGTAAGATATAAAACCCATGTTTACATGAAGTATACAACCGGCACTAAAATTATTCTAAAATTTTTGTTTTGTGTTCTATTTTATATCTAAAATGTTGAATAATTTCAACTTAACTTGGTATTAAACGGAATTATTATTGCAGTTATAGTAAGCAATAAACTCTCAAACTAACCTTGAAGCACAGTTTAGTTTTATTTTCTTATCGTAGACTTGCATTTTCCATCTAGTGCATAACAAAAGCTTCGTACCCTCACAATTACTTTAAATTGCAACAGTTTTTCTTTTCTACCTCGCATTAACACAAAACCAGTGATTGAGTGTTCTGGTGAAAAATTGTCTTCTTGATTGAACGGAAGTTCCCTGAAGGCTCCCCCAGGTAATGTTTCATGACGAAAGATAGTCCATCAAATTTACGTTCCTGGAAAACAGCTTTTACTCCATGCTCTTATACGTAATTTCTACAACCAAGTTTTTGCGCATCCATTTCTCTACCCGGAAGAAAAAACAATTTTTCATTAACCAGCTAACAGTGTTCAAGCTCTTTTAGTTTATAGTTTGCGGTTTAATACAATGGCTTACTCTTGATTGCTTGCAATAAAATCCCACGATTTTGGGTGATCACTAGCAAGGTAAGATTTTGGGTGGGTAATTTAACCTGGCAAGTGGGAGGAAATGGGAAAGATGCTCTGTGAAAAGCTGACACACAACGAATTTCGTAAGACGAAAGGAAAACCATCATTAGTAATCACTTTCTCCCTCATTTACTTACTGAATAGGAAAAAATCTCAAACAAGATGGTGCATTTGCACAGAAAATGGTGGCGTAAAATTTTTATAAAATTGATTAATGATGTTTTTATGTTATAAATATTATGGACAAATAGTTTAACAGTTTGCATTTTAGTTTTAAATATGGGTTTTTTTGAATGGGTGAAGCGACGTTAATTTTTTTTATTTCGGCACTGACACTTTTCTAACAGTTAGGTAAATTGTCGGGGTGGGTATTGGTTTAAAGGACATGTAAAAACTGTCAAGAGAAGTTTCCAGCGTAGAGTTCTTGTCCAAACTGTTTGAAACTAATGTTTAGTGGAGGCGACTTGCGTATAATTAAAATTAAAATTAGACACTATTAAAAAATTATGCAAGAAATATCAACAAAAGGTTTGGTTTTGGTTTCAGGAACACAGTTTAAGTGAAAGTTTTGTTTATAAAAATTTACATTACGATGGCTTTGTACTGACCTGAAAAATGAAATAATTTCTCAGAATGCAGTGGTTTTCAAAATTGTTTTGGAATTTATAAGCTCTGAACAACCTATCATGGCAACGACTAGGAATGGCTACCTTAGACCTGGCATATCATTATCTAGGGAGTTAGATCTAATTTTATACAAGCAGCGTCCAAATGTTACAATTTTACAAAAATGTCATTGCGTTTTCGAATAACGACTCCAGATGTTGTCATAAGTAAGAAGCTCATGCCAACAACGTATTGTGTACTATTTGATTATACTATTTGTAATTAATTTCGGATTTCCTCTTTCATTCTACTCAAGAAAATACAAGTTGTACAGTAGAATGTCATTTTGTTTTTTTTGAACCCTTCCAAACCCCAAGAGACAAAAGGGAAAGTGCGAGTGAAGTATCATTCTGGCGTGTATTTGACTTGATTATTACCATTACTAGATAAACCTTGAAGTATCATTGACATTGTATTGGATACACTAGGAAACACAAAATGAAAGGAACTCATGCACTTGCCTTCTTTCTTTTCTGGCTGATCCGGGAACAAACGAAAAATAATATATACACGAAAGTGAAGTGGAGTTGAAATAGAGAGTAAAACAGTGTGTATTCAGACGTCAAAAAGAGTCAGGAAAAGTAAAAATAGAAAAGTTTTGTCTAGCGTTACTTTTGGTTTTCTGAGTGGTAGGACAGCAAACATAAAAAGGAATTATTGGATTCTGTTGTAAAAGATTATGTAATTGCGTACTTGAGCATTTTTGTCTAGGATGTTGGAAAAAATATAGCTTTATCGTAGCAGTACCATCGGATTAATGAGAGTGCCAACAGAACGTACGTCTACCTATCACTTAACGCATCTGGCATCTGTTTCACGTGACTTCGCGTAACAGGTTTGTTTTGTCTCAACGGATTTCACTCTTTGTATTTCTTACTACATACTTATTAAAACCCACAGAAAGAAACAACGGTCGACCAGAATTAATGCAAGTTTCATGTTTTGTAAAGTTTCTTCTTAAACAGCCTAATTGTGAGTTATGAAGAAACACAAGTGAAAGTTAGCTACTATCTTAATTAAAATGTGTGCTGAGCTGATTTACTTAATATTTTATTTCTGCTTAGAGAAAAGGTTAAGAAAATAGACCCGGCTTACTTGTTGCATAATATATAGTGCGTTGAATATACAATTCTCTCGACATTTGCCACTTGACACTTGCAAATCAAGTTAGATAATAAACAATATCAGCTAAGTGCTTTGTATTCTTCTTCTAAACTACAGATTCAACCAGAGGATAAAAAATCTTGTGTTAAGTCGTTAGAAACCAGGCATCCTGACACTTGGCATTTTCACGAAAAAAGATGTACGAGAGGGAGAAAAGTCAGCATTTCAATGTCAGCCGTAATGTGAAAAGGAACTATCAAGACTGCAGTAGTTTTTTCTTTTCCATTTACGTAACAGGCTTTTATCTTCAAGGACCAAAAGTTGGAGTGAGTTCCTTATCCCTTGAATGACCTAAATTACGATCGATGTGTTTTTAAGTTATGGAGATTTTTAAACGTCATTAGTAGATTAATCAAAAATGACTCACGTCCCGGAGGTAGCAACTGTGTGTAAATTGGAGTCTGCAAATTTGTAAAGCAGTTGGTGAATACCAAAACAAAATTTGATACAGTTTGATGTCATTTGATTAAAAATCTTGAACGAGTCAACTATTTATAATTATAGATGTAAAAGTAAGAAGACTCGATTGACATTAATACGAAGCTTAGTCAAAATGAATTCACAAAGTCAGTATTCAGTTTTAATTACAATGCATTGGCCCTTTTTTAAAGTTAACTTTTCTTAAGCCCGCTAAACCAATTATACAATTAACTTTTCTTCCCAAGTAATCCGTCTATCGTTTACATTACGTCATCTTTCATCCAGTGAAATCAACAACGAACTAAGACCGGGTTTATCTTTCGGGAAGTTGCTCCATCCCGCAATCTATAATACTAATTCAGTTGCGTGTGTTTGTCTGTGTGTGTGCACTTTTTTCAGGATTGAACATGTTGCGCTGGCTGCTTACGTTCCGCTTACGTTCCGCCCACGTTGAAGCGGCCTATCTCTTTTCCCTTTTGCAATGGTTGAGCTGCTCAAGTTGAGCAATGCAATGCTTGACGCAGCACAACAAACCAAATGCATATCATCGCGCCACCTGCTGATCTTCTTATTCACTCACTTCATGATATCGAGTATTCCATTACCCCATATCCGTGGCGCACTATACAACTGCACGTTGGATTCTGAGCTGCTGATTAAAACAAATCCCTACCATTCATCCCTTTCAATGATCGTTTTTTTGTGCTGTTTGTGTACATTTTTTTTCAAAAATTATTTTGTTGTTGACGCAGAAAAATAGTGTTTTTGAAAAAATAACGATAAGTCTAGATAAGTCACATGTGTGGCGGGTAAATTGCTAGTAGTTTTCTAACTTCTTTTACCAGCACTCAGACTCGCAATCAGATAGCACAAATGATGACAATGGTAATGCCAGAATAACACTTTGACGTTTTCTTGTTCCCAGCCAACATGGTAATAGTGAGTTATAGATTTGATTCTTAGAAAAATAGGATAATTTTCCGCATTCTCACGTACTCTCACACTCACTCAAATCATTTATCTAGAGTGCTTTTACCAAGTAGAGATAACTAATATTATGAATTTCTTTAAGTTCGACGTAATATTGAAAGCGGTTTATTATTTGGGTTGTGAACGAGATTTACTATCGTAAAACCCTATTGAAAAGTATAAATTTACAGGTTTTAATTTTTGTCATGAAAAATATTTTGAAACGCACCAGACAACTGAAAAAAAGATGACGTTCGGCCGTTTTAATTGACTTACAAGCTTCAATTGATTCATATATGCTTGCAATAAATGTTTTTGGTACTGACTATGAGCAACAAAACGCGTGTTTTAATTGAAACTGTTCAGCAAAGTTTAATTTTATTTTTCGAGTTCGTTTCTAATATTCTTCATCCAAACAGTTATGTTTCAACACTAATATTTTTTTGTTATTAGTGGAGCTTACACCCACAACTTTTATTAAAAGGCGCGCACGCAGTTTCTTTGACATCCCTGAAGAGATCAAAGCAATTCCCCATTTTTGTATCCAAATATGTTTTGCTGTAATTAGTTGGAAACCCTGTGTGCAGGAAAACAAGACTTGTTTATACTTTATGGTAACTTGAACTTCCTCCAGTAAACTCACGTTGAAGATAAAGATAGTATGTGTAAAATAAAATGTAGGAAAATACAACGAGTATAGAGATACGATTTATTAAAATCCAACCCAACGTTTCGATCCAATCTTGAATCCTCATCAGGGGTATTTTAAAAGCAAAATGATTCCCGAAATATAAGTAACTCACAAAGGCTAATATCATAATAACAAAGATAAAGATATAATTTTAAGGTTATGAATATACGCAAAATCAACACAATTCATATTTTTTGAGTTTGTTGATTGCACCCAATTACCACACATCACAATTCTTCACAATTATCAATAAACGAAAAAACGGAACCTTTTTCTGAAGCAAAATGAGATGAAAGCGAGAATGTGGGAGTAGAATGTCTCATAAAGTTGCAATATTTTGTCCCATTAATCACCATTCCTATTTTGGTATCCTCGTCATGTATCTTGCTTTTTCCAAGTATAAGTTTGCAAACAGAATATTGATTGGGGTACAAATTTATTTGTTAAACCATCCACGTACTTTCCCTACTTCATTATGCAGTATGCAATACTAGTATTCATTGACTGTAACAAGCTCCATATTCCACCATTAAATTGACACAAGTCACACACTACTTTGTCAAAACGTAATCCTATATTGATTTTTGTTTTGCGCTAAGGCTATGTCTATTTGACATTTGAAGGATGTCAATTTTATGCAAAGAAGCATGAGCAATACGTTTTCCCTTACTATTTTCTACTTTTTTTAGCTTCAAATCAGACAATGAATTAAATGTGTCTATTTTAAGAACAATAGCATAATTTTACTCAGGAAGCACTCTTTGCACTGGTATTTATATTCATAAAGTGAGATACGTGGTCGACAACCTAAATAAGCTAATGGTTAAAAGGACGCCATAAAATGACGCGCAAAGCAATAATTCATTTTACCGTTAATTTTTTCTTTTGATGACGTAGACTTATTTTAAGCACTAGTACTCTTTTAATTTACCAAAGTTGCCAATTTTTGCAGGTTTAATGTCATGTACAATAAAATTATATGCTTTTAGATTTTGAAAATTTTGTGATAACCCAATATGTATTTCAAATTTAGATTGATATAGTTTCGATTTTGAAGCGTTTTATGAAACGTAGTTTTTTGGTGAAATTTTATCGTCATTTGTTAGAGTTTTTATCTGAAGGAGCCGTAGAATTGTAGCAGATCAATCAATTCTTGCGGGGGATATTATATCAATTGTTGTTTATACTTCACTTGTTTAACTTTACCTTTGTCGATAACATGTTCAGCAGCATTTAATTTTCATCATTATTTTTTCTAAACAAACTATACACCAAACATATTTCCAATGTTCCAAGCAAAACAGTACAGATAATCTCACAAATCTTTTTTGCTTCTTTTCCTATTTTACTTGTCTATTTATGTGGATAATTGGAAAAAGTTGATTCTAAATAAACGAAATCGTCAAACAATTGTTTGTGAATGTTGCAAAAGGTTGCAATTGAAACTAAACCAAATTAAAGAAGAGGCTAGTGTTGGCAAAAATCGGAAACTAATCGTGATTAATCGCGATTATTCCGATTTTTGTCTAAACGTTTTGTACAAAACTGGAAACGTTTTATATGGAAATCGGATCGGAAATCGCGATTAATCGCGATTTTTAGAATTTCCCAGTTTATAGCTAGTTTAACATAAAAATTTGCCTACTTTGAAAGCCAGTAACCTAATTACACAATAAAACCACACTAATTAATCTGATTACATACTTTCTATGCCTTGTTTTGTCCAAATTTCATATTTTTTTTTTGATTTTCGTAGTTTCTACTAGCTTGACTGTGGATAGATTGTACATTTAATTTAAGCCTAACAAAAATCGCGATTTTCCGATTATCTGAACGATTTTGGCAAAAATCGGATCGCTTTTCCGATTATCTAAACGTTTTTGGCAAAAATCGGATCGGAAATCGTTTTGGAATCGCGATTAATCGTTTGCCAGTACTAGAAGAGGCTCAGTTGGTTTAATGTATATTTCCTATTTTGTTGCCAAATTTGTGATCCTAAACGATTTTATTGTTAAATGGGGTAGCTTAATGACAACAATAATGTTTTATTATGCTTTGGACATAAAATCAAATCATTAGGTTGATTTGGTGGCTGTGCTTTCAGTGTATGTATGTTAATTTATCTTTAACTTCTTGACTACCTTAGGCTCCAATTCTATAGTAATCGAAAGAAGTACCTAGACTCCCAGCAACTCCTTATCGGAGTTTCATGAGTCAGGCCCTACGCTACCACTACCTCAAATTAGGAGTTTGAATTGAATTGACCATGACTACCAAACCTCCATATTGGAGTCTTTGAAAAAAGGCAACAGCCTCCCATTAGCTCCTATATGGAGTTAAAATTGAAAAAGCCATGGTTACCAAACCTCCATATTGGAGTGTTTTGAAAAATAGCATTCCGTACCACGAGCTCCAATATGGAGCTATTTTTTCCATTTTGTTTTGTAAATATTCAAAATTACGAAGTACACTTCCTAATATCACGATTACAAATTCATGATTAGAAGTGCATTGATTGGGATGAAGAAGTGAAATGGGGAAACTTGTATGATTCGTATTATTGATTCGTTGTAAGAAAGTACCGGGGCATTATTGATAAGGCTATAAACCAATAATGGAGTCCTTTTTCATGATCTAAGGCAATGCTATGCCTGTTATATTGGCATAAATCGTTACCCAAAAGAGACTATATGCATAATCGAGACTCATAACCATATTAATCATGTTGCCCCAGTTTTAATTATGTCTAGTCAGTTTTTAGTAATCTAAGTGGCCCGATTTTTCAAATGGTTTATCGGATGGGTATATGAAGCCAGGTTTGAATTGAACAAGATAGTTTCTGTCATTGGATAGCATAGTGATTTAAAATCATTAATTGTACTGCACCAGTATGGACAGTGACCTAACAATGTTTACCAGTGCAGCGTTCGCTAAAGACAATAATAAGCGTTGTGACTCTTGTAAGGAGAAGTAAAGATGCATGAATGCTTGCTTGCATGCATGCATCATGCATGAACAAAACTAGTGACACTCTGATGTTAGTTGATTTTTACAATATTCGGGACTCCATTGAAAATCCTCAAAATTGAGGTAGGTAGCGTACGACTAAATCGCATGACAACAATTAGGAAGTCAAGGGAAAAACTTTGAAATGGAAGTTGGTAGCGAAGGGCTAATTTACGTAGCCGCAATTAGGGAGTGTTGGTACTTCTTCTTCAAATAAATATTGTAGCCTACGTCCATTTAGATTCAAAGAACTCAAAAGAGAAAAGGTTAAATATTTAAATTCCTGATCTCTCATTAAAGTTCTAACGATTTCAAAAATTAAGAAAATAATGAGAGTTTGTTAGATTTTGTATAAAGTTTTCTGCAGTTTCAAGAAAACAGTTTAACTACATTGCATATTAACTTAGCTTTACGCATCAACCCAATGCCCCATTGCGAGTTTTTCCGAATTTCCCATGTGAACTATACATTTTCTTTTTCGGTATAAAAATGTTGTAGCTTCTCATTCCATTTCCATTTCAGTGAACGCATTAAAACCTGAGGAGAATACTACGTACAGATAGTAACTCACATTTGCTTCCTTTAAAAACATCGGTTGTATGGTAGTGGTATATAAACTAGTGACGTTAAGAGGTATTTTAGAATCCGCTTCAGTGCGCAGTGTAATCATTCAAGTGTATTATCTTTTGCGTGGGAGGAAAATTACTACATATTACATTACTTTTTATGTGTAACAAGAAGACCTTTGTATGCATTGAGAATATAAAAATGCACTGTGTTCACATGTGACAGAAAAGAAAAATTTTAAAATGCGAAGGTATTTATTATTCCATAGGTTATGTTGTTGTTGTGGTAAAAGTTGAATGAAACAAAAACGCTGGGCTTCCATAGAGGTACTAAAAAAATTCTGTGTGATTAGATGACAGTAAATCTTGTATTTAGAGTGTGAAATACACACGCGTGTTACAGCAATACAGAGAAAGTTATAAATGTTTCAATGCTTTTTATATATAGGCTTTTCAAAAACTCACTGTAAAGTATAAAGTTTGGAATAATTATTTGAAAATGCCCGCTTGTTAAGATTCCGCGTCAGGAAGTACAAAAACATTCGATTTTGTTTGGTTAGAGTACTGAACCTGGGTTCTCCTCTAGGTGTTGACATCCATTTTGGACACGTTGGAAGCATACGGTAAATAATCACCGTGTTTCTACAGCGACGGCACCAAAAACTTGTCCTTGCCGATTCCAGGTCGTCTTCAGTCCTGCGCAAGGCCAGTAGCCTATTATTTCTGTATTATAAGGAACCTGCTGAGTTTTGACTAACATTATCAAGTCAGCTCCTATTTTCAAAGGCATCTAAGCTTTAAGTTTAAGGAAGACGCAAGGAGTTACATTGTGTTCTGAAACAGTTGAATGTAACTTCTAATGATGTTTTTTACCATCCAATCCTGTACAATATTATGTATTCTTATATATGAACAGTCAGAGTTTATTTGCGAATTCCCATCTATAGTTAGTAACTACGCAATATGTACAAATTTGTATCGTACCGTCGTTAAAAAGCTTCAGAAAATATTTTCAGTGCAATATTGGTTCTGTCATTAGTTTCTACTTGAAACTTTTCACTTCAGTCTTTTGTCAATTTTTATCCTTTCTCCGCTATATACTTTGTATGATTTATGACACTTTTATTTTTTGTGGTGGTATGCCTGTAGGAGTAATCAAACAGTCAACCAGACAAAATTTCATGTTTTCACCTGTTCTAGCTTTCCTTTTGAACAACAAATTAAACGACAAGTAACTTGTCACAAGTTGTCCTTTCTCTTCCAACTCACGATAGTCACGCTTTTACTACAAAAAGGGAAAATGTAAACAGAAACAGAACAACAAAAAACCATAGTTGAATTTATGTAGGAACAACACATCGACAAAAAATGAAAAGCTTTCTGTGCTCAGCATTAACATTGTCTTGTTAATACATTGACAATACAGCTACTTAAAGAACGCTTGCATGAGAAAGAAGAAATCTTGCACACAATATGCGTGTTGCCATTGTTATTACCTGCTTTCCCCGGTTTCCTTGGTGAAAAATTGTTTTGTTGTTGAAATAAGCACAAAGAAAGAAATTCGACTAAGGAAGGAACTATGGCTGTTTTGCTGCTGTGAATGCGCTTAGTTAAGTGGCAAGGCGTGGAGCATCAAACGTCAGAGCAAAGAGAAAGAGGGCTGCTGATAATGCATATAATGGAGTGCATAGGTGGTGCACCCCAAGCAGAGAGAAAAACCGTCATCCGTCAAGTGTCAATTTGGCAACCATTTTTTTAAAATGGAATGGATTGAATGGTATGAATTTTTGGCAGATTTGTGAATTGTGATACCCAAGTGTTTGACTTGTGTCAATTTTGAGGGAAAGTTGGCACGTTTCAGGATTTAATGAGGTAAGGCAAGTAGGTGTGTGTTGTGTAGTTTGTAAGGGCGCAAACGTGTTGGTTAGAAGACAAAATAGTATTGAGATTTTCACTGCTTGTCAGGTTGGATGATCAATTTTGAATACACGCGATAACAATTAAACTTTTGTGTTGTCAAAATATTAGTTTGGAAAATGTAGCATAAAATCTCCACTTACTGAATTCTTACCTACATTCTGAATAACACCAGAACGTCAGTTTTCCTTTCTGCGGCGTCAAATGTTTACTATATTTTGGTCGCAACAAAATATTAGTATCATTAGTTTAATTTAGGAAACCAGAGGCGTTTTCAGAAACAAGGGATTTGAAGCATTGCACTGTTTATAAGTTCTGCTTTTGAACTTGTTGTAAGTGTTTCAAATATTATGTGAACGCATTCAATAAAAATTTAGATTATATTTCAAAACAGGATTACGTATCAATTCTTCAAAACATTTTAAATGAATGACTTGAAAACCGGTACTTTCAGAGTGTCATTTTTGAAGCAGGTCTAGAATTTGAAGCAAGTGAGAATTTCAAAGATTGAACAACCTACAAAGTTTTCTCTCAAAAGTTTCTATCTACCTAATACACAGGTCTTACACGCGTTGCTGGAAATGTATAAACACTAATGTTGAGCAGCAGCCGTTGGAAACATCACTTTCTCCAGACAAAATGACATCAGCTTCCTTTGGTCAGCAGTCGTAGTTTGTAGTTAGGTTAGAGTAAATTACATTAGCAAAGAAGTAGATAGAGCACTTGATAAAATAGCATGTGCTTATTAGTTCAACCAGATAGGCTGACTCCAATTTCCTAAATGGGAGATCTCAATTCTCTTTGCCAATTTGTAACAAGAAAAAATCAAATGGCTAACGGATTCTGAGTGAGAGCAATGTTGAATAAATGGACTGTGGAAAGTCAGCTTTTTGACAAGGCATTGGGTTAAATTGGGAGGATCTCTAGAGAAAACAGCGTAAAGAATGGTGTGTATTGCTGGACAAACATTTCACTTTATAGATAACAGATTCTCTTAACGTTTCTTGTTTGTAGAAAAAGAGATAAACTAAAGCTGTTATGCTTGGTTTAAATGCCAACAAATTATTTGCGAAAGAAATAAGCAGGCATAAGTGTACAGATTCCGTTTTTAGTTTTCAGTTTCAAGTTTTCCAGTTCTCCAACAATTGAAGTAAAAAATGACACACGTTTTACATTACATGAAAAATTGACGAAAAAAAAAGATTTCTAATGGACTTCTTTCATCAGTGCAATAAATGTCTTTTCTGTCCATTTTAGTAATTTAATGTTGGCCGGCAAAACTCTGAAAGTTGCATGAGTGAACTTTGTTTTATTGATGATATAACACTCTAGAGGCTAATAAACAATGCTGGTTTCTTATCAAGGTTATTGTTACTTTCTTGATTTGCACAAATGCAATCAAACTACAAAAGGTTTTATTTTTCTTGTGCTAAATGAGAAGCGCTAACCAGACGCTAGAAAGAAGTGTTCGTCTAAATGGTCACAAAATTCATAGATTTTCTAAAAGGCGAAGAACTTTACTTGGCTTCCAATGTTGTACTGGTGAAAAAAATCGTATTCGATTGCAAGTTACCAGAATTTGGAAATCTTCACAGACTAATTTCAATAGTCAATGTCATAGCTCTTCAAAATGTCAATAGCTCTTCAACATCAAGTGTCTAGTACAAAAGGCAATTCAACCTTTAGGTAACTTTACGCTAAAAAATAAGCGCAGGAGAAATCAACTCATCCAAAAAGACAACTCAATGATGAAATTGTTCTGTTGCGCATAAATTTCTTCAAAAGTGGATTTAAGTCGCTGTGTGAAAAATTTCTGGCTAACTTGGTTATTTTTAAGTTAAAGTTTTTTAAACATTGATTTTATAAATTTCAAACGCATTCCAAATCAGTTTGTTTTTTATGGACAAAGCATTCAATATGTCCATTGAACCTTTAGTTTCGATTTAGCAGATTACCATAGAACACACACGCCAGCAATCTTCTTCCACAAACACAAAAGACAAGTTTGTTTGGTCAAAAGCTGAAATTTGCATTCCAATAACATTTTGTGAGTGCATTTAGAAACGGAGTAGAAGTTTGTTTTATTTTCCTTCCTGGGAAATTATAGCAGTGTAGTATGCACAAAGATAATTGGTCCCGAGTGAATTGTTTACACAGGATTTTGTCCTTCGAATTGGTGAGAGTTTTATCAACTATTTAGCAATTTTCCAAAGCGTACTTTGATCCAAATTGGTGTGCTTTTATGCGACGCAGGGTAACAGAAACGTAAAAGACTATTCCTTTAAGCTATAGACAAGATTTAAACTAAAATTGGTTTATTTATGCTTTGTAGTCCTTTAGCGGCATTGTTTTTTTCCAAGCTAATTTTCTGGAATTTTTGAAACCTAGGTTTAACAGGAGATTTCATATGAGAGATAACTAAACACAAATCAAGCATTTGAGACTGACTTAATTCCAATATCTTAGCCTACAATTAAACAATAAGTTTGTACTGTTTAGAAAATATTTGGAACAAATATTCGGATTAAAAAAAACAAGTCGATAATATGTAATATGTTTCACAAAACCACCGACTTGCAAACACCAACCCCTACCAACCACCTGGATTCCTTTAAAAAAAATATTTATTACCTAGTCGAATCAATTGCAAAAATCTGCACAAATGTCTACCTCTTTATACTTGTTGTCTAGCAACTTTTTCAAACATTTTAAATCATATCCTGCTTCGTCCATGCAAAATGCGAGATCCCTAGCCAATAAGTTGTTTTGCGTGCCACTGCGTACCCAAAGAGAAACGCATTCGTGGGAAAACAAAACGTGTTGCTTTCACTGCTTCTTCTCTGCTCTACAGGCTGGCAGAATTTATTGTACCAGAAAAACAAATCCAGCTGCAGCGTAATTCTAAAAGCAAGCAAGTGAAACATGCAGTACCTTTAGCGACGAAAAATTCACTTACCAAACCATGAAGTAGCTCAAAACGTACACATTTGCATTTTTTAGATATTTGCCTGTTGCTCTAAAACATGCATTGAAATTCCGGAGGCATGTCCTGCCCTGAAGTGAAAATGATGAGATATTTTCTCAGAAGGATGAAAACAAAAACAGCTAATGGCTTTGGACCATGCGAGTTAAATAAAATATGAACAATACATGGCTTAACATGACTTTTCCTTTAATAGAAAGTGCTAAAACGGAAGGTTTTTCTGGAACAAGTAAACATTTTGCAGTATAGAAACAAGGGAAAGGAAAACTCAAAATTGGCATAGTCACTACGCGTTGTGAAAAAGTGGGAAAGTAGAGTTTGGCTGAATATTGAAATTCCATGTTTCCTAGCCTTTTCCAATAACATTTTCATGCTTTTTTGAATGATGCATTTTACAAGAAGCCTAGACTGTTTTTATTTTAACGACAGTAGCCTTAATTTTCAAATCAGTTATTCCAATGCTGATGTTTTGTTAATATTAGGTCCGAAATACTCGTAAGAATTTTTCTGCAAAAATGTTGATTACTAAAAATGCAAACTGTCAAAATCAAACCTTTTAAAGTAAACATTCTCATTAATTGTTATTTATGTGTGATTTCTACGCCGGTGTAATTTCACTCTTACCAAAGTGCCAAGTTTCAGTATTAGATTCTTACTTCAGGTGTTTTGTCATAATGGTCTAAGAAAACAAATGGTGATATAGCAGATGAACATATTCATTCCAATAAGACTTTTACTTGAAGCACCTGCTATTTTTCATACAAATACAGAATTATGGCAAAACAACTCACATATCTACAAATTATTATATATTTACGTAAAGCATTAAAAAATCGAGAATTCTTACATTTCGTGACAAATCAATTTATCGGTACAGCCTCAGTACCTTCACTGAGTACTTACCCCCACATGATATAAACTTGCAAAATATTAAAATCGATTTATTCCAAAAAATAACCAAAATGTCCATTCATCAAAACCTTAAATATGATCAATGAGAACAAAAGGTGGTAATTCAAGCACACTCTGAGGGGCTTTTATAAAAATCCTAGTAAATAAATCGCTGAGTTGTTGATTGATTATCAAAACGAGAAAGCTGCTTATCAGCCACTCACTCCACCGCTCTTAATAAAAGTCGAGTATATTTCAAGGGCACTTCAGATCCTTTTACTTGCTCTGGAATATATTTTTCTGATGACAAGTATAATTCAATGAGAATTACATTTTCAGTAGAAAAGTAAAAAGGAAAGCGTATTAACTTTTTCCCGTGGTTCTCAGCCGCACATCTGACAAAAATGTGAAGGTGCTTCCAGTAAATGATGGAGTGAGTGAAGAAGCGGAGAAAGTTCTGGTTCCCCTTGGATTTTCACATTACGTATTTTGGGACGAAAACGTCAGTGTAAGTTGCTTTCTTGCCACAAAATGCTTGGATGAGATAGAATACCGGAAAAAATGTTGAACAAGCAAAATTATTATGCTAAGCTGCTTGCTTTGATGCTATTTCATTTCATTCGGGAAATAGAATAAAACAGAATAAAATAGTATTGTTGAAAGCTATGTTGCATTTCGAAGAATAAAATTACAAAGTTTTCTTTTTCGTATGAACCGGTATTTCTAATATTAATACGCAGAATGATTTTTAGATTAACGATAAATCTTAATTTTTTTCGCTTGTTCACGCAAATTTGTTTGCAAAATATTGTCCAAGTTTGAGGCCGGTTTCCTTTTACAACTGAGTTTTTGTACGTGTATCACTGTAGATTTATTTAACTTCTTATCAGTTTTGACATAAGGTTTTACGAGTTGAAAATATGTCCACTTTCTTTTTCTTGTTTCCCGGTTAAAACTATTGAATCAAATTTTAATTTCCACGACATTTTATTACTCATTTGTACGAATAATATACTCTGCATACAAGCTGTTGTAGAACAATAGATATGCTGCAATACCTGTTAACCTCAGATTTGGTAAAAGAAATTACATCAAAATGGTGATTTTGGAATATTCCCGGAATAAAAGGCTTTCTAATGACAATACCAAACGGTGCTACTTATCTTTTGCCAAACTTCGCGAGGCCTTCAAGCTTACAATTTTTGTTTCTGAATCTTGCTACAAGTTTCAAAAGAATCTCCAGGGTTTAGTTTTGGTTGGAAACATCGACATTTGTACCAGTTGTTTGTTTTTTGTATCATTTATAGGGAGCATTTTATCCGAATCCGTTAGTAGCTTTCCAAACACGCGTCAAAAATTCTTCTCTCCTTTAGAAACAATGGCTGTTTCAAAAACCTAAAGCTGTAAAAGTTCATGGAATGGCATCTAAACTTTCTACAGGAGCGTTTTCTTTACCATAATGCTCATTTCGAGTACTTCTTTAATTTCTTTGGCATAATCCATTGTCAATCTTGCGGTGTAAGATTATGAAAAGTTACGATGATGAAAGATATTTGACCTTTCTCAGCATCACTTTGCTCAAATCTTCCCGTATAACTTTTTGAACTATGCAACAGGGTATTATGCATTGTCTAGCTCTTACATCTTGACCGTGAATATTCATATTTGCAGTAAATAATTTGGTTTTTGCTAAGATCGCGAAATTCCGGTTTAGATTGTTCCAAACTTATGGGGATGTAGTAACTCCAACTTTCCATACAGACCAAATGTTTTATACGGAATGGGTCCAATGCTAAATAATCTTCTCAGAAACGCTAATTTTAGTTGTAGGAAACTTAAATTTGCAACCGGTTTAGCTACAAAAACTCGTGGAAAACCCTAAAACGCCTTTCCCTATTTCCGGAAACGCCTCTTTGAGGCAATTGATTTTTAAAAATGGTGTTACATCAAAAACATAATTAAAATGTTTGCTCTTTCAAACCATACCATGACAATTTATGTAGCATTAGAGAAACATATTTTTCGACCCTCAAAAGTTCGGCAAAAGTTAAGTAGCACCCCTGTAAACTGTTGTCGCAAATACACGGTTGTCAATACGCGGCTTTCTGTTTTACATTCTATCTATTTGATTAACATGTATATAAGTCCCATAACCATAGAAGTATGTAAATTATTTCTAGTGAAGAGAGATCATCTTTTGTTTTATTACTGGAACAACTTCAGTATTGTCAAAGGTGTAGCAACCCGAACATCTGACGGCCGACTTCGGTAAACGATTGAACAATGCGTAATAACAGACGCTTTTGGAAACAGCATTGGAAGCTTTGTTAAATTGAATTTTCCATAATAAAACAAATACGAGTTCACTGTATCGCTTTTGTATAACATAAAATTGGCTATAGAAAAATGTTTCGAAAACTGGATACGTCCTTAGTTGGAATTTATGCTCATATTAGTATTTTTATGGCATTTATATACAAAAAATGAAACAACAATATCTGTCATTTATTTTTCATAATTTAAAGCGTACATACATATATTTATTGTTCAAAGGTTTTATTATGTACAAAAGCTTCTGTCGTTGTTCAATCTATTCCCTAATGGATTTAACTAATGTAGTGCTTTACAGTTATGGCGTCGCCATCCATCAGGTTTGGCATACATACCTTTTCCTTTGATCATCCGGTGCCTTTACTTCATGTGATTAAAATTAGAAGGGTCTTCTTAACTTCAACAATAAAATGTGAAAACAAAATTACATTTTATTTTATTTTGGAAATAATGCAAGTAAAATACCGCGTGCTTGCACATTTAAAACGCTAAGTTGTTTTTATGTTTAACTTTATTTTAATGTCTTAATGGCAGCATGCTTCAAAGCTACGCAACAAAACATATATTGCAGCTTTGAAACATATCGCTGGTTGAGCATCGATAGAAGCTTTATGAAAAAGCTGAACAACACGACACAAGCTATATGGATTTTCACTTCAATACGACACAAGCTATATGACATTTTCGAAACCACTGCAGAACAAGCTATATATTATTTGGGCCACCCGCGGGGTTTCCCCTAAAATTAGAAGTATGCTTGCAACTCAACAAGAGTATCATATATTCATATATAGTCAGAGGAATTCTTTCGATAGTACTAAGTAGTAGACAAACATAAATAAGTTTCATTTCAAACGAAAACTTTGAAAACAAAACCCTGCCTTCTTAGACGTGCATTGCCAATCATTATGAAAATATAAGATTTTACCTTTCTTTGACAGCTTTTCTGTTGGCTACTTTTTGAGTGCAGCCATATTTAGACAAAGGCTATTTAATATTATGAATTTCTTAGGTGATCAAAAATAACACGACGAATATAATGAAAATTATCCCATTTTTTCTTTGTCGGCCTGTTATACTACTTCGCTTTAAAAAATTACAATAAACTAAAAAATAATGCTGTGATTTGCGCAAGTTTGACTTCTGTAAATTTTTAATGCTTCAAGAATTGTCTACATTTTTTGACGTCAACCCCATTATTTTTCAAAAACCGAGTTGATAGCTAATTTGATGCGCTTTCTAGGATGATTGCATTTTTCTGAAAAAAGAGTGTAGATAAAAATGTGGTAAAAGTTGTCTATCCCAAGGGATTAGAGTGACTATGTTGCCTGGTTTAAAAATAAGTAGTAGAATGTAATTTATTTCAGCATACAGTAGAGTAAGACAAATATCAGCAATGTCTCAATAGTTTCACCTTGGCTGGTTTGAAGTTTCTGGTACTTTCTCTTTCTCATTTCAGTCCGTATGGAGAATGGCAGATAGATGAAGTAAACGAGCGTCCATAAAAATGATGAGTTTAACTTACTCCATTTTAAATTTCCCTGGGTGAAGAAACGGAAGGAAAAATAGATGTGTGTGAAAGATAAAGGGAGAATACAATTTTCAACGGGAGAATGGAATTTGACAACGGAATGTTGATGATAATGATTTGGGCAAAACTCTTGGAAAATGATTAACAGCAATGCAAGTAATTTAGTCAACGTAGAACCGTTAAACTCGAAAGAAATAATTTCTTCCTAAAGATTACGGCTTTAAAACTTGATTAACCTGTTGTACCTAAATTTGCCGAATTGTCTTCAGAATAAAAAACAAGATTACAAAAAGCATAAGACTTGATTGTGGGAAACTCTAAAGAAATAAAGTAAAACTTCTGTTTGTTTCTTACTCCCTTGGGACCTGGAACAGCGCAAGTAGGAGGTCTTCAACCCAAATCTCATTTTTGGACGCTCTTGAAATTGTGTTGACAGCTCCTTTTCTTAATAAAGTATTCCGCGATGGAAATAAAATCCCTACCTTGTAACGTATACCACGAATGTTAAAAATACTTGTACTTAACCCCAACTAAATTTGCCATGACATCTTTTGAATTACGTTTACTTTCTTTTAGCATGTAATAAACATTTTTTGAGGTACATATTTCCTGCTGAAAGAGTGTAACTCCAACTGTTGCCTGGGAACTAAAAAACAAAAATATATTTTTTGGTTGTTTGTAGCATTTAAAAGCCGACAAAATCAAATTACAACCAAAGAAGGGTAGGAAAATATCAGATATATTTATACCAATACGATAATGGAATCATAGAAACTTTGACCCATCTAGTTTCTATGGCCGTAACAATAGGAGTGACTGGGAAATGTTAGAGCGTATCTCACATTTTCATAAAAACTATGGAACATGCATGGGCCACATATTGCACTTTTAGCGTGTCCACATGTCATTTAGCATGCAAAACAGCACACATGACGTCCAAGGTCCCCACATGGCCCATACATTTTATGCATTTGGCGGCAGCACAACCAAACCAACGGACAAACAGGTTTTCGATACATGGTGTTGGTTAAAGCCATCATCTGACAAAAATTGTGTAGTTTATTCCGTCATATTTTTTTCTGTTCTGATCAGTGAACCGTTTATAAAATGTCAACATTTGCAATAGTTGAATTCTTAGCAGAGAAAACGTCGATGGCAATTCCTACGAATTGACTTGACGAAAGCTATGCTAATTGCTACTATCCTAATGTCAACAGTTTAAAGATTGAAACGCTAATTAAAAAGTGCCTCGCCATTTGACCAAAACGCAGGATGCACTTGGAATACCCTTCCCGTCAGAGTACTTGGATTTGCAGGTTAGTTTTTCGTGCGTTGAAAGAAGATTTTACTTATTAAAATCTAATTTGAAAATCTCATTACAGCTAATAATTTTGTAAATGTGTGATATTCAGGAACGTATCTCGAAGGAAGGCGTAGAGCCCTCAGAGCTGAGCTTACGTCAAATCTGGAAAGCGAAGATGAAGGTGTGAGATCTCGTTTCAGAAAAAGGTCATCTGTTCTCAGAAAAGCTCCAGAGTAATCATCAGATGAAGACGCAGATGGCATTGTGCACAAGAAGAAACGGAGCAAACCGTCAGGTCGAGGACCTCTAAAGAAAATCTTGCAGGGATCTGAAACGTTGTTTAGTAACTTAGGTAATTTATAAAATGAAGAAACTTAACGTACAAGAGTCAGCGGTTGCAGAGCACGTATGGGAAAGTGGACACCAATTAAACCCTTCAAAAGCCAAACTAATTGAAAAAGAAAGCAACACCGTCCGGAGAAAAGTGAAGAAAGGCTTATGGATTAAGTACACAGAAGGTACCATGAACAAGAACAATGGCCAATCCGTCAAACCTGGTTGGACTCACATCCTCAGGAAAAAAATTTTCGAGCATCGCAAGAAAATCAAAAAACGCCCATAGATACTAGTCTGGAGAACCGAAGGAATTATAATGCATAATTTTTTATTATTCATAAATTTTACTGGTTATCCACCTTGGAATCTGCTTATTGTTAACTTTTTGCCCTGATGAAGATGACAGTTCGTCATTGAAAGCTTGGCGTTTAAATAAAGTTTTTGCCACTTAAAACCCCGTTTTAATCGTATTAATGAAGAAACTGTTTTTCTGAAATATGCATATAAATAATTCTACACTAAATATTCCAATTGAATATCCTTAGATCCACCATTATCGACCCCGTCCACCAGCACTGCAAGTAATATTACCAATGCAACTGATAAACTACTTCCGATCAGCAGTTTAACCAGCCCACCACCCCAGCTATCTGTTTCCGTATCAGAGCCGCCACGTCACAGTGACTTTGGAATCGGTAGCCTATTCGGTAAGGTCAACTGCACGCTGAACACTTCAACCAGACGCATTTCACAAAAGGCATGTTAGTTGATTTCATTTTACAGAAAATCAACATCCGACTTTAGCACTGGCAGTGACAACAGAAATACTATTTGTTTTTACCTAAAGTGATAGCTTCTCTGTTGACTTAAAACACGAGCAAGCTATCCACACTCTTGGAACTGTTTGTGCCGATATAAGAAAGCTTTGTCGCTGTCTTTCTTGAGTTGCCCACCACACGCATATCTCCATCCTGTCAGAAGAAAAGTACAAAATGTACCGGCTTAGCTACTAGTGAACTTTTAATGCCGTGGAGCTCTAAAATAACTTCATTGTAATTGCCAAACTTTAGTTGACATGCAAATTTGTTAATTTTTCAAAACAACGACTCGCTTAGTATTCAAGCAAGTGGCGGTTAACCCAGACACTATATTAAAATGCGACAGATGAAAACCAAAAATGGTCTTTAGTTTTTTTGTGAGAGAAAATTGCATTATTGTAAGTCATTGCCCAAAATAACACTTTACGACTAGTGAAGGCAAACGATTAATCGCGATTCCAAAACGATTTCCGATCCGATTTTTGATGAAAACGTTTGGATAATTGGGAAAACCGATTCGATTTTTCAAAACATTTTCGATTCCGATCCGATTAGTGTCTAAAACGTTTATTAATCGGCAAAATCGCGATTTTTGCCAACCACAGAAATTATGTCGCAAATTCGATTTAAAGTTTTACAATTTGAAATAAGGAGGATTACAAGCAATAAAAAGTGGTCAAAACGCTCAATAAAACCAAAACATTGGTGTACATCTGTTTTGTAATGAAGTTTCCGTTCTACACAGCTATCATGTTTTCATGTTTGGTTTACCACGAACACAAAATGGCCAGTTTTTAAAAATCTCCATTAATCGCGATTCCGATCCGATTTTTGCGTAAAACGTTTACAAACGATTCTCCACTGACCAAACCGTTTCCGACTCTTGGATAAAACGTTTGGACAAAAATCGGTTTAATCGAGATTACTTTTCGATTTTTGCCATTACTACTTACGACCACATCAAACTTTCCATTAGTTCACCATTTTCTGTCCAGAAATAATAAATACGTGCCACGACGTCATGACATATTTGCAGCTGTCAATAGCAATAAAAGTAATGATGAAACATGATGACTCCTTGGCCCCATAAAACGAGTGTGTATTCTGAAAAGCCTCGAGACTGGAAACGGAATTTCGGTTTTTAGAAGGATGCACGTATTTTAAACCCTATCGTAAATCCATTTTCATAGGTTTTCATATATAATGGTTGAGTGTTCCATGAATAGAAAAATATTGAGCATAACTTTTTTCTTCAAGTTAGTTCCCTAAAATATTGAAAATAGATACAAACAGGGTTAAACTGCAGCAGTTGTAAGTGTATATTGCGTAATGGAGTTGTCTGAATGTCCCTTTCTGTTTCCAAAACTTGTCCACTGCACGAATTTCCGACCAAGTGAAGAACATGTATAAGATATATGGAAAGCTGTCCCCAGCGACTAATTTTTTTAGAAAATTCATTTTCATTCTTTCCACCCTAGAAAATTTGCTAACTTTTGAATAACCAAAAAGACAAAATAGTAAACTGGCTTGCTTGATAGGGAAAAAATTAGAAAGCTCAGTAAGTATTTATTTCCTTTATTTAGCTTTATGTTAGGTAATACAATTTCACTACAGGTTCAATTAACTGTGGGAGGTTTTGTTAGTTCTCCGTAGATATTGAACAGGTATTGGACGCATTGGAATATTGAATTATTGCTGCCAGGCATGCCATATATAAATTTATCCCCTTCTTAAGGCGAATTTATTATTTCAGAAAGTGGACGACCAACTAATTTTTAAAAGTTGCAGTAAAGTAGTAAATTTTAAACAGATTGCTGTCTTTCCTTTTTTTCTTATGATACATTTCAGAAATAGAACAAATATGAAATTAATTTCAAAAAACTGTTACAAACATTATCATTTCCCCTTCTTCCGACACGGAGGGTCTTTCCGACATGTGTGGTCCAGAAGCCCAAGTGTGACCAACTTCTGATCTGATTCTTTCATCTAAATTAAAATTGTTTCGTGCCTAATTTTTAAACAACATTTCTAACAAAAGTCTTCCTGAGATATGTCAAGAGAGGCGACGCTCCAACAAAGAGAGCTAGCCAGTAGAGGGGCAGTTTGAGACAAGCTTATCGAGAGTCCGGGTAGCATAAACGGACTGAGGAGATGGAGCTATTTTTCCTTTGTAGAATATAGAGATACCTATGTAGCTAGTAGTTGTATTGGGAAGGTTGTGTGAAGAGGTTGACCAAGGAAGGTGTAATAATAGCTCACGGGAAAACTGCGGAATTAATTAAAAGATTATTGAAATACTTGTTACGTGTAATAAGGAAACATTATTCTTGTTGTGCATAACTGTGTGTATGCAATAAATGTCTACCAAGTTGATATTTCATTGAAAAGGACTTTGTTGTGTGTGTGGCTGGACAATTTATTTGATACATTTTTTGACTGGCAGTAAGTCATTCATCAGTTACCTAAAAGTTAGTGCACTTGATTCTTGACTGATCTTAAGCGTTATCCCTTGGCCCATTGGAGGTAACCTATAGCTGGCGGAAAAGAAGGAAGGACAGTGGACGTACTACCGAGCCTGTGAACCCGTTGTGGGCAAAAGAGTAAGCAAAGTCATCAATATTGATGGACTAATTGTGTTTATTGTTTGGTATGGGGTAAAAGACAGCGGGACAGGAATCTGGTCATTGCAAAAGGGTTATCATAAAGTACGTGCAGCACATCGGTCCCCTTCCACATACAGGTTTATACCTGACCGCAGCTATCACCCGAGTAGATCTCCTCCAAAACCACCTCAGCCAAAGCGTAAACCCCCTTCATTAAGTTTGATAGATATGCACATCCTATTCACTGCATTTCAACTTTATTTTCCTCTTTCCCAAACACCTGTATTTCCGTTCTTGCTTTACTCACGGCTATTCTTAACAACATATATGCAATTCCCCTGCCAAATAAATTTTCCACCCATGCAACAATGCCTTTCTAACAATTTCCTTTATTTCTAATACAATATTTAGGATTTGCAACAACACTTTCTGCTACTTGTTGGAGTTACCACGCCGGAATACCCCAACTGGATAAAATCCTATTTTTCTAAGAAAATATAAAGCATTTTTTTCATCGGATTCCTTCAGGAATTAAACGCACACTGCTATTCTTCCACGCACTTTGTAACCCAAAGAATGAAGGAAAAATGAGAAATTCTGCTTTTCTCCTCTCCTTCCCCTTATAAGCAAGCTTTCATGGGTTTTTAAACTTTTCAGTGCACACACTCAACAAAGCTCAAATAATATTGCCTCTGGAGTTGCTTCACACTTCGAGAAAGTAAGGAAAGTAGACTGGGTTTGTTGACTATTTGCAGTGCACATCTTAGCATTTCTTATTTAGTTTTATGGCTTCCTTTTTTAGAAAGTGGGTTTTTATAATGGTGAGCTGCTTAATTCTTGGCACTGGTGGCAAAAATATACCTAATACTAATAAAAAATGTAAGTACTGTACCTAACTGAGATATGCTTTCGTATGCCTGTTGCATTTTACTTATGCGGCTTTCACATTCAGCAAAAAATATTCTACAAGATGGAAGGACGTGATAGTGTAATAACTTATAATGGCTTATTGTGTGCATAAAATGTAATGCGTTATGAATAATCCGTCCATGTTTTTAAGGTTTTGCACTGCATTGCAGTGCAGTTGAATGGCTGCTAGGTAAAAAGAGGAAAGTGTGAAGTTTATGGAGGCCTTTGGCCTTTTACAATCAGCTACTCGGCATCAGACTAAAGCCGCATTAAATATTTTGACTTTCATTTTGTGTGTGTGTGTGTAGAAGTGTGCAAATGCGTGCATTATTTTTATTTTGGCTGTAGTGACATCATCAACTTGAATCTAGAGTTGTATATGGAATTGTGTGAAAACAAGTCACGTACTATGTAAAGTGTACCATTGTTTGAGTTCCGGTTCTGTTGAGAAGTGTTAATGCGTCAGGTTTAAGGCCATTCGACAAAGGTTTATTATGCTGCGTTGCGTTATTAAGAAAGGTAACTTGAAATATGGAGGGTGAGGATGTAGCGAAAATGATATTATCAACGTAAAGAAAATACACTCTTTGTGTCTTTGTCAGCTAAGGCAACGCTGCGTCGTTATTCTCTACTTGTGAATCGCAATATATCACATGTGACAAAATAAAGTTTCCTAATAACTCAACAGTGTGGAGTGCACACTTGTATCGATTTCCAACACCAACTTTGTACGCATTCTCTTTTACAAATGAATGTTACATCTGCAGAATATATATTTATTTAACCTAATTTAAATTTCCTTTCCTGCACAAATTCCTCAGAAAACACTTCCTCTAAAACAAGTTTTGCTCTAAATGTGTATGCCTACTTACATCACTGCTTATGTTTATCCAAAAGAATTTTCGTGCATGATCAAAGCCGTCAGTCACTTTCACCTGCTCATAAATCCAACCTTCTTTCTGTAGATTCCATACAATATTCCGCGCATTTATGATTAGATAGCTTATGGTTAAATTAAAGCCAAGTGCAGGGTTGTGTTCATTTAGGTATGAACTTGTAACTAGGCCTGAAAACAAAAGCATATAACATGCTTGCATACATTTGTAACTAAATTCAGTGTTGCGTTTTAGTAAGCTGGAACAGTCGCAAAAGTAAACTGTTGCCCGGAGCTATTTACCAATTTTCATTCCACTTACTTCTCGCTCTACCCTCACTTTCAACTTAATTGGACCCAAACACACCACATCACGTGTGTGCAGTGTCGAAAACTTTTGTTTATACAAATTTCTAAAAACCGCTCAATGTTGTCAAAAAGAGTCATTGCCAAAACCAACACACAAGGTAGCATGCTCATAAAGAAAATATGTTACAGGAACAAGCTGTGTAACAAAATAGCTTTTCATTCTAATATTGTCATGGTCTAGACTAGTAAATATTTTATGCAGAGTGGAAGCACATGCCATATCCCAGACAATACAACACACAGTAGTCTAGGCCGTGGAATAAAATTGAATTCTGGAAATTTTCAATGTCTCGCTTTTTCCTGCAAAATTCAATTTATTTTGGTAGAATTATGGTTTCCAACTTGCAATATCTACAAATGTGCTGCATTTTCAATGTCGCAACAAATATTATTGAATGAGCGGTATTGAACTTCTCCAAACATTGGATTATCCAAATGCTTTCACATTTTTTTACATAAAACCGCAAAACCCCAAAAATCGATTTTTCTTTCAGAAAACTCAGTATTTCCCGCATTCTAATTTTAAACCCAATTTCCTCCAAAACTTACAATTGTGTTGTTCGTCTTTAGTACAGTATCATGTTTCAGGTAATGATATATTTCTAGACCATCAATAATGCTGAGGTCGTAAAAGTAGCAGCAATCCAAACGAGAATACACATTTTTTTGGAAATTTTTATGTAGGCAACGCCTACTACGAACGCAAATAGGTAGACGGCTTTGCTGCACTTTCAATTTACCTGAAATATGAATCATATCAAATGATCTTTGCGTCAAACAAAATTTGAAGGAAAGTGTATAAAATAAGTATTTTTAATTGTTATCAATACTCAGCAGTTTTTGTGCGTAATAAAGAAAGAGTATAAGGGAAAAAATGTGCGTTGGCCCCAACGTACTACGAAAATAAGAAAGAAAGCAGTAAAATACTCCCTGATAGGCGTTTCAAACTTCATGTATGCTTCTCTCACTGTCAATCTTGTTAAAAATTGATAACGTAACTCTGTAGGATTGAACTGAAAACGAAATTAATATAAATGTTTCATGCAGACGCCGAGGTAAATTAACTTTTTTATTCTGCATGATTCTCCGATTGGAAAAAATTGTTAGCGCAAACTTCCCTGTTTACAAACACCAAATGTTTTTCTCTTCTCTTTTGGTTCTGGCCAATGCGGGGTTTGTTACATGTTTAACCAGCTTGTGTCAACTTTGCGATACTTTTCCAATAGGAAACAAATATACTAAAAAGTTTTTTGTCGGATTTGGCTTGGTCAACCCTTCCGCATATAATATTGACACAAATGTATACTACCGGTTGATGTAAAAATAATGGAGTATAACTCTCTAATTACGTTTCCAGCTGACCAAACACATCCAATCTAATAATTTTTCAAATGTTTATCTTGTTTCGAAAATATATATTTTCACTAGGGTTTGCTGTACCATGGTAGATCAGCAAATATTTGAACTACTTACGTTCAGGTTAGTACTGGGCCCATCAGTGTGGATACTGTGGAAAGTGGAAAAAGCAAAATGTGTGTAAGGTTGTAAAAATGAGAAAGTTTTTGACTTTGAGAAAAGTTGGTTCTGGTTTGAAGTTGGGTGATATTTTGACCATTTGGGGGAGAAAGACAAAGTTTTAGAATGATTTAGGGACAAAAGTTGTAAATATTTTTGGGGAAAGTTGGTGCTTTAGAAATTGCATTGATTTTCCAAGTGTTTGCACTTGTCGCCGGAGATTGACCCAGAAAAACTAAAAGACAGGTTAAAGGAATCCAACTTGGAAACTACAACTGCTTGGAAAGCTGTATGCGAATAGGTATCCAAAGGCTTCATACATCTTTGGCATTCTGAAAAATCCTTTTGGTTAAATGTCGGACACAAACGGGGATTAAATTTGAAAACTTTTGTTTTTGTTTTGCTTGTGTGACTTTGGTTGACAATCTTGTGACATAGTTCTCTGAAAACCTCTTTTGATCTCGTAAGAAGTTTGGATGCGATTTCGGAAAAGTTTTGGAATGTGACATGAATAAGGCTGGAAGCTTTAGACTGCTTAGTGGAAAAGATTTTGGTAGACTGGCTGGTACGACGTTTGGACTTTTTAAGTTGACCATGCATACAATTTTCTGATCTTCAGTTTGACAACTTTAAACCTCACAAGTGCTCCAGAATGGCATACACATTTTGTTTCGTATAAAACTATTTATATGTTTGCATCTGAGCATGTAAGCATTTGAAAATATTTCCTTTACTTTTATGTACCCAATGATTTGTAATAATTGTTTCTGTCATTTAGAATACCGGAGATATTAAACCGAATTAGGCAAGTGGTAAGATCCGTGATTAAGAAAAAATGCACATCTTTTTCAAATTTGGTTCAACTCCTACGAGCTCTACCCAATAGAACTCTAATTAGGTAATATAAACCGGTTCTAACAACTAAATGCTTCGTTTGCATTTTACCTAGTGCATTAAATCACCGGCTGACTTTCGCTAAACTAATTAAAAGTCAAGCTGGTCTCAAAGAAAAATTTAATCAACAATTTGTGCCTTGACAAAAACTGCGCTATAAGGAATTCCAATTATCTGTTATATTGCTTGCCAACAGTATACAGAATATTATAGCTTTTGGTGTATAAGTTAAGCAGTTTAACATACACGAAAGCTGTGGATTTTTATCACCAACAATTATCCCAAAACAAGAAAAACATCTATCAACTCTCTTTCCATGGGGACGACTTTCAAGAAAAGCCGGTGCATCTAAGAAAGTGTGTGTATGCATTATTTCCTTCACTTCTTCTTTTAAAATATTTTCAGTTGATTTTTTAAAAATTGAAAGTTCTTACTACACCAACACCACGAAGGTAGATTTTAACACAAAGCATTTCTTTCGCAAACCAAAAAACTCTGCAGTGCTTTCCCTTTTCTTTTCATGTTCACCCAACAAAGCCTTGACTTGCACTGAAAAGGCCAAACCATCAGCATGCTCCACTGTATATTGCCAACTCACGCATCTTTAAATACAGATTGAGCTAGAGACCACATCACCCTACAGAACCACTACGAAAATCTTAGCCTAAGAAAGGCTTCACGTTGTACGGGAAACCGATATACTTGAAGCAACACTTCAAAATTCTGGTGTGTGTATTCTCAGAGCCTCTGATTCTGGACAAACATCCGTTGGTCATCACGACGAGCACAAAACCGATTGCAAATCACAATTTGAAAAAAAGAAATGGGTGGAGGTGTTGATAAAAAATAAAATAAGTAATAGTGGATGTTGAGTGCTGAACACGTGTCGCTTCGCTCAACACACGCACAAATGTCTTTTGCCCAACAAATGTGTCTGGCAATATGACGAATTGGTTGGCTTGATTGAGTTCACTGACTTACATTTTTTGATGTAAGGCTTACCACGCCCACTCCTGGCAGGATATTTTGATGTATTATTTTTTTGTTTAAGGTCCGCATTTATTCATTACGATCAAAGGAAAGCATACTGCCGGAAGGACAGCTTTTAAAAGATGAATGGACCAACAAAATTAATACTACGGGAATATTTTAATTTAATATCGAAACAATTTTTTGAGGCAAGTTATATATATGGAATAGGGATAATGGGGAATATGTATATGGATTGGAGAAATACGTTAGTAATGAGTGAAAATGAATTTTACATTTGTGGCAATTAAATTGTAGTGCGAGCTTTTTTGGAAAGGAAATGCGCCGTTTGTGATTTCCTGAAAATATTCCACACTTATAATCTGCATCAGGTTCTCGGTTCTTCCAGACCACTTCTACAGTTTTTAGCAACTAATCCTAAATATAATATATATGAGCACCTTTAACCGATTCTAATTCTATTCAACGTAACAATGCTTGCTTTTCTCTGTCGGGCCGTGACAGGCTCTCAGTTGCACTTAGCTAGTGCCTCAGCTTTTGTAATTGTTGTCACAATAGCTAAAAATAGTTTTAGTAACTAAATGAAGTAGAATCGGTTTAAGACAATTTAATTTGATATTTTTTCAAGAGTGGGTGTCCAAAGTTCACAAATGCCAAATGCATGTCACATTAAACAAAACATACCCGTTCCCTATTTATTCTATTGCATATTGTTGCTATATCAGTCATTCCAAATTACCGCCCATTATTTGTGTGCCTACCAGAATGTTAAGTGGAAAGCGCATTTTTTCTTTGGTGCAATTTTGCTGAATGTGTATTTATCTTCATTGAAAAACTGCACTTACTTATCATCACCAAAGAAAGCAATTCAGTTATTGATTACGTTTTTAAGTGAAATTGAATGCATGAAAATGAGGGAGATACCAAGAGAACGCCAAGTTTAATAATGGAGTTTTTCATAAGAAAGAAAGTATTTTACTAAGGGTGGTTATGCTACAGAGAACTGGTGTAGGGGAAAGAATGCATAAAACTGTTTTGATAGACACATCATTAGGTAAATACTAAAGGAAAAAGATATTTGGATAGTCAAGTAAAAATGTAAATTCGTTTGCCGTATTTCAAGCTTATGTTTTTTATGCGACGCATAGAGAGTTCCGCGTGTCAAGGTTTTTATGGGACGGGAAGAAAAGTGTAAATTGACAAAAGGGATGGTGATGATGTGTGAAGATACCCGAGAGGGGTAGTGAATGATACATGTTTATAGTGAATGTTTATGGAAATAGGTTTTGGAAAGAAAATTGTATAGTGAATGGGTAGGTGATAGTAATATGCATATTTTACTACATTCAAAAACGTGCTGTTGCTATCATCAGGTATCATTACTGAAAAGGTGGAGGAGCTGTGATAACAATGATTGGTGACTGGAAGGAGATAACCGGAAAATAAATGGGATGACTTTTCTGGAAATATTATTATCGGTAAATGGCTACATCGTAAAAGCATACCAGTGTAATGATCCTTAACACTCCGTTTGTACTTCAGTTTTGGAATAAAAACTTAAAAATATGCACGTAGAATGTTTAAATGCTTTGTACAAATTCATAATATCGGCAAAGACTTTTCATTAAAAATCTGTTGTATCACCAACACATAAAAATCAAATTTAATTCTTTACGTCGTCTACAATAAACAGGAATTCTCAGTTAATCACTGAAATATAAATTGCATTAATACATGAACTACGATAACTGCAAATATAGGATAACCTTTTATTACCTTACGCTGCAAACACTTTCCAAAGCAAGTATTTAAATTTTTTACCGTTTTATAATAAATAATTATAAATAAAGAAATCTGCAGCTGGTCACAATTTCAATGCATTTTTACTATTATTCCTCGCTTCAGTAAATTCCCACTGGCACGCACATAAAACCCAGCAACTTACAAAACGGAAAGTGGTAGTTTCCTTTGTCCTGGCTTTATCAGATTAAAAACGCACGGGCTACTCAACAGCAGTGAACGTAAACACTAAACATATACGTTGTAAAGCCCTCCAGTTGGACTTTAGATGCCCAAGTGCAAACCTTCCGCAACAAGTGCAATTTTTTAGGATAAAAATAAAGTATTGCTAGAAACTCTAAACCATTTGTACGCTACTCTGCACGTTTTACTTTCACTTTTTTAATTTATTACTTTGGGGAGTTAATGCAATAAAGCGTGTGAGGAGCTAAAGAAAATATAAGAAAAGATTTAAACTGATTATATCGCCCTTGTTCTTGTCAAAGTTATATCCAGGCGTAAAAAGTTATACATTTTTAAGCCGAATTTCATTTTGAAACGTAATTGCAAATAGAAACAACCGAAAAGCTTGGAAGTGATAACATTTTAGTTCTGCACTGTGGCCGACTGTTTAAAATTGTGTTCTCGACTTTTAGATTTGCCATTTGAAGGACCTCAAATTTTGAGCAAAATCCTCATCAAGAAGGAAGTGATTAACTAGCTTTGAACTGCACAATTTGCTATTTACTTTCTCCAGCCAAACTCGGTTGGTACATTAAGAACATTTCTCTAAGATATAGCATTTCAATTTTACGGATTTTTCCTTATTTTTTTAGAATTTAAATAATTCAATAGATTTTAACACAGATACGCAAAGGTAGAAAATTTAGAATAAAATTCCTTGATATGCTATAACACTAAAACTCTAGACAAGTATGTTTGGTACATCCACATTCCATTCCACCATCAGCATAAGAAAGCAAAACTAGGAAAAAATACCTATTAGTCTCTGGAGAGTCATACGACGTTTGTAGATAGTCTGGCAACATCTCTTGTAAGGATGGGTGTAAAATGACCACAGTTTCTGTTTCCATTCAAAACGTTCACAGAAAAGAGGTTTTTTACAAGTAAGTGAAGATCCAGTTGTTTGGAAGCCTATGTTTCAGCATTTTATATGTTGGAATGAAAGTGGATAACTTCTGTTTTATGAGGCGAAAACGAGAGAGAAAGCAAATTGTATGCCAAGAGCATGCACTTCAGAGCTATAGGAATTTCAGTTATTTCAGCTTTTATTTCGCTAACATGTAATTTTCGTGCTGGCTATAAAAGTATGCTAACCAAGTTTTTCACCTGAGTATTCTCAATGGCTTGAATTTTTCCCCAAAAATAGAGATCAAACAAGTGCACCACCCAAAATATCAAATAGTCAATTTTCTTCACATTTTCTTAGCTTTGGGCTTTAGGCTTATTGTAACATCCTTCCTGAATGGGCTATCAATTTCCCATTTGCATTTGAAAAATGGCCCGCCTTAGATAATCATATTGCTCTGGGCCACCAATCTATTTTCATTTTCTTGTCGGAAGCCATGTATTCTCCTGAGGACATTTACTAGCTCATAACTAGTCATAACCTTTTATCGTCTTTACTTTTGTCAGTTGACTCACGTATATTAACCCCAGATATCAATAAAAAGCGCATTTCAGCACTTAACAAATGTCGGTGTCTTTTTGCTGTTGTAATTTATAACTCATATTGAAAACGTAAAAAAACTGTAAATTTGTATGCTAAACTGCCATGCTAAACCTGTAACGTAAAATATTTCAATATTCTAACAGTTTGAACAAAGTAGAAAACCTACAAGACTTTCAGTTTAACAGAGAACTTCTCTTCAAGGTAAAATATATTCTGAGAAAGGTCAATGAACAAGACTTTTAAGAAAGCACTACTAGTACCTGGTTTTGTGTACAGGTTGTGCCAATCCATCCCATTTTTTTCCTTAAATAGTCATAAATACCAAATAGGAAACCCGGCTGGATATCAAAGGTTCTTTTAAAAGTGTCGCTCGATTTTTTACCGACGATTTCCACATGATAGAATAGATTGACTGCTGAATTGACTTTGGCGGAGTGTCTCAATCTCAACAAACTACACATACAATTTCCATAAAGTTCAATAGCCCACTTGAACTCGCTAAAAGCGAATCCTTAAACCAGTATTGATTCTTTTCTTCCTGGTGAGATTGTTTTGATTCCGGAAACTTGTTATGCAACTAAAAAGTCAACCAGAGTTTCAGGCCTATATTCTTGTTTGCATTTCCAGTGAAAAGAGGAAGCTGCAGAAGCAGACAGAGTATTGAATGGACCGTGGTTTGTGGCTCTGGTTTGGATGGTACGGACACTCTTTGCTGTAACGCTAAATACCTTCGTAACATAATACACCAACTTTTGTTTAACTTTATATCCGGTGCTAAATTTACGTTCAAATTTAAATTGAATATTTTAGCATTTTATTCAGTGAAAATTTTATATCTCTTGTGATGTTTGTTGTTAGGCAATAAAATCTTAAATAAATTGCAAGTTCATATTTCATCTATTAGCGGAGAAAACCTTTTTATCAGCATAAGCACAAAATTATTTTTTGAGTGTGGTGGTGTGAAATTTTCTTCTTGCTCGAATGGGACTTGTCTTTAAGTAATCCGTGAACATAACTCAGTTTTTTGTGCATACCGTTTTCTACCCAGATAAGAAAAAACAAATTTTCTTAACCGGCAGCTAGCAGTGTTACAGCTCATTTGGTTTATCGTTCGTGATACACTACAATGTCTTTATTTTTGATTGCATGCTATTAAATTTCTGGATTTCGGGTAATCACTGTAATTTAACCTTGCAAGTGGGAGGAAATGGAAAGAGAAAGTGCTGCTCTGAGATCAGTTGACAAGCAATGAATGCCTTCAGAGTCTGAAGTTCAGACGTAGGAAACGTCATCACCGGTAATCACTCTACTGACTTTACCCATCATTTATCTACTGAATGAGAAAATTCGCATAGCAAAACGTTTGGCCTGAAAATGGTTGACTTGAGCTTTAGAAAAATGGTAAATGATTTTTGTATAATTTAAAAATAGAACTAAACAAATAATATTTTTAATTCCGAGGTTTTCAAAATAGTTTCAGAATTTATACACTATGAGCTCTCTGAACAACTCATTTTGATAAATGCTATAACATACGGTAGCATCAGGAATCTAAATATTGACTTTAAATACCAGATATCACCAAATTTTTACAAGCAGCGTCAAAATGTTACAATTTTGTAAATAATTTCCAGAACCTACTAAATCTGATTTCAAAACACAAGAAATATTAGCAATTACCAAAAACTACTACTGCACTCTACAAAACGTCATTGCATTTACCAATGACAACGCCAAAGGTTGTCATAAAAAGAAACTGATGCCGACAGCGTATTGTGTACTCTTTGCAATAAAATACGGGTTTTTCTTTTCATTCTACGGAAAAAATTACAACTACTACATAAAAATGTCATCCTGTTACTTTTTCTGTTTTTTCTCAACCTTTCTGATACTTATGCATTTTACTGTATAGAAATAATAGAAATAGCCAAACCAGGTGGACTTACAGCTACCAGAAGACAAAAGGGGGAACGAGTGGAGTGTCATCATGGCGTGCATTTGACTTGATTATTACCACTACTAGAAAAAAACTGTCAAAAGAGTATGCCATTGTACTGGATACACTTGGAAACAAAAAAGGAATTCATGGACTTGCTTTTTCCTTTTTCGAGTAAACCAGGAACAAAAAATGGATAACAGGGGAAGTGAAGTGGAGATGAAAGAAACGTGTGGGGAAAGGAGAAAAAATAAGATAGTTTTGTCAAGCATTTTTCTGTGCTAGCTGGTTTGAGTGGTAGTATACCAAGCAAAAAAGGTATTATTGGATTAGGTTGTCAGAAATTATGTAATTGTGTACTTGAGCACTTTTGTCTAGAAGACTGAAGAAAAGAGGTGGCAGTACCGTAAAACACATCGGATTATTGAGACAAAATTCAGAAGCAAGTTTTCCCAAAAAATCTAAAGTTTAGAACTTGTTAGCTTTTCTCTCTACCGTCTTGGATTAACGATTGCGTTAACATAACCAACGTCTACCTATCAACAAATGTAAATGGTATCTGTTTCACTTGACTTGATGTAACAGGTTTGTTTTGTCTCCACGGATTTCACCTTTCGTATTTCATACTTCACACTTACAATAATGCGGAGAGGGAAACATATTTGACCAAAATTAATGCATTTTTCATGTTTTTGCGAAGTTTGCTGAACAGACTAATTGTGAGTAATGGAAAAACGCAAGTGAAAGTTATAGCATAATGTGTGCTGACTTAATAATCATTTTATTTTTGTTTATAGAAACTTCCTTATTGGTCGGGAAAAGTGACCCGGTTTATTTGTTACATAAATTATCGTCCGTTGAATTACACAAATCTCAAGGCATTTGCCACTTGACACTTGCAAATCAAATTTTACACCAAATAATATCAGCTAAGTGCTTCCTTTTTTGTTCTAAAGCTACACATCCAACCGGGGGATAAAACCTTGGGTTAAGTTCCTGAAAGACTGGCATTCTTGACACTTTAACCGCTTAACGTTTTGCACAGAAAAATATAAAAGTGAAGGAGAAAAGTCAGTATGTCGACGTCAATCGTAACGTCAAGTCAAACATGAAACGGCGGAAACAAGACTGTCTTAGCTTTTCATTTTACATTTACTTAACAGGTTTTTTTGAGTGGAGTGATGTAGTGATTACTTTATCCTTCGAATGACTTTGGTGACTTGTTTTTAGATTTTGGTGATTTTTGTTATTGCTAGATGAATTTAAGTTAACTTAAGTCTCGAAATTAGCAACTGTGTGTGATTTTAAAATATACTAATTTGTTAAACAGTTGGTGAAAGTAGAACTAAAATTTGGTAAAATTTGATGCAATTTACTTAAACAAATTCAGTCATTTAACATGATTTAGGTACAGATTCAGAATGGGAATGTTGCAATAGTAATTTCAATGATATCTTCAGACTACGTGAAGTCGCAAAATGGATATTCAGTAGAGATTAGAATATTTGAAAACATTTGTCCGAGTTCAGTTTTCCTCGCAGATTGTCCCTTTATCATCTGCATTCTACCATCTTTCCCCGAGGCGTCTTAGTAACGTCGCTACTCACAAACATACTCAATCATGTATCTACACAGAGTGCTTTATGAAACCAGAGATAACTTGTATTTTGGACTTTCTAGTTCTAGATAAATTATAAAGACATTTTATGAAATTCACCAAGGTAAGGGAAAGAAGTGAAAAAAACATACTGGGCCGTTTTATTTAACTTGCAAGCTTTAATCTTCAATCCATTCTTCCCTGTGTGCAATATACGAAAAAGCTTAATCAAGATACCGTATTCTCGCTAATAGAAACCCCCGGCTTATACTGACATTTAGGCCTCGTAGACCCGGCTTCTATCAGAGACCTGCGTCCATCTGAGACCCTGCTGCTATTAGCGAGAATACGGTAATTATGATCCAAGACGTGTGCTTTTATCATTGTTGGGGCAAACATGCTAAACTTTTATGGACAGGACGCAATGCCTTTGATATCCCTGGAGAGATCAAAGCAATTCCTCATTTTTGTATCCAATTATGTTTTGTTGTAATTAGTCTGAAACCTTGTGTTTTGGGAAACAATACGAGTCCAGAATACACGATATGCCCAATGGTATTTTCCACTTTCAGCAGTATAATCACGTTGAATACATAAATATAGACATCAAAGTTCCTAACATTTTTTCACAACAGTTTTCTAAAGAAAAATGAAATAAAGGGGATAATGTGGGCGTAGAATGTTCTTTCAAATTTGCTATATCTTCTCCAATTAATCATTAGTCATGTTTTGTTGTTCTTACTATATTTCTCACCGAATATCTGAATACTTTTTGAAAACAAGCTTTTGATTGACATTCACAGTAATTTGGTAAATCATCCACATACATTCCCTATTTCAATATCTAGTATAGAAGCCTAGTGTTCATAGCCTGTCAAAAACCTCCATATTTCAGTTTTATGTTGACACAAGTCATCCAAGTCATATTGATTTTTGCTTTGCATTAAGTCCACAATTATTTGACATTTGACTGATAACATTTTTTTCCAAAACAAGCAGTATCAATATGTTTCTCCACACTTTGTGTGTCTGCTTCCTTCAGATTGTATTTCAAAAACCAACAAAATGCAAAGTGTGTTGGTTTTTCAACACATTGGCAAGGTTGTAATCAGAATCAGGAAGCACTCATTCTGCTTGTATTGTTATTCATAAGTGAGAAATGTGCTCAACAACCTAAGCAGGATACGTCTTAAAAGGGCATTATAAAAAAACGTGGAAAACAGTGATTCAGTTGACCGGTAATGACGCATTTTTGTAATCTTCTTGCTTTGACGCATAATTGCTCAAGTTTTGATTGACTTGGGTTTACTTTTATATTGTATCAGGAAACGTTGTTTATTTTTTGTTGCAAATTTGGAAAATTTTAACGTCATTTCTTTTTACCGTAAGCTGACGTGTTGTCCTAGCAGGTTTAATAGGAGGTCAGCATCATACTGAATTAAGTTCGTAATTGTACATCAGTTGTTCAATTTACCTTCATCGATAACATATTATTCAGATTTTCATATTTATTTATTTTCTTTTTTCTGTCTTTTGTTTCAAAATTTGTGACGTTAAGGGTTATTGGCTCAACGACAAAATGAATATTTTATTATGTTTTTGTCGTACATGCCATTTACTTGGTTCAGTTAAGTTGCATTCCACTGTATATAAAAATCTTAGTTTCAAAGATTCAACAAACAGTTTAAATTTGTATACTCTAAAATGGAAATTGTAACGTTTTCAAAATTTCCGGGAAAATGAACGCAGTACGCATCAACCCAGTGACCCAATACGTGTTGTTCCCGAATTTCCTTCGTGAACTATACAATTCCTGTTTGGGTGAGAACCCGGGGTGTCGGTATTAATAGGAAAACTTAAGGGCAGTTCGCTGCGGATGATGATGTAAGTGGACAAGCAGAAGGTTAGGAGATCGCTCGGATGATTATGGTTAAAAAATGTATGGGGAATGTGCAACAATGAAGAGTAAAACAATAATGATTAAACAAGATGATTAAAACAAACGTAGCTTATGCCTTGGACTTCTCGCCGTGAAAACCACCTGGAGGTGGAAAATGAGTAGAACAAAGAACACAAGAGATTTGTGCTGATAAGTCAAAATACTGAAGTTTATTTTACAAGGCACAATTGAAAGGTAAAAAAGTGCCGCTGAGCAAGTCGACAGTCTGACGAGAAGTGAGATAAAAGTGAGATGGGCGAACCCAAGAAAGCTTCTATCGAGAATGTTCTATGAACAATTGAGGTTACACGAGTTTACAAAAAAATGCTTCTATCGAGAATGTTCTGTGAGACAATGAGGTTACACGAGTTTACAAGTTCAATAAAAAAAGGTAATATGACAATGACATTGAGTTCAGCCCGTAGGCCCAAGATTAGAATAATATGTAAATTAACAGAAAAGGTATTTCATATTTTTAGGTAGTAATACAGCACAATTTCAATATAAAACAATAGTCTGTCTATCCCGTGTGTTTTAGACGGCTATCTAATCCCGTGTGTTTGAATGGTCCCCGTGTGTTTTAGATGAGAGAGAGAGACAGGAATGTCGATTCCCGTCCGAACAATTCCTATTTCGGTATAAACATGTACCACTATCAAGTCAGTTCCTATTTCCAAGGTCGCTTAATCCTTTTGAAAGATAAAGGGAGTTAAATTGTTTAACAAAAAACATGAATTTGACTTTGAAAATGGCGTTTTCTCCAGCTACTATTCAATCAAGTCATAAATCATTCGTAGAATAAGCCACGTTTCAATTCTTTTATCTGTGGACTACATCTATCCAAAATGTACAATTTTTTATCATGATGACGTTAAAGTGTTTCAAACATCATTGTCCGTGCTATTCATTTGCATTCTCCTTCATAGTTTCTGCTTGAAACTTTTCACTTCAACCCTTTGCAAAAATTTTTACTCTTTCTCCACTTTTATTTTTCCACGTGCTTTTTATTATCAATGACACTTTTTGATGCGGTGTATGCATGTCCAGGTAATCAAACAGTCAACCTGACAATATTTCATATTTTCACCTGTTCAAGCGTTCCTGTTGAACAACAAATCAAGTGAGAAGCTTGTTTTTTCTCTTTCAACGACGACAGTTACGCTACAGAGTTTACTAATGCAGTCCTGGTGTGAAAAAGGAAAGTGTAAACAGAAGCAGAACAATACAAAGGCATGGCAAAAGTTTTAGAGGAAGAACAACAAAGAGTGTTTGACGTGTGTCAATTTTGAGGGAAATATGGGACTTTTCGAGGTTTCATGAGGTTAGTCAAGTAAATGTTTATGGTGGAGTGTGTAAAGGAACATAACTGTTAGGTTTAAAGAAAAATTTATGAATGTCACTCCTGAGGCAGGTCTAGATTTTTTCGCAAGTGAGAATTTCATAGATTAAGACAACGTAAAAAATTTCGGGTTTCTGTCTCTACAATGCACGCTCGCTTCACACAAAATAGATAAAACCTAAAATGAAGCATAAGCCGTTGTCTATATTACCTCTTCCAGACAAAACAGCATCAGCTCTGCCTGCTTTAGACAGCAGCCGAAGTTTGTAGTAAATTATAGTAAATTATATTAGCAGAAAGCTACTAGATAGAGTACTTGAAAAATAGCCTTCACTCATTACTTTAACGAGATGGGCTGACCCCATTTTTCTAAATTGGAGATCTCAATTCTCTTTGCGAATATGTAAGAGGAAAGGTGGCAAAGGCTAACCAATTCTGAGTGAGAGCAATGTTCATCAGATGAACTCGTAGAGAGTGAGCTTCATGGCAAAACATTGGGTTAAATTGGATGAATTTCTAGAAAAGACAGCGTAAGGATTTCTGTGTTTTGCTGAGCAGACATTGCACTTTATAGTTAATGATTTTTCTTAACGATGTTTGTGTACAGCAAAAAAGATAAGTTAAAGCTGTTATGCTTGGTATAGGTCCCGAAAAGTAATTTTCAAAAGCAATGACGGAACAATTAACTATAGATTCGTTACTGTAGTTTGTGGTAGAGTAAAAATGAAAATTAATGTTACATCTACAAATGTGTTTTCAAAAGAAGCATGATCATAAATTACAATCAGACATACATATTTATTTTCCAATTATCAAATACTTAAAGTCATTCCAAATGACACACATTCTTTGGTTATGTCTCTACCGTATTTTTACAAAAATATTGATTTCTATTGAACTGCTTACCACCATGCATCAAATGTTCTTTTGGTTTGTTCCAATTCTTCCCCAATTGGCGGGAAAAACTTGGAAATTGTATGTTTAGATTTTGTCTAACAAACGATATTACACCCTGGAGGCTAATACCAAATGTGAAAAACTTGGCAGAAATCTGAGTTTCGTATCAAGATAAAGCCCTCCTCGTAAATCCGGAGACATTTTTGCAAACATGGATAAAATGCAAATGAAGGCAAGAGATAAAAAATTGAATGCATCATGCGATAGCTCATGCTTCGGGAGTTATATGATGCATATTTTGGTTTTTCAAAATATACGCATCGTCATGAGTTCTCGGGAGAAAGAAACGTTTTCAAAACGGGCTATATCCTGCTTCGAAAATGTCGCTTATGGGTCAACGATTAAAGCAGTGAAACACTTTGGAGAAGCAGGTAAGCGCCATATAGGTATATACAAAATAATTCGGGGATATGAAACTACAAAAAAATCAGGGTGTAGGTTCTCTGAAGAACGTATTGCAACGGTGGCTCCCTGAAGTATCTTGAAGACGACGACAAAGTTGTTCGACGAGAAGCCTTCCACCTCAATTAATGCTGCGGCCAACAAACTCAACATTAGTCTACAAGCGATAGGACAAATTAAAGCTTAGAAGTTGGACAACAAAGCCTGCACTAAGCCGGAAGCACCAACTAGCAGTCAAAGAACAGGAGCAGCGAGCAAAATCTAGACCCCGATTTCTTTACAAAAATAACTTTCTAAGGCCCAGACCAAAATCAAAACATGCTCCAAATATTCTACTGGTCAGAGGCATCGAAAGTTTTTGGGGTTCATGTAAGGCAGGGTAATCCAATCTACAAAACCCACACCGTTTACCCCAAGGTTTCAATAGTATTTGGAAAAATATCACCACTTAAGTGGCAGCATGATCGGGAAAATCGGGATATGGGGTTCTAGCGTAAGCCAAACAAGAACTTTAAAGCACGGGATACAAAGGCACGAATAAATCTTAGTTTATGTGAATATTGTTAACTATTAGTTGTACTAAATGGTAAAAAACATTGCAGTTCAATAAGGCTTAAATGTTCCAAAATACCACAATTTCAAAAATGTCTCCGGATTTACGAGGAACCCTTTATTTGCTGGCTTCTAAATTTTCACAAATGCATTCTTCTCAACAGCCATAAACCAACCTTAGAGAAACCCTTTTTCCAAATCACAAAACGCACATTTTGTTTGTCAAAAGCTGACATTTTCCGTTCCATTAATACTTTGTAGGAAAATCCAAAACAACAATATTAGCGTTTTTTAAAAGTAAAGCTTGTTTTGTTTTCTTTCATTGAATTATATGCACTATGCACAAAGATACTATGTAATAGGTCCCTAGTCCGATGGTTACACACGATTTTATACTGCAAATTGGCGGTGTTTGTCAGTCATGTTGTTAGGAATTTTGTAAAACCTAATTTTATTTTTCATTTACCCAGAGACATAATTAAAACCAAAATAAAATACAATGCCATTTATATTTTGTAGTTTTTTAGCGGCATTGTTTATTTCCAAGCTAGCTCCAGCAATATTTTAAACCTAGGTAAAATAAAGACATAGCTAAACGCAAACTACGCATTTGGTATTAATTCAAAATTTTATATCTTATTTTTAAACAATAAGTATTTACTGTTTCAAAAATATAAAGTAAGCAGAGCATTAAAATACACGTCGAGAATAAGTTTTTAACTTCACAAAACCGTTTTGCAAACACCGACTCCTACATGCCATCTGGAATCCCTTTGAAAATGTTTAAAACAAAGCCAGTCCAAAAGCCAAAATTTGCACAACTTTCTACCTACTAATACATGGAGACGAGCAACTTTCACTTACTTTTACATTTGTTTTCCTGCATGCTAAAGCTAGATACTACGCCAATAAAATATTTTTCGCTCCACTGCGTACCCAGTCAGATACACATTCGTGGGAAAACAAAAGGTGTTCCTTTCACTGCTTTTTGCCTGCTTCACACGTTAACAGCATTTATCGTGCCAGAAAAACAAAGCCAGCTGAAGTGCAACCCTGAAGCCAGGCAAGTGAAACAGGGAGACGTTTTCGCGGATGCATTTACAAATTCACTAAGCAAACCGTGAAGTATCTTAAAACTGCAAAACGCACATATTTGTATTTTCTTATATGTTTACGTGTTGCTATAAAAAGAGGTTGAAAACAGGAAGACCTTATGGCTTTGGGACCACGCGTGGTAAATAAACCATGGGACAATATATGGCTATTTAGTAAACAAGACAGTGCTAAACTGGAAGGTTAACATTAACATATAAACATTTTGCATGGATAGAAACAAGAGAAAGGAGAATTTGAAAATAGGAAAGCCCATAAGTTTCCAGAGAAAATGGGAAAGAAAAATGTAATTGTGTCGAACTTGTTGAATTTGTAAGGTCTTTTTACTGACCTTGATGTAACAATTACAAAATGAGATTTTTTAGCAAGCTTTACCAGTTTTACAATACGTTCAATTACTTTGAAACTGTTTTTAACGATTTACGTCTTTACACCCTTTTGAAATAGCATCTTTCAAATTGTGTATGATAAAATGCGTTGTTTTAAAGGTTTTAAATTAAATGTTGTCATTATATTAATTTTGTGTTATTTGTACGCCGGTATAATTTTAGATTTACCAAAAGTACCAAATTGCAGTGTTAGATTTTCGTGGTACTTCTCTATCATTTATGACCTATATAAACAACATTTTAATTTAAAATACATTTTTATGCATGCAAATATTGCAAAAAAAATATTTGTTTCGTTTTCTTCAAGAGACATAAACTAGAACCGATAAGACCCCTACAGGATTTGGAACAATTTCTAACTGTAAAAATACAAAAATATATAGTTTATAATAACGTTTATTAAAAATGAAAATTTGCAGCATTTAAAAATTTTTGAATTATACTTATTCTCAATACAAATGGTGATATAGTAGATAACATCAATTCAGATTAATAGAAATTATTAAAATATCATTCTTTATACAAACGCTAAAATATAGCAAACAATATTCACGTCTAAAGATTAAGTACACATTTTTAGAATATCCTGAAAAATATTTTCGATGAGAACTCCATTTCGTGACAAATCAGTTCATCGGTACAGCTCTGTACTTCCAATGAGTTTGTTGACACCGCATTGTAAGTAACTACGAAACAATAAAATCAATTTTATTCCCAAAATTGCCAAAATGTCGATTTATCAAAACCCAAAAGATGATCAATGGGAACAAAAAGCCGTCAATCAAGTACGCTTTGAGTGGCACTCGAACCAACCCCAAAAAGTCATTGCTGAGTTGTTGAGTTACTATTAAAACCAGAGAGCCACTTATCAACAACCCACTCCGCCGCTCTTAATAAGCTTGAAGGATATTTTAAGGACGCCTCCGTTTTTTTCTTTACTCTGGATATTTTTCTGCTGCGGGCCAGTATTATTCCATAAAAGTCGCCTTTTCATAAGAAAAGTATAAAGATTCTTTATTAAAGAAAAGGGAATTAAATTTTTTGCTGTAGTTTTTAGCTCCGCATCTGGTAAATCTCGGTAAATGATGGAGTGAGTGTAGAAGCAGAGAAAGATGTAAATCCACAAAGATTTTCACAGTATGTACTATGGCCCGAAAACTTCATTTACGAAACTTCATTTCAAGATACTTCCTTGTCACAAAATGTTTGAGCGAAATAGAAAGCCAGAAAAAAGTACCTAACAGGCAAAATTATTACGCTAAGCTGCTTAATTTGCTTTCTCTTCCGTTTATTGGGGAAATGAATAAAAGAGCATGCCCCAAAATATTTTTTGAATTTTGATAAATAAAATTGTCTTACTTCTATCAAACGGCATTTGCAGAATTACAACATAAACACGAAGAATGATTTATAAATACTGAATAAATCCGAAGAAAGCTGAACAGAACTTTGCTCAGGTTTGAAGCCTCTTTTTATTTACAACTGATTTTTTTGTACGCATGGCAATGTAGATGCAAAGTCGTTTTCCCTTGTGACATAATATTATACATGAGATGAAATTAAGTCCACTTTGCTTTAGCAGGCTTTCCTTTAACACCTACCATAGCACATTTAATATTTGTATCATCTGCTAATTGTACGATTCATTGATTTCTTATATGCACAAAATTGTACATGCCTCTACACACAATCTGGAGTAGGACAATGGGTTGTAACACGGGCTAACCACAGTTTTATTTTTGCATTAAAATGATGATTCTGCAACATTATTGCAATAATAATATCACAAAAGGCTTTCTGATGACATTAAATTGTTGTAGCAAATGCACGTTTGTGAAAACGCAACACTCTGTTTTAAATTCTCTCTGTTTGAATAACATGTATATAGCAAGCATAAACACAGCTTTATTCTGCAAATCGTTTTGTTAATGGAATAAGTATTGTCAGAATTGTAACGACTCGAAAATCTGACATATGGTTTTGTTAAAGATACGATAATAATGCAAAATCTCAAACTGTTTTTACGTGCAATATAATATGAGAAATGAATGTGAGGTAACATTTGAAAGAAAGTGGTGAGTTGTCTTTTATTTTACGCTATACAGTGGTGTCTTAAGTGCAGCATGCATCAAAACAACGCAACTAAGCATATTTTACAGCTTTTGAAAACATTTATATTTGTTTTGACCCTTAAATTTCAATAAAAGACGAAAGTTGAATTAAACCGAAAAATGGAAATTAACAATGGCAGGAAAACCTATACATACCTACTTACCCCTTTCACCATTTCTGAAACAACACAATACTGATGCATTGTCCAGCGTCAACCGAATAATATACATTTGAGAATAATAGCACTTGACGTCCTAATACGGCTAGAAACTCAGCAGGTTGTCAACCTTAAGAAAACTTTGTTGAAAGCATTCTTAAGCTGACGATGGCCCACCCGCGGGGTTTTCATTAAAACTAGCAGCGATCTTGCAACTTTGAGAGGGTACCATTTATAATAAGTGCAGTTCTCTTTCAGTATTATTATTACATGAAAAACATGAGTTTCTAGCATTTCAAAAGAAAACCGTGAATATTAAACCCTGGCTTCCTAAAGACGTGCATTGACATTCGTAATGAAAATAAAAGGATTTTGTTTTCTTGGGCAATCCTATTATTTCGTTATATTTTTCTAGTGGCTAGAATGCAAAGCGAATGCGAGACTATTTGATGCTATGAATTATGCAGTGGAATTTCATGAAGTCAACAACAGGAACCGTGAACAGGACTCATATTGCGCTACGTAAAAGCAAACAAGAGATCGTCACGTCGAATATTTTTAAATCTATAACGTAAATTAACACAAATATGAATTCCGGAAATTTTTATGTAATGAAATTTATGAAATTTAAATAAACTACACTTACTGCAGACAGCGTAACAGCATAATTTTTTTCTAGATTTGATGACATATACGCCACTTTTTTTAAAAGTTGTTTGTAATCTTGTATGTGGTGCTTTAATGGATGAACGAGCTTGTCTGCAAAAGCGTTAAGATATAAATGCGGTAAAAGTTGCCGTTCCCACAGGATTATTACGATGCCTTTCTTGGCACAAAAATACTTTTGCGTTAAATTTACTCCTGGCTGTGGTGGAGTAAGACAGATATCACATGTCTCGGCAGTTTTACTTTGGCCGGCTTAAAAACTCTTCTACTTTCTGTGTGTGTCTCTTTCTACAGTCCAGTGGGAAAAGAGGTAGAAAGAAGATAGATGAAGTAAACGAGCTTCCATTAATTTGATGAGTTTAAATTATTCCATTCTACAATTTCCCTAGGTAATGAGAACGAAAGAAAAGGATAAATGTGCGTGGGGGTAAAAGAAAAAAATACGATATTTAAAGTAATGGTGTTTGATAACGGGAATACGTAGGAATAATATGGTGAAGAATTTTTTAAACAAATTGGATTCAAAATGCAAAAGTAATTTGAAACTTTCTACAAATCTGGATAAAAAACAAATACTGTTACTATAGTCAACTGGTCTGGTAGTATGAAAATGTAATATTTTTTCGTATATAAAAATGCTAGACTACTCATAGACTGCATAATTTATCTTTGATTCCATGGCATCAAGTATTGTATTTGTAACTTCCTAACAGCGTCAAAATGGCCCAAAAATTTATCGAAACGTATTTCTATTTATTGGAAACTTTTAGCCTCTTAGCATTTCAAAATTGTTTATTAGGTAGCACATACCGCGATACCTTATACAAATAGCTTGCCGTACGTACGACGGATGAATCTCATGATTTCTGCAGAGATGTTAGACATTTATTAGAAAACTTCTTTGAAATTCCCTTAAAAAACAGAAAAGTTGGATGTGCTTTATGAACGCATTATTTCATAGTTGTTTTACTGTCAACCTTTGTCTCGTTTCTTGAAAGACGAAAACGAAAAGATACAAAATATATAAAAAGATCAAAAGAAGAAATAAGCAGCACGGGCGGAGAAAGCACTACACAAACAGGAAACTCGTCGATTAAAAAAGTTTGCATTCAACGTACAACATTACATTAGATTATTAAAACTGCTTTTAGAACGTACATTTTGTACAGCAGCATGTAAATTCGGTCTCAGTTGAGTGCCTCGTATATCCATCCCGGGGAACGTACTCTTAAAATCCCAATTACTACCTCTGACCACCAAAAAGTTAAATTCCTTGAAAGAAACTACCCGTTTCCTTTCTCTAACAAACTTTCTCTCGCTTTAACATTTCCGCCCAAAACTGGGTAATAATTTGGATCACATTCTCTTTCAAATTGTTGGAAAACCTCAAAAACAAACGTTGCATTTGTACAGGAAATGGATCCGTGGTGTTTTTGTTTGATGTTGTTTTGCCTGCCGGCGCATAACACAAACGCTGTCTTATAATCTGATGCTGATAATGATGAGTTAGGCAAAATCTTGGGAAAATGATAAATAGCAATACTAATGATTTAACACATTTAACGAGTCTAACGTGCATTGTGGTAACATAAATGATTCGCAAGTGCTATTTGTTTCGCTTATATTTTCGCAATTTGTACAAATAAACAATGTGCTGGGTTTCCAACTTACTGATTCATTTATGCGGTATTATTCTCATTATCAATCCGTTTTGCTCCATTGGCGCAGTAAAATATCACATGAGGACGAAAACAATTCTATTTCAGCCATGTATTCCGAATAAATCTAAATGTATAGTTTTTACGCTTGAATTCTAAAGGGTGTGTACTTGTTATGGAGACATTCATGCAAATAGAAATTATATGCAAATGAAGGCAGCATATAAAAAATCGAATGCACTATAAGATAGCCCATCTTTCGGGGGTTATATGATGTATTTTTCAGTTTTCCAAAAATAACGCATCGTCATGAAATCTCGGGAAAATGAAGCGTCTTTAAAACGGGTTATATCCTACTTCGAAAATGTCCTTGATAGGTCAAAGATTAAAACCGTGAAACACCTTGTAAAATTTCGTAAGCGCCAGACTGTTATATACAAAATAATTCAGGGATATTAAACTACAAAAACATCAGACTGTGGGTTCTCTGAAGGACGTTTTGGAACGTTGGCTCCCTTAAGACACTTGAAGACGGCTTTAGAGTTGTTCAACGAACAGTCCTCCACTTCAATTAGCGCTACAGCCAACAAGCTCAACATTAGCCCACAAGCGCTAGGACAAATTAAGCTTCAAAAGTTGGGCATTAAAGCGTACACCAAGCAGCCGGCACCCAGGTGTGTTAAGGATCAGGAGCACGGTCCAAAATTTGAAGCCCGATTTGTTTACAAAAAAACTTTCTAAAACCCATGTTATTTATGACGAAGACAACGTCTATTGGGATGCTCAAGATATTCCTGAAAACAAATACTTCCTTGCTTTCAACCCTAAGAAAGTTCCACCAAACAAAAAAGTGCAGCTAAAAGCCAAGTTCAGCAAAATATTGATGGTATGGCAGTTTATGGACGAAAATGGGAGCGTTTCCGAACCTTATATTACCGAGGGGACTATGCCTGGAAAGAAGGACCCTGAGAAATGTGTGATGGCACGTTTAATTCCGGTTATTGTTGAGCACAATAACCGCGAAAAAGTTATCCTCTGGCCGGACATGACCACTTCACACGAGGCCAAGAACGTAACTCCTACCTGGAAATTCCAAACACCGATTTTGTACCAAAATCCAAAAATGCTCCAAATATTCCACTGGCCAGAGGAATCGAAATATTTTGGAGTTTATACAGAGCGGAGTACTCCAGTCAACAAAACCCACCCACGTTACTACGAGATTTTCCTACTATTAAGAAAAAAATCACAATCAAAATGACAGCTTCATCGGGATATGAGGTTAGAGTATAAGCCGAACGAAAACTTTACAGCACTAAAAACAAACGCATCAATGAATCTTAATTTATGTGAATATTGGTTACTATTAGTAGTACTAAATGTTAAAAAATAGTGTAGTTCAATAAAGCTTAAACATTAGGAAATATCACAATTTCAAAAATGTCTCAATAACAAGTACATACCCTTTATTTTCGCATAATGCCAAGAAGCGAAGTAATATGAACATAGACATTGGTTTTGCGCTTGAACAAATTTAAACACTTATAACGCAATCGGTAATGAAAAAGACAATGGGGTAACTTGAACGGAAAGAAATTGGTGTGCAAACAGATAAAGTACAAACTGATCAGTTGAAACTTCGTACATAAAAATATTTGTAAATTGCAACCGCTTAATAAAAAACGTCAATTTTTAATTTATGTTTTTTCTGGATTTGAAAATAAAGTTTTAATATAATAGCAGCAGTATTTCAAAAAACCAAACTTGTTTATTTGTCTATTTCAAAAATACCTCCAATCAAATTTTTAATGAAACTGATGATCAATAAATAAAATTTCTCTCACTAGACCAAAAAACCAACCCTTTGAAAAAAAACTATTTAAGCATTAATTTCTAATCAGATGTGGTTTTTCTGCGTTCGGTATGGTAAATTTCAAAAATAGGTTATAAATGAGGCGATTTAAAAAAATTACTTACGGACAAAAATCATTCGTCCTTCTCCCAAGCCTAAAGTGAATCAAAGTCCTCCCGCACTCTTTGTACTCTTTTAAAGGTCAGTGTATCTTAGGTCCAGCGTCCCGAGCTTGAAAACTTCCGGTCTGACCTTTCCATAAAACCATTGCTTACATTAACGCCGTCACTATTTTTCAGCACCATTTGAAACAACAATCCTCCTGAAATATACTGGTTGTACCGGAGATGATTTCAGTTTTACCTGAAAGATATTTCCCAGCAACATATCCATATTTTACACATATCCTCAAACACCTTACAACTATCAGTATTTCCCATTTTTGTTTCACTCACACTACGGTGAACTCTTAACACTTTGTATGCGATTCCTCTGCCAAATACATTTTCCATCCAAGCAGCAACGCCTTTCCTAAACTTTCCTATTTCTTATGCAAAATTCAATACTTCCCACCATTCCGTTTACTATTTGCTGAAGTTACCAAGCCGGAATAACCTTACGGGATAAAATTTTATTTTATAAAAACATATAAAACATTTTTTCATCTGATTCCTCCAGGAATAAAATGCCCAACCTTATTTATACTTGCCAATACAAAAAATGAACAGTTCTGCTTTGCTGCTTTTCTTCCTCCTCTAAGCAGATTTTCATGGGTTTTTAACATTTCACTGCACATACCTACCAAAGCTCACTTAATCTTGCCTCAGGAGCTGTTTCAGACTCGGAGAAAAGAAAAGAGAGTAGATTTGGCTGTACGACTTGCTGCAGTGCACAGCTTAGCATTTCGTATTTACTTTTATGGCTTTCTTTCTCAGAGAGCTAGCTTTCTTAGAATGGTGAGCTGCTTAATTCTTGGCACTAGTGGCAAAAGAGTACATTACAACAACCTGACTGATCTGTTATTGTGCATGCCTCTTGCATTTTGTATATGTGGCGTCCAGAACCAGCAAAAATATTCTACAAGATTGGTCAGCGTAATAGCTTTTAATGGTCTTTTACGTGCAGAAAATGTAATGCGTTATTAATAAGTCCCTTTTTATACGTTTCGTACTGCATGGCAGTGCCGCAGAGTGGCTGCTGGTTAAAAGGGGAAAGTGTGAAGTTAAACGAGTCCTTTCACAATTAACTGCTCAGTTTCAGTGAAAAACTTTTAATATTTTTACTTTCACTTTTGTTCCGATGCTTTTTTTGTGCAAAAGTGTGATTGTGTACAATACTTGTGGGTTTCATTACGGCGGCAGCGACCTCATCAACACAAATCTTGACACAGTAATGGCTAGAAATTCACAACAGTGAAAGCCAGTTACCTAATGTTTTGTGTATATTATTGTGCGAATTACGGTGCTGCTGACAAGTGTTAGGATGTCAGGTTTAATGCCACTTGACAAATATTTATAATGCTGCGTGGCTTCATGGAAAGAGGTAACTTGGAAGATGATGGTTGGTGATGAGGAGGCAAAAATTTTAAGGTAAGTGGCGGAAAAGGACTGTTTGATGCACCAACGATATAAGCTCGAAGAATTTATGCTGATAATTATACACTTGTATTTCTACACTCAAATTCGGATTTAAGATGGGAAAAAATCATTTTATATTTTTCAGCAAGGAAAGTGAGGATCCAGTTTAAAATAAATAGCAACAGTACATCAAAATTACAACTTGTTTTTTTATTTACCTTCATCTCAAATATCTTGGGGCAATCTTTCAGCAATCTCAAAATTGATGGTTCGTAAAATAAATATATTTCCAAAACCATTTCGTTAGCAAAAAAACTATTTGAGCATTCAATTCATTTCCCTCATAGTTTGGAACAACAACTGAATCACAATTAATACCCTTGAGGCTGCATTGCCAATGGCCATTGCCAACAAGTTGAAAGTTAGAACTTAATCAAAAAATTGTTCGGCGAGTTGCACAAAACTTTTACTGGTCAGCCTCTCAGAATTCCAAAGAGAAAGGGGTAGTAGTATTTCTTCTTCTTAGGATTCCCCACACGGGCAATAAAAAACGAGAGCATTTTGTAAAAATGCTTTCTATGGATAAAAAAACTATTTTGGATATATTATTGATGCGCTTAGTGTAATATGTTCCTAGAGTACTGTGTACAATCCATGTATCGTTGTTTTACTGATTTAAACAGAAAACTGACAATATTGAGGATTATGTGCTTGAATTCTCAGAAATACTTTATCTACTTGATGTGTTTCAGTGTTCAATCTATCAGAATATGAAAATCTTTTGTGGTAAATGAGCTTGTTCATTTGGAGCAGAGCTTCCATGATAATATATGCTTTTGGTACAATTTTATATAGTGCAGAAGCTTTCCACATTTAAATCAGGAAATTATACCACATAAATTATTTTTATGTTGCATTGATTTTGGCCCATTTTGGGGGAGAAATAAACATGAGGGAAAACAGAAACTTGTTGTGTCAATCATTATAATTATTTACAGGCTTATTAGGTTTCGACAGATTTTGGAGACATATTCTAATTTTTAAAAATTTTCCTTTTTTTGTTAAGAGAAAAGATTTCCTGACGCTATCGCAGACTGCATTAGTAATTTTAGATGCAGAGTTAATCTTTTCCTAGTTTTTGTTCCTTTTATTATAATGTACGTAAAGTTTTTTTTCTGCACGGATTGCTTGTATTTTTGTTCTGATATCGTCAACTTCACATCTGTTGTTTTTTTTATTTGTAGCAAAACCAAAATGACTATTCATGCCTTCAAGGTTTTATTTTGAATTTCTTTTTATCCTGAAAAATTCAAAGCACTTTTTGTGTATTTTCTGTTGGAACCAATCACTTTAGGCTATTTTAGATTGGAAGTAGAAACGAAATAAGGCAGAATAGCTATAGCAGTTTTTGTGTGGAGATGCGTGTTATCTCATATAAAGCCGAGCCATGCTAAGATATAGATTTAGACAATTGTACATTCGCGGAATAAAAGAAATGGTTTGTGGCTTTTATGCATGTATGAAGGTTTTTCTTATTCGTAGTAAAAATGTAATTATTGCTTTTAAAGCACACGATAAAAACCACAAAAAATTTTCATGGAAGATACAATACACAAAAGTCGATAGAAAAAACTTCGAGCCAAAGATCACAACTTTAAAACTCTATTAAAACTCTAATTAACCCCATAGACTCAACCTGTTGTACCTAAATTAACCGCATTATCTTTAGGATAAAAGAATATAAAAAATTGTGGGAAGCTCTAAAGACAACGTAAAACTTCTGTTTGTTTCTTACTCTCTTGGGAAATAGAACAGTGTGGTATTGTTATCTTGAGTACAAATTTCATTTTTTGAAAATTTGTGATGACTGCTTGCTTCGTTTATATTATCCCAGGTTGGAAATAAAACCCAATGGTAAAACCTCTGCTCTGTAGGATTCACGAGTGTTATAAATACTTGTAATTTACCAAAACGTAATTTGCTATAAGATCTTTTTAACAAAGTTTACTTTCTTTTGGCATAATAATAAATATACTTTATGGTATAACTTTACCGGCAGAGAGTGTGTAATCCCACATGTTGCCTATAAAATTAGATTTTTTGTGGCAGATAAAAACCGACAAGTTAAATTACATCCAAAAAAGTGTGAAAAGTTGGTAACAGGTTATTTACCATTCGAATTGGTACATGCTAACTTTCAGTAATATGCAATAATGCAAACGTAATAATATGAATTTGTGTATTGTTTAAATGATCAGGTTAGAGGATTTTTTAAAAAATCAAATCATGTTTTGAGAGAGAAACTGTATTCAAACTATCAAACTTGAAATTTCAAGTTGCTTTTTTATTCATTTCTACAAGGTATTTAGAATACAAAATGTGTAGAAAATTTGAGTACAAAAACAAATTTCAATAAAAACTGTTTGGCTTTATGCACCAATTATTCCATTTCCCCGATAATCCTGACAATGTTTTTTCAGTCTCCAAAATCTTCCCTTCATGGTGGGTGTGGGAGGACCAGAAATCTGCCAGTAAGGTTTGAGTTCGTCCTAAAGAATAACCGTTACATTTTCTATTGTGGTAACAACCGTGGACTGAAAAAAAACGTCCATGTCAATGCGGATCCACTCAGTTCAGACCTTCATGTCCACTACATAAAGTTCAGTCGTCTTTCTAGAGTTGCCCACCCATCCAACTTATCCCATCCTGTCAGACCAAATTAGAATTGCTGGCTATGCATCTTCCTTTAGCTTTCCAGTTTTCGCTAAAGTGCTTCGAAGCCAGAGTAACGTTGAACGTAGACTCGAACTGCTCTTCCATCAAATATGTGGGCAGCTGCCAGCCCGTTTGATTACAAGGCTTGATGGCTTTAAAGCCATGCTCAATCTAAAACAAAAATATGGAAAAAAGTACAATATTTACGCATAATTTTTAGAGCCAAAATTCACGGAATTCGGATAAAGTAGCAATAGGCATGTAACATAAAAAGCTGTCTCTAGAGACAATTTTTTTAGCAATATCATTTTCATTCCTTTCTTTTCCTAGACAACTTGCTAACTATGAGTAACCAGTAAGTGAAAAAAATTTATTGATAGGGGAATAAGATAAAAAGCAGAATATGTCCTTTATTTTTATTTGGCATGTAATTTCTCGTCTATGGAAAAATACTCTTTTATCTATGGGATTAACGATTTAAAGCCGGGAAGGTGAAATATTCAGTACTCCCTTATCCGGGAGTATTTTTCCAGGGTAAAGTGAGTATTTGTAATTTTATTAGAATAGAATAATCAAAAGACCACGCAACCTAACGGAACAAATTTCTGATAGAACTTTTAAAGATCTACAGTTTGGTTATTTACAGTACGTCCTTAGCACCTAACGTTTCAGAGATATGAAGGAATTCGTAGTTCTTGTTCCCATAAGGCCCCATAGTAAACACACTTTTCTCAAACGCCTGACTACTCATTAAGCTTACTTTTAATTTGCGATGTTGATAACATTTCTATACAAGCGTTACATGATTATGTTTTTCAGAAACTACTGGTATGGTCTTCTCCAAAACTTTGAAGTTTTGCTTGGGGGCTTATTTTGGAGCAACGTTGCTTAAATCGTTGTAGCTTCCATTACACACCTCCGATTTTCAAGGTGGATAGCAATTTTAAAAGGGGAAATTTAAGAAGTCTGCTGCAAAAGAAGTTTGGACAAAAGGTTTTTAAGCTTAAAGTTTATCGAAAAACTACTTTAGAGGTGCTGCTTGACCACACATGCAAATGCAAGGTAAAGCTAAAATACAAAATACTCACTTATCCCTGGAAAAATACTCCCGGATAAGGGAGTACTGAATTTTGAGACACGCCACAATTAAAAACGTTAATCCCATAGACGATTGCAGATTTTCCCAGGGCGAAAAAGATTATCTCTTTTTATTTTTATTAGGCAATACATGTTCAACTACTAAAAGAAGCAGACTTTTATTTTGTTATAGAATATAGAACTAGTATTAAAACATTTGAATACGTGTTTGTTGCATTATTGCTGCTAGGCATGTCAAATATAAATTTATTACATGGATAATTGATTTATTAGTAAAGTTACTAGTTTATTAGTGATTTCGTATTCGTCTCGGATTTTGCCGTTGATTTTAAGACCTTCATAGAGCAAATTTAAATTGCGGAACGTCAACGACAAAATAAGTTTAAAATGCTACAATAAAGTATTAACTTTAAACAGATTGTCATCACGCTCATAACGGGTTTCAAAAATAGATCGTACATGAATTGTTTTTAAAAAATTACTTAAAAACCAAACTCATGCATCCTTCTCCTGACACTTCAGGGTCCTCCACACTCACTTTACGTTTATAAAAACCTGTGACCTCAGGTCCAGCAGACCGAACATGACAACCTTCTGGTCTGACCCTTTCATCTAAGTCATGCAACAACTCATTTCCAACACTTTCTTCTAGTCCTAATGCATTATTCAAGCATTGCAGCATCTCCTTTCACTACTTGTTGAAGTTACAAAGCCGGAAAACCCCAACTGCATAAAGGCCATTTTTCTGTAAAATTATCTAACATTTTTGTCATCGGATTCCTCCAGGAATAAAATTCACACTCGTTTTCTTCTAGGCACTTGGCAACAAAAAAATGAAGGGAAAACGAAGAATTTTAACTTTCTGCTCTCTTTCCTCTCATAAGCTAGCTTTCAAGTCCATTTTAACGTTTCATTGCACATACCCAACACAAGCTCAATTAATCTTGCCACTGGAGTTGATTCAGGTTCGGAGAAAGAAAGAAAGTAGACTGAGTTGTGTTACTTTCTGCCGTTCAGAGCTTAGCATTTCTTATTTACTTTCATGATTTTCTTCTCACTATCACTCAGAAAGTTAGCACTTTATAATGTTTAACATTCTGCTTAACTGTTCTCACTGGTGGAAAACAACTATTGTACCTAACTGCAAAAATGTGTATGCCTGTTGCATTTCTACTTTACATGGCTTCCAAATACAAAAAAAATATTATACAAGATGGAAGGACGTGATAGCGTAATAACTTTTAATGGTATTTTCCGTGCAGGAAATGTAATGCGTTATGAATAAACCGTCCGCGTTTTTAAGGTTTTGTAGTGCACTGCAGTGCAGCAGAATGGCTGCTAGGTAAAAGGGGGAAAGTGTGAATCAGACCTGTCACAATCAACTGCTCGGCATCACCCTAAAGACATTTTAAATCTTTTCATTTTTCATTTTTGTCGAATGACCAAAACGTACGGTCACTTTCACCTGCTCACATTATGGTTATGGTTGCAACGTATTCTGTACATCCAAATAATTCAGGTCTATTCATAATTAGATTCCTTAATGTTCCATAAAAGCCAAGTGCATGGTTTTCTTCATTTAGCTGAACTTGTAACTTGATCTGAAAGTAAAAGCAAAAACATACGTTGCCGCCGTGTATGCGTACCTTAATAACTAAATTCAGTGGTGTGTTTAAATAAGTTGGAACAGTGCCGAGGAAAATTGTTGCCCGGAGCTGTTTACCATTTTTCATTTAAAATTTTCTTGTTGTTCCATTTTCATCTTAAGTGAACCCACACACACCACATCACGTGTGTACAATGCTAAAAACTGTCGGTGCATTTTTCTGGAAACCGCTCAATGTTGACAAAAGAGTCATTGGCAAAAACAGTTAAAAACCTGTACGCTTTTGCTCTGACAGAAAAGCCTCTCATAAACAAAATATGTTGGAGTAACAAAGTGTAGAACAAAATTTCTTTACAGTCTGTGTTATCGTGGGCTAGACTACTAAATATTTTATGCAATTTTGTGCTCCGTGTTTACAACGGTATCATGTTTTAGATAAATATATATTTTTCTAGTTTATGAGTTTGTAAACGCAGCAGCAGTAAAATACATTTTTAGGGGAAATGTTTATGCACAATTTTGCAAGAATTCTGGTTTATATTCCAAACCATACAAATCAATCTACTGATCTAAGTTCTTTAAGATATAAAATGTATTGCGACTGATTTTCTACCCGGCATTGAACTTTACCAAAATTATTTTTGACTAGTAGTCAATGACTACCCAGACTATTCAAGATTTGGATTCCAGATACTTTACTTATTTCAAAAATTAATTCCCTTTGTTACATGAATATAATACAGCAGTATCACATCACACATGCTAATTTTAAACCCAACTTGCTCCAAAAGCGTAAAAAATGTGCTCCGTTTTTATTATAGTATCATGTTTCAGCTGATGACATATATCCCCTCGGCCATGTTTTGGTTCCCATCAATGCGGAGTTTGTTAGATATAAATAGGTTATGTCAGGATTGCTTTACTTTCCCATCCGACAAAATATACAAAAAAGTTTCTAATCGCTTTCAGTTCGATCAACCCTTCCACATGTAATATTGACACAAATGTATAGTACCGGTTGACCAAAAAATTATTGAGTAAATCCCACTATTTACGTTTCCGTTTGACCAAACACACCTTTTGGCCAAATAATATTTCACTGGAAATATATTTTTAACTGGTATTTTTGTACCGTAGCAGATCTGCAAATACTTGAACAACTTAGAACAACTGACGATCACGTTAATACCGTCCACTGGATGCACGTGAATAGACGGCCGGTATTTAGGTATGTAGCGGAAAGTGTCTTTGTTGTCTTTGAATCACCTGACAGCATAGAGGCAATCTTTGCGCGGGTCAAATTGGCATTCCAGCCTGGCAGTTTCTATGGAACAATTTGTAGGTAGGCACATGCACTGTGCAGCTTGTCCATTACTGTGGAAAATAGAAAGAGGAATATTATGTCTGCTTGTAAGATAAAAGAAAGTTTTTGTTTTGAGAAAAGTTAGTTGTCGGTTGAGATAAAGAAATATATGGAACATTTTGGGCAAAAGGGCAAGTTTTGGAATGATTTAAGGGCAAAAGTTGTAAATATGATTTGGAAAGTTGTTGTGTCGGAATTTGTATTGATTTTCTAAGTTTTTGCACTATACCTGACATTGAGACAAAAAGAAACTAAAACACAACTTAAGGTTTGTTTGGAAATGCTATTCGACAACTATAACAGTTTAAAACGATTTGTGCAGAAGACCGCCCAAGACCTGCAAACATTTTTGGCATTCTGCAACACCTCTTTAGTTGAATGTCGGTAACAAGAGGGGATTACATTTTGAAACTGTTGTTTTTGTTTCTTTTCCGTGATTTTTGTTGGCATTGTTCTGAGCTAGTTTTCCAAGTATTTTTTGATCTCGTGACAAGCTTGGACGCGAATTAAGAAAACTTTCAAAATGTGACGTGAACAAGCTGGAAAGATTTAAAGAGGTCATTACATGAATACTTCTGATTCACAGTTTGACAGCTTTAAACCTAATAAATGCAAAATAAACGACTTTCACTTTCTGTTTCTTAGGAATTTTTAATATTTCTTGCACGCAAGTGTGTAGGCGTTTCTTGTTTCATGCACCTAATTACCCATTGTTATTCTTTTCGTTATTTAGAAAAAAACCCGATATTGTACCGACTTAGTATATGGTAATTAAGAAAAATGCTCTATCCACATTTTTCGAATTTTAACTGAATAAAAGTCAAACATGATCTTTAAAAAACTAATTTAATCAACAACTTGTGGCATTGCAAACAATCAGGAAGATGGTTAAACATGCCATACAGTTGACCCATACTATACAGAATGTAATAATTTTTGGTGTTTAAGTTTAACACTTTAACACACATGGAAACTGCTGATTTTTTTCACCTGCAATTATCCACAAACAGGAAAAAAGATATGTAAACCTTCATTTCATGATGTAATCAAGACTTTTATCGCACATTCACCGGTTCATCCAAACAAAAAAATCAGCTTAATAAAAGCTGGTTTATCTCTAGCTGTAATATGTGAAGATTGAGAAGCCTTTGGGCATATAGAACGAAGTGAGTTTGAAGTTTTCTAGTTTGTAAATCTCACTTTTAATTTTTAATGTAAGAAACAATCACTGCGTCAAGAAAAGGCACAATAGCCACTTTTAATTTGGCTCAGGTAATATTGTTGGGTGCCTTCAAGATTTTCTTCCGGTTTAAGCTTTTCCCTAAAAACACAACGAGTATGATAAAACGTTTCCAGGACGAATGTCAAAACAGCTCGGCTGTAATTTCCCGATGAGATTTTTGGGCTGGATTAATATGTAAACTTGAAAGAAAGTTATGCGTTCACTTCGTTTACACCTGGTATTTTCTTTTATGAACTAATTACAAAAATAATATGTTTGAGCTTCTTCTTTTGATGTGTACTCTACAAACTCTAGACTTGCACTGCAAAGCCCAAACCATCAGCCTGCTTCACTTTACCTTAAAATATGTGCAAGCACCCGCATTCTTGGATACAGAGTGAGCTAGAGACCATGAGCTCCATACCACCCTACCAAACCAAACGAAACGTTTTTCACAAAGTAGGCTTTACGTTATAATGGAAACCAAATGCAGTACTTTCACTACGTCCATCCATTTTTTCCGGTGACAACTCAATAGCCAAGCACCTCTCTTGTATTTGTTCAAACCCGCTAAATGATTTAGAGAGGACTGGCTGGATAGACAAGGCCGCAATAACACTTTGGAAACCATTAAACCAAAACGTCGCAAAAAACATCTACGATGTGAAAAAGTTTCATGCTGTTTTGTATTTCTTTTGTTAGCAGTGCTGGCCATCGGCTGTACAAATTGTTATCAAAATCCTACCCGTTCCAGTATTTATGATCAAGAACTCTTGAAATCTTGTACAGGCAACTCAGCAGAATACAATCTATTTAAAAACAGGGAACAATGGCTCTCCTGTTTCTAAAAACTTTGCACGCTATCGAAAACCGCGGTAGAAACAAGTTTTTCCACCAGATTTGAATGGATTTTCTGTCCTGACATAACTACAAATTCAGTTTGCCTGCTGACAGTGTCAACCTGCAGTTGTTGTACGCGTGAAATTTACAGGCATAAATATAACAGGTAATCAATTTTCGTACAAAACGGCCCGAATCAACAACCAACAATACAATGGTTTTTTAATTCAATGAAAATAAATGGATTCCAAGCATGCACACATTGAAATTTACGACAAGCACAAAACCGATTGTAAAATCTCAGCCAGAAAAAATCATTGGTGGAGGTGTTGCTGTACATCAGAAAGAAAGTAAAAGTGGCTGTTGAGTGTTGCCAACGTACGCACAAAATACATAATGCGTAATAAATATGTCGGAAAGTATGATAAATTAGTTGGTTTGATTAGGTTCACTGACTTGCGTGTTTTGAGTATAGCTTACTACGCCCATTTTTAGCAGCTTTTTGATGGATTGATACATTTGGTTTAAAGCTCGGATATATTCATCACTTTCACAGAGAAGCATATTTAAAGGAAGGAAAGCTTTCAAAAGATGGGTGAACCTTAACAAAAATGTTATTTGATGTTATGTTTAAGCTAATTGAGAGAAATCCATATAGGAAAATGAAAAATGTAAGGTGGTGAATGTGAAGGGGGTTTGTTAATGGAAGGGAGAGAAAAGTAATGTGAGGGATTGGTAGAATCTGCGAATTGTATGAAAAAATCTTAACAAATTTTAATTTACAAAAATAAAAAATTTTAAACCGCAAAATAGTTTGAATATTTAAAAAATATTTTAATTAATAGAATTTTACATGTATGGTTATAAAACTTTAATGTTATAAGGGTTTTATTTGGTTCCTTATGTGAGAAATGAAGAATGATTTAGTTTTACGCATGTCATCATGATTATTCTCATGTTGTATGACATTTAAGAAGAATAAAATTACTCAGGGCGCAGATCGTTACGTAGGCATAACTATTCTCCGTTTAATTATAGATTATATTATTGAATTTAAGTTAACAATTACCGAAATAGAGTTCCAATCCAGGAACTCCGTAGTACAAGACATTTGGGGCAACCCAATACAGGATTACACCAAAGGAGAATCCCAATACAGGGTTTCTCATGACCAGAGCTGAAACCACTATCTGGCTAGCAGCTACATAGTCATTCTCATACTGAAAGGTCTTTCACAGAGTTTTGGGGTTTAAATAACTTCACGTAAATACAATTTTAACGTAGACACAAAATAATACCTACACATGAACAGTTTCAACTTTAGCAAAATGAAATATTATATTATTTTGGGTTTTTACACTGATCGCATACTCTCCCCTTATAATGTGAACTTGTTTTGAAGGTCGAAAATGCCGTTTGTGAATTTCTGAAGGAATCTCACTCTTAAAGTTTCATAAGATATCCCCGAGTTCATGGCGTATACATGATAACTAACAGATTGCGTAAAATATACGATCTTTGATGCGATTTACCTTTATTTTGTCTCAATCTCTTAGGTTTGAGTAGTTTACCTTCTCATTTCAGTTTGACTTTCTTCTTGAGTGGTAAATAGTGATGGTAGCTCTTGAAATGTCAATAATAGCGGGGAATTGTGCTCAAATACAAACCTACACACACTTTACTCAAGTGCATGTTCTTAATCTCTTAAAACTCGTTTCTACTATACCGCTGTTGAAAAAAGATTAGATATAAAGAGGCACTCAGGTGGAAACATTGTGTAGTGCTGCGAATACAGCTTACTCTTCAATTAGTTCCACTTAAGCGAATAAAAGAGAAAGTTTCTTGGAGGAGCAAAGAAGATGCTAGAAATAATATTGGGTTTTAAAGAGGAATTACTGTATTTTGACATTTGCTACCTAGCTTTTATTCAGTTTCAGCTGTTGCAGACACAGAAGCTGAAAGTACAGGAAACCGGAAAGAAAAATTGAAGCTCTTAAGCTGGACTTAAGCAAAGTTTGAAAAGAATAAGTTCACTAAATACAAGTTTGAAGGTTTTGTAACTTTTCTAGGATTTATTTAAAAATATTTCAAATTAAAATTCAAGCGTCTGCAATTATTTACAAAATCATACACAAAGCATACCAGAAATTTAAGTGGAATGCGTATTTTTTCTTTTGTGCAGTTGATGCATGCGTATTTATTTTGATTTGAAAAGCTCTGCTCTGCAAAACTGGCTTCATTCATTGAAATACGTTATGCCGTTTCATGGCACTCCATATTTTCCTGCAGTTTTTATTAATAAATCATCTGAGAAAGCAAGTCAGTTATTTAATACCTTTTTGTGCGTGAGTAGGTTGCTTAAAAGGGGTGTAAAAATTGCACCATATTAGGTTTGATGATGCACGATTTGGTAAGAAAGAAAGTAAAATGTTTTTAGTGCGTGGGGTTACGCTTCAGTGTACTGGATGTGTAGGGGAAATAATGCATAAAAAAGCTGATAGTAACATCATTAGGATATATACTAAAAAAAAAAAGAAATGGGAAGTCAAGTAAAAGTGTATGTATGCTTGCACTATTTCAAGCTTATGTTTATTATGCATCGCAGAGAAAGGTTTTTAGGGCCGGGAAGACTGAGAATTGATAATAGGGATGGTAATCATGTGTGAAGATACCGGAAAAGTAAGTGAATCATGCATGCGTTTTGGTCGGTTTTATTGAGAAGTTTTAGAAAAAAATTGTATAATAGTTGGAAAAGTGTAATTTGCATAGTATTATTATACGACCTTCACAAACGTGCTGCCATCATTAGGTATCTTTGCTGGAAAAATGAAAGAGTAGCAATGACTATGACAACTGAAAAATGAAGGGGTAGTGCTTTATGAAAATATATTTGCCTATGAATTTTATATTCTAAAAGCATATCATTATTGTGATTGAATTGAAACGGCTTATTTAAACTCCGTCGTGGAAAGTGAATACCAAAATTGGAAAAAGCTAACATGAACATTGTAGACCTTCGCACCAAATAATTTCCGAAGCCACTAGTAAAAACATAACTGACGTTTTAATGACACAAACTTTAAGTTACATCCATTTAAATAATCCAGCATTTTATAAATTATCGTAGCACTAAAATCATTTTCAAACGTTTATTAGAATCAGGTCAGAATAAACAGAAAGGTTATAGCTGTAACCAAGACAAAACGACAATACCCCCAATACCACTAAAACAAGAAAGGCAATACCCCCAAACAGGGTACAGGTTGTTGAATGGCTTTGAACTGCATTAGCCTCTATTTGATTTCTTCGCCCAGACTCAGTTGGTATTATAACAGCATTCCAGTAGACAATAAGGCAATAAATTTTTATTTTACAATTTTGTTTCCTGAAACCTCTTTTAGAATTTTAAATATTCAATAGAATTTAACACAAATATGTATAGGTACAAAACTTGAAATAGAATTCCTTGACATGCAGTAAAACTCAAGACAAATTTGTGTTAGCACAGAGTAACTATTTGCGGTGGGGACCACCCAAAAATCAACTTTCTCAAATTTTTAAACAACTTTAAGTGCCTACGGATAGTGGATCTCAAGGAATGGGTCCATGCCAAGTTTCAGCCCTCCAAACTAAGTAAGCCGTCATTAATGACGAAAACATGTTTTGACGGGTTTCGCCGTAAACAATGTCAACTTTCTCAAAACTGAAAAGCTTTTGGAATGTGATTTTTTCTGTGGAGTTGAGTGAATACATGAGTCAATCAATGATGCTAAAATGGCGAATTTTCATATTTACAATTTTTTACAAAAAAATTTTTACTCAAATTTTCATGAATTTTTTAGAAATATTTTTTACTTCTGAACGCGTCCATTTATGGTTGTATTTTAAAAGGTCACAAATTTATGATGTCCACCTACAATAGCGTCTTGCTGAAACATTGCAACAAACTGCTTGTAAAAATTCGTTTTCAATGACGAGATATCGACAAAAGTTTAAATTACCGGTTTAAGTTTTGAGGATATGCTAGGCATGTACTACCTATTGCATGACCAACAATCAACCAACCAATCCAACAAAATGTACATAATATGCGGCATAACCGGCAGTTTCTTTGACATCAATTGCAGCTTGATTGTTTGAAAGCTGTAGCTTTGACTGACACGTATGCTCAACACCGTCGAATTTCGAAAAAGCGACAAATTTTACAAAATTTGGGATATCTTTTTTCCAGATCATAATTTGAAAAATCTGAAGATATAGAATTGAGCTTAATACATTGTGATTATTTCGACACCTGAACTGTTAATATCCGACCACGCGGACGCGAGGACGGTTCGTCTACTTTTGGCAATGTATGCAAATTTCTGGTGAAATGCTAACATTCATAAAAATTCTGACCTTTTCCAAATGCAGCCAAAACATAATATATAGACATTTCTGTTGGTAGTTATCAAAATATGTTACTTTTATGTCGTTTCAGTAAAAAATTTACCAAAAATATTAAGTTTGCTTAAGTGGTCATTATCAAATTTTCTATTAGGTGCCAAAAGTAGACGAACCGTCGTCGCGTCTGCGTGGTCGGATATTAACACTTCAGGTGTCGAAATAGTTACAATGTATTAAGCTCAATTCCATATCTTCAGATTTTTCAAATTATGATCTAGAAAAAAGATATCCCAAATTTTGTAAAATTTGTCGCTTTTTCGAAATTCGACGGTGTTGAGCATAATGTCAGTCAAAGCTACAGCTTTCAAACAATCAAGCTGCTATTGATATCAAAGAAACTGCCGCTTATGCCGCATATTATGCACATTTTGTTGGATTGATTGGTTGATTTTTGGTCATGCAATAGGTAGTACATGCCTAGCATATCCTCAAAACTTAAACCGGTAATTTAAACTTTTGTCGATATCTCGTCATTGAAAACGAATTTTTACAAGCAGTTTGTTGCAATGTTTCAGCAAGACGCTATTGTAGGTGGACATCATAAATTTGTGACCTTTTAAAATACAACCATAAATGGACACGTTCAGAAGTAAAAAATATTTCTAAAAAATTCATGAAAATTTGAGTAAATTTTTTTTGTGAAAAATCGTAAATATGAAAAGTCGTCATTTTTGCATAATTGATTGACTCATATATTCACTCAACTCCACAGAACAAATCACATTCCAAAAGCTTTTCAGTTTTGAGAAATTTGACATTGTTTACGGTGAAACCGGTCAAAACATATTTTCGTCATTACTGATGCCATACTTGGCTTGGAGGGCTGAAACTTGGCATGGACCCTTTCCTTGAGATCCACTATCCGTAGGCACTTAAAGTTTAAAAATTTGAGAAAGTTGATTTTTGGGTGGTCCCCACCGCAAATAGTTACTCACATCTCCACTTCACTATCAGATCAGCATAAGAAGAAATACTAGACAAAATATTAGTCTCTGGAGAGTCATACGACGTTTGTAAATAGTCTGGCAACATTTTTTGTAAGTTTGGGTGTAAAATGACCACAGTTTCTGTTTTCACAAAACATGTTGTCGGAAAAGAAGGTTTTTTACAACTAACCGTAAATCCAGTTGTTTCAAGACCTATGCAAACGCATTTTATGTGTTGAGATAAAAGTGGATTTCATCCTTTTTATGAGGCAAGTATGTTAAAAAGCAAGTTGTGTGACAAGATCATGCACTTCAGAACCCTAAACATTTGGGTTATTTCAGCTTTCATTTCGCCAAACTAAGCTGCAGTTGGTTCTAACACGACGAAGATGAGCACAGGATGGGCAACGCGGAAATAACAGCAACCGACTTTCACTTTAGCAGCAGCAATGCAAATATCCTTAACAAAAGTTTCAGTTCAAGACGAAAGACGGAAGTTTATCTTCAGAAGGTAAGATATATTCAGAAAGGTCAATAGACCGAATGTTCAGGAAAGCAATACAAAAACCTGGTTGTGTCAATCCAGCGAGTTTTTTCTGAATAGCCATGAATACCAAGTAGGGAAACCCGGCTGGATCTCAATGGTTCTTTTAAACTTGTCACTAGATCTTTTCACCGAAAATTTCCACATGGGAGAATAGATTGACTGTTGAATTGACTGCCAGAATTTCTCAATCTCAACAAACTGTGCATACAATTTCCATAAAGTTCAATAGCACCACTTGAACTCGCCGAAAGTCCTGAAAGTGAATCCTGAAACCAGTATTGATTTTTTCTGGTTGGATTATTCTGATTCAAGAAACTTGTTATCCATCTATAAAGTAAACTTGGGTTTTAGGCTTGTATCCTTGTTTGCATTTTAGAGTGAAAGGAAGGAAAAAGCTGCAGGAACAGACATAATAGTGCATGAACCACGACCGTGGCATAATAGTGGCAGCGGTTGTGGTTTGGCCGGTAAGAAGAAATTTTGCAGGGATGGAAAATACCTAACCTGGAAGCAGGATGGTCGATCTGGGATGGTTGACATATAAATTTTTAAAAGGAAAGAGATACCAAATGTGTTTCAAGATGATATCCTCAAAGATGCACTAGCAAATCTATAGAATGTAAAACGGAGGCGAATAAATTTTTTATTAATTTTTTTGTTTAAAATCATGACTATGTGTAAAATTGCATTATTTTGTACATTTTTAGCACAAAATTTTGTTTGTGTGGTACTGACAGTTTACTTTCTCATCTTAAAGTGACAACAACTTTGTTTGCTAAATAATTTTTTAAAGTGGTGGTAAGGTTTTGCAGATTCAAACAAAATCGGTTGATGGCAAGCCAATCAAAACGCTGGCTGCTAAAACCGCATAAAACAATCTAGCACTAGCAAATGTATTTAGCCTGGCTTAGGGCCCGTTTAGACGACGTTTAAAACACATTTGGCTTAGTTAGGAGCCCTTTACTGTGGTTTAGTTAGAGCGCGTTTACCCAGGTTTAGAGACCTATAGCTTGGTTTAAAAATAAAGTAGGCACACAGAAAAAGATAGACTCTCCTGCAGAAGCAGCGAGTTAATAATAATAACCTTGAAATGATTTGCGTTTTATTAAACTGTGAAATCAAAAACTTCAGATTTTAAAGGAAAAAATAAGTAAATGAAGCAATTAATCAAAATTTGTTTTAGACAATAAATACAAATTCAAAATCAAATAAGATATTATTTTCTTGAAATTTTTGGCGCAATCACTGCAGTATATCTTTAGATGTTGACTTGAAGAACACTTTCGTTTTTTGTTTTGCAACCGTGAAATCACAAATTTTTTTCTTATTTAATGTGTAATTGTCTAAAAGTCAGCGGTTGAGTATGCTGGTGTAAAATTTGGCTCTTGCTTGAACGGAAGTTACTTAAACGCTCCAGCAGGTAATGTTGCATGACCAAAGATAGTCAATCAAGTTTGCTTTACTAAAAACGAGTTTAAGGCTCTTGTAAGTAATCCTTCCTTACAACCAAGTATTTTGGCGCAACCAGTTTTCTTCTCACGGAAGAAAAACAATTTTTCTTTTACCCACAAACCAGCTTACAAGCAATGCTCCAGCTCATTTGCTTCGTAGTTCGTGGTATAACGAAATGACTTTATGTTGGAGCCTGTGAAGACTCCATAGTTTTTTAGTAAAAGCATTTATTGTGTTTGTATCAAATAAATGTAAAAGTGTAGCTGTAGTAAAAACGTTTGTAACGTTAGTATAAGTTTAGTCGCTAAGGAAATAAGTTTGTTTATGTCAAAGTGCAGTTGGCTGCACGTTTCGTCAAAAAGGTCAAGAGAAGAGGAGAATTTGGGGTATATAAGGAAGTGTCAACCCAGTGTCAGCGTCTCTCTTGCTGCTCGTCGCCGCATAGTTAGTTAAAAGTCTCAAGTATCAATTAAAAGTTGTGATATTAATTCTTGTATCAAATCAGTTGTATCAAATCGTTTGTATCAAATAGTTTGGCTCATATACTTTGTTACGCTAAGGTTTATGAGCATTTTGGTTATTAAAGTTGATTTGTAAAACGGAAAAAAGTAGCTATTCTTTTAAGTGTTAAGTGCATCGCAAACCCGACAAACTGAGCTCCGAACAGACTTTATTTTTGATTACATGCAATAAAATCGCATGTGATTTTGGCGAAAACTGTAATTTAACCTAACCCGTGTGAGAGAAGACTGATCTGAGAAAACTTCAGAGGCAAGTGCTCATATGAATCAAGTAAGCAAAGCCATCACTGATAATCATTTTCACCTTTTTTACTTACTGAAAAGAAAATTGGTGACTTTGGTATGCATACGTCTTGAATCTTGGAAAAATTCGTGAATCTTTTTCTTAAATCTTAAAATTATTTAGGCAATTCATTTAACAGTTTGTGTTGGAGTTTAGTTCAGAATCAGAATTTAAAGTTATATTTGAGTGACTGAAACGACACTTCTTTGTTCTCTTCGGTATTATGTAGTATAAAGTTTGATCTAGATTACCACTTCATTTTCATTGGTGCTATTATGAACAGATAAAGTTTTTCAAACACTGCTTGGTTGTAATTTTTGTTTTTAAAATATTCAAGTATTCAAAAATGTCCTTTTTATATATGGTTCGGAATAAACTAATAAATCAACTCGACATAATTTTATCCAAATTGAATGTAAAATTATCAATGTGGACACCATGCTGCTTTTTTACATTTTTTTTTGTCAAACATAACTTGAATGTTTCCGTGCTAACTTTATTATCCCAACTGTCTTGCTTTTCTGCTTTAATCCACACATCGTACTCCATTAAAATAGAAAATGGGAAAGTTCAGACAACACTGCTTATACAGAAGGTCCATTGCAATTCAAAAAACTTTTGGTTAAATAAACATACGCAAAATAAGGTCAAGAGAAGTTTTCGAAGTAGAGTTTTGGTTAAATAAAACTATGGGAAGTTTAGGTTTGGTTGGGGAGACGCGCACGTGAAATAAGTTTTCCATCGAAGATTTTGTTTCGTGATAATAAATCAACAAGCTTTGTGATGTCCTAAAGTACTAAAATTAAAAGATTTGGTGACTTTGAAAATATAATTTAGAGTTTATACATGTTCTGAGTTTGGTTTAGTTATAAGGTTAAAGTTTTGTTTGTTGGTTTGCCAATGACATTTTGAAAACGTCTCCTCTAGGCTTACAGAATACCTGAAACATTGTAAAAATTTAACATACAGCGTGGAAATGTCACCAATTTGTAATGGTTTTCAGTACTTACCGAATCTCATTTCAAAACAACAGGAATTGTAGCAGTTACAAAATGCCGCATTTTGTCAATAATCGTCCCCCATCACACTACTAATTGTCATTGCATTTCCCCATGATTCCTCTTAACGCGTTGTTATAAAAAAAGATGCGTACATATATATTACATAGTGTACACTATTCCTTTGTAGTAAGGTACGGTTTCGTACTCATTCTTCTCAAGAAAATACAAATACGCCAGAATGTCACCTTGTTATTTTTTCCTTATCTCTCCGTACAGCTTTCTGACAATCACATGTTCGCGCTATATATAAATTCACAAACTAGGAAGTTAAAACAGCTACCAGAAGAAAAAAGAGGAAAAAGTGAGTGGAGTGTCATGTTCCCTTGCGCTTTATTTGATTATTCCCCCTACCAGGAAAAACTGCTCAAGTATCATTGACATTGTACTGAGTACACTAGGAAACAAAAACGGAACTCATGAACCTGCCTTTTTCTTTCTGGCTAAACTTGGAACAAAAGAAAAGAGATGAAAGGAAAATGAAGTGAATGTGAAAGCTACGAGAATCGAAGAGGAAAAAAATGAGAGACTATTTTTTTATTTGTTAGTGGTAGGATAGCAAGCGGGCCAAAAGAGTAACTTATTGGATTACATTGTTAAAAATTATGTAATGGTATAGTTAAGGAATTTCTGTCAGGAAGGTTGGTAAGATATGAGCAGCGTAAAAATAGCACTCAATTGTCAAAATGGAATATAGGAATAAAGGTTTTCTGGAAAAATCCATATAAATCCAGCTACCTCTTATAACATGCTTGGCAATTTTTTGTTTTTCTCTTTTACCATTTGTTGCACGAACTATTTTTAAACTTAATAGGTTTTATTTGTTACAAAACTGCCTCTGTTAGACTAGCATAGTCCAACTTTTTCCAAAACAGTTTTTGTTTCGCCGCTTTGACTAATGAAAGCGTCAACAGGACAAACTTCTACCTATCATTCAACTAAATTAGAATCTGTTTCATTTGACTTTATGTAACAGGTTTATTTTGACTCCACGGATTTCACTTTTCGTATTTCCTACTTCACATATAAAATAATCCACAGGAGCAAAAACAGTTGACCAGAATTAATGCAAATTTCCTGTTCTGCAAAGTTTGATAAACAGACTAATTGTGAGTACTGGGGAACCACAAGTGAAAGTTAGTAGCAGTACTAATTTTAATATGTGTCGATTGTTAACTTAATAAATATATTATTTTCTTACTAGAAACTTCCATATTGGTTGGGTAAAGTGACACGGTTTACATGTTGCATAATTTATAGTGCGGTAAACTAAACAAATCTGAAGACATTTGCCACTGGACACTTGCAAATCAAGTTATAATCTAAAGAATATCAGCTAAGTGCTTCTTATTCTTCTTTAAAGCTACAGATCCAACCAGAGAATAAAAAACCTTGAGTTAAGTTGCTAGCAGGCTGGCATCCTGACACTTTAAGTTATTCAAAATTTTCCACATTTTGGAATTTGAGTGTGATTTTGAATCTGCAAATTTTTAAAACAGTTGGTGAAAGTAGAACGAAGGTTTGGTATAGTTTGATGCCATTTGCTTACGAATGTTGAACAAGTTAACAAATTTATATCTTAGATTGCTCACTGCGGTCCCTTGTAGTTATTTCAATGCTAAATTCAACCTAAGGGAAGTCTGGAAATCGATTACAATTACATTACAGTAAGTTTAGAAAAAAATAAAACAAACAAAACAAGTGACAAAAATGTCACGCTTTTTTGGAGTTCACTTTTATTTCTACGTGTTCTCTCTATTGCCTTCATTATGACATTTTCCACCTAGTAAAATCAATCAAGAACGGAGATCCATCTCACCATTTGAAATTTGCTCCATCACATCCGCAAAATTTTCCTCATTCCTTTTGCCAGCACTCGGATAGAAAAAATAATGGATACGGGATTGCCAGCATAACACTTCGATGCTTGCTTGTTCTCACAAAAACAAAGGAACTTTTTACTAAAGCTGAAAGAAATGATAGCAACGGTGTGGGCGTAAAATAATTTGCAAATTTTCTATATCTTCTCCCAGTAATCACCATTCATGTTTTGGCACGTTTGCTATGTTCCTCGTTTTTCTTCTTAATAATTTGCAAACAACCTATTAATTGGCATTTGAAGTTATTTGATAAACCACCCACACACTTTTCCTACGTCACTATACAGTATACAAGACTAGTACCCATAGACTACTAAAAGCTCCATATTTCACCGTCAGATTGACAAAAGTCATAAACGTAGTCCCGTATTGATTTTTGCTTTGCAGTAAGCCTGTGCTTGTTTGACATTTGACTGATGACAATTTTATGCAAAAAGAGAAGCAGTATGTTGTTTCTCCTCACTGGTGTCTACTTTCTTCAGCTTGCATACAGACAACGAACAAAAGTGTATCGATCTTGAGGCACAATAGCAAAATTGTAATCAGATAGCTCTTTTTGTACCTGTATTGGTATTCATAAAGTGGAAGATGTGGTCAACAACCGAAAGCACACTAAAGGTTACTAAAAGGACGTTGTAAAGTGACGTGCAAAGCAGTAATTTATTTTAAGATTAATTTCTTCCTACGATGACGTACACTTGTTTTCAGCACAAGTATTCAATTAGTTTACCAAAATTGTGACATTTTACAAGTGTAAAATATGTTGGCATTTGTACAAATTGAATTCTCTTTAAGTAAAATTTAAAGCAAAAATAATCTCTGTGGTAATAGGTCGCTTGTTTCTCCCAGTCTATACGTGGTTTAAAATTCCTGACATTACCACTCTATGCAGAGACATGTGCAGCTCATTACAGTATTTAACACAAAACACAACCAAACATTTTATCTTCCTTTGTTTCAATGAAAATGTAAGTATGAAGTTTTTGCATCTTGCAAGCAATAATATTCGCACTGTTTGTAAAACACTCGAATTTTGAAAAATGTCAACAAACAATTACAAGAAAAAATATAAGAAAAACGCAAATGTTAAAGTATATAGTGTTGTTACATTATACCATTATAATTATACCTGAGTTGTTTTTAATCACAAATGTTGAAATACAAGTCTAAATTTATAGTTCCTAAACTTATCTTTATCCTCAGGAAAAAATAAAAGGAAATTGAAGGAACAGTAACCCAGAAAAGCTAAAAGACAAAAAAAACCTCAAGCGAGGAAGGCAATCCGGCTTATTTATTTATTCTCGTCGTTGCACTTCAGCAAGCAGCAAGGAATTATTGGATTTTGCTGTCAAGAATAGTGTAATTGTATCTTGAGCTTCAAGGAAAAACCGTAACCATCTGTCTTAACTGAAAGCTTGTAGCGTACTTAGCAAATGTTTTATGTCACGTACTTGCCGTGTTGCATCGCTTGACTATTAGAAGGCACAGAAATACTTGCTCATAGAGTTTTATTTTGTTTCTGTTTTTCACACGGGAAAGTTCGTCAAGCGTGTTAAAAGGCAAGCCAGTAAGTCGAAGACTTACTAATTAAAAAAATAAAGCATTGCATTTGTTCAAAAGATCTGAATTTTGCAATACACCTCTGTGCATTTTTACTATATAAATAAACAACGGACATCTTTTTGTCGTCAGTAAACCCAAGACGTCTTAAGACGTTAGCAGGTCTTTCATAGTTCTCTATTGAAATAATGGAAACTTGACCAATCTTTCGGTCAGTCATGCTTTGAGATATTAGGTTTTACTTTGGCTTTGCGCTAGCTGCTATTAACCTAATCGGTTTGTTCATCCGATCTCATGTCTCCGAGTTTTAACCTATTTCACTTACTTAGTGGACCACTTAAAGTGGACAATGTTTAGTTAGAAGACAGACTACCTGATTGAGTTGAATTAGACGAAAAAGTCAAATACCAATATTTTGTGAACGGTGCAAAATGTTGGAGGTAAAGGTAAACTAAATTCAGGAAAGGTTGAGTCGCTTTAATGTTATTTCCGTTTTTGTGACAAAATTTGTTGCCTTAAAAGATTTTAATATTAGATGAGGTCGCTTAACGCCAACATTAATGTTTTATAATACTTTGGGTGTGCTTTTAAATTATTAGATATCTTAACCTGGTGTTGATCGCATATATAAACTTCAATTTCATGCATTCAGCAAAACATTTTGTGAACTCTGATGTTGAAAGTCCACCATTTTTAAAAACCTAAAAAATAAGCGTATTTTAAATTTTATAAAGTTTTATAAAATAAAAAAAACAGTTACATTACATTGCATCACTACCCTAGCTCTACGCATCAACGCAATGTCCCATTGCGTGTTATTCCTGAATTTCCCAGCTGAACGATACATTTCCTTTCTTCGTATAAAAATGTTGCAACGTATTCCCCATTTCCACGTCATTGAACACATTAAAGCCTACTGAATACCAGCTTTATACAATTGCTTTCTTTCAAACGTTGTTGTGTGGTGACTGGTGACGTTAAGAGGTATTTAATGCTGAGCTTCAGTGCACAGTGTTACCATTCAACGGTGCGTACGCCGGTGGTTCTTTCCTTTTTCTGATGGGATAAAATTACTACACATTATATTACTTTTTATATGTAGGCGAGAAGAACTTGTATGTATGGAATGAGAACATAAAAAGCAACTTTTAGACAACGTGTACATGTGACAGAATAAAGATTCTATAAAATAAATAGTTACTATTCCCTAGGTTGTGTCGATGTTGTGGGGAAAACTGCATTAAACTTAAAATGGGTTTCCATAGATTGAATTCTGTGTGAAACTAATGCAGAAACAAATTCTTAAGTTATTTTAAAATTTGTGTAAATAGTGTAAAATACACACGCGTGTAGAAAGGTATGCGAAAAGAGTTTGAAATGTTTTCGCCCGTAGGTTTTCAATCCGGAGACGCTACAGAAACTCAAGAATGGCCAGGATAGTTCTTTTGTGTATACCTGTAGCAACTAATGTTGCAAAATGTGCACTCTTTTATCGTAGTGACGCTACCCTATTGCAAGAAACATTTTTGGCGCAATATTTGCTTTCTCATTAGTTTCCACTAGGAACTTTTCATTTCTCCATTCCTTTGTAAATTTTTCCTTTCTCCACTTATAACGCTTACCCGTGCACCTCTTATGATCTATGACACTTTACGTTTATTTTTTTGGGTGGTACGCCAGTACAAGTAATCAAACACTCAACTAGACAATATTTCATGTTTTCACCTGTCCAACGTTCCATTTGAACAACAAATCAAGTGACAAGCTTGTTCTTTCTCTTCCAATGACGACAGACACGCTACAAGGTGTACTATTATAAAGGTTTACTGAAAGGGAAAATGTAAACAAAAACAGAACTACACAAAAGCATGGTTGAATTTATTGAGGAACAAAAGTGACAAAAACTGAGTAGGTTTTTTGTACTCAGCATTACCATTGTCTTGTTGTTACTATAACAATACAGCTACTTAAATAAAGCTTGTATGAAAACAGAAGAAATCCGGCTCAATATATTTTCTTATAATGTAATGCCATTGTTGTTATCTGCTTTTTCTTTGCTTTCTTTTTGTGAAAATTGTTTTTGTTGAAACAAGTTTCAAGAAATTGAACTAGGGAAGGAATTATGGGTGTGTTTCTGCTGAGAATGCGCTTAGTTAAGTGGAGTGGCAAGACGTGTAACATTAAACATCACAGCCAGGAAAGAAAAGATTGCTGATAATGCGTATAATGCAGTGAGTCGATAATGCACCGGTGGCAGAGGAGAAAACAATCATCAGTCAAGTGTGAAATTTGCAAGCATTTTTTGGAAATGGTAGCAAACATGAATTAATACTTGAGTTGATTTCAGAATTAGAAAAGGAGAGTGTTTGACTGGTGTCATTTTTGAGTTGTTGGTTTGCACCGAAATTGGTCCTGACTGACACAAGTCAAAATTCTAAAGCAAATGAGAATTTCAGAGGTTGGACAACGACAACATTTTCTTATAAAATTTTCTATCTACACAACACACAGTGGTATACCCGTTTCAGAAATTGAGCATCAGCCGTTGTCAGCATTGCCTTCTCCAGACAAAATTACATCAACTCTGCTTTCTTTAGTCAGCAGTTGCAGAATGAAGTTGGATTAGAGTAAAATATATTAGAAAAGAAGTAGTTAGAGCACTTGATAAAATAGCCTTCTCTCATTACTTTAACGAGATGGGCTGACCCCAATTTTCTAAATTGGAGGTCTCAATTCCCTTTGCGAATGTGTAAGAGGAAAAAAGCAAAGGCTAGCCGACTCGGAGTGATAGCAATCTTCATCAAATAGGTTAGTAGAGAGTGATCTTTATGGCAGGACATTATTGGGTTAAATTGGAAGGATCTCTGAAAATAACAGTGTGAAGAATGCTATGTCTTACTGGACAAACATTTCACGTTATAGTTAATGGCCTTTCTTAAAGCTGCTTGTGCGTATAAGCAAATAGATAGTTTAAACCTGCTATGCCTGGTTTAAGCGCCAACAAATTATTTACGGAACCAATGACGAAAAATATGATTATACCATCTGGACTTCCTGAGACAGTTAAAAATGAAAGGTATTTTACGTCTGTATGCATATTTTAAACAGTAATTTGGTTATAATTTGTACTCAGACATAGGTACTTATTTATTTTGCAAATATCAACATTTGAAGTAAAATCAAATGACAATTTCTGCATGAAATGAAAATGATTACATCCTTATAGTTTTTACAAAAATGTCGATTTCTTGCTTGCTTGCAGCAGTGCAGTACCGATGCAATGGAAATTGCATGAGTAGATTTTGTCTCATCAATGTCATCAACGATATTATACCCTAGAGGCTAATAACTAATGTGAAAACTTGGTAACAATGTGTGATCCTTATTAAGGTATTTGCAACTTTTGAGATTTGTAAAAATGCAAACAAACAAGTTTTAACTTGGTTGGTTGTACTAAACGAGAAACGCACTAAATACTGTTTTACCTAGAATTGAATTTCTTAATAACGTCTGTTTTTCTCAACAATCATAAACTACATTGCTTTTTTAACAACCAAACAAGTTTTCTTGGTGACAGATGCTTTGTCGTTTAGAAAATAATAGGATCAGATTGCGAGTCAGCAGAATCCGGGAATCAATGCCACTACAATATCAAAAGTTCAAGCCTGCAAATGAGGAAACTCGTTGCTTGAAAAGATGGAGGAGGTGAAACAAACTAAGAATTACTCACAGTAAGTAATGGAAAACGCAATTTTGATTCAAAATCGATAAGGTTAATGCAGTGCAGTACAATGTAAAGGAAAACTTATAAGCTATTCGATCGAACAATAAAAGTGATTAAAACAAAAACTATTTGGATAACCCTTTTCTTGATAATAAACTTTGAAGCATAACCTTTCTTCAGAGTTTAAGTTTTGAGGAATTCCAATTTTGTAGCCTTTCAGCGCTATTGTTTATTTCTAAGAAAATATTCTGGAATAATTATTTAGATTACACTGCTAGGAAGGTGATAGGCAATTAAACGCTATCCAAGCATCGCTAGAATCTTAATTTACGTTTAAAATCTAAATTTTTGTCCATTTCAAAAATATTTGGAAACTGACTGAAGCAATACAAGTTGAGAAAAAGCTTTGAATTTCACAACCACTCACTCCTACCATCTATCTGGATTGCTTTTAAAAATATTTACAATGAAGTCCGTTGAATAGCCAAAATCTGCACAAATGTCTCCCTATTTATACCCGAACCCTAGCAACTCTCACTGACATTTTCAATTCCTTTTCCTGCATAAAAAAAGCAAGACCCCCATGCCAATAAATTATTTTACGTCCCACTGCGTACCCAGCCAGATACGCAATCGTGAGAAAACAAAAGGTGTTGCATCCACAGCGTTTTCTCTGCTTCACAAATTGACAACCTTTATTGTGTCTGAAAAACAAAGCCAGCTAAAGCACAATCCTGAAGACAAGCAAACAAATGATGGAATGGTTTTAGCGAATGCGTTGAAAAAGTCACATGACAAACCGTGAAGTGGCTTAAAACTGCAAAACGCACGTCTTTGTATTTTTATATTTGCGTGTTGCTCTAAAACATGGATTGAAATTCCAAAGACAAATGGAGCTCCCCTGAACTGAAAAAGTTGTGATATTTTCTCAGGAAGGTGAAAACAAAAAATTGCTCATACGATGTAAATAAAATATGAAACAATACACAACGTTACTTTTAGTAGACTGTGCTTGTGCTGCAATGGAAATTTTACAGAATCATGCAAACATTTTGCAGTATTACAACAAAAAAATGAAACTCCAAAATTACCTTTGTCCATACGGTTTGCAAGAAAATGGGAAAGAAAATTAGTAGAGTTTGGTTAAATATGTTGAAATTACGCGGTATCCGATAGCACTTTAATGCTTTTTCAATGATTCATTATACAAAGCCTAGTAGTTGTAAATGTAATGGCTGTAGCTTTACTTCCTCTTCAGTTATTTAAATGTTTACATTTCTTTGGCATTTAATCTAAAAATACTCATATGGCAGGAAAACTTATCTGCTTACAATTAGTATCTAGCACTAAAAACCTGAATGTGGCAAACGGCATCAACTTATTGCCTTAAATTTATGAATACAATTTGTAGGGGAAAGTTATAAGTTTTTCATCAAAACTCGTAAAAGTATTTTATGCAGAAAGCTTTTATAAAACAGCTGATTATTAAAGATGCAAAAATCGTTAGTTCAAGGGTTTTTAAAATAACAATATTAATAATTGAGACATTTTGTGTAATTTATACGTTGCTATAATTCTACACATATCAAAGTACCAAATAACAGTGTTAGATAAAAAACAATTGCGATTGTCATACGTCTATGAAGAAAAGAAATCTTGATGTTGCAGATAAACATATTCAGTTAAACAGAACATTTACTTGAATCACGGGTAATTTTTCATAAAAATGCCAAATTGTATCAAACTAGTCCACGTTAAAAATTACTATATATTTACATAAAACACAAACACGCTCGACAATTCTTACATTTCGTTACAAATCGGTTACTCAGTAGAGCTCTGTACCTCTACTGGGGTCTTACCGCCGCATTATAAATAGTTGCAAAATAATAAAAATCAATTTATCCTCAATACTATGCTAAAACGTCTATTCATCAATACCTGAATATGATCAATGAGAACGAAAGGAAGTCAATCAAATACTGTTTAAGGGGCACTCATACAAATCACACAAAATGCATTGCTGAGTTTTTGAGTTATTATCAAAACGAGAAAGCCACTTCTCAGCTACTCACTTCACCGCTCTTAATACAACTCTTGAATGTTTCAAGGATGCTTGAGATCCTTTTCTTTGCTCCGGATTTGCTGACCGGTATAATTCACTAAGAATTCCATTTCCATGAGAAAAGTAGGAAGAAAAGCGAATTATCTTTTTCCCTTGTGGTTTGCAGCCACACATCTGACAAAAATGTGAAGTGTTTTTTGGTAAATGATGGAGTGAGCGTAGATACGGAGAAAGTTCTAGTTCCCCTAGGATTTTCACATTATGTACTTTGGCACGAAAACCTCAGTGTAAGATGCTTCCTTACCACAAAATAATGGAGTGAGATGAAAAGCCAAAAAAATGTCTAACAGGCTGAATTATTATGCTGACTAACTTGCTACTATAGCACTTTCATTTCATTGGTGAAGTGAATAAACGGGTATACTGGAAACCTCTTGAATTTTGAAAAATAGAGTTGAATTCCTCCTATTGTATGCACATTTACAAATTTACAATACATTCTATTAAAGCTGGCTTAAAATGAATATTTTTACCTTTGCCTGCGCGATATTGTTTGCAAAAGCAAACAGTTGTTCAAGTTTGAGGTCACTTAATATTTACAATTGATTTTTGTGGACTATTAACAATGTAGATGAGATGTCTTCTGGATTTTTGACATCAAATTAAACATCAGAAATGAACAGATGCCAACTTTGGTTTCATCACTGTTCCGTTAACAGTTATTTAAGCAAATTTAGTGCTTGTAGCATCTGCTTGAAGCATTTTATGGATTCTATGAAAAATATAGTCGACATATAAACTGCTGGTAGAACAAAGTGTTTTAAAACCTGTTAATATCAGATTTATATTGCATCAAAATGGGGATTTTGCAATGTGGTAATCATGAAAGGCTTTCTAATGACATTAAAATGCGTTCGCAAACGCACCCTCTGTCCTACATTCTGTCTATTTGAGCAACGTGTATAGAAGAGACATACGGATACCAGTAAACATATTCAGCAAATCATTTTTGGAGGAACGATATCATCTTTCAGTTTATTACTGGAACATATGTTGCTTGTAACACTTGAACATCTGACAGATGATTTTGTTGAACGATTCAACATTACAGGATCCCCAACCATTTTTTTACATAATGCACTCGCAGTATAATAAATATGAGAAGAACTCTGGGTTTAATTTTGAAGAGGAAAGTGGTGAGTTGTTTTTCTCAAGCTATATTAGAATGCTTTCAAATGCAGTATACGTCAAAACAACGTAACTAAAAATGTTTTGCGGCATTTGAAAATATATTGTGTTCATTTTTACCCTTCATTAAGAGAAAAAGGCTGATTAAACCATAATATGGAAATGCTCAACGACAGAAAAACTTACACATTTCTATACTCCTTATACCAATGCTTCCTCCATTTCAGAATCTGCATAAAACCGTTGCATTGTCCAGCATCAACCGTATTATATATTTTTGAAAATAAAAGCACTTGACTTCCAAATAACGCTACAACTCAGCAAGTTGCCACACTTAAGAAAATCTTGTTGAAAGCTTTGTTAAGCTGATGAAGTCCCACCCGCGGCATTTCATTCAAGTTAGCAGCTTGCTGGCAACTCAACAGGGATATCATATATATTATATACAGTTCTTTCTGTAGTACTATTATAATTGCAAGGATGAGTTTCTAGCATTTCAAAAGCAAACCTTGAGAGTAAACCCCTGGTATTTTAGAGACATGCATTGACATTCAAAATGAAAATAAAAGAATGTACTTCCTTGGGTAGCTTTTGTATTATCCTGTTATATTTTGCTAATGGTTAGAATGCAAAGCGAATGAGAGGCAATTATATTTTACGTATTATGCAGTGGAATTTCATGAAATCAACAAAATGCACTTGGATAAGATGTCAATGTAAAGCAAGTACATGTAAAACCAAACACAAACAGGGCGACGTTCAATTATTTCATTCTCTGAAATTCCTCAACAAGAAAATAAAAGTTAGAAATGTTCCCCTAAAATTGTTATAGCTATTTTACCTGAGAATTATACAACAGGCCACAAACACCATTTCATTTTTCACTGTTTTTTTCACTGTAGCAAATTTTCCCTGGCAAGTCTTTTTATAAAACCCAAGTAACTTTTTTAAAAACAAACGAAAATGCGTTCGTATTCTTGCCACCGTCTTATCAGATTAGAAGGCACAAACTACTATAAAAAATGAAAGCCAATAGTAACCTTCGTCCACTAAAGTCAAGCGCAAGTAATAAAAATGTCCGTTGTAAAATCTTCCGATTAGATTATACACAACCAAGAGTGCTATTTCAAGCGGATGCATGAAAAACGTTGTTTCCGCAACAAGTGCATTTTTTTTAGAAAAATGAAAAACTGTTGGAAGTTCTACACTTTTTTTTCGCTACGCTGCACGCTTCCTTTCTCTAATTTTTAATTTATTACTTTGGGAATATACAGCAACAAAGCGTGTGTAAAGCTGAAAAACAAAAAAACTACGTAAACTGATTAACTCACCGTTGAGATGACGATTGTTCTTCCTCTGACTCTCTTCAAATTTTAAAATATTCAATAAAATTTTGTATAGACACACTACACGATTCTTTGGACGACTTACTGAAAATGGAATGTGTTGCTGTACCACAGCACTACTCTCAAGTCAATTCTGTTTTAGCACATTTACATTCCAACATCTGCAGTAGAAAAAATAAGAAACCTTGTCAAAATATTGGTCTCTGGAGGGTCATGCGACGTTTGTAATAAAATCTTCTGGCAACATTTTTTGGGGGTAAAATGACCACAAGTTCTGTTGCCACACAAAATGTTCACAGAAAAAGAGATTTTTTACAACTAAGCGTAAACTCAGTTGTTTCAGAGACCCTATTTAACGTTTTTATACTTGAGAATGAAAGTGGATACCTCCTGTTTTATGAGGCAGAAATGTAAGAGAAAGCAAATTGAGCATTAAGTACATTCATTCGAAAGCTTTAAATTTTTTTTAGTTGTTTCCGCTTTATTGCGCCAACGTATACTTTTCATGTAAGTTTTAGAACTGACAGCGTTTTAATAGCAAGAAATATTCATTGGAGTTCTTTTCACCCCAGAAATATATATTGGTTTCGTGCACAATCCAAAATATCAAATATTCTATATCTTCAGTTTTTAGCTTTGGGCTTTAGCATGACATGGATATCCTTCCTGAATGGGCTATCATTTTCCCATTTGAATGAAAAATGACCCATTTTGGATAATCATATTGCCCCGGGCTACCAATAGATATTCACTTTCTTTTCGGAATCCCGTCTCTAGAGGACATTTATTCAGCTCATAACCTTTCATCATCCTGCTATTGTCAGTTTATTCACCCATATTAACCCCAGATATCAATAGGAAGCAGGTGTTCCATAAAAAAGCTCATTTCCTAACTGAACAAATGCCAGTGTTCTTTTTCGTGGTATTGAAAACGTGAAAAAATTGTCAATTTCTATGCTAAGTGCTATGCTGAAATTACAATATAAAGTATTCTATTGTTTAAAATAAATTGAAATATTTATTTTTCAATAAGACATTTAGATGGAACATGAAATTAAACAAATGAAACTTGAGAATTGTTGCAAAGATAGAAAACGCCTGGCCATCAATTTGCAGTTGGAAGAAATAGTTCCTTTCTAAACAATCTTATGGCACAGAAGCACTTAACCAATTTTGCATCAAAGTAAGAAATAAAATTTCATTTATATTTTATCTGTTAGTTTAAATAGGTTTATGACATGGATTTGTACTTTACAGTGACGTGGAATTAAAGCAATATTATTTTCTTATCTGTAACTATGAGATTGTCCAAAGTCAGTGATTGTTTGCTGTAGTGTGAAGTTTTTCTCTTGATTCAGTAAAAGTTACCTAAACGCTCCACCAGGTAATGTTGCATGACCAAAGATACTCAATCAAGTTTACTTTCATAGAAACCAGTTTGAGATTCTTGGAACTATTCCGTACACTCAAAAGGGTTTTTGCGCACCCTTGTTTTCCTCAAAAAACAGCAATTTTTTTAAGCCCAGCAACCAGCCAGTGCAATGTTCCAGCTCATTTAGTTTTTAGTTTCCACTGACTTCATTTTTGATTGCATGCAATAAATTTGCAGGATTTCGTTGATCATTGTAATTTAACCTAGCAGGTAGAAAGAATAGGGAGATGAAGGGCTGCTCCGAGAAAACCTGAGAGGCGATGAATCAAGGCAGTTCAGTAGGCAAAGCTATTACTGGTAATAGCTTTCACCCTCATTTGCTCAGTGGAGTAGGAAGGCCCTAAAAAAAATTGAGACACGCTGGGTGTTTATGTAGTCACGTGGGCCTTGACTGATATTCGGCTTGGAATTGGGAATGTTTAAATTTCGGCAACTATATCAATCAAGCTATATACGTCAAAAAATTTTAATGCACAACTTTACAAAAAAATCTATTTATACGGTTTTTGCGTAAACTAATAAATAAACCGAGTATAATTCTAGCCATCATTTCATCCCATTTTACGCCAAACAATAAAGCAGAGACCTTGTTGCTTTTCATCCATCTTTTTTGGTATACTCGACTATTTCCTGTGAAAACTTTATTAACCTTACTGTCATGTTGCTGCTCTTCTACTGAACTTAATTAATTTTTGATGCATAATTCATGCTCAGCAGCTGCTCTAAAAGGGCTTCCACATTCAATCCATTAACATTAGAAATAAGCTTATTGTACTTGTAGCTGAAGCGTACTGGTGGAGAAAGTGAAGGGAACGCTTATGTGCTTTATACGTTCATTAGAAATTCCAGTCAAATTGTTTCACAGTTCTGGATGAAGCTACATCAGCTACTACAATAAAAGTATTTTTTGGTATTTAGTTAAGCTAAAAGTTTTTAGCGGAGGAGAAAGTAAAAGCTTGTTGTCTACTTTAATGAAAAGCGTACGGTTGGTCCCGTATTCAATACTGGGGAAGAAGGACTTGACTACCTGCTTAGCTTTTAACGCAGCCACACGACATGGTTTCTTTTTAAGTAGGAAGGTTAAGATCCGTTTGTATATAACTGTTTATGCAGAGCGTCTCCTGGATTTTGAAAAACTTTTGGTTATATAGATGGACGTACGAAGAAAGTTATCAAACTTAATGAAGGGGGTTTACGCCTTGGCTGAGGTGGTTTTGGAGGAGATCCACTCGGGTGATAGCTGGGGGTCAGGTATAAACCTATAAGTGGAAGGGGACCGATGTGCTGCACGTACTTTATGATAACCCTTTTGCAATGACCAGATTCCTGTCCCGCTGTCTATTACCCCATACCAAACAATAACCACAATTAGTCCATCAATATTGATGACTTTGCTTACTCTTTTGTCCACAATGGGTTCACAGGCTCGGTAGTACGTCCACTGTCCTTCCTTCTTTTCCGCCAGCTATATGTTACCTCCAATGGGCCAAGGGATAACGCTTAAGATCAGTCAAGAATCAAGTGCACTAACTTTTAGGTAACTGATGAATGACTTACTGCCAGTCAAAAATGTATCAAATAAATTGTCCAACACACAACACAACAAGGAAATACTTTCAATGAATAGTAACTTGGTACAATGTTTATTGCATAAACTAGGTATGCACAAATTAATCAGTTTTATCAATCACAAATATTATATTTGCACGGTTAGAGCTATTACACCTTTCCTCCTCTCTCTCTATCCAACAACAACAAAAACTACTCGCTACATAGGTATCTCTATATTTCTACAAAGGAAAAATAGCTCCATCTCCTCAGTCCGTTTATGCTACCCGGACTCTCGATAAGCTTGTCTCAAAATGCCCCTCTACTGGCTAGCTCTCTTTGTTGGAGCGTCGCCTCTCTTGACAAAGTCAAGATAAATTTCCAGACTGGAGTTTGACCAAAGGTGTATAAATTTATGGCTTGGTTGAGTATACGCGCATTTTATTAAAATTCAATTCATATTATAAAGCTGGTCTGAATCACCTAAAAACTCATCTATCTGCATCTGCATTATTCTTAATTCTAATATTGTACAACTTTGTATATCTAGCGTCGAAATGTTACAATATTCTATACGTGCCCTCCATGTATCTAATGTGATTTCAAACATGTGAACTAGTAGCGTTTACCAGATAGTCGTTTTTGTCAATAACCTGCCAATTGCACACTACCAAATATGACTAACATTTTTCAATGATGTCGCTACTAGTTGTTATAAAAACAAATCATTAGCGAGATCATAACGTGCACTTAGTATTGGGCATACCTTTCCAAATAATATACGACGGGTTTCCCTCTTTATTCTCTAAGAAAACTACTACTATATTGTAAGAATGTCATCCCATTACATATCTTTTGCTTTAAATATATATGATATTAATGCATTTCACCAAACTAGAAACACTGAAACAAAAGCTACCAAAAATAGGGGAAACGAGTGAAGTGTCATCACGACATGCGTTTGACTTGATTATTACCACTACTATAGAAAAAACCCTTCAAAGCATCGTCGGCATTGGCCTGGATTCACTCTGAAAGAACAAAGGAATTCTTGAATCTACTTTTTCTTCTCCGGCAAAGCCTGCAACAAAAAAAGATAAAAGTGAAGTGGAGTGAAGGGAAAAGCTACAGGAAGAGAAGAGGAGAAAAAAACGAGGACAGCTTGTTAAGTATATATTTTGCTAGATTGCTTGAGTGGTGGTAGCAACCAGCAAAACATAATTGCATTACTGGATTTTTCGGAAATTATGAAATTGTATACTTCAGCATTTTTGGTCTGGAAATCTAGAAAAAAGTAGTGTCGAAAACAACGTGGAATTGTTAAGGTTTCTAATGTCTCTGATTAATTTAAGCGTCAGCAGAACCAATGTCTACCTGTCACTTAACCTAAATGTCATCTGATTTCTTGACTTGACCAGCGTAACAGGTTTCTTTTGTCTCTACGGATTTCAACCTCTGTATTTCCTTCTTGGAACTAAAATATTGCTTCTAGAAGGAAACCACAGTTAGCCAAAGTTAATGCAAGTTCCATGTTTTGTAAGTTTTTCAAAAAGACTAATATACTGATTGTGACCAATGAAGAAAGACGGGTGAAATGTACAACTTTAATGTAATTTAATGTGAATTGACTATAGTTTTCTTAAGAGAAGCTATCGTATTGTTTGAAAAAGCAATCTGGTTATTTGTTGCATAATTTATAATGCTTTGAATCAAACGAATCTCAAGACGTTTACCTCTTGACACTGACATATCAAGTGGCAATCCAAACAATATCCGCGAAATACGTTCTATTCTTCCGTTTCGGTATTGGATTCTACCTGAGATTAATTTGCTACAAAACAGACATTCTGATACATTGACTTTTTAACTTTTGCACCGAAAAAAATATATGTGGGGAAAAGTCAGTATGTCGACGTCAATCGAAATATAAAAGGTACACGTAAGACAGATTTAGTTTTCTCTTTTCCATTAACCTAAAATGTTTATCTTTGTGTGCAGAGCTGTGGATTCATTACCGCAACCATTCAGTAGTTTTACTAAGTTCTATTATATTTTAATGGTGATTAGCAAGTATTCGAAAAAATTACATACGTTACTGAAGACTGTACTGGTGTATTTGAAATTGCAAAATTGGAAAAGATTGACCAACTTTGACGTCATCTGTAACAAATAAATTCAAACTGTAGGAATTAATATAAACAGATTTGTCCGAACGCCAAATTTTATGGGTTTAATTGTTAATTTATTCTAAACAAGGTCACAAAACTTGGATAAAGCTTACATTTAATTTTGTGTCCCCTAGAGTTATTCATTTTTTCCACTAACATAACGTCCTCTGTTCTCCTTTTAAAGGAGTCGAGAATGAGCGAGTTCTCCGCGTTCTTAGTTACGTACGTTACTACTCTCACATTTAGTCAATCACTTATCACATTAAGACTCTTTCATTTCATAAAGCCTACAATATGCGATTGTCACTTTGACATTCTTCAAATGATAATATCAGTTCACCAGACCAGACTCACTTCTAAAATTATCAAAAAATACCAAAACGGTACATGGCGTGCATTCGGATCATTTGAATGCAGTGTTCTATAATTTGCTCAATTTGGCGGAAGACAGGAGAAAGTCAGAATCCAACTCTTTTCACGCTTAGCAACAGACACCTTGTCTTCTGTAAACCAAGTTGTTACCAGCTTTCTCCATATTTTCTCTCTCTATTAGATTAATGGTCTACGTCATCATGGTCAAAGTGGGACTGTCAGTCATGCTCTGAGAAATGAGGTTTTACTTTGGCTTTGCGCTAGTTGCTATTTCCGTAACAGGTTTGTTCAGATCTCAGGTCTCCACGGAATTCCTGCTTTCACTGGTAGATACATGATAGTTTTGGCTCATTTCACTTACTTACTTAACAGGCAAATGTTTCGTGTGTGTATGAGATAAATTAGCTTGTTGGCTTGAAGTAGACAGAAAATAGAGATAATATTTTGCAAAAGGTTGCAAATAGCTGCGGTTCAAATTATATCAAATTAGAATGAAGTTGGGCATTTTATAATGTGTTTTTGCTGTTTTGTGGCAAAGTTTAGAGTCTCATTAAAGAAAATTTAGAGTTGCATGAGTTCGCATAACGACAACAATAATAGGTTGTGTCGTTTGTAATTTCGGAAACCTTATGAAATTTCTAAAAGTCTTCAAGGTTTTCATACTCAAATTTCTACGTTTACAAAAACGTTGAAAAGCTTCAAGGTATTTTTAATTTTTTGGAAGCATTTTTTAAACTGCACTCACAAGTTCCTCCAAAAGCGCTTTTTACATAAAAAAATATTTTAGCTTCACTTTCCAAGCTACTGTCCCATTGCGTGTTATTTCTAAATTTCCCAAGTGAACTATACATTTCCTCTTTGGTATAAAACCGGCTTCACTTTCCATTTCCATTTCAGTGGACGCTTTAAATTTTGTAAATACCCAGTTTTCCCATATTTCCTTTCGTTTTAAACGTTGGCGTATGGTTTCATGATGACGTTAAGAAGTATTCATGGCTACGTCTTAATGTCATTATTCAACTGTGTTTGTTGGTTTTAGCTTCTTTTGCGGTGTAGTTGAATGGTTATACACTACATTACTTTTTATGTGTAAGCAGGATCAACGTTTTAAATTTAGAATGGTGTAGAACCAGGAATTCAATATGCAAGTTTTATATTGTGTGTAAATGTGACAAAATGAGGATGCTTTAAAACGCAAAGTTGCTATTCCCCAGGCTGCGTTGTTATTCTGGGGAAAGCAGCATTAAAGAAAAAGATAGGTTCGCGGAAATGCGTACAATTGTATATCCTGGAAACTAATGAGGAAATAAAAGTCTTAACTTGTGTGAAAATTCATGAATGTAAAGTTGAATAAACACGTGCGTATACACCAGCGCGGAAAAAGTCTTGAATTTTTTAAGTTTCTCCTCTTTTTTGGGGCTGAATAAAAATTCAACATGGGAATACTGAGAAATGTATAGAACACAAGTTAGTTGAACTTCACCGCCAAGTCATGGTAAAGGCAATAAAAACAAAGTGAAGGACATTTAACATTCCCGCATTTTACACCATAGTAACAGGTGTACTCCACCAAAAAATGGATTAAAAGTTGTGGCTGCTGTCAGTGACCCCCTAGTCCCCCTAGTTCCATTTACTGTAATTAATCTAATGATCACATTCCATTTCATTAATGCTTACTTAATTGAATAGAGTCAAGTGAAGTTTCTAATTTCAATGACACTTGAGCCCTACAAAAGAGGTAAAAAGTTACATTATATTAAAAAATCTTTGACTTTCGGTAATGTTTCCTTCTGTATGCATATCAGGATATTATGAAAGACTTTCTTAAGTTACCACAGGCAAAAAAGACGAAAAAATGCTATAATTGAAACAAGACATAGCAAAGTGTATTTTCTAAGCTGAGTGCTACCAATTTGGCAAAACATACTTTTTTTTGGCGTTAATATTTTGCTAGAAATATTTTTAGCCTAATATTTGCACTCTCATTAATTTTCCCCTTTACACTTTTTACTCAAAGCCCTTAGATGATCTATGTCAGTTTCAATTTTTTTGTGGGTGTACGCGTGTAAATTGCCAAACAGTCAAGCAGACAATTTTTTCACCTGTACTTCCTTTCTTTTTTAACACACAGCAAGTGACAAGTTTGCTAGTTCTCTTCCAGCTTACGACAGTCACGCTTCTTTTGCTACAAAAAAGCATAGTTGAATTTATAGAGGAACAACAAACAAGACAAAAAAAGAAAAGCTTTCTGTGCCTCAGCATTACCACTGTCTCGTTATTACATTGACAATACAGCTATTTGAAAAATCTGCACACTATTTTTCTTAGGGTGCCCATTGTTATTACGTGCTTTCTTTGTTTTCCTTTATGAAAAAAGATTTTGTTGTTGAAACAAGCTTTAAGAAAGAAACTCGACTAAGAAAGGAACTCCGTCTGACACGCTGCTGTGAATAAGGCTAGTTAAGTGGCAAGGCGTGGAACATCAAACATCAGAACAAAGAAAGAAAAAGGTTGCTAATAATACATATAATGGAGGGAGTATGGGAAAGCAGCAGAGTAGAAAACCGTCGTCAGTCAAGTGTCAAATTTGTAAGCATTAATGGACATAGAATTGGAGGAGAAGTTGAATGAATATTTGAGCAGAATTGTGAATAAGGCAGTACCGTGTTTGACTTGTGTCAATTTTGTGTGAAATATTTGGCTTTTTAGGGTTTCATTAGGTTAGTGAAGTATTGGTTTTGTGTGGTAGAGTGCATATATATGTGTTTGAATGAGAGTGAGTATTGCTAGTTATTATAATCTTGAATTGACTATATTTGATTTGGTGCTGAACTTAACAAATTCTATGAGTTTGTTGCATTTGGATGATAATTTGTAATTTGAAGGAGTTATGAAAAAGGATAGTAGGTCATAGACTATGTTTACGTTTAAAAAAGTTATAATCTGGTATTATACATTTCGCAATCAACGTTGGCATAAGATATTTCAGCACATCTGCATGCTGCAGCACGCCAGCACATTTTAAGAGGATTTTCTTTTTAAGTGCTTGTGATGCCACTTTTTGGCTTTATTAGTCAATAAAAAATGCAAGTCAGCATTTCAAAACAGGAATAATTTTTCCCGATTGTGGTATGTGTGGAATAAATGGCAGTAGAAAAGGAAGATAGGCAGCAGAACAAAATATTTCAAATTATATGCAAATATTATTTGAAGTTAGTAGGCATAACTTTTGATTTAGTGGTCAAATCAGCATAAAACTTTCACTTAAGTGAATCTTTTAGCTTGCTCTATCTTTATAGATCCAACACTTGACATATTTTTGGATCAAGTGTCACTTATCGAGCACTCACTGCACCGCACTTAATAAAAGTTAAGGATATTAGAAAAATGATTCAGATTTTTCTTCTCTCGTGAAACTTGAATACGATGATTGCTACTGACCAGTATAATTTGGAAAGGACTACAATTACAAGGCAAAAATAGAAAAGAAAAATAAACTTATTTTTCCCCAATCGTTATTTAAATGTATGATAAATTTTATTAAACATGACTGACTAATGAATTTGTTTGTGTATATTAATGCCAGAACTGACAAGCGAATGTTGGAGAAAAGTTGTCACAACTCGATGCCGCTTTCAATTTACAATTGGCTTTGTGTACCTTCATTTCAATAGATCGCTCTTTGATTCCCGAATCGCTTCAGCAAATTCTGCTTTTGCATAAGTTTCCCCTATATACTGCTATATAAGCTACTGCTTGCGCTGAAAAAAGTTTCAGAAATAGACCGAGTGACACGTTGACGTAGAAATCAAATCATTTGATTTGATTCTTAAATTGAGGTTCTAATCATTGCATCACCGTCATTAACAAACAAACTTTACTTTACACAAGTTCGAATTTGTAATTTCCAAAGAAGGAACGTCTAATTGTCATGCATACAAACAACTTTTCAAGGTTTGATGACGTCAATGCCACTGTTTAGAAAAGGTGATTTCAAAGCTTCAAAGCAAAGCGGTTTTATGGATGATAACGCTTCTTCGTGCCAGAGCGTGTAGATAAAAATGCGGCAAAAGTTTCTTTTCCCAGAGGATTATAGACTACCTTGCTGGGCTTCAAAAATAAGTTTGAGTATAATTTTTTCCCGGATTCAGTAGAATATTACATATCTCAGCAGTTTTTTCTAGGCTGGCTTGATAACTCTGCTTCTCTCTTTCTCTGAAGTCTATTGGGAAAATAGGAAGACGAATGAAAGCCGAAGTAATGGAGCGTCCATTAAAATGATGAGTTTAGCTTATTCCATTTTACAATTTCCCTAGGTGAAGAACTGTAGAATTAGAATGAATGCGTGCGTGCGGGTAAAGCAAAAAATGATATGGTTAAAAACTATATATGGAATGCAAAAATGCTGTATTTCTTGAATCATATAGAATGATAAAATGGAACTTTAAATGCACACTTTCTCTGTATCAAAATTTTGGTTTGAGCTTAAAAAGGACATTTGAAAGTGGTTTACGCGATTTCTACCCAAAACAGACCAAAATAATTTAAAACACATATCATATGAACAAATTCAATTTTTATTACATTATATACTAAACTACTATGGACGATGAGCAGGTGGTATCTGCTCAATTAATAGGCAAGTTTTGTTTCCATATTTACCCAACAGCGCCATCCTTGTACAAAAATAGTAGACATACATTGAAAAAAATTATTATAAGCTTAGGAAATTCTAAAACTTTACATTTCTGTTATATTTCGCTAACTGTAACCACGAGATTTCCATTCCATAGTTTTGGAAATTAATAAATGCTCAGCAGAAGTGTACATTGAATGCTTCAGATTTGCAGGTATAAATTATATTAAGGTTACGCCACGCGTTTTACACCAAAGGGAACCAGATTTGGAATCTGCGTAAAACGCTGAATAAGATGTGATATTTCGCATCTTGCTTTGCGATTAACAGTCAAATAGCATACCTTGTTAGTTTTTCTTTTTCTATTAACGTAAAAGGTTTTCGCATCTGTGTGGAGAGTTGTGGAGTCATTACCGCAACCTTTCACTAATTTTACTAAGACATGACATAGTATATTCATAATTTGAAGGTTTGAAATTTTTTAGTTTATTGTCGTATATGTGAAAAAGCTTGGTATGTCACTGACGACTGTAACGTTATATTTGAATTTGCAAAATTGCAAAAACGTTGGTGTATGTTGGTGTAAATAGAATGAAAATTTGACCAACTTTGATGTCATTTATTTAAAATAATTTCCAACTGTAGGTGATTATGCAAACAGATGTTGGATTCTATGGGTCGGATCAGCTTGTATATTTTAATTGTTAGTTTAATATGTATACTGTCACAAAATTTAGATTGAGCTTACATTGGAATACATATGTGCTTATTCTCCAGAATCATTCGTTTTTCCAGAAGCGCAACATTGCCTCTTCCTTTTTTTCTACATTATGTCATCTTTTTCCCAATTAAATCATTTCTTTGAACATATACATGGTTCAAAAGCTCCAGTATTAAAATTCCACAAAAAAAGTACAATTCGTTGCAGATTTTGTAACCCAATCCAACGTTCTCCTTCTATACCTTTCAAAGAAAACAATGTAATCTTATTGTCTTCTGGTCTTGAAACAAATGATTCGTTTGTAAAAAATAAGAAAAGAGCCAAACAAAACAAGGCAAAGTGAAAAGACAGTAAGGTATATAGTGGCATGGTTTGCAGATGACAATAATATGGCTGCATTCTGTCAATACTATTCGTGCCCAACTGGGGTCTTTTTTCACCCGGGTTGAAATAAAAGACCAAAATTCATGAAGTTGACTTTTTTCTTCCCCAGAAAAAAAGATGAAAGGAAAGTGAAGTGGCAGCAGTGAAAGCTAAAAGAAGACAAAAAACCTGCAGAATGGGACAAAAATCCTGTTTATTTTTTCTCTACGCTTTACTGCACTGCAGTAACAAAAAAGACTGTTGGATTACGTTGTCAAGAATTATGTAATTGTGTACTTCAGCTTGAATAGAAAAAAGTAGACGTCTGGTTTAATAGAAAGCATGTAGGATACTTATAAAAATTGTTGTCACGTATTGCATCCATCTAGAATATTCAAAAAATAATCCTATGTATCCAGTTTGCTATGAAAGAATAAACAAAGTACGCTTTATCTAGTAAAAGACTAACAACAATATAAAGATTATTTATAAGGTTTTCCAGTCATGAAAATAATAAAAAGTGGGAAGCATACACGCGTTAAGTTTATTACTTCCTATTATTTCAATTTCATACAGGAAAGAAACAGAAAAAAGTGAAAAAACTGTATACAGTAAGAGCAAAAAAGCCCAAGTTAACTACACTTTGTTTAGCAAATATTCCCATTATAGATTTAAAGTTTTTGTAAAAATGCATTTTCATGTATTATTTCATTTTGTGAATTATAAAATTTAAATTTTGATACATTGTATGTAAAATTTGTATGGTTTTAGCGACGTTTTGGTTGGATTTTATGTTAAGGTGCTTACTTATGTAACAGATTTCCATTGACCACTGTTGTTATCATTGTAGCACATAAACTCACATGCGTACGCCAATAAATAAAAGTTACCTTCATTTAAAAAAAGTATATTATATTATTTCATAATCTTCACTAGTCAAATGTAAATAAACCAATTATTCTTCCTTCTTATTTCCAGCCAAATTGCTTAAATAAACTCCACATTATCATTTCTTCCTAGTGGGGTTCTAAATTAATATGGTTAATTTGGCGAAAGACAGGGAAAACTCCCCACCCAACTCTACTAACTATGAGCAGCAGACACCTTCTTGTCTGCCGTAAGTCAAGACGTTCTCAACTTTCTCTCTCTAACACATTAATGGAAACATCAGCAGGGCCAATGTAAGACTGTCAAGCTGTGAGAAATGAGGTCTCGCCTATCATTTGCGCTAGTTGCTACGTACGTAACAGGTTTGTTCAGATCCTAAGTCTCAATGGAATTTCTTTCGCTCAGTGGAGAGATACACGTGTAGATAGTATTGGTCCATGTCACCTATTTACTTAACCGGATAATGTCTAATGTGTTTAGGAGACAAACTAGCTTGTTGGCTTGAAGTAGACAGAAATGTCAGATAATATTTTGTGATTGTTGCAAATAGCTGCACTTTGAATTTTACCAAATTAAAGAGGTAGTTGGGTTGTTTAATTTGTTTTTCCTGTTTGTGACAAAGTTTGTAGTCTTTGAAAAATTTATTGCTAGATGAGGTATCTTAGCGACAACATTTTGTTTTTTTGTTAATAAATGGGAAAGGGTTTACTAGGTTAAACGATCACTGGTCTGTGTTCCAAAGCATTTAGAAAATATTCTTAACTTGAAAAAACCTATGTTTTTTTACATTTACAGCCTTATGTCAATTTCAAAAACCTCAAATGTATTTTGAATTTTTACAAGATTTCTTGAATCTGCACCAACAAGTTTACACAAAACAGCTTTCTGCATTGCTATATACATTTATCTTTACTTTTCAAGCCAAGATCCAATTGCGTGTTAGTTCCAGATTTCCCACGTGACCTATACATTTCGTTTTTTATAAGAGCGAGCTTTTCTTTCCATTTCTGTGCACAGTGCACACATTAAAATTCAGCAAGTATCCGCTTTTCCAACATTTCTTGTCGTTTCAAACCGTGGCGTATGGTTTCATGATTACCTAAATTAGGCGCTAGTTGTTGTTTACGTAACAGGTTTGTTCAGATCCAAGGTCTCAATGAAATTTCTTCAGCTATGGAGCTAGCTCAGTGGAGAGATACACATGTAGATAGTTTTGGCCCATTTCACTTGTTGTACTTAACAGGATAAGCTCTAGTATGTTTCGGAGACAAACTAGCTTGTTGGCTTGAAGTAGACAGAAAGTCAGATAATATTTTGTGAATGTAGCAATAGCTGCAGTTAAAGTTGTTCCAAATTTGAAGAAAGTTGAGTTGTTTTAATGTAAATTTGTTGTTTCGCGGTAAACTTGAGAATCTTAACATTCAGGAAATTTATTATTGGTTGGGCAAACATAACGACAACAATAATATTTTTCATCAAAAGGTTTATTGGATTGGAAATATCTACATGTGGATGTGCAAGCAATCAGGAAATTATATAAAATCAAAAATTCGGAATTTTCAAATTAAACTTTTAACGCTTACAAATGTGTCAAACTGCCTAGAGATATTTTAGTTTTTTACAAGGTTATCTAAAACTAGACGCATAAATTCCACAAAACAGCGATTTTTCTTTGCAATAAAATGTCTCAGTTTTACTTTTCACCCGCATGAAAACTTAAGCGTCCCGTTGCATGTTATTTCAAACTTCCTACGTAAACTCTTCGTTTTTGGTTTGGGCATAAAAACCGGCTTCTTTACCCATTTTCATTTCAGTGAACACAATAAAACTCGACATATACAAGCTTTTGTTACATTTCCTTTCGATTTAAGCGTTTCTTGTACGGTTTCTTGATCACGTTATAAAGGACATATGGCTACGTCTCAGTACAAAATGTCGTCAGTCAAATGTTTGTTGATGATACTTTCTTTTGCGGTGAAACAAAATGCCTATGCATTACTTCTTATGTGTACGCAAGGAGAACGTTTCAAGTTAAGTACTGTATGGAGTGAGGAATTGAAATGCAAGTTTTAGATAGTGTGCAAATGAGGCAACATAAAGACGGTTTAAATTGAGTAGTTGCTATTCCCCAGGTTGTGTTGATATTGTGGGGAAATACGTATTAAAGAAAAAGATGGATTTTCTGAAATGTATACAATTGCATGTTAGACAAATGAAAAGATAAATGTCTTAGATTGTGTTAAAATTCATGAATGTGAAGCTGAAAGAACACGTGCACTAACCCCATCACATAATAGTTTTGATATTTTAAAGTTTTTCCTATGTTTTAAGGGCTTATAAGAAAGTAACACGGTAATACTGAGAAATACTTAAATGCAAAAGTTTGCTGAACTTTTACGCCTAACGCTACTAACATATTCATTTTTGGGTCGCTTATCTGTTACAGATTAAACATGAATCCTCTCCCTATCGTAATTATAGAAACTTCATAATGAAATCCAACAGGAACAAAGTGATGGTCATCTTACACGCCCACGTTTTATACACTGACAACAGGTGTACTTCACCACCAGAGAAAATGAATTAAAAGCAATTGCTCCTGGCAGTGACCTCCCCAATAAGTATTTCCATTAGTTGTAATTAATTTAATGTCCAAGGTCCATTTTATTAGTGCTAAGGTACGTAATTGAATACAACTTGGATATACATATGTAGCAAAACATCGACAATTCTCTCCTATTCCTTATTCGGAACCCTTATCTACAAGCGAAGAGGGCAAGAATCTTGGCCTATCCGAAACTGATAATTTACCAAAACATACACTTTTCTTAATGGTGTCGTTAAAACTTTGTTAAAATTATTTTCAGAACAATATTTGTTCCGTAATTATTTTCCCCTTAAATCATTTTACTCAAAGCATTTTAATGATATATTTACAGTTTTACTTTTTTTGTGGGTGTTACGCCTGTAACGTGTCAAATAGTCAAGCACTCAGTATTTCGTGTTTTCACCTATCTCACAATTCCTTTTGAACACAAATCAAGTGACAAACTTGTTTTTATTCCAGGTTACAACAATCACGCTTTTGCTACAAAAGAAAAATGTATACAGAAAAAAAACTATAGTTGGATTCATGAAGGAACAACAACCAAGACAAAAAGTGACAAGTTTCTGTGCTCTGCATTACCATTGTCTTGTTAATGCAGCAACTTAAAGAAAGCTTGTATGAAAACAGAAGGCAACTCGCACACTATTTTTTAGAATGTGTGCTCCCATTGTTATTACCTGCTTTTATCGTTTTCCTTTGTGAAAAATGGCTTTGTTGTCGAAATATGCTTAAGAAAGAAATTCGACTAAGGAAGGAACTCTGGCTGTGTTGCTGCTGTGAGTAGGCTTCGTAAAGTGCAAGGCGTGGAACATCAAACATCACAGCAAAGAAAGGAAATGGTTGTTGGGAGTTGGGAATGCATATAATGGTGCCAGGAAAGCAGCAGCAGAGTAGAATACTGTAATCAGTCAAGTGTCAAATTTGTAGGCATTTTTTGAAATGGACTTGAATGAATATTTGAGTAAAATTGTAAATAAAAGAGGAGACTGTTTGACTTGTGTCAATTTTGTTTGAAATATTTGGCTTTTCGGGGTTTAATGAGGTGAAGTATTGGTTTTTGTGTGCATGAAAAAACTCTGGGTTGGTTTGATGGGTAGTAGGTACTGCCAGTTGCTTTAGTTTTCGTATTCACTTTATGGTTGGTGGTGAACTTGACTAATTGTAGGAGTATGTGCGGTTTGAATACTAAATAGCTGTATGAATGAGTTATGGAGAAAGCAAAGATAGAACAATAAATTTTGGTAGTTCCTATCAAAATAATTAGGAAAAAATTGAAATTTAGCATTTACTACAATACTTATGTTATTTTTCCGCACAAATTGACATCCAATGCTTTATATAAATTGCGTAGCAGTAGTTTATAATTCAAGCTAGCTGACATTATCGATAACGTCATTTAGTTTACTGTTTTCATTATTTTGAAGATCGAATGTAGCGTGAGTAGAGATTTTGTGTATAACCAGGAATTTACGTTTCCAGGACATTCCAAATAAAGACACCAATATTTTAAAACCCGTTGATTATTTTCTTGTGATTCATTAGTCTGCCCTGTTGCATATACCAGCTATACTAATGCAACCAATTTTCTGGTTTCGATTTTCGATGATACCTTTCACCAGAATGACAAAACCACATTTGAGAAAGTTGCTTGATCAAATATAGGTATTATACCTTTATGCACCTGCTTCAGCATATTTTAAGAGGATTTTATTTTTAAGCGGCTGTTATGCGACTTTTGGTTAATTAGTCAAGAATAAAATGCAAGTTAGCGTCTCAAAAAGAACTGAGGTTTTCTCGACTGTTGCTGTGGTATGGATAGAATGAATGACATTAGAAAAGGTAGATATGTAGAAGCAAATCAAAGTAAATGAGATTATATATAAATGTCCTCTGAATTTAGCAGCAGTTTTCGCTACTAATTTTAAGCTGCACACAAAATGTAATGTTTGGTGTTCAGCACCTATTAAAGCTAAAAGATATTTTATTAACACGGCACGGCGGTGATATTATTGAAGTCAAAGTGTAGTTTTTATTTAGTTATTTTCAAGGTACTATGATATTTCTTCACCTTTTGCAGTTTTTTAAAACCCTTATTCTAGAAATATAAAATAACTTACGATTTAGTAGCTTTATTTTGCAAATACTTAAGCATTTGCTTTTTTTCCTAAAATTGTCTATGCTTCATTTTGTTTATCATGTGGCATGGTTTATGCGCTTTTTTGTTTGCTTTTTTCTGCCCAAACTGCTTATATTGTGTCGTTAAACAGACTTAACCAATATATGCACTTTTGATTTTATGCGAAACAGACGCTAACCACTATGAATGCTAAAACTTAAACATTTATGTGCTTCATACTTATTTGCGTATTTACAAATACTAAAAGTATAAATTGGATCACAGCTAAAACATGTGCTTTCAAAAACTAAGTCGCAAACTCTTTCAACAAATCATTTGAATTCTTTATTAAAATCTGCACAAGTGTTTATTAATACACGGAGACTAGGCGTTTTCATTTGCATTTTACTTTTCTATTCCTACGTGTACAGAAACTGGAAACCAAAAATCTAAGGTTGAACTCGAGTTGAAAATAGTGAATGTACACCTATCGGAACCGAAGTGAAGCAAAAATTATCCATATTTCATATTTTCACATAAAAACTAAACAGTTAATTGCATTTTGTGATAAAACCGCTCATCAGTACATTTCCGGGGTTCTTGAGTGGTTATAACTCCTTCTATATACATTTGCAAAAAACAAAAATCAGCTTATTCCCAGAATAGCCACAAACTGTCCCTTCATCAAAACCTGAGGATAATCTCTCCAAACAAGAGGTACTCAACTAAATAACTACTTTTTGAAGAACTCGCAAAAAACCCCAGAAGATACCTTGCTGAGTTGCTGAATTACTATCAAAACGAAAAAGCCACTTACCATTCAGTCACTCCACTGCCCCTGATAAGAGTCAAGATTACTTGAAGAACCACGCTTAAGATTTATTCCTCTTGAAACTTGAATACACATTTTGTTGCTGACCAGTACAATTCAGAAAAAACTACATTTCTTGCTTCGCATCTGACAAAAATGTGTAATGGATAAGTTTCCTGAAAACGCTTTTTCGGCAAATGATGGAGTGTAGATACGGAGAAAGCAACAGATCCCTCAGGAATTCTACATTATTTACCTTAGCACGAAACTTTCATTTCAAGTTGTATTCTAGCCACAAATATATGTAAGTGAGATAGAAAGCAAGAAAATGTCTAGCTAGCAGAATTATTATGCGAAGCTGCTTGCTTTATTGCTGCTTCATTTTATTGGGAAATAAATAAAACAATCCACATGAAGACCATCTTTGAATTTCCAAAAAAAAGGTTTCAAGAAAACAAGTCCGTAAAGTATTTTTCGCTCCTCACAAATAGAACATACTTTGATTCAAAAGTCAAAATTTTTTAAAAAGTCATTATTAATACAAAAACTGTTTTCAAACGTAAAATAAATGTAATTAACGATGACTAAATAACAAATTTTTTCGCCCAAAAATAGGTGTGTAAATTGTTGAAAAAAGTTGACACAACTCGATGCCGCTTTCAATTTAATATTGGTTTTGTGTACTTTAATTGACTGTAGATGCAAGAGTGCAAATATCGCCTTGGCTTCATCGTGGAATTCATTGTAGACGGCCATATATATGACCTAATAAGTAATTTTAAAAGTCACCGAAAACGAAAACAAAAGTTACAAGCGCTTTTAAATAGGTCTTTTTCCTTTTAAAACGTTGCGTGAATTCGAACCGTGTATTTTCACAAAAAACCTGTTTCACTAGAAACCCGTTACTTTCGAAGTAGGATTCTGTGTAAAAATCCTTTTTCTTTAAAAGAGCTTCCTGATTCAACATTTGCTTTAGTTAGTATTCTTTAATCCAGTTTGCTATTTTAAAAAAGGAAATAGAATACACTTCTTGAAAACACTTTCATCTGAAAAAGTAAAATATCCCGAAATAAAAATGTTTTAGAGTGCTTTATGGAAAAAACTTGTATAGTGCAAAAGAAAAGGAAAAAATGAAATTCTTATATAATATTTTGTGAAAAAGGTAAAACCTGCCCCAGGAAAACAGAATTTAATGATTTACGCATTAACGATAAAAGCTGCAATAAATTTTAATTAGATTTGAAAGAATTGAAACAATTGTGTAAATAAATGCTTTTGTGCAAATGTGTGTTGTACATTTAAAGGAGCAAATGAAGTTTGTGAAGCCGTTGGCAGTTACCCTCTGCGTTTTTGGTTCAGGTAAGTGGAAAAATTGTTTTTTGAGCAAGTGTAATAGTTGCACACCCCTTTTATTCATTTGGAACAAAACACATTCATTTAAGTTAATAAGATTATATTAAAAAATCTTGGGTTTTTTAGTTGATTTTTTCTTTCTATTCTGTTGATATTCTCCCGTGAATGAACAAGAACGAAAGGTTTGATAGCATGACGAAGTGTAGGGAAACTTTACATGCGTGCTTCTTGTTTGAGGATAATTGCTGGTGATACAAATCACTAGGTTTGAGCGTGTGTTAAACACCAAAAGGTATTATATTCTTTATAGCGTGGGAAAACAAGAGGCAGGTTTTGGTCTTCCTGTTAATGCAATTTACGGTAAGGCACGAGATGTTGATTAAGTTATTTTATTGGAAAAATGAAAAAGTCCAAATTTGGCTTCAGGCTCAAGCCTTGAACATGAGCACAGGGGAAAATGCATAGAAAAACGTTTGGAAGTTTTGTTAATTAAGTGAGTTGTGTAGGTGTTATATCTACCACTCAACTTTGGAAAATGTAGGCAGAGCATTTTTCTTAATCACCGGTTTTACACCCCGTTTGTTTAATCGCTATACTTTCTGACAGAGTGAATGATTATGAGCTACTATGTTGCTAAAGGGAAAAAGAAAAAGTATTTTAAAACCCTTTCACACTTAGGAACAAAACTTTTCTTATAGGCCGAAAATTTACGTCGTCTGTTTTAAATGTTTTAATTCAAAAGTCTTTAAATATCAAATTGTCTATCAGAATTTTATGCATTACCAACTTAAACTTATTTCAAACGGAGTTCAAACATATCTTCTAACAATCCCTCCAATATATGTATTTTAAGTTGTTCCGCCTTAGTCATGCCACATTTCTGTAGCCTTAAAAACTCTTTCTAAATATACGTCTAAACTTGTCACTAAGGCCAAACACGATTTTTGGGAAAAGTAGCGCAAAACAAAGTCAACAGAACTCACACAAGCGATACCAAAACAAAAGTTCAAAATGTAATCATTGTTTGTGCCCTTTCAAAGTAAATACTTTCTAGGATGTTTTGCGAAATCTTGGGTCAAGTTTACACGACCTTCCAGAAACAAATCTTTATGAAACCCGCAACGCTTTACTTGTCTTTTTAGTTTTTGTGGCTAACTTCCCAGAAAACTGCAAAATACTTCGACAAGACAATATAAATACAAACTTACATCCATAAATAATACAAACACCGAAGCAACGACTTTTTTCTAAATTATTTAAAACTTTTGCCCCTAAATCATTCTAAACCTAAGTTTGCCCAAACCGGTCAAAATATCTGGCCAACCTCAACCCACAACCAACTTTACCCAGAACGAAGAACTTTCTCTTTCTTATAAACACGAATATTTTTCTACCTTCCAGTGTTGGCCCAGCTGCATTTCTCCACAGTGCTTGTGCCTTCATACAAAATATTCCAGGAAATCGCCAAACTGGAATGCCCCTTTCGACCTGGGCAAGGATTGCCTCTATGCTGTGAAGTGGTACAAAGACAATGACAAGTTCTTCCGCTAAGTACCTCGCTACCGACCGCCCATCTACGTGTATCCAGTGGATGGCATAAACGTGATCTTAAGTACTTTAAATATTTGCTGATTAGCCACGGCACAACATTCACCAGCTAAAAAGATATTCCTACTGAAATATTATTTGGTCAGCCGGAAATTTAAATAGAGGGTTTTACTCCATTATTTTCCCATCAACTGAACTATACTTTTGTGCCAATATTTAATACGGTAGGCTTGACCAAAAGAAACTTTTTTATTTTATTTTATGTCGAGCGGAAAGTAAAGTAATGTTGACACAATCTAGTTAAGCATACTTGCAACTTGCATAGACAAGCGCCAAACCAGAAGAGAAAAAAGTTTCAACAATTTTCTCTCAGTGTGAGGCTCTCACTAAGAGCACCATACAGAGTAAAAAAGTGAGTTTAGCTCCACATGAAAATCTACACTAATTTCACCTCTCAGTTTCAACAAAACACCCGTTAGAAAATAACATTGGACAGTGGTCAAACTGTGCAAATAGATTTGCCCAGAGAAAGTTGGAATAGAAAAAAATTACACATTTCACGTTGTATTCATTATGTTGTAAGGCCAGCTTTTTATACATAAAATTATACTTGTTCAAGGTGTTTTCTCTTATTATCTCAACGGGATATAAACATTGGTTGATTACATGACCGACACGGAAATCATTGGATAAACGAGAATTTGATCAGTTTTATCGTAAGGCAAACAGTAGCATAGCCATGCTTAGATAATTTCTAGTATTTATCACAATACGCAAGACTGAATTGAATAAACCGCATCAGAAAAAAAATTTGGTATTCAGTTTTAGCACAATTTTCTATTTCCCCCTTCTTGTAGCTTCATTATTACGCACGGAGATGGCCTGGTACTGATAAAAATGATGATATCCTCTTTTACGCGATAATATATTATTTCGCTCCAAGTTTAGATGTAAAGATCATATCAGAGATAAGTAGAGTGTGGTGTTGTGCCTTTTACCGGTTTTACGCATTGCCTGCATCAACATATTTCCTCGAAATATCCTGTTCCTGTTTTATTTCGGGTTGTTACTGCTTTCACAACCTCTAGTGCATTATTGATGATCTAGTCTAGGTCACCTAGAACAACATGAGTTTGAAGGGATATGTCAATACCTGAAGTTTAATACTGTAGTAAAACCGGAGCACAAAATTGTACGTATTTTGTAGAAAATTGGGTTGTAAATTAAAACGCGTGACAAAATAGTAATACTATAGTGTTCAGGAGGTTGCTTTCTGAAAAAAGTTTTGGGAAATTTGGTAAAATAAATAAAGTATTTGGATTACTTACTAAATCAATTTTTTTAGAAATTCAATACCAAATAGAAAAAGTTGCAATATTTGTAATTTCCAAAGTTTGAATAAGCAGCACTTTTTTGAATGGTTTGCGTTGCATACCGAAGTATGGCTAAAATATATTTAATGTTGGCATGAGAAAAGCGAGAGAGAATGTTTTTCAATTCAGTTTTATTCTATTGATTGGTATACTGCCTATTGTGTGGTTTGGAATATGGCACGTGCTTTCACTGTGCATAAAATTATCAATAGTTTAGTGTACGCAACAGACTGAGTAGCAGTTTTTTGTATAGCTTGCGATTTTTTTTCAGTTGATTTTGGCAATGACTCTTTTGGTCAACCTTGAAGGATTTTGTTGAAAATTGTATACAGGATTGTTCTGGTTTTTCCACATGGCATATGGCATGTGATGTGTGCGGTTCAATAAAAATTTAAACGAGAACGGAGCAAAGAGGAAACGTGGCATGAAAAACTGTAAATAGCTCCCGACAACAATTTTCTCTGCTTCTGTTTCAGCTTACTAAAGCACACTGAATTCAAAATTTACGTGGATATACATAATCTTGTGCGTTAACATATGTTTGTGCGTACAATGAGCAAGATTATGGAATTCTTCAATACAACAAAACGGTTTGCTACGTATTACAGATATATTTTAATCGTTTTTTATTAATTTTGATTCCGTCGCTGCAAAATACCAAACAAAATTTCATCATTACTTCGAGTCTTCGGGTGCCGTATTGGACTTTGAAATACAAGTTTACCAAATCAATACAAATTCTACATTCGGCTTCGACAAAGCAAATATTTCGTATCTAGTTTACTATTTTATGCTATAAAATGGCATAGCATGTTGTTAGCCGCCGGAGTATTGCCTACCTACTTGCATATTAAATTGACAAGTCTCTCCTTTTCCGTTAGCAAACAAATCCAACGAAAATGACAAACAACTTTGTTATGTTTTCCTGCTTTCTCCGAGTTTATCCTTTTCTAAAAATGTTTACTCTTTTTTCCCTGATCCAACACATGCACCTACGACAGCATGCTATTCTTTGTGTTACAAATATTTTGCATAGAAACATTGCATTCCTGTGCAAAGTTGAAAACTGTGTAGGGTTCTTAAGGAAATGTTAGCTCACTCAGCTTAGCTGAAAATACAAAAAAGGATATAGATGTGAATAAAAACCAAATATAGTTTTAGTGTTTGGCTGCAAGCTAGACAATCTCTCTGCCAAAAATAAACATTTACAGAATTTATAAGCTTGCATATAGAATTTATGTAAAGAACACCACAATTTATTGAGTGAACTGGGAAATGGAGTTGTCTTTACAAAGGGTTATTGCAGTAAAAGTAAAACGCTCTAGAAAAGTTACTACTGCACTTCATATTTTATTACGTGTTCGTCTCTAAAAAATATATAGTATATTCAACATCCTGAAGTAGAAAACGTCACTACAACATGATATTCTATAGATATATAAAATTATAATGTCTTAGGGAAGACACAAGTTAACCTTTTGTCAGGGTATGACATTAGCAGTGCCAAAACAACGCAAATGTTTAAGTCCAATTTGAATGCATTCGCTGCGTAAATACTAAATATTTTTTATCTTTTCGGATGGAAGTATCATAATTTTCTTATAAATACCAATGAAAAGCAACCTACACAAAAACGCCAAAGTTTAATATCACTACTTTTATTTCTTCAAACACAATTTATACATAATCATCAACATCAAGACAGCGTGTTACTCATAACACATTAACATAAATCTTTGTCAAGAGGTATTAAAAATGATGTGTGAACACTTGTCTCCTGCAGTGTAACACTTTACTGATGGTGTTCTCAACATATAACGTGACTTGGTTCTCACAATTTCAAGCTTTTTGCGGTGACTTGGTTCAAGATTCAGGTTGATGGTTTTGTAGCTGTTACAGTCAAAAACAAAAAAAATATTGTGCACACCTTCGCACATTTCCAAAGACAAACGCAGGGAGGCAAAACTGAGAGTAAAAGTATTAGAAACGGCTTCCGTCTGGTGTTGAGCACGTGATGGTGAAAGAACTCGTTTTACTTCACACTTTCTCCTTCATTGCCTAGCAACCTTTCTGGTGGTGCATTGCAGTGAGAAACCGTAAAACCACGGGCACCGTATTTATAGCGCATTACATTTTATGCACGTAAAAGACTATTAATAGATATTACGCAATCACGTCGTCCCGTCTTTTAAATATTTTTTGCTGGGTTTGGAAACCACATAAGGAAAAATGCAACAGGGTTACGAATGGAAAGTTAAGTTAGATATCTTCTTTCACATATTCTTTCGGTTCCTTGCTACCAGACAAATCTAGAATTCACGCACCTCGTTTTCTAAGAAAGCAGGCCATACTGTTAATTAGGAAACTGCAACACGTCACATGGCACAGTCTGCTTTCTGTTTTTAGAGTCTGAAGAACCTTTTCTGATTCCACGCACCACTTTTCAGAAATAGGTTACTTTGACACGGTGAATTTTTCCTGCTGTTCTGTACGCGCCTAATTTCATTTCACAGTTTGCACATCAATTTTAGAAGATGGACTAAACACAAACAGAAGCAGTGTGGAGTTATGGGTTATAAGAGATAGCGATCTGAAAGTGAAAACGTATAAGCTTTACTGTACATACACAAACTCAGTTTTCTAGAATTAAATTTCTCATGAATGTTGAAGATCAGTGAAGAAATTAGTGACCAAAAAACAAGATAGCTTTGTCACGAGATAAAATTACGAAGAGTGTTTTAGGAAGAAAGTAGAGACTATTTTCATTTTGTAGGGAAGCAGCAACAGCTTAAAGAATTGGTCTATGAAAAACGCCGTTTTCGAATTTTCAATTCAAAACACACGTAGGGTAGTTTTTCTTTGCACTTTTTTTCGCAACCCACAAAAAAATTCTGCAGTGTTTCCTTTCTCTTTGCTGTTCACTGAACAAACTGCAGACATACACTGGAAAGCTCAATCCATCAACCTGCTCCACTTTTACAGCTCGACTCGAGCTACAAAACACGTAACCATCGCACGCACTCTTGAAGACAGAGAAAGGTAGAGCTTCATACGCAATACTACAGAATATATAGAGCAAAGCCCGCTTTACATTAATATACGCGAAGCCAAAATGTAATGCTTTCTCTACACAATGAAAAACGGGAGAGAAAATCCTGCTCGGGAATGTTCACATTCCCCCAATCCAGTATTCAGTACAGTAGCTCTACTTCTACCTAACTGAATATAGGATTTTGTTGAAGGGGAAAACGTACAGAAAACCTTTCTTTTCCCTTTTTCTTCGATGCACTGCACTATGTCTAAAATATATGGTGCTTTTAATGCGACTCATTTTCATTTTCAGTTAATCTAGCCTGGATGTAATAATGCAAAATGTCAAAAGTGCTGCATCATCATTTTCATTATTAATTTTTGTAAAACACGCGCGTAGGTTTATATAAGTTTCATTACAAAAGTATAATATAGAACGTCAAATTAAAAATTTTCCTCAACATTTATTTTAATTTATCACTATGACGTCGTAAAAAATATTTAGTTACTTTTTTGTTCTAAAATACAAACTTGTTAATGTTTACATTTCTAAAATATGACCTTGCCATTAACCAATGTGTACATTAGTGAAAGTGCTTTTCTCTTCTAAAAAGTAAACCATATTGCATCACATTTTTCTAGCTGCCCCAACCCCGTATTTTTTATTTCCAACCAAATCAGAAAAATGTATCCACCTTTAATTTTCTCCCTCCTCCCGTCTTGCCTCTGTCATTTTGACACTTTTGTGATGCACTTGCCACGCTGCTCACTACTCCATCCAGTCCATTTTCTCCCAATTTTCTCTCTCTCTTTTTCAATCTTCTATCCCATTTATCACGCACCAAATAACATTGAAAATGTCCTGTTGATTTTTCTCTTGGTTTTGTTGTTTGTCGTACCTAGTGTTCACTACTTACATACTCCGATTTTACCATCACTTCAAAAACTTTTACATGCATTTATACACCAAGATATTCACCACTCCATTTTCCCACTTCCGTCCATCCAGTTATTCGGATGCTAACTGAGTTATCAAACAACTCTCTTGTTTTTTTCAAACCGCTAAGCTTTTTAGAACGCCCTGCACAGATGGACAAGACCACAGAAAACTTTGAAAACCTGCAAGCCAAAACGCCGCAAAATCTTGCATGCTGTTTTGTGTTTACTATTGTCAGCAGTGCTGACCACTGGTTGTCCAAATCATTATCAAAATCCTATTCTGTTTCTGTATTTATGACATGATCAACCACACTTGAAAATGCTTGTACGTGGCAACCTCAGAGATTGGACAATGGCTCTCTTGTCCTTTTAAAAACTCTGCACGACAGAAAGAGCAAGCAAATTTTGTCCAAACCCTTTTGAATGGATTTTCTATCCCGACAGCATTATAAATTCGTTCTATCTGGTGGACAAAAACAGATCATTTTTTTGTGAAATGGCACTGCTCGACAACTAACAATAAAATGGGTTTGTAAATTTAGTAAAAAATGTATACCAAGCTTGCATTCGTGTATGCATGGCTTACCTAAGTGGATGGGTTGATTTTGACGACCATTTAAACCTTTTACAAAATCTCAGCTTGTAAACACAATTGTAGGTGAAGCTGTTTGGTATACGAGCGAGAACTAATATTTTGTATAAAATAAACTGCTACGAGAATCATCACGTGGTGCCCAACACACCCACATATGTAATGTCTAATGCGTAATGAATGTATTTGAAAATATGATAATTTATTCGGCTAGATTAGGTTCACTGACTTAAGTTTTTACAGCAAGGATTGCAACGCCCTTTTTTGGCAGGATATTTTGATGGATTTATTCATTTTGTTTAAAGTCCGGAAATATTCATCACGATCAAAGAGAATGTACATTGCCGGAAGTAAAATTCTTTCAGAATATGATGGACCATTGGAATAAATATTAACGCGGTGTTGGAGAATACAGTGTTTTTGTTTGATGTTGAAATAATTTATTGAAACATCCATTGTAAATAGTTAATACGGAAAAAATTAGATTGGAAGTTGAGTTTTATGTAAAAACGGCATATTATATGGGTTTTTATTTAGGGTGGCTTTACCCCAAAGCGAAATGTAAGAAATGCACAGAGTGGTAAGCTACCTTCATAGCCATTAAATGCTGAACATACAGCGGAAAATAAAATCGACCAAGAAAAGCAGCCGAGAATACATGAGACCAGAAAAGGGGAAAACTAGTGAGCAGTGGGATTTTGAAGGGAGAACAGAATATAAAAAGAGAAACAGAAATGCTTGGGAAGATGAAAGTAAGTAGAAAACAGGAAAAAAGTAGATGCGGTGGTAAGCTTATACGTAGTAAAGTAAGTAGTGGTTGAATTGAACAGAAAAAATTGGATTTTGGTTCAAAGTATGTTAAAAGTTAGAAAGGTCCATAGAGAAAGTGTAAGGTGGTGAATCTGCAATGAACTTGTGGGTAGAAAATGAAAATTTCGGTAAAACGATGTTTTAAGATTTTAAAAAATTTTTTCAAAAGTTTTTCTACAAAGGCTTTGAAATTTTTTGAAATCTAAATACGCCATTTATCAATTTCTTAAGAAACCCAAAAGTCAAAATTTTGAAAGACTACTATTTCAAGAACTAAATCGGTTTCCAAACCGGATAAACTGAAACTACTAATTTTTTTCTCAATTAACCCCACCAAGTTCGACAACCAGATAACCCAAAAAATATATGAGCACGTTTAATCCTTTATAATCCCATTTCACCATAAGAATGTTTTCTGCTCCCCTTCTCGTTAAACCTAATGGTGATAGGATCAGTTGCAGTAATTGCGTCACTGATCTTGCTTCTTTGAGCTAGCAAATAGAAAAGGAAGTTGTGTCTCCACTAAAAGTTATCGGTTTAGCTCTGAGTGTCCTTTTACCCTTTTTTGCTGTTGACGTTACCTATCTTTCTTTCTTTAGTAAGACATTAACTTTAGCTATCATTTATTCTGTACCATGTCTCTTTTTCGTTTCCTGTACTAAACAAATGTGCAAACTGTGAAATGAAATTAGATCCTGGAGGACGGAGAATCATCAAAACCCTCTTTTACTCTAGAAAACGGATTGCGTACATATAAGGAAATATAGAATGTGAACTGACGTTTTTAAGTCAAGTGTGTACCTTTGATACAATTTAGCTATGTCTTCATCTCTCAGCTTTAAAAATGAACCTTCTCATTTCAGCCTGACTTTCTTCTGAAATGGTGGTAGCAGTATCTACTCCAATGTCAGTATTAGCAGGATAATGTGCGCACACACTCTGATCCCTTAGGTGTCTGTTCTTGATCTCCAGAAACTCATTCCGACTGCACCTCTTTTGAAAAAAGGATTAGAAATAAGAAGGATCTCAAGTGGAAAGCTTGAGATGGTATACTTGAACAGCAAAATTAGGTTTGTAAGTAAAATACATTTTTGTGCAAGCATTTAATAATACTTAAGCTTAACTTGAACCTATAGAAAAGCGTAACTGCGAAGAAATTCCTATTTTTCTGAGGCAAAAACTGGGCTAAAAATAATATTAGGTTTCCTCACCTACACGCAAAATAAGCAGACGTTAAAAAATCAATTTTGCCCATCTCATTTTAAGTTGTGAAACCACAAACTGTGTAAAAACTATTCAAAACTGTTTCTTTAAAAACAATTTACTCATATTATTTGTATTTCGCCAAGTGCATAGATACTGGTTACCTATTCGCGTACATCCAATCCATGGGATTTGCGTTATTGCAGGTTTCAAGTTTACTTACCTTGTTCCATAAAACATTTATTGGCGTACTTGCCCGTCTTTGTTAAGTAAACTTTTTATGTTCTCTGGTCGTTTCCCCGGAAATGCAAGTACTCCAGCATTATTCTAGCTGTCAGATTGACCAAAGCAAGCAAGTATTTCCCCATTGTCAAATATATATATTTAGGAAATGTAAACATGAATAAATTCTCAAGCTTTGGCAAATATTGGCATAAAAGCCGAAAATAACCTTAGTGATCCGAAAACTTTTACGATTTCCTTATTTTATCAGGAAGTTTGATCAGATCAAGGTTTTGGAGAGTAGGCATTCAAACCTAATACAAACTCAGTATATGCCATAATCCTCAAAACATACTCTTTTTGTTCCGCATTGTTTCATGTTATCAGTTATTCCAAATTACATCACAGTATTGTGTATGTCTACTATAAAGGTAAGGAGAAAAAGCAGTTTTTCTTTACTGCAGTTTTCATGAATGGTATTTTTCTTCATTGGAAAAACACATGCATTGTTCATTGAAATGTGTTATACCGCAGTATATCTGTATTAGCCCCACTGTTGTCTGTAATATCTACTCCCTTATCATCAGAGAGAGCGAGACAGTTATTGATTACCGCGTGCTAAAAAGGGTGAGATACCGAAAAATTCCAGGTTGAGTTTGATGATGGATTTTTTGTAGAAGAACGAGAGTGAAACGTTTTTCGTTCGGGTAGTTTAGCTAGACAGCAGGGGAAATACTGCATAAATATGAGTTGATAGTACCATTATCATCATAAGAACTAGAAATGGGAAAAAAGTAAAATAAAAATGTAAATATATTAGCTGTATTTCAAGTTTATGTTTATTATGCGACAGAGTGTCAGGTTTTTATGTGCATGAAAATTGTTAATAGAAATGGTGATCATGCACAAATAGATAGGGAAAGCATAATGTAGATATTATAGCGTGCCATTATTGCAATGAGAATTTAGGAAGGAAATTGTTTAGTGAAATTATAGTAATGCGCATTTTACGACCCTAAAAAACGTGCAACTATCAATTAGGTAAATTTTACTGGAAATCAGTGACATAGAGTACATAAAATGTACGATCAGGTATTGGTAGAATCTTTTACGTCGTCCATTACATACAAATATTTTTAGTACGTTAGTTGGATACTTTTGCATGACTATTTAAAATTTTTAGGTTACAATAAAGACATATCCGAACAATTTGTGCTGTTCCTCAAAGTTATTCTTCAAAATAGTAATCAGCGTATGGCACTTTTATATATTTGTTTTACAAAAGCTTAGTGACTCACTCCACTCAGTGACAAAATGCAAATATGAGCTTATATACTTTGGAACTACTTATTTTGGAAGCACAGCATTTTACAATGCACGAAGCAAATATTAGTGTTTACAATTTAATTTTCCACGTAAATCAAAAGTAAATTTTGACGAATCCATAACGCCTTTTTAAGAAAACTAATTCGTTGCATTACAAGCGTAAAAATTAAACACTGGAAAACCTGTTTCAATGTAGGTGCTAAGCACTTCTCGGAGCATAACATGTGACGTCTTAATGACACAAAATCTCTATTTATTCAATAAAAGTTCAACATTTTATAAATTCTCTTGACTAACAACTTTCGTGAAGGATAAATCCAAAAATAAAAAATGTTCCCCTAAAATTGTTATGGCTATTTTACCTGAGAAATATGCAACAGGCCTCAAACTTCATTTCATTTTTACTGGTTTTCCTCACTCCAGTTAATTTTCTCTGGCACGCACATAAAACCCAGTAATTTAAAAAACAAAAGAAACTTTGGTCGTCTTCCTGCCTCTATCTTATCAGATTAGAAGGCACGGACTACTATAAAAAAGTGAAAGCAAACAGAAACCTTTGTCTACTAAAGTCAAGAGCAAGTAATAAAAATGTCCGTTATAAAATATTCCGGTTGAAATACACACACTCAAGTGTGGTATCTCTAGTGGATATCTAAAAAAGCGCTGTTTCCGCAACAAGTGCAAATTTCACAGCAAAAAATGAAGTATTTCTTGAGGGACTAAGGTTTTTACGCTATTCTACACCGTTGCTTTCTCGAAATTTTAATTTATTACTTTGGGGTGTTAAAGCAACAAAGCGTGTATAGAGCTAAAAAAATACTTAAACTGATTACCTTGCTGTTGAGAAGCACACCTTGTTACTGTCTAGGCTGTACGGGAAAAATTAAATTATTCATTTTAAAAATATCGTGGTACACTGAACTTGCTCCAGGATTTAAAACATTCAATACAATCTTATTCAGATAGAAAGAAGAAATATTTGCAGCGTTGACTGGAAATACGATGTATTGACATGCCATAGCACTACACCTGCAGTCAACTTTTTTTTGGTACATTTACATTCCAACATCTGCAATACGAATAAAAAGCTAGTCAAAATATTGGTCTCTGGAGAGTCATACAACGTTGCGAATCGCCTGGCAACATTTCTTGTAAGCATGGGTGTAAAATGACCACAGGTTCTGTTTCCAAGCAAAATGTTCACATAAAAGAGGTTGTTACAACTACGCGTAAACCCAGTTGTTAGGAAGATCCTATACAACGTTTTATATTTCCGAATAAAAGTGAATAACTTCTGTTTTATGAGGCAAGAATGTAAGAGAAAGCAAATTGAGCGCCAAGAATACTCACTCGAAAACTTTAAATTTTTTAGTTGTTCCAACGTTTATTGTGCCAACGTATAATTTTCATGTAGGTTTAAGAAATACCTCGTTTTGTGAGGAAGACATATATATTGGCGATCATTTCACCCAAAAATATATACTAGTTTTGTGCACAACCCAAAATATCAAATAGTCAATATCTTCAGTTTTTAGCTCTGGGCTTTAGCCCGACATCGATATCCTTCCTGGATGGGCTATCACTTTCATTGGCGTAGCCAGGGGGTAGGCACATGGGGCACGTGCCTACCCCAGACTTCGCGCTCACATTATCAAACTGTAATTTTAATTCAAGAAAAACAATTTTAAACTTCGAGTAAAATAAATAAATGTACCGTTTGCATGCGTACAACAAATTATTTCATAGGTTTACAGTAAACGGTTGTAGAGGTTATTTCATCATGCAATATATGCCATCTGTTTTTCTAAGAGAATTTCAAGGTCAGTTCGTACCAAATATCTGCACATTTTTACACCAAGCCTTTAGTTTAGCAGTACTAGCAGCATAAAGTTATGATACTGGAAACAATTTTGGTAACGAAAAGTGTACAAAACGATGGAAATTACCGGGCGTTCTTGCAATAAACAGCTTAGCACTATGACAAAGATTTTGAGACTCAAAGGTAAGCAATTTAGATAATTGGAAACCTTATTTTGCGCCTGCGTGACAAAGTACAAAAATTAAGCAGCTTAAAGTGCTTTTCCATTGTTGCCGACGTAACAACAGACATTTTCACGAAGGAACAGTTGTCAATTAGTGTTCATTACTTCGACAAGGAAAAGGGTTATAGGATTTACCAGAGTGGACGAAACCCGTGGGTTTTTCACAAAAAACCAACTCACCCGGGTTATCTGGGTTTTTGGGTATATCCGGGTATGGGTGGGTATTGCAATACAATGCACTAAACTCTGCACCCGCCCAGAATTTGGCGCCCCAAAAGGCAGTGGCTAAGCAACAAAATCACGTAATAAATGATTCATGAAGCAAATACTAAAATAAATATGCATGTGTTGGTAAATTTCGATATTATATGCAGCAAAACGCTCCATCATTTACAAACATTGTATTTTTTCACTACACTTTTTTAAAACCCACTTTTACCCAAAACCCAGTCTCAAAACTGGGTGGGCTGGGTACCCAAAAACCCGGGTTTTACTGGGTCACCCAACCCGTGGGTAATGGGCATACGTCCACACTGCTTAGGGGTAAATTATGAACTGATAACATTTCGAAGTTTTGGAAAGGATTTTGGAACTATCATACATTCATTTATACTAAAAACACTGCCCAGCAAATGCTGAAAGATAATATTATTTGCCATTTTGTTGTGTGCAGGGTTTGAGAAAATCGGGCACGACTCGCAGGGTGGGACGACTAGAATTAAATTTTTTCCCAAATGTTCGATGCAAGTTTCGTTATCCTGAAAAATATTGAAGATAACGCAAATGACAGAGGCAAAGACCAAAGTAAAGGCATGCTTCCTAATAAAACCACGCTGTGGAATTTCTCCACTCCATGAATTCCGGTATTAAGTTGCTTTCTTTTACTAAAGCAGTTTCAAAATCACTCCAACATCCTTACGTCGATGTACAAAAATGCTACGATCGAATTTCTTTAATAGAAAACACTTTTCTGAGCACAATTGAAAATTTCAATGAATTTGTTAAAATATTCATCAAAACCCGTGAGCAGTGTGAGAGGCATGACTTAAAATTAGAGACCCTACGAATTCGGCCACCAAAGAGACCATTTGATGCTCCGCAATCTAAACAGGAAAGTTAGAAGCAACACATGAATTCATAGACTTTCGTTTAAGACAGTATACTATTAGTATAATACTAACTGATTCCGCAAGATTTTATTTATGCAATAGCAACTTGAATCTCTGCGAAATATTGAAAATTTTGCCAGAAAGCCTTAGCAACTGCACGACTGAAATCTGACTAACCCGCATATGAGTTTATGCTAGCCATTTGACCAGTTTGAAGCTAAGGTGACCATATGGAGAAATAAATAGAACACAAATGAGTCATACAATTTTCCGCAAACCTCTTTGAAAGTTTTAAACAACTGTGACGAAAAGCGTTTTTCCAAATGTTCGTTCACAAGCTTTTGAAAATCCTTGTGTGCTTCATATATCCATTGCATCCGCAGCAAGAACGTTTTCTAGTTTACTACTAATTAAATCTTACTTAAGGAGCACCATGACTGAGGATCGTCTTAGCACATAGTTTTGAATGCTATGCATTATGATGTAGTTGAAGGCTTTGAAAAAGTCGTGTTGAAGTTTAAAAATCAAACCGTATGATTCCGCTGCCATGATTTTAGAAAGTGATCCCTTGCAATAGTTTGCGTTGTGACATTTGTCTACATTTCATCATGTTTCTGATTTGTATATGCTGTGAATTAATTTGTAACTGACAATGCACTGTAAAAAGGAGAAATAAAATGTTTACGATTGTAATTTGAAGTAATTCTAAGTATAAAATTCTACTGAAAATATTGTAAACAAACGCGTGCCTACCCCAGAGTTCAAAGCTGGATACGCGCCTGATCACTTTCCCATTTGCATGAAATATGACCCGCTCTAGATAATGATATTGCCCTGGGCCACCAATGGATTTTCACTTTTTCTTCTTTATCCCGTCTCCCGAGGACATTTATTGAGCTCATAACCTTTCATCATGAAGGCTATTGTCAGTTGATTCACGTATATTAACTCACGTCCTCCAAAGGAAGCAGATGTTCCAGAAAAATCTCATTTCAGCACTACACGAATGCCAATGTGGTTTAAAACCAATAATAAAAACATGAAAAAATTTTGTCCGATTTTTTTGTTCTGGTTGTGTCAGTTCAACGAGTTTTTTTCCTGAATAGCCATGAATACCAAATAAGGGAAGCGGCGGCTAGATCTCAATGCTTTTTATAAACTTGTCACTTGATTTTTTCACCCAAAAATTTCTACATGGTCGAAGAGATTGAGTACTGTATAGACTTGGTGGAGTGTCTCAATCTCAGCAAACTATGCATTCAATTTCCATAAAGTTCAATAGTCCATATGAACTTACACGAAAAAGTATATAAAATACAGTATTGATTTTTTCTTGCGGGTTGGATTATTCTGATTCCAAGAAAACTTCTTATGGAGGTAAAAAATCTTGGGTTATAGCTTTTTATTCTTGTTAGCATTTTCAGTGAGAGAAAAATATTTTAGGAGCATAAATAGTTGTGCGTGTACCGTGGAAGTGGCAGGGGCTGTGGTTTGGTTTAAATTTTTATCAAAAATGTTTATGTAAAATAGAGCCTAAAATCGATACAATGTAAGAATTGCCGGGTGTTCAACGATCTGTTGCCTGAAGTATGCATTTATACATCAGGTTTTGCTTTACCGACATCGAATTATTGCAATTTGCTTTTCTTACCTGTAATTGCTCAGTGTCAGTGATTAGCTGCTGTGGTTCGAAATTTTCCTCCTGATTCAGCGGAAGTTTGTTGAACGCTTCTTAAGGTAATGTTGCATGACCAAAGATAGTCAATCCAGTTTGCTTTCTTATACTAGTTTAACATTTTTCTTCTAGATAACTCGTACACCCGAAAGGATTTTTGCGCACCCAGGTTTTCCACAGAACAAATAGCAATTTTTCTTAACTCCACCAAGCTCATTTGGTATATAGTCCACGGTATAATACCGTAAGTTTTTAAAACACAGTCGCATGCAATAAAATCTTACGATTTCGATACTCACTCTAATATCACCTAGCAAGTGGGAGAAAATGGAAAATGAAAAAGCTGCTTCGGGAAAAGCAGTGAGGCGCAATAAATCACGGGAGTTCGATAGGGAAAGCTTTTCTTCTTAATAAGTTTCATCTTTATTTGTTTACTGTAGTAGAAAAACCTTACAGAGAAAATTGTATATTCTGTCTAGAATTGGTAATTGTTTTAAAAAATTTGGCAGGTATTTTTGCAACAGTTTAAAATATTTTATATACATAGCAGTATATAGCAGTTTGCATTCCTATTAAAAGTATAAAATCAGCTGGTTAACCAGTTTCACTTAATTGTTGACTGATTGTGCTGCCGTTTCTTTATTTAGTTGAGGATAGGGTATCGCGATAAATTGCAGATGCTAAAAATTCTCCGTTAATTAGATGTATTTGAAAACAATGTTAAATATGATTTTATTTAATATACATTTTTACAAAAATCCATTTTATGCAAGTTTCTATGAAAATTATAAGAAACTCGACATAGGTAATTCTATCCATAGATATATTCTACTTTACTCCAAACAACAAAGCAAAGACCCTGTTGCTTTTCTATCTTTTGATGAACTCGAATACTTTATGTGCTACCTTTATTAACCCTACTGTCATGTTGCTGCTACTTTCTTGGACTTTATTAATTTTTGATGCATAGTTCATGTTCAGCAGCTACTCTAAAAGGGCGGCCACATCCAACCCATTAACGTAGATATAAGCCTTATGTTGCTGTAGCTGACTAGTGAAACGCTTAACTACTTTATGCGTTCATTAGAAATTCCAGTCAAAATGTTTTACGAATCAGAATGCTGCTCATAAGGCTACCACAGTAAAAGTGTTTTTGCTTTTTACTAAAGCTAAAAGTTTTCAGCGATGGAGAAAGTGAAAGCTTGTTGTCTCCTTTGAAATGAAAAGCTTGCGGGTGGTCTCGTATACGTTACTGGGCAAGAAGATCTTGACTACCTACTGAGTTTTTAATGCACACACACATGGTTTCTCTTTAAGTGAAAAAGTTCAGATAACTATTTATATGTAGTGTCGCCAAGAACTCGAAAGACTTTTGGTTCAATGAAAGCTGTCGAAAGCAATTTCCATAGGGGAGTTTTGCCAAAATTGTTTAAATTTAAGAGTTGGTTGAATATACACACATAGTATAAAAATTCAAATTAGACAGTTGCAAAAAACATTATACTATAAATGCAAAAGAATGATAAGTGACTAAACCAAAGTTTTAAGGTGAAAGTTTGGTATTGTAATAATGATGTCACAAATGTTTAAATTTACCGGAGAACCTTGAAATTTATAAACTTTTATTTTTATCTAAAATTTAGTCCTAAATTAAAAAAGCTTATGCATCGTGGCAATGCTACAGTTTTCTAAAAGTATTACTGCCGTCTTTGATTGACTTAAGGTCAACAGAACAAACTTCTTCTTGTCTCTCAACTGAAATGGCGTAACAGTTTCTTGTCTCAACGGATTTCAACCCCTATATTTCTTACTTGACACTTAAAATTATGTATTATGAATATAACATCAGTTGGCCAAAATTAATGCAAGTTACATGTTTTGGGAAGTTTGGTATATAGACTAATTTACTGACTGTAAGTAAGGGAGAATGACGAATGAAAACTACTACATTTGTCTAAAGCTACTACTAATTTAATGTGTACTAACTTAATAAATATTTTATTTTGTTAAAAGCAACTTCATTTTTGAACTGGCTTATTTGTTAAATAATTTATAATGCTTGAATCGAACAAATCTCAAGACGTTTGCCACTTGACACTGACAAATCAAGTTGCAAATCAAACAACATCAGCAACATACTTCCTATTTTTCTATTCTGGTTTTGGATTCTCCTAACTTTACTGGGATTAATTTGCTAGAGAACTGGCATATTGACTTTTGTACTCTTCTACAGAGAAAAAAATATGTGTAGGGAAAGTCAGTATGTCGACGTCAATCTTAATGTGAAAAGGAGCAATCAAGACTGTCGTAGTTTTTCTTTTTTTATTAACGTAAAAGGTTTTTGTCTCTGTGTGGAGAGTTGTGGAGTCATTACCACAACCATTTACTCATTTTAGTAAAAACATAGTATATTCATATTCTGAAGATTTGCATTTTTTCGGTTATTGGCTTCAGTTTTAAAATGCTACATACGTCACTGACGGCTGTAATTGACTGTATTGGAATTGTAAAAACGTTGGTGTATGTTGGTGCAAACAGAACGGAAGTTTGATCAAATTTGACGTTACTTGTTTAAAAAATTATTTAATCGTGGGTAAATTTGCAAACAGGTGATATTGTTGCAATCTTTCTTTATTTATTTTAATTCTTAGTTTAGTATGAGTACTGTCACAAAATTTATATAAAGCTTACTTTAGAATATATATGTGATTTTCCCCTAGAAACAATCATTTCTCCAATAGCATAACATCGCCTCTTTCTTTTTTTACGTTACCTCACCTTTCTCCAAGTTAAAATATTTATTGGAACAATTATATGGTTCAAAATCCCCAGGATTAAAATTCAACGCAAAGAACAGTACAACTCGTTGCAGCTGTTGTAACCTAACCCAACTTTCACTTTCTACTTCTTTCAAAGAAAACAATGTCATCTTATTGTATTCTGGTCTTGAAAGAAATGATAGTATCCACTTCGTTTGTAAAAAGGCACCCTAAATAGAAATGAACGTAACAAAACAAGGCAAACTAAAATAATAGTAAGGTATATCGTGGCACGGCTTGCAGTTGACTTTAATATGGCTACATTCTGTCAATACTATTCATACCTAACTTGGGTCTTCTTTCACCCAGGCTGAACGAAAAGACAAGAACTCATGAACTTGGCTTTTTTTCTTCCCCAGTAAAAAAGATGAAAGGAAAGTGAAGTGGCAGCAGTGAAAGCTAAAAGAAAGCAACAAGATCTGAAGAAGGGAAGAAAATCTTGTTTATTTTTTTTTAAGCGTTACTGCACTGTTGCAACAGCGGCAAAGAATTATTGGATTACGTTGTCAAGAATTATGTAATTGTATACTTGAGCTTCTAGAGAAAAATAGTAGACGCCTGGTTTAATAGAAGGCTTGTACGGTACTTACAAAAATGGATAATATGTTTGTCACGTATAACATTCATCCAGACTATACAAAAAGTAATCCTAGCTATCCAGATATTTTTGCAAGAATAAACAAGTACGCCAGTAGATAATAAAGTAAGGTAATCCTAGTAAGCCTTGATATTATAAAGGTAGGGGTAGTGTGGTGGGGTGGGGTTTATTATGGTAGGGGTGGTGTGGTGTGGTGTGGTGTGGTGGGGGGGGTGGTGTGGTGTGGTGTAAAAATTCTTAGCGATTTTCCAAAGTTTCTTATGGGAGTTAATGCAAGTTTGTAATTGAAATATGCTAGAATTCTTATAGAATGTAAAATTTAATAAAACAATTTCCGATCAATGTATAAAATTCTACGACAATGCAGAATTGCATGTTGAAGATTTCAAGGGTGGTAGAAGGATTTTTAAAGGGAAGTTGGATGGGAGAGTGGATGGGAGAGTAGGAAATGGGAAGTCTAGAGCTGAGATATGTAGAATTTAATAAAACAATCCCCGCACAATGCAAAAAAATCTAAGACAATGCAGAATTGCATATTAAAAATTTCAAGGATGGGTGAAAGAGTGGATGGTGGGAAATGGGAAGAGAGCAAGGATTATGGAGCTTATGGATTATTGCTAGGACATATTTTGTATTATAAAGCATTTGTGATTATTGGCATCATAGCCAAATAGGTCGCAGAACTTTGATGAAAAACATTTCCCCTATCTATTCATATTGTTCCTTAGTGCATGTAAGGCTTTTTAAAGAATAGAGAAGAAAATAGAGCAAAGCAGTGACAAAATTATCAAAAAAATAGGAACGAGTCAGGGGTAAGCATTAGATGCTTTGCTAAGAACTTTAATTCCTTTTATGGTACACACTCTTTCGTGTTGCATACGTTTTAAACCCATATTATCCCTGTCATCATTATCATCAGTTTTTATTCTACAATGCAAATGTTGTATGTATCATATTACCCTTGAAAAATGTTTTTACTTTTTACGTTTGGCTCACATCCCAGCAACATAAATTTTCAGTATGTACACATAAATCTTAATGCTTTCGGAGTTGCGGTAGTGTTTCCCAGATCAATACAATATGCTTTCGGAGAATGAATTAATTTGCCTTCCGAGAACTAAATTTTGAAATTTTTTTTGGAGAAAAATTCAACATGAAATATTCGTGCTTGCAAAAGTATGCTTAAAACAAAAAAGGAAAACAACTTGCATCTCAATATTTTTATTTATCACCTTGCATCAAGATTTCAAACTTTTTATTTTTCAAAAAATATTTGTGAAAATTTCATCTTTTACATTTTACAAAAGAATATCTGTGAAATTTTCATCTTTTACATTTTACAAAAAAAAAATTTTGTGAGGGTTTCGCAGTTTTCCCGTCTGCTCATCAGTATGGTTTGGGTGATTCAATAACGTTTTAGTTACCAAATCATTTGACCATAGACCCTCTAATTTTTATGGGCCCCGGCTAATCCGGCTAACCTAATTTCTTATTCTATTCTTTACTCTACTTTTTTTAGATTTTCATTTTTTACTTGATATAAACTTCATTCTTATCATCAATTTCTACAAATCTTTGGCGTAACAAGTACACCATGACTGTCACACTTTCTGACAATGAAGCTCCGAAACGCAAATCAACCTTTAATGCTCCCGACTTTCCTAACGATAACCTATCATCCCTCTCTGCGTTATTCAAGTTGAACACTGTCAAAAACATTCCATTTTTCAAAAAGTTTTCCTGAGTTGCACATTTCCCCACCATTCCTTTTGGCAATAATGATGAAAGCATATCATAGCCTTGCATGTACACCCCTTGATCCACATTATATTTTACTTCATTATACAAGAGAGGATCACCATCCAGAGATAAAACAATGCTCGGCAATTTGTAATTGTGGAAATAAAATGGCGATTTTGTAGGATCACCAGTGTATGCCTTTGCAGCAACGAGACCTACTGCCACGGCCAAAGGTGCTGGACCTTGGCACAAGCTTTCAGATGAATGTTCATATGTCCCAGTTGGCAAAGAAAACGTTTTCACAGTATAATCCCTGTATGGATACCTAAGCTTTTTCCCCAGACTACACTCTTTTTTGAGCGTATCCGAAACTTGTGTATTGATGATACACTTTTTACAGATTAACACTGCCTCCTCAATCGTAACAATATCCGTAAATGACTGGCCCGATGCTGGAGCGTCACCAATCAAACTAAACGTATTGCTAGCACGATGTAATCTTATTGATAATGATACTCCTGGAGGTAAAAATCTACCTTGCTCAAAGAAGCCATGATAAATTCTTCCTTGTACTTCAAACTCTTTTCCCAACTTTTTACACAATTTGTAAGTATCACCATCAGCTGAATTGGCAGAAGATAAATGTTCAATAAATAATTTTTCTGTATTATATTCTGATGACACGAGTATTTCTGGGCATCGCAACCTCGAGTGAATATATCCTGCAATTGAATAACTATTTCCTGTTGGGGCAAGTGGTACATCATTCAAACGAATTTCAATACCAGAAAATATTGAAGCGATAGGAAAATTTCCAATCACAGTTTTTGAAGATGATGGGAGATCTGCCATTGCCGCTGTATTCAATTTGAGTTTCATTCTAAGTTTTACATCTGGAGACAAGTAAAAAGGATGAGCTTGGAGGATAAAAAAATTCCAGTGTCGAGTTTGGTTGGCGAGGAGAGCTGGTAGGGCGAATTTCTTCAACATGTGACGATAACACTGACACATCTGTTGGCGGTAAAGCTGTCAGATTGAGACCAGCATTGTACACAGGAAGAGAGACAATATCCTGCCCCTCCAACTCTTCTCTCTGATCGACCTCCATCTTAACGCTTTTTTGATTTCACAGGTTTTCTTTTCAAAAAATTCTTGTACTGCAACTTTTTTACAGCAACCTTTTTAGATTTTAAAACTTTCTTTTTAGCAGGAGCTTTTTTTGTGCGTCCGTTTCCGTTTCCCTTCTTTGGCTTACTGACTGGTTTTCGTCTCTTGATATTAGCTTTTAAATGCTTTCTTGGCTTTTTCTGAACTTGCCTATACACTGATTGACTTGTTGAAGGTTGTGATTCAAATAAGGGTTGACTATCAAATAAAGGTTGGGAATCAAATGACTGTGAAACAGTTTGTGTTGGTTCTTGTATTGCTGGCAAAGGAGACTGAATGGCTGTTGCACTGAATGGAGTAAATGGCTCCTGCTTACTTTGCTGTTCTGGTATATTATATTCTTGTCTCCTAATCTTACCCAGAGGAATCAAGTCTTCTGGATAAGTATCAAACACTGTTCTCTGGTAATCCATCTTGCACTCTTTTGCTTCGTTACAAACAATGCTCATTTTATTTTTCTGAAATTTAAGGTTACAACTGTTGGGATTTGCGTGTACTCTAAAATATCGTTGTCGTCTGGTTGAATTCCAATTGTAATCTGAGAGAGTGTCGTCACTGCCACTGGTTTATAAATCAAAACTGATGGCCTGTGCGTAATCAATTTAAACTCGTCAGATTCTTCTCTATCCAACATTTCAAGGATAGGTAATTCCATCCCAGCAAAATATTGATTCGCAACAACGTTACAAGTTATTAATAGAATTGAGGATGAGTGAGGCTTTTTAGGTACTTCCTGAAATTCAAATGGCACAACAACCTCTGCTGGTTTTGGCAACAAGTCTGATGAAATTGGAATTGAACCATCTCCGTCAAAAACAAAACTGGCATCCAGTCCCAAATAATTTAAAAGCATTTTTGATAACTTTATTCTACACAATTTTCTCACTCTATACTCTATTGCTCGTATACTTTTTCGTAACCTAAATTTTGTCAAGTATCGAGTTTCATGAAGCGCAGCAAAGATTGCATTTGTCAATATTGAAGCATCTGGTTTTCCTTCAAGCTGTTCAATCTGAAATATTGTTTCATGACTCATGTGTGACATGATGTACCCCACCTCGTTTGTTAGGGTTTTTAATAACTCAAACTGTGGAGTAAGGTCATTTGTATACTTTCCACTGTCAAACTGCTGAGCAGAAAATCCAAGAATCTTTGCAATATTTGTTGAAATGTAAAGTTTATGGTCTGGTAATCCTGTATACTCGAGTGTAACTTCTTTAACTTTTTCTGTAAGCAGCGCTCCCGCTCCATATTTTACTCTAATCTTGCACGGAAATTGACTTTCATCCAAGTTTCCCATTAATTTATTCACAAACGCAATCCATGATTCAGAATACTTGCGGATATTGTACTGATTCACACTGGTTTGTATCACTGATATTTCTTCCTCGTGCTCCTCTATATTAAAGAATGGTGTCTTGTCATTCTTTTCTGATTCTTTCGACTTTTTTGTTTCTTCCGTGTACCTCTTGTGCTTGTCACAAAACTTTATTGACTGAAGAGCAACTTCATATCCCTGAACGTCAATGCTTTTTGGCAACAATGTGGAAAATTGAGAGTGTGTATTATTTGAAAATACCTCAGATTGGCGATTACTCACCAACGTTACTGTAAACGAATCCATTTTTTATGATTTTAACACATTTCTTTCACTTTCAACTTTCAACTTTTCTGGTCCTGATCTGCATAACCAAGCTCTGCGTCGACAAATGATGAACTGATTGGCTGTCCATCTAATGTTTCCAATTTATATGATGCAACAGGGACACTTCCAGGTACAAGTGATTTCACTCGAAACACGTCATCACTAAACGACTGCTCATACCCTTTTTGAAAAGTTAATCTATTTTTAGCAATCCTTACAATATCACCCGGTTTATATTTTCCAGGAACACGGGGAATCTGAGCCAGTTTTGCATACATTCGAGCAAATACCTCATCCACATCCTTTGGTTTTATTGCACTAGGTTTGAAACCGTGCGAAGAATGCGTGGTATTATTGTACCCATGAACAATTTTTGGTAAAATGTCTATCCACTTTTTAGTATTTTCATGAGTAAAATATTTAAAAATTAACGTTTTGACCGTACGAATCACCCTTTCACATTGAAAAGCCTTTCTTTTTGTTCTTGAAACGTAATGCACGCTTCCAATTTTCTTCATTAGTTCCTGAAAAGGTGCTCCCATAAATTCTAGGCCTTGATCAGTAAACGTGAACGCTGCTGGCTTTTTTGCTCGTTTTAAAATTTGTTGAAACGCTTCAGCTACTTCCCTACTAGTTTTCTTTTTCACTGGCTCTGCAAAAAGTTCTTTTGTAAATCCATCCAGCACAATCAACACCCAATTGTACCCCTTGTTCTGACGAGAGTACGCTTGAAAGTCAATCAAATCTGCACAAAAATGTTCTCTTGGCCCTTTTAAAATCATTCTTCTCGTTGGATATTTTTTTCTAGCTGGTTTATGAACAGAAAAGGCACGAATCTTGCTCAACTGCTTCTCAGCTTCCCTAATATTCTTTATTCCTCTCTCTTTTACAAACCCATGCAGCGCTCTTAATGCTGCTGGCTGAGAGTAGTTTGTCCACGCTCGCCTAATGTAGCCGTCTGTTGCCATTTTTTCTGCTTCCTTTTAAGTCTCTTTACTTCCTGCTGCACTCTAGCACTCAAAAGTTGAATTGGTGCTTGAACCAAAAAACTTTTTAAGAAATTATCCCAATCTGCTGGTTTCTTTTTGCCCCTAACTGCGAAATTTATGTAATCGTAAATATTATTTTCAAATCCTGCCAGCACTCCCTCACTTGACCAAGTAACCAACTCTTTTAAAAAGACAAGTAATTTTCTAGCTTTAGACTTTGATGCGCGAGGAAGCTTTGAAATTTTTTCTTCAAGCAATTCTACTTTTTTCTCTTCTTCCTTTTCTTTATTGCACTTTTCGTACACTTCCCTTGGGACAATGTAATATTCCTGCACGATATCCATTATTCCATCATGTAAATATAATGCAATGCTTCTCGTAACAAAGCACACAAAACTGATACTAAAACTGGAGCAAGTAGTTTAATGTTTCGCTTCAAAAGCTCGACTGCGCGTTTCCATCGTGATGCTCGTCTTATTATATCCGTCCCAGGAATATGAATATTATGTTTGGCACATAGCTTAACACAATCAATTATGGATATTATTTGCTCTGGCGTGGCAGAGTCCAGTAGTTCATGCTGCCTATCCTCACTTGCATTAGCAAGCTCCATGATGAAATCGTAGTTGCTTACAATTCTTTCCAAATCCATCTTGACTATTTGGAAAATCTTTTTTGGTCTTTGTGTGAAATGAAAAACATGCGTGTACTCTGGTTGCAAATTGGGTTAGTACTAATTTTATTTTTGTTCATGCATCATAATTTAAATCATTATTACAAAATGTTGGATCCAAATGTTTACTTGGAGAGTTAGTATGCAACAACTAAAACTAAAACTTTTTTGAGATTCTATCCTAAAAATAAATCTAATTTTTTTTTAGTTTTATAATTTTGTTGGAATATAAAATCTTAAATCACTATTGACAAATACTGAGGAACGTAACCTAGCGTAATCTGGAGTCATGGGATGAAGATCGACAACAAAAAATGAAAAAAGTTCTCTTGTCGCTCTTTTGTAACTATCATACAAAACTTGAGGATTTTCAGGCATCATTTGTGATCCCCAAAATTTTATTTGCTTTGAATCTCTAATCATTTTAAAAATAACTTGATAATGTGTGTTTAAACTAAGAACGCGCGAATTCTTTTTTCCAAAAAGTACTTGATTGAGCACAATAACTGAAAGATTTTCGTGATGTGTGCGGTGAACAAAGAATGATGTAATGTATTTATTCATCGTAGACTCGAGCTCAAGATAGAAATCGTCAAAAATTACCAAAATGCTCTTCTTTTGTGCAATATATCCCTCCAAAACGTTCGTATCGTTTGTGAAAATGATTGTTTTGTCCTTTTCTTTCACCTCATCGTAGGCTGTTTGGTACTGATTATACAGGAAAACACACAATTCCTGCTTTTTATCGTACACTTTCTCACGATTTAGGGCAATTTGAAGTGCCAAATGCGTTTTTCCTGCTCTTGACATGCCTGCTATTAGCATGGAAGTACCATGCCTTAAGCGTAAATCAAGTGGCCCGTACACGTCCATTTTGATCAAAAGCTAAAGGTAAACTGATTGATAATTTTTAATTTTCATCATATATATAAGACCTAATATCGTACCCAAAAGGGATACTTTCATTAAAATTTAACCATATTCTACGATTATCTGTAGCGGTAAATATTTTCTTTTTCCTTTTTCGCATTTTTACTTGCTGGTCTCGTGTTTCAGTAATCCAAAAAGTTTCAAACTCTTCAATATTTCCTGTTGCTGCACGCAGAAAAACATTGTGTGGTGTGTGTTTCCGCCGTGATGCTCCTTTTGGTATGCTAACATCTTTCCCCTCACATGTTACACAAGAGACAAGATTGGTAGTTTCTTCGTTTAGACAATCTTGACACTTGCTCAAAATGGAATAAAGTTTGGATTTTACACCAACGTACTGAAGTGCATACGGATATTCTATTTTTAAAAGGCCTGGCTCTTTTGCTCTCGAGTCATCAAACAATGGATGGTTGGTTGGGAGAGTGGAAAAGTCAAAGATATCCTCAATATTTTTTAAATATTGTAAAAAGGTTTTGTTTGGATCTTTGATTTCACAAACAATGTTATCAGTTTCAGATGCACAAATGTAAATTCTGTCCCGAAATTGTGGTTCCAAGACATTATATATGATATCGTATAGACGGAGTTTTGCCAAGTCAAGTACGACAAAAGAAACCAAGATATTTTTATTCAATGTCATTTTCCCTTTTTTCATATGAAAGAGTGCAACATCTGCTGAAATGGCAGTAGCATCATTGAAAGTGTGCTTTGATGCCAACTCTTCAGCTTTTCCTTGTGATATACAGCATTCGACATTGATGCTGTTGTTTATAGAAAGAAATTTACCAAAAATCATGTTTCCTATATTCTTTGAGATTTGTTGATGAAATTTATCTGGTGTGGATTTTCTAATATTCATGTTTTTGTTTATGAATCCGCTCAAGTAATCATCCTCATTGAACTCGATTATGTCATGAATCTTTTTTACAATCATTCCTTGTCTAATGAAAAACTGAAGTAGCTTGTAATAGAGTGCGACATCATCTTTATCTTCTTGAGTCAACAAGAGTGCAGTGTTGCCAGACTGCGTTGGTCTTTCTTTTTGCTCAAACATATTTTTAAATCTTGCTTTTATTGCTTTCATGTTTTCTTTTGTGGCGCAAAACGGAAAATCTTTGCTCCATTCTTTGATTTGCTTGGGATATTCCAACGAAACATGCAGAATATATCCCTTTCCTTCCCTACCGTTGAGTTTTAAAATATTGACATTTTCAATTTCTTCACGTTTCATGTACCGATATTCTCCACTCGGCATGGGCTGACAGAGACAAGATTGGTAGAGACTATTTAGATCAGCTATAAGAAGTTCGATTCTTTCTGAATCCAAAACATTTTTATGCCCTAGTCTCTCAGATGTGGCAGTGGCAACTCGTTTAGAAAGATGTGAGACACCTCCTCTGATGTTTTTAAGAATCAAGACAACCATGCGATGATCATTTGGGATATCAAATTTCTCACTTGAATTAAAAGTTGCAAGTGAATATGCGTAACTTGCAAGAGAGACATCATATAATGGATAGAGCATGTACTGTTTAAAGCACCACTCACCAAACTCTTCCATCACGGCAGCCAACTGAAAAACTCTGCTCTTTAAATATGCCATGCAATAATCTTCAAAAGTAGAACATTTTAGTTTTTCATACATGTCAACTGCACTTTTGTATTCTTCATCTTGAATGTCTCTGTGAAAAAATAAATCCTCAAATTCCGTTTGTACGGGTAAATTTTTTGCTTTCATTTTTTCTGGCGATGTAAACCATGTGTGCGGAAAATAAAATGGTTGTTGAAGTATTTCTGCATCCAATTCTTTGTAGAATGGTTTCAACTTGGAAAGATTTTTTGTATCCACAAGTCTTGCAATTAAATCTTGCAAAGAGAAATCCAAGAATTTTTTGCTGTCGACCAACTTTAATGTTCGATCAAATATGACGGCCATGAAATTTTCGTTTGTTCGTGGAATAATTTCTACTTTTTTTGTGTAGCCAGCTTTCAGCTTTTGTAAAATCATGTGGTTGCCCAACCTATCCTGAGTGTGACTGAAAAGAGGGATTTGTTTTTTTGGCTTTATTTTCAAGTTGTCACTGTTACACACGCATAGCACAGGAAAATCTTTAATGTGATGAGAATGGTGCCTGACTTTATGATTCAACTCGGTAAAAAATTTGTAGCAGTACACACACTGGTTTGCGCTTTCAAACATTTTCTTTTCTTGATCATTCATTTTTGGAATTGGAAGCTGATCATTTTTACTTGTGATTTTCATTTTTAGATTTGATGCTACTGGCAACACGTATTCCATAAATTTTTCAACTGCATTTTCACCAATGTAAAATTTTGAATCTTCAAGTTTACCATTTGGTCCAACTACTGCAACTCCAAAACCAGCAACTCTTGTTTCCGCAGTAACTTCGTCTTGATAGTACAAAAGATCACTATACATTCTATATGGTGGTGGAAGACATTTGTGCCAGTCCTGAAATCGAAATTTACGATTTTTCATTTTTGGCATTTCAAGCCCAACATCATTCATGATTTTACATTTTGAGACATGTTCAGGATTTTTGAATCCCTGATGGCAAAACGGACAAAAGCTTTTCTTGTTTGTATTTTTATTACAAAAAAACTTTGAAACGTCTCTGATGAGTACAAGATGAGAATTTTTTTCGTTTTCAAGCAAAAGAAGATTCACATGTCTGTCCATTCCAAAATGATGAGATGTTGTGAAAAATGGATACACAAGATTTTCTTCTTCGTGATATTTGTAAACATTAACACTGACGTTGTTTTTTATTTCCCACTGTTGCAAATCGTTCAAGTCACAACTTTTATCAAATCCTTCAAAGTCGAGCAATTTTTCTTGTTTGATTTTTTGTAACACTTTGAAATAAGTTTTTGGATTTTCCATTTGAAATTTTAATTTTTCCCACTCCTTAAACTTTTCATCTATGAAATTATTTTCACTAATTATCATGTCTTCAAAAAGTGCAGCTACCACTGATAACTTGAAGCAACCTTCTTCACATTTTATGTTGAGTAGACCATGTCTATATCGTAGCCGAGATGGAATTTTAATGTGCCCCTGAGGACGCGTTGGTTTGTAAACCGTAATGCACATTTCAAGCTTTTTGAGTTTTTGAATTTTTATGCCACTTCCAGATTCAGTGAGGAGGGAAATGACATTATTGATGTAATCAACGTTTGCCACTATTACTTCTCCAATAAAGTTTTTGTTCATTAACCGTGTAAATTTCGAGTGAAAATGCATATCTCTTACAATTCCAGTTTTTAGGTTGAGGGCTTCAACCGTAAAAGTAAATTTCACTTGCATTCCCTTATACTCGTGAACAAATTTTCCCAAAAGCAGGACAAGATCATCATAAACTTTTGAAACCCCATCTTCGATTTTTATAAGTCCTGGTTCGTATTCGTGCACTAAAGTTTTTATTGCGCCATTGTTTGCACGAATCTTTTCACGAAACACAGTTTCATTGATATCAATTTCAGGAATTGGGTCTTCTCTCACACGAAGGCACCTATGTTTGTCCATGCTCACTACGCTTCTTCCACATTTTTTGCAGCAGTGGCCTTCATCTCTGTGCTCATTCATTTCCTTCCAATCGTCTGTTTTAAAATCGCATCCTCTCCTTCTGCATCCAAAATTTGGCTCCGGCTTTTCCCCTTCATCTCCCTTTTTTATGCTGATGTCTATTTGCCGGTTTGTCACCATAATTTTTTTCTGCAAAGCTTCTTGTCTTAAGCTTGACTTTTTTGTTGTATCACATTTTGATACTTTGCTACTCTTGGCTTTTCTCATTTTGCCCATGATGATAAGTTTTGATGAAGAAAAATAAAAGTTTATGCTTGAATCACTAAATCTTTGGAGGAAAATATTAGTAACGACTGGTTGTGTGAAAGATATATTACGAAATGAGAGTTGAGTTTAGTCTCATGATCATACACAATTTTTTGTTGATGTTGTGTGATTTCTAATAATAGTTTTTGTGGTAAAAGATTCGTTAAAAAACGTTATGATCCGTAAGAATATTTTTCTCTGGTAATATGATAATGCATAAGCAATTTGCAATAGAGATGATGAGATGGGTAATATGGGTCATTATATATAATAATATGTGGAACACAAAAAGATGTGTACCTAAAATGGGAGAAATAGGGCTAAGCATCTAACGTATACCCCTGATTCTTTCCTATTTTTTGTGATAATTTTGTCACTGCTTTGCTCCGTTTTCTTGAAATAGCCTACACACAAACGTATGTAAAGCTCGGAAGCAAGATAATAAAAGCTCGAAAGAATGGGAAAATGGTGATACATGCATTTTCACCTTGTATTACTAAATGCTGAGTTTTGTCAGAACTGGGTTACTCGGAAATGGGAATAAACATAAAGAATTACCTATTTAGCATGGAATAACATGTATTTACCCTCACATTCATTTATCATTACAAATTATTATATGCACTTAGCATTACATGTATTATAACATATTTCGTTACATACTTACCTGCATTAAATCCCATAAGAAACTTTATCATTTGAAAATCGCTAAGAATTTTACCCTACCCCAACCATATTATTTTACTAGGACACATAATAGCACTTATAATAATGCACAAGCAATAAGCCATAAGCTCAAGCCTTGTTCTCTTCCCATTTCCTACTCTCCCATCCACTCTCCCCTTTAAAAATCCTTCTACCACCCTTGAAATCTTCAACATGCAATTCTGCATTGTCGTAGAATTTTATACATTGATCGGAAATTGTTTTATTAAATTTTACATTCTATAAGAATTCTAGCATATTTCAATTACAAACTTGCATTAACTCCCATAAGAAACTTTGGAAAATCGCTAAGAATTTTTACACCACACCACACCCCCCCCCACCACACCACACCACACCACACCACCCCTACCATAATAAACCCCACCCCACCACACCACCCCTACCTTTATAATATCAAGGCTTACTAGGATTACCTTACTTTATTATCTACTTACGCCTTATTTAGTAAAGCTCTAACATTGTTATAGAGATTGCTTATAAGGTTTTACAGTTATGAAAAAAATGAGAAGCATACAAGTTTACTACTTCTGCTTACTTCAATTTAAATCAAATTTAATAAAATTTGGACTTTGAAACATTTTATATAAAAGTTGTATTGTTTTAGCGACGTTCCTGTTGGATTTTATGTTAAGATGTCAAATTTTGCATCAGATCAACTTCTACTGATGCTTTCCATCTGGCACATAAGTTCACAAGCAAACGCCAGTTAACAAAATTTACCTTTCCCGAACAAAGTATATTATAACATTTTCTAGTCTTCACTAATCAAATGTAAATAAACCAAATATACTTATTCCTTATTCCCACCTAAGTTGCTTAGATAAGCTCCACATCATCATGTTTTGCTACTAGTGTCCTAAATTAATGTGGTTAATTTGGCGAAAGACAGGAAGAACTCCCAACTCACCTCTACTTACTTTAAGTAGCATATACCTTCTTGCCTGCAGTAAGTCAAGACGTTCTCAGCTTTCTCTCTCTCTATTAGATTAATGAAACCATCAGCAGGGCCAATGCATGACTGTCAGTCAAGCTGTGAGAAATGAGGTTTCACTTTTGCTACGCGTTAGTTGCTACGTAAGTAACAGGTTTGTTCAGAAACTAAGTCTCAGTGAAATGTCTTCAGCAATAAAGCTACCTCAGTGGGGAGATACACGTGTAGATAGTTTTGGTCCATTTCACTTTTACTTAACAGGATAATATCTAGTGTGTTTAGGAGACAAACTAGCTTCCCGACTTGAAGTAGACAGAAAGCCAGATAATATTTTGTGAATGTTGCAAATAGTGGCAGTTGAAATTTTACCAAATAAGAAGAAAGTTGATTTGTGTTTTAATGTGTTTTTGCTGTTTTGTGGCAAACTTCGGAGTCGTAGTTTTAAAAGAATTGATTGTTGGAAGGGCTATTACAACGACAACAGTAAGATTTTAACTGATTAAGGAATATCAAAGAGTTTATTGGGCTTAAAGTTTACTCGGTGTGCTCCTAAGCCTTTAGGGAATATTATGAAATTCAAAAAATTTAAACTATCAAATTGAAATTCTAAGGCCCAAAATATGTGTCAAAACCCCCTTCCTATTTTGGATTTTGCATGATTTCTTGAATTTACCCTCAAAAATTTCAACAAAACAGCTTCCTTTCATGTTCGTAAAACCTTAGCTTAACTTTAATCCCAGTGTCCCATTGTGTGTTGTTCTCAAATTTTTCACGTGAAATATACATTTCGTTTTTTCTATAAAAACCGGCTTACCGTTTCCATTTCAATGGACACATTAAAACTCGGTAAGTACCTGCTTTTGCTACATTTGCTATTGTATTAAACGTTGGTGCCTGGTTTCATTATGACGTTATGAGGTATATACCGCTACGTCTCAGTGCGCAGTGTCACCATTCAACTGTGTTTGTTGGTGGTACTTTCTTTTGTGGTGGAAGTGTACATTACATTACTTTTTATGTGTTCGCAAGAAGAACGTTCCAAGTTAAGAACTGTATGGAATGAGGAATTCAAATGCAAATTTTGGATAGTGTGCGAATGTGGCAAAATAAAGACGGTTTAAATTGTGTAGTTGCTTTTCCCTAGGTTGCGTTGATGTTGTGGGGAAAGGCGCATTAAGAAGGGAAGTTGTGTTAAAAATTATGAATGTAAAGTTGAATAAACACGCGCGCTAACACCAGCACAGAAAATATTTCGAATGTTTACAAAAATTGGACATGGTGATACTGAGATAAACTTAAAAACACAAGTTTGTTGAACTTCAAAGCCAAACACTGCTAACATATTCATATTGTGGTTCGTTATGATATTTCAGATGCCGCAGGAGAATTGTCTTGCCGATTGTAATAATGGAAAGTTATCATGTCTAAAACTTTTCCATTATTTATGTATTTTGTAAAAATATTCCGTCAAACAGTTTCTATAGCACAACTGGTAAATGCGTAATTTGCGTAAGTGCACGTCATAATGAAATCCAACTACGACCATGTAAAGTTCATCTTTTACACCCACGTTTTACAGACTGATTACAGGTGTATTTCACCAGAGAAAAGTGATTAAAAACAATTGCTGCTGGCAGTGACCACTCCAATGTGTATTTCCTTTTGCTGTAATCATTTTAATGACCAATGTCCATTTTATTATTGCTTTCGTAATGAAATACAACTTGGGTACACATCGGAAACAGATAAAACGTCGACAGTTCTGGAACTGTATATAATCTAGTAATATCCTGCTTATACCGGCTAGCTAGTCATTGTAATAAAATCACAGTGGAGATTCCAGCAGCAGGCTAAACGAAGCCACTATATTAGTGTTTCTATACTCTTTGACACTCGGTGAGTATCTATTTTCATTATCACGTTGGTTGTTATTTCCAGTGACACTTAAGCCCTGTAAAAGGCGGAAAAAGTTGGATTATGAGTTTTGAGAGATTGTGAGATTGGGAGTTTTCTTTTTCTTCTGAATACATAGCAGCACAATATAAACCATTTTTAAACTTGGGTAACACCAAAACCGTAATCTCCAAAGAAAAAAAATGAACACTTACATATCTGAAGCTGGTTATTTTCCAAAACATACACTTATTCTTAATGATGCCGTTAAAATTTTGCTAAAACATTTTCAGTACAAAATTTACACTGTAATTATTTGACCGTTAAAACAATTTACTCAAGTCTTTTCAAAGATATATTTACAGTTTTACTTTTTTGTGAGTGTTACGCCTGTAACGTTTCAAACAGTGAAGAAGACAATACTTCATGTTTTCACGTATCTCACATTTCTTTTTTAACATAAATCAAGTGACAAGCTGGCTCATTTTCTTCTAGCCTATAACAGTCACGCTTTTGCTACAAAAGAAAAGTGTATACAGAATGAGAACAACAAAAACCATAGTTGAATTTATGAAGGAACAACAACCAAGACAAAAATGAAAAGCCTTGTGTGCTCCGCATTACCTTTGTCTTGTTATTACAATGACAATACAGCTACTTAAAGAAAGCTTGTATGAAAAAGAAGACAACTCGCACACTATTTTTTACGAAGTGCGTTCCCATTGTTATTACCTGCTTTCTTCGTTTTCCTTTGTGAAAAATTGCATTGTTGTTGAAATGAGCTTAAAGAAGAAAATTCGACTAAGGAATGAACTCTGGTTGTGTTGGTGCTGTGAATATGCTTCGTAAAGTGCAAGGCGTGAAACATCAAACATCAGAGCAAAGAAACGAAAAGGTTGCTGAGAATGCACATAATCGAGTATGGTGCCAGGAAAGTAGCAGAGGAGAAAACCGTCATCAGTCAAGTGTCAAATATGTAGGCATTTTTTGGACTTGGAAGTGGAGCTGAATGAATATTTGAGCAGAATTGTCAATTTTACAGAAGAGTGTTTGACTTGTGTCAATTTTGTGTGAAATATTGGGCTTTTCGGGGTTTAATGAGGTTAGTGATGCATTGGTTTTAGTATGTGGGAGTGCGTAAACAAAAATTGTTGGTAGGATGGTAGGTACAAATGGTGTAGTTTTCGTATTGACTATTGGATTGGTGCTGTACTTGACAAATTCTAGGAATTTGTGCAAAGGAATACTTAGTAGCGATGTAAATGGGTGATGGGGAAAGGATAGATGGAACATCAAACCTTGGTGGTTTATGCAAAAATCCTCCTAAATTAGCGAAAAATTTGAAATTTAGAATCCCTTGTTTGCTGCAATACTTCTGTAATTTCTCCTGACAAAATTAAACTCTGCTCTGAAATTAGCGTAGCAGTAGTTTGTAGTTCAAACCGGCCGAAATTACTGATAAAGCCATTTGGTTACTGTTTTCATTATTTTGTAGAATGAGTTAAGATTTCGTACAACAGGAACCCACGTTTCCAGGACATTCCAAATAAAGAAACCAATATTCCAAAACCATACTTTTCTTGCGATTCATTAGTCTGCATTGATGCATATACCAATTATGCTGACGCAACCAGTTTTCTGGTTTTCATGATACCTTTCACCAGAATGACAAAAACAAATTTGAGAAAGTTGCTTGATCAAATAAAGCTACATATTATACGTTTTGGTATCAACGTTTGTGTGCGATATTTTAGCGCATCTGCATGCTTCAGCATATTTTAAGAGGATTTTATTTTTCTGCGGTTGTAATGCTACTTTTTGGTTTTATTAGTCAATTATAAAATGCAAGTTAACATTTCAAAAAAGAACTGAGGTTTTCTCGACTTTTGCTGAGGTATGCGTAGAATGAATGTAATTAGAAATGGAAGATAGGTAGCAGCAAGCCAAGAAATTCCAGATTATTACAAATGGTGTTTGAAGTTAGCAGCAGTTTTCATCGCTACACATCGCAGTTATATAAAAAGCGAAATGTACACATCACAACAGTTACTTTGTCCATACACTTATTTTTAATTGTTAAATTTTTCAATGTATTGTCCCGCTTTTGCGACGTAAAAAGGGCTGTTTGATGTTCGACAGCATTAGAAGTTATAAGATTAGTTATGAGCACGGCATGACTGTAATATTATTGAATTTAAAGTGAAGTTTTCTTATGTAATTTTCAGGGCACTACATGGTTCTTCTTTACCTTTCGCACATTTTGTGCATTCAATATTCTAGAAGTATAACATAACTTACGATTTAGTAGCAATATTTTACAAATACTTAAGCATTTCATTTTTGTTTACATTGTCTATGCTTCATTTTGTTTTTCATGTGACATGGTATTCATTCCTTTTCCTACATGCACAAAGTGCCTGTTGCTGTAAAACATACATGGAAACTCATTAGGCGGGCGGCTCTGCTTTGAAATGATAGTGCTTTGATAAAATTCATCAGGCGGGTGTAAGTGATAAGCGCTACTGGCTTTGGCTCATGAAAGATAAGTAAAATATGGAACAATACATGACTTTACTTTTGCTAGACTGTGTTGAAATGAAGAGTTTACAGCAACATTAAGTTAAATTTAACAACACATTTTGTAGTGAAAAACAAAAAAGCAATAGCAACAAAATTGGTGAAGTGAATACAATGCGTAGAAAAATTGAAGAAAATATAAGAGTTCGGAAAGCCTGGTTAAAACTTTAATGCATATTTTACTCACCCTATACATATTTGTTAATGTCCGTCTCTTCAAAAGCAATCATCTAAGGATAAATTAGAGTTGAATAAAAGTGAATGCACACCTATCAGAACCGAAGTGAAGCAAAAATTATCCATATCTCATTTTGTCACAAAAACTACACAGTTAATTGCATTTCGTGACAAATCCGCTCATCAGTACATTTCCCGGGATATTGGGATATACTACATCTATATATACCTCGGTACAAACATCAGCAAAAATGAAATCAGCTTATTCCCAAAATAGCCACAATATGTTCATTTATCCAAACCTGAAGATGATCAATCAGAACAAAAGGTACTCAATCCAAAAATACTTTTTGGAGGACTCGCATAAAAACACCAAAAGATGCATTGCTAAGTTGCTGAATTACTCTAAAAACGACAAAGCCACTTATCAGCCACTTACTCCGCTGCTCTCAATATTACTCAAGATTATTTGAAGGACGCTTCAGAGTTTTTTCCTCTTAAAACTTGAATATACATACATATTTTGCTGCTGACCAGTACAATTCTGAAAGAAATACATTTCTTGCTCCGCATCTGGCAAAAATGTGTAATGGGAAAGTTTCCTGAAATTGTTTTTTGGTGATGACGTGAGTGTAGATACAGAGAAAGTTACAGGTCCTTTAGAAATTCTACATTATTTAATTTAGCACAAAACTTGCATTGCAAGTTGCATTCTAGCCACAAATATGTTTGAGTGAGATAAAAAGCAAGGAAATGTCTAGCTAGCAGAATTATTATGCTAAGCTGCTTGCTTTACTGCTACTTTATTTCATCGGGAAAATAAATTTAAAATGTACAGGAAGACTATTTTTGAATTTATAAATAAGGTTTTAAGAATGTTTTAAACAAGTTTGTAAAGCTATTCTCGTTCCTATCAAATAAAAAACATATTCATTGAAAAACAAAAAAGCATTTTCAAAAATCCGTGTTAACACAAATTAGGTTTACAAATGTAAAATGAATTTTAATTATGCCGACTAAATGACGATGCTTTTGCCCATCAACACTTCCATCATGATTGTTTGCCAACTAAAGATAGACCTAACGTGCAAATGTTTGAAAAAAACTTGCCACAAGTCAATGACGCTTTTAATTTAAAATTGGTTTTGTGTAACTTTTAGTCTGTAGATCTGATAACGTCTCATGCTTCTTTCAATTTTAAACTGCATAAGCTTCCATGTTATATCTACTTGGTACAAGTTGCACTATAATAACTAAAACTTATAGACCGAATGATATTTTGAAAAAATGAAATCATTTCATTTGATTCTTGAATTGAAGTTCAGATCGCTGCACCTTTACTGATTCTTAGTATTACGAGCATTGTTTGGGCGAGAACCCGGGGTGTCGGTATTAAAAGGAAACTTTGTAAGGCAGTTCGCTGCTGATTATGATGTAGGTGGACAGAGCAGATAGACTGGAAATCACAGGATGATGATGGTTAAAATATGGGGAAATGTGCAATGGATGAGTTAAAACAATGATATTAATACGAAATGTAGATTATGCCTTGGATTTTCTCGTCGTGTAGTCACCTCGGGTGAAGGAATAAGTAAAAAACAATGCACACAGTAGGTTTAGTGCTGATAGTAAAAAATACTGAGTTTATTTTACAAGGCAAAAATGAAAGGTAAAAAGAGCCGCTGAGCAAGTCGGCCGTCAGACGAGAAATGAAGTGAAAAATGAGATGGGCGAGCCCAAGAAAGCTTCTTTCGAGATTGTTCTCTCGAGAAATGAGGTTACACGAGTTTACAGAGTTTACAAAAAGGTAAAATGACAATGACATTTCAGTTCATCACGTAGGCCCAAAATTAGAACAATATTCAATTTACATTGAGAGGTATTTCACAAAAGGTAGTTACAAGTCAGCACAACTCACATAAAGAATACACGATTGTATATCTACGTACCAATACTCCCATCTAAATATACGGTAACAGATCTAAATGGAACAGATCTAATTGGAACGGTAGCAGATCTAAATGGAACGGTAGCAGATCAAAATTAACGGTAACAGGTCTAGAAATATAACATAGTGTACCTATGTACAAACAAGCATTTTTACGGGACGTTTTTTCATGATGTGAAAGTTGAATTATGATGACCTACAATCGACGGTTTCATTAGATTTATAATCTTGCTTGCAACTCAACTAAAATAGCAACAACAGCAAGTGTAGTTATTTCTGTCGGTATTATTTTGACAAAAATGGGTTTCTAGCGTTTCAATAGGAAACCCTGACTGCTTCTAGACGAGCTTTAACATTCGTAATGAGAAACGAATTTAATATTTTTGTACAAGTTTTACAATTTATTTAAATATTGCTAATATCTGGAGTGCTAAGTCCTATTTTGGTGAAAGCTTTTATAATATTATAATTTATGCAATGAAATTAATTTAAGTTACCAAAAGCAACGTGAAGCTAAGTAATAACAGGCCATCAAATTGTGATTTCGATTTCAAAGTATACATTAAATTTTTATAACTTTTTAATTCCATAACGCAAATTTGCACAAATCTGAATTTGCAATGCCCCATACATTAAAACCGTTTATTTCATATGCATACAACATCATTTTTAGGTTTATTGACGTTAAAGCCGCTGTGTGTAAAGAGTGACTTGAAAGCTTGAATGAAACGCTTTCATAGATGATCAAGCTTCTCTCTGCCAAAGCTTGTAGAAAAAAATGCGGCAGAAGTTGACTTTCCCAGAAGACTAGAGGCTACCTTGGTATTCTAAAAAATAAGTTCGCGCAGAATTCATTCCTGGATGCAGTACGGAGTAAGACACTTAAGGTGTGTTCCAAAATTATAAAATCACGTATACATTTTCAAACATTTGTTCGCCAAGCCAGTCTACTGCTATTGGATGACAAACTAATTATTGGAGTGTGTGCATGAGTTAACCCCTAATTATATTACAAAGTATCCAGAAATTCCGGTCACTGGTTTTTCATAAAACGCAATAGTTCCAAAATATCACGAAAAATGGGCTGTTCCGAAATTATAAAATCAAGCATTGTATCAGCCCATATTATTACGCAATCAGATCAAAGAAGCCAATTTCGACATTTTTGATAAGAACAGACCCCCACAGTGTTAACCCAAGAAAATATGAATTTGAGAAAAATTTGCTGTGTTGCGTAATATTTATGTCAGACCAACCAGTGGTCGGCACGTGAAGGGTACACCGTATAACATAATTTCGTCAATGTACTAGTATTATTCAGTATGTTCTACTCACTTTTAATCCGCAAACTTGCTGAAGTCATGAATTGTTGCAAATAAGCCCCACATATGTCGCCATTACACTAAAACATGCAAATGTCCTTAAGGTACCCACTGTCATTTATTGAAACCTGAGCATATTTTGTCACAGTATATTCAAAGAAATCGTATTAAGTTGCAATTTTATGATTTACCAATATGCAGTGTTTCCTCTGGGAAAATTTTTTTGCATGCAGAAGTTGGTTTACATAAGATTTGTGTTTGTTTTAGGTAAAAAGATATATAGATCAATTGTATGCAGATTACTTACAAAAGTCTATTATTGCTTATAAATGTCCCCATTGTGTACTTGGTTTGCTAGCTCTAAATCTTTTTCCACATGTCTCTAAACTTTTATTTTCTGCTGTGAAACTTTTGAAAAAGACCTTCTGGCATATAAAAACATGCGAAAGTTTAACTTCCGCAAGTGGACTATGACCAAATATGCTCAGGTTTCAATAAACGACAGTGGGTACCTTAAGGACATTTGCATGTTTTAGTGTAATGGCGACATATGTGGGGCTTATTTGCAACAATTCGTGACTTCAGCAAGTTTGAAGATAAAAAGTGAGTAGAACATAATGAATAATACTAGTACATTGTCTGTTATTCTGTTATACGGTGTACCCTTCACGTGCCGAACACTGGTTGGTCTGACATAAATATTACGCAACACAGCAAATTTTTGTCAAATTCATATTTTCTCAAAACTTTTCTTGGGTTAACGCTGTGGGGGTCTGTTCTTATCAAAAATGTCGAAATTGGCTTCTTTGATCTGATTGTGTAATAATATGGACTGATACAATGCTTGATTTTATAATTTCGGAACAGCCCATTTTTTGTGATATTTTGGAACTATTGCGTTTTATGAAAAACCAGTGACCGGAATTTCTGGATACTTTGTAATATAATTAGGGGTTAACTCATGCACAAACTCCAATAATTAGTTTGTCATCCAATAGCAGTAGACTGGCTTGGCGAACAAATGTTTGAAAATGTATACGTGATTTTATAATTTTGGAACACACCTTACCTCAGCAGTTTTTCCTTGGTTGGTTTGATGAATCCGCTTCACGTTTTTGCTGGAGTCCATAGGGAAAATAGAAAAGCGAATGAAAGCTGAAGTAAGCGAGCATACATTAAAATGATGAGTTTGGTTTACCCTATGTATCAATATCCCTAGATGAAGAAAAGAGGAGTGAGAGAAAAATGCGTGCGTGCGGATAACCCTTAAAGGGGTACAGTTAATAACGAGCTTTAGTACGAAACATGATAAAGTTTGAATCATACAATGATAAAATGACACTTTTCGCATTAAAAGTATCTTGTTAAAACTGAATAAAAATGCACAACAGTTTATTTTTGCCAAAACTTTGTTTTAAGCTGACAATTTGACCGTTAAAAGTGATTTTTCCAATTTGTAACCAAAGTGGACTAAAACAAGTTAATATACACGTATAACGTACGAATATTACTTTCCTTACAATAAATGTATGCTTGTTTGCAAGAATAATCTTTTCATTTTGTATCCAACTTTTGTTTTTATATGTACATAACGGCATCATCCCGATGCAAGAGTTATGCCAATAAACTGAATTTGTATAAAACGGTAAACTCAACTTCTATTATGGTTCACTAATTGTACCCGGGGATTCCATTGTTGTAGAAGCATAAATATATACTCAAAAGTTTGCATTGAATGACTCAGACTTACAAGGTATGCTATTTGCCTGTTAATCGCAAACAAAAATGCGATATACCACATCTTGTTAAGCGTTTTACGTAGATTCCAAATCTGGTTTCCTTTTGGTGTTAAACGCAAATTTGGATTTTTAATGAATTAATTAGTAATCGTAATTAACGCACGAATACGCGCGCCTGACCCCAGCAGCATCCTCCAGGTGCTCCTCTCTCTACGCGCACAACAAACAAAACAAATGGCCAAAGCAGTGCTGCTGCGTGCGCTGTGATGTTGCTCTCTCACGTTGTTTTTATGTGTTGCGTGTGTACAGGGAGGAGCACCTGGGGGATGCTGCTAGGGTCAGGCGCGCGTATTCGTACGTTAATTACGATTACTAATTAATTTATTAAAAATTCAAATTTGCGTTTTACACCAAAAGGAAACCAGATTTGGAATCTAAGTAAAACGCTTAACAAGATGTGGTATATCACATCTCGGTTTGCGATTAACAGGCAAATAGCATACCTTGTTAGACTTGCAGATATGTAATGATTTGATTTTTGCATTACGCCAAGTCGGTTCCGATAAAATGAAAAGCTAATAGCTTTCAGCTATTTGTGTGAAATTTTAAATAAGAATAGGACGTTGGACAGATTTTGCTGCTGCTGACTAAAAAATCGATTGAATGAACGCTCATACATTTTCAAAAGATAATTCATAACATAGCTTCTTCAAAAACCGTTCATAATCAATCATCAACAACTTTGCTGAATGATGTAATATTTTACTTTAATAGTTTTGTGACCCAACTCAATAAATGAAGCAATGCTTGACTCCATCAGCAACAAGACATTATATTCCTGCTAATAGAATTATTAAGTCACCCCCTGTCATCATATTATACGATATTTTTTGGGACAAGAACAACAATACAGTTTTGATTGACTCCAATTTGATTTCAGTTGAAAGTTAAGTTATCTCATGCTTTTCTATTATAAATTTTACTTTTCACGCAAGGACAAAGTCAGAAATCACTCAACCAAGTTTTTTGTACAAGGAAAAGGTAGTGTCACTCTAACTTGGTTTGTGTTTTTTGTTATAGCAAATGCTAGTGTGGGAAGTGTTAAATAAGTTATAACAACGGTTTTTTGTTTTCCTCAGGAATATATGGATTTAAAAGTTTTATAAGATAGTATCATTTTTTAACAAAGAACTCATTTCTAAAATTGCAATATTTACACTGAATTATTGATATTTAGAAACACTTTATTTATGTGAGCGTAAAAGATGTTCATCAAATCCTCCATACTTTTTACAGCTTTGTATTTCCATGTTCTGCAGAAACGATGCAGACAGAACTTGCAAAAACATTGTATATTCCGGAGATAAAGTTATTGACTTAAAATCTGACAGAAAACTGACTGATATAATATGAATTTTTCATTTGGTGTATCACAAACCCATACGAAACCCCTTCCGTCTATCTGACAATCGTTGTCAAATATTGGAAAGATTGGAAACCGTATAAAGTATTACAAATACGCTTTCAGACATTTTCCAAAACAGGTCACTTTTTCACTTCCTTCCTGTCGTCTGAGAATACAGAAATCAGAAACGCTTGCATTAAATATTCTATTCCTATGCAACTCAAAAGGCCCGATTTTTCTATCAGTTTGATACCTAACCAGTGGTACTTTATCAAGAATACCATTAATACCTATACTATTTCAAACTTCTCCAAATGACAAAAAATTGCCAATGAAAACGTTTTCGCATATTGCGTGCGTGGCGTGATTTAATAAATTCCGTTTTTTATGAAATATTACTCACCACAATTCACAACTTGTTAAGTTTTTGAAAGTACATGTGTACATAATCAATCAGTCAACTAAACAATATTTCATGTTTTCACTTTTTCAATCTTTTCACTCTGGGAACAAATGAGGTGCCGCTTTCTTTTCCGTTGACATTTTCGTTGTTTGTGCGTTGTGTTTTAGTAGGTTTAGTGAAAAAAGACAACAAACGCAAAACCTGCAAAATTCCAGTACGCTACTATATTTCATCAAAAACACAAAAGACAAAAATAATTCGCGCGCCCACTTTTCTCTTTTCTGCCTTAACAAATAATATAAAAGTAAACACAAAAGGAAAATGAATGGATTGAATTAGGTACTTCTATTATCTTACAATTGCTAAGGCTTAGGATTGCTAAGGATAAAAAAAGCTTTTTATAGAAAAACTTTTGCACATTATTATTTGCCTACTAGACACTTTTGTTTGCCTTCATTGTTGCTACATACATAATATGTTTTCCGTTTCAGAAAGAAATAGTTTTCGCATTGAAAAAAACTAGGCAAAAAATTTTGCTGGTAGACAAGGCAGCACAGGAAAACAAAAATAGGCTTTTGTTCAAGAAACACAGGCAGGTTGTAAGTGGAAAGGCGAATAACATCCAGGCGTGTACACAGGGAAGTGCAATGTGTGTTTCGAGGTGTCATCAGTCAGGTGTCCAATATGCAGTAGTAAATTAGAGAACGAATGATGGTTCCGGAGAGACTATGATGTCAATGATACTTTTGACATTTTAGTGGTGGAAATCATCAACTCAAACGCACGTCATGATGACCCTATATTCGTTTCTTAATAGTTTTCTGAGTGTCAAAGCTTCTCGAGTAAACTGCAGAGAATATCAGGAAAACTTACCGAAAAATAAAGGGTTTTCAGCCAGCTAAAATGGGCCAGTTTTATGCTAATATCGACTTTAGCAGCAAGCATCTCTAATTGGTTTATTATATACTGGTTGAGGTATTAGCGCGTGTTTGAACCTACTGCTAACATAGGAAATTGAAACAATAAGTCATAGTAACAAATTAATTATTTAGTCAAAAATTGTCCATTTCAATAACAGTGAAAATGTAAGCCAGGTTTTGTAATAAAGAATATCTGTTGCAGTTTTGTAATTTGTAACATTTTCAAGCCGCCTGTGTAAACTAAATAGGTTCTTACGTTCTGCTTGATTATAGATATCTGTCGAGTCTTTGTGGTTGTGCACTAAGTGATTATGTTATTCAGCAGCAAAAATGAATCACCATATCCATTAATTCAATATCCTGTAGTGTATTGGGTATACTCTTGAGGCTGCATTGTCAATGGCAAAGACCAACAAGTTGGATATAAGGACTTAATAAAATATCTGTTTGGCAAGTTTCATAAACTTTTACTATTCAGCACCCTAACGTTCCTGAGAGGTTCAATTTATTTGAATTCTACTCACGTTCAGAATAAAACAGAATTGGAGAGCAATTCGCGCAATTTGATAATGTGGATAGTGTAGGCGGATAAAAATACAATCCATTTATCATAGTGTTACTGGTTTTCACTGATAATAATGATAAAATTCATGCGCTTATACTATCAGCGAATCAAATTAATATCAAAGAAGCGACCTGCGATGCATGTTCAATGATTTCTCAATGTATTTTATTTTACATCTTTCTATTTTACCTCTTGTTGTCTTTTAGTCCGGTCTGCATCTTAGAAAATAGAATTCAGCTAAAAAATGCCGGTTTTCTAACGTTTAGCAAAATTGTGTATATTTCAACGTCAAACTGTTTGAATCAAACACAAAATAAAACCAAAAAACTTTTCTCTTGGAAACACTCAGGTTGCAAATAAAATGCTCAAATAAAAGATGTTTTTGTTTTAAAACTTAATTAACGGCGGGCATTAAACCTGTTGTACTTATTTACCCAACTTGACTTCAGAGTAAACGAACTATTATAAAAGCCGTAACAGTTGCTTGTAAAAAAGCTCAAGATAAGGTAGAACTTCAGTTTGTTGCTTTGTCCCGTGGGAACCAGTAATCCTGGTTGAACATGAAATGCTGACCATGAGATGTCCAAGCCACATTTTACTTCAAGTACCGACATATTGGTTTGCTTACTGTTGAGTAAAACGAGTGTTTGAATTTATGCGAACGTAATTTGCCATATAATCTTTTAAATTAAGTTTACTCTCTGCTAATATGTAACAAACATACATTATCATGTAATCTTACCTTTCTAAAGTCTGTAATACCATCTGTTGCCTATGAACTAGAAACGCAAACAATGTATTTTACGTTATTGTTGGAGCACAAAAAAAAAGCTAACGAAAGTTTTTTAAAGTTACGGGAAAGCATAGTAATCTTTGGGTTTGAAAAAATTCGAAATTATATATCACCACGCCACGCTCTTCTACGGTCGGTCATACTTTAGATTATCCTGTTTTGAAAGTGTTTTCTTTAATAAAAGTTATTTGTGGCAAATTTATTTTCTCAAGAAAACTAGAATTTTTTAGCTCTTTTTTTTGTTTTATAGACGAGAAACAACCAGACATTATCTTAACTTATGGACTTTTTACACATGGCTTTTTCAGTGTTTGCCAACCACAGGCTTGACGACGGCATTAACTCTACAGTAGTAAACTAGTTTAAACGAAATTTATCAGTTCAATGCAAAGCATTTTATTATGCTGATATGAATTTAAATAAATTGCAAAGCAGATCAAGAATCGGTTAAGTTTAGTTTTTATTCTGTTCCTATTGTAAATTACAAAACAATACATAGGGTATAGTAACAATACAAAAACGTGAAAACTGCCTTAATTACGTTGTCTTTTAACAAATCGATCCTTATTTTTATCATTCTCCGTGAAGAAAGTAGACAATAGTTATATTTAATCAATTTTATACAGAACGTTTCTATCAACATTACGTAATAATTTGCGTATTCAGGTAAGACAGATTAGATTTGTTTTTTTTTTGTAATTAGCTAAGGTTTAGTGTACCATTGTATTTTTTATAAAGCTAACCTTATTATTGTGCCCTGGAAAATTCAAGACAAATGATGTGACAAACACAAAAACCGATAGCAAATTCTTATCTTCCTTATCAAACTTCCTAAATGCTTAGTTTATCTGTAAGCTATCTTTTGTTGTTGCTGCAGGTACTTTGACTTAAAACTGGAATGGGAAGAAAGTGGCTCACAAGCAGACACAGAAATACTCCAATGCTAACGTTCCAAACGCTTGACTTCGTGGTTGCATTGCTTTCACCTCGCACTAAATATTACAAAATAAAATTTTTAACCCAAAAAGTATAACCGACGTACAACTCAAACAGCATTTTCTTCTTACCTAAAAGACTGGCTTCTTTGTTGTATTCAAACAAGGGCGCACTAGCCACACTGTTAAAACTGTTTGTGCTGCTGTAGTGAAAGTCAGTCGCTGTCTTTCTGGAGTTGCCCACCACACGCTCATCCCCATCCTGCCAGAACAAAGTGGAAATGCTGGCTATGCATCTTACTTTAGCTTCCCCGTTTTCGTTAAAGTGCTCTGGAGTCAGAGTAATGTTGAGCGTGGACTCGGACTGTTCTTCCTGTAAGTTTGTAGGCAACAGTCGACCGGCAGTTCGATTACGAGGCTTGATTTGGTTTACTCCATGTTCAATCTATAGAACAAAAAAATCCACTAGTCAATTTTTAATGCCAAGTAATTGAAAAATTACTTCGTTTTTATTGCAAATTTGTCAGTTATTCAGAGCATTTTGTTTTCTTTTAAACTACAAATACAAGTTTTTTAGAGATTTGGAGTGACGTTCAGTTTAGACATTAGGTATGTCCATAGAATAAGTTATTGGTCAACATGGACAATTAAGTGTTCCATTAAATTCTTTACTACATTTTCAGGCTTGTGAAAATACGTGCCAAGATCTATATGATATATGTGCAGCTGTCAATAACAATAAAAGTAATGATGATACATGATAGGCTATCATTGATAGCCCTTTCAGGAAGCGGAAATTTGAAAAGTTCACGTATTTTACTATCGTAAATCCATTTTAAAAGGCCATAAAGTTGAGTGTCAAACGAAAAGAGAAAATTGTGTGGATATTTTTCGAAGCAAATTACCTTTTTTGGATTGCTGAAATGTCGGCAGATGTTTTGGTAAAGAAGAAGAAGAAACGTTTGGTAATTTGTCTCAATTTTCTGCCCAAGAAACATTCAAATTGTCGTTCAAACTTTACTAAAACAAGTGTTCAGGGACAACTTGAACATCCGATGTTCAACATCGAATGGGTAATATTTTATTAAAGTATTGAAAATGGCTAGAAATGCGTTTGCATGGTGTTGTCCATAAAGTGCATAAAATGGAAGCCGAGGAAAAGTTACTTATTTCGTATTTTTTTGTAAAAATTCTCGCTTGCACGAATTTGAGTTTCTTTTGTGCATACATTTTCCGTTTTCCTCTAGACAATTTCGTAGCTATAAATGACCAATAAACCAGAATTGTAAATTGGTTTAGCTGATAGGAAAAGAGCAAAGAAAGCATGTGAATATAATTTTTTTTTGGTTTCGTAATATATTTTCTATACAGTTCAGAGTTCGTTCAATTTTTTTAGAGAAAATTGGACAAATAATTTACCTAATTGCTACTAGGCATGCAAAGTATAAATTTATAATTGGTTTGTTCCTTTATGATGATACAGCAATTACAAAAAGGTGCTTACCGGAATGTCGTTAATGTACCAAGAGAGTCTAGCAGGTGGAAACGAACGAGCTGAAGTACAGTTTAAAGCCAACCTTTCTCCAGTTTCATATTCGTCTCGGGATTTGCCGCTAATTTGGGGACCTTCTTGGGGCAAATCTGAAATTGGGGAGAATAGACGACCAAATATTTTTAGACAGCCTCACTAAGGTTTTCCACTTTAATAGATACCTAAATTGTATAATCTGTTTTATGATCGATTTTGAACATTCAGCACAAACGAAATTGTAAAGGTTTACTTACGAACAACAGTCATTCGTCCTTCTCCCGACCCTGAAGTAAATGAAGGTCCTTCCGCACTCACTTCGCACTTGTAAACACCAGTGTATCTCAAATCCAGTGGTCCAAGGGTGACAAACTTTTGATCTGAGCCTTCCATCTATTTAAAAATACAATAAAAAATCAGTTAACGATAACGCTAAAACTAGATTTCTATCTACGTGGAAATTTTCTACACGAAAAAATCTTAGACATTCCATGTCTTACCCTTTGTTTTGCTTTAAAAACAATCTTTAAGCCTTTCCCAAGAAAATGGAGAATATATTTTTAATCCGATTCCTCTAGAAGTTGTATCCAAACCTCTACATCTACGCACTTGGCAACACCAAAAAATATATAATGAGAAATTCTGTTTCTCTCTTTCTCGTTCCATTAGCCAGCTTTTGCTTCCCATTTTAGCATTTCATTGCACACACTCAACAAAACACCATTATTAGGCTTGCCTCTAGAGATATTTCATACTCTGCTAAAAAGAAAATTGGACTGTGTTTTGCAACACGTTGCAATACACAGCTTAGCATTTCTTATTTATTTTTATGGTTTTCTTTCTCAGAAAGTGAGCTGTTTAAATCCTGCCTTGGTAGCAAAAAATAACTGAAGTATAACCCATCTTAGTAATCTAACTGAACCTTCAATCCCTATGCCTGTTGCATTTTACTTATGTGGCATCCAAACCCAGCAAAAATATTCAAAAGATGGGAAGACGTGATAGTGTAATAACCATTAATGGTCCTTTACATACATAAAATGCAATGCGTTATGAATATTTCTTCCGTATATTTTTTTGCATTGCACTGCACCACCACCACCAGACAGGTTGCTAGGTAAAAATGGAAAGTGTGAAGGTAAATGAGACCTTTCACTGCAACGTGCTCAGCATCAGACAGAAGTCGTTTTAAATATTTTTACTTTCACTTTTCTAGCTACGCGTTTGCCTGTGGAAATGTGCGAAGGTGTGCATTATAAGGTTTGTGGTAGCAGTAAAGTTAGCGAGTCATCATGAATCTAGTTACTGCAAAAGAACTAGACATAGTGGGAACCTTATGATGCAACCACAATCTTTAAAATTATGGTGCAGTTGACAATGACACGTTATTTTTAATACCATTTGACAAAGATTTATATTGCGTTTGTGCAAATACGGTTTCTTGATTTTGAGGACGATTGTATGAATTCTGTAGTAAGAAATGAAAAGAACCCAACACAATCATGTGCTTGGCAAAAACGGAAAGTTCTGTAAAAGCATGAAAAGATAACAAAGTTGTGAATTTGGTTGATTTTGTTTGCCGAAGGAAAAACAGCTTGTCAATTTAACATGCAAGTAGGATGACAATACGCCAACAGGCAGTAGACTAGAAACGCAATATATGCTTGGTTGCTGCTATTCTAATCAAATTCGGAATCTGTATTGACTTGGTAAACTAGAATTCTTTGTTGGTAAAAAATGAGTTAAACGTATTGGTGGTACGTAGCATAGGTTTTGTTGTTTTATTAATTTTGCTCATTGTACCACCACGCAGCTTGAAGCTTTTTTATGAAAAACTACTTAAAACGTTCTCCCACCCGCAAACATATAGTATTGACAGACAAGTCTGCATTTGTACAAATTCCAACCCAACGTTTACGGCTAAATTGAACTTATTTTGTATGGGTCCTATTCCATTGAAAATCACACCAATTTTTATTCCAAAATAAAGCTGTGGTGCGTAGAATGTTCTATAGCGGTCTCTACAAAAAATTGTAAAATACGCGTTGCAATATATTCAAAAACGTAACTGACTTGAAACGTGAAAGCCACCACACATGACTGCCTTGGATTTTGGTAATGGTCAAAAGCAAAAGCCTCAATTTTCCGCCGATTTATTTTCACGCTTCCTTTAAACACCAATGATCCTGAATGCTTTTGCAGTTTGGAGGAACAAAGTGCTGCAATGGTAAAATGCAATGGCTTTTTACATGAGCATCCATTTGTTATGCGGCGTGGAATTTCTACATTGCTTTATATTGATTGCTCCATTTAACTAACAATTGCAAAGCTAAAAAGTACGTTAAAACTTTGAAATTGAAAACACAAAATACTCAAAACATTTTGGCAAACCAGCATGTATTATGCTGCCTCAATAAAACAATCCGTGAAAATCTTAATCGCAAATTTCCTACATTACACTACATATCGCAGTGCCACATTTAACTTTCTCATAACTCAACAATTGTATCGATTTTTAACACTAGCATTATTGCACGCATACACTTTCTCGTATAAATGTTCCATATTTCAATTTATTTTCCTCTCCGGTACAAATTCATCTTGAAACTCTTTCTCTGCACAACGTTTGCGCTCTAAATATATAATTACTTGCTGTTTGCTTCTGCTATCCCAAAGAATTTTTCATGCATGACCAAGGCCATCGGTTACTTTCACCTGCTCGTAATTGTAACTTGTTCTGTCCCTGTAGTATAAAACAAAGACATAAAACCTGCTGTCGTCGTTTTGAATGCTCACAATATTAACTAAATATTTGCCGTTTTTCATTCCACATTCCATACTAGCTCGGTTCTCGTTTTCATTTTAATCGGACCCACACACACATCACGTGCAATGATCGAACACATTTGTGTACAGTTTTTTTACAAAAGCTTTCAAGGTTGACGAAAAGAGTCATTACGAAAATCAAATGAAAAACATACTGTTTGATTTTGGTACTACAGAATATTCCAACTTGTTTTCTATTTGATATTGAACTGCACAAAATATATTTAATTTAATTGGATAATTCAGTTTTACTTTTTCGACTGAAAGCCGCAAAAATTAATTTTTTCAGAAAGCGACCACCTGAGCACCATAGTAGTACTGCGTCACGCATTCTAATTTCAAATCCAATTGACTACAAAACGTACAATTTGTGCTCTCTTTATATTATATGCTGTAACTTTTCAGGTAATCACATATTTCTTCTAAGCTCATGTTGCTAATATTCATCAATAATGTAGAGGTTGTAAAAAGCAGGGAGCAACAACCCAAAACAGAATATATTTAGGAGAAATATTTTTGTGCAGACATTGCGTAAAGGCAGTAGAAGGCACGGCACCACACCCAAGTTATCTTTGATATGGTCTTTACGTCAAAACTTGAAGCTAAATAACATATCATTGAATAAAAGAGGATATCATTAATTTATATCAACACCGGGCCATCTATTTGTGTGTAATAAGAAAGCAGTAAAATGGGTGAAAATATGAAAACGTTGAGTGTGCACCGGAAGATTGTGAAAATAGAAAAAGGAAACACTAAAATGCCCGCCGGTAGGGTTATTACATTTCTGTCCTGCTTTCAGTGTTCATGCTGCTGTTAGCTAAATAACATATCATGGCATAAAAGGGGATATCATCACTTTATATCAACTATCAACACCGGACCTTGTCCAAGTGGTATTCAATTTTTTGCCGCTTTCAATGCTTATGCTGCTGTTAGAATGATGATTAAAGTTGATATCCATATTATTGCAGAATTACACTCTACTTGAACGGAATAAGTTGTAAACCATATATTGATTTTAAAATCAGCAAAACCCCTTAATCGATTTCAACTAGTTGTTTTGCTAACAAAGTATTCTGCATAATCTAAATTCCAAAATTGTGTTAAAGCTTAATACCGAATTGTTTTTGTGTGTAAAACTAATCAATTCAATCTTGCTTATTGCGATAAATACCAGTAGACATCTACCTAAAACTATGTTTTCCTTGCTGATTATATTTACATTCCGAAAAAACTTATCGAATTTGGAGTTGATATCCTGTTGGTCATGTAATCAACCGCTATTTATATCCCGTAGAGATACGGAGAAAACACACAAAACAAATATAATTTTGTGTAAAACCACATGACCAAAGTACAAAACGACTACGGGAAATGTGTCAATTTTTCCATTTTCAACTTTCTCTAGGTAAATCTATTTGCACAGTTTGACCACTGCCCAATATTGTAATCTAAGGGGGCTCTGTTGAAACGGAGCCGAATTTAAAGCATATTTTATTTGTTCGTGGTGGTCAATGCGAGTTGTTACAGGCTTAACTAGATTGTGTCAGCATTGTGCTTACCATTTCTACCGGACAAAATACACAAAAATTTCGTTCGATTTTGGTCAAGCCTTCTGTAATAAATATTGACATAAATGTATAGTCCGGCTGATGAGAAAATAATGGAGTAAAATTCTCTATTCACATTGTCGGTTGACCAAACACACCTTTAGCCAAATAATATTTCAGTGGAAATATATTTTTGTAACCGATGTTTGTTGTACCGTGGCTGCAGCAAATATTTGAAGTACTTACGATCACGTTAATGCCGTCCACTGGATGTACGTGAATAGGTGGCCGATACTTAGGAACGTAGCGGAAGAACTCTTCGTTGTCTTTGTACCACTTGACAGCATAGAGGCGATCCTTGCCCAGGTCGAAAGGGCATTCCAGTTTCGCCGTTTCCTGGTACATTTTGTAGGGTGGCACAAGCACTCTGGGCAGATGCAGATTGCCCACTACTGTGAATATTAAAAATAGAAATATATTGCTATGAATGAAAAAAACTTCGGGCTTTGGGAAAAGTTGGTTGCGGGTTGAGATTTAGCAATATTTTGACCGTTTAGGCCAGACCAAGCTTTTGGAATGATTTAGGGGCAAAAGTTGTAAATCGTATTGGGGAAAATTGTTGCTTCGGTATTTGTATTGCTCTTTATAAGTTTTTTGCACTTTTCGGACGAAGATTTAGTCACAAAAGTAAAAGCAAGTTAAATGTTGCAAAATCAAAAGATATGTTTTTATAACGGCGTCTAAGCTTGCTTGCCAATATTTTTTTTGCCAATATTTTTTGGTGTTGTGGAATAACACTAACAAAACATTTACGTTGGACGGACAGAAAAAGAGGATTACAGTTTAAACTATTGTTTTGCTCTTGCTTTTGTGGCTTCTGTAAAATTAATTTTGCGCTACTTTTTCTAAAATCCATTATAAACTTAGCTTAGTGACAAGTTTAGATGCAAATGCAAGATTTTTTAGGCTAAAGGAATGTGACATGTATAAGCCTGGAATACATAATGTAAAGATTTGTGGTGGATTTTTGAAAACTGTTTGCACCTAAAAGTGCGCAAGAATTTTAGAAATATTTTTTCTTTCACTTTTTATCAACCCAATGACTCATATGCATTCACCCTGTCATGCAGAAATTTTCCAGAAATTTACACAATTAAGCAAACAGGGTGTCAAGCCGGTGATTAAAAAAATACTCTGCCCACCATTTCAAAATTAAGTGATTGATCAAACTCCTGCAAGCTCTCTACACACACAACTCCAATTAAGTAACATAGCTTCCAAACTTTTTTCCTTGCATTTTTCCTTTTGGGTATTCTCAAGCTTACTAAACTCAATAGAATCCAAATTTGAGCTTCAATGAAATAACTTACAGAGCGTTATTTTTTCTAGTTTGCCGATTTTGTGCACACTATAACTTTTACATTCTGCGTGGGTAGATCATGAAATTTTTTAAAAAGTGTTCTCCGGAGTTTAAAATTACTCGGAGGTATGGGTACTTGTACGATTTCATTAAATTTTGTACAGTTTCTGGGGTCGCTTTCTCTCATACCTGTTTTAATGTTTCCAAATTGACGTCCCAAAGCAACTTTTCTTTATAAATAAATTGCTTTTCAAAGTAATTGAAGTTACCAATGTCCATTGGATCGGTTTCCATATATTTGCTGGAGTGTTTTCTTTGATTTAAAGTGTTTTCCGCATTTTTCTTGTACCTTTTTGACAAAGCTTGTGGCCAATCTAGTCAGAAACAATGATGAAAAGTTGTAAAAATGATAGACAATTGGCGTTTTTAAACATGGAATTATCGAAATCTTTCCAAATAACTTTCTTTATATTACGGTGGGACACAGTGCATTATTTAGTCATATCATTTTGGTTATAGGGTACGTTTTAGAGGTGCCACAAATTGATTTTCCAGAGGAGGTCCGATGTACGCTTTCTCCGGCTCCGGTTTCTAGGTGACGTATTTTTTCCTACAGCCTTTGGTGAGCGGGTTTTTTGGTTGCAATTGATCAAATTTTAATTGGTCTTCACAGAGACAGTGATACCGCAAGTTTCCTTCGCTTTTTGCAACCATTTAATGGAAGGAATTGCGTTGGAAAGCCTAGCTTTGCAACGTACACTTCCGGTGAAAGTTTTGATGACAACTTCTACTATATTTTATTTGTGATTCGTGAAAAATAAAACTACAAACTTTTCTCTTTAAGACCATACCAACGTAAATTCGGCAGCATGCTGGTAAACGCTTATAAAATGACGATACAAATCAGCAAACCAGAAAAAATAACCCTCTGTAATCAACGACTCGTGCCTTACCATAAATTGGATTAACCAAGACCTCCTAAAAACCTTCTGTTTGCCCACACTATAAAGAATATAATACTTCTTGGTGTTTACCACACGCTCCTAACTGGTGATTTTTATCACCAGCAATTATCATCAAACAAGAAGCAAACATCTATCAACTTTCCCCAACTCCGTCATGTAATGAAAACTTTTTCTTGTTCATTCACCGGAGAATACTGAGAGAAACGAAAAAATCAACTGAATAAAGCCGTTTTTCTGATATAATCTCGTGGACTTAAATGAATGGCTTCTGTTCAAATGTTCAAATCATTTGGGGCATTATAAGAAAAAAATTGTAAAGGGTTGGGCAACTCTTACACTTTCACACAAGCACACAATTATTCCACTTACCTGAGCCCAGAACGCAGAGAATAACTGCCAACAGCTTAAAAAACTTCATTTGCTCGTTCAACTGAACAGCACACATATTTCCTCACAGAATTACTTAAAATCTAATTAAAATTTATCACAATTTTTCCACCAAAATTTTTCTACTTGAAGAAATTTTAACTGTAGAAATAATAATTGTATGTTCAGAATGTAGAATGTAAAGTTCTGTTTTCCTGGGGCAACTTTCACCCTATACGCTCTACACGGTTTGTCCATAAAGCACTCTGAAATATTTTTTATGTCGGGGTATTCTCTTTTTCAGACGAAAGTTTTCATTAGGAACGTATTCTATTTCCTACTTCAAAAATATCAAAAATATTTCCTTCCTTTTTAGTCATATTCAACTTTCTCCACTATTTTTCTTGTTCTTGTTTTAACACTTGTAGTTCTAGAATAATACGAAGAAACTTCACTTAACTTTTTTCATGCTAATGCATAAAACATGCACCCACGTCTGAAACAACATTTTCATCATTCTTTCTTTGCACGAGTTACGCGGGTTTTTATCACAGATTAAGATTTTCTTTCAACTTATGAAAAGGTATTATGCCGCAGGATGAACTTCTTTTTAGTGCTTTAAACTCTGCTCAAAGGCAAAAAGTCAAAACAGTCCGGGTTCGTTTTCCCAAGATTTTTACCCTGGTAGTACATTAACTGGAGATTGATTGATTGATTGATTGATTGATTGATTTATTAGCCTGCAAAAGTGTAGGAGAAAGTAGGGTGTTCTCTGTTGCTCCGTTTCTCTATCCCGTTTCCGTTCCCACTTTCAAGAGTCACACACGCCCTCTCATTTTCTTTTAAGAACTAAGCACATCAAATGCATGTTTGAGCTTTATTCAGTGCCGCGGTTTGAAGGGAAAACAGGAAGCTGCAAAGAAGGAAAGTGTGTGTGCTCTATTCTCTTACTAAAAAATTTCTAGTTGAGCAACCTTGTTTCCAATCTAACTTTCTTCTTAAAATCATGTAAGTAAAACCCAGAATGGTTAACAAGTCGAGTGTAATAACATTAGCCAGAAATGTTGACTCAGGAAACTTTCCTAAAGAAAAAAGATTTTCCACTTAGAATCTAAAATCGAACAAAGTGAGAAACACGTATATAACCTTTATGATTTTCTTTCTTGTTTTTAGCGACTTTCAAATTTTCATATAACGTTGAGTTTTTTGCCGTCCTAGTCAGATTCTACGCACAACTTCTCAGAAACACTTAGTATTCACCGTAGCTTCATTTTTTACGGGGGTAAGTTTTTCCTGTTGCTTTTGTACTCGCCTAATTTCATTTCACAGTTTGCACATCAATTTTAAGAAGGAAAACTGTAGAGTATTGAGTTGAAATAGATAGGGATCAGAAAACATAAACTTTAGTGCACACACGCACTGATACAAGTTTGTAGACGATCTAGAGTTCCAATGCACAAGAATAAGAGAATGTTGAAGATCTGTGAAGAAATTAGTGAAGTGGAAACTAGAAACTGCACTAGAGTAACCAACACCAAAAAGAAGATAATTTTGTAGGGGGATAAAATCTCTGTCTGAAGAAGAAAATAGAAAGTACTTTCACTTTTGTAGAGAAACAGCAACAGTTTTGAAGAGTTTCAAACTGAAAGCTAGTGAATTCTTTATTTAGGAACAATCTGTAAAACAGGAAACATCACAGGATTCAAAATCTCAGAGTACCCACGTTAATATTTTGTCTTGGAAAAACGCCGTTTCCCAATTTTCTTGAAGTATTCATGCATTTTGTAGTTTCTAAACGTTTAAATAAATTGAATCGGAATTAAAACTATTCCAGAATTTAGCTTTTAAGAAAATAAAAGAAATTTTTACACTTTCGCTGAATTTGCACTGCCAAAAAACCCCGTTCAGGGTAGTTTTTCTTTGCACTTTTTTTCACAACCCACAAAAAAATTCTGCAGTGTTTCCTTTCTCTTTTGATGTTCACTCAACTAACTGCAGACTGGAACTGAAAAGCCCCAACCACCAACCTGCTCCACTTATACTACTCGACTCGAGCTACAAAACATGCAACCAGCGCAGGCACTCTTGAAAACAGAGTTAGCTAGAGCTTCAGACCGCCCCACACAATGCTACAGAATATATAGAGCAAAGCAGGCTTTACTTTTCTACGCCAAGCTGAAATGTGGTGCTTTCACTACAAGAAGAAAAACGGGAGAGAAAATCCTGCTCGATATTGTACACATTCCCTCATCTCGGTATTCAATACAGTAGCTCTATTTCTACCTCACTAAATTTATGCTTTTTGTTGAAAGGGGAAACCTAGAAAAAATTTCTGCTTCCATTTCTGTTTGATGTACTGCACTTTCCTTAAAATATATGGTGCTTTTAATGCAACTCATTTTCATACCATTAATTTAGCCCTAATGTAATAACGCAAAATGTAAAAAAAGCTGCATCATTTTCATTATTCATTTCTGTGGAACACACGCGTATCATTTCAAACTTTTTCTTCGCGCACTTTTATTTAAAATAATGCAGGTGTTACTTAATAAAAACAGGTTTATAACACTTTTCATTACAAAAATGAAATAGAACGTGAAATTAAATCCAACTTTTATAAAAATGTTCATCACTATCACGTCGTATAAAAATTTTAGTTACTATTTTTTGCTCTAAGTACAAACTTTTTAATCTTTACAATATGACCTTGCCCTTAACCAGATTGTACATTAGTAAAATTGCTTTTCTCTCCCGAAAAGTAAACCATTTCATCACATTTTTCTACCTATACATCCCCTTAACTAAACCCGAATCAGAAAAATGTACCTACTGTCAGTTTTCACCCCTCCAGTCTTGTCACTTTGACACTTTTTTGCTGCACTTGCCACTCTACTTACTACCCAATCTAGTCCATTTTCTCCTAATATATTCTTTTTTCTCCCTTTTTGTATCCCATTTATCACTATCACTCACCAAATAACATTGAAAGTATCCTGTTGTTTTTTCTCTTTTGGGTCTGTTGTTTGTAGTCATAGTGTCCACTTCTTACATATTTCGATTTGAACACCACTTCAAAAACTTTTCTTTGTTTTCATACATGCATTTATACCCCACGGTTTTAGGCTTTCATCACTCCATTTTCCCCACTTCCGTCCATCCATTTATTCGGGTGCAAACTGACTAATCAAACAACTCTCTTGTTTTTGTCCAAACCGCCGAACTTTTTAGAAAGCGTTGGACAGATAGACAAGACCACAGAAAAACTTTGAAAATCTGAAAACCAGAACGCCGCAGAAAGTTGCATGCTGTTTTGTGTTTACTGGTGACCACGGTATGTCCAAATCATTTATCAAAATCCTATTCCGTCTCTGTTGTTATGATCAACAACACTTGAAAACCTTTGTATATGGCAACCTTAGAGAATGGATAATGGCTCCACTGCTTCTAAAAACTCTGCACGATACAGAAAGAAACCCAAACAAGCAAAATTTGTCAAAAACCTTTTGAATAGATTCTATATCCCGATAGCACAATAAACTCGGGTTGTCTGGAGAATGTCAAACCTGTAGTTATGTATACACTGGAAAGTTTTATGCGTTTATCCTGCAGATAAATAAATTTTTTTAGAGATTGCATGCAAGGTTTCTGTTTTTTGTAGGCTTTTGAAACTGAGTGTACTGTGTGTTGGGCGTTCTAACAAGTTACAGATGAGAAAATAAACCAAATCGATATTTTTGCAGAACGGCGCTGTTTGACAACCAGTAATTCTATGGGTTTTTTAATTCAGTAAAAATACATACCAAGCATGCATTCGATTTATGCTTGGTTTATCTAAGTGGTTGGGTTGATGTTGACGACCATTTAAACCTATTGAAAAATCTCAGCTTGTAAACAAAATTTTAGGTAAAGCCGTGATACCAACTGACGACTTCATATTATACGATGTAAACCGCCATTCAATCATCACGTGCAACCCAGTACACGCACTAAATGTCTAATGCGTAATAAATGTGTTTTGAAATAGATTAGCTGGCTTGATTAGGTTCAACGACATCAGTTTTGGAAAGGTTACTACGCCCATTTTTAGAATAGTATTTTGACGGATTTATCCATTTTGTTTAAAGTCCGGAAATATTCATCACGATCAAAGGAAAAGTATAATGCCGGAAGTAATTTTTTTGAGAATTTGATGGACCGTAGGAATAAATACTAACGCGATGTAGGACAACAAGAGTGTTTTTATTTGAAGTTGAAATATTATATCGAAGCATCCATTGTAAATATTTAATGGAGAAAAAGTTAGATTGAAAGTTACAACAGAAATACTATTAAGTTTTACCTAAAGTTATGGCTTCTCTGTTGACTTAAAACATGAGCTATTCACACTGTTGAACTGCTTGTACCGATGTTCAAAAACTCGATTGCTGTCTTTCTTGAGTTGTCCACCACACGCTCATCTCCGTCCTGCCAGAAAGAGAAAAAAAATGTACCTGTTAGCCACTGTTGAATTTTTATTCCCATGTACCTCAAAATATACTTCAATGTTATTGCGAAACTCTAGTTTACATGCAAATTTTCCAATTGTTCAGAACAACGACTAGTTTAGTCTTAAAGCAGGTGGCTGTTAACTCAGACACTCTATATTTGAATGCTACAGATGATAACCAAAAATAGTGTCCAGTTTTTTGGGAGAGAAAATTGCTTTATTGTAAGTTATTGCCTGTAAATGACAGTTTATAGCCTCACAAAACTTTCCATTACTTCAACATTTCCGTCTAGAAAAAATACGTGTCAGGATGCCATGATATATTTGTAGCTGTCAATATGAATAAAGGTAATGATGAAACACGATGACCCCATAAAACAAGTTTGTAGTATACTGAAAAGCTAAGAGATTGGCAAAGGAAATTCGGTGTGGTGAATGGTGCACTGTGCACGTATTTTATATTCTAACGTAAATTCATTTGCAATGGCTATAATGATTAAGTGTCGTATGAATAGTAAAAAATCTGCGAATAAGTTTTTTCCTAAAATGTTAGAAACAGATTGAAACACGGTTATACTGCAGCAGTTTACATTAGGTGAATTTCCAACCTGATTATAAAAGATATATAAAGGTATAGGATTGGAAATAGAAAATCACAATTGAAGCAAGCCCAATTTTTCCAACGGTTACCTTATCTCCTTAGTGCTTATAAACAAGTTGTTATCATGCTGTTTGAGATCACAAAATATAGTATTTTACGAAAATAATGACTTTTTTGAAGGCAAAGTCGAGGCGTCGAAGCAATCTTGGTCATTTAAGTTTGGTTTTCGCTACTTCTGCTATAAATTAGAGGATTCGTGAAACTAAGAAAGGATGGGTAAAACATGCGCTGTGCTAGATTGCAAGCATTCCTCTTCCGGTCATGTCCCTCTCTACAAGTAAGGTTGCAATTAACCACAAACTGCATTTGAATCAGACTAATAAGCTGGTTTAATTTAGAGTGCCAACAAATGGTAAAACAAAAGCATCTTGGCTCAAGTTTCTAAAGACAGTCAATGCGAAATGGATGTGGGAGCCAGCAAGTATTATGTATGTTTGTCAGAGCCATTTTGAAGGTAGACATGTTAGGATTGGACCTTCTGGAAGTACTCGGGTACACGAACTAGGATTTCCTACGCTTTACAATGGCAGTTGCATACCAGAAATGCAAGTATGAAATGCATACAGCATTATTTGCAGCTTGATACATAACGTTTCATTTTTATCATGCTACGTATTATTTTGATAAGAATGAGGATATGCTATACGAAGTATCGTCAACAAGTATCATTTTGACCGAAAATGACCAGTCTGAGAAGGATCACTTGAAACTTCAACTGTCGGAAAGAGACTCCATAATTAAGGGGCTGCATGAGAAACTAAAACAGAAAGACCAGCAACTTGAAGAAAGTCGTGCAAAATTGAAAGCGTCATACCAAATGATCCGTAGAAGGGAGACGGCAACAAAACGCACTTTAGACAGGGACGCGAGTGAAAAAGCAAAACGTTTAAAACTGGACGATGAGTCTTTTTTAATGGAAGTTGAAGAAAAGATAGAATCTACAGAACTACGGGAGGTAGTTAAAAGGGCTGTAGTCGGTAATACGAAAGCTCCTTATAGTGACACGCTGAAGGAATTCGCATTTCGTCTACATTATTACTGTGGAAAAGGATATAACATGCTACGAGACAAGTTCTGCAAATGCCTCCCTACAACCCGTTCCTTCAACACTTGGACTCAGCATGTAAAGTCCAGCCCTGGCTTCCTTCCTAATGCATTGGATTTTCTAAGAGAAACCAACGCCAAGTCGCCATTTAAGTTGTATTACGCTCTCAGTGTCGATGAAATTCACATTAGAAGACAGATAATTCACAAGGACGATGGGTTTGTAGGCTATGTAGATTATGGTGAAATTATGGTGGTGGACGAGCAGGATCGCGGAAAAGTAGCAACAGCAGCTTTATTCATTTTTGCAACTTGTATAAACGGATCTCATCGGGTACCAATTGGTTATATATTAACAAACGGATTAAAATCAAATGTACTGTCAACGGTTATACGAGAATCCATAAAACAATTGGACAATACCAACAGCAATGTGTTATCAATTACTTTTGACGGACTGCCTTCTAATTTCACCGCTATGGAGAAGCTCGGAGCAAAACTAAATGTCAATGCAAATGATTTTAAGCCATACATTGTACATCCTGAGGGTAAAATGGACATTGTCGTGATACCGGACATTTGTCACATGTACAAGCTACTACGAAACCTGTTTAAACAGTATGGAGTGCTAAAGAATTTTCGCGGAGAAGTGGGTTATGCCATCTTTATTAATATACAAAAACCACAATATGATAGCTTAAATAATGAGTTAATACTATTACATTTTATAAGGCAATCAAATGGGTATATATCCACCGATTGCAAGAATTGCAACATAAGGAAGGACTAAAGGCTGCCAACAAATTGAGTAAGAGACATGTTAACTTTGAACTTAATAAAATGAAGACAAGGCTGTGTGTGCAAGTCTTAAGCAATTCGGTGGCGGCTGGATTGGAACTATGCAGACTGTTAGGTATATCAGGGTTTGAAGAATCCAGTGCTACGGAGGAGTTTTTAAAACTTACGAACATGTAAGATTTTGATGCATGCATTATTACCTGTACGCCCTAGCTTAATCTGATAACTATCACTATATTACTATGTTTAGGCTATTTGACATTCTAAACTCCAAGTATGGGGGAAAAGGAAACCAAGCCCCACTTCGACCTGACATGATGGTTGACGTTACCCCCTTTTTTGCAATGATCAAATTTTATTTGCTTACTCTGAGAACAAACGAAAAGGGAAAAGAAGTATTTCTCATAAACAGTAACAAGTTTACAGCTGTAAAGGGCTTGGTAGTAGCAATTAATTCCGTTGAAAAAATCATGCGAGACGTTGTTGGACATGACGATCACGATCTCATGTAATAATATACTGCTTTTCATTAGTCAATATTTAGTCCAATTGAAATAGTTTTCATTGTAGTGATGATTTTGTATAGGTATCTCCCAACTTACAAACAATCTCAAGATAAGATTGAGCTGTTTTTTGGTACTATTCGCTCCAGATTTGGATTTAACAATAACCCTAACGTTATTCAATTGGCACAAGCAGTAAAAAGCATACTCTGCATGAAGGCTAAGTGTATTGTTGAAGGAAATTGCGTTGACCTTGAACACGACGAGGGAACTCGCGCTTGTGCATTTAGTAACATCAACACAATTTTTCATGAAGGAGAAAATAGCCTGTTTGAAGAAACTTCTGCAGAGGACGATACGCATTATGCGTTACCTGATTTGTCTAGGTTTGGTGAAAATGTTGTAGGATTCATAGCTGGGAATGTGGGCTATACACTAACGTCAAAATGTTCATGTGCATCATGCATTTTAAATTTAATGGCTAGCGAGGAGGATTTTGAGAAAGAGAAGAACGATTATATGCTAATAGACCTGAAGAACAAAGGAGGACTTTTTTACCCATCCTTTCTACTGTTATCTGTTTGCAAACTTGCAGACAAGGCTTTCAGATCTCAAGATCAAGAGCGTTTGAGAAATATTTCCAAAGACAAACTGGTGCGGTTGGTTGCACAACACAGTATTGAACTTCGTGCTTATTGGAGGAGCTTTGATGTAGCAGCATGTAATCATTTTGAAGAAATGATAGAAAAAATTACAAGGCAGTATTTAAAAATAAAGCTTTTTCATGTTGGAAACGAAGCTTCTTTGAAGAATAACCCAACAACTTCGAGGAACCATCACACTAGAATGTACATACTGGACGGGAATTAATAAATCAACTAGGAAGAGTGAATAACGCACGGCTCAATTATTACTTTTGGACACTATTATTTCTTTGTCAATGCTAATGAGTATGTTTGTTCTATTTTGCCTTAAATTCGATTATGCTTCTATCCCTTTGATAATAGATTTTATCATCGCAGTCGTATTCCTTGTTACGTGTCTATTTGTTACGTGTTACTTGAGTTGAAAGTTTGATTAGTTTAGGTTTGGATATGTCCACTAAGTTGTTTCTTATCATGTGTTGTCCAATAAAAGCCTATTGTTCACCTGTTCATTCATTATAATTTATAATAAATGCATTGTGGTCTCCCTTCAGCTCATTTGCAAACTATGTTGCTTTTTTGTAATTTTTCGTATCTATTGAGATAAAGTAACCGATTGAAAAATAACATAGGGAACATAGGCGCAGTGCTGGATTTGCTTCTATTTCCGATCCTATACCTTTATATATCTTTTCTGATTATATACAAGGGTAAGGTATGTAAATAGCTGTCTCTAGACACTTATTTTTTAGATATTTCATTTTCATTCTTTTTCCCCTAGACAATTTGCTAGCTTATGAATAACCAATAAACCAAAATAGTAAATTGGTTTGCTTGATTGGAAAAAAATCAAGCAATCAACAAAGCAAAGTCTTTATTTAGTTTTTTGTTAGGTTTCAATTTCAACACATGTTCGCCGTAGGCGGCTTTTTATTTCGCTGTAGAAATTAAACAATTATTAAACGCATTTAAATATGTGTTTACTGAAGTATTTGCTGTTAGGCGTGCAATATATAAATTTGTCACTATTACCCTCTTAAAGTGGATTTAAAATTGCAGAACGCGGACGACCAAATAGTTTTTAGAAGTTATAGTATAGTAGTTTGTTATAAACAGATCAATGGGTTTTATTTTTGGCATGGTACATTTCATAAGCAGAACGATTATGAAATTATTTACAAAAATATCTTACAAATATCTTTCATTTCCCGTTTTTCCGACACCGAAGCAAATGGATGAATGGGTCTTCCGCACGCACTTCAAATTTATAAAACCTGTTGGGATCAGAGGCCCGAGTGTGACAAACTTCTGGTCTGACCCTTTCATCTAAATAAATCATTGTTCAAGTTAACGCCATAAATAATTTTTAAACAAGGTTTTAAACAGTAGTCTGCCTGAGATAAGTACACTGAATGAACCACTGTGTATCAGCTTTAAGTATATAGATTATTTTGCTACGAAATCCCACATTTAACACTTTCATTTTTCTCAAACACCTTACAGCTACCTGTTACCGAAGTTACCAAGCCGGAAAACCCCAACTGGATCAAAGCTTATTTTTCTAAGAAAATATGAAGTATTTTTTCATCGAATTCCTTCAGGAATTAAGGGCACACTACTATTCTTCTACGCACTTTGCAACCCAAAGAATGAAAGAACAATGAGAAATTCTGCTTTTCTGCTCTGCTGTCTCTAAAAAGCTAGCTTTCATGGTTTTTTAACATTTCAGTGCACACACTCCACAAAGCCCAATTAATCTTGCCTCTGGAGTTGTTCCACAGTTGGAGAAAGAAAGGAAGGTAGACTGGATTGGTTGACTATTTGCAGTGCACAGCTTAGCATTTCTTATTTACTTTGACGGCTTTCGTTTTCAGAAAGTGAACCTTATATAATGGTGAGCTGCTTAACCCTTGGTGCTGGTGGCGAAAAAGTATACGTAATATAAAAATAACATTCTTGTGTATGCCTGTTGCATTTTACATGTGGCTTCCAAATCCAGCAAAAAATATTCTACAAGATGGAAGGACGTGATAGCGTAATAACTTTTAATGGCCTCTTGCGTGCATAAAATGTACTGCGTATGAATAATACGACCACGTTTTTTAAAGTTTAAAGTTAGGGAGCTGGAGTTGTCCGGGCAGGCCAGAAGCTTTCCAGTGGGAGAGTAATTGGGCGAGAGAGACAGTTGGATTTGTCCGGGCAAGCCAGATGCTATCCTGAGAGAGGAGGAGGAGGAGATGTGAACAGGTTGAATGTTCTAAGCGAACTGGCTTGCTAGAGCTGCTTGCGGCCCTTTTATACCCGGCTGGGAGCAGTAGCACATATACGCAACATTCCTCCAACATTGGTAGACACCAGCAGCGGAGTCAATAGGATTAACGCATCGAAGATGCTGAGTGCATAGGTACCTGAATGCTGATCTTGATGCATCAAGGGAGAGAACAATGGGATTAGATAACAATAGGATTACCAATCTAGCGTAGTACCTGTGGACATGCGTACGTGACTGCGGATCAGTGTTGGTTCAAGCATCGGTGGAGAACAATAGGATTAGCATTGAAGCGTAGTACCTGTGTACATGCGTACGTGACTGCAGATCAGCGTTGGTACAAGCATCTCGGAAAACAATAGGATTACCGTGTTCAAAAAACGAAGTTCACGTTGACGTGTATAGGTACTTGAGTCCATTTATACTGTGAGCACCATCATCAATAAGAAATGGATTTAGAAACAATAGAATCGAAAACCAGAGTACTTAGGTACCCAGGTGAGTAACATAATAATAATAAATAACGAAAACCCCTCTACCATATTGACATCATGTACGTAAATATAAAATAGTAGAACACTTAAGGTCTAAAACGTTTGTATGCATATTGCAATAGCTGATTGTAACTATATTTAAAATACTTTTTATCTTTCATTCCATCCACACATAGTTTAAGGTAGATAAATTAAATTTCTGCCTCCAACAACGATAAATCTAATTCATAATGAAATCAGTAATCAGGTAAAATTCTACTGGTCTTTTATATATAGTTATTATAGTTCTTATTTAATTCCTAATAAGGATATTTATAGTTTAGCATACCTTCAGACATTGACTAACAAATTCACGCAACATTCCGTCATTGAATTAAGATCCGGCGATAAACTGGGCCGCGATGAAGTGAGCCGGCGATTACCTGAGCCGGCGATTAACTGAGCCGGCGATTAACTGAGCGCGATTATGTGAGCGCGATTAAATGAGCGCGATGAACTGAGCGCGATTAAAGTGATGATCACCGGCTTTACCTTAAAGTCCAATGCAAAAACTGTGTGGTAGCTTTATAGCTATTCAACGCTGACCTTATAACGGATGATAACAAGTGAAGGGAGCACCAAAAAATAAAATCGACCTAGAAAAGCAGCCGAGAATATATGAAACAAGAAAAGTGGGAAGGGGAAAACTAAGTGGGAGTTGGAAAGGAGAACAGAATATAAAAAGGAGCAACAAAAATGCTTGGGAAAATAGAAGTAGATGCGGTGGTTGAAGCGAGGTAGCAAAAATGGGATTTTGGTTCAATGTATGTTAAAAGATAAAAAGGTCCATAGAGAAAGTGTGAGGTAGTGAATTTGCAATGAACTTGTGCGTAGAAATATAGAAAAAATAAAACAAGTGTTTTTATTATTTCTGCGAATTGTGTCAAATCAAAAAAATGCTAATATTTGAATAACTGAATATTAGAATTTTAAATTAAAACCTGGACAAATCAAAATAAATTAACAATATAAAAAAATTTCGACAAAACGATATTTGCAATTTCAAAACTTTACATTTAGGATCGGTTTTTTGAAATATAGGTTTTGTACTTCTTTGAAATGTAAAAACGCCGTTTAAAAATTTCTAAAGAAACTCAAAAGTCACAATGTTGAAAGATCTTGACTTAAGTACGAAATCGTTTTCCAAACTAGATAAACAGAAACTACTAATTTCCTTCCAACGCAAACCCTCCAAACTTGTTGTCCAGATAACCTAAAATATATATAGAGCACGTTTAATCCCTTATAATCCCCTCTACCATAATAATGTTTCCTGCTTGCCTTCTCGTTAAGCCTAATGGTGATAGGATCAGTTGCAGTAGACAGTAATTGCGTCATTGATCTTGCTTCTTTGTGTCAGCCCAAAAAAGAGAGCTATGTCTCCATTAAAAGTCATCGGTTTAGATCTGAGTGTCCTTTTACCTTTTTTGCTGTTGACGTTACGTCTCCTTCTTTCTATGATAAGCATTAACTTTGGCTATCTTCCTTTCTTCGTTTCTTGTACTAAATAAATGTGCAAACTGTGAAATGAAATTAGATTCTGGTGAAGGAAAGGAGGATGGAGTATTATCAAAAACCCTCTTTTACTTTAGAAAGCCGATTGCGTACATACAAGGAAATATAGAAAATGTGAAGTGACGTTTTTAAGCCATATGTGTACCTTTGATACAATTTAGCTCTGTTTTCATCTCTCAGCTTTAAAAATGAATCTTCTCATTTCAGCCTGACTTTCTTGTTCAATGGTGGTAGTAGTAGCTGTTCTAATGTCAATATCAGCTGGATAATGTGCACACATGCCTACCCTCTTCAATTTAGTGTCTGCTCTTGATCTCCTGAAACTCGGTCCAGTTTAGGAAAAAGGATTAGAAATAAGAAGGATCTCAAGTGGAAGTCTTGAGATGGTTTACCTGCACAGCAAAATTAGGTTTATAAGTAAAATACATTTTTTGGGCAAACACTTAATGATACTTAAGCTTAACTTGAGCTTATAAAAAGGTGAAACTGAGACGAAACTGTTTTCTGAAGCAAGAACTGGGCTAGTAATATTATTAGGTTTGCACGCCAACACGCAGAATAAGCAGACGTTCAAACTTTTTCACAGTGCAAATACCGTAATTTCTGTACAAAACTTTATAAAAACACTAAACTGTCCAAAAATGTTCAAAACTGTTTCACATTCTTTTTTTTAATTTTTCATTATTTGTTTTTTGTAAAGTCCATAGATACTGGTTACCTAAATATTCACAAGCATCTAATCATCGGAATTTGCGTTATTGCAGTTTTCTAGTTTACTTACCGGGTTCCATAAAACATTTGTTAACCCCGCGTTGCTAAGAAAACTCTTTATGTTCATTGGTTAATTACCCCGAAAATGCAAATGCACCAGCATTATTCTAGCTGCCGAATTGACCATTGTCAAATAAACTCACCATTGTCAAATACATATACTTAGCAAATGTTAACATTTCGATGAATAATTTCTTTGCAATAAGCATTGGTAAATATTGGCATAAAAGCCGAAAATAACCTTAGTGATCGGAAAGCTTTCACGGTTTCCTTATTTTATTAGGAAGTTCGATCAGATCAAGATTTTGAGAGTAGGCTGTCAAACCCAAACCTAACACACCATCAGTGTATGCCATGTCATAATCCTCCAAATGTACTCGTTCCGTATACTTTCTGTTTATTCATTTTTTCAGCTTATCAGTCATTCCAAATTACTACCCATTATTGTGTATGTCTACTAGAAAGGTAAGTAGTGAAAGTATTTTTTCTTTGGTGCAGTTTTCTTGAATGCGTGTTTATCTTCATTGGAAAAACTGCTTCTGCAAAACAGGTTTCGTTCATTGGAATACGATATACCGCAAACCGCAATATATTAGCCCCATACTGCAATATCCACTTCCGTATCATCAGAAAGAGCGAGACAGTTATTGATTACCGCTTTGGCAAGTTATAAAGGGTGAGATACGAAAAAAATTCTGGTTGGGTATAATGATGGATTTTTTAAAAAGAAAGAGTGTAAAACCTTTTCATGCGGGTGGTAGCAGCAGGGGAAATAATGCATAAATATGAGTTGATAGTGACATTGACAGAATGGGAACTAAAGGAAGGAAGAAATGTAAAATAAAATAAAAATGTAAATATATTAGCTGTATCTCAAGTTTATGTTTATTATGCGACAGGGGTGAAATGCATAGAAATTGATAATAGGAAAGGTTATCATGGACAAAAAGATAGTGAAAGTGGAATGTAGATATTTATAGTGTGATATTATGGAAATGGGATTTTAGAAAGGAAATTGTGTAGTGGAATTATAGTAATACGCATTTTTACGACCTTCAAAAACGTGCAACTATAATAAAAGAGATTTTACTTTAAATCAGTGACCTAATCTAAATACAATGTACGCTTAGGTATTGGCAAAATCGTGTACGTCGTCCACATTAGACAAATATTTTTGGTACGCAAAATGGAAACTCTTGCAGGACTATTAGAGTAAAGATATTGCCGACCAATCTATGCAGTTCCCCACAGTTATTCTTCAAAATAATTAGCGTATGGTACTTTTATATAAATGTTTTACGAAAGTTTTAACATGTCCCTTCAGTGAAAAAATGCAAATATGAGCAAGAGCATGCAAAATTATACAATGCATGCAGTAAATGTTAGTGTTTATTATTTTATTTTCCGTATGTAAATCAAAAGTAAAATGAACCAAAAAACGCCTACTTTCAAAGTAGTTCACTCCATTACCAGAAAAAATTTAACACGCAAATCAAACCTATTTGGTTGTACGTAGTAAGCACTTCTCAATGCAAAACTTGTGACGTTTTAATGATACAAAGTCTTTAGTTTATCCACCAAAAATCCAACACTTCATAAATCATCTTAAGGCTAAAAAATTTCGAAGAGTATAAATCCAGTAAACTCGGAATGTGTTCATAACGGAACAGTGAAAACATTAGGTAGCTTCAAGTAATAATATTTACCGCGTACAACAGCACTGCTTCCTAAGCAAGAAAACAAAATATAAGAAATGTTTCCCTAAAATTGCGATGGTTTTATATCTGAAATATATGCAACAGGCCATATCCACAAGCTCCATTACATTTTTATTGTTTTTCTTCACTTCAGTTAATTCTCTCTGACACGCACATAAAACCCAGTAACATAAAAATAAAAGAAACTTTGGTCGTATTTCTGCCTCAATCTTATTAGATTAAAAGGCACTGACTAGTATAAAAATGTGAAAGCAAACAAGAACCTTTATCGACTAAAGTCAGAAGCAAGTAATAAAAATGTCCGTTATAAAATCTTCCGGTTGGAATATACACAGCCAAGTGTGGTATCTCTAGAGTATATCCGAAGAAGCCTTGTTTCCTCAACAAGTGCATTTAAAAAATGAAGTGCTGTTGGAAGCTCTACACTGTTTTTTCGCTATGATGTACGATTGCTTTCTCTAAGTTTTAATTTATTACTTTGGGGAGTTAAAGCAACAAAGCGTGTGTAGAGCTGCAAAAATGAAAAAAAAACTCTGAAAAGAAAAGAATCAACTGATTACCTCGCTGCTGAAACGTATAACTTGTTCTTGTCCAGAGTATGATGTGAGCTACATATAAGAAGATAGTGATGCATTTTTGAAACATTGTTGATACATTTTTATATCACTATGTAAATTTTTTTGATTGTTATAGATATTTCGAATCCGCCATAGAAAAGACAAGGTTTCTGACGAAATCAAAGATAAGTACCACACAGGTGACCAGTTGGTTTTGAGTTGTACAAGTGGCTTTTGTGGTTAGTGGCCAGACTCAATTGGTTTTTAGCAGCATTCCAAGAAGCAAAAACAATTGAATTTTAGAACAACGCTTCTTTCTCCGGCTCTCTTCGGAATTTAAAATATTCAGAAACTGAAAGAAAAATTGTTGTGTTTGACTAGAAATAGAATGTTGGGATATACTACTGCACTACACCTACAGTCAATTCTGTTTTACTACATTTACATTCCAGCATCTGCAGAACGAATAAAAAGCTAGTCAAAATATTTGTCTCTGGAGAGTCATTCGACTTCCGTAAATCGCCTGGCAACATTTCTTGTATGGTCGGGTGTAAAATGACCAATGGTTCTGTTCCCATACAAAATGTTCACAGAAAAGAGGCTTTTTACAACTTAGCGTAAATCTAGTTGTTTGGAGGATCTTGTTCAATATTTTTATATTTGGGAGTAAAAGTAGATGGCTTCTGTTTTGTGAGGCGAGAATGTAAGGGAAAGCATATTATGTGCGCAGACCGGATTTTTTATAGCTGCTTCAGCTTTTATTGTACCAACGTATAATTTTCATGTTCGCGTTAGAAATATCCGCGTTTTAAAGCGATGTAATTTCATGGCTCTCATTTTATCCCAAAAATACATATTGTTTACTTGTACCATCTGAACGATAAAATAATCAATTTCTTCACATACTATCCTCCGGGTTTTAGCCTCATTGTGACATGGGCTTCCTCAATGGGCTATCAATTCCTCATTTACATGAAAAATGGCCCGCTTTGAAGAATCATATTATTGCCCTGAGCCATCCATAGATTTTCGCTTTCACTTTCCGAAGCCCGGCTACCAAAGACATTTACTCAGCTCATAACCTTTCATCATTTTGGCTATTATCAGTTGATTCACCCATATTAACCTGAGACACCATAAGGAAGCAGATGTTCTAGAAAAGACTCTTTTCAGCACTACACCATATACACCACATACTTCATTCCATGCCAGCGTAATTTAAAACCAATATTGAAAACATGAAAAAATTGTCAATTTGTATGCTAACTGTAATGTTGAATTGACCGTGTAAAATATTCTGGTACTCAGAATTAAATGAAATATTTATTTTTCAATTCGACATTTAAACTGAACACGGAACATATTAAACCTAAAATGCATAGGTTAGAGCACGGAGCAAACCGCCCATTAATTTGCAGTGGGGAGACAGCATATTCTTGCTAAGCATTTGCTTAGCATTTAAGAATTTTATACGCAAACCGAAAACCCAAAAACGCATGAATTCTATTTTGGCAGGAAGACATGAGTGCAAGGTGGGCAACGAGAGAAGGGCAACGACTGACTTTCACTATTGCCGCAGTACAAACAGGTTGAATAGTGCGGAAGTCCCACAAAGTTTTCAGTTCAATTGCAAAGCTACTCTTTTAGGTAAAACATGTACTCAAAAGGTTTTGTAAGAAAATCCGATTTTTTTGTACTGGTTGTGTCAATCCATCCAGTATTTTCTGAATGCCCATGAATACCAAATAGGGGAAGCGGCTAGACCTCAATGCTTTTTATAAACTTGTCACTTGACTCTCTCACCGAAAGATTTCCATATGACCGAAGAGATTGAGTACCATATTGACTTGGTGGAGTGTCTCAATCTCAGCAAACTATACATACATTTTCCATAAAGTTCAATAGCCCACTTGAACTTACAAAAAGTGTATTCATAAACCATTATTGATTTTTTCTTGCGGGTTGGATTATTCCGATTGTTTACTCCTAAACATCAAATTTCAAAGGACCACATTCCTTACGGGAATGACTCGATGTCAAAGGTTAAAATGATGAGAATGTGTGTGTTGATTGAGTGATATGATGTATATTTCCACTGAGAAGTATGGGAAAATGAACTGGGATAAAAAGATAATGTTTCTTTAAAATCAGTCAAAATTACTTTAGGTTTTAATTCCAAATTTACGAGTTTTTCTGCTTCGAGCAGTACAAGGTTTTCTTGTGTCGTGTACAAGTGTTAGCAGCAGAGTGGGCACTGAGGTAGAGGTTACCAATATTCTTATACATTTTTAGATACAAGCACGCCGAGATCAGCACGAAGAGAGTGGACAAAAGTTCAACTAAAAGTTTACACTGCATGGCTTCTTCTGAGAATTTTGCTTACAGATTAGATACACTACCTCACGAAAATTACACTGAAAGGTACAAAGGTATTTTTACTGCATTTTAGGCAGGGATTAAAATGAACAAAGACAAAAAACACGCATTCAGTTCATGAACATTTTTACAGAGCATTCAACTTAGGTACACTAAACCTTGAATTCCAAGAATGAATACACACATTTAAGAGAGGATTTTGACTTAAGCTAATGAACTCACATTTCATAAGTCACGTAGACACTTTATGGAAAAATACCGGTTTTTACATTGAAAACAGAACTCTGTTCTGAACACACCCCGGCATTGCGCACTTGTGGCAATAAGTACAATAAGATTAATGAAAAGTACAATAAAATGCGTAGAGTAATTGACAAGAATGATTTACAAGTGAAATTTTGATTGCAATGTTATTTAGAGCTTTGATTTCAAAAATTACTTTAAGATGAGAGTTCTGCTTCACTTCCGGACAACAAAGAACAGGGAAACCCCCAAAGGATCTGTTGGTAGCTCACCAAAAAAAAACTTGATAGCATAACTCCCTACAGCACGTTAAGGTTTTACCCTTTGACCGCCAGGAGATGCTGCACCAATCTCAGTTAAGCACCTTATCCGAACTCATTGCCCAGTCATGAAAACAGAAACTCCCACCTATAAAGAACAATTAAACAAATTAGAATTTTTAAAATTGAAATGAATTGCTTATAAAGAATCATATTTTAATAATGGATTGAGTTTTGTTATCGGTCGATCAAATTCGCCATTCATAGTTTTGACCTTTGCTCGTCTTACGAGCCCATCAGACCCAGGGAAAGTTGCGATTATTCTCCCTAGTCTCCACTTTGCAACAGGTTGTTGTTCGTCAGCAATAACGACGAGGTCACCAACATGCAGGTTATCTTGCTTTGTTGTCCACTTGTGCCTCTGCTGCAACTGAGTCAGGTACTCGTTTGTCCAACGACGCCAAAAGTGTTGTGTTAGGCTCCGTACTAGCTCCCATTGCTTGAGACGATTCTCATTTAGCATTGTTACATCCGGCTCTGGGATGTTTGTAAGCGGCTCCCCAATGAGGAAATGACCAGGTGTGAGGGCGTCAAGGTCATCAGGATCCGATGATAGAGCGCACAACGGTCTGCTGTTGAGACACGCTTCTATCTTGCATAGAAGCGTTTGGAACTCTTCTAACTGTAGGGTACGAACTCCAACCACACGGCGGAAGTGGTGTTTCACGGACTTCACCCCAGCCTCCCAAAGGCCACCTTGATGTGGGGCTGCTGGTGGGTTGAAAGTCCAGGTTGTTCCTCGAACTGCTACCTTTTCCTGAAGCTGAAGCCGTTGCTTTTTCATAAATTCGCCAAGGATCTTGTCTGCGCCGACAAAATTGGTGCCGCAGTCACTGAACATCCGCGCAGGAATGCCTCTTCGGGAAACAAATCTCTCGTAGCATGCCACAAATGCCTCACTGCTTAGAGATGTTACTGCCTCCAAGTGCACAGCTTTAGTCGAGAGACACACAAAAATGGCAAAATATGTTTTTTCCAGGATTGGAAATCGTCCTCGCTTTATTTTCGTTTGGAAGGGGCCGGCATAATCCACTCCACAGTTGAGAAAAGGTCGAGTTGGTGTCACCCGTGACACTGGAAGGCTTCCCATTAACTGTCTGGTGGTGACAGCTGAGTGACGACGACAAACGGTACATTTGCGAATTTCATTTCGCACTGCATCTCTCCCTCGTAAGATCCAGTAATTCCTCCTTACTGCTGCATGAGTAAGAGTTTGTCCAGCATGTAGATGGTTGATGTGAGTTGCTCTGATAATGAGCACACTCAGAGGATGGTTATGGGCCAAAATGATTGGGTGGCGAGAATTTTCTGGAAGTTCTGACTTCTGGATTCTTCCTCCAACACGAATAAGGTCATCTGTGTCAATGAATGGACACAATGACACCAGCTTACTGTTTGATGACACCCTCGAGTTTTTCTTCAACATTCTTCTCTCATCGCGGAATGAGGCTGCTTGTGACCACCTTGCTAAATTCCTTTTGGTAGTATTGATTTCACTAGCGGTGATTGGGCCCTTAGTTGGCTCTTCCTTCATTATGAAGCTTACATACCGTGACAGATAAGCTGCAATGCGAATAAGTTTGGAAAATGATGAAAACGCTGTAAACAGTTGGGTGTGGGCTGATTTGGGTGTCATGTGCAAGCAGGCAATTGACTTTGCACGTTCTTCCTTCCTCATTTCTTCTTCATCTACAGCTGCTGTTGTAATCGGGTATTCTCCTTGTTGGAGCCATGATGGCCCATGCCACCAAAGATCAGAACTTGATAACTGTTCTGCATCCATCCCTCTGGTAGGTAAGTCAGCAGGGTTATCGGCACTGCGTACATGATGCCAGTGCTCGGGTGGCGTGAGTTCTTGTATTGTTGAAACACGATTTGCTACAAAACACTTCCACCTCCGTGAGTGTGAGGTTATCCATTTCAACGTGATCATGGAATCAGTCCAGCAGTAGAGTTGAAATGGGAAGTTTATTGGCTTGCGTATGCTGTCGATTGTTTCTGCGAGTAGTTTCGCACCACACAGCTCCAGCTTTGGCAGTGACACAGACTTGATCGGAGCTACACGTGTTCGAGAAGTCAGGAGGTGCACTGATGTGGGACTGCTTGCGTAAGTAAGTGGATGATTTCACGATTGTTGTTGTAGTGCTCCTTCAGTAAATCCCAAGCTTCTAAATAGTTGGCGTCTGTTACTGTGAAGGTTCTGATAAGGTTGGCTGCTTCGCCCTGTGTACACGATTTAAGGTATTGCAGCTTCTGTGATGATGATAGTGAAAGGTTCTTGTCGATGGTGGCGATGAATAGGTCAGAAAACGTCGGCCAGTCTTCATACTTTCCATCGAAAGTAGGTAGCGGCATATCTGGTAGCTTAACTTGCACTGGACGAGCTCTAATTCCTTGGCTTCCTGTCGCAATTTGAAGGGCTATTAATTTGGTCCGGATATCAAAATAACAGTCTTCAATCTGGTCCAGCAACTCCATTTGGACTTGTAGAGCCTCATCTGTTGTTGTTGTTGCAATGATTTTCTTGTGCGCTTCCTCCACTTTCACCCTGAGTCGGTCGGCTTCATCTAGGTGAACTTTGAGCTCGGCTGAGGTCACGGTTGTTTCGTCAAGAGCTACAACCTTCTGTTGCAGGCGTTGTAGGCTCCTCTGAGCAGCGTGACGGTCACGAATGTCTCCCATGATGAACTCCAACAAACACTGTCACTTTAGCTGGTACAGTTTTTTACTTGAACTTTGTTCAAAAGATTAATTTATTTGACACTGCACTGGGTCAATCACTCAGAATAAAAAGTATCTGGGTTCAGGAAGGACCATAAAATGTTTACTCCTAAACATCAAATTTCAAAGGACCACATTCCTTACGGGAATGACTCGATGTCAAAGGTTAAAATGATGAGAATGTGTGTGTTGATTGAGTGATATGATGTATATTTCCACTGAGAAGTATGGGAAAATGAACTGGGATAAAAAGATAATGTTTCTTTAAAATCAGTCAAAATTACTTTAGGTTTTAATTCCAAATTTACGAGTTTTTCTGCTTCGAGCAGTACAAGGTTTTCTTGTGTCGTGTACAAGTGTTAGCAGCAGAGTGGGCACTGAGGTAGAGGTTACCAATATTCTTATACATTTTTAGATACAAGCACGCCGAGATCAGCACGAAGAGAGTGGACAAAAGTTCAACTAAAAGTTTACACTGCATGGCTTCTTCTGAGAATTTTGCTTACAGATTAGATACACTACCTCACGAAAATTACACTGAAAGGTACAAAGGTATTTTTACTGCATTTTAGGCAGGGATTAAAATGAACAAAGACAAAAAACACGCATTCAGTTCATGAACATTTTTACAGAGCATTCAACTTAGGTACACTAAACCTTGAATTCCAAGAATGAATACACACATTTAAGAGAGGATTTTGACTTAAGCTAATGAACTCACATTTCATAAGTCACGTAGACACTTTATGGAAAAATACCGGTTTTTACATTGAAAACAGAACTCTGTTCTGAACACCGATTCTAAGGAAACTTCTTATGGAATTGAAAAAAACTTAGGCTTGGCTTTTTATGCTGGTTTGCATTTTCAGTGAGAGACGGAAGCTTCAGGAGCATACAGAGTTGTGCGTGGACCATGGTAGTGGCAAAGAATGTGGTTTGGTTTTTATTTTTGTAAAATAGAGCCTGAAACCACTACAATTTAAGAATTCTTACGATCTGTTCGCTTATGTACGCATTTATACATCAGCTTGTGCTTTACCGGCGTCGAATTAATGCAAATTGTTTTTCTTACCAGTAATTGCTGAATGTCAGCGATTAACGGCTGTGGTGCAAAATTTCTGATTCAGCGGTAGTTACTTGAACGCTCCATCAGGTAATGTTGCATGACCGAAGATAGTCAATCCAATTTGCTTTCTTAAAACCAGTTCCAATTTGTTGTTGGTAATTAGTACACCCTATAGGATTTTTGAGCATCAAGAATTTCCAGAAACAAACTGCAATTTTTCTTAATGTTTTCATTTGGGGGACCTTAATATTAAGTTTAAATCAAAAGTTTTCAAACGCGGGAGATCTTAAAATTAAGTTGGTGGTTGTGGCGGGGGCACTTAAAATTCAGTCGATTCAAAAACGTTTCGAAAGTGGTCAAACTTATTTTTCTGTAGGGCAAGTTCACCTCTCACAGTGGCAGGTCTTAATAATCAGCTGTTTGTTGCTGACCTGCCTGTGGTAGAACTTAATATTAAGTAGATTTCCCCTGTATTTCTAACAATTCCCACGTGAACGGTTACTACCCGTGTTTAAATTGCCCACATTGTAGACAACCTACTCTATAGAAAATACCACTGTTACCCATTGCACCTTAGTTATAATTACCACAATTACGTACATAATAATTTATTTTTATTCCACCTTAACTACTATAAACGTGTTTTTAAGTGCCATTTGAAAGGGTTAAGTCCACCAACAAGGTTAAGCTCATTTGGTTTATAGTCCGTGATATAATACGGTGACTTTAAAAAAATAATTTCATGCAATACAATCGGATGGTTTTGATACTCACTGTAACTCAACCTTGAAAGTGGGAGGAAATGGGGAGAGAAAAAGCAGCTCGGAGAGGCGGTGATGGATCAAGGGAGTTCAGTATTACAGGTTATTATTGGTGATAACTTTCATTCTCATTTGTTTACTGTAGCATAAAAAACCTTATAGATAAAATTGTATATTCAGTCTGGAATTGGAAATAGTTTTAGAAAATTTGGCAACTACTTTTGTAACAGTTTAAAATATTTTATATTAACTGTTTGCATTCCTATTAATAATTTAAAATGAGCTGGTTAACCCGATTCTACTAAAAATTGTTTTTGACTGGTTATGATGCCATTTATTTTATTTAGTTAAGCATAGAGTATCCAAGTGAATTGCAGATGTAACCAGCACTTTGTCTTTTAGATAAAATTGAAATCAAAATTAAGTATCATGATTTTGATTAATGTGCAAATTTTATCGCATTTTACTCCAAAATACAAAGCGAAAAGAAACCCTGTTGCTTTTCTATCGTTTGATGAACTCGAATATTTTATGTGCTACCTGTTTTAACCATACTGGCACGTTGCTGCTACTTCCTTTGACTTTATTAATTTTTATGCATAATTCATGTTCAGCAGTCACTTTAAAGGGTGGCCACATCCAACTCATTAACGTAGAAATAAGCTTATTGTTGCTGTAGCTGAGTAGTGAAACGCTTAAGTACTTTATGCGTTCATTAGAAATTCCAGTCAAAATGTTTTACGAATCAGGATGCTGCTCATAAGGCTACCACAATAAAAGTGTTTTTGCTTTTTAGTAAAGCTAAAAGTTTTCAGCGATGGAGAGCGATTTAAATTTAAGACTTGGTTAAATACACACATATTATGAAAATTCAAATTAGACTGCATAAACAATATAATTTAAACGCAAGCTAATGTTTAGTTGCTAAACTAAAGATTTTAGGTGAAAGTTTGATATAATAATAATCAAGTCAAAATAATTAGACCGGATAAATTGACCGGAAAACTTTGAAATTTATAAACCTACATTTTTTCTAAAATTTAGCCCAAAATGGTAAATGCTTATTCAGCGTGGCACTGTTACACATTTCTAAAAGTATCGCTGCCGTCTTGGATTAACTTGAACGTCAACAGAACAAGCTTCTTCCTGTCACTCAACTAAAAACGCGTAACAGTTTTCTTTGTCTGAACGGATTTCAACCTCTATATTTCTTACTTAGCACTTAAAATTTTGTATCTAGAAGGAACCAACAGTTGGCCAAAATTAATGTAAGTTCCATGTTCTGGAAAGTTTCTTAAATAGACTAATTTACTGACTGTATGATGTGTGTAAGGGAGAAAGATAAACGAAAGCTACTACTTCTGTCTTAGTTTATAGTGTGCTAAGTTAGCACTGCTAACTTATTAAATATTTTATTTTGTTATATGCATCTTCATTACCAATCTGGCTTATTTGTTGAATAATTTCGAATGCTTTGAATCAACAAGTCTCAAGACGTTTGCCACTTGGCACTGACAAATCAAGTTGCAAACAACACAATATCAGCAAAATACTGTCTATTCTTCAATTCTGGTTCTGGATTCTTCCAACTTTACAGGGGTTAATTTTCTAGTGAAGTGGCATACTAACAATTTAACTTTTTAACTTCTGTACAGAGAAAAAAATATGTGTAGGGAAAAGTCAGTATGTCGACGTCAATCTTAATTTAAAAAAGGAACAATTAAGGCTGTTCTAGTTTTTCTTTTTCTATTAATGTAAGAATGTTTTTTCTCTGCCTGGAGAATTGTGGAGTCATTGTTTCAACAATTCACTAATTTGAGTAAGACATGATATAATATATTCATATTTTGAAGGTTTGAAATTTTCTTGGTTATTGTCGGATATGTGAAAAAGCTGGATACGTCTCTGACGACTGTAACGGCATAGTTGAGATTGGTTGAAGGTTCAAATTGCAAAATTGTACAAATGTTGTTGTAAAAAGAATTGAAGTTTGACCAACTTTGATGTCATTTGCTTCAAATAATTTCGAACCCTGGGTGATTATGCAAACAGATGTTGTGTTCTAGCAATCCGGTCAGTTTGTATATTTTAATTGTTAGTTTAATATGTATACTGTCACAAAATTTATATTAAGCTTACATTAGAATACAAATGTTCTAATTCTCCAGAATGATTCACTTTTCCGATGCATCCGAAACACCGCACCTCTCTTTTTCTGCAATATTTCAGCTTTCTTCTAGTTAAATTATTTTGTTGAACATTTACATGTTTCAAAATCCCGAGCATTAAAATTCCAGCCAAAAGAACTTCTTCTTTGCAGCTTTTGTAACCCAACCCAAAATTTTCCAAAATAAGAAAAGCAAATTGTTTTTTGGTCTTGAAACAAATGATATCCAGTTCGTTTGTAGAAAGACACTCTAAAAGGAAAAGAGTGTAACAAGACAAGGCAAAGTGAAAACATGGTAAGGTCTATTGTGGCAAGGCTGGCAGATGACTTTGATATACCTAGCGTCAATACTATTCATACCCAACTGGGGTCTTTTTTTCACCCGGGCTGAAGGAAAACACAAAAATTCATGAAGTTGTTTTTTTGTTCCACAGAAAAAAAAGATGAAAGGAAAGTGAAATGGCAGCAGTGAAAGCTAAAAGAAGGAAGGAGAACCTAGAGAAAGGAAGAAAATCTTGTTTATTTTTTCTCTAAGCGTAACTGCCCTGCGACGGCAAGGAATTATTGGATTACGTTGTCAAGAATTATGTAATTGTGTACTTGAGCTTGAATAGAAAAAAGTAGACATCTAGTTTAATAAAAAGCTTGTAGGGTACTTACAAAAACTGTCACGTATTTTATTCATACAGACTATACAAAAAGTAATCCTATTTATCCAGTTTGTTATGAAAGAATAAACAAGTACGCTTTACTTAGTAAAAACCTACCAGCATTAAAAACATTATTTACAAGGTTTTCATGTCATGAAAAAAGCGTGAAGTATACACGCGTTGAGTTTATTACCTCTGATTATTTAAATTTCATACAGGGACGAAACAGAAAAAAGTGAAAAAACTGTACACAGTATGAATAAAAAGACGCAAGTTGACTACTCTTTGCTTAAAAATAATTCCCGCTTTGGTTTAAAGTTTTAGTAAAAATGCATGTTCATAAAGTATTTCATTTTGCGATTCATAAAATTTGAACTTTGAAACATTCCATGCTAAAGTTGTATTGTATCAGCGACGTTTCTGTTGTATTTTATGTTAAGGTGTCAAATTCGGTCACAGATATATTTGTAGTTTTGAGCATCCATCTGGCACATAAATTCAGTAAATAAAATTTGCGTTCACTGAATAAAGCGTATTGTTATATTTCCTAATCTTCGATAGTCTAATGTGAATAAACTAAATTCCTTCCATCATATTGCTTTCCACACCAAAGTTGCTTAGATAATCTCCGCATCATCATTTATTCCCACTTGTGTTCTAAATTAATGTGGTTAATTTGGCGGAAGACAGGAAAAACTCCCAGCTCACCTCCACTTACTCTAAGCAGCAGACACCTTCTTGTCTGCCGTAAGTCAAGACGTTCTCAGCTTTCTCTTTCTACTAGAGTCTTGGAAACATCAGCAGGGCCAATGTAAGCCTGTCAGTCAAGCTGCGAGAAATGAGGTTTCAATTTTGCTTTGCGTTAGTTGCTACGTACGCACGTAACAGGTTTGTTCAGATCCTAAGTCTCATAGGAATTTCTTCAGCTATATAACTAACTGAGTCAAGAGATACACGTCGTGAGATATTTATTGGCAGATCTGGGTTCGTTCCCTAGTGACAACTACATTTTTGGGACTGCAACATAAAGATTATGATTACGTGTATATAGTTTTGGTCCATTTCACTTATTTGCTGAACAGGATTATGTCTTGTGTGTTTAGGAGACAAACTAGCTTGTTGGTCTGAAGTAGGCAGAAATGTCGGATAATAGTTTGTGATTTTTGCAAATAGCTGCAGTCGAAATTATATCAACTTAAGGAGGAAGTTGGGTAGTTTATTATGTTTTTGCTGTTTGTGACAAAGTTTGTAGTCTTTGGAGAATTTATTAGATGAACTATCTTAGCGACAACATAAATATTTTTATGGTTAATAAATGTGAAAACGTTTACTAGGTCAAAATGTTACTTGGTCTGTATTCCAAAGCATTAAGGAAAACTTCGTAACTTGAAAAAATCATTTGAATTTCTGACTTTTACATGTCAGTGTTAAAGACCTTTTATGTATTTTGAATACTTTACAAGAATTCTTCAATCTACATCCACAAATTTCCACAAAACAGCTTTCTGTACTGCAATAGAACTTCAGCCTTACATTTCAATTCAGTTTCCAATTGCGTGTTATTTAGAGATTTTTCACTTGAACTATACATTTCGTTTTTTTAAATTAAAGCTAGCTTCTCTTTCCATTTCAATTTAGTGCACACAATAAAAATGGGCAAACACCCGCTTCTGCCATATTTCTTTTCGTTTCAAACGTTGGAGAATGGTTTCATGATTAAACTAGGAAGTATAAACGGCTACGTCTCATTGCACAATGTCATCATTTGACTGCGTTTGTTGGTCGTACATTCTTTTGTGGTGAAATAAAATGTCTACACATTACATTACCTTTTATGTGTAAACGAGAAGCATGCTTCAAGCTATGTAAGAACTCTTTGGAATGAAGAATTTAAATGCAAATTTTAGATAGTGTGTAAATGTGACAGAATAAAGATGTTTTAAAATGTAAAGTTGCTATTCCCCGGATACCGTAGATGTTGGTGGGAAAGCAGCAATAAAGAAATAGATGGGTTTACAGAAAGGCGTACAATTGTATTTTAAGAAAACAAATGAGAAAATAAAAGTCGTAGCTTGTGTTAAAATTTATAAATGTAAAGTTGAATAAACACGTGTACTAGGACCAGTACGAAAACAGTTTTGACTTCTCAAGGTATTCCTCTATTTGGAGGGTTAATAAAAAATCAGCCTAAAATTCCGAGGAATTTTTAATTACTCAAGCTTGTTGAACTTCAAAGCCAAAAACATTAACATCTTCTTTTCTTCGTCTAAGAAACACACAGATCCTACTCCTGTACCATCATCTGATCTATTGTAAATTATAGTAACTTTTATGTGTAAGAAAACGTTATGTTTTAATTGTTATTTGTGATAATACTCTTAAAGGAAGTTTACTATGCGCAGCTGGTATAGGCACTAGAGACGTCTCCGTGAATAAACAGATTTTTATTTCCCCATATATTTGTTTCACTCTTTTTTGTGTCATTTATAACTTGTCCAAATTGACATTTAGTAAATTAGCGTATGTTTTGTATTTGTTATCCATTACAAGTTACAGACTTTATAGGCGGTATCTTGAATTCGACCCCCACAAAATATTAGGGGGTCCAATTCGACCACCTGGTACTAGACTGACTTTTTTGAAAGTGTCAGTTTTCCATTCTTTCCGCCCAGCTAGTTATTGTAATGAAAACATAGCGGATAGTCCAGCAGTATTTCAACACTCTTAGTCTAAAAGTCTTAGAAGGCCACCGAGTATCCAGTATTATTATCAAATCCCCTTCTATTTTGAAATACACTTGAGTCCTACGTAAGAAGCTACATTTGGTTCAGAATACTTTACTTTTGACTTTCTTTTTAGCCTGCAACTCATAAACAGAAGTGACGAAAGCAAGAAAAATACGTTAACTGAAAGAAAATCATATCATAGTCGCTTGCCAATCTAATGCTAGCAATACTGCAAAATTATAATTTTTTCGCCATGATGTCGTTAAAGTTTTGCTAAAAATATTTTCAGCACAATAATTGCTGTCATTAAATTTTCCCTCAAAACTTTTATTTAAAGCATTTAGATGACATTTTCACTTTGTTTGCGGGTATATACACATGTAACCTATCAAACAGTCAACCAGACAAAATTTCATGTTTTCACCTGTCCAACTTTTTCTTTCTAATACAAATCAAATGACAAGCTTGTTCCTCCTCTTCCAGCTCACGACAGTCACGCTTTTGCTACAAAACCAAAATGTAAACAGAAACGAAACAACACAAAAGCATAGTAGAATTTATAAAGTAACAACAACATAGACACAATGAATAGACTGTTTGTGCTCCGAATTATCATTGTCTTGTTATTTCAATGATAATACAGCTACTTAAAGAAAGTTTGTATGAAAACGGAGAGAACGAGCACACTATTTCTCTTAGAATGCGTGGTGCCATTGTTATTACATGCTTTCATTTTTTTCCTTTGTGAGAAATGGTTTTGTTCTTGAAATAAGATTAAAGAAAGAAAGAGGAAGAAACTCCGGCTGTGTTGCTGCTGACAATGCGCCAAGGTAAGTGGTAAGGTGTGGAACATCAAACCTTGAGAGCAAAGAGAGAAAAAAGGCTGCTGATAATGCTTATAATGGAGTGAGTACAGTGCCAGGAAAGCAGCAGAGGAAAAAACCGTCATCAGTCAAGTGTCAAATTTGTAAGCATTTTTTGCAAATGGAAGCGGAAGTTGATTTGAATGAATGTTTTAGCAGAATTGTGAATATAAGAGTGGCGTCATTGACTTGTGTCAACTTTGCGTGAAATATTTGGCTTTTCAGAATTTAATGAGGTTAGTCAAGTATTGGTGTTAGGTGATGGAGTGAGAAAAAATATTGATTTGATAGAAAGTATGCATTGTCAGTTGATGTAATTCTTCATTGACTATAGTATTGGGTGTTGAACTTGACGAATGGTAGTTATTTTTTGTATGTGTGGGCTAATTAGTGGTTTCAATGAATTATCGAGGAAGGATGGTAGATCAGAAAGTCATCGCCTGTATTTGTTTTAATCACTTATAATCTAACAATTTCACATATCAGAACCGGAAGTTATCTAATATCCCATATAGCCCGACAGCGTCGTTAGAGAATCTAAATGTAAAATTAACATGGAAAAATGTTTATTTTCTTCGTAATGGCTTTAAACGTTTACAATAGATGAACATAAAACTCATTTTAAGCCATAATTTAATTTTAACTTCAAACAAGAACAATTAAGAATACAAAGCTTATTTTAAGAACTTAAAAAGCATGCCATTTCGAGTAATATTAATGTAAAATAAAGTTATGAGTCACAAGAATTCGAAAATCTCCACAGGAAACGTCATAGCACTCAATTTCAAATATTCAAGCTAGCAGCTCAATCAAATGTAGTGCTTTTTGGAGACGATTTTAAAAACACTTTCATTATTTTCTCGCTACTTATAACAAAGCACTGTTTTGCATAACTACTATGTTAACGCAATCACTTTTCTGGTTTCAATGGTAACTTTCGCCAGAATGACAACACCACATTTGAGAACGTTGCTTCATCAAATAATGGTTGGTAATATACATTTTGCAATCAACGTTTGTGTAAGATATTTTAGATCGCATCTGCATGCTGCGGCATATTTAAAGAGGATTTTTAAAAATCGGTATGATGCTACATTTGTGGTTTAATTAGCCTATGATAAAATGCAAGTCAGCATTTCAAAAAAACGACTGAGGTTTTCTCGTCGGTTGTGGAATAAATGGCATTAGAAAGGGAAGGTGGAAAGTCTTTGAAGGTATCAGTTAGATGTTGTCACTGATAATTTTCAAGCTGTGTACCTCCTCAGGCAAAAGTCCTATTTAAAATGTTAAACTTTCCAAATTATTTTTTAGCTTCTGCAACGTAAAAAGTTATGATTGGTGTTCAGTACTATAACAGGTTATAAGATTTTGGAGGAACATTCAGAAAACATTTTTAAGTGATGCAATTCCTTTGTAATTTCCAGGGTGATATACTTGCTTGCCCTTTACGCTATGTAGTTTTGTGCATTTCTTATTGTACATCGACTGATCGTTTTCTTTTAACTACAAGCCTTGCAAAACTGCCAAGTGTTTTACTACATGCAGAACAAGCATTAGAAATCCCTCGAACATGGATCTATGGACTCACCTGAAATGAATAAAAGCAAGTGTGCAGCTATCGGATCCAAACTTAAGCAAAAAATATCCACATCTGATGGGTAGTCAATCAAATAGTTTTTAAGTGGCACTCATACAGTCTTCAACAAACGCATTGTTGTGGTAGAAGCCCTACCGTAGAACTACTACTAAAAAGAGAAAGCCACTTATCAAGCACTCAGTCCACCGCTTCTAATAAAAATCAAGGATATTTTAAGCCCGTTTCAGATCCGGTTCTATGCTCTGAAAACTTGAATACAGTTTTTGCTGCTGACCAGTGTAACTTAGAAAGAACCACGTTGTTACAACAAATCAAAAATAGAAGTAATTGTTTCCTGTGATTGTCTCACTCAGTTTCTTCTGACAAAAACGTGTAATGGGAAAGTTTTCTGAAAACGTTTTTTTTTCAATAAATGATGCATTGAGTGTAGATACCGAAAACGTTAAAGATCTCCCTGGATTTCAACAATGTGTTTTGGAACAAAATTTTCAGAGTAAGATGGTTTTTATCCACAAATGCAATAAAGTACGATGATATCAGAGTTATTTTTGAATTTCTGAAAAGCGAAAGTTACAAATTTTTTAACACAACTTGGAATAGACGACATTGACACAGGGAAGTTTTCTCATAACAATTTTGTTCGTACAAATTTCATTACAAAAACGTGTAATTAAATATTAACTGTTTATTTATATTCGTTTGAACTGTTTCTAAATCGCAATCCGGGCCACCTCCGACAAATCTAATGAATAATGCAAATGCGTATTTCTTTGGTTTACTAATAAAGACGTCAAACTTCACCATTTTAAGCAAACTTTCTTACAACACATAGTGCTTAGATTTCACGTGGTTAAGGCACGAAAAATCTTAAGCATAATTATATGGTACATGTAATACCATACGTTTGTCTCTGTACATGAAAATTAAAGAAAAAGTCGCCTGCAATTTAAAATTCTTTCTAGCTGCTTTGAAAAGTTCGTACAGTAAAGCCAGCCGTTTCCTTTCAAATTGTTATGTATTCAATTAAACGAGAAATAGATACTATATCTGGGGTACACGTTACAAACGTTTGTAGGAACACATCAAGCTTTCTCCCTATTCTGAAGACAAGACATGTGTCATTGCGTTTTTATCTGGTGCTGTAGCATTCCTGTATTACTTTTTAAAATGCCATTAGGAAAAAATGCAGCAGAAAGGAGGAGTCGCGAACGAAATATAAAGCCCAGTAGTAGTAGTTCCCTAAAATGATTATTTAATTAGAGAGGTAATGACATGTATGGTACTACGAGTGTAAGGATTTTGAACGTTTTATTAGCAATCCTAATTGCTGCAATATAAGCCGTCGAAGTGAGATGCTTCGTTGCTTAGTTATGTAAAGGCGTCCAATCGTGCTACAAAAATATATTTCAAATTAGATATTAATTCACACTGTGTGACACAAAAATTTTAAATACATTTTAAGTCCATAACACTTTTATACACAAATTTGAATTTGTAATTCCTCAAACCTTAAATACGTCTGAGATATATCTATGCACACAGCATTACTTTTCTAGGTTTGATGACGTCAATGTTTTATAAATAATGTGACTTGTAAGCTTGAATAAAATGCTTTCATGAATGATAATGCTTCATTCTGCCAAAGTGTGTAGATAAAAACGCGGCAAAATCTGCCATTCTCAGAGGATTAGAGGCTATCTTGTTCAGCTTAAAAAGTAAGTTTCTGTGGAATTTTGTCGTGTACGTGGTAGAATAAGACATACATTGCATATCTCAGCAGTTTTTTCTCGGTTGGCTTGATGACTTTTCTTTTTTCTGTAGTCCATTGGGAAAAGAGGAAAATGTACCAAAACTGAAGTAAGCGAGCATCCATTACAATGATGAGTTTAGCCTATTCCATTTGAAAATTTCCCTAGATGAAGAAACGGCAAGCAAAGGATAAATGCGTACGTTGAGGTAAAAGATAAACGGGTACGATTAAAAAATGAACTTGAGTAGAAAAAGGCGTAATGCTTGAATTATGTTATAAAATGATAAAAATCCATCATATTTGCATATGTAGTATGACGAAAAACCATATTAAAATTGCATAGCTTATTTGAGCCAAAATTTTGTTTTAAGCTGAAAAGTTCATTTGTGGAAATGGTTTACGCGATTTGAATCCAATATGCACCAAAATAGTTTATACTCAATATTATACGAAAAGTTTTTAACTTTCTTTACATTCACTCAACTAACAATATTCACGAAACATCTACTTGAGCTATTACGTAAGTTTTGTTTTCATATTCACATCACCACGTCATGCTTATTCAAAAATAATACCAATATTAATATATTAAGGAATTTTTATACAGGTTTAGGACATTCTAAAATGGTATTATAGCTCAGTAACAACATGCAACCTAAATATACGTGCTACTAAGTTTGCCGTAGATTGACGTTCTGACAATCGTTTTCCCTTTCTCGATCAATGTGAAAAATAACAGACTTTTGCAATGCGGTGTTTCTTGGGACATAGCCTTCTTGTCCTGTTAGACTTTTACTCACAATATTACGTATATTTTTTGATTTGTTGAGATATTTGATAACAAGGCCTGCATTTTAAATACAGAAAATATAAACAGAGTGCTACACATGCTTTTGCTGACAACAGGGAACATAGCAAAGGTAAAGCTATATCGTTTTTCCAATTTCGTTTCTTCGCGTACCCAGGTGGCTCAAGTAATTAGAAAATGGAGTGAAAGTATACAAGAAATGAGATTTTTTTGCGGGTCTCAAAGGAAGTTAAAAACGTACTCTCAGTCTGATGAATTAATAGCCTGCTACAGAATATTTTTCAATTAGTAATAATGCTGCTTAATGATTTGTTGCTTTAATAGTTTCGTGACCCAACTCAATAAATAAAGCAATGTTTTACTCCATCAGCAACAAGACATTACATTTCTACTGATAGATTAAATCTCCCCCTGTCATCATAAACGATATATTTAGTGCCAGGAATAATATTACAGTTATAATAGCAAGTCATCCAGAATATTATGGAGAACCCCAGTCGGCACGACTTGGATTTTTATAACAACGGGATATTATGAAAGTTTGGATGGAGTACCGAGACCAGCAACCAATTATTTAGGGACTATTCCTATTGTTAAAATGGATGAGGGTAATTAGCCAAATGTAGTTATAGTTCCTAGAAAATGCAGTTTATATTAATTTGACTTATAATGCTTTACCATAAAGTTCTGGACACAATGAAGGGGAAAACAGTAAACTTGGTTAGAATGCACGTGCGTAATGTTTGATGAATTTTCTAAAATACTCTAATTTTTATTAAAAATGTACGAGTAAAGTCGAGCAAAAAGGAAAAAGGAAATGTTTAATTTTTTCCCCAAAAGTTCAGGCACAGACACAAAGAGAATATTGAATAGTTATCAATATCACGCAAACACCCTAGTGTGTTGGGGGAGAACATTTAGTCCATTTGTTCTTGTTTGAAGCATTTGAAGCTAATTTCAGCTTGACACAATACACCAATCAGGCTTACTCTTCATTACTGCAAGTGTTTTGTACTCAGAAGATTATGTTTGGCAAAACCTTTTGTATTGTGTAATATGTGATGTTGTATGAGTCATAACACTTTTGGTGGTTTTCTAAATTTATATAGCAGTTAATTGTTGGAATGGTTCAATAGTGTTAACAAATTTCTTTAATGTAACTATATGAAAAGATAAACGCCATTTGGTAAAAAAAGTAATACAAGTTAGATGGAATGTTATGTTAGGTCGAGGTTCCATATCCATTTTCAGATTATCAGTTATTCCAAATTACTGCCCATTTTGGTATGCCTATTACTAGAAAGTTAAATAGTAAGCGCATTTTTTCCATAGTGCAGTTTTGTTGCATGCGTGTTTATCTTCATTGGGAACCCCTGTTTCTGTAACACTTGCTTCATTCAATGCATTATGCCGCTTTATAACGCTCCATTTTCCCTACAATATTGACTTACATATCATCAAAGTGAGCAAATCAGTTATGATTACCTTTTTGACAAAAAATGGTGATATACCAGTAACCTCCTGGTTGATGATGCGTGTGGTTAAGATATACAGCAGAGGTTGGAGGACATAATGCATAAAAATGAATTGAGAGTGGCATTATTGAAATAAAGATGGAATGTAAAGTCAAGTAAAAATATAAATATAATAGCAGTATTTCAAGCTCATGTTTGTGAATTTAAATAAGAAATAAATTTCCATGAGCTCAAAGTGAGTGATTTAAAAAAAAATAATTAACTTAATTACAAAATGAGTACCACATAAAGGTCGACCAATCTACGTACTAACTATTTCTCAAGACAGGACTTAAAAAACTTGTGGCGTTTTAATTACACAAAATTTAACAATTACCCTCCAAACATCAACCAGTTCTTAAACCACGGTACACAAGCAATTTCTTAAAAATATAAATCCAGAAAAAAGCTGAGCACGTTCATACAGAACAGTGAAAATATTAAATAGATACAAGCAAAAATATTTCAATTTTAGTATTTTTCATCTTTCGGTATTGGTTTCTCCTAGAGGAAGAAAACTGGAATAAATTTTGTTGCAAACTGGCATCCTGACACAGAAAAAATATGTGAAGGGGAAAGTCAATATGTTGACGTTAATCCTAATGTGAAAAAGAACAATCAAGGCTGTCTTAGTTTTTCCTTTTCCATTAACGTAAATGTTTTTTTTCATCTGTGGAGAGTTGTAAAGTCATTACCGAAATCAGCCAATGATTACAGAAAGGTTCCGAACATTTTATTTTTTTTCGATTATTCGCCGCTATCTAAAAAGTTACATACGTCGCAGAAAACTTTAATGGTGTATTTGAATCAGAAAATCGTAAAAGTGTTGGTAAAAGTTGATGTTAATAAATGAGATGTTTTACCAGCTTTGACGGTTTTTATTAAACCAAAGATTAAACCATGGGTATTTGTTGAGCCAGATAAAACTACCGCAATACCAATTTACTTATTTTTATTGACATTTTTATTCTGAATAAAGTCACAAAATTAGATTAAGTCTATATAAAAATTTCGTCCTTTTCGTCAAAAATTGTTGTTTTTTTCCACTGACCCAAGGTCGTTTCTTTTTTCCACGTCACGTCATGTTTCCTCCAGTGAATCTCCTCGCTCCAACTTTGCTGAAGCACGCAATATTTTCATCATTCCTTTTGACAGCATAAATGGTGAAAATCGTCATGCCAGCTTGACAGGTACATTGGGGTTTCGGGTGCTCCGCTAACATTCCAACGTATTCTAGATTTTGTCCTTTAAGAATGGGGGGATTGTCCGCGTTCTTAGTTGCGTCGAATATCTCACATTAAGTCAATCGCTTACCACTTACCTTTCTTCACCGTGACAATAGATAATTGTCAGTTTGACATTCTTCAAGCGGTTTTATCAGTTTACCATAGGCATTTCTAGAAACATCAGATATACCAATACGATACGCAGCTTGTATTAAATACAGTGTTTATAGCTAACATAAGTAATATGAATAGGGAGTAACCAATTTTGTTGAGTGCACACAACACGCTAAAAATAATGGTAAAACAGAACAGCAAAGTTAGATGATGTGTAATTTTTGAGATTTTCTAAATATTGTGTTTATTTTTACATCTGCGTGCTGCAGCGTATTTTAAAAGGGTGCTTTCTGGCTTTATTTGTCAATTATGAAATTATATTCAGTATATGAAAAAGGAATGAGGTTTACTCTGTTGTTGTATCTGTGAAACGAATGGCATTAGAAAAGGCTGACAGGAGGCATGTCGATTTTATTCGACTGCATATACTACACTATTGTCCAGCTTCTGCGACGTGAAATGTTGTGTTAAGTGTTCAGCAGCATATAATACGTTAACAGATGTGTTGTTGGAATCAAGGTGACATTGTTGAAGTTGAAGTGTTGCTTTTTTTTGGCTACTACCTGTGTAGCATGTCTGTTTCCCTTTACATTTCGTACTTGTTTGCATTCCATATTGTAGAAATAAAACATAACATGCTATATAATAATATAATAGCGCTATTTACATATAATATACCTAGTGGAGGTTTTCACAATCTAATCTCTTAAGCTAAAGTTTTCTGTAATAATTTTCTACGTTTGCAAACCCTTTAGAAAACAGACTGGAACAGTGAAAGTAAAGATTTTATTCTGTAGACTCTACAGCGTAGAATATAATTTTCCAAAAACTGGGTTGCAAACGCCAATCCCTTTCAACCAACCTTTTGAACTCCTTCTCAAAATACACAAATCTCTCTGCCTTACTATTACGCGGAGACTGGCCATTTTGATTTATATTTTACTTCGTTTTTTCTGCATGCAAAACAAGCTCCACATTCCACTAAATTATTATACGTCCCACTGCGTGTCCCCGGCCAACTTGGCGTTCGTGGGAAAAGAAAAGGTGTTGGTTCCACTTCGTCTTCTTTCCGTTACATTACCAGAATTTATTTTGTTGGAAAAACAAAGGGAACTAAAATGTAATCCTGGCCAGGCAAGCGGAAAATGGAGTGTTTTCAGTAGACGCGTTAAAAATTCACTAAGCCAACAGAGAAGTAGCCAAAAGTTGCAAAAAGCACGTATTTGTGCTTTTGTTTTGCACTGCAGTCTGTTGCTTTAAAACATACATTGAAATTCCGAAGACAGCCGGCTTCAGCATGTGAAAATGTGGTGATTTTTTCTCAAAAAGATGAAAGCCACAGAGGCTAAGGGCTTTGGGCCATGCGTTTATAGTGAAATGTTGAACAATACATGATTTTGCTTCTATTCGAATGTGCAACATTGCAAAACTTACAGCAACATGTAAACATTTTGTAGCGTAAAAATGGAAGACAACAAAATAGCAACTCGTGGTATATCCATTCTGAGCAACCTAAGTACTAATGTCACAGTGTCAAAAAATCTAAATACGTGTAACGACTTCGAACTTTGGCAAAAGTATATTTTAAAGTCTTTTAAATACTCCAAACGCAAACTCCCTACTATTGAATAATATACTCAATTAATATTTACAATTTGGTAAAGTATATCACATGCTCATTTCTGCTAATTCAACTGATACAAGTGCCTTCATTATTCGTTTTGGGTTATTGAGTGGTTATTACTATATTTATATACATTTGCAAAGTAATTTAATCAGTTTATTTTCAAAATAGCCACAAAATATCCATTCATCAAAACCTGAAGTTGATTAATCTGAGCAAAAAGGTAGTCAATCAAATACTTATTGAGTACAACTTATAAAAACCTGAAAGCATGCATTGCTGAGTTGCTGAATTACTAACAAAGCCAGAAAGCCACTTATCAGCCACTCACGCTACCGCTCTTGATAAAAATTAAGGATATTTCAGGAACGCTTCAGATTTCTCTTTTCTCTCAAAACTTGAATACATTTACCTTCATGCCTGCTAACCAGTATCACCCAGAGAGAATAACATTTTCACTGTAAAATTGAAAAGAAAAGCAACATTATTCTTTTCCCTTTGTTTGTCTGAGCTAACAAAAATATGTAATGAAGAAGTTTTTGAAAACGCTTGTTTTGACGGTAAATAATGAAGCGAATGTAGATCGATACGGAGAAAGTTAAAGTTTCCAAGGCTTCCTACATTACGTACTTTGGCATAAAATCTTCAGTGCCAGAAACTACTAGTATTCCTCAAATTATTTAAAAAATTTCATTCAAAAATCAAAAATGCATTTTTAAAATGAGGTTCTCATGTTTCTTGTTTAAATAAGATTTGTGTTGCACTGCGGTTCCTTTAACCTTAAGATAAGCCCAGAAACAATTTAAACATGCCTATTCAATGCAACCTGAAACCAGGACTGACGTCCAAATCTTTGAAACAATTTGTCACGTATTGATGCCGTTTTGAATTTACAAATGGTTTTGTGTACCATTTCTACTGTAGATTTACTTATTTCGTCTTCTGTGGATTCAATTGAAATTGCATAAATTTCCTGTTTTTATTTATTTGCTATTACTTGCACTGAAATGAGTTTTAGAAGTTGACCAAATAATATTTTGTCGAAGATATGAAGTCATTTGATTGTATTGTTGAATTGAAGTTCTAATCAATACACTAGTACGGGTTCCTGGTATTACGAGAGTTTTTCAGGGAAGTTTTCTCATAATGTTAAATTTAATTAGCTGAAAATAAAATGCACATTTAAACTGAAAAAGTCTCGAGTCACATTTTCCTTTTGTTGGTCTTCCCTAGTACCCATGGTAGTATCTTATAGCTTAACAAATTTTTCGTACATGTTTTATTATAAAAATTATAATAACATGTTTTCTGTTTGTTTATATCCGATTGAAATGCGTTCTAAATTACATCTGCCAAGGTTCCACAAAATATATCTGATCAATTTTGCAAATTCGTATTGCATACCTTACTGATAAGGACGTCAAAACCAACCGTTTAAAACAGACACTTCCTTAAACACATACCTTAGGTAGGGCTTTGGTTTTACGTGCGTAAAGCACGAAAAATCTTTAGCACATTTATACGTCAAGTAATCTTTGCCCTTAAAATTTTTTGTGCTAAAAAAGTTATGAAAAAATCGCCTGATATTTGAAACTTTTCCTTGAAATGATGCCGTGTACATGTTACATTTAAATGTAACGAGACGTCATACCTTCCTCCTTTTCTCAAGACGTATGAATGTCATCACACTTTTCTTTTTTCTCCGGCATTCATGCAATCCTTTTAGAAATTCCAGAAGAAACAAGTGCAGCAAAAAATGGAATCGGAAACAAAACGACGAAGTGCAGCAATACTAAGCTAAAATGACTATTGTTGCAACAATAAAGTAAAAAATTTTACATCCACCGACTATAAAAATGCGGCAAAAGCTGCATTTTTATTTTTAAAGCTGCAGGATTACAGATTCCTTGCTAGTCCTAAAAAATAAGTTTCTGTAGAATTTATTCACGGATGCGGTGAAATAAGATATAATTTCACATACCTCAACTGTTCTTCCCTGGTTGGCTTGATGACTCTTCCTTCTTTCCGGAGTCCGTTGGGAAAAGAAGAAGACAAATGAAAGCAGAAGTGAGCGAGTATCTATTAAAATTATAAGGTTAGTTTATTCCATTTTAAAATTATCCCACGTGAAAAAAGGAAAGCGAAAGATAGAAATGCGTTCGTGGAAGGAAAAAGTTAAAGGGATACGGTTAAAAATGAGTTTGAGTACGAAAAATTGGTAAATGTTTGAATTATGTTATAAAATGATAGAGGAACTCTTTTTTGCATTCATAGTAAAATGTAAAACCTAAAATAAAAACCAGTTATCTGCTTATTTACTACACAAGTTTTGCATTCATATTTACACAACGGCGTCATCCTAATGCAAAAATAATACCAGTAAATTCAAATATCTGATGCATCTGATTCACATATTAAAAGTACAGACTGAAAAGAGTGAAAGCAGAGTCCTGGATATTACATCATATCCTGCTTAGGAAGCCATTCACTCAAGTATACCTTCCCATTCGACTCAGACAACAAATCAAGTAACATCTTGTTCTCATTACACATTTTCATTTCTTGTGCAAGTTGCTTTTATGAATAACACAGCAAAGGCAAATCCTGCAAAATACTATTAACGCTACTACATTTCAGCAAATATACAGAAGACATACAAATAGTAGGCCTGTACGCGTTTCTATTCTCTGCATTAACGAAATATATAGAAGAAAACACAAAGGAAAATTGAATGGGCTGAACTAGCTACATTATCTTGCGATTTCTAATGCCAAGATAAAAGAAACTTTTTATAGAAAAACTTTCGTACATTATTGTTTGTTTAGTAGACTGTACTGTTTGTTTCCATTGTTGCTACCTGCTTTATGTTTTTTTTTCAGAGTAACTTTTCGTATAGAGAAAGATCATATAAAAACTAAGGCTAGTTGAGAAAGCAACACAAAAATAAAAAGAAGCTTTTCTTCAAGATAAATAAGCAGAATTTTAGTGAAACGGCGGAAAACATCCTTGCGTGGTCACTAGTAATATACATAATGGGGTGCAATATATTTTGGCGTTGTCATCAGTTAAGTGACAAATATGCAAAAATGAGGAAACGCAAAAATCCAAATTACATATTACATCACAATTTGTGTTGTTGGTTCCCTTGAACTGTACAAATAGATATCTGCTCGTTAAAACGCAAATTTAATCTAAGCAGCTGACATATTTCATCACGTATTAATATTATTCTTTTGTCGTCACTTTGCAACAAGTTTTCAGTTCCTTTACAATGATTCATCTTCTTGTGATATTAGAAGCGCATTAGTAAACTAACCAGAACAAAGGCAAACAAGCACTTACATGCGTGTTTAGCTTTTGATGAGCTTACGTTTAGACAGTTTACTATTTCAGTTAACGATAAGATAATACTTGAAACAAATATCATCAAGAAACACTTGCATACCCGATAATTTTGAATGGTTCTTGTTTGAGCTATGTTCACGTACAACGTAATACAAAATAAAAGATTCGCACTAGCTTTATAGCCTTGAGACAAACGATTCTTAAGTATACAATAACATAATATCTGACAACGCAATCCAATAATTCCTTTCTTTTACTGCTTACCACTCGATCAGACAACCTAATAGACAAAATACCAAACAAGATTTTCTCTTTTTTCTCTTCTCTCGTTTCTTTCATCTCCAGTCCATTTTCCCTTCATCTCGAATTCTTCCTTTGTTCCATCGTTCGCCATAAAGGAAAAAGCAAGGTCATGAATTCGATTTCTCTTCACAACTATACTCAGTACAATGTCAATGATAGTTTGGACAGTTTTCTCCTGGCAGTGGTAATAATCTTGTCACACGCACACCATGACGACACTCCATTCATTTCCCGTTGTTTCTAGTACTTTGCTCAGTTTAGAAGCTTCTCCTGCCAACTGTATGATTTCTAGAAAGCCTTTGAGAAAAAAGGAAGAAAATAATACGATGACATTCTTACCCTGTAGATATTATTTTCATTTGAATGAAAAGGAGACCCATATTATATTAGGAAGAATGTAACATGTGCGCATTTTGTTGCGGACATCAATTTTTTCATAATTAGGTTTCGTAATGATTTCTGTACAGTTCAAAAAAGCGAATACATTCGTTTACAATTTTGAGAAGAAATTGGACAGATAATGTACACATTTTAGTATACTTTTTTAAATTATTACTGCTAGGCATGCAAAATATAAACTTGGTTTGTTGGTTTATGGAATAGAAAGGATAGAAAAGTTCTTCGGTTTTTCGGTTTCGTATTTGTAATTGGTTTTACCGCTGATTTGGGGGCCTTCGGTGGGCAAATCTGAAAGTGTACAGAATTGACGTCGCCAAATTTTAAGAATTCGCGCATAACATACTATCTTTGAAAAGGTGCTGTTTGATCACGAAAATTGAGATAGACTTGAAAATATATCAAACATGAAGATGATTTTTAAGGAAATTACGAACAACATTCATGCGAACTTCTCCCGACCCTGTTGTAACTAAAGGACCTTCCGCACTCAATTCACACTTGTACACCAGTGTACCTTAGATCCAGTGGTCCGAGTGTGACAAACTTATGATCTGAGCCTTCTATCTTCAAAAAATACATTCCATAATAAAATGGTTAATCTTACCGTCATCCGAAGTTTCTATACAACTTTCTAAAATCAGTTCTTTCCTAGATTAAATACAATTCATAAACTAAATCAAGCCAGTTGCCTCATCAATATTTTTAAAGAGAATTTAAAAATAAGTAATGACAATGCTGAAACTTGATTTCAAACAGCTTTGCAGTGCACAGCTTAACAATTTTTTTTACTTTTATTATATAGTTCCTTCTCTGAAACTGAGCTGCCTAAATCTAGGCCTGGAAGCGAAATATATACAATACTGAAGTGCAATTCATCACTATATCTATCTAAACATTTATCCCGTATGCCTGTTGCATTTCTACTATGTGGCTTCCAAACCCAGCAAAAACTACTAAAAAGATGGGAGGACGTGATAGCGTAATAACCTCTAATGGCCATTTCCATGCGTAAAATGTAATGTGTTATGAATACATTGTCAGTGTTTTTATGTTTTCGCACTGTACTGCACCACCGGACAAGTTTCCAGGTATAGAAGGAGAACGTGTGAAGTTAAATGAGACTTTTTACAATCAGGTGCTCTGCATGAGATTGAAGCCGTTTTTAATAATTTTACTTTCATTTCCGTCCCAACGGGTAAATATGCGAAGGTGTGCATTATATTTTTTGGAGTTTTTTACTGTTACAGCAGCAACACCATCAACGTGGATCTAGTCACCGCAAAAGGCACGAATTCTGGGAACCAAATCACGTTAGATGTAGAAAACACCTTCAGTAAGGTTACAATTCACTAGACAAGTGTTCACTCGTCATTTTAATACCTCTTGACAAAGATTCGTTATGATGTTAATGATTATTTATGAATTGTGTGCTATGAATTGCGAGACACGTTTTAGTGACCTTTCGCACAATTCTGACTGGAAGGGCTTGAATATGTTGTAAAGAGATTTCCGCAGCCACCACGTAATAAAACATGAAATACCAACCAAAGTGCAGTAGTAACTTTATCAAGACATTTACTGCGTTACCCTGTGTAAATCCAATTCCATTTCTCAGCCCACTCTATAAATTCTGGCTTTTTAGCATCAGTTTTTAAAAGCATCAGCTCTGTTTGCATTCCTATAAATTCTGTAAAATGTGGGTATCTTTGGCAAAGAGGTTGTCTTGCTGGGCGGCAACTGAAAATATATTTCGTTTTCTTTTCATCTAAATCCTTTCTTGGTTCCCAACTACTCAGCTGGCATTTCTCTAAGAACCCTACACAAAATTCTACTTTGCAGGAAAATGCTTCTATGCAAAATATTTTCAAAACAAGCAATATCCTGATGTTGTTGTAGGTGGATGTGTGGAATCAGCAAAAATGAGTAAATATTTTTTGAAAAGGATAAACTCGCAGAGATAGCAGAAAAGGATAACAAAGTTGTTTTGTTAGATTTATTTGCTGAAGGAAAAGAAAGACTTGTCAATCTAATATGCAAGTAGGCTGGTAGTACAATGGCAGCCAACCAGCTATTCTTAGTGCTGTAGACCGGAAACGGAATATTTGCTTTGCTGCTGTTGTCTAAACCAAATTTGTGATTTGTATTGACTCGGTAATCTTGGATTCCAATTTATTTGGATTCCAGATAATGATGAAAGTTTGAGTGATATTTTGCAGCGATGGAAGCAAAGCTGTTAATAAAAAGTAATTTTAAAATGTTTGTTGTATGGCAGCAAACCGCTATGTTGTTCTGAGGAACTTATTATTTATGCAATAGAGAATTTAAAAAAAAAACCTAATAAATACAAACTCCCAAGCACCAACAAAGAATAATGCCAACTTGGCAATTGTATAAATTCCAAACCGTATTCTCACGCTAAAATCAGCCTTATTGCGTAAGGTTCCCAAGTCATTGGAAAACCTCACGGTGTGATTCGCACCAGTTTTTCCCCCGGAATTTTAGTAGTGCATAAAAGTTTTATCGTGGTCGCTACAAAAGGCTGTAAGATGTACTTTGCAATAGCTACATACGCAAAAAACGTAACTGACTAGAAACCTGAAAGCTACTGCACTTGAGTGTTTTTGATTTTGGTATGGTCAAATCAGAAAACTTCAATTTTCCACCCATTTGATTTCACACTCTCTTTAAAAACCAATGATCCGGAATGCGTTTGGAATTCGTAGCACAATACACTGGCGTGGATTTCTACATGAGTACAGATTTGTGAGGCGGCGTTGAATTGGTACATTGCTTTGTAGCCCACACTATTCCGAAACGCGCCACTTATTCAGATTTTTGATATAGCAAATGATGCATTTTCTATTTCGCATTGAACTCCAAAAAAAATTTGATTAAGTGGGTTTTTCCAAACGCTTTATTTTTTTTGCAAAAACCGAAAATCCAAAATTGATTTTTTAGAAAGCATCCACACGAACACTAGCATTATTGCGTTACGCATTCGTATTTGAAACACAGTTTTCTTCAAAAGCGTACAATTTTGTGCTCTGTTTTCATTATAAAACCTAGTTTATAATATTCGCCGCTGGAAAAAACTCGGTATCCTGGTATCTAGGATACCGGGAAATTTTGAGCCGAAGGAACAGAGAAGGGAGAGGAAAGGGAAGGGAGAGGAAAGGGAAGGAAGAGGAAAGGGAAGGAAGAGGAAAGGGAAGGAAGAGGAAAAGGAAAGGGAGGGAAAGGAAAGGAAGAGGAAAATGGAACGACAGGAAAGACAAGGAAGAGGAATGAGAAGAAAGGGAAGGAAAAAACAGGAGGACGGAAATGGAAAGAATGTGGAACGAAATACTCCAAAATTTTCCGAAATCTCACGAGCTCTCCCGATTTTATAAAAGACATTTGACTAGCAAAATTATTAATTCTTCGAATTAAAACTAGCATTAAAATTGTCTCGCTTTTAAACAAAACGTTATAACTGGTGGACAATTTGTCGTAATTCCGTATAAAGTTAGTTTTAAACAAAACTTTTCCAATGGCATATTAAATAATATTTTCCCTGATTTTCCCAAGATTGGCAATTTTTTTACAGAATTAGCAAAAGATTTCCCGGACAGTTCCCAAAACAGCTTGTTTCATACAAAATATTCCCATTTTTACATATTTTTTCCACTGTCGTACAAAAAATTCCCATATTCGTACAAAATGTTGAGAATTTTTATCAAATTTAATTATATAAAATTCATATAGTGATGGCAAAAATCGGAAACTACTCGTGATTAATCGAGATTATTCCGGTATTTTCTAAGCGTTTTGTGCAAACTTGGAAACATTTTATTAAGAAATCAAATCAAACATCACGAATTTTACAACTTGCTATTTTATGGTAAATCTAGCATTTGAACTTGCTACTCGTGAAAACCAGAAACTTTATTGCACAGTTAAGTCACTGTAATTAAATTTATCGCATGTTTTCCTTTTGAAATTCCTTTTAAAAAATTTTGCTAACGAAAACAAAGTTTCATTTTCTTTTATTAGTTAGTATGTTCAGATTCTGTTTTAGGTGTTTAAATACTTTATTGTGTTTTAATTTTGTAACCTGCTTGGTTGTGCTATTTTTACACTAAAATATTTATGTACAAAATAAATTGCGTAGAGAAAGGATTTTATTAAAAAACTTTAGTTCAATAATTATTAAGGTATGTATATAATGTTTTGTTTTCGTGTGTGTTGTACTTATTTTCTTTTTCCTATCCCGGCGCAATTGGCAGTGTTAAAAATATTGCATTTGGAAAGTAAAAATAGTCAGTTTTCCACCGGGAAATTTTTAGGTTGTCTATCGGGAAATTTTTTGGTACACTTGGATACAGGGAAGAAAAAGTTCTTTCCAGGGGCGATAATATTATATATTCCTTTCAGCTCCTATTGCTCTAGGCCATCAATTATGCTGAGGTTGTAAAAGCAGAGCAACAACCCAAACTGGAATGGGTATATTATTTGGGGAAATACTTTTATGAAGGCAATGCGTAACTGCGGTATAAGAAGCGGCACCACACCCTACTTATCTTTGATATGATCTTTGAAAACTTGAAACTAAATAGCATATCATCGCATACTACCCCAGGAATGTTAACTTCTGCCCTCGGCATATACAGTGGTCATAGCTATTCATTCCTGTGTATTTTAAGGTAAAGTTCACTGAAGCCAGGCATCAGCTGATGAAATCATGCGTTTTCATAGTATAAAAATGCGCGACGTTGTAGCGCGAATGTCCCCATAATAGTCGATCCACCACATATACCGAGGGTAGAAGTTAACATTCCTGGGGTTGTAAAAGAGTTTATCATCATATTTTATTTTTACCTGCATAGTAAGAGATGATTATTATCCTGACTAGAGATGACTAGGGTTGATATTCTGATTATGACAGTAGTAGACTATACGAAGTAGAATAAGTTGTAAGCTTGATGTTGGTTTTAGAATAAGCGAAAACTGAAATTCATACTTTTGTAGATTTTTACTATTTGCTCAGCAGACAAAATGTTCCGCAAAATTTAATACAAAATTGCGTTAAAGCCTAACATTGAATTGTTTTTCAATGTAAACTTATCAATCCAATCTAGCGTATTGCAATAAATAACAGAAAACTTACAAAACTGGTCAAATTTTTGTTAACCCAATGGTTATGTAATCAACCGCTATTTATGTGCTGTTGAGATACGAAGAGTACACACTAAATAAATTTTGTTTTGTTTTAGAACACAGACCAAATTACACTACGGCTACTGTGAAATGTGTCAATTTTTCCTGTTATAACTTTCTCTTGACAAATCTATTTGCACAGGTTGACCACTGCCCACTAATATTTTCTAAAGGGTGCTCTGTTGGAACTGAGAGGCTAAATGCTCTGTACCCCGTCTTCTTTTTTCGTTTTTTGTACTAAATAAATGTGCAAACTGTGAAATGAAATTAGGTTCTGGAGAAGGAAAGGAGGATGGAGTATCATCAAAAAACCTTTTTATTCTAGAATGCGGATTGTACACAAATAAGAAAATATAGAAAATGTGAACTGACATTTTTAAGCCTCCAGTGTTACACTGACAGGGTACATTTGATACAATTGAGCTGTTTTCATCTCTCAGCCTGAAAATCCATGAATCCAAAACGCATTTTAAAAAGTAATTCACCGCATTACAAGCAAAAAATTAAAATAAATTGAATACCGCAATGTCCGTACTGAGCACTTCCGAAAGCAAAACTTGTGACGTTTTATTGACACAAAGTCTATAATTTATCATCCAAGAACTTAACACTGCTGTGTACAAGAAAACTGCTTCTTCAACAAGAAAATAAAAAATAAGAAAAGTTATGTTATTTTATTTGGGAAATATGCAACATGCCAAAAACTCATTTTACTGTTTTTCCTTGCTTCAGTTAATCTCCCCTGGCAAGTATATAAAACCCAAGTAACTTACAAAACAAAAGAAAAATTTGGTCGTATTCCTGTCTCTCTCTTATCAGATTGGAAGGCACGGACTACTTTAAAAATGTGAAAGCAAACAGCAAACTTTGTTTACTAAAGTCTAGAGCAAGTAATAAAAATGTCCGTTGTAAAATCTTCCGGTTAGAATATACACAGCGAAGTGTGGTATCTCTAGCGGATATCTGAAAAAGCGTTGTTTTCGCAACAAGTGCAATTTTCCCAGCAAAAATGAAGTGTTGCTAGAGGAACTACGGTGTCTTTACGCTATTTTGCACACTGCACGGTTGCTTTTTCCAATTTTTAATTTATTACTTTGGGGAGTTAAAGCAACAAAGCATTTGTAGAGCTGAATAAACGAAAAAATATTTATACTGATTACCTTGCTGTTGAGAAGAATACATTGTCCTTGTTCTGGTTGTACGCCAAACATATAATGTACAGTGGTAAAATCTGGGACGAGTACCAGACAGGTGACTAGCTGGGTTTATATTGCACAAGTGGCTTTTTCGTGTAGTGGCTAGTGACCAGACCCACAGTTGGTACTTAACCAGCATTCCGGTACGCAAAAGCCAAAAGCATTTTAATTTTACGAGTTTTCTTCCTCCAAATCGCTTAAGGATTTAAAATGTTCAGTACAAACTTATACAGATAGATGCACAAAAGATGCAAGAAATATTTGCAGGGTTGACTACAAATAGAATGCTTTGAATGCCACAGCACTACACCTCAATTCAAATTTGTTTTAACATTTTACATTCCAACATGTGCAATAGGAATAAAAAGCTAGTCAAAATATTAGTCTCTGGAAAGTCATAAGACGCGAAGTTGTAAATCGCCTGACACCATTTTTCGTCAGCTTGGATGTAAAATGACCACAAATTCTGTTTCCACAAGAAATGTTCACAGAAAACAGGCTTTTTACAACTATACGTAAATCCAGTTCTTTGGAAGATCTTGTTTAACATTTTTATATTTTGGAGTGAAAGTAGATAGCTTCTGTTTTATGAGGCAAGAATGTAGGGAAAAAAACTCTGTGTATGGAGCTTTTATTATGCCAACGTATATAATTTTCATGTTTGTGGTAGAAATACTCGTGTTTAGGACGGGCTCTCACTTTACCCCAAAAACACATGTTGGTTACGTGCGCCATCCAAACTATCAAATAGTCAATTTCTTCACATATTTTCCCGAAAGCCCGTTTCCCGAGGACATTTACTTTACTCAGCTCATAACCTTTCATCACTTTGGCTATTGTCGGTTGAAGCACCTACATTTACCCAAGTCTTTCATAGGAAACAGGTGTTCCAGAAAAAACTCATTTCGGCACAACATGAATGCCAGTGTAATTTGAAACGAATAATGAAAACATGAAAAAATTGTCGATTTGTATGTAACCTGCTGTGTTGAATTTAAAAGACAATGTATGCTGGTATTTAAAATAAATTGAAATATTTATTTTCCAATTCGACATTTAGATAGAACACGGAGTAAAAAAATTATACCTAAAAACAGAACGGGAATGACTGCAAGGTGGGCAACGAGAGAAGGACAACAGCTGACTTTCACTATTACAGCAGTGCAATCAGTCCATCCTTCTCTCGAATCTATCGGTTTAAATACCATTTATACATCAGTTTTTGCTTCACCGAAGTCAAGATACTGCAAATTGCTTTTCTTCCCTAAAATTGCTCAATGTCAGTCATTAACTGCTGTGGTGCAAATATTTCCTTCTGATTCAGCCGAAGTTACTTAAGCACTCCATCACAAACTTTGAACAAATAGCAATTTTTCTAAACCATACCAACATTTGTATTAACTGTTTGCATTCCAATTATTAAATTAGTATAAAACCAGCCGGTTAACCCGTTTTACAAAAAAATGATTCTTGACTGGTTATGCTGCCGTTTATTTTATTTAGTTAAGCATATGGTAATAAATTAAGTTGGAGATGATGGAGATGTAAGAGTTGGAGAAGGAACACCCAAACAGTTAGATGTAATTGAAAACAAAAGAAATATCATAATTTTGTTTATTGTACAACTTTACAAAAATCCATTATATACTCGTTTCTACATAAATTAATAAATAAACTTAACATAATTCTACCCATCATTTTATCCCATTTTACTCCAAAGCTTTACATCTTACTGGTATCTTTCCCAAATTTTTAATTATCAGACATAATGTGTTAAAGTATCACCCATTGGCTATAATTATGGGTGTTTTGATATTGACATGACAAGGTGTATAATTTTGGAAAGATACAACTACAGTTTTTTCTCAGGTTTATCTCCTCGTCAAGCGCTTTCAGAATTGCTATTAAAATCGAAAATCAAAGGTGGGCCCGGGGATCAAATGTAGGCTTGAAATAGGACTGTTTTTGGTTTTCTCGAACAGCCCCTCCAAAGTTAGAGCTTAATAAGTTATGTAAATAATGACGTTTTGTCCTGTGTTTTTCTGCGATAGAATCCTTAGAAATTACTCTTTTAAAATAGCTATTAACTTTGAAAATTAGAGATGTGTAGTGGAAGCTACAACGATTTAGAAGAAAGTTGTTCCGACAAAATTCCTCCATGTTTGACCTACCACAACTTCGACAATTGCAAAAAGACCACTCCAGTAACTTCTTAAAAACAGCCTCCTTTAACGCTGTTTCTAAACTGCTATCAATATCAAAAATCAAAAGTGGGCGCGATGGGTAGCCACAACTTTGAAAAAAGGATGTTTACTGTGGAGCCTTATGGGAGCCAAAATTACAAACTCGTTCATATCTCGACATCGTTAAAAAATAATGACATACTTTAAATTGCAAAATTGTAGAGCTTTAAAAGCTCTATCAGAATCAACAATAAACTGGGAGGTCAAAATTTTTGCCCTTAGGTTGCGTGGTATCACGACAATTGCCGGCAGGACAACTGCCGGTACGACAATTGCCGGTAGACAACTGCCGGTAAGCGACAATTGCCAGTACGACAAATGCCAGTACGACAACTGCCGGTAAATTGCGTGTAAATTTGTAATGCTAAAGCCATATGCTAAAGCCCATGCTAAAGCCCTAAGGTAAAACCTATGATAGAGCCCTGTGCGAAATCGAAGGTTTTCATGATAAAATTAGGTTAGGTTAGGTTAATTAGGTTAGGCTTTAGCATGGGCTTTAGTATGGTACAAGGCTTTAGCATAGGGCTTTAGTATGGGACAAGGCTTTAGCATAGGGCTTTAGTATGGGCTTTAGCATAGGGCTTTAGTATGGGCTTTAGCATAGGGCTTTAGTATGGGCTTTAGCTAGGGCTTTAGTATGGGCTTTAGCATAGGGCTTTAGTATGGGCTTTAGCATAGGGCTTTAGTATGGGACAAGGCTTTAGCATTACAAATTTACACGCAATTTACCGGCAGTTGTCGTACCGGCAATTGTCACTTACCGGCAGTTGTCTACCGGCAATTGTCGTGGAAGCGGTTGCGTAGTCCTTTATATAAAAGTTGTATTGGTTTAGCGACGTTTCTATTGGTTTACATATTAAGTTGCCAAATTTTGTTACAAATTACCATGAGTCACACATGCTTTCCAGCTGGCACATAATTTCATATTCGTACGCATGTAAATAAAATTTACCTTCCCTTAAAAAAGTATATTATAACATTTTCTAAACTTCACTAGTCAAATGTAAATAAACCAAATATCTTTCGTTTTTATTCCCACCAAAGTTGCTTGGATAATCTCCACATTATCACTTCTTCCTACTTGTGTTCAAAATTAATGTGGATAATTTGGCAGAAGACAGGAAAAACTCCCAACTCACCTCTACTTACTCTAAGACGCAAACACCTTCTTGTCTGCCGTAAGTCAAAATGTTCTTAGCTTTCTCCGTATTTTCTCTCTATATTAGATTAATGGAAACATCAACAGTGCCAATGTAAGACCGTCAGTCAAGCTGTGACAAATGAGGTTTCACTTTTGCATTGCGTTAGTTGATAGGTACGTAACAGGTTTGTTCAGAAACCAAGCCTCAATGGGATTTCTTCAGCTATAAAGCTAGCTCAATGGGGAGATACACGTGTAGATAGTTTTGGGCCATTTTAGTTGTTCACTTAACAGGAAAATGTCCAGTATGTTTTGGAGACAAACTAGCTTGTTGGCTTAAGTAGACAGAAAGTCAGATAATTTTTTGTGAATGTTGCAAATAGCTGCAATTTAAATTATACCAAATTAGAAGAAAGTTGGGTTATTTTATGTGATTTTGCTGTTTTGTGGCATGGTTTGAAATCGTCTTAAGAGAATTTATTGTTGGATGGGCTCTTATAACGACAACAGTAAGAAATGTTAAAGAGTTTACTGGGGATGAAGTTTACTGTGTGTGCTCCTAAGCATCTAGAGCATATTATGAAGTTAAAAATCTGACCCTTCTTGGTGTTTACATGATTTCCTTAATTTACTTTCAAAAATTTCCACAAAGCAGCTTCTTTACTATTTTCTAAACCCTCAGTTAAACTTATCAAACAAGTGTCCCATTGCGTGTTGCTCTGAAATTTTATACTTGAATTATACGTTTCTTTTTTGGTATAAAACCCGGCTTCCCTTTCCATTTCAATGGACACATAAAACTCGGTGAGTACCTGCTTTTGCTACATTTTCTTTCATTTCAAACGTTGGTGTCTGGCTTCATGATGACGTTAAGAGGTATATACCGATACGTCCCAGTGCACAACGTCATCATTCAACTGTGTTTGTTGGTGATACTTTCTTTTGCGGTGGAGCAAAATGGCTATATATATTACATTTTATGTGTACGCAAGAAGAACGTTTCAAGTTAAGAACTGTATAGAATGAGGAATTCAAATGTAAATTTTAGGTAGTGTGCAAATGTGGCATAATAAAGACGGTTTAAATTGTGTAGTAACTATTCCCCAGGTTGCGTTGGTGTTTTGGGGAAAGACGCATTAAGGAAAAATATGGGCTTACGGAAATGTATACAATTGCATGCTAGGAAAACTAATGAAGAAATAAAAGTCTTAGGTTGTGTTAAAATTCATGAATGTAAAGTTGAATAAACACGTGCACTAACCCTAGCACAAAAAAGTTTAAAATTTTTAAGTTTTTTCCTATCTTTTAATGCTTAATACAAAACTGACATTGTAATACTGAGAAATAGTTTAAACGCAAGCTTGTGAAACTTAAACACCAAAAACACTGATATTTTCATTGTTTGCTTTAATAAAATTACAGATTGTTCTTGATGGAATTCGATTGTATTTAGTGACAATACTCCTAAATCACGTTTTTTGTACAGCTGGTAAATGCGTAATTTGTAAGTCATAATGAACTCCAACATAGACAAAGTGAAGGTCATCTTACACACCCACGTTTTACATCACAGATAGCAGGTGTACTTCACCAGAAAAAATGGATTAAAAGAATTGCTGGTGGCAGTGACCACTCCAATGTGTGTTTCCATTTGCTGTAATTAATTTAAAATGACCAAGATCCATTTCATTATTGCTTATGTAATTTAATACAACTTGGACATACATCGGTAGGAGGTTAAACGTCGACAGTTCTTACTTATCCTCCATCCGCAACCCTTATCCACAAGCAAAAAAGGCAAGAAAACTGACGGATCTGAAGCTTGTTTTTTCCAAAACATATACTTTTTCTTAATAATGTCGTCAAAATTCTGCTGATATGTACCTAGGTAACATTTTCAGTACAATATTTGCACTGTAATTATTTTCCCGTTTAATCATTTTACTCAAAGCTTTTTGATGATATATTTACAGAGTTTTACTTTTTGTGGGTGTTACGCCTGTAACGTTTCAAACAGTCAAGCAAACCATTTCTCATGTTTTCATATATCTCACATTTCCTTTTTAACACAAATCAAGTGAAAAACTTGTTCCTTCATTTTCAGCTCACAACAGTCACGTTTTTGCTACAAAAGAAAAATATATGCAAAAAGAGAACAACAAACTCCATAGTTGAATTCATGAGGGAACAACAACCATAACAAAAGTGTAAAGCTTTTTGTCCTCTGTGCATTACCATTGTCTTGTTATAACCATGACAGTAAAGTTACTTGAAGAAAACTTGTATGAAAAAGAAAACAACTCGCACACAATTTTGTAGAAAAAATCTTTCCATTCTTAATACCTGCTTTCTTCGTTTTCCTTTTTTTAATGGGTTAGTTGTGGAAATAAGCTTAAAGGAAGAAATTGAACTAAGGAAGGAACTTTGATTGTGTTGCTGCTGTGAATAGACTTCGTGGAGTGCAAAGCGTGAAACATCAAACATCAGAGCAAAGAAAAAGGCTGATGCTAATGCATATATTGGAGTGAGTATGGTGCCTGGAAAGAAGCAGGAATGATGTAATCCGTCATCAGTCAAGTGTCAAATATGTGAGCATTTTTTGGAAATAAATTTGAATGAATATTTGAGTAAAATTGTGGACCGACTTTTTGACTTGTGCCAATTTTGTGTGAAACATTTGGCGTTTCGGGGCTTAATGGAGTTAATGAAGTATTGGTTTTTGTGTTTGAGTGCGTAAAAAATGTTGGTTTGATGGGTAGTAGGTACCGCCAGTTGCTGTAGTTTGTGTACTGACTATTTGGTTGGTGCGGAACTTGACAAATTGTAGGAATTTGTGCAATTTGAATATTAAGTAGCGATGTGAATGAGTTAAAGAGAAAGGATAGATAGAACATAGAACCTTGTTGGTTTATGCCAAAATAACCTTTAAATTGGTAAACTAATTTAGTGAGTGAGTAAGTGAAATTAAGTAGCACTCGTTAGCTACAATACTTCTGGCATCTCTCTAGACTAATTTATATCAACTCATCTTCATAATTAGCGTAGTAGTAGTTTGTAGATCAAACCGGCTGACATTATTGATAATGCCATTTAGTTTACTGTTTTCATTATTTTGCAAAATGAATCTAGAGTGAGTAGAGATTTCGTATAACCAGGAACCTACGCACGTTTCCAGAGCATTCCAAATAAAGAATATATATTTGAACATATTTGAATACCCGTTGATTATTTTCTTGCGATTCATTAGTCTGAACTGTTGCATATACCAGTTATGCTGACTCAACCATTTATATGATTTCGATGATACCTTTCACTAGAATGACAAAACCACATTTGATAAGTTGCTTGATCAAATAAAGCTATTATACGTTCCCGAATCAACGTTTGCGTACGATAATGTAGCACATTTGCGTGCTTCAGCATAATATTTTAAGAGGATTTTATATTTAACCGGTTGTAATGCTACTTTTTGGTTTTATTAGTCAATAATAAAATGCAAGTTAGGATCTCAAAAAGAACTCAGGTATTCTCTACTGTAGCTGCGATATGCATAAAATGAATGGCATTAGAAATGGAAGATAGGGAGCATCAGGCCAAGATATCCCAGATTATTACAACAGTTCTTTGAAGTTAACCGCAGTTTTCGCTGCAAAGGACCTTATTGAAGTTCTCAGTAGCCTGGGACCCCTGGGACCCTACGATAATTTCTGACCTACATATCGGATGTTTACGTTTTATAACTCATTGGAAATAGCAACTTAAGTACTTTTACACGAAAGTCCGTTGTAGTCCAGATTCGTGTGGGCATGGTCCGAGTTTTGCAAAAACATTTTGCAGAAATTCACATCAGTCGCCCAAAACCCAGTTTTTTGCAAAATGTTTTTGAAAAAATCGGATTATGCGCAAACGAATCTGGACCAGAGCGGACCATAGTGTAATAGTACTTGCGTTGTACTCTCGAATGAGCTATTCAACCTAACTATCCGACGTGTAGCTGAGAAATTAAAATAGGGTTCCAGGCTAGTGAAAACTTGAATATGGCCCTTTTAAGGTTTTTACTTACACATAAAACGAAATGTACACAACACAGCAGTTACTTTGTCGAAATACTTCTATTCATATGTTAAACTTTCCAATGTATTGTCCAGTTTTTGCGAAGTAAAAAGTAATGTTTGGTGTTCAGCAATATAAGAAGTTTAAAGATTTTTTTGTGGACACGGCATATGGCTGTCACAGCTAAAACAATTTACTTCCAAAAAGTAGGCCGCAAACCCTTTCAACAAATCATTTGAATTCTTTCTTAAAGTCTGCACAACTGTCATTAATTCTCGGAGACGTTTTCATTTGCATTTTGCTTTCCTTTTCCTACATGTACAATGTACATAACCTGAATACCGCGAATCTTAGGTTACATTTGAGTTGAATAAAAGTTAATGTACGCCAATCGGAACCGAAATGAAACAAAAATCATTAATATCTCATATTTGCACATAAAACTACGCAGTTAATTGCATTTCGTGATAAATCCGCACACCGCACATCAGTACATTTTCTTGGTAATTGAGTGGTTTTTACTCCATCTATATACATTTTGCAAATAATAAATTCAACTTCTTCCCAAAATAACCACAAAATGTCTATTCATCAAAACCTGGAGATGATCAATCCAAACAAAAGGTACTCAATCAAACAAATACTTTTTGGAAGACTCGCATAAAAACCCCAGAAGATGCATTGCTAAGTTGTTGAATTACTATTAAAACGACAAGGCCACATATCAGCCACTCACTCCCTTACTAAAAGTCAAGATCATTTGAAGGACGCTTCAGATTTTTTTCCTCTTAAACCTTAATACATAATTTGCTGCTGACCAGTGCAATTCAGAAACAACTACATTTTCACGGTAAAGAATGTCTCAGCTCCGCATCTGACAAAAATGTGTAATGGTAAATTTTCCTGAAAACGCTTTTTTGGTAGATGATGGAGTGAGTGCGGATACGGAGAAAGTTACAGATCCCTCAGGACTTCTACGTTATTTACTTCGGCATGAACCTTCAGTGCAAGCTGCTTTCTAGCCACGAAAATGTTTTTGCGAGATTAGAAGCAAGGAAATGTTTAGCCAGCAGATTTATTATGCTAAGCTGCTTGCTTAACTACTACTTCATTTCATCGGGGAAATAAATAAAAGGACCTACACGAAGACTATTTTTGAATTTCGAAATAAGTTTCAAGAATTTCTAAAACAAGTCTGTAAAGCTATTTTTGTTCCTAACAAATACAAAAAATTTTGATTCAAAAGTAAAAAATGCTATTTTAAAAATCAGTAATAATACAAAAACGGTTTGCAAATGTAAAATAAATTTCATAAAAGCTGACTGAATAAAGATTTTTTAGCCCAGCAACACTTTCATCATACTTAATTGCCAACTAAAGCTAGGCCAGACGTTTAAGTGTTTGAAAAATGGTTGTCGCAACTCGATGCCGCTTTCAATTTAAAACTGGTTTTAGGTAACTTATTCGAGTATAGATTTTATTGTTTTGTTGTTGTGTTTTGGTTTCAATTTTAAACTGCGTAAGCTTTCTCTCTATATCCAGTTGGTACTAGTTGCACTTCAAGAACTTATAGAGATGGACAGAACGACATTTTGACGAAAAAATAAAATCAATTGATTTGATTCTTGAAATGAAGTTTAGCTTATTGCACTTATGTATACGGATTTTTAGTATTACGAGCATTTTTTCGGGAAGTTTTTTATGATGCAAAATAACTTCACTGAAGTTGATTAAAGAAAAACCAAGTTAATTAATATTAATCAAACTTCAGAATCATGAGTAATATTATTCGTTTGTTTGTCATTTCTATCCCTGGTATACAACAATAGTAATAATTAGTTGTTATATTGAAGCTTAACAATATTTTTTGTACAAATTTCACTAAACAAACGTGTAATTAAATAATAATTGTTTATTCACGTACGTTTGAACTATTTATAAATCGCAACAAAGATGCATCAGGACATATCTAATCAGTATCACAAATCGCATTGCATTGGTTTACTGCAAAAGACGTCAAAATTTTACATTCTAAACAAAACAAACTTTTTCTAAAGTATAGAGTGCTTAGATTTTACGTGGTAAAAACACGAAGATGAGAAAAAGATTTAGTTTATTTGGACATGTTTTTATTATCTGTTTATATAATTGGCTAGAATGCTAAGTCCTTTTTTAATATTATGAATTATGCAGTGAAATTAACTTGTTACCAAAAGTTACCAAAAGGAACGTGAGGCTATGTAAAAATGTGACGTCGAATTCTGCTACAAAGTTTTTTAGATTTCAAAGTTCAAATTCAGTTTTTAATAATTTTTAAATTCATAATGCATATTTGCACAAATTTAAATTTGTAATGCCCCAAACTTCAAAAATGTCTATTTCGTATGCATACAACATAATGTTTTCTAGATTTAATGACGTCAGTGCCACTGTTTATAAAGGGTGACTCTTAAGCTTGAATGAAACGCTCTCATGGATGATAACTCTTCTCTCCGCCAAAGCGTGTAAAAAATGCGGCAAAAGTTGACTTTATTAGAGGATTAGAGGCTACCTTGCCAGGTTTAAAAAATAAGTTGGTTCAGAATTCATTCAAGGCATGATTTACATATCACATACTCCAGCTGTTTTTCCTTGGTTGGTTTGATGAATCCGCTTCACGATTTTCCTGGAGTCCATTGGGAAAAGAGAAAAACGAGTGAAAGCTGAAGTAAGCGAGCATCCATTAAAAAAATGAGTTTAGTTTACCCTATTTTACAATATCCCTAGATGAAGAAAAGAGGAGTGAGAGATCAGTGCGTGCGTGCGGATAAATCAAAAAGGGCAGGGTTAATAAATGTGCGTTAGTACAAAAATGGTAAAGTTTGAATCATATAATAACAAAATGACACTTTTTACATTGATAGTATCATGTTAAAACTGAATAAAAATGCACAACAGTTTATATGTGCGAAAATTCGGTTTCAAGTTAAAAAATTGACCATTGAAAGTGCTTTTTGCCATTTTTAATCAAAATGGACAAGACCAAGTTAAAATCTTTCCTTACATTAAATGTATGCCTGTTTTCCAAAAAATATATGTATATTTTGTATCCAGCTTGTGTTGTTATGTTTACACAACGGCATCATCCTGATTCAAGAGTTATGCCAATAAACTGAATTTGTTTTATATAAAATCGTATGTTTACCTTCTACAATAGTTCATTAACTGTAACCGGGGATTAACATTTCATTGTTTTGAAAACATAAAAAAATACTCAGAAGTTTGCATTGAATGACTTAGACTTGCAAGTATGCATAGATTTGATTTTTCCATTACGCCAAGTTGGCTCAGACAAACTGTAAAGCTTTTGCCATGCTTTGCAGTTTGGCTTGACTTCAACTTTATTCCAGTTTTTGTCTGGTCTGGTCACACTAAAGCAGTTTTAGTGAACCATTAGCAAGTAAATTTAGTTATTACAATTATGTGCAAATGAGTTAATACGTTTCCCTTGAAAAATTTAATTCTAAATGTTCCATTTTATAGCTGATGAGTTTATGTCAGATTTAAGTGCCTTCTAAAGTTTTTTAACAATCAAAGCATTTTCATAAGTTTAAAAGATCACTTTTCCCATGTTGTCGCTCGAGAACAAAGCTGAAAATAACTGCTACACAGAAAGAGTCAGTCCAACTTTTCTAAATGTTTTAAGCGGTAAAAGTGGTACTACATTGAAGAAATAAACAAAATGGATCAGTCCAATGCAAAGTATTTTCATATGCTGATATGAACTCAAATAAATTGCAAGGTAGATCAAGAGTCGGTTAAATCTTGTTTTTATTCTGTTGATAATGTAAATTAATAGACAAAGGTATTATAATATTATATATATACGCAGCTGTCAATAACTATAAAAGTAATGATGAATTACAACCCCTATAAAATTGTTCATGTGTTCCTAGAAGTTTCGTGGAAACGGAAATTTGAAAAGTGCACATTGTTTGCTTTCGTAAATCCATTTCAAAAGGTCATAAAGTTGAGTGTCACACGAAACGAAAAAATGTGCGTATAGTTATGGTTTTCATTTTTGTTCTTATTGGATTTCAGGTAAAGTTGCTTGTGTCTACCGTAGAGTTTTTTAAAAGTCCCTAGAGCCCAATTTTAGAAGTTTCATTTTCATTCCGTTTTCCCCTCTGCAATTTGTTAGCTACGAATGACCAATAACCAGAATTGTATATTGCTTTAGCTGATAGAAAAATAGAAAAGGAAGCATGTGTACAAAAGTTTGTTACGTTTACGTAATGGATTTTCTAAAAGTATGTTCATTTACATTTTTCAGAGGAAATGGACAAATATTAAACTTATTCGAATATCTTTGTTAGATTATTGTTTCTACGCATGCAAAGTATAAATTTATAATCGATTTGTTGGTTTATTGTGTAGCAACGACAGAAGATAAAAATAAATATCTTACCGGAGTGTCGTTAATGTACCAAGAAAGTTTAGCAGGGGAAAAAGAACGAGTTGAAGTACAGTTTAAAGCTAGCGTTTCTCCGGTTTCGTATTCGTCCCGGGTTTTGCCGGTGACTTAGGGTCCTTCTTGGGGCAAATCTGAAATTGCAAAATATGGACGACCAAGTAAGTTTTGAATGTTACACTAAAGTATGAAGTTTTAAGCACATTACTCGATCAGATTACCCTATGATATGTTTAAAAATAGATCGTATGTGAAATGACTTTTAAAATTGGTTGCGAACGACAGTCATTCGTCCTTCTCCCGAACCGGTAGTAAATGAAGGTCCTTCCGCACTTGCTTCGCGCTTGTAAACACCAGCGTACCTGAGATGCAGCGGTCCAAGTGTGATAAACTTCTCATCTGAGCCTTCCATCTATTAAAAATACATTTAGTTATAAAACGGTTTGTCCCAACGTCATAAGAGTTTTTAGAAAACTAACAGAAGCCATTACTTCCATAGATTAAATACAATTTATAAACTTAATTACGCCATTGTTCATTTAGAAACAAAATAGGACTAATGTTCAAGCAAAAAATCTCATACGCTAGCTTCTTTCTCCACTTTTTAAACATATTTTTGCACACACTAAACAAAGCACAATACTAGTTTTTAACCGTAGAGTCACTTCAGCCTCTAAACACGAAAGTAGACTGTTTCGTGACTTGTAGCAGTTTTCTTTTAAATATTATGGTTTTCTATCTTACAAATCGAGCTGCGCAAATCTTGGTCTGGTAGCGAAAAACATACATAACTGAAAAAGTATTCCAAGTAAGGTATCTAATCTAACTTAACTTTTACTTCGTAAACCTGTTGCATTTTTACTTGTGTGGCTTCCAAACTCAGAAAAAAATATTCAAAACACGAGAGGACGTGATAGCAGCAGCTTTAATGGTCCTTTACGTGCATAAAATGTAATGCGTTATGAATATGGTGCCCGTGGTTTTATGGTTTCGAACTGCAATGCACCACCAGAAAAGTTGCTAGGTACAGAAGGAGAAGTAGCACTATATAAGTAGCACTTGCAACACCATTAATAGGAACGTCAGTGCATTTATTGATTACTTACTAAAACCAGTAATGTACAGTTTACCTACAGTATTACTAGATACATCACATTTTCTCATGCTTTTAAGTGAAATAAAATTAGAACCTAATCAACAATACATTTTACTAACGTATGACATTGATAGCATGTATACGAATTTAAACACTAGTAAATGCAAAATGCATTGTTGTGAAGCGTATCAAGAATTTGTAAAGGACAACAATACAGAATTTTTAGTAAGCCGAATGGAACTAGCCCAAATGTTGCATTTATGTTTAGATTATTCATTTTTAAAATATGGCGATGACTTTTACATTCAAAAGAAAGGTATTCAAATGGGCAATTCTGCTTCGGTTTGTATTGCTAACATAACAGCATATTTTGAGTTAAGACAGATAACTAGTAAACCTGAAATAATTTTTCATGGTCGTTTCGTGGACGATGGCTTTATGATTGTAAAAATAACGAACATCAACAACGTAGATCAATGGATTGACTCAACGTTTGTACACGAGTACTTGACATTTACAGTTTGTCACAACAAACGTAAAATATAACGCATAAAATGTAATGCGTTATGAATATGGTGCCCGTGGTTTTATGGTTTCGAACTGCAATGCACCACCAGAAAAGTTGCTAGGTACAGAAGGAGAAAGTGTGAAGTGAAATGAGTTCTTTCACAATCACGTGCTTGACATCAGACGGAAGCCGTTTTTAATATTTTTACTTTCAGTTTTGCCGCTATGCGTTTTTCGTTGAAAATGTGAGAAGGTGTACACTACATAATGTGAGGTTTTTTACTGTAACAGCAACGAAACCATCAACGTGAATCTTGAACCTAGTCACCGCAAAAAGTTAGAAATTGTGAGAACCAAGTCACGTCATATGTTGAGAACACCATCAGTAAAGTGTTACGCTGCAGGTGACAAGTGTTCACGCGTCATTTTTAATACCTCTTGACAAAGATTTATGTTGTTGCGTTATGAGAATAACGCTTTCTTGATGTATGTGATTGTGTATGAATTGTGTTTTAAGAAATAAGAGTGGTGATATTAAAAGGTAGTTTTGCGCTTCGGTGGAGGTTGCTTTTTCCTTGGTATTCAGAAGAAAGACCTGATACTTCCATTCGAAAGGTTAAAAAATATTTAGTATCTACGCATTACGCACTGGGTTCCTGAAAAGGATGTTTTTGATTGCAAGTGATATTGCAAAAAATTTTTAATGTTTGGAATAAGAGTTTTACGCAACTTTGATTTTGTGCCTGCTGGTAGGCAGCAAATGCATGCAAATCAAATTTTTAAAAAGGCGTTGTTTTGGCAACGCTGATGCCAAACTTTGACAAAAGGTTAACCTGTATTTCCCTAAAACATCATTTTTTAATGTCAATAAAACATAGTGTCATGTTATAGTGACGTTTTCTACAATTTTGACTAGAGGAGGTTGTATATACTGTGTGTATAGTGGTAACAAAGCATGAACTTTAGCGCAGTAGTAACTTTTCTAGATCCGTTTACTGCAATAACCTTTTGTAAAGAAAACTCCATTTCTCAGTCCACTCCATAAATTGTGGTTTTCCTTACATAAATTCTGTATGCAAGCTTATAAATTTTGTAAATGTTTATCTTTGGCAGAGAGATTGTCTAGGTTGTAGACAAACACTGAAACTACATTTAGTTTTCTCTACATCTAAATCTTTTCTTGGAAACTCAGGTTAGCTGAGTGAGCTAACATTTCTCTAAGAACCCTACACAACTCTTTTCTGCTTTGCACAGGAATGCAATGTTTCTATGAAAAATATTTTCAAAAACAGGAAGATCAAGCTATCGTAGGTGGATGTGTGGGATCAGGAAAAAACGAGTAAACATTTTGGAAAAGGACAAACTCGGTGAAAGCAGGAAAAGATAACAAAGTTGTTTGTCAAATTTGTTGGATTGGTTTGCTAACGGAAAAAGCAAGACTTGCCAATTTAATATGCGAATAGGAAAGCGATATTCCGGCAGCTAACAAGCTATGTTGTTTCATAGCAGTAAACTAGAAATGAAATATTTGCTTTGTTGCCGTTTTCGAAACCAAATTCGGGATTTCTATTGATTTGGTAAACCGGTATTCCAAAGTCCAATTCGGCACCCGAGTTTAGATCCGAAATAATGATAGAATTTTGTCTGGTGTTTTGCAGCGACGGAACCAAAATTAATAAAAAATGATTAAAAATATTTGTAGTACGTAGCAAAACGTTTTCTTGTATTGAAGAATTTTTAATTAATTTGGCTCATTGTACACACAAACATAAACTGCGATTCCAAGCCATGCAGGCAATTTTGTCATTTTACAAACCGAATGCTCACAAATAAATTTGCTTTATTGCGTACAAGTACTTTCCCATTGATAAATCACACCAGTTTTTATTCCAGACTTTTAGAAGAGCAGTAGTGCGTAGAATGTTTTATAGCGGTTTCTACACAAAAAGCTGTCAGATACGCCATGTATTTACTAGATATATATATACTTAAAAAACGTAACTGAGTTGATGGCCACTACACTTCACTGCGTTAGATTTTTGTAGTGGTAAAAAGCGAAAGCCTAAATTTTCCACCGATTTATTTTTACGCTCCCTTTGAAAATCAATGATCCTGAATGCGTTTGCAATTCGGAGCAATAGAGCGCTGTGATAATACACTGGAGTGAATTTCTACATGATCACTGATTTGTGATCCGAGGATAAATTGGTGCAATGCTTTGTATTGATTGCTCCATTTAAGCAATTTCAAAGCTAAAAAATACGCTAGAAAATGGCAGAGTCGGAATTATTATAATTTTTAATTCAAACTACAACACTACAATTATATGGAACCCGCACACACCACGTCACGTGCGGAGAAACCAAAACAATTTTGCAAACAATTTTCAAAACAACCCTGCATGGTTGACAAAAAGAGTCCTTGCCAAAATCACCTGAAACCAACGTGCTTTTTCTCTTGCAGAAAAGCCTCTCATAAATAAAATATGTTACCGTAACAAGATATGCACAAAATTGCTTTGCAGTCTGTTGTGTAGGCTGGATTATTAAATATTTTATGTAGAGAGGAAACACACGCCACATCTCAAACAACACAATAGGCAGTAGACCAGGCAATAGAATAAAACTGAATAGAAAAACATTTTGAATGTCTTGCTTTCTCCTGCCAACATGCAAAATATTTTAGTAATATACCGGTTTGCAACCCAAACCATTCAAAAAAGTGCTACGCATTCAAATTTTGGAAATGACAAATATTGCAACTTTTTTCGATTTGGTATTGAACTTCTAAAAAAATTGATTTAGTGAGTAATCCTAATACTTCGTTTATGTTGCCAAAATTCCAAAAACTAAAAATTCATTTTTTCATAAAGTAACCATCTAAACACTATTGTAGTATTATTGCGTCACGCATTCTACTTCTAAACCCAATTTTCCAAAAAAAAAACTTACACATTTGTGCTCTGATTTTGCTACTGTATTACGTTGTAGGTAATGACATATTCCTTCCAGCTGATTTTTTTCCAGGTCATCAATATTGCAGAGGTTGTAAAAGCAGCAGCAACACAACCCAAAATAGAATACATATTTAGAGGAAAATATTTTTATGCAGGCATTGCGTAAAAGCCGTAGAAGGCAGGGCACCACACCCCAGTAACCTATGATATGATCTTTACGTCAAAACTCGATGCTAAATAACATATCATCGCATAAAAGAGGATATCATCAATTTTTATCAACGTCGGGTCACCCCCGGGCGTAGTAAAGACGCAATAAGAAGGGGAAAATATTAAAGCGTGAGTTTGCACCGGAAGTTTGTAAAAATAGAAACAGGAAGCAATAAAAACCTAGGCGGCTGTGTTGTTCAATTTCTTTTCTGCATTCAGTGTTTATGCTGATGTTATGATGATGATTGAGATTGATATCCGGAGTATTACAGAAATACACTATAAGTATTGTGATTCAAGTTGTTGATTTAATAGAACGGATTAAGTTGTACGGCGTATTTTGATTTTAAAATGAGCCGGAAATCGTAATCAATTTTTGTATAGATTTCAACTATTTGCTCTAATAACAAAGTGTTCAGCAAAATTTAGTCAGAAATTGTGTTAAAGCTTAATACCAAATTGTTTTTCTGTGGAAGTCTAGTCAATTCAATCTTGCGTATTGCAGTAAATACTAGAAATTATCTAACCATCACAATGTTATAGTTTGCCTTCCGGTAAAGGTAATCAAATTTTCGTTAACCAATGGTTACCGCGTTGGTCATGTAATCAACCACTATTTATGTCCCGTTGGGTTAAGAGGAAGCACCATAAACAAACAAATTTTATGTATAGAAAGCAGACCAAAACACATAATGAATTGCACGTGTAATGTGCCAACTTTCTCTATGCCAATCTGCTCAGTTTGACCACTGACCATTGTTATTTTTGAAAGGGTGAGCTGTTGAAACTGAGAGGTGGAACAAATGTAGATTTTCATGTGGAGCCAAACAAAGTTTTTTACTCTGTATGGTGCTCCCAGTGAGAGTCCCTCACTGAGAGAATATTGTTTAAACGTTTTTGTCTTTTGCTTTTGTGCTGGTCAATGCAAGTTGTTACAGGTTTAACTAGATTCTGTCAACATTACTTTACTTTCCGCCTGACATAAATTAGAATAAAAAAGTTTCTTTTGGTCATTGACACAAAAGTAAAGTTCGATTGATGAGAAAAAAATGAAGTAAAACCCTCTAATTACATTTCTTGTTGACCAAATCACCAAACACACCTTTTGCCAAAATAATATTTCAGTGGAAATATCTTTTTAACTGGTGTTTGTTGTGCCGTGGCTGATAAGCAAATATTGAACTATACTTACGATCACGTTCATGCCATCCCCTGGATGCACGTAGATGGGCTGCCAGTAACGAGGAATGTAGCGGTAGAACCCTTCGTTGTCTCTGTACCACTTGACAGCATAAAGCCTATCCTTGCACAGGCCGAAAGGGCATTCCAGTTTAGCGGTTTCCTGGTATATTTGGTAGGGTGGCACTCTCCCTTTGGAGAGATGCAGCTTGTCCGCCACTGTGGAAAATATACAAAAATATGAATGTTTGTAAGAAAGAGAAAGTTTGTTTTTGTTTTGCGAAAAGTTGGTCTTGGGTTGATGTCGGCCAGATATTTTGACCGTTTTGGGCAAACTAATGTTTACCAACAGAATGATTTAGGAGCAAAGTTGTAAAATATTTTGAGAAAAGTTGGTGCTTCGGTATTTGTGTTTTGCGCTTTTCTGGAAAGTTATCCAAAATAACTTAAAGGACAAGTAAAATGTTGCGGGTTTCAGGATGATGTGTTTTAAGAAAAGCGTTTAAGCTTGCCTAGGGTTTATTTTTGGCATTTTGCAAAACCTCCAACAAAGAATTTAGGTTGAACGGGCGCAAGAAAGGATAACATTGTAAACTTTTACTCTGGTTTCGCTTGTGTGACTTCTGTTGACTTTGTTTTGTGCTACTTCTCCCCAAAATTGTTTTTGAGCTTAGTGACGAGTTTAGAAGCGAACTCAGACAGAGTTTTTAAGGCTAAAGAAATGTTGCATGACTTGTAAAGTTTTAAATTTAAAACAGACGTAGTGGAATTTCTGCCAATAAGAAAAATTTTGCATCTAAGTGTGCATGGTGTCCCCAAACTATGGAACATAAGATGGTGATAATGCTCGAAAAAAGGACCACTCACTAACGTGAGACAACTTCTGGAACCCCAATGCAATTTAATGCTGGGTCAAACTATTCCAGACAAATGGAAATAAATAGCAAACGATTCCAAAGATAAACTTAAGGAACTTCAACTTTATTATTTCCGAAAATAGACAAATAACGGTTGCTTTGTTAAGTGTCTCTAGTCCGAAGACCGACTTTCTTCTCTTTCTTGGCTCAACCACAGGGTAATGCTTCTGGGTATGATGCCTCAAGAGGACTTGATCACAATTTACAATTTTCATTCCCTTTTTATACTGAAACTTGGCTACTCCGGGTTCGAACTCAGAAAGTTACAAAATGGCAAGAAACAACGAAACGTTTCATGATGAACTATTCATGAAGCGATAAAAACGAACCGTTTCCGGTTTCACAGAAAATCTACCATTTCCGCACAAAGAAAGACAAAGGAAAATGTAAACGTTTTACAAAGTCCAACTTTACGTTGGATCGAACCTGACCTTTTACCGGAAGTAGCCATTATAAATTACAAAGTTCATAATATTGGACTTTAACAATGATCATCTCAGCAATAACAATGGGAAATACTGAACGTGAACAAAGAAACTATGAATTACAGGTTGGAAAACGTTCAGTTAACAAAGAAATGGAAAATTATAATAAAATGTCCAGAAATTCCATTTCCTGTCTATTTCGAATCCAAAATCCCCCGGAACACATGGCTTTTAAAATATTTTTTTCCTTTTATTAATCCAGTGGCTTATAATCATTCACTCTGTCAGAAAATATAGCAATTAAACAAACGGGGTGTAAAGCCGGTGATTAAAAAAACTGCTCTGCCTACCTTTTTCAAAGTTGAGTGATTGATCCAACTCCGACATAACTCAATTAAGTAGCATAGCTTATAGCTTCCAAACGTTTTTCTATGCATTTTTCCTGTGCATAGGTTGTAGGCTTGAACTTCCAGTCAAACTTGGACTTCTTTCATTTTCCCAATGAAATAACGTAATCAACACCTCGTGCCTTATTGCCGTAAATTGCAATAATAACCAAGAAGCCCAAAAAACTCCTAATGTTTGCCCACGCAATAAAGAATAATATACCCTATTGGCGTTACACGCATACTCCAAACTCACCAGCAATTATCCACAAACAAGAGGCAAACATCTATCAACTTTCCCTTAACTTTATCATGCAATCAAAACATTTCCTCTTGTTCATTCAACGGAGAATACCAACAGTAAAGACAGAATAATCAACTGAATAAAACCTGGGTCAATAATCTTTTTAACTTAAATGAATGGGTTGTGTTCCCAAATTACAAAGGGGTGGGCAACTATTACACGTCTTCTTTTCTCTCTTCTTTTTTCAAATCTAATTAAAGTTTATTGCAGTTTTTTTCGTTAAATGTTAAATGATGAAGATCTGTTTCCCTGGGGCAGATCTCGATCTCACCGCTTTACAAAAAAAACAACTTTCATTTTTTGCCTTCTTCTTTTCACTTGACACGTTTTATCCATAGAGCACTCCAAAATATTATTATTTCGGGGTATTCTTCTTTTTCAGAAGAAAGTTTTTCCAAGAAACGTATTCTATTTCCTACTTTTAAAAAAGTCAGGCGGCACTAAAGAATATTAACTCTTTTTACCCCTTTTTATTAATATTCACGCTTTTTTATCCGACTTTCCGTACTTCTTTCTACTTTTTTGTTTTAACACTTGTACTTCAAGTGTAATCCGAAAAAACTTCACCTAAGTTTGTTTAAGTTAATGCATAAAACATGCACCCACGTCTAAAACAACAGGTTCATCTTCTGTCTGTGCAAAAGCTACACGGCTTTCATCATAGATTACGATTTCTTTTAATACATGAAGCTGTATTTTGCCGCGGGATAAAAGCCCATGAGTATTTTGGAGGTATTCGGATTTGTAGATGGTTTCTAGCAAAAACTTCGTCTAGAATCCTCTGCGTAAAAAAAGGAAACGCCATTCAGGTTTTAGCTTGCTTCGCACAAGTAATATATCGGTGTGTTTCCAACGCCGTTTAAGATTTTCTTTTTGTTTGTTTTTCTTCTTAAAGTTAAGATCAAGTCAAAACAGCCCGTGTTCATTTTCTTGCTATGTTTGGGCTGGTAATAAAATGACGTGAAGAAATGTGGGAGTTATGTCAATTTTTTTCCTTCCTGTTTCCGTAGACACTCTAAAATATCACACACGCCATCTTATTTTCTCTCAAGAACTAGAGTACATAAAATACAAGTTTGAACTTTATTAAGTGCCGGAATTTGAAAAGAAGGGCAGACAGCTTCACAAAAAGAAAATGTGTGTTCTTTTTCTTCTTCTGAAATATTTTTGTGAATTCTACGCACTACTTTTCAGAAAAAAACTTAGTATTTCCAGTAGGTTCCTTTGCTACAGGGATAAGTTCTTGTTCCTCCTTTTGTACGCGCCTAAGAAGCAAGTGTAGAGTTATGGGTTGAAACAGATAGGGATCAGAAAGTGCAATCAAATAACCTTTACTGCACACACACAAATACAGTTTTCTAGAGTTAAACTTCTCAAGAATGTTGAAGATTAGTGAAGAAATTAGTGAATTAGAAACTAGAAACTACACCACCACCACCAAAAACGAGATAGTTTTGTCATGAGAGAAAATCACGTAGAGTGATTTAAGAAAAAAGTATAGAATATTTTTAATTTGTAGAGAAGCAGCAACAACTTGGAGAATTTGTTACTTAGAGGTAGTAAATCCTTCATGGAGGAACAATTTATGAAACGCGAAACGAAAATACGGTTAAAATTTTCACGTTACCCCCGTAAAATATTTTGTCTTGGAAAAAACGCCGTTTTCCAATTTTTTCACTTTCACAGAATATTAATTGGAAATACATCCCGTTTGGGGTAGTTCTTCTTTGCATTTTTTTTGCAATGCACACAAATAGTCTGCAGCCTTTTCTTTCTCTTCGGTTGTTCACTCAACAAACTGCTGACTAAGTCAGCCTGACTTACATTAAAAAGTCCCAACGATCAACCTGCTGCACCTTCACTACTCGACTCAAGCTTCCAAACATGTAACCGGCGCACACACTCTTCAAAACTGAGAAAGCTTGTATACCCTTCTAAAATGCTAGAAAATATCTAGAGCAAACCAGGCTTTACTTTATAGCATGGCAAATTAAATTTTAGCGCTTTCACCACACAGAGAAAGACGGGAGACTTTTAGAAAAAAAATATCATTTATAATCTAAAATATTTGGTTCGAATTTTTTCCTATATCTGTAAATACAAACCCGTTAATCTTTCCTTTTCCATCATACGACCATGCCCTCAACCAAATTGTGCATTAGTTTAATTAAAATGTAGAACGTTGCATCACAGATTCTGCCTACCTTTTCCCCCACACTCCCCGTATTTATTTTCCAATCGAATAAAAAAAATCCACTGTCTGCTTTCCTTTCTCTCTCCAACCTTGTCTCCGCCACTGTCAGTTTGACACTTTCTTGCTGCACTTGCCACACTCCTTACTACTCAATTTAGTCCATTTTCTCCCAAAATATGTTTCCTATCTCATTCATCACTCACCAAAAACATTACAGAGTGTCCTCTTTTTTTCTTTTTTTTTGAAGGTTTTTGTTGCTTTTAGTGTCCAACACTTACACATACACTTCCGATTTTAACACCACTTCAAAAACACTGTTCTGTTGTTTATACAAGTATACATGCATTTATACAACGAGGTTTTCACCACTCCATTTTCCCCACTTCCCTCCATCCATTTATTCATGTGACAAGCAAAAAACCAAACAACTCTCTTGTTTGTGATCAAAGCCGCCAAAACTTTTTAGAGAGCCCTGGACACTAGACAAGGCCTAAGAAAACTTTGGCAACCTGAAAACCAAAACGCCGCAAAAGGTTCCAAGCTGTTTTGTATTTATTGTTATTGTTGTTAACAGTGCAGACCATTCGGTCTCCTAATCGTTATCAAAATCCTTTCCTATGATCAACAACACTTGGAAATCTTTGTATGTGACAACCTCAGAACCAAGGCACAATCCATTTAAATACATTGGACAATGGCTCTACAGCCTCTAAAAGCTCTGCACGCTACAGAGAAAAACCCCAGTTCAAACATACTTTACGCAAAACTTTTTAAATAGATTTTTTATCCCGACAGCACTACTATAAACTCTGTTTGTCTGGTGGACAAAACCAGATCGATTTTCTAGCGGATTGACAATGTCTGAAAACCAAGAATTCTATGGGTTTGGTATTTCAGTGAAAGTAAATGTATACCGATCATGCATTCATGCATGCATGGAAGAAGTGGAAGTTGGTTCTAAATATGAAATTAACTTGTTTATATGCAAAACAAGCCGCCATAAATATCATCACGTGAAACCCAACACACACACAAAATGTCTAATGCGTAATAAATGTGTTTGGAAATATGATGAATTAGTTGGCTTGATTAAGTTCATTGACTTAAGTTTTTTAAGTTAAGCTTGCAACGCCCATTTTTGGCAGGATATTTTGATGGATTTATTCATTTTGTTTAAAGTCCGGAATTATTTATCACACTCAAAGAAAAGTATATTTGCCGGAAGTAATATATTTTGCTAGGTTGGTAGACCATTGGAATAGATTTTAACGTGGTGTTGGGCAACAACAGTATTCCTATTTGTTGACATAATTAATAGAAGTAAATAATATTGAATGATGAAAAAAGCAGCCACCGTTAGCGGCCGAGAATATATGAGACGAGAAAAGTGGGAAGGGAAAAACAAGTGAGCGGTGGGAGTTGCAGGGAACAACAGAATATAAAAAGAAAAGAAACAAAGCTGGAAAAATGTAAGTGGGTAGAAACCAGAGAGAAAATAGATGCTGTAGTGAGTTTATATATAGTAAAGTATTGGTAGAAGTAAGATAGACTGCAGAAAAATAGGGGATTATAGGGTTCTATTTATGTATATTAAATTGTAGCGTGGTGAATATGCAGTGAGTATGTGAGTAAAAAAGAACGCTAAGAAAAAACACGGTAAATGTTTGGGAATTATTGCAAAATGTGTAAAATTAATATTTAATAAAATTTTGGGAAACTGGAAATTAAGTTGTAAATAGAGGAACTGCAGAATTTTAACATAGTTTTTTTTACAATTTTGGTAATGTGACATTTATATTTTTAAAATCTACCTATTTATTTATAGTATAGTTTGAACATTTTGGAACACCAGTACGTCGTTTGACAATTTCTTAATAAATCCAAAAGTGTAAATTTTGAAAGTTGGAGAACTTGAATGGTTTTTTGATCGGATAAATTGAGATTACCAACATGTTTCCGATATAAACTCTTTAACTTTAGGAACCGGACAACCCAAAATATATAAGAACACCTTTAATCATTTATAATCCCATTTGCCTTAGCAATGTTTTCTATTGCCTTTCCTGGTAACCCTAATGGTGATAGATTCAGTTGCAGCAATTGCGTCAACGATCTTGTGCTTTTTTTGAGCCAGCCTAACGAAAAGAAAGTTGTGTCTCCATTACAGCTTATCGATTTAACTCTTCATGTCCTTTACTTCCTTCTTCTGGGTTTGATGTTAGCTATCGTTTCTTCTAAGATACAAAATTAACTTGGCTACCTATTTCTCCATACGTGTTCTTCTTTTCTCATATCTTATACTAAATGGATGTGCAAACTGTGAAATTAAATTAGATCCGAGGGGAAAGGATGAAATGTCATCAAACAACCAACTTGAATAAAACAGAATGCGTTCATATAAGAAAATATAGAGAGAACGGGAACAGCTTATGTCTTTAAGCCAAAAGTGGGCCTTTAGTACAATTTAGCTTTATTATGTCTCCATCTCTTAGCTTAGAGCAGCGAATCTTCTCATTTCGGTCCTATGCTTTCTTCTAAAATGGTGATGGGAGTGATATAGCTGCCTAAATGTCAATATTAGCAAGATTTTGTGCACACATACACACAAACTGCATGGTGTATACACTCTATACTCTTCACTTTAATGTCTGTTCCAATATTCTTCTAAAAACCTGTCTGGATTGTACCACTGTTGAAAATAACATTAGAAATAAGGAGGATCTTAACTAGAGAAGCTTTTTCCAAGAAAAGCTATTTTCTAAATCTTACTGGGCTAGGTTTTTGTAGACACACTGCTCGGAGTTTTTTCGCCTCTAGAAAATAAAAATTCTGAGATGGCTTAAATGACTGGAACGCCAATAAACAAAAAGAATAATTTCAAACTTTTTCCCTACATCTTTGGCGTATTTGTCGTGCAGCCATTTGTCGAAGAGCGAAAAAATTGCTTATTTTAATGTTTGCAAATTTCTTCAAAATCTTTTAAAGATATTCTAAGTTTTAAGTTTACTTGTCTTGTTTCCTGGTAGCCCATAAAATATTGAATGACATATTTCCCTGTCGCTGTTAAGTAGTATATATGTTCTGTAGCCCAAGATTTCTCCGGAAATGCAAATACTCCAGCTTTTTTCTAGCTGTCGAGATTGACCAAATATATATTTAGAATATGTTAAAATAGTCATGAATAATTTTTTCAAGCTTTGGTAAATACGGAAATAAAAGCCGTAAGTAACCTTAGTGATCAAAAAGCTTTTACGATTATTCATTCTTTATATGATTGTTACCTTACATATTTTCAGCTTATCAGGTATTCCAAATTACTACCCAATATTGCGTGTGCTTACTAGAAAGTTAAGTAGTGAAAGCATTTTTTCTTTAGTGCAGCTTGATTGTGTGCGTATATACCTTTATTAGAAAAACTTGATATCAGCTCCATATTTTCCTGCAATTTTGACGTTTGACGTACTTATCATAAGAGAGAGAGAGGGAGAGAGAGAGCAAGACAGTTATTGATTACTATTCGGCGTATAAAAAAGGGTGATATACCGAAAAATTCTCGGTTGTGTTTGACGATGGATTTTTTTAAGAAAAAAAATGTGTTTTTCTTGTGAATGAATAAGCTATACAGTAGGGGAAATAATGCATAATTTATGAAGTTGATAATGGCATTATTACAATGGACAAGGAAGGAACAAAAAAGTAAAGTAAAAATGTAAATATATCAGTTTTATTTCAAGTTTATGTTTAGTATGCGACAGAGTTGCACTGACAAAAATCAGTATGCGACGAGAGCAAAATGGAAATTGATAATAGGGATGGTGATCACGTGCGAACAGATAGTAATGTCGGTTTATACAGTGTGCTATTATGAGAATGGATTCTTAGGAAGGAAATCCTATGGTGGAGTGCAAGTCATATTCGTTTTTACGACCTTCAAAAACGTGCAACTGCTATCATCATCATCCTACAATGCTTGCTGGAAATATGTCCGTGCTTAAAGTTTTATTTTCCGTAGGTAAATCAAAAGTAAATTCCCGTGATATCAGAACGGCTTAGTTAATAAAAATAATTCAGTGAGTCACAAGCAGAATAACCTTCCACAACATTTCTACATCTATGTACTAGCAACTTCTCAAGACAGGACTTAAAAAACTTTGGGGGGTTTTAATGACGCAAATTGTGAACATTCACCGTCGAAAATCAAGCAGTTAGAAAAATAAGGCAATCATAACAAATTTTGAAAAAATTAAATCTAGAAATAACAGAACCAAGCAAACATTAGGAATTCTTAAAGATCTTAACGATTTCTCTTTACTGTGCACAACAACAACAATACCTTAGCAGGAGTATGAAAACATAAAATGTTCCACTAAAACTGTTATGGTTATTACACATGAATAATATGCAACAGGCCACAAGCTTCATTTCGTTTTTATTGTGTTTATTTACTTCAGGTAATTCCCCCTGGCACGTATATAAGACAAGGCAACTTACAAAACAAAAAGAAAATTTGACCGTCATCCTGCCTCAGTGTTATCAGATAACGCGCGTACTGTAAAAAGGGAAACCAAACAGCAACATTTTTTATACAAAACTCAAGCACCAGTAGAAACGTCCGGTGTAAAATCTTCCGGTTAGCTTGTAATGGTATCTCAAGCGGATGTTTGAAAAAGCGTTCTTTCCGCAACAAGTGCAATTTTTCTGGAAAAATGAAGTGTTGCTAGAAGCCTTACACTGTTATAACGCTATGCTACACGCTTGCTTTTTCCAACTTTTAATTTATTACTTTGGTGAATTGAAGCAGCAAAGAGTGTGTAGATGTAGAGCTGAAAAACGAAAAAGACTCAAACTGATCACCTCACCGTTGAGAAGGATAACTTGTTTTTGTCCAGGTTGTACGCTAGATGCAAAATAATACATTTATAAAACATTAGTACATTCTCATATAATTTTATGGATTCCTGTTTTCCGATTTTTCGTCCTAAGACTCTCTTCATAATTTAAAATATTCAATACAATTTTATATACGCACGCACAAGTTACAGGCAAATAACTGAAAATGGAATGTCTTGTCACACAGCTAGTAATGCCACGGTTTCGGTTTCAGTTAAAACCGAAAACCGACTTCGGTTACAAATTAAAAACCGAAACCGAAACCGAGTTCGGTTTTTGTAGTCATCTATTTTTAATTCGCCGAATCTTGGTGTCGAATTGTTCCCTGTTCCATACTTGAAACATAGTGGTTTTGCTCAAGATTTTTGCTATTCTATAGCGCATTAAAATTCTATAACAGCTTCACTCTTTGGAAATAGAACTCAGAATAGAATGAGAACTCAAAAGAGACTATTATAGAGTACTCAGAATAATGTTTTCTATGATTAAACTTTAAAAAGGTGCAAAAACTTCATTAAAGAGCGCTTTAACTAACTTTTTATAACACAAGAACTTATTTTAAAAATTGCTGGTTAGTTAAACAAAGTTCACTGAAATGGTCTTGTATTGCATGGTATGGTATAAATTATGAGAATTGTAGACATCCACATTCTAGTAAATTTGTGTAGGTATGTATGTTTCAGCGAAATTAATTTTATTTATTGAAAATTCTTTAAATTGTATACATAACGAATAGAACAATACAAAAACAAATTATTCATTTTAACAAACAAATCAAAAGGCAACAAAGTATCCTGTAAATTCAGAAACAAATTGTTTTCAATGTTGACACTTCCACAACAATCAATCAGCAATAACCTTGTACAGTTAAAGTTTCAAAGATTTTCCCCAGCACTTCATACACATTCTAATGTGATCAGCAGATACATTCTGCCGGTCGTCTGACAAGACATCCGTTCCAATGGAAAAGACTCGTTCAACAGGTACACCAGATCCAGCAACAGCTAGATAATCTTTCGCCATTCTTGACAAATATGGAAATTCTCTTTCTCGAATTTTCCACCATTGAAGGGAATTGGCAGCGCTGAAACCTTTGACAATTGGTTCCGAAAGGTACTTAGTTAATTCGTCAACAGGAGCCACAAAAGTTCCTTTCATGTGGTCATTGTACAACATGCTGAAAAAATCTTCCTCGTCTATCGTGTCAAGTGGCGAATTGGATTGACTGGAGATCGATGGGTTTGGTTTATAGAATTCATTCCACTCATTGGTAATAATATTGCGGTATCGCTTTATCCAAGTATCAGGCCACTTAGCACGTTTGAACCATTCCAGCTTGAATCCGGGGTGGAGTATTGTTCCAATAACGTATACTTTTCCCTCTGACTCTGGGTAGTACTTTTGCAACTTGTTGTACGCCGCAGTGGCAGCACTTGACAGCCATCCAAGGTGGTTTAACTTTTGCTGTTGTCGTCCGATTTTGAATTCATTGAGTAGATAGTGATAAATCAAGGTAGCAGACGGAATATTTGGGCTGATTTCTTTCGAAATATTTAGCGTAGCATCTCTTAGTGGCTTGACAAACTTCATTAGAGCTTCCAGTTGGTTCCATTGTTCGTCGGTTAGGCATAACGATCGCAAATCTGGATTTGCTTTTAATGTAGCTGAAAATGGGCCCTTTATTTCAATTGCCCCTTTAATCATATCGTACGTAGAGTTCCAGCGAGTTCGGATATCCAGAATAGGAAGTACTTCAGAAGCTCCAATGTCCCTGCATTGCCGGAAATACGATTCTCTTCGTTGCGGTGTCACGCGAATTCCAGTTACAGCTTTGCGTAAATTATCGATGGAATCCTTAGTTACGCTGTCCGTTTCAAACTCGCCAATGATATCTTTAGCGCACAAGTTAAGAATGTGCGCAAGGCATCTAACCCGTTGATTTGCAACGTCAAAGTGGTATCCCTTTTCTTCTACAAGTGTTTTAAATGCTTCGAAGAACGTATCCATGTTTGTAGCATTGTCAGTCGTGATTGACAATATTTTCCCAGTAATTTGGAAGCCTTCAACCACTTTAAACAAAGAATCAGCTATATTTTGACCATTGTGTGGACCGGATAATGGAGTGACATCAATCGGGATCGTAACTAGATTCCAGTCGCTATCGATAAAGCGGGCAACAACTCCTTGGAAAGCAATTTGGTTCGAACTGGTCCAGCAATCAATAGCTAATGAAATCTTTGATGTAATTTCAGCGAGGAGGGTAATTAGTTTTGACAATTGGATCTTGTACTGTTTTTCTGTTTCTGCGGTGAACAAAGTTCTTCCGGGAAGCTGGGTTGTTGTAGGATCCTTTGAAACATAATCGACCAGCTCACGTAATGATTTGCTCTCCACAATGCTAAATGGTTGACTAGTTTGTACAGCAAATTGTACAAGTTTGTTCATAAATCCGGTTTTGGTAAGCTTTTCCTTGGGAATATCTTCGATAGAGTTATCTGATTTCCGTTTAGTTCCACCGGTCACACTTGACAAAGCCTCTTCGTACGTGTTCTTGTGCACTGTTCGAAGATTTCCGGTGCTGCTGTTGCTGCCCACTTTCAAATGCTTGCTAAAACGAAACACAACAAAAACATTTCAAGTTTCACAAACATCTTTAATTTTTAATCAACAGTAATTTGAGAAAAATGCGACAATCTGTTGCATATAACATACAGACAGACAGACAGACAATAAACATAAATGTTACCTGCACTCGTTGCAAATAAATTCTGATGCGAGTTCATTAAAAGTATAAAACCTATGAATCCAGCTTCGTCCCATCTTACTTCCTGCTTCCGGTGCACTGTCCACATTTTCATTCCGCCCGTTTCCGGGTTGTAGAATATTCTCACTTGTATTCAACACTAGTGACATTTTAAAGCTATTGATTGTGAATTTTTAAACAGATTTTTAATCCTCAATTGCCTTGGTGACGGTTGACAACGTAACGGTAAATAAATAATGAAAACGAATTTTATGAAATCCACTGCTTTAACAACTTGCGTGCGAGAGGAGCAACAGCAGGAAAACAGTTGAGACAAACACAGAATGCTATGGCGATGAACAGATGATACAGAGTAAAGCTTGTAGTCTTGTAGACGAAAACCGAACAAAAACCGAAACCGGCGGTTTTACGGTGCTCGGTTTTTTAATATAACCGAACCGAAACCGTAACCGTAACCGATTTAAAAACCGAACCAAAACCGCCGGTTAACCGAAATAACCGAAACCGTGACGTTCCTACACACAGCATACCACAGCGCCACATCACAAGTCAACTCTGCTTTGGCACATTTACATTCCAACATCTGCAAAATGAATAAAAACCTAGTCAAAATATTGGTCTCAGGAGTGTCATACGACATTTGTAAATCGTCTAGCAACATTTCTTGTAAGGTTGGGTGCGAAATGACCGCAAGTTCTGTTTGCTAACAAAATGTACACAAAAAAATAGGTTTTTACAACTAAGCATAAATGCAGTTGTTTGGAAGATCCTATTTAACCTTTTTATAATTGAGAGTAAAAGTGGATAGCGTCTGTTTTATGAGCGAGAATGTTGGAGAAAGCAAATAAAGTACCAAGTACATTCACCCAAAAGCTTTAAATTTTTTAGTTATTTCAGCTTTTATTGTGCCAGCGTATTGTGGCTTTAAGAATACACACGTTTTAACGCCAAACGTTTTTCTGTAGTTCTCACATTCCCCCTATAATATACAATGGTTACGTTCTCCATCTAAAACATCAAGTAGTCAATTTTTTTTTGCCTTGGGCTTTAGCTTGGAATTCACATCCTGCCTGAATGGGCTATCAATTTCCCATTCGGATTTGAAAAATGGCCCGTTTCAAATAATCTTGTTGCCCTGGGCCAGCAATAAATTATTTTCCTTCCTTCCTTTTTGGACGCCAAGTAGTCTCTTCAAGGCATTTACTTAGCTCATAACATTCCATCATGCAGACTATTGTCAGTTGATTCACCTATATTAGCCCGAGACATCAATAGGAAGCAGATGTTCCAGAAAAAATCATTTCCCCATTTGCATGAATATTGGGGTAATTTAAAACCGATATTGAAAACGTGAACAAAATTGTCGATTTTTCCCAACCGCTATGCTGAAATTACAACTAAAAGGATTTTATTATATCAGATAAATTGAAATATTAATTTTTTAATTTGGCATTTAGAATGAACACTGAGAAAAATCATTGCGACAATTAGTTCAGCAGGAAAACTTCTTTTCTACGTATTAAAAGGATATATTCAGAAAGGTTAGTGGACAAGATTTTGTAAAGAAACTCGGAAAACATTTTCTTTTGTACCGGTTGTGTCAGTCCACCCAGTTTTCTCTCTCTGAATATCCATGAAAAGAAACCAGCTACTTTTCTTCAAGCATAGTATACTTTTAAAAACATATCACTTGATTTTCTCACTGAACAAATTCAGCATGACAGAAGAGATTGAATATTGAATTGACGTTGGCGAAGCGTCTCAATCTCAACAAACTTTGTAAAAAATTTCCATAAAATTCAATAGCCTACTTGAACTTGCGGAAAGTGTATGAATACCAGTATTGATTTTTTCTTGCTGCTTGGATTATTCGGATTCCAAGAAAAAGTTTTATGCAGTGGAAAATGTTGGAGTGTAGGCTTATATTCTTGTTTGCATTTTTAGTAAAGATAATACAGCTTCAGGAGCATACAAGGGGGTGCGTGGGCCATTTTACTCCAAAAAAAAAAAAACAAACAAACCGGAGACCCAGTTGCATCTTTACTCATTTTTTTAATGAACTCCACCATTTCTCGTGCTAACTTTATTAACTGTACGGTCATGTCGCTGCTATATCTATTGAACGTAATTAACTTTTGATGCATAATTCATGTTTAGCAGCTATTCTAAAAGAGCGGCCACATTCAATCTATTAACGTAGAAATAAGCTTATTCTATCTATAGCTGAAGCTGACTAGTGCACAAAATCAGTGGAACGCTTAAGTACTTTATACGTTCATTTGATATTCCAGTTAAAATGTTTTAGTTTTGGATGCTGCTAGTGCTTCTACGAATTGCTACAATAAAAGTATTTTTGCTTTCAGTAAAGCTAAAAGTTTTCAGGAGAAAGTGAAAGCTTGTTGTCTCGTTTAATGAAAAGCGTGCGTGCAGACTTGACTACCTGATGAGCTTTTAACGCGCTAAACGCACACACACGTTGTTTCTCTTTAAGTGAGGAAATTACGATAACTGTTTATATGAAGTGTCCTTTAAAATATTCAAGTTAACCTGAGTCATTGGGAAACTTTATTTGAGTTCATTTTGACTCTAAAATTATAAAAATGTATGTATCCAACGTCAAAATGTTACAATTTTTCAAACGTGTTCACTCAATGTCGATTCAAATTTCAAACATTCGATTAGTAGTAGTTCTCAGATTGAAAGTTACTACTACGGTCTCAATTTAATATGGGCTGATCCAAAAAATGTTTAATTTTCTTATCAAAACTTCAGCATTGTTTGAAAAACCTATCTGGTTTATTCTTTGCATAATTTATAAAGCTTTGATTTAAACAAATCTCAAGACATTTGCCACATGACACTGACATATCAAGTTGTAAACCAAGCAATATCAGAGCAGCATTTCCTTCTATTTCGATATTAGATTCTACCAGGGGATAAGCAAGTGGGGTTAATTTGGTGTTAGACTGGCATTCTGACACTTAAACTTTCTAACTTTTGTACAGCGAATAAAGTATGTTAAGGGAAAAGTCAGTATATCGACGTCAATTGTAATGCGAAAGAAACAAACAAGACTGTTATAGTTTTTCCTCTTCCAACCTTTATGCCTATCCTACACCCAAATTTGTGATTTTCAATATACTCCGCTAGCACATGAACGTATTCTACGCGTGATCTTACGGGAATGGGTGGATTCTGATTTACTTTGATACTCTCACACTCAGTCAATAACTTTTCACTTATGACAGTATGACATTTTTCAAGTAACAACATCAGTTTACCAGAGACACTTCTAAAATTATCAAAAATACCAAATACCAAAACAGCACATAGCGTGCTTTTATAAGTATTTGAATGCAGTTTTAACCATAGTACTATGAATGAAGAGCAACTCATTTTGTTGAGTGCACATAGCATGCTAAAAATGATAGTGAAACAGGACAAGATTTGATAGTGGCACTTGTTGATGATTTGAGAAATATTAGTACTCGTAGCTGTTGTTGCGTTTTTGGTATATTATGTTGCTATATTTTTATATTAAACAATTTTGTGAAATTTGCTTAGGCAACGGAGCAAGAGGAAAGAACCACATCAGCCTACCTTAATTAACTTACCAGCCTTAATCTTCAATTGATTTATCCTGCGTGCAATATAACTGTTGCCTCTAGAATATTTCATCGTTTCATTTCATTCTACGAAACTGATAAATACAAGTTGAAAAGAATTTCGACATTGCCATTTATCTCACGAAATCATTTATTCGAACATTCACACGGATTGATATTTCCGGCATTAAAGTTCAGCGCATAAACGTACAACTCGTTACAGATTTTGTAACCGAGCCCAGCATACTCCTTTTTTGATTAAACAAAAATATCATTTTATTGCTTCCCTTTCTTGCAACAAATGTTATTCATTCCGTTAGTAAAGTACACTTTAGGAGAAAAATAATTCTAAAAATTAAAGTGAAAAGAAAGTAATGTGGCGTGGCTTGCAGTTGACATTAATATTGCCACTATTTATATCCAACGTGGGTCTCTTTTGACCCAAGCAGGAAGAAATAGAAAACACCAAATTTATGAAGTTGGCTCTTTTCTTTTCCAGAAGAAAAAGATGAAAGGAAAGTGAAGTGGTAGCAGTGAAAGCTAAGAGAAGGCAAAAGGGCCTACAGTGGGTCTTAAACTAACAGTTGAAGAGTGTGGAGGAGAATTTCCAAGCCCTCCCACGTCGATTTTTTATTTATCAGCCAATCAGAAAATAGCTTTTTAATAAAGCCCTCCTCGTAAATCCGGAGACATTTTTGCAAACATGGATAAAATGCAAATGAAGGCAAGAGATAAAAAATTGAATGCATCATGCGATAGCTCATGCTTCGGGGGTTATATGATGCATTTTTTGGTTTTTCAAAATATACGCATCGTCATGAAATCTCGGGAGAAAGAAACGTTTTCAAAACGGGCTATATCCTGCTTCGAAAATGTCGCTTATGGGTCAACGATTAAAGCAGTGAAACACTTTGTAGAAGCAGGTAAGCGCCATATAGGTATATACAAAATAATTCGGGGATATGAAACTACAAAAACATCAGGGTGCAGGTTCTCTGAAGAACGTATTGCAACGGTGGCTCCCTTAAGTATCTTGAAGACGACTACAAAGTTGTTCGACGAGAAGCCTTCCACCTCAATTAATGCTGCGGCCAACAAACTCAACATTAGTCTACAAACGCTAGGTCAAATTAAAGCCCAGAAATTGGGCATCAAAGCCTGCACTAAGCCGGAAGTACCAACCATCAGTCAAGGATCAGGAGCAGCGAGCAAAATCTAGACCCCAATTTGTTTACAAAAATAACTTTCTAAGACCTACACCAAAATCAAAACATGCTCCAAATATTCTACTGGTCAGAGGCATCGAAAGTTTTTGGGATTCATGTAAGGCAGGGTAATCCAATCTACAAAACCCACACAGTTTACCCCAAGGTTTCAATACTATTTGGAAAAATATCACCACTAAAGTGGCAGCATGATCGGGAAAATCGGGATATGGGGTTCTAGCGTAAGCCAAACAAGAACTTTACAGCACTGGATACAAAGGCACCAATGAATCTTAGTTTATGTGAATATTGTTAACTATTAGTTGTACTAAATGGTAAAAAACATTGCAGTTCAATAAGACATAAATGTTCCAAAATACCACAATTTCAAAAATGTCTCCGGTTTTACGAGGAACCCTTTACATCATCAGCTGAACGTTTTCTGAGCGGTGTGTGGTGCCCGCTCGTTCAGTGCGTTCAGCTGATGAGCTATTTTCTGATTGGCTGTAAATAAAAAAATCGATGTGGGAGGGCTTGAGAATGAACTTAAATGACCTCCAACAATTCCAGAAGTTAGTTTAAGACACACAGTACAGCAAGAAAAAAATGTGTTTATTTTTTCACTAGTGGTTTTGCAGTGCAGCAGCAAGAAATTATTGGATTACGTTGTCAAGAATTATGTAATTGTATACTTGAGCTTGAGTAAAAAATTATGAGACGTCTGGCATAAGAGGGGATCTTTGTAGGGTTCTTACGTCTTGCTACGTTTGTCTGCATCCGTCCGAAATCTGGATGACGGTTAAACTTACCCACGTTGGGTTAATTGCTTAGGCTAAGGATACACAGGAAAAAGAATTACAGGAGTGTAAACATTAGGAATGAGGTAAAAAAGAAGCCGTTGGCTGACTAATTTTTATTTTAAACAAACTGATCTGGGTTTAGATTTAAAATGTTTTTTCATGTAATATTTGATATTCTGATTGATCAAATTTTGACATTAAAACATGTCATGCAAAAGTTGTATTGTTTTAGCGACGTTTCTTTTGTATTTTATCACAGGATGAAAATCTTTATAAATAGATTTCAACGCTTTCCAACAACATAAGAACTCTTATTCGTACGCTAGTAGATAAGACGTACTTTCACTAAAAATACTTCATTTAACATTTCCTACTTGTTACCAGTTTTGCAAATGTAAATTAATGTAAAACCAAAAAACCTAGCAGCAGACAACATCTTGGCTTCTGTAAACTAACACGTTACCAGCTTTTTCGGTATTTTTTCTTTCCATTAGATTAATGGAAACGTCAACATGGCCAACGTGACATTGTCAGTCATGCTGTGAGAAATGAGGTTTCACTTTTACTTTGCGCTTTTACTACTTATGTAACAGGTTTGCTCAGATCTCAACGGAATTTCTTCAACTTGCTAGTTCACTGGAGAGATACACGTGTAGACACACGTTTTCGGCCCATTTCACCTACTGAATTAGATAATGTTCAGTTTATAAGACAAACTAGCTTGTTGGCTTGATGTAGACAGAAAAGTGAGATTGTGATAAAATTTTGTGAATGAATGTTGCAAATAACTTCAGTTGAAATTATACCAAATTAGAAGTAAGTTGGGTTGTTTAAAGTGTTTTTGCAGTTTTGTGGTAAATAAAGTTGGAGGTCTGGAGATAATTTATTTTGGATGTGTTAAATTAACGGCATTGATAAAATTTAACATCGTTACGAAATTTAAAATAGTTCATTAGGTCAGAAATTTTAAGATTTTTTTTGTAGGAATTTATGGAATGTTACGTAATTAGAAAAATCTTAGTTTTCAACTTAAAATTATAACGCGTACAAACACACCCAAACGCTTATAGAAACCAGCTTGTTTTACATTGATATAAAAGTTTAGCTTTACTTTTCTCAAGAATGTTGTCAAGAGAGGCGACGCTCCAAAAAAGAGAGCTAGCCAGTAGAGGGGCTACCTGTGACAAGCTTATCGAGAGTCCGGGTAGCATGAAGTGACTGAAGAGATGGGAGCTATTTTTCTTTGTGAGAAATACAGATACCTATATAGCTAGTAGTAGTAATGGTAAGATTGTGTGAAGAGGTTGACGAAGGAAGGTGTACAAATAGCTCACGATAGAACTACTGAAATTGTTTAAAATTGATTGATTAATTGTTGTGTGTCATAAGTCAACATTGAACTTGTTTGTGCATAACTGTCGTATGCAATATCTGTAAAATAGTACCAAGTTATTTGTTCATTGAAAGTACCTTCTTGTTGGGTGTTGGGGAATAATTATTTGATACACTTTCGGGTGGCAATAAAAAACATTCATCAGTTACCATATTATAGTGCACTGGATTCTCTGACTGACTCTGAGCGTTATCCTTGTTGGCCTATTGGAGGTAAAATTATAGCCGGCGGAAAAGGAGGAAAGACAGTGGACGTACTACCGTACCTGTGAACCCGTTGTGGATTACACAGTAAGCCAAGTCATCATTATTGATGGAGTAATTATGCGTATTGTTATTTTGGGGAAATATACAGCGGGACAGGGTTCGGTCATTGCAAAAGGGTTATCATATTGTACGTACACCACCAGCGGTCCCCTTCCATCCACAGTTTACACCTGAATCCAGCTATCATCCAAGTGGATCTCCTCCACTACCATCCTCCACCAAGGCGTAACCCCCCTCACCAAATGTGATAATGTACCTTTGCGTGCTATTTCCAAAAATCCCACTTGAACTATACATTCTTTTTTCTGGCATAACACTGTCTTCTCTTTCCACTTCAATACGAACATTAAAGCTCAGCGAATACCCGCCTAGCTATATTTGCATTACATCCAAACGTTGGTACATGGTTTAATGATGACGTTCAGATGTATATATGGATACGTTTCAGTGCACACAATGTCGTCATTTACCTTTGTTTGGTGGCGGTACTTTCGTTTGCGGTGGAAGAAAATGGCTACGTTACATTTTATATGTAAGAGAGAAGAACGCATTTAGTCAGCATTTGTATGTGAATTGAAACTCAAAATGCACATTTGAATGCGTGCGTACGTGGATGGGACAGCATAAAGCTGCTTTAAAATGCGTAGTTCCAGTTGCTATTCCCCAGGTTGCGCTGATGTTGTGGGGAAACCGCAAAAAAGAAAAAGATGGCTTTAACGGAATGTACAAAATTGCATGTCCTGGAAACTAATGAGAAAATACAAGCGTTAGCTTGTGTTACCATTTATGAATGTAAAGTTTAGTAAACACGTGTATTAAGCCAAGTGCGGAAAGTTTTTTCCCCAATTTTCGGGATATTTTGAAGTCTAGTTAATATTCAATATGAAAATACCGAGAGAATTTTAAAAAAGTGATTTGGTTAAGCTTTGACGACATAAAACAACATCTTTATACGTTCGTTCGACAAAATTGCAGATTCACCTCCACACTTATTTTGCAGCATCACTTGACTGATCTTTGTGAGAATAACCTAAAATGCGTTTCATTTGTACACGTGGTTAATATGTAATTTGTGTGAGTGCACATCAGAGCAAACAAAACCAAGTGAAGGTCATTTAACACACCCGCGTTTTACACACTGGTAGCAGGTGTACTCCATAAGAAAAATTGGATTAAACACAATAGCTGCTGGCAGTGACCGCCCAAATGTTTGTCTACATTAGCTGTAGTTAATCCACTGACCAAAGTCCATTTCATTATACAGTTTCGGGCATCTATTGATCAAAGTTCATTGTACCTACAGTTTGCTCCAACAAGTTCGCCGAACTTTAGTGAAAGTTTCACAGAAGCATACCAAACATTCCTTTAATTAATTTCTCTAACACCTTGTCTAGAAATGTCAGTGACCTAATAATATTTCTTTCTTACGCAGCAGCTTATTTTAATGAAAACCTAGCAGGTGGTCAAGCAGCAGGTTTATCAAGGCTATCAAACCCGTATTTCCGCTCTCTTAGAAGCCTGCTGAGTATCCATTACAATTATCATGTCAGTTTCTATTATCAAGCCTTGAGACTTATGCTAGACGTAAAAAGTTAGATTACGTTCAGGAACTTGGACTGTTGGCGTACTTTCTTCTGTATGCATTGCAATGTATTATAAAACAATGCATTGCAATAAATTAAACTTGTAATCAATAACCACCGTCAAAAATTAAAGAAAACTATGTTATTTTTAAAAACTGAAGAGCAGGCAGATTTTATCTAGAGTTAGCTGCAGATAAAATTATACCAAATTATAAGAAAGTTGGGTTGTTTGATGTGTTTTTGCTGTTTTGTGGCAAAGTTTGGGGTCTTGAGAGAATTTATTGTTGAATGGGTTAACTTAACGACAACAATAAAAAAATTATCGTTATGAAATTGCAAGCAGTTAACTAGGTTAGGAAGTTTGTACTTCTGTTACTATGGATTAATGGAATATTATGTAATTTAAAAAAGTTTTCTTCATAAGGCCTAACATATTCTTGATAAGATTCCTTAAAAAGCACCCAACAATTTACAGAAAAAAGGTTTTTTACATTGAAATAAAATTTCACCTTTACTCTTCACCACAGCGTCCTATTTTGTGCTGTTTTCAAATTTCCCACGTGAAGTACACATTTATTTTTTTGGTATAAAAACCGGCTTCTCTTTCCATTTCAGTACGCACATTAAAACTTAGCGAACACCAGCTTCTGCTATATTTCTTTCACGTTCAAACGTTGGTAGATAGTTTTATGATGACTCTGATGACGTTAAGATGTGTACTACATGGTTACGTTTCAGTGCACAAAGTCATCATTCACCTGTTTTTGTTGGCGGTACTTTCGTTTGCGGTGGAAGAGAATGGCTATAGTCTACATTACATTTTATATGTAAGCGAGAAGAACGCATTTAATTAGCATTTGTATGTGAAGTGGAACTCAGAATGCAAATTTGAATGCGTGCGTACGTTGAAGGGACAGAATAAAGATGCTTTAAAATGCGTAGTTGCAGTTGCTATTCCACTGGTTGCGCTGTTGTTGTGGGGATGCTGATGCATTAGAGAAAAAGATGGGTTTACAGAAATGTACAAAATTGCATGTCCGGGAAAATAATGAGAAAATACAATAGCTTGTGTTAACATTAATGATTGTAAGGTTAAGTAAAACACGTGTAATAAGCCCAGTGCAGAAAGTTTTTTTAAATTTTTTCAGTTTTCCTATATTTTGAAGCCTAGTAAATACTCAATATGAAAATACTGAGGGATCTTTAAAAAAATCGATTTGGTTAAGCTTTGACGCCAAAAAACACTAAGATTTTTATACTTTTGGTCGATAATATTACAGATTTAAATCCCAACCGATTTGTCAGCATCATTTGACTGAATTTTGCGTAAATGAAATGCGTTTCTTTTGTACACCTGGTAAGTACGTAATTTGCGTAAGTGCATATCAGAGCAAAATTCAACAAAACCAAGTGAAGGTCATTTTACGCACCCGCGTTTTACACACTGGTAGCAGATGTACTTCATTAGAGAAATTGGATTAAACAGAATAGCTTCTGGCAGTGACCACACAAATGTGTGTTTACTTACATTAGCTGTAATTAATCCGATGACAAAAGTCAATTTCAATATACAGTCCCAGGCGTGTATTGATCAAGTTCATTGTACGTGCAGTTTGCTCCAACAAATTGCCCGAACTTTAGTGAAAGTTTCACAGAAGCATTCCAAATATTCCTTTAAATAATTTTCTCTAACACTTTGTCTAGAAATGTCAGTAACCTAAAAATATTTCTTTCTTACCGGCTAGCAGCAGTAGCTGCTTATTGTGATGAAACCCTAGCAGGTGGTCAAACAGCAGGCTTGTCAAGGCTATCAAACTAGTATTTCCACACTTTTAGAAGCCTGCTGAGTATCCATTGCAATTAGCAAGTCAGTTTCTATATTCAAGTCTTGAGCCTTGTGGTAGAAGTAAAAAGTTACATTGCGTTCAGGAACTTGGACTGCTGGCGTACTTTCTTCTGTATGCATTGCAATGCATTGTAAAACAATAATTCTTATAATCCATAAAAATGAAAGAAAACTACGTTATTTTTAAAAAACTGAAGATCAGACAGATTTTTATCTATGGTTAGTCTTTTGGCAAAATATAATTTTTAACTTCCTTCTGTCGTTAAAATTTTGCAAAAACATATTTACAATATAACATTTGCTCTATCGTTATTATCCACTTAAGACTTTTTATTCAACGCCTTCGGATGATCTATGAAATATTTATTTTGTAAGGATGCGTATGTCTGTGAGTTTGCAAACAGTCAACCAAAGAATATTTCATATTTTCACCTGTCCAACCTTTCCTTTTTGAACAGTAATCAAGCGACAATCTTGTTTTTTCTCTTCCAGCTCACAACAGTAAGGCCTTTGCTACAAAACCAAAATGTAAACAGAAACAGAACAACCCAAAAGCATAGTTGAATTTATAAAGGAACAACAACCAAGACAAAAAATCAATAGGTTTTTGTGCTCAGCATTACCGTTGTCTTCTTATTTCAATGACAATGACAATACAACTACAAACAGAAAGCTTGCATGGAAACGGAGAAAACTTTCTCACCATTTTTCTTAGAATGTGTTCCCATTGTTATTACCTGCTTTCTTCGTGTTCCTTTGTGAAAAATGGCTTTGTTGTTGAAATAACCTTAAAGAAAGAAAATCGACTAAGAAAGGAATTTTGCCTGACTCACTGCTGTGAACAAGGTTAGTTAAGTGCCAAGGCGTGGAACATCAAACATCAGAACAAAGAAAGAAAAAGGTTGCTGATAATGCGTATAATGGAGTGAGAAGAGTGGCAATAAGCAGCAGAGTATAAAATCGTCATCAGTCAAGTGTCAAGTATGTAAGCATTCACTGCAAATGGAATTGGAAGGAGATGAAAGTATATTTGAGCAAAATTGTTAATAAAGGAAGTGAGTGTTTGACGTTTGTCCATTCCGCGTGAAATATTTGGCTTTTCAGGGTTTAATGAGGTTGTTGAAGTATTTGTTTTGTGTGTTGAAGTACGCATAAAAAGAAATGTTGGTTTATTGGAAAGCCTGTATTGGCAATTGGTGTTATTTTCTACTGAGTAAAAGGTTGGGTGTTGACAAACTAGGAAATTTATTGGGTTATGGAGAAAGGATAGAAGGTCAAAAAGAGAGACGTTCTACGTTTCGTTTTAAAAAGTTAAAATCTGACAGAGTTGGTTTAGGAAAACTGGTATTAAAAAAGGCATTTGCATTTTCCAAACTACCACATACATCACCAACTTTTAATCCAGGTACAATTATATACACAAATGTTCATATTTATTTTGAATGTCTTCAAACATTTACAATGGAAGAACACACGACTTATTCTACGCTATAACTTAATTTTTTATTTAAATAGGAAAAAATTGAGGATACAAAACTTATTTCAAGAATTTAAAAAAAGTCAAGGCATTCCGAGTAAATTATCGTAAATTGAGCTCGTTAGTCAGCACTATCGTGAATAGCTTTTTTTTGGACGCAACCCGTTTTCTGGTTTCGATGACACATTTTACCAGAATGCCAAAAGCACATTTGAGAAAGTCGCCACACCAAGTATAGGTATTTTACATTTTGCACTAACAGTTTGTTAATGATATTTTAACACTCCTGCATACTGCAGCATATTTTGAGGATTTCTTTTTAAGTGGTTGTGATGCTACTTTTTGGTTTTATTAGTCAATTAAAAAACGCAAATCAGGTATCAAAAAAGGACTCAGGTTTTCCTGGCTGATGCGGAGGCTTGCCATTTTTGCTAACACTTTACTTCCTCGTTGCTACATGCAAAACATACTCCCACTGCGTAATCTCAGTCAAATGCGCATCTCTGGGAAAACAAAAGGTGTTGCTTTCACTGCGTTTTCTTTACTTGATAGAATAGGCTCTGATTCTGTGGGAAAACAAAGCCAGCCGAAGTGTAACCCTAGGAAGCGACACATGAAGTGTTTTAGTAGAAGCGTTACAAATTCACTTAGCAGACCATGAAGTAGCTAAAAACTGCAAAGCGCACGTATCTGTATTTTCGTTTTTGCATTATTGCCTGTTGTTGTTGGAAAAGCAATGAAATTCCGGAAACATGTTGCTCTGTGAAAGTGAGAATGTGCTTATATTTTCTCAGGATGATGAAAATGATAAGAGGGCCGATGGCTTTGGGCACGCGTGGCAAGTAAAATATATGGAACAATACATGACTTTACTTTTATTAGATTGTGCTAGAGCAAAAAGTTTAAAGCATCGTGTAAACATTTTGCGGAGTAAACCAAGAGACAGCAAACTCCAAAATTAGAGAAGGCAATACAATACGTGGGAAAGTTGAAGAAAAGAGTTTGGTGAGCTCTGTTGAGATTTTACTATCCATTTTACTCATCTTTAGCAATATTAATTGTATGAATTTACTTAGTAAATTTAGTGAATAAAAGGGTACAATGAAAGTGCACTTTTTGGCCTAATAAATATTTCCACTTTTGGCTTCGGAAGGAATGCAAAGTCAATATAATATACATACAACATACAACCCAAATTCAGCCACTCATGGAAAAACCAAGTCCTTGAAACCGCTTCAAACTTTGACGTACATATAATTTAATATAATTCAACCTTTTAGTTAATTCATACATAATTTCCTTAGTAATGGATAGTATACTCAAATAGTAATCACAAATAGGCATAATACAAATAGCTACAAACCAGTATTGTAGAGTCAGAAAAACCTATGGTAAAACCACGGTTGAAAAAAACCGGATGCACAGCTTTCGGAACCTAAGTTAAGCAAAAAATACACATTTCCCAAAATTACGCATGTAATTGCATTTCGTGACAAATCTCTACATGTGTGTGTCCTTCTCTACACTTTTTGGGCTATTGAGTAATTATTACTACATCTCTCTTATATACATTTGCAAAATAATGTAATCAGTTTATTCCCAAAATAGCCACAACATGCCCATGTAGCAGAAACTGAAGATGATCAATGAGAACAAAAGGTAGTCAGTCAAATAATGTTTGAGTGGCACTTATAAAAAACCCCAAAAATGCAATGCTGAGTTGCTGAATTACTACCAAAAAACGACAAAGCCCCTTATCAATGATAAGTTATCATCAACCACTCAACCACCACTCTTAATTAAATAGAAGGAGATTAGAAGGACGTTTCAGATTTTGCTCGTTTTTCTCGAAGCAAGAATACATTTTTGCTGCTGACCAGTATAATTCAGAACTACATTTTCACAGTAAAAATTGAAAAGAAAAGCGAATTAACTTTTTCCTCAGGAGTTCCCAGCTTCATATCTGACAAAAATGTAGAATTGGGAAGTTTTCTAAAAATGCTTTTTTTCGGTAAACGATAGAGTGAGCATAGACATACGGAGAAAAAAAGTTTTCCCATGATTTCTACATTATCTACTTTGGCACGATATTTTTAGTGCAAGATACTGCCTAGCCACAAAACGTTTGAGTGAGATAGAAAGCAGAGAATCTTTCTAGCTAGCAGAAATATTATGCTATACATCTTACTTTACTATTTCTTAATTTCATCTGGGAAATAAATAAAAGAATAATGTATAACGAAAGCTGTTTTTGAATTCCCATAAAACAAGGTTTCAAGAATTTGCAAAACAACTGTGTAAGGCTACTCATGTTCCTACCAAAAAGTAAAAATCAAGACGGTATTTATTTTCGTCACTACAAAAAAAAACTTGAAAATGTGTGATAAATTCCAAAAAACTGGCTGGATAATAAAATCTTTAGTCTAGTTACATTTTCTTTATGTCTGTTTATTGTACACTAACGCCGGGACTGGCGTATAAATGTTTTTTAAAAGTTGTCACATTTTATTGCCGCTTACAATTCACAACTGGTTTTGTGTACCATTTCTGATGTAGATTTAAGGTGGCCGCCGTCGCATGGTTTAAATTAAAATCGGTGATTTCAAGTCATACATAAACTCCCGCTTTGTGTAGCTATTGGTTGTTACTTGCAATGAAATTAAATTAAGATATTGACCAAGTGACAATTTGAGGAATATATGATATCATTTAATATGATTTGCTAAATTGAAGTAAATATTGATCAATGCACCATTACGGGTTCCTGCTAGTACGAGGATATTTATGGTAAGTTTAAAATTTTGCATTCATTTTTGTAAAGTGGTCACTGACAGAAAAACACATTCATTTCCGTTTTCACTATTTTCCATTTCTTCATCTGCACCACAACGCCACTGTCCAGTCCAGCATCAACTATAAAAGTATAGCAGCACTTGACTTCCAAATAGCCCTGAAGACACAGCAGGTTGCCACACTTAAGAAAGCTTTAGTGAAAGTTTTGTTCTGTTGCTGATAACCTACCCGCGGCGTTTTCATTAAAATTGGCTCCATGCTTGCAACTCAACAAACAGTAACATATTCTGTTGGTGTAGTTGTATTATTATAACAAAGATGAGTTTCTTCGAGCATCTCTACAGAAAAACTTGAAAAATAAAACCCTGGCTTTCTGCCGACGTGCAATGACATTCGTAATGAAAATAAAGGGATTTACGTTTCTATAACAATTTTCTATTGTCCTTTTATATGTTGCCAGTGGCTAGACTGCAAAGTTTGTTCTGCAGTGGGAGGCTATGGCTATTTAGTATTATGAATTATGCAGCGGAATTAATTTTGGTGAATGTAAGCAACGTGAAATGCTTCTTTGCAAAGCCATGTCAGGAGTCGGAACGTGACGTCCAATTGTGGTAAATAATTATTTTAGTTTCAAACTTCACACTAAATTTTATATATATTTTAAAGCCATAACGCCTATTTGAACATATCTGAGTTTTAACTGCCCCTAATCTTAAGTACCTACGGCTTATTTCAGGACGTATCCAACATAAATTTTCTTGGTTTGATGACGTCAATGCCACTGCTTTAAAATAAGTAACTTGTCAGCTTGAATCAAGCACATTCCTGGTTGATAACGCTTCCCTCTGCAAAAGCGTGTAAATAAAAATGCGGGAAAATCTAAGCTTTTCTAGAGGATTAGAAGCTACCTTGCTAAGCTTAAAAAATAAGTTTTTGTAGAATTTATTTTGGGACTTGGTAGAATAAGAAAGATATAACATATCTCAGCAGTTTATTCTTGGCTGGCTTGATGAATACGTATCACTTTTTCTCTGTTGTCCTTTGAGAAAAGATGAAGACGGAAAATAGATGAAATAAATAAGGCATCCATTAAAATGATGAGTTCAGCTTATTCCATTTTACATTTTTCCCAGGTGAAAAAAAGAAGACCATAATAAATGTATGTGCGTGGGGGTAAAAAAGTGGTAAGGTAAAATATGAGCTTGAATACGGAAAACGCCGAAATGTTTGAATCATGTAAAATGACAAAACAACAGATTTTTGCATTTGTGGTATCATACCGAAACTAAATTAAAAATGCACACTTTATCATGGATATAAATGGTTTATGCACCTTGTAATAAAAATAGACTAAATGTTTTAAACTACGTATTTGATTAAGTTAACTAAACTTTCCTTGCGTTATAGTCCAAACAATTTCTTTAAGAAACGAATCTGATAAGTAAGTAAACCAGCTTTGTATTGGTTTTTACTTAACGGCGTCATCCCTATGCAAAGATAATGCCAACTGCTAAATGCCATGCTACTTTGTTTGCTGTAAATTGACGTTCTGACAACCTTATTCTCTTCATCCGTTCAATCTGAAAAAACACAAGGCTTTGGAAACAAAGTTTCTTATTACATCAACTTTCTACGTGGCTAGACTTTTTTCACAATACTAATATTATGCTTTTCTTTCCTTTTGAGAAATTAGACAGCATTTGAAACATAGACAATATTAACAGAATGTTAAACTTGTTGTTGCTGGCAAAAGTATAGCTAAAGCGTTCATCCAACTTCATTCTCTCACAGTACACAAGTAATTACAAAATGGAATGAAAGCGTACCAGAAATGAGATTTACTGCGGGTCGCAAAGGAATACAGTGTTGCTACTTTGTTATGAAAACGGGAAACGTGCTGGAAACAAGAAAAAGACAAGAAACACTACCAGTTTGATGAATTAAAAGCCTGCTATAGAATAGTTTTTAATTTGTTATAACTCTGCCTAATGATATATACAGTCTAGTACCAGGGGGTGAAATTTCACCCCCCCCTAGATGGGGGTGAAATTTCACCCCCCAAAATACAGAGAGGGGGTGAAATTTCACCCCCTAAGGGGGTGAAATTTCACCCCCCTTACCTAATTAATTTTTTTTCCAAAAATTAACACAGAAGTGATTTTTTTAATTATATGACCAAAAAATATGCAAAAATACTTATTCGATGCAGAAAAAAATTGCAAATTTTTCAGTCACATTTGCAAAAAAGTAGCATGTGTTATTACCTAGCTATGCAAAATTTAATGTTGAAATTTTGGAAATTCGATAACTCAAAAATCTCGAATTACACGGATTTGCAAATTAGCCAGGAAAATAGCACATTTTTTGTAGATTCAGATGGTGTGAATAACATGTCTGGCGTTTTAACTTCAGTACTTCAAAATATCAAAAAAATGCAAAAATCAGGTAAAATTTGTGGTTTTTATTTTTTCTTGCTTGCGTTTCTAAAACGCCAGACATGTCATTCACACCATCTGAATCTACAAAAAATGTGCTATTTTCCTGGCTAATTTGCAAATCCGTGTAATTCGAGATTTTTGAGTTATCGAATTTCCAAAATTTCAACATTAAATTTTACATAGCTATGTATTAACACATGCTACTTTTTTGCAATTGTGACTGAAAAATTTGCAATTTTTTTCTGCATCGAATAAGTATTTTTGCATATTTTTTGGTCAATTAATTAAAAAAATCACTTCTGTGGTAATTTTTGGAAAAAAAATTAATTAGGTAAGGGGGGTGAAATTTCACCCCCTCTCTGTATTTTGGGGGGTGAAATTTCACCCCCTGGTACTAGACTGATATAGCTTTAATAGTTTCGTGACTCAACTCAATAAATAAAGCCACGTTTGACTCCAAGAGCAAAAAATTGAATTCCTGCTGATAGAGTTATTAACTCACCCCCTGTCATCATACACGATATTCTTAGTGCCAAGAATAAAAACACAGGTATAATAACAAGTGCATAGAACTCTATTTAATGAATTTAGGCTTATGCATGTATGGCTGTGATGATGGGGTGGAAATTGCTGAGGTGGCAATAAGTGCAGTTTAACACAGTTTAGGTTTAATTTAGTGAAAGGAAAAATATCTTTAGTTTCTTATTAGTCAAACAAGTAATTTGGTCTGCCAATATGGATAGGAAAGGTAAAAAACGGAGAAGCGAGTTGCTCGTGGAGCTTGAGCTGTGTCTCTGAAGGTAATGGGCAGAGAGGCTTCTGTGGGCAGAACTCTTATAGTAAAATACATGAAATACTTTGAGCAAACAAGAGGAATGAACTGTCAGAAGGACATTCATCCAGAACTTTCTGTCACGTACGCCATAATCTCATTTACAAAATAACGTATACATATACATAAAAAACTCAAGTTTTAGGTCCGTCGACAAACAATACATGAAACAATCAACATAATGAGAAAACTACTACATTCTTCAAAGAAAATCTTAAATGCATTCTTTACAACAAGTATAATAGGGCAAACCCCAAACAGCATGTAACAACGTGATATTAATAAAACTTCGGATGGGGTACCACGTCCAGGAGCCAATTATTCAAGGACCATTACTATTATTACAATGAATACATGATAAACAGTCAATTGTATATTTTAGAAAATGCCGTTTGTACTAAATAGTTAACTTGGGTATTGTGCACGTGTGCTACTTCTGATGCATTATCTAAATTACTCTATTTTTGTTAGAAGTGTCTGTGTAAAGCCAGTAAAGAAATAGGGAGGAAAGGAAAGTTTAATGTTTTTCTTCATAAGTTCAGATAGTGCACATAAATTATATATCAGAAGCAGGGGACAAATTTCTAATTCATTTGTTCTTGCTGGAAGCATCTGTTAATTCCAGCTTGAAGCTGAGCACCAATTAAGACGAGACTTCACGATTCCAAGTAATGTGTACTATAATGATTGAGCTTTTCTTGTTTTGGAAATGAGCATGATATGTTTCATGTTGTTTGAGTTAAGATACTATTTCACAGGATAAGCTACAATTATATATCAACTTTCACTATAAATAGGTATCCTTTAAATGTTTAAAAATGAGGTTTCTGTTGCAGTTTGCTTAATTCTGATTTTAAACCAGTTGAAAGCAGAGCAAATCATGCTCTTCTGCTCAGAACTTCACTTCTCACGCTGGAACAATGTGAGTTGTCACTCAACCATTACCGCTGCCATTTACTTCAAACAATAGACAAAATCGCTGATACGTGTGCATTTTGCAGTTTTGAATGTGTAAAAAATTTTCAAACAAGTTTTTCGTACACGGAAGCAGTGTCACGATAGCTTTCCCCTGACTACACTTTTGCAAGCTGGCTTTGTGTTTACGCTAATGTAAATGCTGGGTAGTGCAAAATCAGTCGAAACAGCAATTTTCGCTTTTTCCACGGATGACGGATGGGTTAAAATTGGAGCAAAAATCGAGCTTGTAACTTTTCCTTTCATTGTAATTGCAACATTGAAACTCACTGAGAGCTCATGGCAAAGCTGAAGCATGATGCACGTAAAAAATTCTCAGCATAAGGAAATTTTATGTCACACAACAAGTTTATGAGATGAAAAACTAACGTAAAATCGGACACAAAAATGATTGACATCTTATGAATTTTGTATTTGGTCTATCATAATTCCATAACAACCCTTTCGATGTATCAAACAATAACTTTTAAATATTTGAAAGATTGGAAGCCGTCCAATGTATTGCAGAAATATTTTTTGATACTACTTACAGCAGATTGACGGATCTATATAGTTTTTTTTTGTTTTCCTTATCATCTTAAAGCTTGACATGCGTATCTCTTGACAGTTGACATGAAGCTGGAGCAATAATCAATTCGGTTGAGTACCCATTAGTGTCCCACGGAGTGATAGTGATTCGTAGATTAACATTTTGGGTGAAGTTTTTGCCTTGCTGCAAAAAAGGAATATGAGCAAAAGGGGCCTTAAACAAGTACTGCCAGGTGCACTTCAATTATTAATAATTAAAACAATACGCGGCGGCAATTGACTCCATGGATTTGTGTATTTGAATTCGGAAAAATTGGTGAATTGCAGTTACGTTTTTCGTTTGCTTTATTACAGTTTACTGCTTGCTGATGCATTTGCACGACGCATCGCAATAAAGTGAAATAATCTAGGAATGATTGTACCTTCAGATCTCTGGCTGTCAGTGGGTTTGTATTTAATACCTTATGTTTCACTTTGGCAATTAATTTGCTTATATTTTCAAAGCCTTCACAGCACTAGTTTTTATACACTTTACTTATCGTAGTACACAACTTACTATCTTTTTTGTTAATACAAATATAAGTTATCAAACAGTCAACCAAACCATACTTCACTTCAATTCAAGTGACACTTTGTTATCCGTTGACATGTGCGTCGTTTGTGCGTTGTGCTTTAGAGAAAATAACTAAAAAATGCAAATCCTGCAAAATACTATTACGCTGCTAGATTTCAACAAAAACACAAAAGACATAAAAAATAATAAGCTTGTGCGTTATTCTTGTTTCCGTTTTAAAGAATTATATAAAAGAGAATACAAAATAAAAATGAATGGGTCGAATTAGTTGCTTCTATTATCTTGCTATCTATAATGCCACGATAATTTAATTTAATTTAATTTATTTCTTCATGATCCAATTCAAATTACGGCTTAAAGTCAAATAAAATCCAATATCCTGCTATGCAGGTTATTACATTGAATCCTTTAAAGTTAGTCAATAATAGTTAATTAATACCTAATAGTTTCAATACAGCGGAGACATGGAAAAACTCTACAAACAAATTCACAGAGTATTGGGTTGTTAATTAGGTAGAGAAAACACATGCTCAGCTCAAGAGAGCCCCATTTGGCGCTGTACAAAACTATTATATTTAATACAAAAAACACAACAACCAGAAAATCGTATAAAATAACATAGGTCAAAATTTACAGCGATTGAGATCAAAACACACCAAGACATACAATTAAACAATTTATCATTTCCAATTTAATGTGTTTTATTAAAGAAAGCTTTTTATAGTGAAACTTTTGCACAATATTATTTGCTTAGTGGACAGTATTGTTTGCTTCTATTGTTGCTACCTGCTGTATGCTTTTCTTTTTTCAAAGTTTTCCAATAAATCAAACCCTTAAGTAGAATTAATGCAAGTAAGAAAGGTAGCAAACAAATATAAACAAGCATTTGTTGAGAAAGATGAAAGATATAAGCTCTGGAAAACAGGTAGAGAACATCGCGCGTGGTTAGTAATGAACATAATGGAGTGCACCAGTTTTTGGAACTGTCATCAGCCAAGCCTCAAGTATACATTGTTACCTCAGAAAAAACAAGAAACATTTGCTCATGTGCAATATTATGCAAAGTTAAACGTGCCCAAAACTTTGTACATTGTGTCATGAATACGTGATTGGCATTATTTAAAAAATATAAACATACACATACACTCTTTTCGCAGTCCGTTAGTCGTCATCGCTGCCGTTTGCTCTTGACTTTGCTGATCCGATGTTTTCGCCTCGAAAACACAACAAGGAATATCCCTATTACTATTACCATATGGAAGAAAAAATCGAATTGGGTCAGTCCTATGCTAATTTAAGATTTAAATATGATAATATGAATATCAATAAATTGCAAAGTAATTCAAAAGTCAGTTAAATCTTTTTTATTCTGTTGACAGTACAAATTAATAGAAAATTGTATAATACAAATTTGAGAAAAGTTGACTTAATTACGTTGTCTTTTAAGAAATTCATCTTTATTTTTAGTTTTCTATTTAGATAATTCAGTGTTTTTACCATCTTATGTAATAGTATGAATATTCAGGTCAGACTGATTACATTTGTTTATTTTTGCATAAATGGTTACCTAACTAACTTGATTTTTGTGCACCATTTCTTGTTATCCAAAACCAAAATTATTCTTGTGCCCTGAACAATTCTAAGGGCGTTGTGACAAAATGCAAAAACCAATAGAATGTTTGTATCTTCTTCGGTAAAACACAAAAATGTTTAGTTTATTGTCGTTCTAGCCGTAAGCTATCTCTTTTTGTTGCTGCAGCCACTTTCACTTAAAACTGGAATGGGAAGAATGTGTCTCACAAGCAGACAGAGAAATACTCCAATGGTAACACCGAAGATGCTAGACTCCGTATTCGCGCTGCTTCCGCCACGAACTAAAGTGTTCAAATACAATTGGTTTACTCAAAAAGCAAACAAAGATTAAAATGTAGGTCCAACTTACGTCATACCTAAAAGAATAGCTTCTTTGTTGTATTCAAACAAGGGCGAACTAGCCACACTATTAAAACTGTTTGTGCTGCTGTGGTGAAAGTCAGTCGCTGTTCTTCTGGAGTTGCCCACCACACGCTCATCCCCATCCTTCCAGAACAAAGTGGAAATGCTGGCTATGCATCTTACTTTAGCTTCCCCGTTTTCGTTAAAGTGCTCCGGGGCTAGGGTAATGTTGAGCGTAGACTCGGATTGTTCTTCTTGCAAGTTTGAAGGCAGCAGTCGACCTGCAGTCCGATTACGGGGCTTGATTTGATTTACTGCATGTTCAATCTAAAGAACAGACAAAGGAAAAAACCACTAGTCAATTTTTAATGCGGGGTAATTGAAAAATTACTTCGTTATATTACCAATTTGTAGTTTACATGCAAATTGGTCAATAATTCAGAACGATATTTCGCTCTGAAACTACAAGTTTTTTACGAGTGTAGTTCAGCTTAGACATTATGTATTTGTAATGCTACAGATGACAGCCTGAAATGTTCAAAGAAATTTGGTCCATTGTAAGTTACTGCCCAAAATTGACAGTTTATGACAACATAAAACTTCTCATTGCTTCAACATTTTCAGCCCAGAGAAAATACGTGTCAGAATGTCATGATATATGTGCAGCTGTCAATAACAATAAAAGTAATGATAAAACATGATGACCCCATAAAGCCTATATGTATTGTTAAAAGCCTGCCGAAAACAGAAATTTGAAAAGTGCACGTATTTTACAATCCCAAATCCATTTTAAAAGGCCATAAAGTTGAGTGTCACATGAGAAGAGAAATTTGTGTTCAGAAAAGAAAAGAACGTTTCGGTGTTCGCCCTTTTTCCTATTGAATACAAATAGCCTTCTTGGAAATGCTGCTTGGTTCACGACTCTTTTAAATAAAGTTGAGGAAAACTGGTAAATTGTCTCAATTTGTTTGCCCAAGAAAGATTCAGATTGTCGTTCATCTCTTAAAAGAACAAATTTTCTGGGGCAACTTGAACACCAAATGGGTACAATTTTACTAAAATATTGAAAATTGTTAGAAACGCGTTTTTATGGATGCATATAACGTAAGTAAGCCCAGATTTAGTTGCTGGCGTCCAACGTTATTTTTAAATTGTCGCTTGCACGAATTTGGTTTTCTTCTGAGCTTTTATGCAGGCATAGGTTGGTAACTTGAATAAAAAGCTATCTCTAGCGACTAATTTTTAGAAATTTCATTTCCTTTTTCCCTATCCTATTTGTTAGCTTATGAATGACCGATAAACCAGAGTTGTAAATTGTTTTAGCTGATAGAAAATGGGAAAAGATGAATATGCCATATAATTGTGTTTTTTACCTAATAGGTTTTCTATACATTTTAAATAAAACACTGCGTTCGTTTACAATTTTTCAGATGAAATTGAACAAATGTTGTACTTGTTTGGATATATATATGTTAGATAATTACTGCTACGCATGCAAACCATAAATTCATAATTAGTTTGTTGGTTTGTGATATAACAACGACAAAAAATGTTCTTACCGGATTGTCATTTATATACCAAGAGAGTCTAGCGGGAGGAAATGACCGGAGTGAAGTACAATTTAAAGCCAGCCTTTCTCCGGTTTCATATTCATCCCGGGTTTTGCCGCTGATTTGGGGACCTTCTTGGGGCAGGTCTGAAATTGAGGAGAATTGACGACGAAATTATTTTTAAACAGTTCTCTTAGGATATGCATTTTTGATAGATCAACTGTAACTGTACCAAAGACATATTGTTTGATTTGAAATATTCAACACACATGAAATGTTACAAGATTACTTACGAACAACAATCATTCGTCCTTCTCCCGACCCTGAAGTAAATGAAGGTCCTTCCGCGCTCACTTCGCACTTGTAAACACCAGTATACCTGAGATTCAGTGGTCCGAGAGTGACAAACTTCTGACCGGAGCCTTCCATCTATTACAAATTAAAAAAAAATGATTAATGGTAACATTACTACTAGATTCTAAATGACTTAATTAAAAAAATATCTACTCAAATTATTTCCTGACAATTGGCTCATTTACAAATATCATATGGTTTAAGTTCAAGTTAAAAATTTAGTTGCTGTTAAAGTCAGCATTTTCCGTTTCCTCCATCTCCTAAAGATCATGAACAGGTATTGCCACAATTTCTTCTAATACTTTTTAATGTTATCAGTACAGAACAAGAGGCTAACTGGATAAAAATCTCTCTTCTCCAAAAATGTGATTTTTGTATCCGATCCATCTAGGAATACAACTTACACTGCGATCTTTTCTATATATTTGGTAATACAGAAAATAAAGAGAAAATGGGGAATTTTGGGTTTATCCCTTTATCGTCTTTTTAGCTTCTTTCTTCTATTTTACATTTCTCTTTACACACTCAACAAAGCACAATTATTAATATTCCGTCAAGGGTTACTTCACACTCTGTAGAAAAGGAAAATATAAACTGTGTTTCGTGTCGTGTGGTAGTGCGCAGCCTAATATTTCTTATATAGTTTTATGGCTTTCTTTTTCAAAACGTGAGCTGCTTAAATCTTGGCTTAGTAGCAAAAATATATGCATAACTGAAGCACTAGTCACATCTCCACATCTAACTGAAGTACTATTCTGCATGCATGTTGCATTTTACATATGCGGCTTGCAAGCCCAGCAAAAAATATTCAAAAGATGGGAGGATGTGATAGCGTAATAACTTTTATTGGTCTTTTACTCTGCATGAAATGTAATGCGTTATGAATACGTTGTCTGTGTTTTCGTGGTTTTGCACAATATTGCACCACCAGACGTACAGCTAGGTACAGAAGAAGAAAGTGTGAAGTTCACAATTCAGTGCTTAGCATCAGACGGAAGCCGTTTTTAATACGTTTAATACGTTTTTGCTTTCATTTTTGTAGTTACGCGTCTGTATATAAGTGTAAACGTGTGCACATTAGGTGTGGTAGGTAGCAAATGCGTTCATTTGCATTCACATGCTAAAATGTAAGAAAGGTTTATCTGCATTCTCCCTGAAATGCTTTGGATTTTTTCATGTCAATACATCATCCAACTCTGAAAATATGTATACAGTAACGTGCTTGGCACGTTTTGCCTCTTAGCCATTAGTCACCTTATCCATTAGTCACTAATTAGTCACAGGTTAGTCATAATATATGACTAACATAATATACGTTTCAAATTAGCCTAACTCTTCATTTGTTAATCAATAAACCATACCAGTCAGTTGACTGTTTCACCTCTATCTAAAAACACGTCCCTCTCTCCACTCTCTCATTTATTTCAAGCAACTCAGTTGCTTTCCCTTTCATAAACATATCTCGTAAGAGATCCGTCATTGGTGGAGATGCGACTTTCTCGGTGCCTTCGCTGCCAAGCAAGTTTTATTCCCCTTAAAATCATTGTGTGACGTGCAATTTTCAAAAAACAAAATATTTCTAAAAAATCCCACTGCCAGAAACGGCACAAATTTTTCTTTTTAAACTTCGTATTATCATATTCACATGTCTCCACCTTTACGACGTAGTCGACGCAAATTAAAACGATCCCCAGAGTTTCAAGCTCTGGAACGTGAGAGGCCTCCAAGAGTAAAGAAACTTCGCGAACGCAAACCAAAGCGCAAAGAGCGATCATTTGATCATTCAGAAAGTGAAACCGAACAAGAATTTTATACAGGAGAAAGTGCAAGTGACACTGATTCAGTGCAAACTTCAACTCCTAACACGGCCACTGTGCCAAATCCCAATTTTGACTGTTCCACTGTGAGAAGTGCTAATACCAGCGTAATTCACAAAGGAAGCCCTGACGACGTGACAAGAACGCGGACCTATGACCCAGTGACAAACACTATTACACAACAACTGTCTAGTCATCCTGCTACAGGATCATCTCAGTTACAACGAACCTATATCCCATCCAACGACTCCCAGGGAACACCAGGAGAAAACGACATTGAGGACTTGAATGACATTACCATTCCCAACACCTCCAGGTATTTTAGAGACAAGTGCGGATTGGCTGACGGATACATAGTTCCAAAGATAAGTAATGTACAGACAGACGAGGTAAGTGACACACCATATACTGCAAGGCTCATAAATCTTGGCATACCTAATATAAACGTGCATCCACCCACACCTCTGGCAACTGAAATTGCATTATCTATTAGGGCTTCCCAAAATTCTGTTAGACAAGCAACTCCAAACCCCACAAGTCTTCTACCTCACCCAGACGTGAGAAGAGAAGCAATACGAATAAACTTTCCACCTGGGCCGTCTTCTGCTCCTAATCTGAATGGCAAAGAAAACGAACATAAGCGAGTAAGAGTTTTAGACATAGCTAGACATCAGAATCCCTTCTCAATTCCAACTTCATCGGATTTTGACACTGATACTGACACTGAGGATATTACACAAAAGCGAGCGCCACTTATATTGCATGACACACCGACTACTTCACAATTAGTCATTCAAAAGCCAGAAGACACAAATAGACAGTCATTGGCATCTACATTTTTCAGATCTGTCAAAAAATTATTCACAGGTGATAACACTGAACCAACAAATAAAACTGCACAAACAGAAAACAACAGCAGCAAAGAGACAGAAAATATCTCAGCAGAAAAATTGCATGCATCATCAACCATATCATCACCTGCATCTTCGCCTTATAGTGTGGCTACTGTAGTAGATACACAAGTACCTACCTCTGTCCCACTTGCAAGCACATCACGGGCAGCGTCATACCCAAAATCCTCTGAGCATTCCAACTCATTAGTTAATGAGTCTTTGTCGCAGCCTTCAGCATCTAATACAATATTGCACCAAAGCCAGAAGACTAAAAAAATTGAGGATTCGGTCTTTTTAAATAAAATCAATAAAGTTCTTAGTGGTGAAGCCACAACTTCATCATTAGTCGAACTTTTTACATCACCAACTACAGAGGAATTTCCCCCAAACCCTCCAACTTTTTCAGATACTTCTGCTTTGCGAACTAAGCGAGTTACTTTTAGGGAACAAACCTCACCGGAATCTAAAGAGACCACTGAGTCGTTTGCAAATTCGTCTAGCAGTTATTTCACTTTTGACAACGCTAATAAATCAGTAGGTTGCTCCCTTCCTCTGCCAGACTTATCATGGGATATGCATGATATTGAACAACAATTTTCTGGAATCAAAGTAACCGAAACTAACAGCCAACCTACAACTGACCACGGGGAACTTGTTATACTTAATGATATCCCCAGCGAAATAAAGCAATAACCACCAGCGTACAAGCTCTTCTGGAATTTTGAAAATAAGCGACCAAAAAACAACACCGGCACAGAAAAGCCAGGAAATTGTTACGGATTGGTTGTCTGACTCTCGTAACAGTCTGAATGTGCCCGATTCTAGTTCACTTCACTTAGGACTTGAGAACTTAAACCAAAATAGTGCGAATACACCAGTCCCAGCCAGTAATCTCATCCATCCTCCCAAATTTAACCCTTCGAGTGCACTTCGTGTATTCCAAGGAAAACAAGCGGACACACTCACCAAAATAGTAAACAACACACGCCAATACTGCCAGTCTACTCGAAAACAGGAAAAGCAACTGAACCCGAGCTCATATCAGCCCAGTTTCCTTATTCCTCCCAGACCTGCCAATCTTACTCCAGCACAGGAGCGCTTTCTTAATAGGCTCAAGGAACCAACTGACAGTGCCGACTTAGCAATCCGCGAAGTAGGCTTAAAACTTGTAAGGGAAGCTGAAGAGGACTACGAGCGTTTTATGAAAAAACACAGCGAAAAATTTGGCGTGTCTCAGCTAGAGTCTCAAAAATCTTTAGAACTTCCAGTTCCAAGTACCTGCCTAGAAAAAACCTCCGTGGCACAGACAAATAGCCGTATCGACGAAGCCAAGCAACAATCCTTACAGGCTAGAGCCAAGCTACTTGCACATAGATTTTCACAGCAGTGCACCATTCCCCCTCAAATCACAAGAAATACATCAACTCAGAGTACGAAAAACTTAAATACTGCAACATCCGCACAAAGTATAATTACTCAGAATATAGGAACGCCCGACCAAGGCAAGGCTTACTCCTCTGGCAACCTTGCCACTCTCGGTAGAAGCAATAAAAGTGACAAGGAATATTCAGTGACTTATCCTTCAAGTGAGAATTCAGGCTCAAAGAACATCTCTACCTGTCAAATTAATTCACATTTAAACCCCGTAATTTGTTCTGATACTTCTTCTACGGACGACGATTCAGATATCAACTCACTTCAAGTCAATACCAATTCAATCAGTAGTAGTTTGCAATTTTTTGCCAGTGCCCCAACGTTACCATCTAAAACGGCAAAGCCAACTAAAGAACTCTTTAAGCAATTCCCGTCAACGAACAGCTCTAGCTTTTTAGCCAGCGATACAAACATGGCTGATATTCCCAAATTTACGCAACAATTTACGAAGACTGCTGTTAAAGCATTTCTTCAAAATTATTTATTATGGGGTGGAGCTAGGTCAATGAACGATCAAAGACTCAAGTTCCAACTCCCTCTCTGCTTCACCGACGTTGACGCTTGTCGATGGTTTCATGGAAACATGCATCTTATCTTAGACGACACAATCTCATTTGAACAATTATGCGAAACTTTCATGGATGAAGCGCCCTTCGTCTTCAACATTGAACAGACAGTAGAGAAGCTTTTAAACGAAAAGCAAGGCTCTAAGGAGGCTACTTCATCCTTCGTACTTCGCATTCTTACTGAAGCAGGAGACCAGCTAGAAAATGTCGCTGAAGAAACTTGGATTGATTCTCTTGTCCGTAACATGAATCCAACCGTCAGCGACTGGATTGACATGCGAGGACGTCCATCCGACATTCAAACTCTAAAGACTCTTGTCCGAGAATTCGAGCAGAAAAAGGACTCCAGAATAAGGAACGCAATGACTTTAGCACCTGTAACCCAATCAGTCTCAACAAGTGTATTGGACAATGATCTAAAGACTACACTTGTACTACTTCATAAGGAAATTTCTGAATTGAAGAACGGACAAGAAAAAATTGTACCTGCTGTAAGCGGTCAAGTGAATGCCATGCGTGACGCTTTCAATAGCAAACCGGACCGACGAAATGACAGAAATGGAAACCCTATGTTTCCACAAAATCGGGACACTACCACACAATTCTCTCAACGGGATCCACGGCGTTGCTTTTATTGCAACCGACAGGGACACATTGAGCGAGAATGTCGGACTAAGCAATACGACCTTCGCCAACAGGGCAACCAGGCACAAGGTCAAGGAAGACCTAACTGGGGAAGAAATCCCACAATGATAATGCAAAACCAGCAGGCAAATGGAAACTCCAATATTCAAAATCAAGAGCGACCACAGGGATATAACCCTAATTACAACAATGGACCTGCCAATCACCAGCGTCCACGCAATTTCTTTCAAGGAAATCCCCCGTATCGCCAGGACGGATATAGACCCCAAAACCAACGACAACAGCAGCAGTTCCAACAACAACAATTTAACCCTGGACAATTTGCAAATCCTGGCTCGAGTCAAAGGGCGGCTAGCCCTAATCAGGCACAACATTTTCAACAACAAGAAAACCATCAGGGAAACTGAAATGGGCTGGGCCTACCTCCCAGCCGACCCATCAAAATATTCCGACGAATGACACTCTCATAAAAAGACCACTAAACCATCACAACCAACTCAACATTCAAAAAATTTTTAACGCTGCCCTCAATTCATGCCATGAAAATGACGAACTCCAAGGATCCACATTAGCCGAAGAACAATACCCGTCAATAAACATCACTATACAAGGTACAGAAACACCAGCTCTTATCGACAGCGGTTCATTCTGCTCGCTTGTCAGCTCCAGTATAGCAAGTGGATTCCCTCGACGTTACGGTGATAGAATCTCTCTTAAGTCACTGACGAACAACTCAATTGCCAACGATGGATTTGCCATTTTAACTTTCAAAATTGGCAAATGCATTCTGACTTATCCATTTGTGGTCATACAGGAAGACAATACGGAAATTTTACTTGGCTTCGACTTCATGGAGTACCTCAAAGCAACGGTGTGTGCGAGAGAGCAAACATTCTCATCTCCGATATTTGGGACAGTTCCTTTGTCTTCGGCACCACAGAATTTATTAATCAAAATGAAGCTTGACCACTTGGTGTCCTATTCCTACGAAACCGAACAGGAACAGCCTAATGCTGATTTGGAAGAAAGTAACGAAAGGATTTCAAGTCCTCCACGAATTATGCGAGTACATGGTACTTCACAACCCAAATGGACACTACGAGCATCTGAAACGACGGAACTTCCACCCAGAAGTAAAATTTATGTGCCGGTTGACACTACTGGTCTGGACCCCAATTGCAATGCTTTAATACTTCCGTTTCAACGACATGCACAGCGAAGTCATATTTTAATCCCAAAAATGGTGATTTCTGGAAACACAAGATTTATACAGGTCATCAATCCAACTTTTGATAGAAAGTACCTATTTAAATCTACTAAAATAGGAAATCTGGAGAACCTACTAGCGCCTGAGGACTTGTATGAGTGGCACCCTGCCAAGTATACGTCTATCTTTCCATCTGCACCAGTTCGTACGATCCAACCCATGACTGAACAAGAAAAGGAAGTCAGAGAAAAACACAAGCAGACATTTAATATTGGCGATATTCCAGTGGAAGCCAAGGACAAGCTCTACGATTTATTGTACAAGTATGACCGTTGTTTCACGTGGACTGGTAAGGAAGTAGGGTCAGTCACTAAATGCCTCTACCACGTGGAAACCGGGGACGCTGCGCCAACAGTCCTTAAACCACGCTTTTCACCATCCCCAACCGAAGCCAAAATAATTGATGAACACATACGAGACATGCTTGACAGAGGAATCATTTCCAGGTCGCAAAGTCCTTACTCTACCTATCCATTCTTGGTCAAGCAGACTGATTATCTTGGGAACGCCAAATACCGGTGTGTCTTCAACTTTACAGCACTGAATGCCACCACCAAACCGACCATATTCCCCCTCCCTAGAATCGATACTCTACTTTCAAAACTTAGAGGAAAACAGTTTCTTTCAAATCTTGATCTTACCTCCGCGTATCATCAGATCAGACTTGATGAGGAATCTAAGGAAAAGACCAGCTTCTCAACTCATAATGGGTCTTATCAGTTCAACTACGTACCGTTTGGCCTGGTAAACGTTCCTTATTTTTACTCTAAACTGATGAAAATGGTGTTCGAATCTGTCGATAACGAAGACGAAATCAATGCCTATATAGACGATATAATTGTGTGCTCCGATTCAATCGAGGGGATGCTCCATAACCTGGAACAGGTCTTTGAGCGTCTTGCAGACTGGGGCTTTCTCATTAGTCCCAAAAAATGCAACTTCTTTTATCCAAAACTTAAAATACTTGGGCTAGACACGGATGCCACAGGAATTCAAATTAGTAAGAAACACATTGAAGCCCTTCAAAACCTGGAACCTCCACGGACTCGAAAGCAGTGCGAACGGCGCTACGGCTTGCTGAACTATTTTCGTAAATTCATTCCCAACTTCTCTAAAATTGCCAATCCAATAGAGATCCTACTATCCAAGAGCACTCCAAGACAATTCATTTGGACAGATGAACATGATGAAGCCTTCCTGAAACTCAAGACGACGTTAATCAAATCAACGTCACTCAATCACTTTATTCCTGGCACCACTGGGGCAATATTAGAATCTGACGCATGCTCTAAGGGAATCGGAGTGATTATGAGTCAATTACAAGATGGCGTCGAGCGCCCTATCGCTTTCACTAGTAGGTCACTAACAAAGAGTGAACGTAACTATTCAGCCACTGCATTGGAAACCTTAGCACTCGTACATGGACTTCGTAAATTTAGATCGATGATTTATGGAGAACCACTTACTATTCGTACTGACCACAAACCCCTCACACATATCCTCAGAAACAGGAGTGGCGATGAACACCTACCTCCAAATATGATAAGAATGCTATTGTATATACGGCAATGGGACATTAAAACCATTTCTTACAAGAAGGGTACAGACATGACAGCAGCGGACGCGTTGTCGCGAGACGCACTAGACACTACTACTGATGACGCTGACATCGGCGAGTCCATCCATGAGTTCACTGTCAAAACAGTCATCGAAAGCGTTTAAAGTAAACACGCTCCATTTCAGAAGCTATTAGAATCTCAGAATAGAGACCCTGAGACTCTGAGTATAAAAGCAAACATACTGTCAGGACTAACTCCAGGAAAACAAAAACACTGCTTTCTAAAGGACGGTGTTATATTTTACAAACGCCCGGATATGAGTACTTGTGTACCGTATTTGCCTAAAAAATTGCGTTTAGCCATTCTTAAAGAATCACACGACAGCCCTTTGCTTATACACCCTGGCTACACAAAGACTTTCCGCTTCATTTCAAGTCGGTACCATTGGTTTGGCATGAGGCAAGACATATCATACTATGTACGCACATGTGAAACCTGTCAGAGAGTGAAAGCAATTCATCAGAAGGAAGCTGGACTTTACCAGTTTAATGAAATTCCCAATATCCCCTGTCAGTATCTACAAATTGACTTAATGGGCCCATTTCCACGATCACTTAAGAACAACCGCTACATCATAACCGTGTCCTGCATATTTTCTAAATATATTATTATGGGTGCACTTGCGTCCGCGAGTAGTGAAGAATGCGCAAAATTTTTGGTAGAAAAGGTCATTCTTTTCTGGGGGCTACCGAAATCCATAAAATCAGACATGGGGACTCATTTCACTGCCCAGTTAATTACTGACCTCACAAAACTATTGGGAATTGAACATAACCTAGGATCACCATATTATTTTCGTGGAGTCGCTGTAACGGAAAGATCTCATGATGTCATTAACACCAAACTCCGGTCACTAGTCCAAACTCATTGCAATACTTGGGACAGATTCCTGCCTTTCATACAGTTCGCATATAATGCTACATGCTCAGAAAGTACATCTTATAGTCCATTCTTTATACTACATGGCTTTGATCCATTAATGCCAAGCCAAATTATTTATGGAGCACATCGCTTTGGCTTTTTAAATGAGCTAGAAGAACGTTGGAACATTTCACGCGACATAGCTCAACAAATGCTCCTGAGCAATCAGCATACAATGGAAAAACACATGAACCAACGTCGACGTCATGTTGAATTTGAATGCGGAGATAAGGTATTAGTCATTCGTCTTGCGTCTAAAGGTAGTATACCTAAAAAATTACGTCCTATTTTTGATTGCGTCGCAACAGTGCTAGAACGTTGTAAAAAGACGACAGTAAACTATCTCGTAGAAACTGTCGGTACAAAACGAAGAAGACAAGTATTTTGGATACACGTATCTAAATTACGTAAATACTATGAGCGCGATGAAAACGTCCTCATGAGAAACCGCACTTTTCCAACAATAGACGATGACTCCTCACAACATGACTCACAACCTTCTTTTCATGACTCAAGCGGCGATGAAACACTCATGCCTCTTTTACAAGCCAATAACCACATTGACACACACATCACAAACGTTTCCGACGAAACTGTGTCATCAATGCCAACATTGTCACCACAAACAAGCAATCATAGCCCTAACTTCCCTTCCACTTCGATCAACGGTACTCATTCGCCTTCTTCTATTCTTGTGAACAACAACCCTAGAGCAACCAAGTCCTCCAAGGCAGTGAACAAACGTGTCCAATTTCTAGACGAAGTAGAAACTGAGTTTATTAACTCGGAAACACAAATACCATTACACAACTATAATCTTCGCAGACAAGCACAATAACAACATTTCTCCCAAGTTGCAATTACAATTCCCAGTTAGGATTTCTATTATACACACCTTTCAAGATCATATAGTCAAAACTTTATAAAATTTATTTTAGTGTGTGTTTAGTTTAAGTGAGACAATTAGGAAGTACAACATGAGGTCTGCGGCCGCACTCATGGCGCTTCTGTGTTGCCTTACAACAGAAACATGCTCTCAAGATATCAAAATAGAAACCGGAATTCGTCTACTGAAAATTGACAAAACAGTGTATGAAGGTTCGAAACTCTTACCTTATCATTCTGACCTGCCAAACTTTCGTCATAACTTTCTGAAAAACTTAACTTGTCCCTTTGACAAATTAACCTGTGAACTACATGAGCACGTTAAAACTATTGCTACCCATACAATGGACATTTTGAATCATTCTCTTCCCCATCTTTCTGATCTTGACGAATTTAAAAGTAAGCGAACACGCTCTATTGAATGGTTTAGTACACCATATAATTTTTGTTGTGGCTTCGCGCAACAATCTAGTATTGATAAGCTTGCATTGAATCATGCAAATCTCGAGAAAATGACCAAGCATCTTATGGAACAAGTATCTGAACAACATGATTCAGCCGTGAAAAATAGTGCACTCATAAATAAATATACAGCAGAAATGAAACAGGTAATAGAAACAGAATTAACGCGAACACAGAACAGCATAAACACAATTGCTGACGAAGCCAATGATCTTGATAAACGAACATTAGTACAGTCTACTGCGATATCAGTCCTAACAAAGCTTATCTACAGAGTAGCCATGAACTTGAACTATATACGACTTTTACAGCAATGCAGAAACAAGCAAATTCCAAGTGTGTTATTAGAAACCAACACGCTTAAATTCGATTTAGAGGGTTTAGAAAAGGACCTTGACCGACATGGCAAAGAATTAGTAATCAAAACAAGAAATATGCACTCGTATATGCATATCGACACAACAACATGTTATTTTTCTGAGCAAGGGATAATGATAAAAATTGCCATTCCCATTAAATTTCGTCAAAATAACTATGCATTTTACTCAGTCTCTGCACTGCCATTTCTCTTTGCAAACCAGGTTTGCACAGTCACTTTGAATGAGAAATTTATTATTGTCAAGAATGGAAAGGATATATTTCCCTTAACAAGCCACACTGCGCACAAGTGCATCACATCAGAATTATGCCATGTAACCCAATATCCGCCAGAGTTATCGCATGATCAGTTTTGCCTCGACGAAAGCTTATCAGGCAAAGCATCCATTAAAAGCATAAGGTCAGCGTGCTCATTTAAATGTAGTAATCAGAACTTGAAGAAACCAATTGTTTTGGAACTCAGTGAAACTGAATTTGGCATCATATATCCTAACTCAAGCATTTACATTAAATGCAATGATGAAGTCAGGCAGAAAATAAGCACTCACAATCAGGTAGGCATCATAACTGTCAATCTGGGATGTAATTGCTCTATGAAAATTGACGACAAAATTTATGCAGCAGATTATCCCTGTGAAAAGTCAGCGGATATTTCAGTAGGCACCCCAATTAGGCGTATTGCTGCTGCGTGGACATTTAACGCTGACGATATGATCATTAATAAGCATACACAATTGCGCAACACATCTACGCTGGTAGATTTTACATGGAAGTCCAAAATTCCAGTCACTGATCTTTCAGTGATTCCTTTAAAACCATTCATTCCCAGCGTGCACCAAGAAAATGCGCACTACTTTTCTTACACCTCCATTATCACAGTAATAATACTTGCAATCGTCGTCTTTGTTGTCATTTACAAAGGCAAAGCCATTTATGCGAAGATAAAACCTATCATTAATCCCATGACCTTAGCCGAAAAAGTGTTTGGCCTTCTTTTTTCTCAACCAGCCGTAGCTAGCGGTGCAGCTATTACACCTACGACTAACGAGCACATTGGACTTTTCATCACTTTTGACGTAGTACACCTATTACTGCTGGCATGCATATTTTGTATTCTCTTTCTCACACTCAAAAAACTCCAAAAATCAAGAATTTTGTCACTATTCAGCAAAGAAATGCATGATTATGACACTGGACGCGTAAAAGTGTCCATGATAAACTCAAAATGCGCAGAAAAACCGGCAAAAGTAATTAAGCAGGAATTTGCACTCCCACTAACCCGCAATATTCCACTGGAGCCGTCATTCGAACGTATACCTATTTCACGTTCACACAACTTTCAACAAAAGTTTGTCTAAACTATATAGCCTAATTTGTACATACATAATATCCTTACACTTATTAGAAATAGAGTTACAGATTTTTAGTTTTACGTAATTATTCTCCGATTTACATTAATTCTACTGGTGCTCCAATCTCAGTTTACTATTTCAAGCTTGCATTGGAGGGATACCGTTTCCTTGTTATCGGTCATAGTTACTGGTCTCGTTGGGTAAAAAAGTTCTTACCCCATAACCAAATCTTGAAGTAGCAAAGAAATGAAGCTTTGGGACATGGGGCTAGAACTGCTTTCCCTGTATGGGGGTGGGTCACCATGGCCAATTACAAGGGAAACGGTATCCCTCCAATGCAAGCTTGAAATAGTAAACTGAGATTGGAGCACCAGTACTTAATATAAACTGTAAAATCCCAAATCTCCGGCACTTGCTTTTTACCACTGTTTTGTAAAGCACCTTTCAAATTTTACATCTGCATTCGTACAATATACCAAGGTTTTAATTTCAATTCAAATATTTCCAGTCGTTACTAAAAAATTAAAACTACTTCATTTTCAAATATAAGCGATCCGCTTTTTCCATTTTAAGAAACTTAAATTTTGTAATATTCCATTTTACATATTAGTGAAAAAGTTTTAGCTTAGCACACTTCTTATTCATACCATACTTTACAGTAAACCTAGTATAACTATAGTATAAGTGTACATAAAACAAATTTCCGATTTTATTACTACTATAACATCATACACAACTTGTAAGTAACGCAGTCCCCTTAACTACACAGTCTTCCTTTTCTCCTCTAGCCATCAGGGTATCCTGAGACAAACCAAACTAAAGTTTAGCAAACACTTTCCATACATTTCTTGTACGTTGTATAATATTAGAAGCTATTGCAATGGCCGAAGCTCAAGCAGAAAATATTCCCCCATTAGTACCTCAATACTACGGGCACCTTAGAACCTTGCGTCATATTTTAATTTCCGATTTTCATAAAATTACAAATAACTTTTACTCCTCCGCAATTCCCGCTTTACAGAATCAAATAAACTATGCCCACATTTTTACTTCCGTGGATTTAGAATATGGCAGATTTTTCAACCAACAGAAGAGTCTGTTCATGAGTACCATTTATCTTTGGAACTCGAAACATACAAAATTTATTCGTGATACTTTCGCCTCAACTTCGGTTGTTGATATTACATTCATGAAGGCCATGATTGCCGAAATTCGATCCGTCATTCTTTCAAAAATTAATCGTGATTTTGATAGTCACCCAGTTCTATTGCAACGCTTGGTTCAGCTTCTCCACGACTGCGATTCCGCGGTTGAAGCTTGGTTTTTACACGCCAATAAATTACACTATTCTCTGTTCATTCCGCATACCCCTCTTCTCGATGTAATAAAAAATCTTCGTACTAATTATTCAACTTATCAGGAGAAATTTTCTGCCCTGAATGGCATTGAGCCGTTAGTACGCCGTGAGCGTTTCCCAATAAACCCTTTGGTCTTGCATTAGCTTCCTGTGTTATCCAATATTTTTAATCTAAATTTGTGCTATTGTTTGTGCTATTACATAAACCTAATATCCCACAATGGATGATATAGACTTCATCCTACCTGTACCACTTTTACCTAATCTGGTAATTCAATACCAAAATTATTCCGATCCTCAAACCATCCGTAATCTTGTTAAGTATGAACTCGTCTCTATCATAGGTTCTTTCTATGATAGCGTAGCTTTAGCATTAGCGTCTCTTGAACTGTTTAACTTTCCTTCTTGTGTATGCACACACCGTGATAAACTACGCTATTCAAACCAACTTCATGGACACATTTATTCTATTATCGAAAACGCTAAAATACGAATCATTCAGTTTTTAAATCGTGAATGTGCATCAGAGTGTCTACTTGAATGGCCTGACATAGATTTCACAGCCATTTTTATTGAGCATTCACAAGCCAGTACAACCAACCAAATCAATTTAGTTCTTTCAGAACACCCAGCGCTTGTACACAGGCTTCTTGAACTGGATATTGAGACTAGAGACAAATTTGAAAAATTTATTGACTTTGCCAATACATCCAACTGCTCGTTATTCTATCCTTTTACACCAACCTCCAACATCATTTCTCATCTTTCATCTCCCTATCGGAATAACGTGTCCAAACTCCGCGACATTCTCAATCTGGCTAGTGCGTTATAATCTATTACTAATATGAATTCGCGAGACTATTTTAATTTCAAAAACAGTAATCCACATCGTGACACTGCACTTACCTATTTGAGCGACTTGCACACGTGGCTGGTCTCAACTCGTTTTGATCCCCCTTTAAACATAGTCCCATGGACAAACGTTACATTCAACCCTTCAACTAGAAAAAGTTTGCAAGATCTTTTAAGGCAAATAGAACATCTCATTGTTCAGGAGAATTCGCATATTTCAACTGTGCCTTCCGTGCCAAACAGTAAAACCAATCGACCTACTGCTGTTGTCACCCCAATTTCCATACCTGAGCGTATAGCTCTCGAAAAAGAAATTAGAAGTAAAATTACAGAGTTACATCATACCTCAGCACGTCTGTCTTTATCAGATCCCACAAATCCGCATCACAATACAGGTGCAAGACCTATTACATCAGTAGTGTTATTATCAGACCTAGAAGAGCCCTTGCCGTTATAGAAATACTATCTCTATGTTTGCCTATTAACACCTGCGCTCAACGACATTTCGTCGTGTAACTTGTATAGTGTATATAGTTTACAAAAACATACCTAAGAACATATTTTAATTTCTCATTATAATATCTATAAGTACGTAACCATTTGTGTGTAGTATCTTCTTTTTCAACAAGCATTTAGCTATGCCTTTCGTACCTGCATCAGGCACTTTGGGTTTGGAAGCCCTAACGTTTTTGTACTACCATCTACAAGCAACGGGATTGACACTTCCGCCCACCTTGACGTTTCCCGTGCTGACCGAGACACAAAGAGCCCAATATTTGGAGCATTTACTCCATCTCACTCCCCGCTTGCTTCTTGAACTCGCACCTGCTCCCACGACTGCTGTGGTGTATGACCATGGGCCCTCGACGACAACTCCATCCGCGGGACCTTCCAGGGACCTCAGCGTTTCTCTCAAACGCAAAAAGCGCAGGCGATCACGCCAACGTGTCATCACTCAGCTGAAGGGTACCAAAATGACCATTGGGTTCAAACCCCGCAAATAATTTTACGCCATTATATTTCATACTTATTTTATTATAATTACTGCTATCTCCTAGATATATTATTTCTATAATTTTTATATGCAACTGGCGCGCCATTTTTTCCTTTCCACGTCATATATCAACGTCAATTTTCATTTCATCGTCCATTACATGTATTACTCCGTATTTTCAATTCCCCGCACTTCGTAACTTTCCGTTTTTTTTCTTCTCAATTTTACTTGTCCCAGTCAATTACCCTCCCAATACTTGTTAGACAACCCACGAGATTGACGTCGCGTAACAAACACAGTTGGGGGCCGCTAGCCTGTAAGCGTACTGGCAACTGGCGTGAAAACCTTAAATCCGCGAGGAGGTTGTCGCGAAAAGGGCGGTGAGCTGCCTTCTGTGTACGCTTCAATTCTCTTTGCACAAATTGCACAAACGGTTGCATCGTATTCAGTTCGCCCCTTTCTACAATATTCCCTTTTTTTGTTTTCATTTGCAGCTTCAGTTCCCCCCCCAAAAAAAATCCTTTTTATCTGCAATTATAACCGCGTAGCCAGTCTTGCCATTTTACCTTCATGTGTATATTTTGTATTATATTATTATATACCATTATTATTATCATATTATTATCCTATACAATTGCTGTGCTGATTTTTTTTTCTCACGTCTCTCCGTCGCAAGCCATGGCGTTCAGCTCTAGGCTGAACATAACTGTCTTTTTAGTTTCTTTTTTCAGGCTCGCGATATCTTCCTTCTACTTACCTGCACTATGGCTAACACCATTACGTCCTGTATCCTGCTGATGATGCCGTCTACACAACAATTTAGTTTTTTCTTTTCTCAAATATGTATCAGTTAGCTATCATGTAAACTATTTTATTTACTTTATTTTTGTTTTCGTTTATCATTATACTACGCCGTATACGCCTTCCCCATTTGGATTTTATATTCAATTTTTAATATTGTTTTCATATTCCATTTACTTTCATATTTTTTATATCTTGTCATTCCTTTTTCCACATTTACTATCTTTTTTAAAACAAAGGGGGGTGTAGTAACGTGCTTGGCACGTTTTGCCTCTTAGCCATTAGTCACCTTATCCATTAGTCACTAATTAGTCACAGGTTAGTCATAATATATGACTAACATAATATACGTTTCAAATTAGCCTAACTCTTCATTTGTTAATCAATAAACCATACCAGTCAGTTGACTGTTTCACCTCTATCTAAAAACACGTCCCTCTCTCCACTCTCTCATTTATTTCAAGCAACTCAGTTGCTTTCCCTTTCATAAACATATCTCGTAAGAGATCCGTCATTATACATAACGCTTTAAACATTTTACAACGTTATTCACCATGTTGGTTTGAGTGACGCGTTTTAGTAGTGACCTTTTGTACAATTGTGACTTCAAGATTTGAATATTTCTATTTCGGTGAGGAACACGTAGTAACACAGGAACTACCTACCAAAGTGCGGTAGTGACTTTTCAAGAGCATTTCACCGCACTTGCTCTTTGTAAAGCCAATTCCATTCCTCAGCCCACTCTATATAAATTGTGGCTTTCTTCGTATAAATCCATCTTATGCATTTTACAAAATGTGTTTTTCTTTGACAGAGAGATTGTTTTGCTTACAGGCAAAATTTGAAGAAATATTTGACTTACTTTACATGTAAATCCTTTTTCGGTTTTTAGCTACTATGCAAACTATTTTCAGAGCAAGGAAAATTCTTGCTGTTGTAGGTGGATATCTGGGATCAAATAACAGTAAACAAGCCTTGTTTTACAAAATCAGACAAACTCAGGGAAAGCAGAAAAAGATAGCAAAGTTTTTTTTTCGACTTTGTTGGATTTTTTTTGCCGAAGGAAAAAGAAAAGCTTGTCAATTTTACATGGGTTTAGGTTGGCAATACACTGGCTTGTATGCACACCTAAACCAGTAGACTAGAAACGGAATATTTGTTTTGTTGCTGTAGCCGAAACAAAATTTGGGATTTTTATTGATTTGGCAAACATGTATTCCCAAATTCATTTGTACACCCGAAGTGGGTTGGAGATAATGATGGAATTTTCAGTAAGATTTTGTTGCAATAGACAAAAATTTATTAATAAATATTTTATGTAAATTTTACGTGGTAGGCAGCGAAACGTTTTGCTGTTTTGAAGAATTTATTAATTTAGTTTATTGTACAACAGCACAGCTTTTTTATGAAAAACTGAGAAAAAACTCCTACGCACATGCATAGCTTTGACAGCCATGTCGGTAATGGTAAAAATTCAAAACCAAATTCTCACGCGGTCACGCGTAAATTGTACATATTGCGTACGGAACCCATTCCATTGAAAAATCGCACCACTTTCTATTCCAGAGTTCCAATAGTGCGTAGCAGGGATGCAAAATCTTCCGGGACCTTAGAATTTCCCGGCATCCGGAGGCAAATTTCCCCTAAATTTAACCACTACTACTACTACTACAAGTACTACTTTGTGAAAATTTCCCCAATTTTGGTATGTTTTTCAAAATTTCCCGGCAGCCAGGATGCCAGGATGCCCAGATTTTGCATCCCTGTAGTCTAACATACTCAAGAAGCGTAGTTGACTTGATACTTGAAAGCCATCATACGTAACTGCCTTGGATTTTGGCAATGGCATAAGAAGAAAACCTAAATTTTCCGCCGATTAATTTTCACGCTCCGACGCTCCCTTTAAAAACCAATGATCCTGAGTGCCTTTACAGTTTGAAGGAATAAAGTGCTGCAATGTAATACAGTAGATTGGAGTTCTGTATGAGCACCGGTTTGTGACGCGGCTTTGAATTGGTACATTCCTTTGCATTGATTGCTCCATTTAAATAATTCCAAAGCTGGAAAATACGCAAAAAAGCTTAGTTAGAAAAACTGAGTACTTCAATTCAAAAATAAAAAAAATTGTTAACATTTTTGCAAAGCATAAGGCTTTGCAACTCTATTGAAATATGCCACTAGTCTTATTTTTAATTGATTAGCCACATTTGGAAAATTTGAACGATATTTATACACTAACAATTTCTTTTCCTGAACTATTTCAGTGCATACTTTTCTCATAACTTCACACTTGCATCGATTTTGCAACTGGTTGTCCATATGCTATTGAACTTTAAAAACTATTTGATTTGGTGGATAACACAAATAGTTTCACTTTTTTTGGTAACAGTCACAAAATCTAAAAATCGATTTAATTTATTAAGCGCCTGAGCCTGACCACCAGATGCTATAGCAATTTTGCGTCACGCACTCTAATTTTTAACCCAATTTGCTACAAAAACGCACAATTTTATCCGCTCTGTTTTATTATAGTATAAATCAGGTAATGGAAATGACATGTCCTCCTTTTCAGTTCATGTTGTTCTAGGTCATCTATAATGCAGAGGTTGTAAAAGCAGCAACAACCAAAAAAGTACACAATGGCTATTGTGAATTCTGTCAATTCTCCTATTACAATTTTGTCTAGCTAAATATTTTTGCAGTTTGACCACGGCCCACTCATGATGCTCTGCTTAAATCGACAGACAAAATTAATGTATATTTCATGCGGAACTAGACTAACTTATTTTACTGTGTATGGTTATTGGAAAGAAAGAGAGGAAATTGTTGAACTTTTCTCTTCTTTATTTAGTTCTGGGCAATGCGAGTTGTTACTGGTTTAAGTCGAATGTGTCAACATTGCTTTCCCACCCAACAAAATATAGCACGAAAAAATTTCGGCAGGTTTTGGTCAAACCTTACGTATTAAATATTGACACAAATGTATGGTCTCGGTTGATGAGAAAATAATAGAGTAAAGCCCACCATTTAGATTTCCGGTTGACCAAACACACCTTTAGCCTAGTAATATTTCAGTGGAAATATATTTTAACTGGTGTGTGTTCTACCGTTTGTTGATCAGCAAATATTTGAAGTACTTACGATCACGGTAATACCGTCCACTGGATGCACATAGACAGGTGGCCGATATTTAGGTACGTAGCGGAAGAACTTTCCGTTGTCTTTGTACCACTTGACAGCATAAAGGCGATCCTTGCCCAGTTCGAAAGGGCATTCCAGCCTGGCAATTTCCTTGTACATTTTGTAGGATGGTACAAGCACTCTCGACAGATGCAGCTTGCTCCCCACTGTAGGAAATAGAAAAACAGAATTGTGTATGCCATGTATGATTTTAAAAAGAGGAAAGTTTTTAAAGAAAGTTGGTTGTAGGTTAAGAATGTCTAATATTTTGACCGTTTTGGGCAATCCAAGTTTATAATGATTTAGGGACAAAAGTTGTAAATACTTGTGGGGAAAGTTGTTCCTTCGGTATTTGTACTTCTTCACTAAGTTGTTTGCACTTTTACGCCGGAGATTTAGCAACGAAATTTCATGTTCTGGTTTCAAGATATTTGATTTTTGAAAGGGCATCAGACTCAAACTAAACTTTTTGTCATTTTGCAACATTCCAAAAGCATTTTGGTTTGACGGCGGACACACACAAAGCGGATTAATTTTTAAACTTTTGTTTGTTTCGCTTTTGTGCCTTCTGTGGACTTTGTTTGGCGCTACTTTTTCCAAAATCTCGTTTGACCTTAGTGACATGTTAAAATGCGAACTTGGAAACAGTTTTATGGGTAAAGAAATGTGACATGAATAAGACGGAAACACTAAAACTATTTGAAAGATTTTTTGCCAACAAATTTCTGGTGGATAAGTTATAACTTAACAGTTCAACAGTTGAACTCCTTTTCCTGAGACGAAAAACAATGTACATTTGAAGGGTTTGAAAACATTTTTCCTCTTGCTTTTTGCAAACATTCACATAAACACGTACTCATTCATTCTGTAAAACTTTCAAGAGATTAAAATCACTTTAATAAAGTGATTAAGCAAACGGGGTGTAAAGCCGGTGATTAACAATATTGCTCTGCCCGCCTTTTTCAAATTTGAGTGATTGATCGAACTTCTGCGTAACAAGTAACATAGTTCCACATTTTTTAACGCAAAAACTCACCATAAATTGCATTAATCAAGAAACCCCCCAAAAAGCTGCCTCATGTACGCCTACACTATAAAAAACTTTATACATTATGGTGTTCAGTACACGCTAAACTGACGATTTTTAATTTTTCTCACCACCAATTGTCCCCAAATACGAAGCAAACATCTATCAACTTTCCCCTAAGTTCTTCATGTTATCAAGACTTGTTTTCTTGCTCAGTCACCGGAGAATACAAATAGAAAAGAAAAAAACAACTGAATGAAAGCCGGTATAGCTGTAATAATCTCCTTGACTTAAATGAATGGTTTTTGTTCAAGATTCAAGTGATCAAGTATATTGGGGTAGTCCAGGAAAGAAATTGCAAACGGATGGGCAACCTATACACAGTTTTACATAAAATACAATTTTTCCACTTACCTGAGCCAATGACACAGAGAATGAGTGCCAACAGCTTAGCAAACTTCATTTGGTCGTTTAACTGTACAGCGCACATATTTCTTCACACAATTCTTTCACTTTTTTATAAATCAAATAAAAATTTATTAAAACTTTTCCACCAAAATTTTTTCCCACTTAAAGTAATTTCAATTATAATAATTATTATAATTGAATTTATATTTATAAATTGTGTGTACAACGCTAAAACGTGCAGTTCTGTTTCCCTGGAGCAATTTTCATCCCTTATAACGAAAAAATTCAATTTTTACCTCCATTTTGCACTATACACGATTTGCCCATAAAGCACACTAAAAAATTTTTATGTCGAGGTACTCTCGTTTTTTAGAAGAAAGTTTTCCCAGGGAACGTATCTTATTTCCTACTTTTAAAAGGCACACTGCACTAAAGAATAATAACTCGTTTTCTCTCTTTTTATTCATATTCCACGCTAGTGCTCAACTTTACCCGCTTTTTTCTTCTTCTTGTTTTAACACTTGTAGTTCTAGAATATTAATAAAAAACTTCACTGAGGTTTTTAAAGCTAATGCATAAAACATGCACCCATGTCTAAAGAAACGTGTTCATCTTTCTGTCTGTGCACGAGTTACATGGCTTTCATCACAGATTAACATCTTCATTCAACATATTATACATAAAGATGTATTGTGCCGCAGGATGAAACTGCGAAAATTTATTGAGATGAATACTGCGTCCAAAACATACACACCAGTCAGGTCTTATTTTTATTTCACAGAAGTAATATTTTTGGATGTTTTCTACTCAACTTAAGATTGTTTCAAAATGTAAAATTTGATGTTTCCATGGTAAAAGTCAATACAGCCCGGGTTTACTTTCCCAAGATTTTTGGGCTGGTATTATATTAACTAGAGAAATTTGGAAGTTTTCTTGTACTGCCTGTTCCTTTCTGTTTCCGTTGACACTCTAAAGAATCACGCACACCCTCTTACTTTCTTCCCAGAACTAAAGTATATAAAAGCTAAGTTTGAGCTTTATTAAGTGCCGGGGTTGGAGAGAAAAACAGGAAGCTCCAAAGGACGGAAAGTGTGTGTGCTTTTCTTTCAAATTTCCAGTTGAGCAACCTTTTTTCCAATCTAGCCTTTTCCTTGAAACCGGGTAACTAAAGCCCAGACTAGGGTACAACTCAAGTGTATTACATTAACAAGTAATGTTGACTCAGGAAACTGTCTTAAAGAAAAAGGACTTTCCACTTAGAAGTCAACTTCTGAAATCCGAAAAGGGTTTTAGGGAAAAGCACGTATTTATTAACCTTTGTGTTTTTCTTTCTTGAAAAAAAATTATAAGGTTGTGTGTCTGGTTAGCTATACGCACCACTTTCCTGAAAAATTTAGTATTCAACGTAGCTTCTTTTGATGCTGGGGTAAGTTTTTCCTGCTGATTTTGTACGCGTCTAATTTCATTTCACAGTTTGCACATCAATTTTTAAATGTCAACCAAACACGAACACACTCAACTGCAGAGTTTTGGGGTGAAAGAGATAGGGATCACAAAGCATAACCTTTATTGCACCTCATACAAAAACACAGAGAGGAAGAAAATGTTCAAGATCAGTAAAGAAATTAGTAGATTAGAAACTACTCTTGAGTAACCATCACCAAAATAAGATAATTTTGTAAGTAGAGAAAATCTGTTTGAGGAACAAACTTGAGTCAATTTTCATTTTGTACAGAAACAGCAACAGTTTGGAGAGTTTGAAGCTTAAGATAATAAATCTTTTATGGAGGAACAATCTGTGACTCGGGAAGCAGAATAGGGCTCAAAATCTCACAGTGCCCATGTAAATATCTTGACTAAGAAAACAGACGTTTTCCAATTTCCTTCAATTTTTCTTCCATTTTGTAGCTTTTATAATTCCAATAATGCAGTTAAGAGTAAGAGTTATTCTAGAATTTAACTTTTGGGATAATAAAAACACTTTTTTTCACTTTCGCTGAATTTTCAATGCAAAAACCAGTTTGGGGTAGGTTTTCTTTGCACTATTTTTGCCATCTTCAAAATAATTCTGCAGCGTTTTCTTCCTGTTTTGATGTTCACTCAACGAAAAGTAGACTTGCACTGAATAGCCCCAACCGTCAACCTGCTTCAATTATGCTACTTGACTCGAGCTTCAAAGCACGTAACCAGCGCACGCACTCTTGAAAACAGAAAGGAGCAGAGCTATAGACCATCCTACAACGCTACAGAAAATATCTAGAACAAAGCAGGTATTACTTTACCAGAAAATGTAGAGCTTTCACCACGCAGAGAAAAACGGTAGAGAAAAGTCTGCTTGCTAGTTAGATAATTGCTACGAATTTCATTGAATATTTTTAATTCTGAAGAGAGTCGGAGAAAGAAATATCATAAAATTTAAATGTTTTTGCTTAGCAATCATGTTTTAAAAATTTATCATTCTATATCGTATAACCTTAGCAACGAAGAAATATTCTTCTATAAAGTGAAGTAATCATCTTAAGTCTTTTTCATTTTTTCAACTCTGCACACGCCTTAGTGTTTTAACTCTGTTTCTGCAACAAGTTGACTTTCCCAGAAAAAGGAAGTGTTGTTTGAAGCTCTACACTCTTTTTACACTACTTTGCACGCTTCCTTTCTCTTAAGTTTTAATTTATTACGTTTCTTACGTACGTTGCAGCTTTGGGTTCAAACCATCTAAGAAACGTTGAGTCTCCTTTTTACTCATCAATAATTAGCCAACTAACTTGAAGCTTTTTCTAGATATTCGCTGGAGATGGAGATACTGCACTTGACTGTGTATAATCTAACAGGAAGAGTTTACTGGTGCTTGACTTTTGTAAAAAATGTTTCTTTCACTTTTTATAGTAGACCGTGCTTCCTAATCTGATAAGGCTGAGATGGGAAAACGACCGAATTTCCTTTTTGTTTTGTAAGTTGCTGAGTTTTATATTCGTGCCCAGGGGAATTAATTGAAGTACAGAAAAACTGTAAAAATAAAACGGAGTTTGTAGCCTGTTGCAAATTTCTCAGGTGTAATAGCCATACAATGCTAAGGGAATATTTCATCCTCTCATTTTGCAGTTAAAGAAGCTGTATTTTTGTACAAGATGAATAATAAATATTATTGCTTTAAACTACCGAATTGAATTATTATTATGAATTTGAAAATCAACATTGCATTTTTGTCTAAATCCATATTTTAAAAGTTGTTAAAATAATTTATTAAGTGTTTGGTTTTTGGCGGACAAAATGTGAACTTGTGTCATTAAAACATCACAAGTCTTGCATTGAGAAGTGCCTAGTACGTAAGTGAGTGTAGGTTTAGGAAATTTATACATTCGTTGCCTGTAAATCTGTGAAATTGTTTTAAAAAATAAGCCGCTCTGGGTTCCCTGGAAATATACGTAGGTAACCATTTCACATAAAAACATTTCTATTAACCAGTACCCCATAATTTTTCAGTTATCATACTTCTCCCACATTTCCGGTATTATCTACCTGATGATAGCACGTTTTTGAAGGTCGTAAAAATGCATAGTATTAACATTTTCCTATACAATTTCCTTCCTGAAACCCCATTTCCATAACAGCACACTATAGATACCTACATTACTTTCACTATCTCTTTACACATGATTACAATCCCTATCATCAATTCCAGTCTTCTCCTTTGTCTCATAAAAACACTGGCACTCACTCCGTACACCAGTGTCGCATAATAAACATAAACTTGGAATAGAGGTAATATATTTACATTTTATTTGACTTTACATTTCCCCTTAATACAAACAATGCCACCATCAACTTATTTTTATGCACTTCTTCCCCTGCTATAGGCCTTAACTACCCACAAAACATATTTTAACTTTCTTTTGTAAAAATACATCATCAAACCCTACCACGCCAAGAAGTTAATCAATAACTCTCTTCTCTGATGATGATAAGAAATTAAACAACTGCAGGAAAATAGGGCTGTCATGAAGCAATATTATGTATTCTAATGAATTAAGTAGTCTTTTCAACAAAGATAAACATACATACAATTAAACTGCACTAAAGAAAGAATGCTTTTACTAGACTTTCTCGTAAGCATATAAAATAACGGGCGGCAATTTGGAATAACTGTTAAGCTGAGAATATATATATGGTGATAATCATTTACAGAAAGAATATAGAACGAGTAGTATATTATGAGGACTAATAGTATAGCTTGCACTGAATATGTGTTGGATTAGAACACTCACTCTCCAAAAAACTTATCAGATCGAATTTCCTGATAAGAGAAGAAAATCGTAAAAGCTTTCCGATCACTAAGGTTTGTTTCAGATTTTGACAATATTTACCAAAGCAAGAGAACATTATTCATGGCAATGTTAACATTTCCTAAGTGTTTACTTTAAAAAGGTGAGTATTTGCTTTGGTCTGCCTGACAGGGCAGAATATGGGCAGTGCAACGCTTCGGACAAACCACTCGCTGAAAATATTGTAGAGCACGTAAACAGGGTTGAAGCCTAGGAAATAAAAAATCGGATAAAGAATATCCCTTGCGGGTAATGCCAAGGAGTCCTAGACAAACCTAAATAAAAATACTGGTTTAAATTAGATTTAGATTTTATTTCTGGTTTTTGTGAAATTTGCATTAGAAGTATACCAACCATGTGTAGAGTTTGAATCTTGAGGATTTGATACCAGTTCGTTGAACAGTTGCCATGTTGCATAGATCCAAAACGCTTCGAGACTGAAACCAGGCTATATACATGACTAAGAGTGTGCCAAACACGAAGCCAAAGAGATAGGTGAGACGGAATAAAGCTGTAACGCTTTTCTTGGCAGCCACGAAGTATTCTAAGTTGGGGTACAACCACAAGGCAAATGCAGAGTATTACAATTATATGGAGTGCAAGACAAGCAAACTGGAATTAAATGAATTTAATTTACTTGCTTGAGAAACAAATACTGGAATATAATGTGATTTACACGTACCTTTCTTAACTTTGAGGTAGAAAGCATAAATGTTTCTTTCTCGTTTGAGTAAATTATGCGAAAGGGAAACACTAAAAGAAATGAGTACAAGTTTATAACAGTTACAATGTACGGGGCTTGCAGGGGCTGGGGTAGCAGAGGATCTTCATAACTGGAATATATGGGTTGAATGACAACATGTTTTCCCTGCATCATTTTTGTAAACATTTTGATGGATTTTATGGGAGTATAAGCTTCTCTTGCAGCAAAAAGTTGAATTAGTGTGACGCAATATAAGTGCCAGTTATTTAGTTACTGTGGAAACAAAATTTAACCAGGAAGTGTAAACCCTATTCTAATGTCTAATAGAGAGGCTATCCAATTAACATGCAAAACGTGGGCGACAATAAAGTAGGAGTAGGTACCATCATGAAAATAATGCTTTTTGTTTGCCCATTTTGTTCCAAATATTAGGTTGCTAATGTGTTGCCAGTTTGGTTTCATGTGGCTAAAAGCTTTTTTGTGGTTTGTCTTTTATTACAAAACCAATACAATTTGTCCATTCAGCTTAGCATTTAGAAAAGGCTTAACTGTGGAAAGTTTCTATAAATTTTAACAAATCAATTGCTTGGGTTAACACAGCTAAGCAAAACCAAAAATTACGTAAGTATTTTATGTTCTTTTGTGGTACATTTTTTCATACCTTCAAACTTGTTTTGTACAAACTTACAAATATAAAAGGTACGGATCTTGAAAATACTGTCATTTGTGAAGTAAGTACTAAGCTAATTCATTGTTCAACAAACAAAATGAGTGGATACTGATACTAGATAATTGAATCTAGGTCGTTGAATGACCTTTAAATATTTCCTTGCCAGAACCTTACTGTTTTGTTGGAAAAGATAGTACAATACCAATTATCTGGGATACAACCAAGCAACAAGGCAAATTTTAGAGGGTTTTACCATCAAAAAAAACAAATTTCTTTTACATTTAAAAATGTAATTACATGAAGTATAAATGATCAATACTAGGAAATTATGTTGAACTTTGCCGTTTTATTAAACTTTCATTGAACAAAATTAATTGCATTGCACTCCTTTGGGAATTTGTTTTATTAAAATATCTATATAAATTAAGCATAAAGCAGAAAAATACATCGAATTTACAGTTGGCTAAATAAAATTCATGAAGAATGATTTACCGAATTGTTGAATGTATAATAATAACATTTTAATCAGCCTCCATTTGTACAATAATCAAGGCATACGTTGCAAAAATACCAATTGTCTATAAAATATAAGGAAACAATTGTACCGTTAAAACGTTCTTTCAGCTCAGAGTTAATACAATTACTAATTACCGTTCTGAAAAAATCCTTGGAGTAGGTAAACCAATTGCATGATATTCCAACTGTGGCATTTTTAAGATCATACTGCAGTGCCATATTTTCCAGCTGTTGATTATATAAACCAAGTTCGGCTTGACTGTCACTGTTTCTACTGTTCTCATAACTTTGTTCAATAAATTTCTCCATAACTTCTCTAACCTGTTCCATATAAGCATTTTGTAAATTTATATACATTTGAACTGTGTTTTATGCAATAATAATTATTAGTGTACCTTTGCATCTACATGAGAAGCTACATAAACAGCTAATCCCATCAAAATGTAAATGGTAAACAGTAGAAAATGGTCAATCAGTACATATCCATGGTGCATAAACATATTTGGCATTTGTGAGAAGAACGTTAAGATTTGAATATAGTGGCATAGAATAGTGCCGCCATACACTTTTTGTAGTTGGGCTAATGCAGTTTTAATTTCTCCATATTTAAGTAGCACCTGTGAATTCAGTAACGAGAAAACAGGATGAAAAACTGTTCAAGCAATACCTATTTCACAAACAATCGACGTACAAGTATTTACAGACCTGAGAAGGATCATCATTTTTCTGATAATATGTAAATTCAAGTTTTTCGGTGACCATGTAGTATGTTGCCAATATTAATACCACCATGAAATTCACAAGTAAGTAAATATACCAGATAAAGTAGCTAAGAACAAAGCGTGAAATTTTTCCTACAAGTCGTGTACTAATTCCAAACGTGTTAGCAATTAGAGTTTCTGGATTAACTTCAAGGTATTTAAAAACTGGGCGCATGTAAATGTACATCATTCGTGCACCTTGTTTTCTTTGAGGTGCGTAGTAACCTTGATAAAGTACTAGTACGAAAAAAATAATGGACCACAGGCAAATCTAAAATGTAAACATAAGCGTTTAAATTAACCCTGCAGAATTGTATAGTGGTTTGTTATCTTTTAACTTTACCAAAAGGGAGTAAACGTTTCGTCGTTTCCTTTTATTAATATCAAATGGTACTGCGGTCATGTTGCAAAGGTTTACAATCCCGTCTTTGTGAAACCACGGAGTTTTAAACAGTAGAATGGTACCAACTAAAAGAGTTTGTATATAAATTATAAGCATCAGCATTCGGACACTGTATCTAAACTGTATATAGAATTTGTATGCGGGAGCCATCCACAGAATTATAATGGTGACTGTAGTGAGTTGCATTATTAAGCAGGTCATCTGAAAAATAAAAATCCATTTTAAAGTGACCTGGTTTAGCTAATAGTATAACAAGAATACTTTTACCTTGCGTGGTAAAGATGTTTCCATGACATAAGCTTGCCGTTTGTTGCAATACTTAATGCGATATGGAAACACAAATAAATATGCATACAAATTTATTATGGGAACTAAAAACGAGTTTTCATGATGTGATGGAGAGTTTAGGGAACTTTTATTGTAAATCAGGCAATAGCAATAGTCTGCAATGAGCACTAGATAGTTCCTCATGTTGACACGTTATTAAAGTATTCAAAAATACTCACATTTCTATATGCGCTACATGAAAGTATTTTTCCTTGAGGCCTTTCTTTATGTTACAATGTCCTTTGTTATGTGAGTAAAAAGGTTTGATTGGAGTAAGCATTTGCGTTATATAGTTGTTTAACTTAGATTTTGTTTGTGGCTTTTTTGTATTTATACATAGTTTTGTAAGTACAATAGTCAACAATAGCCTATTGTAAGGAAAATTATAAAGTTTCCACACCCCATCATAAGGAGAAAGCCTACGCATATTTTAACTACAATAAGAGCTGTTAAATGTATAAGAAAATATGCTGGTGATATGCATAAATTGTGTAGGTCAGTTTGCTTTATTTCTATAAAAACTCGGATCCCCAAAGGTTGACAAGTTTAAACTCAATGATTTGTGTGTATAATATCTTTTATTTTCTAACACAACTAGATTGTTATGGCATGTTAGTAGCCAACATTTGCACAACAATTAGAGCATAAGTGGCAAAAATTCCAATAGTCTAAAAACAAAATTAAAATTAAAGGTTTTAGGATTCCAAAAAACCCTGAAGTATTAAAGCTTACCCCACGTAAGAAACTTCTGGTGATGGTAAACAATCCGCAAGAAATTCCTGTTGTTGTGCTTCTGAGACTGTAAAGAAGCGCCATAATTTGAAATTTTCGACATAGCAAACCCATTTCTGCCAAGTTTTCATTATGTTCATTGCCCTCGTAGCTTTGCTCAATGTACTTCAGCATACCAAACTTGACCTGATAATACAAAAAATGCGTTATAACAGGTTACAAAATTTCTAAAGGATCTTCTTAAATTGTGATCCTACTTTCACATGAATTTGAGACGCCAAGTATAACGACACACCAATTGTAGCAAGGTAATTATAAAATTGAACATTTTCAATCAGGGGTTGTCCAGGATACATAAAAAATTGTGGAAGTTGCGCGTAAAAGGACATGCCCTGGATGTAGTAGCACAAAATTAATGGGAAATTGTTTCTTCCAATTGGTTTAAAGCAATAGTAACTTTTCCAAATTGTACGAGCACCTAAAACATTCAAATTATTCTGATTATCAAGAAAACTAAATATTTAGAAATTTGAAATAAACCTCATCATGATCTGAGTCGTTTTGAATTGCTGCTTCTAATCCATCAGTAACATGATAACGCATGGTTAAAGTCAGTACTAAGAACATGTGTATGGGAAGATGAATAAAGCCGCACAAATAGCTAAAAATATATACTCCAATACTGTCAACCGCGCTGTCACCAAGCAAATCTCTTGGTAGTTTTAGTGGGGTTATTCCAATGTATTCAAAAAAGGAGGCAACATAAGAATCTAAAATTAAGTGCGCCCTCTTTGCACATATTACGCGCGGAGGTGAACGTATACCCTGAAGGATGTGAACAAGGATAAAAATCAATAGTATTAATCAATAGTATAAAAATCAATATATAGATAAGTATTAGTTACAATTAGCCGAAATGAAAACTTTCAGATAATTCAAATTATTTTAGTTGCATTCGGCTTACCAAGAATTTGTAGAACCTAAGCCTTCTTCCATTATCACTAACAGGAGTAACGGCGGTCATATTGCACAGAGTGACAATTTCTTGTTTATTAAACCAAGAGAGCTTAAACACCAACAACGTTCCAGTAACAAATGTGATGGTGTAGATGATCAGAAAAAGCATCGTAATACTCGTTCTAAACAAAAGGAAGTATTCGACCATAGGGCACGTGAAAAGAAGAATAGCAATTGTCGACGATAACTGTAAAAGTACACAGAACACCTGGAATAAAATGTTAAAATTAATTTGAAAACGTTAACGGTAATAACTACACGAATTTAGAATACAATCTTAAAAGTTGTGTACCTTACGCGGTGAGGATGTCTCCAGTTCATATGCTTCCTTGTCAACAGAATATACGACGCGATATGGAAACACAAAGAAATATGAGTACAAGTTTATTACAGTCACCAGAAAAGGGCTTTCTGATGTTGGAGATACATCATAGGAAAAGCTTCTATCATTTTTACGAAAAGTGTTTATAGATCCTAAAACTAGAAAGGAAAGCCGACGTTGTATATCTTCAGTAAGACTTTTTCTTTGGGCTTGAGACATTGCCATTTGTTTAAAAGATGTTAATGAATTACCAAATGAGATGGATTGAAAATGTTCTAGAAAATTGAGTTAGTTCAGATAAGGGTAATACCTGTGTCATTTTTCATGTCCAATTACTACAAAGGATTTTGCTAACATGTTATCACGTTACGAAGGAAAAGTTCCTTGAAAAGAAGGTTGTTCACTTTTATAGGAAATGTTCCAAGTTTTATTGAATAATGTTTGCCGTAACTAGTTTGTGTGGGCGACCTACAATACAAACAAAATGACTACTTTTGTGTAGTTAGTTAGAAAAAAGGCATTTGGTCAATGTTTAGAAAAACTTTAGAATTAGATATTCACAATGTAGTTTAATTAACTATGTTATTGTTAGTGAAAGTTTTGCCGAACAAGTACTGCCTTTATCCATATGATATATTAAATACCTAAACAAGACAAGTACTTTTCCGGTATTTTTGAATGATTTGTGAAGTTAAGGAGGGAAATAATACTATAGTGTCATTAATCATAACTAATTGTTATTAACAGTAATAACGACTCAAAAATTTTCCTATTGTTCTGCCCATTTTCATGACGAGAAGTTCGAAGTGGACAGGAAATGGATTTTCTGGATATATTATTATAACTTTTCCATTTTTTTGTTAACTGAACGTTTTCAAGCTTGTTTTGTGTTGTTCTTTGTCCACGTTCAGTATTTCTCAGTTTTATTCAAAAGATGATCATTGTAAAAGTCCAATATTGTGAATTTTGGAGTTTTGTTATGGCTACTTCCGGTAAAAAGGATAAGTTCGATCCAACGTAAAGTTGGACTTTGACAAACGTTCACATTTTCCTTTGTCTTTCTTTGTGTGGAGAATGATAGTTTCCTTGTGAAACCGGAAACGGTTAATTTTTGCCGTTTCATGAAAAGTTCATCATGAAACGTTTTCTTTGTTTCTTGTCATTTTTTAATTTTCTGAGTTCGAACTCGGAGTAGCCAGTTTAGTATAAAAAGGGGATGAAAATTGTAAATAGTCATGAGTCCTTTTGAGGCAACCGATCAAACGAGTATTAGTCCACAGACACTTAACAAAGGCACCGTTACTTGTCTACTTTTTGGGGAAATAATAAAGTTGAAGTTCCTTATATTTATTTGGAATCGTTTGCTATTTTATTTCCATCATCTGGAATAGTTGACCCAGCCATTAAGTTGACATTTTGGTATTCCAGAATTGTCCCACTTTGGTTGGTTGGTCCTTCGGAAGCATGTTTTACCTCTTATGTTCCCAGACGCTTGATAAGCCTTGATAACGTTTTCAGAGTTGTCGAAAGTGGGAACACCTATGTATGCTTGTTGTTGTATTGACCTTCCCACGCTGTTATTTTTTAGTTTTGAAAGCCAACAACCTTGAAAAGTAAAATAAATAAACTTTAGTCACAACAAATCATAAAACATAATCCTTGAGATTTTGCAGCAGCAGGGTAAGATCTTATTTTGACATCAAAATAGGTACTTCTAAACTCTTGAAGACGTTTTTTTCCTCAAAGTAAGTTTTAATAATTCAAAATATTTTCTGACCAATTAACTTGCAGGGTGCTTTGAAATTGTAAAGAAACGAGAGTGTCGGACAATACTTTTGACATACTTCTAATTATCATTACCGTATAGCAAATTTTTAATTAATCTTGAATAGTTTTGTGAATAAGTGAAATGCAGGAGTTAAATTCACAGTAATGTATGTAGGAGTTGTTTATTTTATTGACAAATCGAGTTCATATACAAATGCCTTAAGCGGTAAGTAGTTTTTGAATTGCTTTACGTGCTTAACATTTGAATAACAATTATAGTATGCGTTGCAAAAATCCAAATAGTCTAAAAAACCTGAAAAAAGTATATATTAACAGATTTTAACAAAATTGAAAAAAACTAAAGTACTTTACTCACTTCACGCGAAAACCTTGTTGTGACTGTAAACAAGCCACATGAAACTCGCAGTGTGGCTCCCTTAAGATGATAATTGGGTTTTCAGGATTTAATGAGGTTACTAAAGTATTGGTTTTGATTCGTGGAGTGCGTAAAGAAAAATGTTGGTTTGATGGAAAGTAAGTATTGCCAGTTGATGTAATTTTGCATTGAATATAGGGTTGTTTGTTGAGGTTGACAAGTTGTATGAATTTGTTGCATTTGAAAGCTTATTAGCGATTTGAATGAGTTAATGAGATTGGGTAGTAGATAAAAGGGGCATATTATGAGGCTTTCTTGAAAAAGTTTGTAATCTGGCAGCGTTGACATACAAAATCGGAATTTAAGGTAGAAAGCAGTTATTTACTATTCTAGTTTTGAAATATGTCGTGATGTCGTGGTGTTTAGCTAAAAAGCTAAAGCCTGTTGAGCTACAATTTTTTTCAATATACGGATATGCAATAATTATAGCATCCTCCAGCAATCTACATGTAAAGTGTAGATACAAATAGTCCATGTTTCTTCTTAATGTCTCCAAGCTTTAACAATAAGTTAACACAAAACTAATTTTACGCTATAATGTAGTTGTAACTTAAAAGACGACAAATTGAGAAAATACAAAGCTTATTTTAAAATTCTAATGGAAGGCACGCCATTTGCAGAATTTTTTACTCGATATTGCTTTAAAAAATAAGAGCAAACGTTAACTGGAAGTATCTACTAATTACTTGTACATTCTTGCGACCCATTAGTCATCACTTTAATGCATAGATATTATGCTGACGTAACCAGTTTTCTGACTTCGATGATTCCTTTCACCAAATAGAGAAGAAAGTGGCTTGATCAAATTTAGGCAACACACACTTTGCAATCATCGTTTGCTCAAAGACATTTCAGCACATCTGCACAATGCTCAAAGACATTTCAGCACATTTGCATAGTGCAACAAATTTTAAGAAGCTTTTCTTTTTAAGCGGTTCTGATGCTACATTTTGGTTTTGTTAGTCAATAATAAAATGCAAAAAAGGACGGAAAGTTTCTCGGGTGCTGATGCTGTACGTGTGGAATAAATTTCATTAGAATAATAAGATTGGGTGCAGCACGTAAAAATATTTCAGATTGTACACAAATGTTTTTTGAAGTTTTGTCCCAATTCTGCGACGTAACTGTTATGATAAGTGTTCAACACCATACTAAATTAACAGATTGTTTAATTTTAATATTTTTGTTTGGTTACTTCTACGGTAGCATAATTGTTTCTCCTTGTTCTTCCTCACTTTTTGTGCATTCATTATTCTTGAAATAAAACATTACATACCATATCATAGCGCAATTGTAAAAAAATCTTAAATATTTAAACAATTATTATGGTTATAGTTTTTACTACTCGGTTCAAACTTATCAATCATATAGCATGGTTAATGCACTATTTTCTTCGCTATTTTGTAATTCCGGAAGTTGTCACTACAAAATCTCTTACATTAATGATTTCTAAAATAATTTTGTACGTTTGCAAACTTTCTGGACTTCCAACCATTTGAATTTCTTTTCACAATCTGCACAACCGTAAACCTTACTATTTTCTGCAGGCTAGCTATTTTCACTGACATTTGACTTCATTTTTCCTACATGCAAACAAACTCCACATTACATCAAATTCATTTTACGTCCCACTGCGTACCTTCATCTGCGACAAAACAAAAGGTGTTGCTTGCCCTCATTTCCTTAACGTATTCCCAGAATAGATTCTGTCGGAAAGACAAAGTCAACTGAAGTGTAAACTTGGGCAAGCAAAAAGATGGAATGTTCAGCAGACAAGTTAAAAATTCACTTGCAAACCGTGAAGTACCAAAAAACTAATTGTACTTTCCTTTAACGTCTATGCCTGTTGCATTAAAGCATACATTGAACGTCCGGAGGCAGACGGTTTTGTGAATGAGAAAATGTGATATTTTCTCAGGAGAATAAAAGTAAAAGAAGAGCTAATGACTTTGACCATGCGTGGCAAGTAAAATATGAAACAATACACGACTTTGCTTTTACGAGATTGTGCTGAATTAAAAACTTACAGCAGCATGAAAACATCTTGCAGTGTAAAACCAAAAGAGAAAAATCCAAAATTGAAAATATCAATACAATGCTTGGAAAATTGAAGGAAAAACTAGAGTTTGGTAAGCTCTGTTAAATTTGTCACCTGTTTTACTCACCTTTGTAAATAAATATTTACAAAGGCAAAAATTGCAAATTTATCTGGTGGACATAAACATTAGAAATACGAGCTTACAGCAACCGAGCATGAACAAGAAACTTTGTAATTGTACATAGTATTCTGTAATCATTATTAGACCAACGATCGCTAGATCCCAACGTAACATCTAAGGTTAATCACGGGTTGACTACAAGCGATTGTGAGCTATCGGAACCAAAGTTAAACAAAAAATATCCGCATCTTTTATTTTCACATTAAACTAAAAGCATACGCAGTTAATTACATTTTGTGATAAATCGGTTCATTAGTATACCTCTTGGGTTATTGGGTGGTTGTATAAAACCATTTTCATTTGCAGCATAATAAAAGTATTGTATCCCAATGAACCATGAAATGTCAGAAACGGAATATGACCAATCAGAACAAAAGGTAGTCAATCAAATATGTTTTGAGTGACACTTGTAAAATCCGCAAAAACTACAGTGCTGACTTGCTAAATTACTACTAAAACGAAAAAGCGACTTATCAAGCACTCAGTACACCTTCAGATTTCAGATTTTCAGACGCTTCAGGTAATCTCTCTCAAAACTTGAATATTTTAGGTGATGCTGAAAAGTATATTTAAAAAAACGAATTATGTAAGTTTGTACTCTGAGGTTCCCAGATCCGCATCTGATAAAAATGCATAATTGAGGAGTTTTTTGAAAACGTTTTTTGATAAATGATGAAGTGACTTTAGATGCGTAGAAAGTTAAAGTACTCCTAAGGATTTCTACAGTTTATAATTTGCCACGCCAACTTCAGTGGAAGATACTTCGTAGCCACAAAAACGTTTGAGTGAGATAAAAAGCAAATAATGTCTAGCTGGCAAAATTATTATGCTAAGCTGCTTACTTTACGGCTGCTTCATTTCATCGGGAAAATAAATAAGGGAATGTATACAAAAGCTATTCCCGAATTCCTTTAAATGAAAGTTTCATAATTTTGTAAAACAACTCTGTGAAATGATGCTACTGTCATTGTCGTTCGTAAGAAATATAAAAATAAATATTCAAATTTTCCAAATTACAGTATGAATACAAAAACAGTTTTTAAATGTATGATAAATTCCATTAAAGCTGGTTGGCTAATGAATGCTTTAGTCAATTTTTGTTTATAATTGGCTTGTTTAGTGTAAACTAAAGCCAGGACTGACGTGCAAAGGGTTGAAAAAAGTTGCAATAAATGGATGCCGCTTTTAGTTTAAAATTGGTTTTGCGTAACATTTCTGCAGTAGATAATTGGAGGGGTACCTAGGTAGAAAAGCATGATGTCTATCAATAATGCATAAACTTCTATTTACCGTTAAAGGAGGTTTATAAATTGACTACCTATAAGTTTTCACGAGAAATTGAGGTCCTTTTATTTTTTGGACTAAAATTTTGATTACTGCAACAGTAAGTGATGAAAATGGGGTAAATTGTTAGATTATGCGGGAGTTTTTCTTTTGTACGAAACGTGTTCAATCTTGTTCAGAAGCAGCACAAGAGCTGCAGTCGGCAGACCGAGTGGAGTCATTCAGTGAGAAGAAGAGCTGGCGAGTGGTCGTCATTCGAGAGTAATTTTTCAGAGTAGAAATTGCGATTCAATTTTCTGATTTAATTGAGCTTTATATTTATTATTGATTTAATTGGGGAAATAAACTATCTGATTATTTTGAAGATTAGCAAAACGCTAAGAACAGTTAAATTTTCGTGTGTTTGTCTTTCGTCACGTTATTTTTGTCATTAGCCTTCTAGGGAGAATCATTTGGGCGGTTAGCCGTTTGATTCTCAACATAGTGGTGACCCCGACGTGATCATTGATCACGGAGGGAGGAGGATAGTGACAGTGGGGACGAAAAAGTGACGTGAGTAATCACGGAGTGAGGGCCTTGCGACACACAAACTTTGTGAAGTGACGAAATTTTAGGTACAGGACCTTTACAGTGAAGTTGTAAAGGGAGATGAGAGGATCCTGCGGGAGATCGAGAAGGGGGAGCTGTCAGAAGAGGAGGAGGACGAAGAAATGTCGGGCATTACTGCTTTTCGTACAAGAATGGAGCTTATCCGCGTGCAAGTGGACAAGCCTACACCCAGCCCTGCTTTTCCAGCTCCTGAGAGTGTGAACGCATCCGACAAGTCTGCGGGGAGGCACTTCAAGCTACCGAAGATCGAACTACAAAAATTCACGGGTGACATGAAGGACTGGTTGAGATTTTGGGCGCAGTTCCAGGGGATACATGAAAATCTAGAGGTAACGGGGAGCGACAAGTTTTATTACTTGTTGCAGTCATTAGAGCCAGGGACTGAAGCTTACAAAATGATGGCGGCCTACCCTCAAAGCAGCGAGAACTATGAAGTTGCCATCAAGGCATTGCAGAAACGATTCGGGGATGAAGATCTGTTGCTGCAGATCTACATCAGAGACCTTCTAACGTTGGTGATTTCCAACGTGAACAACAAGGATAAGATCATATTACAGAGTCTATTTCTGAAAATAGACACGCACCTTAAGGCTCTGAAAACGCTAAAGCTGGAAAATGCTGATCCAGCTACTTGGCTTTTTCCGTTGGTGGAATCGTGTCTTCCGGAGGGAGTTCTCTACAATTGGCAGAGAAACCCACTCTCAACTCATGATGGCACCCATGATGACCCCCCAAGAACAAGGTTCGACTTACTCATGGAATTTGTGGGTAAGGAAGTAGACATCCAGACAAGGATGGAGATCACGCAATTTTGGGAACAATCAAAGGGTTGTGCAAATTGAACCGGGATCCTCCACCAGAGAGAAGGTAACGGGGGAGAGGCGTGAGCGACGGGAGTTTGTTCGGGAAAGGCGACATCCACAAATGATAATGGGATTTCATGTAAGAGATATTACTTTGTGCGTATTTTGTAGCAAATCTAATCATCAGACTAAAGATTGTCGTAAGGCAAGATTAATGACTCATGACGAAAAGATGAAAATATTGCGCAATCGGGGGCTTTGTTTCAACTGTTGTAATCCACATAGGGCCAACGTTTGTCGACTTAAACGTCAAATTAAGTGTTCAGTTTGTGGGCAAGGTCACTACGACGTAATCTGCAAAGATTTACGAGTGGCAAAGAATCCCAACGACGAGCCTGTTCGCAAAAAGGTTAAGAGAGATGGTGATTCTACGAAGGTCACGATTGGTTGCATGAACTTTGTGGTTGATGGAGTTGTGTATCTCCAGACTTTGCTTGTGAAACTTGTCCACGAAGATAAGGAAGTCGTTGTCCGTGCATTGTTAGATGGGGGCTCGCAGAGAAGCTACATTTTAAAAGATCTTGTAGTTGACTTAGGCTTGATTCCCAAGGCGGAAGAAAAAGTGATTCACATGGTTTTTGGGGCATCGGCCAGTAAGCCGACTAAACATGTGAAGTATGACCTTCGAGTGAAGGGACTATTGAATGATTATCAGACCGTAATTGAAGTGCAAGACCAAAGAAAGATTTGTGGAAACGTTCCTCGTTTCAAGGGACTGGAAGGATCATTCCTCCAGGAATTACAAGGTTACGATATTGAGTTCACTGATATTGGGGGCAACTCCAAAGAGATTGGGTTGCTTATAGGAAATGACATGTACGCTAGACTGCTCACTGGCAGGAAAAAAGATTTTGACAATGGATTGACAGCACTAGAAACGAGTTTAGGCTGGACCCTCAGTGGAGAAATAACTACAGACACTGAGGAGGAGAAACAGGCAGCGTTGCAGAGGGCAATGGCTGTTGGGAGGATTCCCAAGGGCGGTGACATGCCTGAAGAGGAAGAAATTGAGCCAGCGTTGCAGGGGGCAATGGCTGATGGGGACGCGGTGACAGAAAAATCGGCCGTTATGACTTCTACTGTGAGAACTGAAAATGACAATGTGGCTAGCATGAGTATTTCCCTGCTAGTTCAGGCCACTTCCCTGACAAAACTATGGGATCTGGAGACTCTGGGCATTCGCGATCCTGCGGAGGTAGAAACCGCAGGAGACATTCAAAGAAAGATTATGGACCAGTTTAAAGTGGGAGTTTCTCGTGTTGATGGAGGGAGGTACAGGACGCGTTTACCGTGGAAGGCAAGTCATCCTCCCTTATCTACTAATAGAGCAGTAGCACTGCGAAGGCTTTCAAGTGTCACTAGAAAACTTGAAAGGGAAGGGCTCTTTAAGGAGTACGATAAGCTATTCGATTCTTGGAAGAAGGAAGGTTTTATTGAGGAAGTAGAACCGGGGAAAGTGGGAGAAAGAGTACATTACTTGCCACACAGAGCAGTAATTAAACCAGGCAGTTTGACCACACCGGTGAGACCAGTATTCGATGCTAGCAGCAAAGAAAGAGGATCCCCTTCCCTAAATGATTGCTTGGAGAAAGGGGAGAATTATATTCAATTGATCCAGGAATAATCATGCTATTTCGGGAGAAACGGATTGGGTTTGTTGCCGACATTCGGAAGGCGTTCCAAATGATCGATGTTCATCCAGAGGATAGAAATTCGCTTAGGTTTTTATGGTGGAAGCACAAGGACAAACTTGTTATTGTGGAATATAGACATGCTAGAGTTCCATTTGGTGCAAATTGTAGTCCGTTTATTTTAGGAGCAATTCTAAAAATTCATCTTGGAAGTTTTACTGGGAGAAAAAGGATCGTTGGGAAAAAGTTGCTGGACACATTTTACGTGGATAATTGTTGTAATTCCACTGACACAATTGAGGATTACCACCAGTTTCGACAAATAGCTACAGACATCTTGGCCGAAGCTAAGATGGATTTGAGAATGTGGATGTCAAGTGCGGAGGATTTTGACAAGGAAAGGGTCATTTCAGTACTGGGAATGAAATGGGACAGACAGAAAGATGAATTGTTTGTTGACACGACGGGTTTCCAATACCCGGAGAAGGTGACACGTAGAGTAGTCTTATCCATGTTGTCAAAAGTTTTTGATCCGACTGGGGTGACTGCTCCAGGCATTTTGCCATTAAAATTGATTGTTCAGCAGTCTTGGGCGAACAAGATAAAATGGGACGATTCGTTGTCAAAAGATGAACAAGGACAAGTTCGGAAGTGGTTTAGACAGCTACCCGAACTTGGAGGGATTAGGATCCCCAGGTGTTTTACCGGGGGAGAGACAAACCGAGATTGTTGGGAAGTACATGTCTTCAATGATGGCAGTAGCAAAGCATACAGTTCTGTCGTGTTTCTGAGGAACTTGGTAAAAAATGAAGTTAATGTTCAGTTGTTGTGTGCTAAATCTCGGTTAGCACCTTTGAAGAAAACGACAATTCCACAAATTGAACTATTAGGATGCGTACTTGGTGTACGTTTGGCAAATTCCGTAAGGGCAGCTCTCAAGCTGGACAGTGTCAAATGTCGATACTGGAGTGACTCCTCCACAGCTTTAGCGTGGATTCAGAGGAATGACCAATGGGGGACTTTTGTGGGTCGACGTGTGGACGAGATTTTAAAAAGTACAAAGAAAGAGGACTGGTACCACGTACCAGGAAAGTGCAATCCGGCTGACCTCCCATCCAGGGGCTGCTTCCCAGCAGAATTGTTACGATCTAAGTGGTGAGAGGGACCTAACTGGTTAAAATTAGCTTGTCAAGAATGGCCGGGGGTAGAGGAGGATTTCGATGAAGCAGACATTTTGAAGGAACGCCGGAAGACTCCGGTGGTGAAAGTGATCTTGTCAACTGTGGTTTTAGATTTTGGCAAGAGTTTTTCTTATGCTACAATTGTACGAATTCAAGGATGGGTTCGCAGATTTTTAAACAACGCTGATAAAATGAAGGTAAAGGTCAACAAAAGGACGTTACTTGTAACGGAGTATCAACTTGCCGAAAGGGATGTAATCAAGAAATTACAATCAGACTCCTTTACGGAGGACCTTCAGCAGTTAACGGGACTGGAATACATTAGGGATGAGCACGGGGTGCTCAGAGTGAAGACACGGTTGACTTATGGAGCCGATTCTCTGCAATTTTAGTTTCCAGCTATTTTACCTGGCAAGCATCCGCTTGTGCAACGACTGATCCATGACATGCATGTTGGCTATTGTCATGCTGGAGTAGGATTTCTTCTCATCATTTTGAGGAGAAAGTATTGGATCCTTAAGGCAAGGAGAGCTATACGAAGTGTTGTAAGCAAATGTGTTAGGTGCCGACGGTATGCTGCCAAAGCTGCAGTTACGGAAACTGCACCACTTCCACTTGATCGGATAAAAGATTCCGAGGTTTTTGAGGTAACTGGGATTGACCTCGCAGGACCATTCCTACTAAAGACCAAGAAGAAGGTTTGGCTAGTAATTTACACATGTGCCGTGTATCGAGCAGTCAATATTCAATTAATTGATTCATTAAGTACAAGAGCATTTATTAACTCCCTGGGAAAGTTTATTGAGCGTTACAGGAGGCCGTCCGTTATTTATACGGATAACGGGACAAACTTCCGGGGAACGGACAATCTGTTCAAATCACTGGACTGGGAGCGCATTACAAGTGAGGAAGGAGTCGTGCCAATCGTTTGGAAATTTAACCCAGCCACTGCTTCCTGGTGGGGTGGCTGGTGGGAGCGCCTTATTCGAACGATGAAAGACCTATTGCGAAGGACAGTAGGGAACCAACTGCTCACCCGACCTGAGTTGTCCAAAGCGGTGAAGGAAGTGAGTAACGTGATGAACGAACGGCCGCTTACGTATGTATCCGAAGATCCAGAAGATCTTGAACCACTCACCCCATCATTGTTTTTGAATCCATTGGGACAAGTGGATTTTCCGGAAGGCGAGCTCACCGATGGGGACAAGTTAAGATATCGCTACAAATACATGAAACAATTAAGTAATGAACTTAAATTGCGTTTGAGAAGGGAGTATTTAGGTTTATTGATTAGCCGTAACCCCAAAAAGACAACCAGGCCACTTCACGTTGGTGAGTTGGTACTCGTTGGCAACGATCGGGACAAAAGAAACTTGTGGCCTTTGGGGCGGATAATGGAGTTGCTACCAGGAGGAGATGGCGTTGAAAGATTGGCAAGAGTTAAGTTCCGGGATGGCGTGTACGATCGACCAGTGCAACGCTTGTACCGTTTGGAGGCAGACAACGAGGCTGAGGTGAAGGAACTGCAGGAGGCAGTGAAGACCAGGTCTGGGCGCGTAATTAAGAAACCGGTGAGGTTTAACTAAGGGGTTAGGTGGCCAAATGGGACTGGGTTTTTTTTCTTTCGTTTTTAATTAAAAAATTGTTTTCCTTAGTTTGTTTAGAGTTTAATGTAAACCCAGTTGTGTATGGTTTTTTCTTTGTTTTTTTATAAGTTTTTTCCCATACACCCACAGCATTTCTAATATTTAGTACGAAAGAAAAGTAACTTCCGTACTTTTCTTGGGGGAGGATGATGAAAATGGGGTAAATTGTTAGATTATGCGGGAGTTTTTCTTTTGTACGAAACGTGTTCAATCTTGTTCAGAAGCAGCACAAGAGCTGCAGTCGGCAGACCGAGTGGAGTCATTCAGTGAGAAGAAGAGCTAGCGAGTGGTCGTCATTCGAGAGTAATTTTTCAGAGTAGAAATTGCGATTCAATTTTCTGATTTAATTGAGCTTTATATTTTTTATTGATTTAATTGGGGAAATAAACTATCTGATTATTTTGAAGATTAGCAAAACGCTAAGAACAGTTAAATTTTCGTGTGTTTGTCTTTCGTCACGTTATTTTTGTCATTAGCCTTCTAGGGAGAATCATTTGGGCGGTTAGCCGTTTGATTCTCAACAGTAAGAGTCTCTGGTATCACGTTCATTATTAGGGGGGGTCAAAGTCCTTTTCTCAGTGGGAGGTAATTTGATATTAAGAATTTTGCAGTGGGATTAATTTACGTGGACAAAATCAACGTGAAATCTTTCGCTGCAAGGTACGTAGGAACATAACGTCCAATTATAATGCAAAATTATTTAAATTTCAAACTGCATAATAAATTTTAAATGTTTTAAAACCATTTACTAATTTACACTTGAATTTGTAATGCCCCTAAGTTTAAATTCGCCTAATTTGTATGCACAAAACAAATTTTTTAGGTTTGATGGCGTCAATGCCACCGCAGGGATGCAAAATCTGGGCATCCTGGTTGCCGGGAAATTTTGAGAAATATGCCAAAATCGGGGAAATTTTCACAAAGTAGTACTCGAAGTAGTAGTAGTAGTGGTAAAATCCTTGAAAATTTGGGGGAATTTTTCCTCCGGATGCCGGGAAATTTTAAGGTCCTGGAAGATTTTGCATCCCTGGCCACCGGTTTACAAAAAGTGACTTGCAAGCTTGAATGAAACGCATTCATGAATGATAACGCTTCTATCTGCCAAAGCGTGTAAATAAAAACGCGGCAAAAGTTGACTTTCCCGGAGGATTAGGGACTACCTTGCTAGGCCTAAAAATAAGTTTGTGTAAAACTTGTACTTGAATACGATGCGGACAGTGATGGGCATTCAATTTTCACTCCCCTCCCACTCCCACTCCTCCGTGTGAGTGAGACAAACCCCTCCCTCCCACTCCACTCATCATTTGCCGAAATCCTATCACTCACTCCCACTCCCACTCACATAGGGAAAAAATTTGACCACTCCACTCCTCTCTCACTCTTTCAAATTTTAAGTGATCCAAAATGTGTCATTTTTTGCTAGAAAAAGCAAAGAATGGTGCTAAAATTGCGATTTAACATGAAAAACATGAGAAAAATTGCAAGTTTTTGCATAAAATGCGCATTTAAAACGAAAAAACTGCAATTTATGCAAGAAAATTTAGCATTTTGGGGCAAAAATTACTAAAAATTCCTCTATTTTGTGTTAATTTTGAACCCCTCACTCCACTCCACTCACTTTATTAGCAAATTTTTAACCACTCGCTCCACTCCACTCGCCATCTTGTTGAAAATTTGTTCCCTCCACTCCACTCCACTCTTTCAAAGCCAAAAAATGCCTCACTCCACTCATTTTTGCCACTCCCACTACCCCTCAAGGAGTGGGAGTGCCCATCATTTGTGCGGAATAAGATATATTTCACATATCTCAACAGATTGTTTTTGGCTGGTTTGATGACTTTGCTACACTCAAAAGACGAATGTGAAAGCTGAGTTACACGAGCATCCATTAAAAGAGGAGTTTAGCTTATTACATTTTATTATTTCCCCAGGTGAAGAAAAGCAAAGCGAAAGATAAACACGTGCGAGTAAAACAAAAATGGGGCACCGTTCAATATCAAAAAGTGGTAATGTATGAATTATATGGAATTTTGAAACAATAATGACACTTTTTCTTTCTGCATTTATGTGAGCCCTGAATTAAAATTGCACATTTGGTGTGTACCAAGATGCTGCTGTAAGCTTAAAAGTTGTAACAGGGGAAGTATTTTGCTTTTAATTCCCCCGTTCGGTGTTTTTAAATAGGATGCAAAAATAATAACACTTTAAAGAATTTTGTTAGAATAAATTTTAAATGTTTATTTTCCACACTATCGTTCACGGAAATGTGTTTATGAATTTTTCTACAATTTATAATATAAGCCGAAATAGTGCACTACAGGGCAAGACTGAAAGAGCCCCTGCACTTGCATTGACAACTTGAGAAGAAGCGTCATTTATTTTCTATAGGGGAGCTGAGATTTTTCAGCTCTCATTCCTTTTCCAAGTAGGTGCATGTCGCATGCATAGGCCACATGGGAGATGAGATGTTGAAGTTGGTACGTTCTGGTCTGGAAAGCTTTACGTCGTGAGTGGGGCTATAAAGTGAACCTTTGAAAGTTGTTCCGGCAATTTATAACCACAATAGCGCAAAATAATTCAAAATGCACATTTGAACACAAATTTAAAATTCTTACATTAGACTCATGAAACAAAACATTATCTACTCATATTAAGGTTGTAGTGTTTTAGCGACGTTTCTTTTGAATTTTATCATAAGATGAAAATAGTATTCAATAGATTGCATTCTTTCATCCACTCTATCTTTGTAAAATTTACTTTCACTAAAAACAGATTAAAAAATTCCCTCATCTTCCGATCGGTTGGCTTTGAATTCCTCAAGTGCCTATTTCCTTCTACGCATACACAATTGGTACTCTAGCAACATTCCGGTGCACAGTGACCTTTCAATTTTACGATTTTTATTCCTCAGAGTTTTTTTAGAATTTGAAGTATTCATCGCAATTTCATCCATACAGAGAGAGAGAGTTGCACAGGTAAAATCTGAAATAAGAAAGAAGATTTATTACCAATAAAGCCTCTTGTTATGTCTTTACACTGAAACTCCAATCAGCTCTGTTTTGGCCATTCTCCTTCCAGCATTAGCAAAAGGAATAAAAAACTAGTCAAAATATTAGTCTCGAGAGAGTCATTTAATATTGCTATAAGGTGTGGCAATATTGTTTGTAAGGTAGGGTATAAAAAAAAGAGCTTAGAACAAATGGAGGACTCATCTTGCCGTTATAACACAGGGCCCTATGAAGCCCATGTGTTTTCATTGTTACGTACCATGTTTCAATAGATACCGAAAATATACAAAGATACGTAAATGTCTGAGGCTATTCACAGCGTTTTGGAACACCAGAAATTCCTTGAAAAATAGCATTTTCAGAAACGCCAAGGAAATATGGTACACAACTACATTGTTGCCCTGCTTCAAACATCAAAAAGATGAGTCCTCCATTTGTTCTAAGCTCTTTTGTATAAAACAACCACAATCTCTGTTTCAACACAAAATGTTCACAGAAAAGAGAATTTATACAAGTAACCGTAATAGTTACGGCGTAATATAAGTTGTTTGATAGGTTACAGGCAAGCCTTTGTCAAAATGAAAGTGAATAGCTTATGTTCTATGAGGCGAAAATGTAAGAGAAAGCGAATTGTGGTCAAATCAGTTATTTTAATTTTGCTAACGTAAAATTTTTATTTTAGCTTTGAAAATACACAAGTTTTAGAACTAAGTAATTTTTATGTTTCCCATTTTACTCTAAAAGTAAAACGAATACGTACTCCAACTGCATACATAAAGAAATTGATTGATTGTGAGACACGATTTAGCCAATAATGAAAAAAATTATTGTCACAAGATTTCCAATTTACAAAAGTCGGATAACAATTGAAACAAAATTTGACACACACGTAAAGTGAAGTCACATACTGATTTGTATTACATATGAAATGTCTATTCAGAAAAAATTGATTGAATTTGCTTTTATTTTTAAATATATTGTTACATAACTAATTAGGTTTTGTGTACTATACTTAAAAGCTACACGCTGTTCTTTTGCCTTAAAGGATTCTGACATACAAACTATATTTATCAACTTGATCCTGTTTTGATGTATTTTATGTGCAAAATTAAATCAAAGTGAAGAGCGAAACTTTTTTTGGAATTTGAAGTTTTGAGATTTTGGGAAGTTTCACTCCGTCTTGACTCGTTTTCCTGGAGTCCCATCACCTTCCGCTTTGTCCTGTGGTCATAGTCCATAAACCGCAGGGCAGATTAACTTTCCCGTTACCCTAACAATATTAATAATATCGGTTAAACTTTCAATTCGTTCAAATGACCAACTTTTCAAAACCTGTTGTTAAGTTTTAATAAATCTTACTCATTTAACATGAGATGCTGTCCAAGGTCCTCCACGGTTTTAAAGGTTACACCACAGGCGTCACAGCTGCGATTACCTCCTCCATATATCTTGATCTGGTGTACACGAGCCATATGTACCCGTAGACTTGACAGAGAATCGTATTTCCAATCCTCCGCGCAATGTTTACACCGGTACATTTTCCCGGCATCAATAAACCGTAGGTGGTCCTTCAACTGCTGTCTTGAGCTGTAAGAGACGCCACAATCGCAGCTTAGTCCATCCTTGTTGCCGTGTTTCAATTCTGGGTACAAAATGGGAGGTGTTGACGAGGAGGAGGCAGAGGATGAAGCCAACTTTTCCTGCAAGCTCATTACACGGTCATCCTTCTTTTGAAGTTTTCTCTCGAGTTCCTGCACCCGTTCACGCTCAGAAGCAAGCTGGTTCTGAGAATCTTCAAATTTCTTCCCCATTTCCTGGTTTTCTGCTTGGAGACGCTTCAGTTCTGCCTGGTACTGTGCCTGTATGGATCTCCTCATCTCCTCCTTAGCCTCATGCCGAATGCCTGCCTCCCACTCTTTTCCATCCTCCTGTAGCTTACTTAACCGACGGAGAAAGTTTTCACGCCCGGACGCCATATATTAGTTATCTGAAACCATAACAATCAGATATTATACCAGCCAGAAGAAAAAAATCTTAGCAGGTTAACAGTGTAACTTAGTCCCCATTTGGTCTGGTAATGGTTACTAAAGTGCAGAGCAATGCACCCCCACCCCAAAACGCAAACCCATCCCCCAAAAGCACCCCCATTCCTCAAAAGAACCCCCATCTCCGAAAGCACAACCAAACCCCAAACGCAGCAACACCCTCCGAAATCATCCCCATCCCCAAAAACACGCCCACCTTCTAAATACACCTCCACCCCGCAAAAACACCCCAACCTCTCAAACTCAATAACACCATCCACAAGCCCCCCACACACCAAGAGCACTCCAAACTGGTTCCTACCTCTTTTGTATTTTTTACTTCATATGGTATTGTCCAAACCCATCTAAAAATCGCGATACAGTTCCATGCCTTGAGAGGTAGGGGAAACCTGGCTTGAGGAGAGGCTGCGTTGTTAGGTGGTTGGTGCCTTTGGGGTTGGGTTCGTAGTGGTGCACATTACTGATCTCCCTTTATTTTACCTTCACCCTTTATCATTTCAATCTCAATCACTAGCTTATGCCATGCCAATCCAATGAACCCATTGAATAAACAATCAATCAGGTAATTAACTTACTCCTTTAAACTATTTATTAAACTACTTGAGTTTAGGAATAGCTACACAAAACGCGCAATACAAAATATTGTGTTGGTATTTCAGTTTTTCTGCTAGAACTGGCGAGTCTTCTGTCCACTTCTGCTGGTAGTGGTACAGAGCGACGCAAAGATGACAAAAAGAGAAGCATGGCTTTCCTCTGAATGGCTGGTGTACCTTTCGACGCGGTACATACAAACATCTGTATCATTTTGCCCCTGGTAGCAGGGTGACGTACTTATTAGCATATGGGACACTTAGGTTTGCAGTGTTTCATGTCGCAACACCCCAACCACTGGGCTCCAAACTTTCTATTTGAAGCTGAAATTTTTAAAAGAGTTGTAACGAAACTGTAGCGATGGTCATAAATGACCGTGGAGACATAAGGTGAATTTAGCGAAGTTTTAGTTAATTCCTACAGATTACAATTACGCGATTGAAACTCAACAAATAAGCTTCTAAAGACTCAAAAGTAAGATTATCTGCTTATAATTATAAAATTTTAAATATACTAGAAGATTGAAGGTTACCCACTTTCTCTTCCCCCGGGGGTAAACTCCCATACATAGCGTCGTAAAGAGCTGAAACTTGGCATCTAAGTTTATGGTGACTCAATAAGTAGGAATACACCCGAGTAATGAGACCTACGTAAACCCTCAACCCGAGGGTGAGCTTCCAATGTCTAGACCAAATGATGCCGTAGAGAGCTTTAACTCGGCAGGACTCATTCTTCTAATATTCCTACTTGTGAAGTTACCAAAAGCTTATATACTGAGTTTCAGCTCTTTACGGCACCATTTGGTCTAGATGGGGAAGCTTACCCCGGGAGGTAAGGGAGTAAGAAGGACTCATTTTTCTTATGTATTCCTACTTATTGTTTCACCATAAGCTTATATACCGAGTATCAGCTCTCTACAACGCTTAATATGGGAGTTTACCCCCGGGGTGGAGGGGAAGCGGGTAACCTACAATCTTCTTGTATATTATTACTTAGTGAGTCAGTATACGCTTATCTGTAGAGATTCAGTCACTAGTTGCGTAATCAGTAGGAATTTACTATAACTTCGCTAAATTCATCTTATGTCACCACGGTCATTAATAACCGTAGCAACAGTTTCCTGACAACTCTTTAAAAAAATTCAGCTTCAAACAGAAAGCTTGGAGCCCAGGGGTTGGGATATTGCTACATGAAACACTGCAATAATAATTGTCCCAATTGATATCAAGTACCGTCGCCCTGCCTGGTAGGCTTGGGGAACATATTAGCATCAAGCTGCTCAACATCCGTATCCACCATTTGTGTCCCCGAATCACCATAGACGAGGATTAGGTAAACGTAATTTACGTACGATACGAAAGCACTACTATTTCTCAATTCCTTTATTTTAAACGTTAACTTGATACCACGTTTAATTGCACATTTTCGAGCTTTTTTCAATAAGCCTTGCAGATATTCTCGTATTTTGATGGTATCGAAAAAAACGGAGCTGGGAACATGTAACAACACCTACTTACCAGACTACAAAAGGGAGAAAACGAGTGGGGACTCATCCCGATATCATCATCATGATTACTACCCCGTTATCTTTGTCAAGAAAACATCGGTTCGAGGCAACATTGACATTTTGCTGGATACATTTCACACGTGTCCACACGCTTTCTGAGAAAGTGGGAAATAATAAAAGTCGAGTTTGGTGAAATATGCTGAAATTGTACAATTTTGTACTGATCTTTGACAATAAAATTTTGATGCTTTTCAAACTGACCCATTATGTAATGCCTAGTATGCTCCAAAAAATTTTGCAATGAAGAAGAATTCTTTGCATGCTTTCAACCCGAATTTTACTAACGGCATAAAAATACTGGCTTACATTTCTGAATATGGTTTGTGGCTGAAAGCTAGTCAAATTTGAATAAACTTTCCTTTTCATAATCGGTCAAATCATTTTTTGAAGAAGCCTTTTGTACGTTGCAGTTGATTTTTAAATACAAAAATATTTGTTCAAAGGCCTTTAAATAAAAACTGTCATTCCTTTAGACTTTTGTGTATTTTCTACGCTGTTATTATTCAATACTTAGCGAGGTGGCAATATATTCCATTAGATTTGTTTTCAATGCTGCATTTATACATGGCCTAATAAATTTCCTTGATGTTTTGCATACATGCCAAATGATAACCCTGTTCCATTTTCTCATACACAAAAACTGGAAACGATAACGCACATATAGGCTTGGAACAATTTTTGCAATAAAAATACAAAAGTGTATAGTTTAAATTTAAAGTGTGTCAAAGATGGAAGCCTACAGATATTGACAATATTGTTAGTTCTAATTATACTCATTCCCGATCCGAACGGCGACACGGTGGTGTAGCAAATGAACATGTTCAGACACTTTCAAAAAAATACCAAAAATGTTCGACAGTTCTCACCTTTCGTGACACATCAGCTCATTAGTACAGCTCTGTTCCTTTACTGAGTACTCGTTGACCCAATAGCTGCGATAAAATAAAATCAATTTGTTCCCAAAATAGCCAAAATATGCATTCATCAAAACCTGAAAAATGAATGTTGTAAATCATATACTGTTTATATGACAGTTACAAATATCCCAGAAAATACATGACTGAGTCAGTACATAAGACTGACTGAGCGAGACCGAGAAAGCCTCTTATCAACCACTCACTCCACCGCTCTTAATATAAGTCAAGGATATTTAAAGGACACTTCAGATTTTTTCTTTGCGATGAAACCTCTTTTGCTGACCAGTATAATTCAGGCATAATTACTTTATCATGAGAAAAGTAAGAAGGAAAAGCAAATTAACTTTTCTTCCTGTGGTATTCAGCCACACATCTGACAAGAATGAGAAACGCTTTTTTCTCGGTAAATGTTTAACAGAGTCAAATTGATCCAAAAGTAAGAAAACGGTTCTTTAATTTGTTGGAAACCTTTAGCCCTTTAGCATTTTAAAATGGTTTATTTGTTTTCAGGACGAAGTAACATATTATCATTGTTGCATTATTTTGGAAACCTATGCAATTGCTAAGAAGTTAGCAGTTAGCACAGAATACTGCATATTTAAATATTATAAGTAAGACACTACTTGCTTCAGATTTAATTTAATTTCTAACAGTTACGGTTACATTATACTCAGTCATGAGTGTTTTCTCCTGCGGATATCTGGAGAAGGCGTTGTTTCTGCTGCGGAATTTTGCAACAAGTGCAATTCCCCAGAAATTAGAAGCGTTATTTGAGCTCTAAGCAGCTGTAATGCAATACTGCACGCTTGCTTTCTCCGAATTTTAATTTATTACTTTGCAGAGTTAAGGCCAGAAAGCGTGTGTGGAGCTGTAAAAAATGAAAACGTATTTCAACTGATTATATTTATGAAGAAGAAGATAGAGAAGAAGAAGATAGAGAAGAAGCATTTGTTTTTGTTCAAATTTTACTCCAAGCATAAAAAATTATGCTGATTTGCTTTCACGTGATCTTGAAGATTTTACGTTGGCGTAAGAAGTTTGTCTGAAGCATTTAACCTACAAAACCGATGGTTTATGTAAATTTTGAAAAAGCGGTTTTTCATATTTGCCCAAAAAAGAAATTCAAATTTTTGGCAAAACCGGAGACGAGTACGAATCAGATGACTGACTGGCTTGAATTGCGCAAGTGGCTATTTCTTTCCTTATGCTGGAGACTCAGTTGGTACATTTACAACATTTCAATTTTGCGATTTTTTATTTTGAGTTTTTAGAATTTTAAATATTTTATCGCAAATTTACTCTGAGAGAATTGCACAGGTACAATCTGGAAGATCTTTTATACGAATAGAGTCTCTAGGACTGCTCCAAAACTGAAACTATAGTCAACTCAGCTTCAGCCATTTACATTGCATGATACATTTGTCAATCCATATGAATGCATATGAATTTGAAACATTACAAAATTGTCAGTGCTACCTGCTATGCTGAAATGACAATGTAAAATGTTTTGTTTTCAAAATAAATTGAAATAATTATTTTCTCAATTCGGCATAAAGATGAATACCTATAAAAGCAGATTAAACCTAAGATCATTCCCAAGACGGAGCACAACTGGAATGAGTGTGGGGGCAACGCAAGAAAAAAATCGACCGACTTTCACGTTGGAAGCAGCAGTCCAAACAGTTTGAACTGAACAATGTGGCATTCTCACCTGTTTTTATTTCAGCAGCTAGGCTTCCCTTAGGCGTCATCCATTAATGACGTCACTTTTAGGGGTCGGTGTGTCACTTGTGTTAAAAGGTGACGGCCTATGTTAAGTGCCCTATCCTACAGTGTTAAAAAATAATGACAGGGGTCAGTGGGTCACTCGAAAAATCGGTGTTTTAAGGTGACGTCATTAGTGGACGACGCCTTAGGTAAAAAATATATTCAGAAAAGTCAATGGACAAGGCTTTGCAAAGAAATCCGAAATAAAGATTTCAGTGCTAGATGTGTCCATCCATAATTTTTCTGAATTGCCATGAATACCAAATCAAATGAACCGGCTACATTGCACACCCAGTATGCTTCGTTATAGCATAACACTTGATTTTCTCGCAAAAAATTTCCACGTGTCAGAATAGATTGACGGTTGAATTTTTTCTGGCAAAATGTCTTAATCTCAGCAAACTTTGCATAAAATTTGCATGAAGTTCAATGGCCCACTTAAACTTGCTAAAAGTGTTTAAAAAGCCGTATTGTTTTTTTCTTAATGGTTGAATTATCTGGTGCAGGAACCTTGCTATTCAGTTGACAAAAACTTGGGTTTTACGGTAATATTCGTGTTTGCGTTTGTTACAGTGAGAAAAGAGAGCTGCAGGGGTAGCGGTTTTGGTTTGGTTGTTGGAAGAATAGTTTTCAGTAATGAAAAATACCTGAAAGGATGTAAGGTGACCTGGGAATATTGTCGTACACTATTTAAAAGATAAAGAACTTAATATACTCCAACGGCACAATCCGACAATTTATATCTAACGTTGAAATCATTTTTTGTATAAAATTTTGTAGAATACTGTAAACTTTTACATAGAAATAAACAGGAAGTTATTTTATTTACGCTTGATATCTTTTTTGAACCCATAAACTTAATAATTTATTAATTTAATTTATTGAAAACTTGAAATATAAAATAAAATCATTGTCGCATTCGCTATTATGCAATAAATACATATTTTAACTACACTAGTAAACTCATCTCAAATTTGGGGTCGTTTATCTGTGGGCTAGAATACACTCTCACAATGAAGCTTGTCTTTACAGCCGCAGAATTGCAACAACTAATCTTTGCTAATCGTTATTTATTGATTTGCTAATTGATTGAAATGAAGTTGACTAAATCTTACACGAGATAATGTACCATGACCAAAATAGTTCATCTAAATTACTTTCTAAAACCCGCTTAAGTATCTTGCATGTAACCCAGGCATCCTAGGTTTTTGCGCACCTAGTTTTCCTTCGTAGAAAAAAGCAATGTACCTTTAACCCATTAACCATCTAGCACAATATTCCAAGTCATTTGGTTTATATTCCGTGATTTAATGAAATAGACAGACAGGTATTTAATGAAATGGAAGTCTACTATACTATATTTAAGTTTGCACAACTTTTTTACTAAGGGACAGTCTACTCAATCTAAAACCGCTAAAGAATCCCCAAAATCTATGCATCAAAACGACATACTAGTTACACTAAAGAAGAAGTTATGTGAAAACTTTGTTACATTTTGAAGATTTCCGTTACAGACATTTTTGCAATGCATTGCAAGTTCACTAAAGTGTATGTATTCATGTTTCATTGTGGAACATGCAAATTGTATGTTTGAATGCCTGTTTGAAAACCCATAAAAAGTTTAAAAGCCCACCCAAACAAACGTATCAAGTTAATGTTTACCATTAGGGAATTGAGAAATAGTGCTTTAATTTTAACGTAGTCGTATCGTACGTAACTTACGTTTACGTAATCCTCGTCTATGGTGAACAGTGAACACGTATGCTGAATAGGATTGTGGACACAAATTGTGGACACGTATGCTGAATAGGATTGTGGACACGTATGCTGAATAGGATTGTGGACACGTATGCTGAATAGGATTGTGGACACGTATGCTAAATAGGATTGTGGACACAAATTGTGGACACGTATACAAAATAGGATTGTGGTCACAAATTGTGGACACGTATGCTGAATAGGATTGTGGACACGTATGCTGAATAGGATTGTGGACACGTATGCTGAATAGGATTGTGGACACGTATGCTGAATAGGATTGTGGACACGTATGCTGAATAGGATTGTGGACACGTATGCTGAATAGGATTGTGGACACGTATGCTGAATAGGATTGTGGACACGTATGCTGAATAGGATTGTGGACACGTATGCTGAATAGGATTGTGGACACGTATGCTGAATAGGTTAGTATACAATTACATAAATTTTGACAACGTAATCCAATAATTCCTTGCTGCCGTTACAGTCCAATGACGGTTGGAGAAGCTAGAGAAATATTGAGCAGGATTATCTTCCCTAGTGCTGTGTTGTTCTGTCTTAGCTTTCTTCGCTCTTTCCACTTCACATTTCTTTCATTGTTTTAGTGAAAAAAACGAGTTTTTACTTACGGTTCGTTTCGTTCAGCCCTGGTGAAAAAAAAGTCTGGTATAAATAGCAATGATAGAATGTATCAGTTTACTTCACTGTTTTTTTCACAAACAAGATAATGTTTTTGTCCTTCCTTTCAACTCTGGTGAAAAAAGAAACAAGTCTGATATAATAAATGTATGAAAGAATGTAGCAGCAACAAAGTCAGATAAGCCATGCCGCTGCCACTATACTTTACTTGTTTCTCACTTTGTCGTCGTTGTTGTATTCTTTTTACTACTTCCAAATCCCGGTTTCACTTGCACAAACCGGGGTTTACCAATTTGCAATTTTAAAAACTAAATTCGTTACAATCCTGAGTTACGTTTGCATAATGTTATCACTTATCTGCTAATAGCCTACAAATCTCCAATTTATAAAACAATACTGAAAGTCATTAAAGTGATACGAAGGATGGCAATTGCTCCACTGCGCTCCGTTGGGGAGAAAAAATTGTTACATAATTCCAAAAGCTAAGACAATTGGTTCTTTTTTCACATTACGGTTGACACGAATACCTATAATGGCTTTTCCCTTCAGATAATATAAGTTTCTTTCAACTTTTAAAAAGCTAGAATGCCAGTTTACTAGCAAATCAACTCAAGTTTGTTTCCCTGGTTGAATCCAAAATATGCCACGAAGAATAGAAAGATTTTTTCCCAGAGTTTTAAAAGCTTGTTTGCATGCAGTGGTAAATACATGAAATCAATTTGAACACACTTGGATTCTCAAGGATCATGGATTTTTAAAAGTAAGCATTGTAATGTCGACATGCTATTCTGATATAGATGCGGAGAGCTTGTCAACACAAGTGTATTTCAACTCTAATAGTGTACGATATGGGTACTATTACTGTTTTAATAATGCTAAACTTAAAACATTGCTGATATTTACAAATGACACAGCTGTCTGAATACCTGAACGTTTTATGAAGTTTGAGATATACGTGTAGTTTGCAGGCGCTGTTTGGGTCCAGAACTCTATCCGTAAATAAAGTTTAAGATTTATTTTAGGTTTACATAACACTGTGTCAACATGGATCATGTGTAATATGTAATCTACAATTTCTGATTAAATCTACTTATTTAGGGTTCAAATTTTTAAAACAAATAATTTGAAATTGATGAAATAAGCATTTTTTTAGGAATGCATGGTTAGTTCATGTCACATGTTTTGCTCAGTCATATTCCAAGAATTAATTGATAATAAGCTTGAAAATTAGCATTTACGCCAATTGCCATTTACTATCCTTATCTCAATTTTCTATTTATTCCTATCCCATTCCTATTTTGGAAACCCGCAGCTGTAATTGTGAGTAAAATATTTCCCAACTTCAATGCTTCGACTAGGCCGGCTTGTCCAAAGTTGCTGAATATTTTCTGAAATCTTTGCAAGAACCAAAAGTTTTAGATAAGTAGATTGGTAATAATTATAAAAACGCGTATACAATATTACAATAAACGTATGCTTGTGAGTTTTCTTACTCGACTTCGTAACCAAATTTTCAGTTTCAATAAACTTTCCATTCTTAAAAAAGCGTAAAGGAACGCTACATCTGAAAGCCAATATTCATCTGGGGGATAAACGTAAGAGTCCTCAGAATATAAAAGCAACGTCTGTAAATCTTTTGGTGAAATTAAGAAAAAATTAATCCAACATTTATACTGAAAGTTATAAATCAAACATACCTTTCATGTTCCGAATCGAAGGTAGTTCCCCAGTTGAGACGAACGTGACGGAGCCGGCATCTTTCTTGTAGTCCTCCCTCAACTTTTTAATTTCCGTCATGGGACAGCCAATTAACACTGCATCCCAGTTGATATATGATTTTTCATAATATTTGATGTGCAAAGTTTTTAGATTTGTCATTTCTTTGAAAATATATTCCAGTGACTTTTGGTTTTCTACCGCAATTTCTAAGTAGGTGAGGTTAGGATATGCCAAATGAATTTGTTCAAGATGCAAAATGTTTAAACCTAGAGATATTTGTTCTTCGTCTCCATACTTTTCATACATCCTTTCGAATCCATAACGTAGTCGTTTTAAATTTTGAGAAGGATAGTAAGTTGTCCACGTATTCAAATCTTCTTTAGTAAACCCACGTATTTTCAATTCTTTCCATTTGGGATATCTTGCAGAAGTTTCTAGTAGAAGAAGTGCTTCCTTTGGCTTATCTACATTCCCGAAAAGGTCAAGTTCCATGCTTTCCATTTGATTTAGCGTTTCTGGAAGAGGAAACTGACAAATAACCGTGCTTTTACCAAAGCATGGTCTACTGTGTCTGCCGAAGTAAATACGTTTGATATGAGGGCAGTTTGATAAAAACTGACGAAGAAGCTCTGGATTGGAGAATGTAGTTTGCGTTTCAACGGAAACATGCAAATGCTGAAGATTTAGTATTGAGTTCAAATTGTAGCTGAGAAGCATTTCTAAATGTGAAATGTCACACTCGTAACGTATTGCCAGGCTATGTAGCTTTTCGGGAAGTCGTACTGGTAAGACACGATCGTCAGGTGATAACCTGCTGATAAAAAAAGTATGCGAGTGCAACGAATCCTGGGCCCCGTCTAGTATGGTTTGTATGTCTTTTTCAAAACCCTTTCCAGTTTCCTTATATGTAATAGTTGCTGTTAGAACTTGTAGGTTTGGTAAATGCAGATTTCCCAGATTGCAAGGCGAACGTAGATTCAGTTTCAGTAATCCATCTGAAAAGTTGTTCAGCAATGTTATAATTGCGTTATGATGTTCACCGTCTTTTAGTTTATCTTCGTAGCTGGACAAAACCAGCTCAAAAGGCAACGCTGGAGCAGTTTTTAAACAACTTTTTCTTACAAGTTCAATAAAATCTGGAATCTTATCGTAGTTGAACCTAACTGGTACATATTGCCTTCGATCTCTATATGGGTCATTTAAATTTCCTAGGTTTTGATATATTAAGCGGTTTGTAGTTTCTAGCCATGGTTTGCACACAAGCCGAAATATTTTATAGGTGGATATTTTAGGGACCTGATTTTCGTCAAAGAGAAGATAGGTGAAAATATTTTCTCGAAGCTCGGGTAGACCCCAAACCTTCTGGACGCTTGGATCCATTTTGGGAACCTATAGTATTCAAGTATATTTGATGGCTAAAATTGAAAGTTTAATTTGCACATAGTAAAACAGGTGTAAAAACAAGTACAGGTACAAAAACAGGTTCAGTTACAAGTTGGAATTGAAAATCAAATCACAAAGCGTTTTATCAGATATTTTATAGTTGTTTGATAACGACATTACGTAAGCTTCTATAATGCACACTTCAGATGTGTCAAGTGTCGAACAAACAATTCCACAAACACTGGAGCCAAAAATTTGTGCTTGACGATGAGTATTTTTTGCAGAATGATACTTGTGCGTTATTTACCAATGACATTACAATATCCAATTTATCAAACTTTTATCAAAATGTCAAAAGTTGTTTTTTCTGTTGACATACGCTAACATTCAGAGCAAACTACGTAAAACAATTAGTTTGTCCTTTTGTAGCGTGTAAATATTGAGTAAATGTTATCAATGGTTAGCATATACATGCCTGGAAATTTTGTTTTTTGGATACCAATCAATCCATCTGTCATGTGACCTTGTCCTTGAGCACAACAATCCAAGCTCACACAATGTTAGTCCATGGTCCATGGGTCACACATAAGCTCCGTTACCCCAATTAGCCATTTTGTTTTCATACTTTACTCGCAAAATATTCACGTTGAACACGAGCAAATATGGGAAAGCCGTTTAAAATTGTTTTAGTTCTGTGCATTTTGTACAATGCTAGAAGTCCCAGATTACAACCTTCACTAATCCTATTTTGGATACACCAATTAGAGGTGTAAGCATAGCCAAAGTTGATGGGTTTTATTATCTTGTACACGCAGACAATGGAAAGAACGAGTTAGAGATTCTCACGAGTTCATTCCTGACTGATTTTAGATGGGATGAATAAGAAGTAATCCATAGGCTACCTACCGGATTTGACTCCTTCTTCCCAAGTGCATTTTAAGAATTTGAAAACGACCTTGATTTCTATTTTCACATGTCGTACCATTCAGTCAATTAGATGTACGTTCTGAAAGCCAAAGATTCCAGAAATCCGATTGGAAATTGGAGCGCACATGTTTCGGTACTAGATTGTTTGGTTAATGTTACTCTTTCTTCTTGGTGTAGCACTGGAAGATGAGTAATCAGCTAAAATTTAAATATGTTGCAATGTGCTGTTGCTACTGAATTTCTGAAAACACATTCCAGTTTAGAAATACGACAATGTAGAACCCTTTCTTAAGTTTATTTTGATTTAAAGTATAGAAATTCTATAATAGAATATACCCATGCAAATGTAGAAAGTAGATGGACACTTAATAGAACACAAAAAGTATAATGATAACATGTAAAACATAATCTAAGCAGTGATTTCTATTCCAATCTTTACAATTTCATCTATATTTAAGCTACTTTATGCTCGTAGCAGCAAATTTAAAAAAGTATATTGTATGTACATTCAATTGCCATGTATTGAATTTTTGTCACATAATTTTATTTAGGTTTATTTAGAATAAAGCACATAAATTAAAGACGTTTATATTTCCACCTTTTAAGTATTATTTGCCTGAAATAATCCTCTCCAGAACTCCAGTCGACTGTAAATGTCGAACGACCTGACAACCTGGGGAATTTTGTCGATTTCCAAAATTTCGAATCCGGGACGAGCTTTGTTCATGCAAACTGGATTCCAAAGAAGCGAGAATTCTTCATTCCACTGTTTGTTGGGAACCCTATACAAACCCATTCGCAATTAGAACTAGAATCCTTCTTCAACGCTAATTACATTGTTTACCAAAATTGAAAATAAATCTACCCATTTGCAGCAAAACTTGTCCAAAATCGAACCATATCCTTTGAAAATTGTTCATCCTCTGAGATTTCCAATGGCGGGCCAAAAAAGTGATGTGGAAAGAGATATTGAATTTCGTCTCCATGCCCAATTTTGCCTGAAATAAGGAGCAAACAAAATAAGCATCCACCGACAATTGAAAGCATTGAAATCCCCTAGGATCAATACTACCTGGTATTCTTTTTGTATCTATAGCACCGTTGGTGCCGTAATACGAAAACATAAACTGCCACACTTTCATCCCACTTTGAGCCATGTTCTGTGCTGCTTGAAAAACGGGCAGGGATATTAACGCATCTGTATACAATCCTATCAGCGGATCAAGATTATCTCTGCTAACTGGTTGATTGCCATAATAGTACTCTTTTAATTTGGTAGAAACTTCAGTAAGTTTTGTTTTTCGAAGGAAGCTCTCATAGAAAAATGCTTTCGGTGCAAGGTTGTTCCAATCTGCGTTAAGTTGTTGTAGTAGATTTTCTCCTGTCAAAACATCTGATAAATTGACTGATAAATATATTGAATACTACTGCATTTTTAAAGTCTTAAAACTGTTAAAACGTACATGCCGTAAACACAGTACTTCCTTCATCTCTACATGCTCCAATCAATACCGGAACCTTGTTGGGATAATTTGGTTTCCTGTCCGCTGGTGTAAAAAAGGAAGATAGAGGTCCAGAGAAGAATGCATTGTCTGGAGGTTCGTTGGTAGTCGGAACAAATGGTGTCAGTGGATTGTTTGGAGGCCAATACTGAGCAAACCAAAGTAAATAATTTAAATCTAAGCATACAATGTTGCTGGGTCGAAACGTTGGAATTAAACTTTACATTTTCCTAAACACTCGCAGTTGCCAAAAATTATTTTGCAGCATTTTATCATACAATGTTAGTTGACACTTGATAATGATAAAACTGATAAGCTGTATTTACATGAGCCACAGCAGATTGTGCTTTAAGCAGCTTATCAGCAGAAACCTTTTCCAAACATTTTCTGATTTCAGCAGCCACTTCAGTGTTTGGACATTCCAGTAATCTTGCTATTTCTTTAGCGTTACTTGTTGGATTTTGTGCATGTGACCAGAAAGAAAATGACCCACTTTGCATGATCGCAGCGTGATACAAGCCAACCGTTTTTGGTGACATGAGTAAGTAGTGAACTGCAGCAGATCCTGCGCTTTCTCCGAATATTGTCACTTTTTCAGGATTTCCTCCAAATGCAGCAATACTCTGTTGTACCCATTTTAGCGCCATAACTATATCTCGTAGTCCATTGTTTGATGTAAAAGTGTTGTCAGTTTCAAAGGAAATAAATCCTAAAGCTCCTAAACGATAGTTAATTGTTACCAGAATAATGTCTTCATTTTCCATAAGGTATTCGGGTCCGTATGTATGACCCTCGCCTCGTGTGAACCCCCCAGCGTGAATCCATAGCATTACAGGAAGATGTTTGGCGGGAGTCCCATCATCATTCAGAGCGGAATTAGGGACGTGGACGTTCAAAAAGAGACAGTCATCACTTCCGTTGGAAATCGGTTGAATACATACATTACCAGGAACGTTGGCAACTATTGGAGCACTCCATTTCTGAATTAGTGGCTTTGCAGGCTATAAAGTGATAAGATCAAAAATAGGTACGCTAAGTTGCTGAATGAATATTTGCTTACCTCAAATCTGGATGCTGGCTCCGCATATCGTAAACCCAAGTAACTAATCAACTGAGCAGATGGGTTTTTGGATTGATTAAGCGTTCCTTGAACTGGTCCATTGGGTGTGTTAACTATTTTGAGAGATAGTTTATCTCCAACTATGCTCAACGCAAGCGTAGTTGCTATCACAAATTCAAGCTTCATTCTGAAAATGATACAAAATATACTATGTAGTTGGCAATCAACAGAGAAATTAAACTGAACGTTTGTGTGAATGACAAGTTTACTTGTCAATGTGCACATCTTGTTGATAAAAATATTTGTCTTATCAGACTCATTTGCCCCACACGTGGCACTGGCACTAATGATTTTGCATTACTGTAATTCAGCAAGAGCAAACAAGCATAACCTTGATTATGCGAACATAATCACGATGTCGTGTGATATTATGCTTGAATCGGTTATGGCTGAATTGTCAGTGTGCATGGCTTAGTTTTATTAATGTCAGAATGTTGATGCCTTGCCTATTTGATAAACAAGATATCATCATTATTTTTTCAATGAAATCGCACCGTTTTGGTGATAAATGTAGTTTCACGTAGCAGGTTGGAGGAAATGGGAAGGGAAAAGGCTGCTTTGGAAAATGTTGAAGGACGATGATTCACATGAGATGTGGGAGTCATCAATATTCATAACCTTCTTCATGGCTTTATACTATGTTAGGCCTTTGATTAGCATTCACCAAAAGTGCATATATTTTTTGTAAATGAGGATAATGGCAAAAACGTGGGACCGAAAGGATTGCCGAGAGTTGTTTATTAAATAGATTTTAAATTTGTTTTGGTTGGATGCCATTTTTGTTAAAATTGGTAGATTGGTGCATTTTGGGTACACTACATTGGTATTCTTGTTTAGGGCATGTTGTCTTACTTTGAAATGTTATGTCAATACATTCCATTCATTTGGATATATTAATTTCTTAATTAGTATTATTTTTGCACACTAAGCATTTTATGAATTTGGTGCTTGCTCCAATTGCATACTACCTAAAGACTAATAATTTTAATCAACACAGTTTGGAATATTTGTTATTACATAAACAGTTTTCAGCATCTATTAAAATTAGCTTCGGTTAATCATCATTGGAATCCAAAGTCATCCTTTGAATTATTTGTTTATCAACTACATAGATTACGTATTTAAAATGCCAGTTTTATTTGGAGCATTATTATGATAATTATTATTCACTACAGGCACAATATCAGTCTAAAGGTGGATGAGGGAAGTCGTGGTTTAATGGGAGGGTATGTTGTTTTCGTTAATTTCTGATTTCAGTGTCCATTTGGATAAAGAAATTTGGAGGGGTGTGGTTGTAGTGTAGGGTTGAATGATTCATGACGAAGGTAGGGTAATAGATTCTTAAGGAATCCATAAGAAACAAAAAAGATTTGGAAAATGCATTTTTTAAATTAAGAAATTACCAGATTGGTAACGCTGCGTTTGGATGGCCACACCGAAAGTTTTTTGGTAAATTACTAACGGTAATACTGGCTTTGCTGCGCTAAGGTAACAAATATTTTTGTTGCAAGCAATGGCACAATGAATTATCTATCAGAAAAGTTTCTTGGTTCATCATTTTTCGTGAAGTAAGAATACAAAATTGAACTTGATTTTACAAGATAGATTAATGCCGCGAACTTTACTACCTCCGACGCATGCTACTCGCGAGGTTTGCTGCTCACGAAGTTTCCCGTCTACGAAGTTTACTACTTGCGAAAAATACTACACAAAATATTGTACAAGTTGTTTATTATCATGTAAATAGTATACTGTATTCACAACCACTCACAAAATATTTTTCGTTCTTTCTTAAATCGTGTTAGAAAGCAATACTGAACATAATTAAAGTAGGCGGACACACAGGCAGACAGACTCACAGGCACACTACATCTTAAAAAGCTCCTGTGCTGAAGCAGCGAGCTAATAATTATGCATGAAATAACTGTCTTACTATTGATAAAAAAGATTATGTAGCATTTTTCGTTGTGTAGTAAACTTCATATATGGGAAACTTCGTGAGCAGCAAACTTTGGGAGTAGTAAACTCGCAAGTAGCAAACATTGAGTAGCAAACTTTGAGTAGGATTCTGCGTGCTTCCGATTAATACGTATTATTCTTGCTTGACTTCGGAAAAACAAACAAGATTTAAATATCTTAAAGCACTTGTTTAAAACCTGAACAAGTGGTAGGCTGCTTTGCCAAAGAATTCCGATTTTGATTTTGTTCAACTTGTATCCAATGCCCCAGAGTTTTTCAATTTAGTTTTGAATTTATCTCGAGCTCATTCACGATTTGGTATTTTTTTACAAAGCAGATGAACTTTAATCTAATACCTTTACAGTTGTGCCACTCAGGCCACTTTTCCACTTGTCAGTAAATGGGTGATGGAAATGAAGGGGGATTGGATGACAGGTAAAGATGTTGTAGGTTGGTCACCATTTACGTCAAGAGCTAACAAGAGACACTGTGTGGAAGGTGTGGGTTAATGAAATGACAATGTCTTTGGGGCCGGTGACGGAAGGAACTTGAGGAAAATGGGAAGGTTAGAAATGTCCCCTTCTTCCTCCTTTATAAAGGTTTATTATTATTGATTATTCTGCGAATAGTTTTTGATGAATTTGTTTTTCTAAGTGTCAATGTTGAAATTTGGTTTATAAAAAGTATTTTTGGTTGTGAGCAAATAAAAACCATTGACTTGTAAATGAAAAAACAAAATTTATTTATAGACGAGCATGATATACTTTAAAATCTTGGAAGGATTATTAAAAAGTTTTTTTTTATTAAAATAAAGTTGGATGCATATAAAATTTGTGTAGATTGGATGCTGTTTTTATGAAATTACTGGGCTGGTGCATTCTTGTTGCAGCAGGTAGATGCCTCATATTGCATTTACTCTGCATTACTCTGAACACTTATCCCAACAAGTGTAATTCATTTGGATATCGAATTTTTCAAATGCAATGGAATGGGTGGTGGTGGATGGAGGGGATGATATCCTAAAAGTATTGCTACCAAGCTGGGTTCTAAACCCGATTCCTAACCACTATCTGGAAAAGCCGTAAGTGGCGTGCCAAGCGAAAGAGGAAGTGGAATGTGGAAGTGAGCTGGAAGCCCATTGGATGAATGGATAAGACGAGTTTTGTGGATCGTATCCTGGGGAAGATGGTGAAAGTGGCGGATTGAGTGAGGATGGAACGTACGATGAATGTGTTGTCTCAGGGGGCAAAGTTGGTGTAGCAAGTGGGAAAGGCTAGCTGCTGGGTTTGGTGGCCAAGACGGTATGGTAAAGGGGCTGAGAGGCAATAAGGTGGAGGTGGACTTGGCCACCACACACGAAGGTGCAGTTAGTTGATTGTTCCAGTTTAGTAGAATTTTAAATGTATTTTTTTACATATCCTTTTATAAAATTTTGTTGATCATTTTGCAATAATGGCTGAAATGTTAGCTTAGGAGGTTGAGCCTTTAGACAAGGTGCAGGTTTTAATTTTTATTTTAAATGAAAGTTAATTGACAAATATGACAAATGACAATATGTAACGTTTCAAAAATATAAATTTATATGAATTGTGGATTCTTCTTATTATGATTCAGTATGACCGTTGGTCATACTGAAAATATGAAAGAGATAAAACTATCACCACAGGAAAATCAGTGCACCCATTTATCGCCTCAATTTTTTAAATGAACCTTTCATTTAAAAAATCTCAATGCACTCCTTAAACATTTTTTCAAAAATGTACCAAATATCTACTTGCTTTCAAAAGCTTCCTTGACCAAAACCCATTAAGATTTATTCCAATGCTCAACCTTTCCTTTTTCTTTTCAAAGTATTCAAGGACAAGCCATTTCCTAAACTTCGCTTGCCAAAAGCGAACAATTGAAATAGAAGAAAAAGTAAAATGGAATTTAGATTTTTAAAAAACTTACCTAAAATAGAAGTTCAACTTTCTAATTTGTTTTGTCGATCAAATTCACTGCAATAACATGTATTACACACCAACAGACCATATGAACCGTGTCTAATATCTGTCTTGATTTAGCTTTGGTTAAAAAAATAAATTGAAATTAATATTAAATGTAGCAAATTTTAAAGCAATCTGTTTTTATTGCATTTCATTGTCACTGTTCCATCGGGACTAGGGTCTATCTTATGTTTATATAAGATTGCTGTACCAATTGACTACGTTTGATTGCTGATTGCTGTACCAATTTGAGTTTTTAGACGGAGTAAACACTAGTAAAATTCTTCAAATCTAACATGGAGAAGAAAATCATGGAGTGGGTCCCACTCAGTGGGAGATGACAACAGTTTCCAATGAAAACAATAACTAATAATAATGACTAAAAATACAGTATAGCCATAACCAATAATCACAATATCAGTTTTTTCTAATATTGCCTGTCAATCAGTTAGCCAAACTAAAATCTATCCATTGTAACACGCATTACTTAACTTTAATTTAAGGTATGTACAGATTTTTACAACATAATGTAATAGCGATTGTCTATATGTTACGGTTTTCTCATGTTTGTTAATTAGTTGTCCTGAAGAAGACCACGGAAGTGGTCGAAAGCTCGATAGTAAAATATCGTTTCCTCAAAAATCGTTATAATCATCATTTAAATTGAGTTTTTAGTGTTTATTTTTAAATAGCAAACAGTCATCATAAATGCTTCCTTCCTTGCCAAGCCAACTTTTAAAGTTTTATTTGTATTAGGATTCCTTTTTTTAATTTGGTATAAACATCAGCTCTAATACGAAATTAAGAAGCTGTTATAAGCACACTGGATGCTCTGCAGCAAACTTGTATTTTTTTGGGACTACCATCACAAAGCCATCTGATGCTACGTTTATATGCATTCTGGATTTTTGGTTAAAGCCAGAAATAAATATGTTGCAAAATTCCACGTAGTTAATAATTAATGGGCATTTAGCATTAAAACAAATTCAGTATTTTTCATTTCTTGGAAATAATAAATTCATAAAGTAGGCACAAATACAATACTTGCTTAAGGTCAATTGTTTTTGAGCAACACGCAGTTTTATAACTTTTTTGACAATTAATATTGTAATTTGTTGGAATTATATTGTTTTAAAGTTATTAGTACTTGAAATTCGGCCAAATTTAGACCTAAGCCGAGTATATATAAGAGCTTAGTTTAGCATTTTTGTTGTTTTAGCGTTTAAAAAACTACATTACGTTTTAAGTTTAAGGTTCTGCAAGAAAATCTCGTCGTGTCAGCATGAAAATCTGGAAATCCGTTTTTTGTTTATTGCAAAATGCACACTTTTAACATAAACTAAAGAATACCGGTGTAACCAATGATTAAAAAAGCTAGCCAGTTGAGCTCAACTAAATAAAGAGACTCATTGTATTACGAAGTTACAAGCTAATATCCGTAATACTTACAGGAATTGTAATTTAAAGTCCAAATCAAAAGAGCTAATTTAAAGTTAAATTGTCAGTATCTGTAGTTAATAAAGCATTGCTTTCACGTCTTTTTAATTTTCCAAGCTAAGTTGAAATGTAAATCCGAAATAAGTCCTTTAAAATTTAACTAAAAAGAAATTTACCTTATATTATACTTTGTTCATAATCTTTCTCTAAAATATCCAGCAGTACAAACAATATGACCTGTGCTTAGGATTTGTCTTGCTTTATACCGGGTTTTGATTTTTGAACACAAATAGAATGACGCAATAAAAATTGTTTAGGTGGGGTCCAGTAGATTTGCCATAGAGCATTTTGAATAGTACTCAAATGCAAATAAGTATTTTATCGTATAAAAACACTATCGCACTAAGGATGTCAACTAATTAAATATATGAACAAATACAGTTCTCTCAAGTATATGTGCCAGATGTACGTAACATTATACTAGTTCCAAATCCCACGTTTCTTCAACCAAATGTTAAATAAGTTCGTAATAGCGTAATAATGCCGGAGCGGGAATAGCTTGTGGTATCGGAAGTAGAGGAGGCGGTGGTAGTGGTGGGGAGAGGTATGATTGGATGAAAAGGGCATTTTTCAAAAGAAAATATAAATATATTTTTGTAAGTCATGAGTTGTTGTAGAAACTAAAATAAAACGTAGCATTTTTAAAGCAATTGGTTTTTATTATTTGTCATTATCTATTCATTTCATTGCTATCGTTTGATTACGATTACAATCTCATATTTCATAAATAGATAACAGTTTACCGTATTTCTAACGACCCCTCGTCACCTGAAATGTTAGATTATGTTCATATCAAACCAACTTCTAATGGTTTTAATTTAAAAATAGAATTTGAAGCTGAAAAGTACTGCGCTTTTTATAGTCAATCTATGAAACTATGATATTCTCTAAACACTCTAAAATTCTGCTAAAAATTAATATGTCTTGGAAATTAAACTAAGATTATGACCATACAATAGATCGTTAAAACGTAATATCTTTGTCAAAACCAGAAACCAAATAACATAAATAAATAATATTATGGCTGGTATATTTCATGCTAAATATTCTAGATTGGCTTTGCTAAATGCATAAAATGGATTATTAGGATATTAGGAATAACAGAAATAATCTGTGGTTATGCTCTAAATGTCGATTCCACAATCCAATCACAATGTCAATCATAATCCAATCTGATGAAGATTTTATACGCATTCTATTCTGGAATTTTGTTAAGAGCCAAGTATAAATTTGTTAGAAAATATGAAAATTTCCATGAAGTTATAAAACAATGACATTTAAAATTAATGTAGTAACTTTAAATTATTGGAATTATTGAATTCATAAAATAGGCAAGCGAAATACAAAATGGATTGATTTTTTAACACAATTGTTTCTTGACAAACACAATTCTAAACCCTTTGTGACAATTGAATTTTGTAATCTAATTTAAACTACTATTTCCTTGAATTTGTGCCAAATGGCAGTCTAAGCTGAGTGTATATAAAGCCTTGATTTAGCGTATAATGCAGTTTTATCGTTTTGTAAAATCTACATTAAGATTTAAGTTTCTGTATGATTTTCAAAGGAACGACAATCCTTGTACAACTTGTAGTATAAACGCACATTTCAATGTAACAATGAAACAAGAGATTGACAAAAAGTATGTTGTATGAACTAAACTAAACTAATTTATGTTATGACAAGGGTGCACTAAATAAAAGGAGAGCCTTGTTCTAGGAATGCTGCAAGCAGCTTGTAGGCAAAGCCAGATGATGATAAGATGTAGCATTTTAGCGTGTTTACAGATATTAAATACTTGCTTATTAAAAGGGATATTAAAATAAATGCAAGCGTTAGCAAAAGCCATGTAACTATATCAAACGCCGATAGAAGCTCCCTTGCAGAAGATATCCAGGTATGCCTTTCGTAATGAAATGCTATGAATTTAAGTCTGTCACTGTATATAATCAAACACATATCAGAAAAGTGTCCAACGTTTAATCCTGTTTAACGGTGCAAAGCAGAACGAAGGTTTGGAGAAACTTGTTTCCCATTTGGGCAGCTTTGCATTCTCCCAATTTCACGACCAAAATGTGTTTAAGTTTAAATTGGTGACTAAAGAAAAATGTTGTGTTTGGAGGGAGCTTTGAATTAAGCACATGACCCATAATTAACCGAGGCAAATTTTTCTAACTCGTTTTCACTTTAAATTCATAATTTTGAGGAGCACATTTCTAAAAACTAAATATTTTTTCGGTTTTAAGCTGTACTTTGGAATCCCTTTTCCATAAACAACGTTTACTTGGTACGAAGTTGTTTTGTCAATTAAAGCTATATAATTATCGATTGCCGCTCTGGTGTTATGCAAATGGATAATTGGCTGAATAGATATGGGTTTACAAGTTTGACAAAATTTGCAGTGAAAGTGCATATCAATATTGGACAAAGGTGAGGTTTCAAAAAATAACACATTTAGGTACGGTCGTACAAACCTGGGATTTACATATACAGACTCTATCCAAGTTGGCACTGATAGCAAATTCAAAATGTTTTTAATCATATATATTAAGCACTGATTCCGAAGTTAGTTTGTACCACTCTTATTTTGTTTTATTTCTATGAATGCCTTGGTTTCCGTCTTTCAATTATGTACCTATTTTTTTAGGATTTGTAATGTCAATTCTTTCTTGGAATTTCTTTTTGTACAAATATATATTACATTCAAGAGCAGGCAAGGAACCACTGCTGTTGGATAAGTATTGAGATTGACAGTTTTGATTCAGTGAATCAGTGCTTAATATATGCTTAATAGGTGCCAGGGCGTATGCCTGGAGTACAGCTAGTTAGTGTTTGTAAAACGAATACTGAGTAATGGTTTTCTGCTGGTACGATATGTCTTCTCCATTTGTTTACTAGACTGTGACGATATTCCAGTATTTGTGGAAGTTCAAAACATAATGTTTCTTTATTCCTAATATAATAGAACGTTGTAGTGTTACTAAACGCTGGTGAATACAAATATACATCCACATGACAAGCAGTGGAAACTTTTGTTGCTACATTATCACAGAAGTTCGCTTGAGTGATAAATGTTTCAGTACGACCATTCTTATGGAATTTTTCCAATGTGCTTCTGTTTAAACCATACAATTCAAATGGGAAAATGTATTCAATTGAGTCGTAGGAACAATACCTTGATAGAGACACTGGAGTTTAAAACTCAGACAAATCAATGTCAAGTCCAGCAAAATTCACTATGCTGATAAAGCATTCCGAAAACAATTCAAGTTTTTGTAGAACCTTACTCTTAGGCAAAGATTTGTTAGGTTTAGAAGCACAACACAGAAGAACGTTAAGCAAATATGTTTGCAAAAGAACAAATTTTCCCAAAACCAAGTGCATTTCGACAACTTAAACCAAAGTGTTAAGTGTTGGACCAGGTAACATCATAAGGGAAAAAACTCCTATTGGCACGTTCTGAATTCCAAAGTTTCCAGATTTCCAGCTGCAAGCCAAGCTATTTTCCTATTTACCTATTACCTATTTTCTAAGCATCTGCCTGTCGCAATACTGCTATGAAAAAAGTTAATTTAATCACAGTGGACAACGTAAACTTTACCAGCCTATCTATTTATATACTACAAGCATATTTAAGCGCCCCACCTAAACCGGTTTCAGGTACTTGTAACAATTACAATAAAACATGAAGGGTTAACTAGATATCATACGGGAAGAATTACTTGTGAACACGCAAACTGCCAGTGCCTCGTGCCTGTCCTAAATATTTCGGACAACATCTACAGAAGCATATTAGTTAAATAATTTGATAACAGATATACTTGATATTATGTGGCGGCATTATGAGTTGAACTATTCAAGGTAGGGGACACCCAATAGCACGTGTAAAAAGCGTTTCAAATAGACGATGATTTTTCGTTATCAATCTAAAAGTGATTCATTTTCCTAAATTCAAATAGTCTTAAAAGTCATAGACATAACTACTGGTCATAGTCATAGATAAAACTCCAACCAAAATTTCTGTGCCTGACAGAATATTAAAAAACAAAAGGTAGAAACTATTTTTGATTGTCCTACTAAATCCGCGACCAAAACTCGTGTGCCTGTCACAATATTAAAAAACGACAGGTAGAAGGTATTTTTAACTGACCTACCAAAACAATAACCCTAACCAAAATTTCTGTGCCAGGCCAATATTAAGTAACGGAAAGGCAATATCCACCATTACTTACTACAGCAATTTACAATGCCCCTGTGACTTATGACCTCATAACTTTTGACCCCTATGACCTATTGACAGGAAAGTTTGGCTGCCTCCTAACGTATGACAACTGTGTGCCAAATTTCGTAAAAATCGGTTTTACGGAGATATCACACGGACAGACAGAGGGACAGACGGACGGACGTCAAACAGTATCTTAGTAAGTAGCTTTCGCTACTTAATAACATTTTATAAGGGATTACACTGGTTTTTAAATACGTGTATAAATTTATGCTATTAAATTTATTTCGATTTTAAGCTATATAAGAGTATTTAATAGCAGAGTATTAATGTACATGCAAAGGTAATTTTGCAAACAACTTTACTGACGCTTATCAGTTGTCGAATTATTCTATCTAAAGGCAGCATACTCCTCTTAAAGCTTGCAGTGGTGCGGATTGGCACCAAAATGCAGCAGTTATAGTTTTTACTAACGTAAAAGTATTACCATTACAGTTCGCATTTGTAATTCGAACCCACCCACAAAGACAAAAGACTGCTGTATTCATTTTCAAAACGCCCTTGACCTCCTTTCAAAACCCACCTAAGAAAACTCCCGCGCCCTTCTTAGCTTCATAGAGCTATCAAGTCATATCCTTCACTCCCACTTTCATGCCCGCCGCCTGGGGTTCACTTTGATACCAGAATTATAATAAGCTTAGTCAGTTACCCCTTTTGACTGAGTTTCATTTGTCTAGAGTAACGAATTGAGGAGATATTAAGAATTTTGAATTTTATGTACGTTTTGCCCCCTAGCGGCTAACGGTGAACAGCTAACAAAAATTGTTGTCCTTTTTGAACTCAGGGTCATCAGTTACCTTTACACAGATAGAGGTGTGATTTATAATTTTTTGACGTTAGGTATTTTTTGGGGGAAGGGTTGTGGGGTAAGTTTTTTTGTTGCCCAGACCGAGATTTAGTGACCAGGAATTCAATGGTGAAAACCGATATTGAATATCTAGTCGGAGATGAGATCAGGAGTCTCGGAGGAGATCGTGCTACGGAAGGGCGGAAGACCTCGTTTGTTTAATAAACAAACATTTCCATAACTTCTAAAAACCGGATACTTCGGATATTCAATAGGTTTCAGGCGTTTCCCCGTAAAGGCAAGCTACTCCCGGCGATCCTTGACTCCCTCAGCGCTGACCATCCTCTTTTCATCTGCTTTTCCCAATCCTACCCGGTATACTTTCCATCTGGGCTCTCTTCTCAATGACATAAAGTTAGGTGAGAAACCCAGGGTTTCAAACCCTTAACTCAATCTGTGAACCTATCATCCTGCATTTCCTTCCATTAACATATTTATTCATAAGTCCATAATCTTTGAAGCCTGCGAAATATGCATCTACACGATTTATAAACCACCAATGCATTTATTTTCAGAAAAGTAGCGTCTAAGCAACACAAATTTTTACACGCGTTTTAGTTTTCATTAAAATCTAGTTTTTCGTTGTGCCTAAGAAACTCAGTTCAGATATTTTTGTAGTCTTACAGATATAGGAAAACAAAGAAGTAATTCTTAAGCAACCTATAAACGACAGAAAAACGTTGACTTAATGATTGGTTATTTATTAAAGGTGGTGGATGTTTAGATTCATCTGGGTCGCTATACATAGCAAACCCGGTCACGGATTTTGATTGATTTGTTGGATTGACGAGTTTGTGAGCAAGTATGAAAGTCATTTAGGGCATCGATACACGGTTGTGTTGATTGGTCGTACCCGGATACTTAATCAGATAGATTGGGTGGGAACCCAGGGAAAGGAAATGGGTGGGGAGGAGGAGATTTATGAAGGATGTCAAGGTCTAGTTCGGCGGTTGCTGGAGGTTCTCGAGAAACAGTCCAGCCGCGTATGATCGATAGCCAAAGTTTGTCTGACAAACGGAACGCAATGAATCGATGTTCTGGCGGCTGGTGATTCCCGAACGCGAGCTGAAAAATAACTTATTTCTAAACATATTTTAATTTTTTGACTAATTAATTGTATTATTAACTGATTTGAAATAGATGTTACGAGGTAGACATGAGATCCGGGAGCTGAAGAGAAGGAATCACTGGGACGTGAAGACTGACAGAAGTCCACAGCGTGGTTATCTTCTTGAGGATATACTCAAAAAATGAAATAAAAAGTAGACAGAAATTGGGATGTTCGGAGTATTTTGAAAAAAGTTGAAAATGTTTTGCTTGAAATTCTGACATCAAGCTGTTTTGTATAATTTATCTACCTGTAATAAATGCCCCTTTTACCAGCTTTATTTATTGACCGGCACTTAAGGGTTGCTAAATGCTAGCATAAGATTGTGTCTTTCCTAATTGTTGGAATCCAAAACTTGGATATTCCTCCTTGAATATTCTCAGGTTCAGGTTCTTTGACAGTTCAGTCCAAAGGTGTCAGCAGCATTTCCACCTGTTGTCCATTTGAAACTCGGAATAAGATGAGAAGCCGAGTTGGAAATCTCAAAACGTGCTAGTGGTCGCATGCGAAAACTCTGTATTGGGGTAATGCAAGAAATGATCGGTCTGTTAAAATTATTGTCATCATCCAAATCCACACTTAAATTACAAAATCAGTACCAAAAGCAAGATTACCCTCAATTAATACGCCATCCCTGCCACCCCTCCGTCATCAGTCATTCCAAATGAGTTTGATATTTTGCTAATAGTGGAATAATCATTATCATGACTGCCGCTACTAAAACTGTGGGATTTATGATTTTTTGATAAGTTACTGATCATCAATTAATTCAAAGGATGGTTTTGAATTGGTTTTGAATTAGAATGAAACATAGGCGAAGCGAGTGTAAGCCTTTAATTCTAACAGATTCTCTGGAAACTATTTTTGTAATGCCAAAGATACCAAACTGTATTAAATATTACAGCTCTGCAACTGAAAGGATCATTTTTTAAATAAGCAGCAACTGGAGCAACTATAGAATTAGTTATTTTCATTAAGCATTTTGATTTGGAACATTTTATTATGTTTAATGTGCAATAAAACTTCGATTGAAACCGGAATTAATGAAATGAAATGGACCGACTTATTATCTTTACAAATCATGCAAAAACTTACATGTCATATCTGCTATACCTATGTCATATCTGCTAGGTATGCTGATCCACCAATCCACCAATTTTTTAAATAACAGCATTTAACCAACACAAATATGCATAAACATATTTTATATTTCATCTTTCTAATAAATTTATTAAATAATCTTTCCAGACTTACAAAGAATTAATATCATTCTCGCCTAAAAATAAATTATAATTATAAACCTATATTATAATTTCCTCTCGGTATTTCGGGGAAAATGGACAAAATGTCCCTGGTCAATGCTTAACCCCATGTTAAATTTCTCCATGCTTAACCCCATGTTAAATTTCTCCATGTTTAAACCCACGTTAAATTTTTCCATGCTTAACCCCATGTTAATTCCTCTCCATGCTTAACCCCATGTTAATTTCTTCATGCTTAGCCCCATGTTAATTCCCTGAATGCTTAACCCCATGTTAATTTCTTGCATGCTTAACCCCATGTTGATTTCTTGCATGCTTAACCCCATGTTGATTTCATGCAAGCTTAATTTTACTTATTACCATTACTTGGTACAACAATAGCTACACTCCTGAACTCCACTCCTGGAATGCTTAACTCCAAATTAGCTACACGCAATGCCTAACTCCAAATTAGCTACACGCAAAGCATAACTCCATATTACTTACACGCAATGCTTAACTCCAAATTAGCTACACGCAATGCCTAACTTCATATTAGCTACAAGCAATGCCTAATCATTGGCGTAGCCAGGGGGTAGGCACATGGGGCACGTGCCTACCCCAGACTTGGTACCCATGGTAACTGATAACCAGAATGCCTAAAGTTTTCACTCTTGACAAATGATTTTAAAATTTTTAATAAATCATATTCTGAAGTACATATTTAGATGAATCTATTTGGCAATTATTAATTGATTTTGCTCGTAATTATATAATCGTTCATGCTAAGAACGTGCCTCATTTTTTAACAAACTGAAAAGTCAGTTTTAAAAGAATAATTTGCAAAGATTTAAGCCGTCTGTACGTATCAGCAGCATAAAATCATGATGCCCAGCATAAATCAATATTTATTATCACACCAAAACTTTCCGAGCGTTTTTCGCGTTTTCAAATTTATTGGGTTAGGTAGGACGCTATGCGCCAAATTTTATCGAGTGTTCTTGCCGTCTGCTTTATCCAAAATGTTTAGTTAATATACACAATGAAAGTCAATGCAAATAGCCAGATCGGTGTTTGATTATTGGTGACGGGTTATGTGTAAGGCTTAGAATAAAAGGTTTAGAATTGAAATTTCGACTGAATATAAATATGGCTTAGCAAAATTGATATAAACAATGTGTTATCAAAGTGTCATCCTCTAAAACCGTTCCTTTTAAGTAAATATTAGGATATTTTGGAAACGGCTACATTGTCATGCAACTAGGGATTGCAACCTGAGTAACGCTCATTGAGCTACTCAATAAAAGTTTGTTTATTTCCTTATCGAGTTACTCAAAAACTCATTGAGCTACTCAAATCCAAATTTAACTATTTTTTATTCCAAATACAAATACAAATGGCTAGGTCACTTTTGGACCCCTGTAGGAAATTTACATAGAAACCCCCAATACTGAGTACTCATTGAGTAGCTCAGAAAAAGCTCAATAACGAAAAGCTCATTGAGTAGCTCAATGTAGACTCATTTGCAAACCCTGCATGCAACACTGTTTTTGGAATTCGCTATTCAAGGGGTTTATATACGATAATTTTGTTCGAAAAACATGAAAAGGCATGAAACGCATTCTTAATTTAAAACGTTTTTGTAAAACTCCAAAAACCATGCAACCAACATAAGTTGAGGAATTCAAAATGACGTCGTTAAATCAGTCGTTAATCTAAGATTCGCTCAAGCCAATGTTCAATCTTTAAGAAACAAGCAAATTTATGTGCACAATTTTGTTAATATTAGAAAGTACGATGTCTTTTGTATGACTGAAACTTTTTTAAAACCCGATGACCAAATCTTACCATTCATAAACTATGATGTATATAGAAGTAACATTTTAAAGAAAGGTGACAGAGGTGTAGCCATTTTCATTTCCAACAGAATAAAATCATGGGAATTCAAAACAGATCTCAACATTTCCAGTAATATTGAAATATGTACAGTAAAAATACAAGTTAATAATTCAAAAAGCATAATAATATGTTGTCTATACAGACATCCCAAGTACAATAAAGCCATTTTAAATTCAGATTATAAAAGTATACGAGACATTGTAAATTTACTACATGAAACAGGGCATGATTTCGTATTAATGGGTGACTTCAACCTACGTGATAAATACCTAAATCCTACTTTAGAGCACTGTGACCTTCTGGGAATAAGCCAAATAGTTAAACAAGCCACTAGAAATGATAAGCTTCTTGACTTAATTTTTGTTAATAATGAAGACAATATAATCGATACCCAAGTAATAAATGGTTATATAGCTGACCACTTAGTCACAGAATGCACGTATAAATATAAAAAACCTAAGAAGGAGATTAAAAAGGTATATGTTAGAAATTTTAATGATAAAAATACACAAGCTTTCCTAAAGTCCCTGAACGAAGGTATCCTGCATGCGTCAGTAGATTACACCCAATTTATCTCCACCTTTATCTCTATCGTAAATACAAACATTCCAAAAATACAGAAGAGGTTTAAGTCAAAATTAAAGAAGAGATATGTATCTAAAACTACCAAACGACTTATTTTAAAACGTAAAAAAATCTATTCTGAATTCAAAAGAAAACTTGATAAAGTCAAACAACGCGAACTTAGTCAGATAAATAAAACAATCAAGCACAGCATTATAAAAGATACAAAGAATGAACTCTCACAAAATATACGTAAAGCAAACCTGTGGCATGGTTTAAAAAAGGTAATAGCATTAAACAAAAAATCCAATAGTGCACTTGATATGGATCCAAACATGGTAAATGATTTCTATATCAATATTGTTGATAATAACCGACCTTCCGATAAAACTCAATTTGATCCTCAAAAACCTGACTTTGTTAATCCACTTAGAAAGACTTTTGTGATGAAAGCTATAACACCAGACGATATTGTAAAAGCCTGGATGAGTATGAAAAATCATAATAATGTGTCAGAGGATCCTATGGGTATAAGCAATAAAATTATGAAATATGCCATGATGTCAAAAAACTTTACCTACGCACTTAGTGATGTTTTCAACACCTTTCTCGCTAATAATTCTATACCTGAAAGTTTAAAAATATCAAGAGTAGTTCCTATACCTAAAGTAGTAAATCCGTCTTCACCAAATCAAACGAGACCAATATGTATACAACCAGTCATTATGAAAATACTTGATAGGTGTCTTTACAAGCAATTAAGTGAGTATTTTGAGAATAACAACCTTTTCAATGAAAACCAGTTTGGGTTCCGTAAAAAACTTACAACAACACATGCATTGATATCCTTATGTGATTTTATTAATGATAATATTGATCTTAACAAAATAATTTGTATGATAATTTTGGATCTCCAGAAAGCTTTTGATAGTGTAGATAGAGACATTCTTTGGGTAAAAATGAATTGGTATGGTATTGAACATGAAATATTTAAATCACTGATAAACTATAGAACTCAATATGTACAAATAGGGAAAAACAGATCAAAAACAAAACCCACATATACAGGAATTTCTCAAGGTGCATCTTGCAGCGCTTTGTTGTTCAGCATATATATAAATGATCTACCAAATGTAATTAAGTATTCAAAAATGACTTTATTTGCTGATGATAGTAGCGTTGCCAACTCAAAATATAAGCATGAAGTTGATTCCCTTGTTAAAGAAATTGAGCACGATCTCGACTCCATAAATACTTGGCTTGTGAAAAATAAAGTCAAACTCAATATAAACAACACACAACTTATATTATTTGGGAAAAAAGAAAATCTTGTCCAGTGTGAAAACATTTGTGTACGTATTGGGAATAGTAATATTGAAAGGGTAAAATCTGTTAAAATGTTAGGAGTTATCTTAGATGAAAATATGTCTTTTCATGATCACTGTAAATTAATGGTAAAAAAATGCTACAGGCATTTTTCACGGCTATATCCACTCAAATACATGTTGTCAGCGGAGAACAAAATTATCTTGGTACAATCATACATTATTAGTATTATAAGATATGGTATTGTAGTATGGTATCCTAGAATATCAAAAACTCAATGTAAAATAATCGACGGCATAATTAAAAGAGCAGCAAAATTCGTTTATAATAAACAGAAATACGATAGAATAAGTATAGAAGTATGCAATGATCTTGAATGGCTTTATACAGAAAATCTGTACAAATATGAAACCCTAATTTTAACTTATAAAATGACATTTTGTATGAATACTGGATTTTTTAAAAATTACCTGGATTTCTCATTTACGGAGACACAATCTACAAGATCAAAATCTTATAAATTCCCTTTATCACAACCTAAAACTCCATGGGGATTTTCTACATTCAAATATAAAGCGATTCTTTTATGGCTACAGTTACCTGAATACATTTCCAAACAATCTATTGAAAAATGTATTATCTTCAAACGCAACCTGTTTGCACTTTTACTAGAAATACAATGTAAGAAATATGGTGATGATGATAATGTACAACCGGATTTTGAACTATTTTAAATCGTAAATGGTATGACGTATTGTTATCCTCAATTAAGTTATCTTCAAAAATATGTATCCACTCTTTTGGTATTATATATATCTATAACAAATGTGTGTCTGATTGTAACTTACCTCCAATGAGGAAAATTGGACAATAAAACCTAACTTGTGCGGGTAGGTTATTCAATGAGAATCAGCAGGCAGATTCAGCAGAAACACCGTCAAATAACACATGCCATTTATTTGAAATCTGCAAAAAACACTCATGCTTTGAATGAGGCAATCAAGGAAACAAACTATAAGAAGAAACTAAATGCTGGTGAATGTCAAACTAACATTTAAAAGCAAATCTGTAAATGCTGACGCGTAATAATATTTTGCTTTGTACACAAAACATCACACAAACAATGTAAGAAGCATCACGCTTGAGACAATAAAATCCTGTGGCGAAACATTTTCCCAAAGTATTTACAAGCTTTCAAAAAATTGTTTACAAGTTTTTTATATCTATTGCTTCACCAGCAAGAATGTTTTCCTGCTTAACGTAGGGTCCGGAGTCTTGCAGGAATGAAAGGAAAAAAGTCTTTCATTCCTTTCATTACCCTTTCATTCACTTAAAGAAATGGAAAGGAATGACGTTTTTCGAAAATCCATAATGAAAGGAAAGGAATGAAATGGAAGCCTGAAAGGAATGGAATGGAAATTAAAGACTTGAAAGGAATCAGTTCCTTTCAAATGTATAACATTACAAAGTATTTAAATTTATCGAAAACATAACTCCAACAATTACAAATTGATAAATATATCAAATAAACTAGTGATTATATCCCATAAATAAGAATAATTAAAAAAAAATAACGCAGTTTGTTGATTATTTAGCTCAGTGTGATATAATTGTTTTTAATAATTCCAATTTTGTTTGAAATTGAAACCAATTCAATTTAAGTGTATAATTGTTAAATAAAATTGTTTTGATAAGAATTTACTAAGTTTTGGTATGTTTTAAACCTTTTTTTATCGTAAGTGGTAAATTGTGCATGTTGAAAGACATTTATCATTCCTTTCCTTTCATTCACCTGAAAGGAATGAAACGAATGGCAGTTTTCAAAATCTGAAAGACATCATTCCTTTCGAAAGACTTTGAATGAAAGGAATGACAGTAATGAAAGACTTTGAAAGACTCCGGACCCTATGCTTAGGTTTTGCGCCCGAAAGCTTAAGAGCACTATAAAGACAGACTTAGCATGTTAGCGAAAATGGCAGTGTGCTTTTTGTTGTAAGCCTTGCACAAGTCTTGATTGAGTTTAAAGATTGAACCGCGGAGTTCGGCCACCCTGACGTTAGATTTATAATCTTTCACAATATAAAATATTGTTTGATTGTTGTGTTCAAAAACATACTTGTATAATATTTAAATTACCTTTTAGCTACTAATTGAACGCCCGTTGAAATTATTAAACGCGTCATAATTGTTGGATTGGTAAGTAAAAATTGAAAAATTGTTGCACGAAAATACACTGCTCCAAAGCGTGCCTACCTCAGACTTAAATCCTAGATACGCGCCTGTGCCTAATTCCTATATTAGCTGCACGCAATGTTTAACTCAATATTAGCTACACACAATGCTTAACTCCAAACTAGCTACACGCAATGTCAAACTCCATATTAGCTACACGCATTGCTTAATCCCATATTTCCAGAATGCAATGTTTAATCCCATACTTCCTACACGGAATGTTTAATACCATATTGGCTACACGCAATGCATAACTGTTCAATTAGCAAACCGGGCCACCGGCCCTCGTTTACAATATACGCTTTCCTAAACACCTAACTATTTCTATTATTCCAATTTTGTTATAAAAACAAAACAAGTAATAAACTATTTAATCGCTTAAAAACTAAAACCATCTTCCTGCAATTGCAAACACATTTTACTTAACCAAATTCCAACATTGTAACTTTGTTCTAAAAGCAAAACCAGATCTTCAGAAACTTCAATCAATCAATAAACTTTTCCTTTATTTTAAAAAATTATTCGGATGCTGATACAGTTTTCCCAACACTTAATCGGCAATCAACTCACTGGAAGCCTCTCTGTTCCAGACTTTTGCAATTGTTCTTAATTTGCATAAATATCTGCCCTTTGGCCGAACGAATGCAAAGCAAATTTCTTACAAAGTATAAAGCCATGAATAAGCTTATGAATCTGGAATGAAGCGACAACTTTTGAACCCATTTGGGAGGTGATTCTTGGGTTCCATAAGACGGACGAGAAACGAGAGAAGAAGCGATTTAATTTGGAACCAAGAGCGTTTCTAATGAATTGCTGTTTTATGTAACAGTCCAGTGCACTAAAAGCCTGTTATATAATTACCAATACCAGTCCATGGGTTTTTAGCTAAATATATTGCTTTTTCAACATCGGTTACATACCGATAAACCCAATCCTCCGCTGTCTTCCCTAATTGCTGCTTTGTCCTTCTTCTTCAAAACCGGCCACACTTACTATTTGCCTCGAATAACATTCCTAGATTCATCCCACACTGTGTGGGCCACACACTAGATCTATCCTTACCTCCTCGGCTATCATGTTCATCATATTCTCCCCAAGAAACCACCTTGACAGCTCCACTTCATGAACCCCGCTCCACAAGATACCCAAACCCAAAATTCCAAAACCCACCACACCCTCTCCTTCCAACGATCCAACTGAAACCACTGACAAAGAGACAGCTCTCCGTTAATCTAGCATGCCTTACAATTAGCAAATTGCCAATTTAACTTTGCAAATGTCTAAGATATGGCGTACTACTAGCAGGTTAATCAACAGAAGTTTCGAAGTGTGCTTCTGGTCACATCGACAATTTTGAGTTAGGGTAAAATCGAAAGTTGTTTGAATCTCTGAATTGGAAGTTGGGGCAAAATAACATTTCAAGGCGGATAGGGAGGAGTTGAGAAGGATTGCAATTAGATGGTTTATTGCAAATTGCTAAAACACGACGGGAGGTTTGGCTAGCGAACCTGGAAATAAGGAAAAAAATTGGAAGCTTGAAAACCCATTCTATAATATAATAAATTTTTTAGTAGCTTGATTAGCGTTTGAAAACAAATTTAACAGATTTTATTTGTGGAGTAGTATATATGTTATTGTTTTGAAAAGAAAATAGATTTTAAAATTATGTAAATAAAATATGCATCTAAAATTTTGTGTTAATTTGACGTTAGTTTTGTGAAAGTTCGTGCAGTGGTGGATTGCATTATCGGTAGATCGTGCTAGTGCTTCAAGATTATGTGTTGCAATTAATATAAAAAATATGCCCCGCAATTTAATCGTATGAATTTTGGCTTTTGGTAGAGCAATTTAATTAATTACTAAGCAACTAAAAACCTTTCCAAAAAAATGCTTGAATTCAGAATTATCGCTTCCTCCACTTGCTCTCTAAGTAAAGACACAATCGAATGTTACACAAACTTGAATAATTTTAATGTGTATCTTAATTTTTAAATTGAATTTTCGGTGCCAAATATTGGTATAAAAATAGTGAATAATAATATTTAAAATATTTTAAAGTGAATGAATTTGCAATAAAGTGTTCATTATGTTCAACAAACAAAATCATGTATGCCAACGAAATCTTGATGCACATGCATTGTTATGAATAACCGTATTTTAAAAATTGCTAATACTGCTCTATGATATCAGGGCTTCACTTAGTGGCTTGGCAAATAGTCTATTTTGAACTAAAAATATTTTAAAGTTCTACGCAAACATAACGTGTTAGAAAAAATCGATATATTTGAGCTTTCTATGTCGGACAATTGTACGGAATAAACTACCTGCTTAATTGTCTTTGGAGAGCTATATTTTGTTAGACTCTTCATTTTGCCACTCTTACATGCATTGGTTGGATTTTATGCAGAATATTCCAGAAATTTGAATATAACAAATTATAAACTTCAAAAATGGGAAGCTTCTATCAATCACAACTCAAATAAAAAATGAATTTAGAAAATATGTGTTAGTAAGCAGGGTTAAATATAGGTATATGCTTTACAATAAACTTGCGGTAAATCGTGTACTGCTTACTGGCTTACTGAAGAACAACTGACTTCTCCTGATTTATTTTTGGGCAGAGTTTCTCATGCCTCTCTGAAAAAACGTTTTGGTGTTGTACTGTTACATGCCAATCATTACATCATATCATTTGTCATATTGGTCACACATCAAATAAGAGTATAATTTATAGATACATATAATTTGGATATAATATGATTTACATGTGCAGCTGCGTGCTCAGCTAGAAAGGAAAACAGTAGTGTCTTTAAAACGACACATTTTGCACGTACAATAATAGGTACACATTTCACACAAGAGAGCGGTGAGCTATGTAATCTAACTGGACTAGTCTGATCTGCTGCTTAACCAAAAGACAATGTTAAGTGTTTTGCATTTACCACTATGCAAACTAAAAATGCCCAGCTACTGAATTTAACATGGAATAGAATATTTTGTGGTGATTTCTTATCGCGTTTTATGGTGCCAGTTTGTCGCCTTTTCTTTCCTGTCCGATGACTACCTACTGTTCTGAAGATGATCAAGATGAAATGATCATGACAATTTGCATATTATGAACTATATCTTTACAATATGTGATAGTACTAAAAGGTTAATCCTGGCAATTGACAAGTAGCTGGTTAGAAAAGAATAATATTAGCCGATGAGACTTCATGTATACTACCTAAAACATCGTGGATCTTTACCCATCAGTTGAACATTGAAGATATTAATTTGCTGCTAACAAGTAGCACCTTTGGGATGCAATGTTTCATATTATAACAAAGTAATGATAATTTCTACAACTTATACATTCCTAATTATATACAAATTTAACAGGCACCATGAATGTTTCTAATATGGTCTAGCCATTACTTGTATTATGTCAACGCCAATGATTGTACAAATACGTCTGTGACGGATATTAGATATAACAGATTAATTTGTGACTTTTTTCTTTGGAGACCATCACAAATAAACATACGATCAATGCCTGCAATAAACCCACAATTGGTAAGTAGAATCATACTTCTCGGAAATTTGTAAAAATTACTGCTTCTTTAAGTTACAGAGGAACTTTAAAGGTTTAGTCTTCAGAGTCATTTTAAAAATTAATTAAGTATAATAATTATACTTTGAGCAATCACCGAGTCCACTTACCTTTCTCAATATTCCTATCTAACAAAGTTTATCGAGAAAAATGTTTTGCGATATTACATGAATGCAAAACAAATTACAGATTTTTTGCTTTGAATTATTCCAGCAATTACAAAGAAATGTAAAAGTATAGAGTTTATTCCATTAATTGAAATTCAAAATGTGTGCTTTATACAACCCGCGTTTCAAATACCCTGTATATAGAATATCGCGTTTGCTAACATCAAATGAAAGAAAACATTTAAATGGGTAAATTGAAAGAAAAAAATTAAATGATTATTTTTGCGAGGTAATACCTATTTATTCCACGCTTGTAAGCACGGTTAGATATGACTTGGATAAGGTTTATGTGTTTAATCATTTTACAATGAGATTGTGATTATTTTGAGTACTCAAATAGTCCAACTTCAGGAACCTTTCATCTGAGCTCATTGAATAGTCCATTAAATGCACGTACCGCTTTTCCGGCGTTCAAATGCAGCTTAGTTTTTAAATTTTTTTTTGTATTCCACTATTTGAAGTTCTGTCAATCTATCTATCAATCGGTAGAAGATGCATCGAAAATACAGAGTTGATGGATGAGCACTTAATAAATTAAGGAAACAATGGAGCCTGTTGGACCGCAATGAGAAAAAGAGGTTGAGACATAAGCTAAAAAGTTAAAATGCAGAGAGACGAGACTGGATAAGATAGCTAGGGAAACGGAAATTAGCGTCCCGACGGAGGAACAGGATTAAACAGAGCAAATAGTTGGGATCCTGAAGCCCCTGAACCAGTCGGAAGCGGAGAAGTTGAAAGTGACTAAGGGTCTGGAATTGCAAGTTAAGGAAAAGGAATTGGTAGAAATCGGCAAGAACAGGAGGTACAACCTACAATTTGAAGCGAAAGCGAAAGAACCGACGGAAAAGGCGGAGGAACTGAAATTCAGAGAGGAGTCATGAGTAGGGAACAGAGCATTTAAAAATATCCCTGCAAATCACTAACCGAAATCACAATTTATTTATTAAACCCACACTAAATCTTGATTTACAGTTTCAAACCATTTATTGTTGGTCCAAAGAGGAATAAAGGGGATTTCAGGGCAAAAAGACTTGGAACGTAGAGCCTTTAAACCCTAAAATTTGGAACAAACCACAATAAACCATTCATTTAAAAAACATATTTTTATACTAAATTGACTTCAAAACAAGTTTCTAAAAAATAAAAAAATTTCACAAAACATTTTTTCAGTCCACTTAACCCGTAAAGCTTTGTCTCCAGAAATGTAGATCACAACTTGTTAAGTAAAATGTATTCTTTGTGCACTGAAAATCCTCCATTATGCATTTTTGTGATAACTCCATGCCACTTTTTATGAATTAAATATGCTGGGGACTCGTATACGTAGTAGATCCTGGCTGTAAGATAAAGTTGCATTTTTAATGATTCGAGACTCTTGGAATCTAGTACTTTGCGGGTATTTTTGGATCAATTAAGATTTTATATGCAAAATTGCAAAAATCGCTTCTTCACTTCCACCTTCTTTCTTCCCATATGCTCCCAGCTTTTACTTTTGACATACTTTACTTGATTCCATACTAACTAGACTTCATTCCAAAAACTTCGAAAAAAATAATTAAACTTTTTTCCGTTGTGAGCTATACTATACAAATGATCCGTAAATGACCTGATGGTGATGAATATTTTGAGCTTGTTACGTTGCTTGAACCAGCAGCATCTTTACAACTACTCCTACATCAGAAAGTCCAAAAATTACTCCAAAATCCTTCCAACGCACACAATTCCTTTATCCGCTACCATGACAACAAGACACTGAGGATCATCGTTTGGAATCTTGAGTTCTCGAGAATTCTGCCTTTTTGGTCTCTGGCAATGTTTCGTGCAAAACCAGATTTTTAGTGTAAGACCATCTTCCAACTTCCACGGCCAACCGAAACGGAAGAATGGAGCACTCAAATCCTAATTTTTCTCGTAACGTCCCCCAATGATACCAGGATAGGATTCGCCTCCTTCCTTAGTTCCCAAGTTAAACTTTAAACCTTGCTTGGGCAAAATTCTGTTGAAACTATTGCCAACCCCCGTCGATTCCACTTCTTTAAACTAAAAACTAGGCCCCTAAGAAGTCCACAGCAGTGACTTAGGTTTCAAATGGTTACAAAACGGCAAATGAAATCGTGAGGCAGTCCATCTATGACGAACTTTGATTCTGGTACATTAGCACTTGGTCCCTCTACCCTAGGTCTTCTTAAATTTGGAGATTGTCTCTCATCTGCTTTCAGATGAGACGTTTGGCCTTGAACTGGTTAATCCTCTTCAAATTCTGTTGAAGTTTCAATATTAGACCTAATCGTTGTTCTGTTAATTCCCGGTAATGTTCGCACAAGTGAAGTATCTCCCTTTGCATTCGGAACAGAATGGAGTTGACACTTAGTTCCTCTCGGAAGGGCTTTGAAATTGCTTGGTGTTCATTAAGTGAACTTCAGTTCCGGGTGGCAACTTAGGGTAGGGCTTGCTTTCGGGAGCCTGTGGAATCTCCTCTGGAAGGTTGCCATTGCATAGTAGTGTTGATGTGAGACAGGAGGTGACTAACTAGGCCAAGCATTGTCGAGTTGAATTACGAAGAACAGAAAAGTGAAGTGGCGGCGGTTAAGGTTTGTGCAGTTATAGCTGCCACGTGTTCTATTTGCTCAATCCAGAAATATGAAATTTTACGTAAAAGATCCTGGCTTGTGTTTTGTTGACCAATACATTTTTCTGTACGTTTCGTTTCCTGAAAAGAAGAAATGCATAGAATTAATCTTTCCAGAATAGTTTGACATTAAAACTCATGACAAACGGAGAAACGGTCTTGGAGGTGATCTTACAGCAACTTATTCGCCCGTACTTTGAGTTTTACTACAAATGGCGTAGAGTTAGTGCAAAACCAAACAGTTTAAAAACAAAAGGAAATTGTATTAAAGCGTACATATTTTTGAGTTAATTGCAATTACGTTATAAAAAGCTAGGATTATATGCTGGAGGTAAGCCTTACCTGGTGAGGTAAACAGGTACGTTAGTGCTTAAAAGTTACCAACATTGCAGAGGCGTAGATAAGACCTTAGCCCAGTTTGTTTAATTTTTAACAAAGTTGGAAATTTGAGGTTTGAAAATGCAGTGTGCATTTTAGGGATTTGTTGGTTTGTTTTTTAAGCAAACCAAATATTCATTCAGCTTTTAAAGTGAAAAATGAAAGCTGCATTTCAATAAAATTGGGAGTATTTTTAGAAACTAATTTTTATGATAAAATAAAAAGAATATTTTTCATCTTCTTAATTTGTGTTCGTATTAAAACTTTTGTTCGTCTTTTTCAACGAAAGCAAAAACTTTAAAACTACGCTGTAAAGTAATTTGTCCAGTTGTATTCAGTACTATAAACTATTTTAATTTATCAAAACCTACGAACGATGGATGATGGAAATCTACTGATTAAAACATTGTCCACTGTAATGGAGTAGCAACTACTGACACTTAAACCTAGCAGTTTAAGTGAATATACCAAAAACGGAATAGCGATAAAATGAAACTAGAACAGTATAAAAAAAAGAATCTTTCTAACTTCTCAGACAGTGTGGTAGATAAAAAGTTATGCTTACTTACACCACCATGACTCAGCATATACTTTGCTATCATCTGGATTTCCATCCAAATTGAAAAGCGAAAGGTAATAAAATTTAGATTGTGAAAAGTTTGCACTTATTCGGTATTAGTGAATCTTCGTTTTTTGCTTTTATTTCTCTCATTCTATATTCTGAATGTGAGCGTCAATAAGAAAGGTTTTAAAATATTCGACTTACTACTTGTTACTCAGTATTTTTTAATCTGACCATCTCATTTTTAACACCAAGCACTTTCTATGCTGCTATTGATAATCATTGCACCCTAACTGCTTTTGCAACGCACATGGCACGTGTTTATCTATTTTTGTGTTGTTACTAGAATCGTCAACATCTGATTTGATGCAAATCTTCGAATGTATTAACATTCTTGTTAAAACGAAATAAAATATTATTAATAGTTTATTAGAGTCTGTGTTTTAATTTGCCTGACAATATAGAGAAGGACGATTCATAAGTACGCTGTAAAACCGTTTTGTTTTATATTAATTTATAATCTTGGCCAAAGATTGTTGTACTTATCTGAAATAACTCAAATGTGTCAAATATCTGCAGGATCATTCTTTGACATCTATACGTAACAACTTGTGACTAACAAGTATTATATTAATTCCGTAAAAGTATGCTTTTTGCTTGAACAGAAGTTTGCAGTGTGGCAAAATTTTAAAGATAGTGCTTCAGTTTTCTTTTACGTTTACAATCTGCTGGCCAATCCAATTTTCTTTACATTTCCGGAAATACAAGATTTTCCGAAAATTATTTTACGAGGGCAAGTTGCAATTGTAGATTCAGATGTAGAGGGAGAAAACCAAGCAGAGAACATAAAAGAAGTGAACCAACGAAATCTTGCTAAATGAAATTTGAAATGAAAGGGAACTTGATTCATTTGAAAAGTACGTTGATTCATGGTTCGTTGTCAAGTGGTAAAGTTTCAATATTGTAGTACATTAATGTGATAGGACCGTACCAACTTTGATATTCTACATCCGTTGAAATTGGATTGGAACAACAACTGCTACTCCTCCAGTTTCAGTTCTACACATCCAATCGGTCCTTTACTTCCCGATCTTGCCTATCGTAAAAATCTCTGAGGAACCAATTCACCTGTCAATTATCACTCAACCTGCCAGGACCATCACCAGCATCACCCTCATCCTTCTTCCAAATAACTGAAATTAACGAGAGCAAGATAATCCTCCACAAACCCATGCCTTCACATCGACCACTTCCATCAACAAGCGTACCTCCTATACCTGAATTTTTTGCTGTAGTAATCATGATAATGTTGCTGTTAATAATGTGGCATTTTTATGTAACTCACTGTAACTGATCAACAGTCAACTTAAAATGACTTTGGATTTGAATGAACCATAACCCAAGCTAGTGAAAGTCATAAGTTAGTGGATGCTCCGAAAATATCTGCTCAATGCCAGATATACTAAACTGTATTAAATATTCTTTGGTTAATGAGCAAACGATTCAAATGTGTTAGGATACGCCTTAAATAAACATAAATAAATCCGGAAGGGAGACAAACCTAACGTTAAGAAATCTACCAGTCCGCCGATTTTCAGAATAATGGCATTTAACAAACACAAGTTTGTGTATACATTTTTTCATTAAAATCTATTTAATAATCCTTCCAAACTTCCTCAGTAATAATATCAGACTCGTTTACAACCCAATTACCTCTAATCTTTTTACAATTATCACAAAATGCTTTTCTTTTAACACTAAAAAACCTCCATCATTCCACTTTTCTCTAAATGACCAAACTCAAATACCCACAGAGCAAATTTATGTTCACAATTTTACTAAAACCACTATTAAATCATTTAATCGTATTTATGAAATCTAAATTTATCCTCCTACAATCCGAAAGCGTGTTTTATAGAACAAATTCCAACATTTCAGCTTTGTTTTAAAAGCAAAACAATAAAAATAAAATCCCGCAAGAAACTCAAACTTAGTAATTTGCAAACAGCGTATCTATCTTTTCATTCCATCTATTTATCTAATATAAGCCCCTGTACTTCGAATTTTACCAAAGATGGTGTAGAGTTGGTGCAAAATTGAACGGACAGTTGAAGAAATGGATTTTGTATTAAAGGAAGTTATAACTTTGAATTACTATATAATTGCTTTATACAAACTAATATTACACACTGATGCTCAGATTAACAGAAAGGTGTACCAAAGTTCTAGGAATTGCAATTTGACGATTAAAGCGACTCTCAGGATCAGAAAAACCTTTACGTTTGCTGCTTACCAGTTTGGCGTCTTTCCCTAGTGCTTTTCTATCCATTGTTTAACTACATTCTGGCAAGAAACTGGGTGTTTGTGTCGTAACTGTGATTGGCAACGATTTTCAATAGTGCGCTGTAAAATCAGATTTGACCATCCCAACAATTAAGTCTTTGCTCGGCTTGTTTAACGCTTTGGGGTTTGTCCTGTAGCACGTTGAAGGGTTGCATACAAAGGCAGGTCCGTTGACGAGTTCGTTGGTCTGCTCCATTTTTAAAATAGATGCATCATCCACCTTCAAAAAGATTGGTTTTAGATAGAATCCTTTAAATAGAAAGAAATTCTTTAGAATATGTACATAGTGGGATTTCGTTCAAAGGGACAATGGACATTAGGCTACCCACACCTTCTGCATTGGTTTGGTTTTAAAATCGTCATAGTTAAGTTATGACAATGTATTTCTGACCTGCCCACAATCTAGAACAACCAGTTAGTCAAATCTGTCAATTATCACCCAACTTGTCTACGAAATACCCATAAAAGCAACCATAAAATTCCAGCTTTCCTTTCAATGAATCACACAATCCCACAGAAATTAACCTCGTTTTGTTTTAGGTCTCACTTCCTACAAATAAATTGTCCCCCTCCAAAAATCTCACCGAATGTCAACTTGTCACCGCGCTACCAGTTTTAAAAACCTTGCCTCCATTTTTTAACCACCTGCTTCTAAACTGAAATCAATTCTTTCTCAAAACTCTAAAATAACATAGAGATTGCTTCATAAACGACAGTCGGTTTCGGTAAATATTTTAGCCGATTCATAAGCGACAAGAGACAAAACTTAGTAACGCAACGCGCAATATCCCATGCAGAATTGAAATGAAGAATGAAAATTAAACAAATAACGCTTCTATCTACCAGCGGGACAAAGTCACAAGAAGAAACACTTGTAAAATAGCAACATCAAACTAATACAAATTTTTATATACATTTTATATTCCTCGTGAATGCACCTTTGTAACTTGAAGAAAAGCAGACGAAAATTTAAATTAAAAATCTTTTAGTCTATGTGATTGCAAAATATTGACCATGAAATTCAATTACATGTTGAAACTGAATTACACTTTGATATGGTGCTGATAAATTATCTTAAATTTTTTCCAGGGCAATTAGAATACTCTGTGTTAAAAGTAATACCAAAAACACTAATCAATATTGTTGACTTACCTTCATCCAATTTGTGTAATCTAAACTGACACTGAAATTACGAAGGCAAGTTTATCTTCCACTGGAAGAGACTCTGGGTAAAGTAAAACTGTATTTATAAGGACAAGATTGATAAAAATAGAACTTAATAAAGCTTGATATTAATATTACTAAATTAATCATAATGGGTTTTCTTTTATTTTTATTTTTTTAACATTCGATTATTTTTGTTTCACAATAAACATGTTCATGATTTCCAGATTTTACATGTACATGTAAAAAACTTAATTTGCAAAGGCAAAATGGGCACTTAACCGGGCTAAGTCCACCTTAAACCAGACATGGATGAACTTAAGTTTTAGTACATTCTTAGATTTTTCATTTTCATTCGTTTTTTATTACTATATATTAAGCTCTTCTTAGCAGCGAGCATTTTTAATGGTTTGCCATAGACTAAATTAATATATAAGAAGCCAATTTGTGGATGGTAAGGAGTAACGCGATGAATTACCTGATGCACTAGGCGCTAATCCACCTCTACCAGGAAACCAAATGTCGCTGAAGCATCTCAAAAAATATTTGTTATTGCTCAGGTTAATTAGATACTTATATTTCACAAACTGTTTAACTAATTCGCTTGTAAATGTACAAAACTAACTAGTTCGAGACTTTGGCATGTAATTAAATACCGTGGTTTAACAGAAATCATCTTTGTGAGCAAACAGCCAGACTTTGGGCACAGGTTTGTTACGGAGATTTACAAAGAGTATAATGGAAAAAATTACTGCAAAAACCAATTACTAGACTCTGAATAATATCAAAACTGACAAATTATGATGAATAAGCAATATCAATGACAGCATATTCATGCTAATGGTGGGTGGTTGTGATATGGATGTCATAACTCACCACCAAATATTTTATTAATGCAAACAAAGTCCATTTAATTAAATAAATTTAATAAAATTACTGTCCCTTTTACATAAATCATTTCAAGCATTTCATTTTTTGAAAGAAAAGAATTTTCCAAACCAACCTAACATGACGATTCTTTAAACGATCTGATTAAAACTAAAACAACCTGCACATTGGATTTTATAAAAATGGTGTGGATTCTATGCATTAACCAATATTAACAAATTTCTTTCATTTCCCAGTAAACGTTGTAAAGCAGTCTGCTCCCATTACCATGACTCACACTGCACTTTGCTATCGTCTCAATTACCAACCTAAGTGGTAAAGGTTAGGACAAATAGAAAACCTCAAATTTTTCTGCTTCAGTGAACTCTTTTTCAGCTGTGTAATATACAAGTTGTGTAACAGTCTGGATGTAAGCCTTAAACTGAAGAAACCACAGAAGCGTGATACCAGTCGTTCATGAAACTTAATGAATTATTTCACTAGCTACAAGATTATATAGGTATGCGTGCATTCTTGCTTTTGAAGCACTTATTATACAAAACAGTATAAATCCGGCATTTTTGTTCAGTTTTCCATAAATATTCTTTGCTTCAAAGTTTTATGTTTAGCATGCACGCCACTCCTGTGCAATTCTGGGTCTTGGGCTTTATCAAGCATTAGATTAGACTTGATGAATAAATTTGCTTCGATATAATGAAATAAAACTTGAATACAAGACCAACACAGTATTTGTTTGTTTGCATAATAAGTTCGAAGATCTAAAAAAACAGTAATTAGGTTTTTCGGGGTAAGGTGATTTATAAATCCAGCGTAACACCAACTCAACGCCATTTTCTGTAAAATTCATTGTTTGGCGGATTCCCAGATTAATAGATCCAAGTCTTGGGACACTTCAAAGAATTCTGTGTAATTAAGAGAGCTGTAGTGATTTCAAATTCGGATTTCCTCCACAATATAGGGTTTCTTGGAGGGATTAACTAGTTGGCCATAGTGATCGATTACTCCGTAAACGGGGATTCCGGAATAGATGTCGAAGCGGACGACGGAAAGTGTAAGTGTCCAACCGGGCAGCCGCCCGGGAATCGGAGACGGGGATCTTCTTCAATGAAATTTACGAAAGAAAATTTTGAAGAAAAAAATTATGGGGAACTCGGCTACCTTGAAGCATTTTTGGTGAAAATTTCGGGTTGGAGCAAAAAGAGGCTACTGTTTTATGCTATAATAGCATTGCTATAGAATGGTGCTCACTGCTAAAAAGGATAGGAGCATTGCCAAACCCAGAATTATTTTCGTAAAACGGTTTAGAGCCTTGTTTCATGGTTTACTGGTTATTTATACCAGATAGGCCTGATCTTCAGGTTATAATACTAGCCACTTTTCAAGCAATTACTCATTAATATAGAGAAGCAAAATGCCAATAAAAACAACCTGTAATTTATTTTTTAACTGCAAAATGTAATATTTGCTTTATCTTCACGCCATTTTTTATAAATCCAGCATACAGATGATTAACGTTGGGTGGAGGAAGTTGCCGGCTTGTGAACCGGATATACGGAATAGGATATCATTGAATTCGAATTCGAAAAATACGGTTCTTTGCGGTTTGTGGGCATTTCGGATGCATTGGAATCCGATCCGCAATAATCGCTTAGGTTTTTTTTCTCCTTCCCACTCAGATGCTCAAAGCTTTTAATTTTTCTCGATTCCCACGTAATGCAGTTTCTGGAAGATTATCGCAGGCAACTGATTATGCTGTCATTTTGGGAAATGTACAGAAATGGATAAAAGCATTATGTATTGACCAACAAATGAAGTGCAAACCTGGTACTTTTAAGGCCACTTTTTTAGGGAAGCACGAAGAAAGCCCCTAAAAAAAGCCACTGCGAAAAAATCCCCCGGAAAAAAGCCCCCAACGAAGAAAGCCCCCTACGAAAATAACTACCTGCGAAGTTAACCACCTACGAAAAATGCCCCCTGCGAAAACTACCACCTAGGATGTTAACCCCTAACGAAAAATGCCACTTTTTTACTTGAAATGTGATAAGTCAAATTCAGCAAACAAAAATATACAGTTTTAATATTCCTTCTACATTACTATATATTTAAAAATTTAGAAGGATGCATATATTTTGGATTTTTTGTCATAAAGCCCAAAGCAAAAACAATAGTACTATAGCTACAATAATTTTTGGGTTTTCTAAAAAGCTAACATTACAAAGTCCAATTTCCTGATTTTAACTAAAACATTTAACTTGCACATTACAAATTAAGATTCTAGGCGATTCCTATTATCTATTCCTACTACTGTTGGTAGATAATTTGTATTTAAATACTTATTGCATACTATCAGGTATGTCATACTAGGAAGTTCCACTTGCCCAAAAAAGGCTTTTTGGTTCCTCATACTTATTTTTTATTTTACTTTACATCCTACTTCGCGCCAGGTATTCTCGTATCTTTACGATCTACACACATCACGATGTCTCAATGCATTCTCCTATCGTATGAATTCTTATCAAGAGCAGAAATGAATTACTATGGTTTTGTTTCAAAATATGCTTGTGTGTAGATAACTATCCTCAGATATAATTAAAATTAGCTCAGAAAATGAATGTAAAAAATAGATTAATTTTTTATGAGGTTTTATTACTAATTTTACCCATAAGAAGTTGTAAAAAATGTCAGTAGACTAAAACTGACGCCTCGGACGGACTTCACTGGTGGAGAAAACAGGAACGCAAAAAATATGGGCTGACCCAAATGTAGGAAAAGGTGGGTAAGAAGTAGGATAAGTTACATTAATGGAGCATGGGTATTGTGATGAAAGTTTTAAAGATAAGGTTTTAAGGCGGGTTTAAGGTTTAAGGAAACGAATGCGTTTTAAGGTTAGGAATGAGATGAGTGGAACGAAAAGGTAATTTGGAATAAAGAAAGGGTTCTTGAAGAAATGATGCTTTCTGTGACATGTTGTATTTGTAAAAGAGTATGATGTTAATTATACAAAAGGAAAACATTTTTAATTGCATTTGAAAAATTGTATTGTTTGACGCTTGTTTTCTAAAAATGCTACCTCTGGTGGATTCTTATTACACAGATTCGGTTGTTACCATATTACATATTACCACAGCACTACCAAATTACACATTCGGTTACCTAGTATCCCAAGGGATAATGATGGAGCATCTGATAAGACGTGGTGGAGGGTTTTGTTGTTTTCGGTGGTTCCAGTATCCATTTGAATGGAGTGAATCTACGGGTGGATGGTTCATGAATAATAAATTCATTATATTGCCCCTAATAAAGATCTCGTAGTTTTCATACATAATCTGTGCAGTTGATCAACAACTATTTCTGTAATCCAAATGGTTTGTAGATGGTAGACAAACGTATCATAATAATCCGCCAATCTATCAATTCTATCATCCAACGCAAGATTTCAGGAGCATATTTAATTTTAATTTTAATTTATTTTTTTCCTCACCATCATATCCATCATGCTACCTTTCCTTCTCCACTAGAAATTAAATTTGTCCAATTTATTTAGACTTGTCTTAGACTTTAGCAAATGAAATAATCAATTCAATCGTACATATGAATGAAACCTGGTTTTCTAAGAATTCATATCAATTCAGTATTACTCTTCGAAGCAAACAATATCTGTTTAAATATAAATCCACCAATCCATCCGAATTTTTAAAAATGCGTCTAATAAACACAAATTATTGTACCAATGTTGTATTTTTTAATAAAATCAATGTTTATTTTACCTAATGAAATTCGTGCGTCACACCAAATTGGTGGTGTATAACAAACAAACAAACAAACAAACAAACAAACAAACAAAATCAGTGAGTAATTAAAACAATTTACAAATCACGACTTTCTTTCAGAAAATGATGGGAAAATTACTATTGATTGATTTGGAGCTTCAATATTAACTAATTTTAATTATTGGTTGGTTTTTACCGGTGGTGGTCGCTTAGATTTCACTGGGGTGCCTGAATGCTTCATTTGGATCAAAAACCCGGCAACGGAATCAGTTGACAACTTATGCAAACAATTATGAAAGACATCGGCACAAGGCGTTGTGTTGATTGGTGGTACCCAGGTACTTATTAAGACAGCTAGAAGTGTATCCAGAGGAAAGGAGATTACTGGTGAAGGAGATTCAGGAAAGAAGCCACGATACAGTTGGGCTGTTGCTAGAAAAACCTTGGGACCGGGAATGACCGAGGGACAAAATCTGACAAACGATCTTAGGATTTTGTCCTGGAAAAGAAGAAAAGGAATCTCTGGGACAGGAAGACGTACAGAGGCCCACTGCCCTCTTATCTTGAGGACGTGCTTAAAATTAAATAAGAGCCTGATAAAAACGGGGCTTTGGACTACTTAGAGAAAACAGAAAATAATACGTTGATAGTGAGTTTTTAAAAACCCACTATCAATGTGTCACATATGCGTAGAAATATTACGACTCTGATAAATACTTGTGATACAATTTCTGTAGATCAAGTAGAAATTTTGCACTTATTCAAGACAAACATACTTGCGATAAAGTCGGAAGTTGATACGTGTCTAAATAAGCTAATTGGTCGGAAACTTGAACTGAAGTTTCTCAAAAACGACTGTGAAATTGAAAAACATGTGAAAAATGGAAATCCTTCAAGCTGCTCTAAGCAGCCTTTTCACACAAACAGAATTGTTATATGTGGCTTGAGTAGCCTTAAAGATGTGAGAAAAGAAGAAGCGGTTAAAATTGTGAACTCGTTTTTCAGAAGCACGCTGAAAGTAGAATTTAAGGTGGAAAATGTTGACGTTTTGAACCAAAAACGCCACCCAGTTGCAATAGTTTCTCTCTCGTCAATACATGATAGACGGAAAATCTTTGGAAATTGTCATCGTTTAAAGTTCTTTCATGAACGTGTTTCTGTTACTGATGACGTGCCACCAAAAACTCGAGATAATCGAAAACGATTGCATAAAACCGCTTTTGTTGGCACCGATGTTAAAAATGACTCAGAATTTGACATGCAGTCTGTTCATTTACGAGAATCTAAAAGTGAGGAATTGAAGATATCAAATGAAAAAATACAGTGTGTTAACGAGATAAAAGTTGCATTGAAAAACGTTGCAAGAAAAAGGCATAAAAAGAAAAATAGAGTGGGAGGAAATAGCAGAAATCTGGAGGAAAAGCTAGGAGGGAAGAGCAAACTAAGGGAAAATTACGTTTGGAATCTGGAACTAGAGAAAAATCTGGAGTGCACATGGAGGGAATTGTTGGAGGGATAGGGAAAATGGAGGGGAATCTTTCTAGATGCGGGCAAGTACAGGGAGGAAACTGGAAGCCTGAGGAAAAGTTTGGAGGAAATTGTGGAGGGAAAATGGAGGAAGTTCACGAATGTAATGAAAAAGTTGAAAAAAATTCTGGAAAATGCTCAGAAGAATGTTCTGAAATTGTATATGAGATAGAAAAACGTTTGCGAGAAGCAGTAGCTACATGGAGTCATAGTACTAAAATAATAAAGCGCAAGTAAGCAGAATATTTTCATGCGCAACTTGATACTTTAATGTTCTTATGCTGCTATTTGTATAAATGCATAAAACGTATAAAAGAAAAATGCGAAGTGCAATTTGTAGTTTTTTTTGCTGATGTAAACTGAGTCTGACTAAAGATAGATTAAAACGTGGGAAAGATTTACTAATGGTTGTCACACGAGATAAAAAGAATTCCTAAAGATGAATTTTGTATGTGCAATTTGCAATTTGTAGATGAAGAGAAATTCGCCATTGCAAACTAGTATGATGAATATAGTTGTGATGATGTGTGAGATTTAGGTTTTGGTTATCTATTATATAATTTGTAAATTTTTGCGACTAAAACGATGAGAAATTAAGATTTGTTAATTAGAAAATATAAGATGTTATGTAACTTCATTATGTAAAACTGATTGTTATTTTGTAAAACGGACGGAACTCCATGCTATGTCAAAAAGTATTCATTCATGTATTTTTGTTGCTCTATAGGTCTATTGACCTCAAAAGAGCGAAGAGAAATAAATCATTATTATTATTATTATTATTAAACAAGTTCCTATCTGTTAATGGTCTTCCATAATATACTTTTAATTTCAATTCAATTATATATTTACTGCAGTACAGTTTACAATCTCAATAATAACGGTGCAATAATAATTTTTAGTGCATAGTACATAAAAAATTACTCCCCGGGCGACGGTTGCATCAAGGGAATAAATTAATGGACAATTTAACTATTAAGTTTAATAGTTCGGTGATTAATTAGATGGGAATGATAACTTTTGTGGATTTGTTGTTGATAAATTTGCAACGCCTTCAAGGCGCTTAATCAAGGACGGATGACCTTGTTGGCGTTGAGGGAAATGGAAAAGGTGAATAGATGTAGGTTTCACCACCACCTCAACCACACCCTGACTCCGCACCTTATCCCTTTTCGGGGTTCCCCTCGGGCCACCCTTATCCTCCAGCAGCATTTCTGGTTATGTTAGGCTTACCTGCCCATTTTTTCTCTGTCCACTTCTCCTTGGCGTGGCACTTCTTAACAATCCCTCCAAAATCCTTCTCTCCTTTGGCTTTTCATACAGCCTCCCGAACAGAGCCCCAGACCCTTGCTCCTCGACCGTGACCCTTTCAAATAATTATTATTTGTCAAAGTCCGTCTCCGATCCAAGCCTATTCCCTTTGTGTCCAGTTCAATGCCTGTGGATGGCTTTTGCTCTACGGTCCAAGTTCCTCCCCCGGAATTTCCGGGCCGGAAATCCCCTCTATTCCCCATCTTAACCACCAATAAATCGGCTGAAATTTTGATCCAAGCTTAACGACGTCTCCACCGATTTATTTTCTTTGACCTGCAGCCACTACAGTATTCGTTCCCTCCAACTCCCCACCAGGAATTGTAGAATTGTTCAAGGACCACATCCTGACCCCGACCTACATCATTGAGAATCCTTTCTTTTGCAACCGCCATTTTTATGGATTTGTTATGAAAAATAGAAACAGCTAGTCTTTAATGAACTCTATCAACAATTCAGTAATTTTCAAATCAATAATAATAAAAATTGCTAAACAAATTATGGGGCACTATATGACGTACAGCCGAAAAGCTACAAATCTTATTTAACTTTATTTAACGGTAATTAACGAAATATTACAATGTTTGTACAGCAACAACCGTTGCACTGCATCTATTACGTTGAAATACAATTATAAAATTTAAATGTAATTTTGTTAAAAAGTAATCTTACGCATTAAAATCGAAAATTGTGTAAAACAGCCGACTGATTGATTGATGACTGATTTGCTGGCAGAATAGCAACTAGATTAATGAAAAAGTTTAGAAACGGAATTGTTAATTTTTATGAAATTTTTAAGCATTTGAACGCCAGATAAACTGCACTTGTATTTTGCTGAGGTGTTAATGCTTAAAAGATGCTTGCTATCCATCCTAGATCGGTTTCGTCACAATATACAACAATTATTAATATAATTCCATTGCAAAGGTTTAACTGTTTATTGATTGTTTCCTAGCTAATATACCTATCCCTCGATTTACCCGGTTCACTTTCTTGGTCAACCGGACCACACTCCTGATCACAATCCAACATTCTATATTCCATAAAGAATCTGTGTAACATTCCTGCCATATTTCCCCTTTATCAACTATGAAGGGGGAAAGCCATATTAAGAACTTACAGCAATCTTGGGAACACCCATTGGAATGGTATACTCTGGGCAAATCTCCAGGTGTCGAAAACTGTACAAGTTGTTTTTGATGCAAAAAAATGCCTTTAACTACTACAAAATGCTGTTTAGAATCAAACTTTATTGCTCATGATCTGTTGTCCGCGACCGGTTTCAATAGGTCATCTTCAGGCAGACTGAAATTTTTAATAAAATTATACATAGGAAAATATTGTTACATTGACTCGAAAATGTTTTAAAATTTTTGGAATTTTTAGAATATTTATACATTTATGTTTTTTGTTTTATGGCTACTACAATTACCTTTAACGGAGAAACGATTTTCCGATCTTAGTCATTTGGTATATAAAATGTGAATGTTAAAAGTTATAAGATGTGTACAATGTATAAGTTCAGAGAGAAGGGCACAGAGTCTATTTAGTATGTATATTATTATAATGTGACTCAATATATATTTTTGTTTGTCACAGCTTCTTATTAATCTATATGTTTGTTATTTTTAAGCATAAATTCTAGTTTTTCAGTATTACAATATACCATTTTTAGTTTCAGTTCGTCTATCACCTTTCTTATATTTGGTTGAAAACATGTTTTCATTTCGTTTTCTAGCATTTGTTTAATAGTTGGTCCTAGGTTATTCACATTTGAATAAAATGGAATTACTATACATATTTCATTTTCAACATCGGTAGATTCATTACTTGGAATACTATATTTGCTTACAAGTTCTGGATTATTCGTAGATAAGCTTATGTTAAGAAATTTACTCGATGATTTCAACAAATCTGATCTTCCTTTTTCTAATAATCGTTCCTTACAGTTATTTAGATATGCTTTTGGGTATCCTCTCTTAAGAAAAAAATCCATCATTTTTTCTAGTTCATTTAGAAAAACCTCGTTGTTGCTACAAATTCGTTTTATACGAATTCCTTGACTAAAAGGTAATGCTTTTAGTAAATGTCGGGGATGATTTGAATAAAAAGATAAATATAAATTTTTAGACATAGGCTTTTTGTATAAACTAGTTATAACAACATGGTTTATCAGATCTACTTGAACATCTAAAAAATTGATATGATTATCACTGTAAGAAACAGTAAAGGTTAAATATTCGTGATGAAAAAGTACCTTTGTCCATGAATCAAAACAAGCTATATCTGTACAGTCTATTATCATGAACCCATCGTCGACGAAACGAACATTGAATACTATTTCTGCTTTGTTAAGCATTTTTCGGAGTTCATAATATGCTGTTATATTTGCTACAGATACTGATGCACAATTTCCCATTTGAATACCTTGTCTTTGGAAGAAATATTGGTTATCATATGCTAAAAATGAATAATCCAAAGAAAGGTGAAGTAAGCTATTTAGGTTGTTGTTGCTTATTCTATGTACTACGTTTGTTTTATGTGCGTATTCATTATAAGCTTGTGTGCAGTATTTTTTACAGTTTTGAATTTTTAAGTTGGTATACATACTGTCTATGTCATATACTAGAAGTTTGTATTTACGATTTGGATCCAGTTTAACATTTTCAAGTAAAATTAGAAAATGTGTTGTGTCTAAAAGTACTGTGGGTAATGTACACATAATAGGTTTAAGAATATAATCCAAATAACCGCTAATGTATCTGTTTATTGTCTGACATGTGCTGCTAATTGGTCGCCCTGGTGGAAATTTGGTGTATGTTTTATGTACCTTAGGAATTATGTAAAATGTTGCTGGATGATGAAGTGCGTTTACCAAATTACTCAAAGGGAAATCATGCGTAATTTCCATCTTAAGGGCTTTTGCTTTATCACTGAATGTATCCATAGCCATTTCATATTGTGTTTTGCATGATGGCGAATATATATTCTCGTCAGAAAGTTGTCTTACTATTTCTTCGTGATACCATTCATTTTTAATGATACAAATACCAGCGTTCTTGTCGGCGTTTTTTATTAACAGATTATTTGTTTCTAGAAATATGGCACAATTCTTTATAAAAGCTTTTGGAGGAAAATCGTACTTATTGCATCTCTTAGTAATATTATTAAACATGTCCTGAATCATTTTCGGATTTCCAAATATTTCGTCAAATATTTTTGGAAATCCTTTAGATGGCATGATACTTTTTTTACACTTATGTAAAAATCTATCCAATTCATCGAATTCGTTATTTAATTCTAACAATTGGTAATGGATGTTCCAAGCTATGCGTCTTAAGTTATCTTTCATTTTTTTAGAGAATAAATTATATTTTGGCCTAAATGTTGGTATAAAATTTAAACCCAGTGCTAGAACGAACTTTACAAAGTATGGTATGTTTGTACAATCTGACAAATTATGAATGTACGAATTATTATAAATAAGCTTGTGAATATTATATGCAATTTTGTTTTGTTTTTTAGACAATTTTGTGTCTAACAACTTACTCATGTTTATGAACCTTCTCTTGTTTTTATTAGTGGTGTTTGTAGTAGCCGGTGACTCTCAGGTAAAAGTATTTACGATATCCTTATTGGATACTTTCTTTTCTGTGAAGTTAGATTGATGATCTGCATCTCCGTGATAAGGTTGACGACCGCGACGTGGTGCATGTTGGTATTGTTGTTGAGGATGAGCATACTGATTTTGGGAGCGTCGAACTCCCCGTCTCATCTTTCTCCCTCGTGTATTTTCATTAACGGCGACTGGAGCATGATAATTTTTCTGTATGTTTCCTCCTCGTCCTCGTCCTCGTTGTGAGTGGCTGTCTCTACTTTGATGAATGTCGGATCTTGATTTTTCATGAATAGTCGTATCTTATTTTCAGTTGTAGAGTACAACTGAAAAGTAGATAAAGCACTTGCCCTAGAGACCAATTCTGAGCACAAAATTCCCTTTGGACAATAACGTCCATCGTCCATCCCATGTACTTTTGCTTATCAATCTGCTTCAAGTCCTCACGCTTCAAGCGTGACGCTTGTCAACGTAAAGATCAGTTTCCTGAGGAAGTGCCAGTTTAGTCAAGTGCCATAGTTCTTTTTTAGTCAGGTAAATAGCCTGGTTTACCATTTTGGGAGGGTTGCGAACTTGTATGCGGCAAATTAGTTTTAACTGGACAATTGACTTATTTACGATTTGTGCGTGATTTATAGGGAAATCATACAAGGTTTCAGCTTCAGTTTTCGGTTGATTGGGGCAAGTTGCTTAAATATTGATTTTGGTGCTTGGCGATTTTTTTCATGGATACCACACTCTTTTATGGAGCTCCCCACGTAACCCACTTTCCCTTTGACTTCTGAAGTTTTGCTTGAAAATAGAGAGCAAGTGTAGCAAACAAATTGATTACTGGGAAGTCAGTTAACTTCTCACATTTTGGTTGAATGAATATATATCATTGTTTGAAGAAGAATCAAGGTAAAAATGGTACGGGCGTATTGAAATAAAAACAAGTTAAAAATTAGGCTAAATTTAATTTTAATGGGAGTGTCCGCATCAGCAATCAAGCCAAGTACATCCTTTGCATTTTCATAGAAATTGTTAGCTGTACGAACGCAATTATCCTTGAGACTAAATACCTAACGTTACTATTGGTACCTCCGCCTATACAAAAAAGCGCTTCTGAGTCAACACCTCAATTGTGGATTTTTAGTGCGTCCACAAAATTACGATTCTATTCACAAATTCTATTTACTTAACATGTAGCTCTGTACGTTTCTGGTTTAGTTTAAAATGACTCAGAAATGGGTGAAGCGGTGAAAAAACAGACACAACGAACACTTAGATAACGTTTCGGTCGATTTGAATTCCAAAATTTGAGGGCATGCAAATTAGCTTACTTTTAATTGGTCAATATGCATTGGGCTTTGGAAATTTTAGAACTTTTATGAGAAGTGTTTCGTTGTTCCACCTCACCTCCCCCAAGGGTCCTTGCTGGAGAAAAAGGGAAAGCAGAAGCAACAGCAAACCCCCCAAAAAACCAATTGCGGTCCCTATTTTATTCCTAAACTATTTTGGCAGCTCCTTATCCAGTTGCAAAAGGCCCCTTAGTCCCCATACAGAAATGTAAACCTGTGATTCCTCGTGTAAATGTTTTGGAATCGCCTCCAAATTCTCAAAAATAAACACCTCCAGATTGCTGGTGCTTCCAAAGTAAGCTCATGTACAAACTTTTCCTGTCCACCTCCTCCAATGTACTCCCTCAGAGTAACTCCCAGTAGCACATCCCTTCGTATGCAAGTGGTCAACCTTCTCATCTTCGGAGGTGCCGCTGGTCACCTGAGGCAATCATCGCACCTTAGCAATTACTTCTCCACTCCATCCTTCTAATAAAAATTTACTCGGGTTCCCACTAATTCTCATATTTTTCTATTCACTTAACAATTTTTCTACACTTTTTTCTCCCTCGCATCCATTGGAGGTCCCCTGTCTCCTACAAATTCGGATGATGTGACTCAGTCCGCTGTAATTTTACAGTAAAAACGAGAGCGTGCATTTGCATTAGAGACTGGTGAATCAGAATTTGGAAATACAATTTCGAGCTTTTTAAGTCAGAGAAATATTTTTGAAGAAAGTGAAAAATTCAGTACACAAAACCTTCTGGTTTAAAAGCATTGCGTTCTTTCGTTAGTTTGAAGCTTTGCCATTGATTTTAAGAAACGTGTAATTAAAACTTTTAAATTTATATTCTTTGTTACAAAATTTATCTATATAGGATAATTTTATGAATTCATGTAAAATATTTCATCGTATTGCTTGTATTCGTTTCTCCAATTTTTGCTATTTTGTGGAACTCTCGAAAAAGCTAACGGCAAGTTGGCGAAAGCTTGAGTTTTAAAATAAAATCAACCTCTTTAACCATTAAAAATGAATACTAAAATTTATCTTGTTAACCTACAGTAGGTTACCTACTTGATAAGTTAACCAGGTCGTCGTATACTCAATAGATCACAACACAATAGTTCAATAGTGATCAGTACAACGCCTGAATACACTTTCTCGGTACGCAGAACAATCTAATTAAATGTAGATCATTCGGTACTCCTAGCAAGTGTATGATATAATTGTAATATTGTTGTTAGAGGAATCATTTTCTGAATTCTTCATAATATTTATTTTAACCGAATGCAATGCAATTTATAAAATAATATTTGGTTTTGCATTTTAAATTCCAAATTTTGTATATGAAAATCAGCCCATCGAATAATGTTCAGTCAATTGTCTAGTTAGTAGTTCCACCAATAACTTTTATCCTATATCACGCTATGAGGTTATTTCACGTGACTCAAAGCAAACATACGTATGTTTCTCATGATAATCAATTTAACTTCTATTTTAAACCTGTTTTTTCAAGTAGGCCCAAAAATGTGTAGGCTTCATCTAAAGAATTGCAATGCTATTTTATTTGTTAGTTTTTTTTATCCCAATATAAAACCTTAATCCAAATCCATCTTTTAAAATATACTCTTATCCTATTTCCGTTCTTCCTTCATTTATAAAACTATCCAATTGTCTTAAAATAAAATAGACTCCTGTCAAATGAAATACACAGTTTTCAGTGATGACTCATTTACTATTTACATTAAGGTTTATGGAATTGTCTTCCATATTTTTGAAGAACATTGTTATTATTGGCCAGTATCTAGCAATCTAGCTGTAATAACTGGTACAGGACACATCGAGAAAAAAAGCTAAAAGTTAGATTCATTCAACTTTAAGACCAAGAGGGAAGATTCCTCAGGCAAATTAAATAAAATGTACTCCCTTGTACTAGATTGTAAAGTAACCAATAAATTATTTTGACCTAAAGCGTAACCGTATCAATATAATAATAAATAACCACAATATCCAAAAACTAACCTAATCTTCACAATAATTGTGTGTTTTCAGTACATATGACTCAGAACCATAAGTATAACAAATTACAAATTAAGACCATGAAAACCATGGTATACTGGTATACTATTAGTCTATCTGTCAGGAAAAGTCTAATTTTGCCTTCCTTAACTACTGCTAGACTACAGTAGTCTGACTACTAGAGAACTAAGCAACGACGCCCCAGCAACTGCAGAATCCCTCAATCTCCATGGACGAGTCTTCTTCTGTGACAGAAGTTCTGTCTTTGTTGCTCCTGAAGATATCAAAGCACTTCAAAATTGTATTCTGGAGCTCCCAAAAGAAGTCACCAAAATAAGATAACCCTCCACCCCTTCTTTCCAGACCATGCATTTTTAGCCTGTGGGTTAATCTGTAAACGACTCACAATATCTTCCAACCCACCCCACCTCTCAATTTTCACCACTCTTCTAATGGCAAACGCAAAGCAGCAAATTGTCCGGATGGCACAATATTCAGAAGATAAGTTATTCGTAAAATATACCAAAGCGTACGTAATTTCGAGAAAAGTCGAGAATTCAAAAGCAAACTGACAAAAAGTTTGTATTCCGGGGTATTGTGAGAAAAGCTAAAAAATTGGATTGTTTTTTATTGATTCAATTATTTCAGTAATTAACAGTTGTATATTAATCTTTTAGTTTTGCTTAAAAGCTACCGCATGATATAATACAGTTCCAGCTTACCTAATCAGCTCATTAAAGTAAGAATACTTTGGCAAAACAAGTTAGCAATTTTGGCCGTGGTAGACATAAGTTAAGTCTTGTAATAGTTTTAATGCTAGCAAATCTTGTAGGCAGAAGTGTTATTCCAGCAAGGAGTTTATTGTTATTTAAGATTTTATAAGATAGTTTTCCTCAATTGGATAATAGAAAACAAAACACTGGGTTCTCACTATGTTGATAGCTCGGCGCCGATGGCGTAGATTTGATTTCCAGATAAAATTATTACAGCACAGGCATACCTTAAATACTGAGATTCAAAGTGCAGTTTGACATTTGCCCCAAAGCTGGAATCAATTCCACTTTTGTTAAATTGATTAAACTGAAAGTGCGTTTGAATTTGGAAGAATGGAGAGAGTTTATCATGGATTTTAGCAGGCTAATACGCTAATTGTCTGTTAAATAATTAACAGTTCATGAATTCTTAGCTAAATATTTATAGCTTATTCAGCATTAGATACACAAATCGATTCGTGTATTCGAATCCAACCTTCCATCAACTGTAATTTCAGATTTCTCTATCTCCTTTTAAACACACCAACAAACGGAATTATAAACCTACTGTACCCTAGAATCACCACTCCATCAACTTTTACAAAAATGGTATCTAACCAACACAAAAACATATATTTTGGGCAAAGATATAAATACACATTTTGCAAAGAAGTGCTCTGTGTTCAGCTACGAAACCGGATGGAGTCATGTTTTAAAATTTACAATTAATAGTCCTGGCAGTCTTCACGAATTAGCCTTAACAGTGTATTATGACTACGTGACAGTTAGAAGTTTTACGCCAACTGAAAGATACACCGGCTTAATATCATTGTACCCTTTTGTGAGTGCTTTTGATAATTACGTTTGGGCAGGAGTGATCGTATTCTACTTTGTGGCAAACTTGCTTCTTTTACGATTATTTTTTAAACCGGCGTACAATCTCAACAGTGCTTGTCATTTGTTGTGGTTGGGATATTCATTACTTTTGGAACAAGAAGGTGTTTACAAATCTCTAAAGATTTATAGACGGGTATATTGCCCAATTTTTGTTGGACTTCTTGCTGCAGCACTTATATTGAGCAATGTTTACAGGGGGGAGAATATTGACTCTTTAATAGCTCCAAAAAAGCCAATGCCTTACAACACGTTAAATGATTTAAACGCTAGCAATTTCAAAATGTATTGCTTTGACAAGATACCCTAGTAGTAGTAAAATCATGGTAAGTAGTGGCGGTTAACACGGGGCAGCATGGAAAACGGCGATTTTGAGTGATTTTGGGTCGAAATTTGCAAACTCCATGTATTTAGATGGAAGAGTTGCTACTTTGTGCCAATTGTGATGATGATGATGATTTGCACAAAGTAGTGATTATGATGTGGGAGGGAATACAAATCTGAGAATTTGTGCCATTTTAGAGAAATACATGGCCACGATACTGGCATACTGCTACTTTCCGTACCCGATGCTCTAATAAAATTTATTTCATGATACTTTATACCATATAAGTTATATAAATGTATATAGCATAATATTATTGCTGTGTAGCCGTAATTGGGACACAGTGGCGGCGTCTGTAAAGCACGGCATTGCATAGAGAATGATAGAACTTGGCTGGGTTCAAGCTAAAAAAACCAAAATCCATGACTGAGTACTGAAACCAGTCAATTGGCTGAGCTACGTTTTCCAAACGACAGAGCAGCCTGACGACGAGCTCTTCTGGTTTTTCCTGTAAACATGAAACGATCACGGATTCATTTGTGCATAAAATTCCTTTGTTCATTATTATTACTCACCTGGCGTGTACAGTTTATAGCTGGTGTCAGGTTAAACACTTCAAACTGTTTTTTGTACACGGGAAAGCTAATATGAGCGTGCGGTTGAACCGATAATTTGCATTTTTGCAAATTCTCTAAAATGACACATGCATTATTATGATTCCGTGCTGGGTTGAGGAGGAGAAAGTGAGTCTCCTCAGATGCCAATGAGCTTTCATGCATTATTCTTGTTTTCTCCAGCGTGCACAATGTTCTCATGTACCGAAATACAGGAACCTGTAAATAAAAAATAGCTTATATTTTTGAATCCTGGATTGAATGTGTAGATAATTACCATATCCTTGCATGATGAATTGGTTTGCACGGTTGAAAACATCTCCACGCTAGTAAACAGCTTTGAAGGGTGAGGTGTATGTGGTTGGCCTTTGTGAGAATCTCCTCTGGTCGTAAATAGAACGTTTTCTGAAACGTTTTTGAACGTGGGGGATTCGTTTTGCACTGGTTGAGAATGAACATCCTGGGGTTTTTGAGTGAGGACATGATTTGATGAAGCTGTAGTAGAGAATACTGAGGCAAAATATGGTGGAGAATTGCGTACTGGAGATGATACTGAATTGCGTGGAGGGGATGGCGTCGTGGTAGAAATATTCTGATATAATATTTGGAATGATTGTAGATTGGTATGGTAGAATGGAAGAGACGGTGCCGTGACAACAAATATTTGGGTGGTGTTGTTTTCTCGTAACTTTTTTGTGCTGGGCAAATTGGAATCCTCCGATTGCAATGCATTACCCATTTTATCTTCTGAGGTGGTGATGGTGGAGTTGGTGCTGCTGGCGTCCTTCTGAAATTCTGGTTTTTTGGTTGTTGTTGTGCTTGTGAGTGAAGGGATCGCCGGAATAATTTGTGTTCCGTTTCTTTGCATCAGAGAAGAGTGGAAATGCTGTGCCGTGTTATTGACTGGATGCAAAAGAAAATACTTTTTTCCTTCCTCTTGTCGGTCCGGTTCCCTGATTGTGTTCATTTTATTATTTGGAATTCCATTTCCATTTTTCGGTGATGGGGCGATAGTGGTTGGTGCGGCTAGTTGCTTAAAACACGGTTTTAAAATAAAATATTTATGGAATCTAAAATATATGCCATTATACCTGTGGATAGCACATTAATATTGTGCTTCTTGTCATTTATTTGAAGCACTGGTTTCCTGGTGCTTGTTGAAAGTGTTAGTGGCGGTAGTAACACTGCAAATGAGGATTGAGATGTGCTTATCGGAGGTAGGGTAGTGTGCAAAGTTTGTGTCGTGTTTGAAACTGGAGATTTTGAGGGAAAATATTTTTCCCATTCGCCTTGGCCGCTTGTTGAAACTTCTGTATTTGAACCCAAACTACGTTTCGGAATCCAATTTCCATTTTTCGGCGCTTGTGTTGTGATTGTTGTGACGGCTAAAAGAGTAAATCAGGTTTAAGCATTTGTATGGAATCACAAATATGTGCTAGTTTACCTGTAGTTAACCGTTCAATGTGGGCACAGTGGGACGATTTTTTTGCAATGCTGATAATATCAGCATATTGTGCATTTGTGAATTTTTGTCTACATGAGGTTTCTCCGGATGACAACACAGCAAAATGGCAATTTGAAATTGTACATGATGTACAAGTTTTAAAGTTACTGCAGCAGTGAGCAGTAACTATAATCACTGTAAAAATGCAAATCTTAATCATCTTGAAGCGAACGATCAGCAGCAGCACAAGATTTAGAAATGGCGATGGATTATCAGTGTGGAATGCGATGATGTCATGCAAAATATGCTTTGTTATGAAAAGAAAGAAAAAGGAAAATCATATTAGATTGCGTAGTATATTTATTAGTATATAACCTGGATGGGAACCTGTATAGCAGGGAAAACCATCCAGAGCGAGTAAGCCAATACGCTAGCATTTGCTATTATAACCATACTACGCAATAATTTTGTTATATGCCTAACAAAGATATATGATACATGTATTTACATAATATACAGATGAATATTTTTTGGTTTAGTTGATTGCATTTTTTTGCAGTTTTAGTTTTAGAAAGTAATTGTCAATGTTTTGGGTTTTAATGTCATGCAGTAGTGGTAGGAGAATACACAACAAGTCCAGGAATTCATCCAATTTTACACGCATAAATGCGCGAAATGGAGGTAGGTCCAATTCATTCGGTTTTTATCTTGGAACCACCTTTTCAAACGCCACTAGCTCCCCGTTAGAATCCGGGTCTATTGCTCTTAGGATGTTTTCAATGCGCTTGGTATTCGGGTGGTCCATAAAATTGTTGTCCGGCATGCGCTAAAATAAGGGAAATTTTGGGATCAAAAATTATATGCTAGGAATACAAAATATAAGCCAGTTACAAACTTACGTTTATGTAAGACTCTGGAGTACGAGTCTCAAGGTACGTTGCCAATTACTCCAGTGAATTTTGGGATTTACGAAGTGGACTCGGAGTACGATAAACTACTCGTTCTTCTTCTATGGATGATTCCTCTGAACTCAAACTTCTAAAAGGAGTTCGAGCAGTGTACCTTGGTCGGAGAACCGGTTCGGCTTTTCGTTGAGAGTGTGCCATGATTTTAACGTTTATAAAAGTCGATGTTTCTTGAGGAATGAGAAGGATGGGCAATTTTTGAAAATTTGGTGCGAGTTTATATACTCCTGATATTTTAGTATCAGAAACCAGAAGTATTTTTGGCTTCAAACAGCAAAAATGGAGCACTCAACTTCGAAACGATGGTTGTGGAGGGAGGAAATTAGAAATCTAAAAATGCCACTTGATTTTTACCAAAAGTTTCTGAGTTTGCAAAGGAAACATTTCAAAATGAAAATGGTGTTGCATAAAAACTCAAATTACATGTTGCTAAATAATCAGCAGCGCAAATGCCTAGAAGAATTTAAGAAAGTAATAGAAGCGTCTAAAAAAACAAGAACGACAACCACCATCATTGCTCCTGCAGGCACAGGTAACAAAAACACTTTCTCATGTTGGCGTGAAATTTCAATTCTCATGCATGCATTTTATTCATTTTCAGGTAAAACGTTCCTGCTATCAATTCTTGCAATGGAGCTAGTGAAGCAGAAAATAAACTATAACGTGTGCACGTTTTCCGGTTTGATGGCTGATAAATTGCAATGCTCTACTATATTTTATTTGCTAGGCATATATGATTGTAAGAAACCACCGCAGCAAACTATTGATTTGCCAATTTCAAAACGTGTGTACAATGAGTGAAGAAATGTTAGCTATTGCATAGTCGATGAGTGCGGTCAAATTGGAGCTTCGCTATTTTATGTAATGTCTGAAAGATTAAAGCGTATAAAAAAGTGCAAATTAGAATTTGGAGGCATTAGTTTGATTTTAAGTGGCGATTTTGCACAAATCACCGCATTTGGCGATTATGCATTGAATCAAGATGCAGAAAACGTCAAAAGCGATTTTGCTAAAAAGGGAATTCAGTTATTCAAAAGTGCAATTTGTAACTTATCACTGACACGCTCTGTCAGACAGGCTGAGGATATGGTATATTATAATCTTTTAATGAGAATAAGAGACAAAGCTGCAACCGAAGATGATTTGAAACTGCTTGAAACTCGCTTGTACGAGAACGTGACAGAAAAGGAGCGTGAATATTTTAAATTGAACTCTATTCATGTTTTCTCAAAAAATACTCAGATCGACGACCACAACACAAAGTTTGTCATTAGCCTAAATAAACCAATAAAAAAAGTATCGGCTGATTTAAAACCTTATTGTAATATATGTGCAAAAGAGTTTAGGGATTTTTTTGTACCTGGTGGTGGCCATACACTAAAGGCAATGATTACAAGAAATGTAAATTATTTTCTAGGTTTAGCCAACGGCACTGAAGTAGAATTAATCGGAGGAATATGGGAAGAAAAGAAAAAACAGCCATCGATAATAATGCTCAAAGTAGAGAAATGGAAAGGGGTAGGCATACATGACACTAAAAACAATATCCCTTTGAGCCCACTTAAAGAGAAATTCTTATGCCCTCATTTATGTAAATACATTCAGGTTGAATTCTATCCTTTACGTTTGGCATACGGTGTAAGCTTTTTTAAGTTGCAGGGAACTACACAAGAACTACTGACACTAGATTTAAATTCGTTACACAATTACAATAGCAGCCTTTACTCTGGTTTTTCTCGTGTAAGACGTCTGGATAGTTTACTATTACATTGCAGAAATCTACGGTCTTGTTTTCCACCAAAAACGGAATAAGTATACTTCCGTGAAATGTTTGCACTTTTGACTATTTTGGCAATTGCCATTTCTTATAAACCTGCTTTAATGCAGACTGTTTTGAAACAACAAAGAAAGTATGATGTGAATCCAGCAGCAAGACACTGTTGTGGATTAACACTTGCTCGAATGAGAGCAGAAGATCCGAATGAATACAAGGGCCTTTGGCCCATTCCAAACTTGGATATCTCTCCAGAGGGCAAGTTATATTGCATCTTGTGTGACCACCTGCCCTGTGCCAACTATAACGCGGAAGTGGACTTCGCCTTGGGGAATTTGGTTTTGGATGGGAAACTCAGCAGAGAGGGCCTCAATAATCATAGACCTTTGGAGCAATGGGATTCGATAGAAAACGATACTGAAAAAACTCCAAATTATAACCCTGAGCAGCGATCAAATTGCTGGTGAGTTTTTGCTTCATATCATGTATATTATGAAAAGGCAAGGATTCAAAAATATATTCCATTTTCAGTGGTTTTGGAATGCCTGGATTTAAGGATGCCCTGTTAACAAATGATATTGACAAAGTATGGGATGCTGAAATGGAATGTCCAAGCACTAGAAAATGCTCGCATAATTGCAATTGTGACGTGAAACATGATTGCGCCAAACGCGCCGTAGGGTGGTGGACAGTAACAAGCTTAATTAAGAATGGGCTACTTGATATTGACTTTCTTGGTGTTATTCGGCAAAGCTTTGCAGTAAAGTTTTCATCAGCCCAATTGTGTATGAGTGTTCCTAGAGATGTGGTTTTTAAGAATCGAAAGTTTTGGCCGGCTCATAAATATGAAGCTTTGACACCTGACAAGGCCTTTGTATTTGACCTGCAAACACAAAACACGAAGGTTGATGCCTTCATTCCAGATGGGATTTTTCGGGCTCCGCGAAATGACATGACTTATGATTATGATGGCATCCCACTTCACACACAGATTCCAGATTTGACAAAAATAGATATTGTTAATGAATATTTTGCTCGTACTGTCAAGTCAGGGAATCCATTAGGAAGTGGAGATAAGCATCGCGTAAATCTTTCTCGTATAGGTATTAACGAAAATGACCATTTTTCTCTTTTGCTTGCCCCAAATATTATGTAACAAAAACACAAAAATCCGTACGTTAGTGTAGCGACAAACGTTTTTGTATGCACTTTTTTATGAAAAATAAATTATGCTAAAATTGAATGTTTCTTGAAAGAAACGATTTTACAAAATGGAACTAATTTTTTAAAAACATGCTACGTTTCTTTGAAATTGCATAAGATGCTGAAAGGCAAATGACTTTGCGTTTCAGAATTGTTAAAGTTTCTGAAATGTGTTGCAAAATATATAGATAGTAGATTATTATGCATAAAATTCCCAGCACAAAAATGTTTCCTCCTCATTTTCAACTTGCAAGTTGGATGTGCTACTGCTCACCTTCTTGTAGAGTTTACTACACGGATTTTATAATAATTTTCCCAGCCTTTGCATATAGCTTTTCTCAGATACCCGATACTACTGGAACAGTAGTAGTACAGGGAGAGACGTTTTATTATTGAGGTATGCATTTACATAAAGAGTGTTTGACAAGATCCTTTCCTTGTGCAAATTGCCGTGCCACTTATTGCGAGTTTTGCGAATTGCATTTTTTTTACTGGCTTGATAGGAAGCCATACCATTGTGCAGAGTGCACTCTGCTGGACAAAGAATATTTTTTTAAACAAAAAGGCGCGTTGCTTCTTCATTGGTTCATCATCAATTTACCTGGAACTGAAGCAATTCGCATTCTAAGGAGAGGAACAGATCCCACTTTTAAAGAAAAGGATAATCTATACAAAACTTACATAGACGCTGTGGAACCCAAGAAGGAAACAATAAGAAAAATTATCTTTGAGGATTTTGATCCAACAAAGAATGCCAAAGTTTCCCCAAGTAGAGAAAGTGACATCGACAACCAGCATGGGCCCATCGGGGACACCACCACCCCAGCCATCCGGGTCAAATGAGGCTACCCCATCATGCTTTGACATGGGGGTGGTCCTGGGAGCACTACCAACTCTTGCTCCTCGAAATGCTGCCGGTCGTCTGCCCATTACTGAGAGGGCTAGGTCTCGCAAAATGCCCCAAGCCCCCATCCCACTTCCACCACCACCACTAGCACATTCTACTGATCCAGAGCAAACTCCATCATCCACAGTGGTTTCCAAAGATGATGAGATTATTGTTCTTGCGCAACGTAACCAACAAGTGTTGCAAAATAAAGGAGTTGAGATTTACGAAGTTTAGACTGGCCCAGATGGAGAGGAAATCATTAGGCGAATTATTTAGTTGTTCCTCTCTTTTCTCTCTTTTTAAGAGTAAGTAGCCTTCACTTTTAATGCTGATGTGTTGCCACTGAAAATAATTTTTGTTTTTATTCGTTTCTTTTAGCACAATTGGAAAATGCGCAAAATTAGGAAATTTGCATGTAACGTACTCCAATGTACGTTTACGTGCAACAATGTAAAGGAGCTGCTTCAACATGTTGGGGACCACCAATGCTATTACTGTGGCGACTACTTCTTTTCTCTTAAAACACACGACTGCTCATCTTCACCTCTTCAGGGAACCGGAGTGGAGCCTGAAATTATAAATAATATGTTCCAAAAAATAAAAACGGCTCATGGAGGAGTACTATCTTCATGGGTCGTTGATATAAGTGACAAAAATATCTTTCTTTTAAGTGAAGCCTCCGATTTGGTATTTTCCGATCTTTTAAATTTGTGTAAGCAATATGTAAAAACTTTTAAAAATTTGAAAATAAAACTTTCTTATTATGTTAAATTGAAAGAAAACAAAAGGGGAAATATTATTCAAGGGTACTTTAATAGCACATACATTAACACGTTTCATGAGAACTTTGTGGAATCTAACTTGCTATTCATCATAAATTATGTGATCAGCACCCTTAATCTCTTCACGAATGAAAAATCTGGTTATACTTTATTACTTGTACAAAAAATTTATGTAAATTTTGCGGCTAGTCGACCTTCATCAGTAGGATCATTTCTTCCCGTTCCCCGTGAGCTTCGTGCCAACCATTGCTTAATATCCATAAAAACTGGAAAGTCAAATAACTGCTTTCTTTTATCAGTCATTGCAAAACTCTTTTTACAAGAATTTCGTTTGGTTAATTTTCCGCATTTAACTTATGATAAAATGAATAAGTCGCAGAGGCAACAGTTACGAAGGAGGTTACAATGCCCTTCAACCTATACAGAAATCTTGAAGAGAATCAAGGAGGAAAAGCTACTTAATATTGAGGGGTTTGAGGAACAAGTCACATTAGATTCAATTGATTCATTTTCCGAAATAAATGATATTTCAATTATTGTGTATAGGTATGAGAAGGATGATAAAAAAATATGGCCATTGAAATTAACAACCATTTCTAGGACAAGGCACGTGGATTTGCTGCTACTCACCAGAGATCAAGTTGATACTGAGGATCTGAAAATATGTGCCAGCACGTCACATTTCATATTATGCCTCAGTCCCTCAAGGCTCTTTAATAATGGTTTTAGGTACCGTAGATGGCCCTGCCGTTTTTGTACAAACCAATTTACTAGAAAATCAATCAAAGGTCATGAGTCAGAATGTTTAAAAAAGACTAATCTTTCAATTCAATTTCCTGACGCTGAAGGATTCAAGTTTGTAGACTATCAAAAGCTTATGTCTAGTCCATACCATATTTGTTGTGAGTTGCTTACGAGCACTGATGCGGATAATAATGTATATACTAGTGGTTTCGGCATAGTTGGATTTGGACCGCATAATGAAATTGTGTTTTCTCATCAGCAAATGGGACAAAATGTCATACAAAACTTTTTAATCACATTGATTAGTTGTACTGAATATTTACTCTCTCTTCAGAAATCAGTCAACCTTCCCTTAAATCCTAAACGTAGTGACTTTGAAGCGGCAAAAGCAGCAAAATATTGCGAAGTTTGTCTCGTCCCGTTTTCACAGAATGCAGAAAATGGGGGCATTACACCAAGAATGCATCATTCGCATTCGATTATAAATGACTCTGTTCACGCCAAATATCGAGATCCCACATTCAAAAATTACATTCATTTTGTATGCAACTCTTGTAATCTTAAGTTGCGCCCCGCAAATTATATCCATGTTTTTCTGTTTGGCATTGAAAAGGCAACGCAACATTTAATTCTAGAGGGAATGAAAGAAAACATGAGTACTAGAATCACAGTGATTCCACGCAAAAACAATGATTACCTGTGTATTCATGTTCCAAATTTATTTAGAACCGTGGCATTAGAGAATTTCTTTTCAGATCAATTGGTGGAATTGGTAAGCAATTATAACACGGACGAGTACCAAAAATACTTTCAGCATTACAATCAAATGTTCTCTAGAAAGAATGGACCGTTCTATTTTTTCCACAATAAAAACATACGGGAAATAAGTGACTTTCCCCCACAACATGCATTTGTTGACTTTCATCTTAAAAGGCCATTGACACAAGATGAACACAGGACTGTTTATGAGTATTATACGGAAAGCTGCAAGGATTTGAATGACTATGGATTGGCATACATTCGTTTCAGATGTTATGCAATAAATGCTGTATTACAAAGCTTTAATAATTGGTGCCTAAAACAATACAAAATTTCTCCGCATCATGAACTCTCCTTGGGGGGTCTCGTTTTATCTGCTGCTCTTTTCTATACAAGACAGGAAATTAAATATTGCAAAGACCCAGTTATTTTGGAGCGGGTATCAAATGCGTTAATAGCAGGGATTTCACATTGTGCACAGAAATATGCGAAATCAAAATCTGAACGAATAGGTTCCGGGGTCGTAAAAGATGACGAAAGAATTGAAATTTTGGCAAGCGATGTAAAACTTCATTATTCATTTTCCATGTGTTCCAATTTACCCATTTCAGAATATACTTTAATTGAGGATGGGGCAAAACTTGATACAAATTGGATTATGAATTTGGATGACTCTGAATATGGATCTTATTGCAGTAGGGATTCATTATCCCGAGAATCTAAAAAGAATTTCTGCCGACTTTCCCCTGATCCCACACCATGGTCGAATTGACTTGGGGCAACTAAGCAATAATGATGATTTGAACCAAGCCAGCTCAAAAATGAAATTAACTCATGTTTTACTCACACACCATGACCAAGACAACATTCTAATGCATTACAAATTCCTTCAGTGGAACATTAAAATGGGGATACAAGTAACTAAAGTAAATTATTATATAAAGTATCGTCATAAAGCTTGGTTGAAAGACTATATGACATTTAATGCTCGTCTTAGGGAAAATGCAAAAACCAAAATAGAAAAACAGTTGATTAAACAAATGAACAATCAATTGTATGGAAAAATGTACCCTTCAATGTCCGCATTATCAGTTCGTTTCTGTACAAGCCGTGACGAATGTACCAAGTTAGCTGCACGGAGTGATTTCTCGGATTTGGTCATTCTTAATCCGAATCTATCAATGTTCTTTTTGAAAAAGAAAAAGATTTACTACAATCGGAGCTTGCTTACGTCATTTGTAATTTTGCAAAATTCACTTCTCAATTACTATGATCACATTTATCATTTAAAATTGTTCTTTGGTCCACGTTTCAAGGAAATTGCAGGGGAAACTGACTCAATTGTGGCAGTATATCAAGATAAGCACAGAGACTTTTTGAGTAAATTAAATTCTCTGAGTCACCGATTTGACTTTTCAAACTTGCCAAAAGATCACGTGTTGTATAACGAGTGCAACAAACGTAAAATTGGAGTTCTGAAGCTGGAATATGAGAAACCAATCGAGTTTGTAAAATTGCGTTCCAAAAACTATGCGTTTCGCTGCATATGTGAACAATGCGGAGGTATTTCGGATGACCTGGAAATTTGTGAAAAGTGCAAGTCTGGAGTAACAACGATTACAAAAGGGTACAAGGGATCTTCGTTTGATGAATACCTACAAGTATTAAATAGAAAGAAGGAAGTGTTTTCGGAATACTACGTTCGTAGCGTTCAAGGGGGAAAGATTAGTTTCAATAAGCGAAAGCGTAAAGCCCTTGACCAAGCTGATCAAAAACGAATCTGGATGTCAAACATTCAAAGCATTCCTTACGGAAATGGATAATACTCCAGCAGACTTGCGGCTTAATTCGCCGTGCAGCATACAGGTAATTATTTAAATTTTAAACTGCCATCTACCAGAAACATTAATATATTTTCTGTTTAGGTCATTGGACCAAGTGTAAGCGGAAAGAGCAGCATATGCAAACGAATTGTGGAAAACAAGGAACGCCTATTCACAAACCCACCAGAACTTATTGTGTGGGTTTACGCTGAGGAACAGGATTTGCATGACGACCTACGGGAAAGAGAGGATATGATATTTACTAAGGATTTTGAGGAGGTGAAAAATTACCTGACAAGCGATAAACTTGTAATGATTGTGTGCGATGATCGAATTACATCAATTTTGCAAAATAATATTGATATTCTTAGTTACTTTGTGCAAAAAGTGCATCATCACAATCTTATTTTCATTCTGATTCTCCATGCAATATTCATTCCTGGAATGCGTCTTGCCAATCTGCAGACTTCGTATCTAATTGTTACTCGAATGTTACGAGATTCTAGCTCAATATTACGACTTTCGTACCAGTACAATCCTTTAAACACAAAGTTACTATATAACGCGTACACTCATGCTGTTAACCAGCGCAAGTTTGCGCACTTTGTACTTTGCATGCATGCGGAAGATGACGAAAGAACGAGGCTCAGATCAAACATATTCTTCTGGGAGGATATTTTCCTATACCTCCCAAGAAACGCCCTACAAGATTATACTGGAACACTTTGATTTCATCTGCAGAGCTACACAGAGTAATCCAAAAGACTTTCAAAAGATAATAAAAGGAGCCTCCGACGACCAACTAGTGGCATTGCTATGCTGCCTTTCATTACGCAAGGGCGAAGCGAAAGACTTGCCATGTAAAGACAAGGCGTTACTTGCAAAGGCATCAAAGACGAAAAAAGTTAGATCCTTTTTAATATCAAAAGCCAAATATATCCTACCGTTATTGGCCTGTTCCCTAAGTAAAGCACTGCACGAAATATTTTTGTGCATATACGACACGATCTGACAAAATGGATCTCTATCGTATCGTTCCTCTGCATGTTTATACAAAATGCATGCAGGAATCTGAGAAAAAAACGTTAAATGAACAAATTATTGAAACTCCAAAGCTTGCTCAACGAAAAATTAAAAAATTACTTGAAATTTTAAATGAACATGGGGTTAAATGGGATGAGTTTGGAATTGTGAGTCTTGGCACAGAAGGAATCGAAAAAGGGGAAGCAATTTTTCCTCTTGTATCATATTCAGTCCGAGGAAAGGAGAAACCAGACTCATTTAGCAATTTGTCCCTCTTTTTGTCGGGAATAAAGCTCTCAAAAGATCTAATCTGCTCTAAAGTAGCAACAGAGATTAAACGAGCCCGTAAAAATGTCAAAACCTGAAATTATAACAGATAGGTATATTCACAAAGCCTATCTTACACCCTCAACACCCGGCAGTTTTGCTGGGTTATCGACTTTTGCAAAAAGTCGTAACATTAAAGATTTGAAACAACTTGAAAAATCTCAAGTTAAACTGCCGACATTTAGTAGATTTCGACCACCCCGTACTGTGTATCCAAGACGTCCAGTCATAGTAAAGAAACCACTGGAACTGATACAAATTGATTTGATTGATTATAGTAGAATAAAAACAAAACATCGTGGGTATGCTTACATAGTGGTCGGGATTGATGTGTTTACCAAGTTTGCTGGGGCCGTAGCAGTAAAAACAAAGGGTGTAAAGGACATGATACCAGCATTGAGAGAACTGTTCAAAAAGTTTACAAAACGCGGTAAAATTGAATTAGTTTCCAGCGACTTTGGGCTCGAATTTTATTCGAAAGAAGCCAAGGCATTATTTAAAAGCCTTGGGATCCACCATTTTTCCACCTATTCAAACCTCAAAGCTCAAGTTATTGAAAGATGGATCAGAACCTACAAAATGCGACTCCAGAAGCTACTAGATTATAAAAAGACAGAGTACTGGCTAGACGATTACCAGAAGGTCGTTGACAATTACAATAACACGACCAATAGAGCCACCGGGTATAAACCTGCACAAATATTAAAAAAGGACCATGATATAATACTTACCAACCTCTACGGCAAGTTTACCTAGCTGAAACCAAGAAAAGCAAAATACGGAGCCGGCTCAACTGTCCGAATTTCGGAAAAGAAACTAATTTTCAAGAAAAAGCACTTTAGCCACTGGAGCTCAGAGATTTTTGTTGTGAAATGTGTATGGACCTACTTCCCAGTAGTTTCATATAAACTAGAAGATCTCCAGGGTACAGAATTATCCGGCACGTACGTAGAAGCAGAACTTACCCCAGCAGCATTGCAAGAAGGAGACGAGTGATTCTGTAATATTAGTTGTCCATTCTGGAAAAAGTCGTGAAGTCTTCCCGTATAACAACAGTTGCCACTTTTCCAACCGTCTAAACCAAAATTTCAATTTTGCGAATCCCGAAGTTGCACTCCTCAAGTTATTTTATCATGACAGTTACGTTTCTAACCAAAGTGGACAGGTTTTACCGGAAGAAAAGACTGGTAAACCATTTTTTGATACGAGTAAGAATCAAAATGCAATTTGGGTAAATGAAGTTCTTGTACAAGAGCTAAACATAGAGAAGACCTATACGCACCTTGGAACCTTTATTACCGGGCTAAATCAGCATTTGGAAAATTATCAAGTTGATGCTAGATTTGAAATTACATACAGCGAAGATGGAGTTCCAATAGAAACAACGTTATATTATAACCGAGCCTTTGAATACAGGCTTTATTTTGGAAAGCTCGCAGAGCTTTTGGGATTTTTACGTTCAGATTTCTCGGGAGGAACACATGCTTCGGAAGGTTCTCCAAATTTGGAAGAATTTAACAAATTGTCACTTGAACACAATTTTGAGGTACAGCGTCGGAGATGGAAAATGACAAAAATTCCTTTAACAGATCTCGAGGACCCCACCCTTGATGATATTGCACTTGCAATTTCTACCGCTTCGATTGAAAATGGGTATAAAATTGCTGTTATTGTCGATGAAGACGAAGCAACCCTTACCGTTAATACGTTTTAAAACGATATTTACATTACGTTTTCTGCATTTTTGAACCAATATCTTGATCTTCCATGGAGACACGAATTTCGAGGTATTTCGACAGTTAGTATACCACGCAGAGTTATCAATCCGTACGCGCCACTCGCGGAAGTCTATTTAAGTGATACTCTTGATGATAAAGTTCTCAGTACCTCAAAGGTTCTTGTGCAGTGCAGTCTCTGCCTGACAAATTATTTGGAAGCAATTTCACTTCAGCTCTTGCAAATATTTTCTCGACAGGAGGGGCAAGGCGAGTTTTTATTTGAGCCCAAGAAGCCAATCTATTTCCCAGTTAATCAATTTGAAACGTCAGTAGTAAACATCCAGCTATTAGACGAGAATTTGGTACATTTACCAGCATCAAATAAGCCCAGTGTGGCTGTTCTTCATTTCCGAAAGAAATGGCTGTAGGAAGAGTTGATTGCTCTGAAGAGGGCTGTAAACTTGTCGAGATGGCTTCCTGCGAAGGAGGAGGGTCGGGAATCGTCCCATTTAAAAAATACCGCCGAAGAAAGAGGACAATTGCAAAACGTTCAAAAAAGATTATAAAAGGAAGCGGCAGAAGAAGAAAGAGAGTTATTCGTCGAAAAAAGCTTGTTGGAGGAGGAAGACGAAAGAAGCGTAGAACCCAAGTAGAGAGAAGACGCTAAAATGGAGAGAGTACGGACAAGCCACCGCGTTCCGGGGACAAGACCCGGAGTGGTGGCCCAATTAAATTACGACCTTCCCTTAACAAATGTGTCTACTACAGCAGAGTTTTATGAAAATTTCTATCCAATTTTTGGTGTTGATGCAACAAATCCAATTAGTTTTCAAGTCCTCCCAAGTACCTACTAAACTGATCTTGATGAAATTATCCTTAACGTAACTGGAAAGTTTGTCAACTCCAAGGGCGAGGATTTAAGTTCCACAAGCGGGGCTCCAACGTGCAATTTTATGCACGCACTTTTTTCGCAATTTGAGCTTGAGATTGGCAACACTGTGGTTACGAGGAACTCTAATCACTACCCTTTCAATGCGTACATTACGCAAACCATGGAGTCCACAGAAAATGACAAGAAATCAATTCTAAAATGTCAGCTTTACACGATTGACAAGGGGGAGATAGATTCAACGAGCGATGCCTACAAGTTTAGGAAAGCAAAGGGACTCAATAGTAGAAAGATGACGGTTCAAGGCAAGCTCTGCCATGGGCTTTTCTCTAGTGAAAAGTTCCTTTTACCTCAAATTCCATTCAAAATCTCTCTTAAACGCTCGCCAGCCGAGTTTTATATTGACCATGAACCTCTTCCAAGTGTTACGCCAACCCCAAAGTTTGACATGATGTTCAAAATTGAAAATTGTTACCTCGAAGTAAAAAGATATGACGTGGCAGATGAGATTAGAGCTGTACACGAGCAGCAGATACAAAAGAATATTCCTTTTGAGTTTTCATACTTTGACAATACAGTTGTAACCTACAATGTCAAGTCTGGCAGCCTTGAATGGCCTTCGTTGGCTCTTTCAACCGGAAAATTGCCAGCCCGCGTGTACACTGCCATGATCAAAAGCAAAAGCTTTTACGGAGACCCATTCAAATCCTATCGAACGTGTAAACATTTTGATAATGGAAAAAGTACCATGGAAGTGGATGAAAAAGTTGTTGGACGTAATCCTGTTGAGGTTGATATTGCAACAGATAATTACTATCACTTGTATCGTCAAGCAATGAAGGCATGTGAAGGTTTTAATGGAATTACTTCAGATCAATATGCCAAAGACATGTTTATTATAGCTTTTGATATCCTTCCAAATGCCAAAAAGGGACAATTTAGTCAAAATTATGAGGGAACACTCCGGTTCAACTGCAAGTTTACGACACTCCTTACCGATGACATTACATTTGTCCACGTCCTTTCATACCAATCCATTTTGTCATTGGACACGGTAGGAGTAACTTTAGTTACCGCGTAATGGACGAAAACGAACTTTTAGCTATGCTTACCTGTATGGTAAAGCATGGAACAGGAAAATTTGCAGTTGTCGCATTTGATGAACTGGAGGATTTAAAGATTGACCAATTTCCTTTCTTTGTAATTGTCAACTCTGGAACTCGTAAATTCAGAGGATTTCATTGGCTAGCTCTAATAATTCAAATAAAACGCCATTTTGCGGTTCAAATAACGTTTTTCGATCCCTTGGGAGAATCCTACTCTTATTACAACTTACCACAAAAGTGGGCAATATCCGAAGGAGAATCCAAAAAAATTCAAGGCAATTTCTCACGCAAATGTGGAGAGTTTGTTTTAATGTTTATCTATTGGAAATTAAAAGGATATTCAACTAGTGCATTTTTTAAAATGTTTAGTAGAGATTTTGTCAAAAATGATAAAAAAGCACTAATGTTTATTACAAAGCTGCGCCGTTGCTGTAAATATCCTAAACATAATGAAAAGTCATGCTCCTCGTTATCATGTCTGGCGATGAAAGATTGGAGATAAAAGCTGCACAACTACTCATGGGGAGTCATTCAACGCGATGGCTTCAAAGAAGAAACTTCACTTGATCCACAGCGGGGAACCTCCAAAAAAGAAGCCAAGGCAACAGTTTCCTTCTCAGAAACCTTTTGGATAGACTCAACAGTCAACAGCATTTGCGACCTGCTTGGAATCCCAGAAAATGACGGGACACGTAAGGAAAATGTTTTTAGCGCAGTAAATAAATATATTTATCCATTTGTTAACAAATTTATTTTATTTTACAGAACCTGGAACCTCTGTTCAGGACTGAGGAATTTCTAGAAGGATGGGCCGGCATGAAATGCATGAATTGTGTAAAACAATACACTCAGATATTTGCAGATCAATTGGTATCCGCAGCCTTCTTGTATCATTTTCCAGATCTGCTCGCATTCAGAAAACTTTATGAATATTCATATAATGATTATGCTATTTGCCGGAAGGGAGAAATAAAACCATGCAACAATCACAGAAGAACTTTCAATAAAATGCTTAGAAAGTTTTTACGTCATATTGAACTAAGGCCACGGATTTATGGAACGTTCCTGTCACTTTTATGGATGCACATGAATTATCTTTGGATTTCGTGTGATGTTTGTAGACAAAGCCAAAGTCAATAAAATTTCTTAAATGGCAAGTTTGTAGTATGTTTTGCACGTACAGGCCTATTCTGATTTTCAGAGCCTGGCCTGCTGATGAAGACAGGAGTCTGAAACGTGTAAAACAAGAAAGCAATCCACATTTAGAAGCACTCGTGCTCAAGCAGCAATGGATCACACAACTCTCAAGGAAAAGGGACTTTCGAACCCACCAAATTCAAGTGGGCTGCCAGAATATGTCCTTGATCAAATTGATCACATTTGCCAAAATTATAAGCCATATTGCTTTCTATGCCTTCAGATTGTTGTCTTGCACACGGTCATGCTACTGGATGACCGAGAAATAATCTTTAAACCCGAATTTAGAAACGACATGATTACATTTTATTCCAAGTTGCTAATTGCTTGGAGCAATTGTAAATCAAAATACAAATGGCCGCTTAATTGTGCCAAATTTCAAGTAGAGGTTTTTGCATGTTTGACCGATTTATTCTCACATCTCGGCCAAAGCTTGGCAAATAAAAAGGATTTACGGGAACGTATGATAAGCGCTGTTTCTGAAGCGTTTTATTTTTGCGGTGGGCAAGGTCCTGCTTGCTGGTTTAACCATATGAATCGAATGTTTTAATGTGTAAGACACTGAACACAAGTTGGCATTCAGCGAAATCATGGTGAAGGCACCAGATCAAAAAGCTGAAATTCCTTTGGAATTCAATAAAAAAACTGCAAGTTATATTCGCAGATTTATACGATACAATATAATATACAAGTGCGAACCAATTTGTGGCAGTTGCCTATCTGCCTTGACGTATAATATTATTAAATTTAAAATACGATCCTTGTATTATAAACTTCAAAACAAGTGCGACAGTCTTGATAAACGTTTACTGTCGTTGGACAAACGATTCAGCATGTTCAGTGATATGGCAACAGAGCTTTTAAAAACGTTTATCGAAGGGCTGGGAAAACGTTTTGATCCTAAAAGCCATGACGCAGTCAACCTGCTACTTGATACATGCAGCGATATATGGACATGCTACAATACGTATGATAGCGAACTTGATGTTTAAGCTGCTGTCATGTTTCATAAAATTACCATTTTGCTTATAAACAGCAAAATGGATACAGCAAAAACACAGCATTTTGCTTGCGTCCCAGAATGCTGCTCAACCACGCATGACGCTTCCGCATACGATAAGATAAAAACATACATTAAAAATGAGCAACCCAAATCCTCTTTTTGTGTTTGGTGCTACCAATTAATGTTGGAACATGTGGTGTATCGGTTAACAGAGGATGAATTTTACTTTTTCAGTGATGTTGATTTTCAAATCGACCTAAAGGATCTTTATGAGCAAATTGTTAATGAATGGCATAGTGTCAAATATCGATTTCAGCAAAACCCAAATAACTCTGCAGAATTTTTTGTTCGGGTTCTCTCAAGGCTTGTTGACTTTTTTGAAATTCATGGCCAAACTCTAGATGAAAAGATTGACCGTACAATTTTAATGATGAAAGAACTTTTCGGATACTTTGAAAGATGCGGGGCTATAAAATCAATCAGCTATGCCGAGCATTGGCAAAACATTTCAGGGATAAGGAAGCAGAAATGATTGTTTATTAATGAATCTGTATAATTACAAGTCTGTCTCATGGGGCAACATGCAGAGGAGCGTCCACGTCGCTTGCCCTGGGCAATTCATTTGAATTGGCTGATGCCTCTGTTTTATTATAATATTTTGTACATTGCTAGTTTTGCAATTTTAAAATACAATTTGTATTACTTCACACTTAATCAATTTCAACTAGGCATCGAATGACGATGAAATCTCTTTGGGGTTACATGGACGCACTAATTGTTCATATTCCTGCATTGTTTCTGGATTCATCATAATGTGGTTTTCAGTTTCTTTCAAAGTACTCTGCATGTCCGGAGATTCCACCCTATAAATTGGAACAATAAAAACGAGAACTTTTAGGATAATACAGCAAAACAATAATGCACAAATATTACTAAAGATTGTATACCTACAGGGGAAAATATCGTTGTAACAGTTTCTCGGAAATTCTTTGATCCTCTTCCGAGCCAACACAGAATACTATCCTGTCCACCTACAAAACCAAAACCATTTAAAACTCAACATAAAAAATGCTAAAACGTTATTTTGGGGCAGTGTGAAACATATCAAGTTTTTACATTTTCATGATGCTCCTCCAAAAACATTCTTGTTTCACAAATTGCAATATGGGCTGCATTATGTGGGTCGTAACCGCTAATTCCAGTACCAATACATGGAAAACCTGATAAAGTTTTAAAAAGTTAGAAATTCAATATGAGTCAAATATATTTATAATTTGCTACTTACAATAGAGCGCAATGAATGTTGTAGCATTATTGCTAGTGTATTTTTGTAGCTTTTGGCCAGCTCTGGTGGAGTCACACTTCCTACCGTTTGAATTAAATCTGTTGACAACATGAAGCCATTGTACACAAATTTCAAATATACGTTTACTTTCAAACGAGATTTACTTTAAAACAAACTTACATTTCGACGGAAGTTTGTATCCCCGCATTATCTTTGCGTCCCCAGCTTGACACCCATCTAATATTTCACAATCCGTATTCAACTGTTTACTCGCACCACAATGAATTGCTCCATCTATTCCTCCTCCACAGTGTAAAGGAGGATATATTGCGTTGACAATTGCATCGGCAGCTACTGAATTAATTTTTCCCTGCCACAGCGACACTTTTTCATTTAACAATGGCCAAAACTTGAAGGCATGCTCAGTGATTTCTGAAAGAGAAATTGGTTTAAGTTTCAAGTTTTTAAAAACTCATTTGAAAAAATACATTTGAAACTGATCTTACCCGGATTATCCAGTAATGGTTTTTGCACTACATAATGTTGTGCCCACGTTTGCATTTGAGATATTGGAGTTGCCATATGGAGACAATTTTGCACACAACCGATCAGAAATATAAACAATTCACTAACGTGATTTTGAGTTTGAGAATAGATGAGTTTACTGGTAAGCTTGTGTGTATTATAACGTCTATTTACAGTGCAGAAAATTCATACAGAGAGCTTTTAGCACATTTTTGCATAATACCTATTTACACATGTTGAGTAAAGTGAATAATAAATGACTATGGGTTCTGTATAGTACAGTAGAATAGTTGGATTTGTTCTGCTTCATAGATTACGCTTCACTGCACACAACATTTACTCTGCATGATGATTTCTCATGTGCTTGTTCCGATTAGATTTTGAAGAAAAGGACTTGTCGCAAAATTTACACTTGGTAGGTTCAGGGGAAGGGGGGGCACCTGAGCATTTGTGTTTAGACTGTTGCAAAACCTTATCGCATTTTGTACATTTTATTGGCCCTATACGGTGTTTACGCATGCATGCGTCACGTGATCCTTTCTTCCATTTGTAATTGGTTTTGCAAATTTTGCATATATAATTTCCTTTTCCGGTCTTTATATTTGGGTCAGGTATTATCTCTTCCCCTCCAAATGCCTCCATGTCATCTTCCCCTTGTTCAGTAGCCATCCTTATTCGTTTCCTTGTTTCTCGGTTAAAAGGAAACCAGTACAGGTTTTTTCGTCCATCTTTTAAAAACTTCCCAGTCCGACACGTGGCACATAGTTTTAAATTATCCTGATTTGTGTTTATAAACCGCATTGTACAAGTATGGCATGTGAAATGAGGCAAAGCTTCTCGACCTATACAACAATTTTTTGGCGCCCAACGGCCCAAAACATCTAAAACGGTAAAGCAAGTAGAACATGGTCTACTAATAATTTTCTGACTTTGGTCACACATTTTAAAAACTGTCAACTTTTTTAAAAACTTCAGTTAAAGTTAAAGGTAGATCAACAAAACTGGGGGAAACTTTCAGCGAAAATCTACAATGCACAACAAACACTTGTTGACTGTCACAACAACAACACAGAGCCTGTTTCAATACCATCATCGATCCTTACAAGTAGTGTTGAAATTAAACCTTGTCTAACTATATGTATAGCTGGCATATATTTTTTAATCCACCAGTAGCACATGTATATATGCTCATATGATGGCTCTACGATATTGCATTGCATTTTATAGTAAACGTGTCCACAGGTTCAGTTAGAGTTTTCCCATAATAAAGCCCACAAAGCTTCGGTAAGTCATAACAAAAAAATGCCCACATGTCAATCTGTATCGATTTGGTATTTTGTTCAGCAACACACACACGACAACCTGTCTCAGTACTCTGTCTCAAAAACGAACCAAGGCTGGTCGTCCTGCTGATCTGCTCTACATCCTCATCATGCTTTCTAAATATCAGGTAGGTATTACCATTGTTTATGGGTCTTTTTTAAAAATTAACCAGTGTTTTTTCACAGTGTGCAGTGTTTACCAATTGTCACGAGTGCACTTGGGCAAAATGCATTTGGGTTTCATACCCAGGGGGGTCAATTTGTTTGAATGAGGGAGGTGAACGGGGGAGGCCATTGGATTCCTTAAATCATCCAAGATTATGCCGCACACCGCCCCCAGACACTAGCACCCCGGCCACATGCATTAAGGACATTTTGGGTAAGTTTTTCGAAAATACTGCGCTCTTTGAGAAAGCCAAATTGAAATAATATGTGTTGGCAATTTTGCCTTTCCAAACAAGAACTTTACATTTTCCTAAACACTCGCAGTTGCCAAAAGTTTTTTGTTCATCATTTTAAAAGTCATTTAAAATGTGAAATTATTATAGGAATGCGGGACGAGATCGTAGTTTCACGGGTCGTCATGGCTATCATAATCGTCATCATACTATCCTCAGCAGCAACGTTTTTGATCAAGAAGTACCGACGTAGAAATGGTCAGCGTCTTGGTGGCAAGCCAAAAGCCCGCGTTTCACCTCCTCCCCCTCCCCGTGCAATGTCGAGAAGCCCACCCAGGGATCGCCAATTGAGAGTTGTACAGTTTGACCAGTTCCTTTTGGAAAATCCACCACCACCTCCTCCCCATTCATCAACACCAGTTTCACGTCATTCTCGCTCAGTGACTCCGGCTGTACCACCAAGGCCAAATCCAAACAGCCCTGCAGTTTTACAACTGTCTACATACACACCTATTCATGGTAAATGATAAGCCGATAAGCGTTTCTAGCATAATCCCAAGTTGGTGTGGGCCCTTGAAAAGTCAATGGGAAAAGGACATGGAAAGTGACAATTGACTTTCAACACAGCTGACTTAAATCAGCATCGCATCAGAACGGCAGATACTAAATCACCATAATAACCCCGAATGTTTTTTCTAGGTCGCTCACGTTCTCGCTCTGCATCCCTGCCACCTCCATTGACACCACATGGAAATTCGCTGTTGCAGGAAACAACTTTTGATTCCTGGACAAGTGAAGATGATGCCGCTATTTTGCGACTTGGACGTACACCAACTCCGCAGCCTAATCAGCAGCACCCCGCCACTCAGCAACTCCAGCAAAATAACAATCAGCAACAGCGAGATCAACAGTCCAGCCAACTTGGTAGGATCGTGGAGGAGGAGACAACAGATCAGCAGAGGAACAGTGGCACTGGTAGTGAAAGTGATTATGAAGATAAAGTATTTGATAATGGGGTAGCTGACCTGGACGGAAACGTGAAGCTTGTAAATTTTAGCTTTGCTACTAGTACAATCAAGTTCCGTCCAGGCGCTATCCCCAATGTCCACATTTAATATCTTTACCAATAAACATTTAGGTTACAACCTGAGAAAGGAAATCAAGAAGCCACAACGTTATGGAAGCCCTAAGTCTAAGTAGGATATTTACTTCTATTCAATTTAAATGTGTATTGGACGTGTTACTTTCTTCCTGAAAAATGTACAAATTGTATAAGACTGAAAATTAATAAATATTATTGCAAATAATATGCTTTCTCTTTTATTTTCATATAGCATCTTTGCAATATGCCAACCACCACTGACCACCTCTGCATAAAACGCCCAAGCAGGATTCCTAAAACATCAGGTACGGAAAGTAGCACCTTCTCACATTCCCTCCACAATATTTGCAAACGCTCAGGAAATTTCAAGCTTCCTATTCACTCCCACATCATAATCACTACTTTGTGCAAATCATCATCATCATCACAATTGGCACAAAGTAGCAACTCCTCCATTTAAATACATGGAGTTTGCAAATTTCGACCCAAAATCACTCAAAATCGCCGTTTTCCATGCTGCCCCGTGTTAACCGCCACTACTTACCATGATTTTACTACTACTTACCCTATGTGCGTTATATCATACAAGGAATGAAATATAGCACTGCACCAATTGTGACTAAGGAACGCGAAGCACAACTTCGAAACGCCTTAGTTCCACTCTCTACTTCGGTGAACGACAATAATTCTGGACCCTTTGCAGTTTTTGGTGTTGCTGAAAGATTAAAGCATTTACACTACCATTTGAAAAAAATGAAGTATACCAGAATTAGGAAACAAATAGCCAATTCAGTATCAAGTTATGGGAAAGAGATCTTTGCTCTAATAAATTATGGCTGGAAACTTGAAGGGGACTGCAGCACACTGCAAAAAGTACGCACTGTAGAGGAATCTGGTATATTATCAGAATGGAGGGAGATGCGTCTACTTCGATTAATGTGGAAAAAGTGGCTTAACCCGTGGCAAACACAAAACATTTTAAAAATTAAGAGCAATGATGAAGTAGCAGGTAGCAGCTCTCTTAAATTGCAGAGCTCTATTATTACACTTTTTTACTTGATTTTAGTAATGTTGCTTTTAGCTACAATCATATTTTTAAAAGAAGTTTACCAGCGTATTCTCTCTTTTTGTGCCATCATGTTTAGAGCAGTTTGTAGTCGTAAAACTTTTGTAAAGAGGGTTTCGGATATTCAAACGTTAGACGACAAACCAGATGAAGATGAGAAAAAAATTACAAGTCTACAGAGCAATTTACATAAGAGTATTAGGTTAGATTAAACAATTTAAAATATCATTAGAATTCTAATAACTTACTGAACTTGATGAACCAATGCAAACTGAGCAAGCCAGATAATCAAGCTTTAAGCAAATGTAAAGTAAAGTTTTTTATTTGTAAGCTTATTGGGTGAGTCTTTGCAGAAAAGATTATCAAATTCTGAAAACCAAACCGACTATTCGTTTACTCAAACTTATATTATCCCTTTGTTTTGAAGATATACAATATTTTGAAAACAAAGATAACCAAAATAATCATTATGCTAATATTATGCTTAATTAAGCTATACCCAAAACCTTTTAAAATGGGCTCTGAATCATGCAAAAAGGGCGCTTGTGTTATAAACGGGTTTGTGCAATAATCACTTTTATGTTTTCCCGGTTTTATCAGGGAGCATTTTTATGGTTTATCATTGACTGGTTTTAATTGATTTATGGTTCACTGGATTTACTTACAAAACATTACATGCCAAAAGTGATAAAAGTAACTTCCGCAGAATCCTATATACACTTCAAAATTTTGGAAAACTCCACGTATGTAAATAAATTCATATTCCACTTTCAAGATTTCCATAGCCGTGTAAAACGTTTCCAAACAAAGTCTCAACGTTTCTAAATTTATTTTTGTGAAATATTTCTGTAAGCTACCAGAGGGTTTTTATTTTGCATAAACAATATTGAATATACTTTTATAGGACTTGGCTCAAATTAGCAAGCTGTAAATGGAGCGAGAACTATTTTTGTCGCCTAATTTGTTGTAGCCCCCAAAAGAATCAGCAACATTCAGTAATGAAATCAAGGTTTGCATTTCTGGAAAATTGTTTGGGGCTGGGATGTGCATGTAAAGTTGTAAAATGTAGAACTATGTTTATACAGTTTAGAAAACCAGTCGTATTTAGTTACGTTTTCCAGCTTTTAAAAATAAAGAAAAATGATAGAATTGTTTTTGGTTTAGAAAAAGTTATAGCATGCAAAATGTTTTGTTTTATGCAAATTTAATTCTGTAGTCTGTGCTAAAAGTATTGTAGCTGTAAACAATTTTAAAACTATGCAAAAATATACAAGCTATACACTAACACACGCTCTTTTTATTGTATTTGCTTTCGCTCATGAATGTAAAATGCAACAAATAAATTACGCAACCCATAAAAGCGTAACATTATCAAATTCGCCAAAACTGCCAGCTTTGGGACGGTCACAATTTCTGCACAAAACTTCTTTCATATATTCCCTTATTGACCAAAGTTTCATGACAGAAAAAATTAAGTTGCTGTTAATAAACATTCAATACCTTATACAACTAGCAACAGCAAATGTATCTGTGGTGTTTGTCTTAATTTGAACAAAGAATCATGCAACTGCTTACCTGCGCAGGTGTCTAGGTATAGTTATTACCAAAACAACAACAGGATATTATTTTTCTCAACCGCTTGTTTTTCGCCCTTTCATACGTTATGGTAAATATGTTTACCATGGTGTCGGCTTATACCTACAAAACTATTTTGCTACACCTCCTTGATTGCTTTTTGTTTTGCTGCCTATTCCATTTCGGACAGGAAGCAAGCTTGCCTGTTGCGTGCATCACAGCTTTGCCTCTGACGTTTGTTAATGATTCAGACAAAAAGCAATTGAAATGTCTGGGTTTGTTCAATGAAATGTATGTAATGTTGTTTATCTTGGTTTTAACAATCAATCAACACGGGTAGCCTGCATGACGTCAAGATATGGCTATTCCAAATACAAAAACAGGATATATATCCTGTGTATATACAATTGTTCTTCAATGCTTACCACTATAGTTTAGTGCTTCAACAAAGTGCTGAATAATATCAGCATAAAATATTTCATGGTGGCTACTTGATTGCTTTTTTGTTTTTTTCTTTGCCAACAGGAAGCAAGCTTGCGTGTTGTGAATATAACCACAATCTACCCATGACATTTAGCTCACTCTGAGTTTAGTGACGTACATATACTCACTTACATCTGACGTCTGTTAATGTGCCTTAAAAACATGAAATGTCAGGGTTTACTAGATGAGTGCAAACAGCTTGTTATTTGTTAAATTAACTTGTAGTTGTTAGCGGTTGGTTTAAAAATTATAAAGTACGACATTAGAAAAGAATGTACTGTTCGGTTTCAGCAATTTAAAAATCGTGACCTTCTTGATAATTTATGCGTATGTCCAAAGTTTGGCCTTGATATTGTCCAGCTAAAAATGCAACAGCTGCAGCTGCTCCTGAACTGCTCGAAATTAGTTTTTCGCGGTAGGGCAGCGTCAAAGCAAGAAATTTTGTGTGATACTTTGTGCATCTAATTTCGTCCCGTTTAACTGAAGAACGTTTTGGTAGCTCCACTGGCGCAACATTTTTGCAAATTTATTACCACAAAAAATCCATATCAAATAGAAATTAAGGCGCTGCGCATAATTGACTTCATTAAGTGGTAAAAAACGCAAGTGAGACTAACGGAATAACGAAAAACGGTAGGTATTAGAATCTTTAGTCTACATACACACAATACAACTAAGATGAACCTGTTAGAAGGCTATTTCAGCGTATTCAGGGCTACGTGTTTAGTTCAACTGTTTCTCTATGACAAAACAAATATCCAGCCAAACAAGCATCCTCTAATATTATACAACGTACTAAATTTGAGAAATGAAACAAGTCTTGACTTTACCACTAAACTCAAAGGATGGTATTGTATTGCACAATTTCATACTGATATGCAGACTCAGAAAACGCATGGAGGCTTAATCAAATTCATAAAAAAGCTGGACGTTGCTAACTCATTTTGGATACACAACGATTTAAAAATAAAAAACAGTCACAAAAGGTTTAAAGAAAATCACTTTGAAACAAACCCCCGAAAAGTATACTCGGTACTGTATGCACAGGACGAGAAGTCATTGAAGGCATACAAGGAGTACTTAGCGTGCATAACAAGCCTACAAATTTCGGAGGCATTCAGATTTTTCACAGAAGCATTTTACATAAGTAAAAATATACTAGGCACAACTACAGACTATAAACTGATGTATCTTTGTCTATATTGTGATCCTTGCAAAATTTTTACAGAAGTTAAAATGACATGGGCAGATTGGCAGAATGCAAGTATGTTGCATGATTTCGTGGATCGGATTAAAAGACATGGTAAACGCCCAGTCGTGTTAACTTCGGTAGGAGGAGGTATAAACTTATATGCTAAGTACAAACAAATTGTGCTCAAATTTCAAAAGTTTTCGAAACCGTTACACTATTTTCCAAAAACGCCGTTTGGTAGGGATCCCTACGGCATAGAGTATATTAACAGTGAACTATTTATTTCTGTACTTGGCACAAATACATCATTCGTTCGTTGGAATGACCTCGAAAAGTACTATTTAAAATGCAATACAAAGTTATACGGAGAAGGGTATAATCATTTTGTTAAACTTGTTATTAATAGTCCTGGTAGTCTTCACGAACTAGCTTTAACAGTGTATTATGACTACATGACATTTAGAAGTTTTACGCTTATTGAGAGATACGCCGGCCTAGTTTCTTTATACGCCCTTGTAGCAGCTTATGATTATTATGTGTGGATTGGGTTGGTAGTGTTCTACTTTATGCTGCAGTTGTTTGCATTACGACTACTATTTAAGCAAGCATGCAATGCAAACCGTGCTATCCGTTTATTGTTATTGGGATACTGTTTGCTTTTGGAACAAGGAGGAGCCTGGTGCAATACCTTGAATATTTCCAAACGTGCGTATCGCCTGTACTACGTTGGGCTTTTGCTTACAGCACTTATTTTCAGCAACGCGTACAAAGGGGAAAACATTAATGCCTTAACGGCCCCTCGAAAACCGATGCCTTACGATACCTTAAATGATTTAAATGCTAGCAATTTTAATTTATATTGTTTTGATTCGGAGATCTATAAGCGCAACATCATACAAGCAATGGAATATAGTACTGCGCCAATTGTAACAAAGGAACGCGAAGCAAAACTCAGAAATGCTTTAGTTCCAATCTCTAGTGTAGTTAATAAATCCAACACTGGATCTTTTGCAATTTTTGGTGCAGCTGAAAGATTAAGGGAATTGAACCAAAATTTGAGAGGTGCAAAATACGTAAGTATTCGAAAACAAATAAGACAGTCAGTATCTAGTTATGGAAAAGAATTGTTTGCTGTACTTAACCATGGCTGGAAACTTGAAGGTGACTACAACTATTTGCGGGATGTACTCTCTGTAGAAGAGTCTGGTATTCTATTAAAATGGCGGGAGATGCATCTACTTCTATTATTGTTTAAAAACAGACTTAATGCTTGGGAAACACAAAACGTACTAAAAATTAAGGCCAAGCAGGCAGAGGTCAAAAGAAGCTCGCTAACACTACGTGGCTCTGTGGTTACGCTTTTTTACTTGGTTTTAACATTGTGGTCTTTTGCTATTTTAATATTTTTAAAGGAAATTTTATGGCAAGTTTTATCCTTTTGCGCCGGTATGTTTAGTGCAGTTTGGAATCGAAAATTCAAGACAGGAAATGTTTTAAGTTCGACTTTGTTTTCATTTAATTTAGTTTCACGAAAACCAAACCGAATTGAAGAAAATGTCCAGCAATCTAACTGTGTGAGTTCGATTATGCCTTCTTCAGCTACAAATATTTTTAAGCGCGTAACTACTGAGAATTCAAATAGAGTCTCGAGTAGCGTTGAAACTCAGTTGTTTCTTTTGAAAAGGATTGATGAAATGGAAAAAACAATTCATAGTCTACAGAACGACTTAAATCTGAGCATGAAGCCAGAATAAATTGCAGAATGTTGTACGTTTTAAATTTTGTAAATCTCTAAAACTGAATTTCTAGAAGTCTTAAAATGAAAAAAGTCATATGCGTTTACTGAAAAATTTGGTTTTGCACAGTTTTTTAAAGGTATAGTGACTCAAAAATGTCAACATGCTTTCCTTAATACTCAGTTTGCTGAAAAACGTTTTTGTAAAATCCAATAAAATTTGTCATAAATGAATAAAAGAATTTGCTTAACAAAATGATTAAAATTTTTACGAACGACACTAGCACTTCTTTTTTTACCAACCGTTTGCAAAGAGGATTCATTTTAAGGGCAACAGCTTTAGAAAAAGCCACAAGCCCCAGAGCGGGCGTCTATGTATGGTAATTTTAAAAACAAAAGAAGGATGTTTTAAATTATGTTTTTAGGTGTTTACCAATATCTGCCTACCTTCATTGCCATTTTAAATCATTAAAGCATTATCGCGCACCTGAGCATGCTTTTACCCAAATAACATATAATCTTGTAAAACAATTTTTCATTTCTTATTCCAAATATATAGTTATATTTTCAAGCAACAATACAAAAAAGCTATATTGATTCTATCAAAACACCCATCTGTTTTGTGCAATAAACAACCACTAGCATAATTATCTTTTGATTTTTACAATCCATCAACAGGAAAAAACAGAAGTAGTTATTTGAAAAACAAAAACAGGATATGACTGTTGTTCTCGTAAGCTCACCAATACGCCTTTCGTACAATTCTTGTATTATTCATGATTGTTTTTTATTGCTTTTTGTGTATTTTCGAAAACAATTAACGGATGTAATTGTTTTCTCTTAACTACTAACCGATACATTCATGTGTCTGTTCAACACAACACAGAGCTCGATATTGTTTAACAAAAATCATTCGTGGTGGCAGTTTTTACTTTTTTTGTATTTTCATTGCAAACAAGCTTGCGTTTAGTTGTTATGATGAGATTTAGTCCAAGTGTGGCTTAGTGACGTACATCACCACAGAGCTTTGGAGCCACTATAAATGATGTCTAACTTTATTCTGAATTTTGATGCTTTTTGCAGTATAAACTTTTACAGTACTCATGTGAGATATATGCTTACTCTTGAGCTATTGGCCTGATTGTTTTTACTTGTTTCTTAATCATGTTTCAACTTTCAGCACACTCCTGTAAACTGTAAAGGAAATTGAGGGACAATCTATTTTTATCAAAACTCCATCCTATTAACAAAAAAAACGTTTTTCAGCAAGCATAACAGTAATAAATAAACTCTTTGACTTCAACAAGATACAAACTCTACAAAATTAAAACGGACCTCCTGGACAGCTACTTTGTCCTATTTAGAACTTCGTGGTTAGTTCAACGCTTTCTAAATGGCAGCACAATCATTGAGCCATCCACAAGGCCTTTAATTATATATAGCTTACTAAACTTAAAAAACGCAACCAGGACTGACTTTTCCATAAAACTAAAGGGATGATACTGCATTGAAAAAATTCACACACACGTGTTATATTCATATGTCTTGTATTCGACTCTTAAAACAGTTTCGGCAAGAAAACGAAAGCTTGAGTTTTCAACAATTTGCAACCTCGTTAGCCAAAAATGAATCAGAATAGTTATTTTTATAGCTAAATAGCTATTGCAATTTTATATCCGGGAATCATTTTTGTGGGCTTAAGAATACTCGTTTTCCTATAATATATAATTTTGGAGTTAGATTTTTTATTTATAATAAATACTAAATAGAAAAAAATAGTTATATTTTCATGCAACAATACAAAAGTGCCATACTGTTCCTGTATCTTTTAAAACACGCTGCTGGTTTCTATTGTAAACAACCACCAGCGTAATAATCTCTATTTATTAAACAATCCAGCAACGTAAAAAACAGGACATGGGTAACTTGCGCGTGTGGCAGCGCTTGGTAAAGTTATTTGAAAAACAAAAACAGGATATGGGCTGTTGTTCTCCTAAGCTCGCTAGTATGCCTTTGGTACATATACTAAGCACAATTTATGATTCATTCATGACGGCTATTTTATTGTTTTTGTGTTTTCAAAAACAAATAACGGATGTAATTATTTTCTTCTCAACTGCTTACCCATACGTTCATGTTTCTGTTCAACAGAGCTTAGTGCTAGATATTGTTTTGGAAAAATATTTCATGGTGGCAGCTTGATTGTTTTTTTGCTTTGTCATTGCTTACAAGCTTGCGTGTTGTCGTTATAATAAACTTTCTCCTCCGACGCACATCACTACAGACCTCCACGGCCACTTTATTTTATGTCTAACCTTATCTTCAACTTTTCGTGAATTTTGATGCTTTTCACAATATAAACTTTTAAAGTCCCTCTCTTTGATATATGTGTTTACCAATAAGCCTGATTTGCCTTCACCCATTTGTGAAACCTGTTTCTACTTATAGCAAACTCGTGTAAAATTAAAAGAAAATTGGGAAACACTCTAACTTTTGAATAAATCCATCCCATTCACCAAATAACAAGCATTTCTGTAATAAATATGTTTGTTGACTACAACAAGGTTCATACACAAAAATTAAAATGGACCTTCTGGAAAGCTATTTTGTTCTATTTAGAACATCGTGTTTAGTTCAATTGTTCCTAAATGGCAGCACAAACATTCAGCCAACCACACATCCTTTAATTACCTATAACCTACTAACGCTACAAAATGCAACCAAGACAGACTTTTCCATAAAGTTAAAAGGATGGTACTGCATCGCACAATTTCACACACACATTAACTCGCAAAAGTTTGAAAACATAGCAACGTTTATAGAAAAAGTGGATGTTGCCAACTCTTTTTGGATATATAGCAATATAATATCAAGCCGCTTCAACGATCACAGGGAATTTAGGCAAAATCACTTTGAACCAAACACACGAAAAGTATACTCCGTATTATTTGCGGAGAACGAAAACTCGTTGAAAGCCTACATAAAGTACTTAGCATGCATAACAAATTCGGGTATAAATAGGACGTTTAGATTTTTTTCAGAAGCCTTTTACGTAGTTAAATTGGTATTAGGCTCAAACACAGTGTATAGGTTGACGTATCTCTGTCTATACTGTGATTACTGCAAAGTGTTTACAGAAGTAACAATGACATGGGCAGATTTGCAAAATGCAAGTAATTTCTACTTCTTTGTTAACCGTGCTAAACGATACTCCAAACGCCCAATAATGATAAATTCTGTGGGAGCAGGTATAACTATTTACAAGAATAAAGCAGATGTGTTACAATTTAAGCAGATTTCAAAACCGCTGCACTTTTTCCCCAAACAAGGATTTGGTTTTGATCCATACGGCATAGAGTACGTAAACAGTGAACTATTTATTCCAGTGCTGGGTAAAAACAAAACATTATTTTTTTGGACAGACCGTTACAAATACTATAGTAAGTGCGGTTTGGGTACCTATGAAGCAGGACTTGGTCACTATTCATCACTTACTATTAATAATCCAGGTAGTTCGCATGAGCTTGGTTTAACGGTGTATTATGACTATATGACTTTCAGAAGCTTTACGCCTACTGAAAGATACACAGGTTTATTTTCTCTAGACGCCTACGTGTCTGCTTACGACTATTATGTGTGGGCAGGTGTGATTGCATGCTATTTTGTTGCGAACTTGTTTGTATTAAAAATATTTTTCAAACCATCATACAATTCCAGCAGTGCTTATCGTGTATTGCTATTGGGGTATGCATTGCTCTTGGAACAAGGTAATGCCTGGTGCAGGAGCTTGAATATTTCAAAACGTGTATATCGGCCGTTTTACGTAGGACTTATAATAAGTAATGCTTACAAGGGAGAAAACATAAACGCCATGACGGCTCCCAGACAACCGATACCTTATGATACGTTAAACGATATAAATGCCAGCAATTTTAAAATGTTCTGTTTTGACGTGAAAAGTAACGATTATACGCGAAATATCATACAAGCAATGAAATACAATACTGCTCCGATTATTACAAAAGAACGTGAAGCAGAACTGAAAAATGCTTTAGTTCCGCTCTCCAATACAAAGAACAGTTCAAACTTTGGACCTTTTGCCGTATTTGGGACTGCTGAACGATTAAGACAGTTAGAATTCCAATTCAAAGGCACGAATATTGGGAAAGCAATAGAAAAATCAGTATCAAGTTATGGGAAGGAAATATTTGTTGTACTGAATAATGGCTGGAAGCTTCAGGGCAACTTTGGCAACTCTTTGCAGACTGCACGAACTATTATAGAATCTGGAATTCTAGCCAAATGGCAAGAAACAAGACTTCTTCGATTAATGTGGAAGGGAAGGCTTAATCCATGGGAAACCCAGAATATTTTAAAAATTAAAAGTGACAGTAATAAGAAAACGACGACAGCAAATTCTCTTACATTACAAAGCTCCGTGGTTACACTATTTTATCTAGTTTTAACATTGTGGTTTGTTGCTACTGTCGTATTTTGCAACGAAACTTATCAAAGTATTTTAACTTTCTGTTTCAGGAAGTTCAGTGTAGTGTATAATGGACAAATCAAGGTGAAATCTGATTTTAGTTTAGATAAGTTTGTATTTAGATTAGCTAGAGCAAAATCAAGTTGTCCTGCTGAAACTACTCGGCAAAGCAACTCTGCAAATTTGTTCGTGACTAGGTCCAGAGAGGTTTCAAACTCATTCATACAACAGAGTATTCAAAATCCGTTAAGGATTTTGAAAAAGCTTAATGAACTTGAGGAAACGGTTACAAGTCTACAAAATGAGATATGTCTTAACATGGACCAAGATCATATAATGACATACACGGCACTTTGAAATTTTAATCTTACTAGTACGCTTGGCTCGAACGTTTCGAGCCGAAACCTTTGCCAGATATATAAGCAAATATTATCATTGAATGTGGTGGTTCACTAGTTTTTCAGATATATTCCAGTTTAATATCAATTTGTGTGTTCCAACCAACTGCGAATTAAATGTTATAGCATTAGAGAAAATGTATAAGCAATATTTCGTTCAACTTTTCCATAAAGTATGTATATACTATAAATTTGTCGTCGAATACTAATATGATGCATTGTTCAAACACAAATCTGCTTTATCATTTATTAAAAAGTATCGTAGTTCCATGACGTAGAATTGTATTAATGTTATTACGACAAAATAAGCACACCCGGAATTGCTTGTACTATTACAACTATGGTTTGAAATAGCTGATGTTGCATATAATAAAAATAAAAAGACAACCCGATCAAAGAAAAAGAAATTTGCCACAGAATAGTAGTTTATACTTTGATGTACTTTAGCCAGCGTTTATTGCAACATGTTACTGTTTGTAACATTTGTTCAATATTTTGCAATATTGCGTTTTATATATTTCTAATTAGAAGCATCCTTTTATTTAAACGCAATATCTTTAAAGTCACATTATGTGACTATTTTTGTGACTAGGTATTAACCTTTTTGTTTCTGTCTCTCATGAATATCAGAACGATAGCTTGACTTGAGATTTAATATGACCCGTAAAACTACCGGAATTTAGCATACCTTTCCCACCCTATATTTATATCGGTGTACATCATGCCACAGCATCGTGTCTTTTTGTTAACGGATGTATAAAATGTGACTGAGCTGCAGGTTTCTTATTTATGCTCAATTTGCAAAAAAACTACTGTAGTAGGCAAATAGGCGTCAAAACTATCTACGTTGTAACTTGATTGATTCTGATGGTTTAGAGCCTGGTTTAGAGCCCATTTACCCTGGTTTAGAGCCCATTTACCCTGGTTTAGAGCCCATTTACCCTGGTTTAGAGCCCATTTACCCTGGTTTAGAGCCCATTTACCCTGGTTGAGAGCCGATTTACCCAGGCTTAGAGACGATTTAGCCTGGTTTAGAGCCCATTTACCCTGGTTTAGTCATTAAGCCACGTAGTGATCCAATTTTTGACAAAAATGATACCAAGAATGCAATTTTTTAAAAATTTTCGAATCAATGTACCTAATCTATCTCTCCAGAATGTCAAAAAAAATTTTTATCGAAATCGATCGAGTAGGTCGTTCTCCAGTTAAGTTTAAATTTTTTGATGTCATTTAGCCATGTAGTGATCCAATTTTTTGACAAAAATGATACCAAGAATGCATTTTTTCAAAATTTTAGAATCAATGCACCTAATGCATCTCTTCAGAATGTCAGAATTTTTTATTTCATCGAAATCGACCGAGTGCGTTGTTCTCCAGTTAAGTTTAAATTTTTTTGATGTCATTTAGCCATGTAGTGATCCAATTTTTTGACAAAAATGATACCAAGAATGCATTTTTTCAAAATTTTAGAATCAATGCACCTAATGCATCTCTTCAGAATGTCAGAATTTTTTATTTCATCGAAATCGACCGAGTGCGTTGTTCTCCAGTTAAGTTTAAATTTTTTTGATGTCATTTAGCCATGTAGTGATCCAATTTTTTGACAAAAATGATACCAAGAATGCATTTTTTCAAAATTTTAGAATCAATGCACCTAATGCATCTCTTCAGAATGTCAAAAAAAATTTTCATCGAAATCGATCGAGTAGGTCGTTCTCCAGTTAAGTTTAAATTTTTTTGATGTCATTTAGCCATGCAGTGATCCAATTTTTTGACAAAAATGATACCAAGAATGCATTTTTTCAAAATTTTAGAATCAATGCACCTAATCTATCTCTCCAGAATGTCAAAAAAAATTTTCATCGAAATCGATCGAGTAGGTCGTTCTCCAGTTAAGTTTAAATTTTTTGATGTCATTTAGCCATGTAGTGATCCAATTTTTTGACAAAAATGATACCAAGAATGCATTTTTTCAAAATTTTAGAATCAATGCACCTAATGCATCTCTTCAGAATGTCAGAATTTTTTATTTCATCGAAATCGACCGAGTGCGTTGTTCTCCAGTTAAGTTTAAATTTTTTTGATGTCATTTAGCCATGTAGTGATCCAATTTTTTGACAAAAATGATACCAAGAATGCATTTTTTCAAAATTTTAGAATCAATGCACCTAATGCATCTCTTCAGAATGTCAGAATTTTTTATTTCATCGAAATCGACCGAGTGCGTTGTTCTCCAGTTAAGTTTAAATTTTTTTGATGTCATTTAGCCATGTAGTGATCCAATTTTTTGACAAAAATGATACCAAGAATGCATTTTTTCAAACTTTTAGAATCAATGCACCTAATGCATCTCTTCAGAATGTCAAAAAAAATTTTCATCGAAATCGATCGAGTAGGTCGTTCTCCAGTTAAGTTTAAATTTTTTTGATGTCATTTAGCCATGTAGTGATCCAATTTTTTGACAAAAATGATACCAAGAATGCATTTTTTCAAAATTTTAGAATCAATGCACCTAATTCATCTCTTCAGAATGTCAGAATTTTTTATTTCATCGAATACGACCGAATGCGTCGTTCTCCAGTTAAGTTTAAATTTTTTTGATGTCATTTAGCCATGTAGTGATCCAATTTTTTGACAAAAATGATACCAAGAATGCATTTTTTCAAAATTTTAGAATCAATGCACCTAATGCATCTCTTCAGAATGTCAGAATTTTTTATTTCATCGAATACGACCGAGTGCGTCGTTCTCCAGTTAAGTTTAAATTTTTTTGATGTCATTTAGCCATGTAGTGATCCAATTTTTTGACAAAAATGATACCAAGAATGCATTTTTTCAAAATTTTAGAATCAATGCACCTAATGCATCTCTTCAGAATGTCAGAATTTTTTATTTCATCGAATACGACCGAGTGCGTCGTTCTCCAGTTAAGTTTAAATTTTTTTGATGTCATTTAGCCATGTAGTGATCCAATTTTTTGACAAAAATGATACCAAGAATGCAATTTTTTCAAAATTTTCGAATCAATGCACCTAACCCATCTCTTCAGAATGTCAGAATTTTTTACTTCAACGAAATCGACCGAGTGGGTCGTTCTCCAGTTAAGTTTAAATTTTTTGATGTCATTTAGCCATGTTGTAATTCTATTTTTTGACAAAAATAATACCAAGATTGCGATTTTTTCAAAATTTTCGAATCAATGCCCTTACTCCATCTCTTCAGAATGTCAGATTTTTTTATTTCATCAAAATCGACCCAGTGGGTCGTTCTCCAGTTATGTTTAAAGTTTTTTTGGTGCTACTGAATGCAAGCATATGTGAAGGATTATGGCAACGAATATTTCCGTTGCCCAAATCGCGTGCTTCGCACGCGATAAGAATCCTGGTGCTCCGCTTCGCTCCGCACGGTCCCATATGCAAAAAGGCTTGATGAAATAGAGAAAGAAATTACACATCTACAGAGTGGTTTATGTCGGGATATTAATCCGGAAGCAGACATATTCATCGTTTTAAAATCTCCATAGCATTAATATGACTTGTTTAACTTTATGTACCAATGAACCATTTGGTATCAGAATCTCATGGAGGAAATATACGTTAGTCTTTTGAATTGTTGGTCGCTCTACAAACGTATTAATTAAGAACAAGTTTGTTAAAATAATTTTCCATTTCCATTTACCCTGGATTTAATACCCATTTAAGCAAATTAATAAAATTGTATTTGCTTGCATAACTCAAAACATAATTGCATAAGTGTGCATCCCTCATAGAACAAATTTCCATCCTGTGTATGAACAAATCTGCATAAGGATTACAGTCGGAAGGAGTGGAACAAAGCAGGCTCTTTTATTTTGGTGCTACTTAGGTTAAAACTTGCAAATTACATTGTCAATTAGTTACATAATAAAAATTCTGCAAGAAAATAATTCATATATTCCTTCGTTGACAAAAGTTTGAATTTTTTCATGCCATTATGAAAAAAGATTTAATTTGGTATTGAGAAACATTTATTACTTTATACAACTAGCAATAGCATATGTATCTGTGTTGTTTGTATTGACTTTTTAAAAAATCATACGACTACTCGCCTGCGCAGGTGTCTAGTATATTTTTTTCGAAAACAAAAACAGGATATTTTTTCTCAACCGCTTGTTTTTGCTCTTCGATACCTTATGGTATATATGTTGATATGTTAAACGATGTGTGGAATTACATCTACAATAATATTTTGCTACAACTACTTGATTACTTTTTTGTTTGCTGCCTTTTTTCATTTCTAGCAGGAAGCAAGCTTGCGTGCTGACCATAGGTACCACAGCTTTACATTTTTATGTTGGTTAATGGTTCGGAGAAAAACAAAGAAAGTGTGTGGGCTTGTTCAATTAAATGTATTTAATGTTGTTTAGCCTTTTTAACAACCCACGAGTAACCTACGCGACGTCTAGATATGGTTGTTATAAAACAAAAACAAGATATATACCCTGTGTGTATATAACTGTTGTTCGTAAATGCCCACCAGTACGGTATACTGGTTCAACGCAGCGCTCAATGATATAAACATAAAATACTTCATGGTGGCTACTTGATTGCTTGTTTTGCTTTTTCCCTTTGCTAATAACAAGCATACTTGCGTGATATCCATATAACGCCCATGACATTTAGCTCAACTCGAGCTTAGTGACGCACATTACTTCAGTTACATCTGACGTCTATTAATGTTCCGTAAAAAAATCCAATGCCTGGGTTTTCTAGAGGAGTGCAAACAGCGTACAACTAAATGAGTTTTGTTGTTGTTGTTGTTTTAACATATTTCCAATATTGGCTGTCTTCTGAAGCAACAAAAGTAATAAAACAGCTATTTGTTGCAAGTTGCAACAACGCAACTAAATTTTGCGGGGTTGGTCTATAGAATACCAGAACACAAAAGTTGTAAAGAATTTGGTCGGTTTTAATATTTTTAAAATTCGTGAACTATATTGATTCCTATGAACGTTGATAGTTTACCCTTGTTAGTGCCAAGTTAAAACTCAAACTGCTAGCCCTTACTACCCCTAAACCCGTACTGCTAAGAATAAAATTTGCACATTACCGTCAAAGTAAAAAGTTTTCCTAATGTTGTGGTGGTTCTGGTTTTGTTTCATTTATTTGAAAAAGTTATTTGTGGCGGCTTCACTGTAATAAACTATTGCAAATTTACAAGCATAAAAACAGTCTATATCAAAAAGAAATCTCCAGCGGTCCGAATAATTGAGTATATTGTGTGCTATTAACGCAAGCAAACAAAGATGAATCTTTTGGAAAGCTATTTCAGCGTATTTAGAGCTTCATGCTTGGCTCAATTATATCTCTATGACAACATAGATATCCAGCCCAACAAGCATCCTCTAATTCTATACAATGTACTAAAGTTGAAAAATGAAAGAAGCCTTGATTTTACAACTAAACTGAAAGGATGGTACTGTATTGCACAGTTTCATACACACATGGCAAAGCAACGAACGTTTAAAGATTGGATAACGTTTATTGAGAAACTCGATGTCGCTAACTCATTTTGGATATATAACAATTTAAAAATAAAAAATATATACAGTCACAAAAGGTTTAAAGAAAATCACTTTGAAATAAACCCCCGAAAGGTTTATTCGGTATTGTATGTACAGGACGAAACGTCATTAAAGGCATATAAAGAGTACTTAGCAATAATTACAAACCTGCAAATTCCGGAGACATTCAGGTTTTACACAGAAGCCTTTTATATAAGTGAAAGGGTTCAAGGTGCAATCACAGAGTATATATTGACGTATCTCTGTCTATATTGTGATCCTTGTAAAATTTTAACAGAAGTTAAAATGACACGAAACAATTGGCAGAATGCAAGTATGTTGCATGTTTTCTTAGAAAGGGTTAAAAGACGTACTAAACGCTCAATATTTCTAACTTCAGTAGGAGGAGGTGCAGCCGTCTATAACGATAAACCATTTGTACTCAAATTTCAGAAGTTCTCAAGACCGTTGCATTTTTTTCCGAAAAAGTCATTTGGCTATGATCCCTATGGTATAGAGTACATTAATAGTGAGCTTTTTATTCAGCTTCTAGGCAGAAATAACTCATTCATTCTTTGGAAAGACTACAACACGTACTTTAAAAAGTGCAAAGTAAACAAGTTCGAACAAGGGTTTGGTCATTTTTTAAAACTTACTATAAATAGCCCTGGCAGTCCACATGAACTAGCTTTAACTGTGTTTTACGACTACATGACATTTAGAAGTTTTACGCCAACAGACAGATACGCCGGCTTAATATCTTTATACGCCCTTGTAGCTGCTTACGATTTTTATGTGTGGGGTGGCGTGGTTATATTCTACTTTGTGGTGTATTTGTTTGGATTACGACTACTATATGAACAGGCGTACAATCAAAACAGTGATTTTCGTTTATTGTTATCAGGATGTTGTTTGCTTCTGGAGCAAGGAGGAGCCTGGTGCAATACATTTAATGTCTCCAAGATTGTTCATCGCCTGTATTACATTGGGCTTCTGCTAACAGCACTTGTATTAAGCAATGCTTACAAGGGGGAAAACATACATGCGTTGACGGCTCCTAGAAAATTAATGCCTTACGACACGTTAAATGATTTAAATGCTAGCAATTTCAAAATGTATTGTTTTGGCTCGGAGCGGTATAAGCGCAACATTGTAGAAGCAATGAAATTTAGCACTGCGCCAATTATAACAGAGGAAAGAGAAGCAAGTCTCAGAAAAGCTTTAGTTCCTATCTCCACTAAAGTTGATAATTTAAATATTGGACCCTTTGCCATTTTTGGTACTGCGGAAAGATTAAGGAATATAAATTTCGTTTTACATCAAGCAAAATATGCAAGTTTCCTAAAACTAATAACCCAGTTAGTATCTAGTTATGGAAAAGAGGTGTTTGCTATAGTTAACAATGGCTGGAAGATTGAAGGTGACTGGAGTTGTTTGCAGGAGGTACGCACTGTTGAGGAGTCAGGTATTCTACAAAAATGGCGGGAAATGCGTTTACTTCGATTAATGTTGAAGAACAGCCTTAATCCTTGGGAAACACAGAACATATTAAAAATTAAGAGCAAGAAGGGACAGGTCAAAAGAAGCTCGCTTACACTGCGAGGCTCTGTGGTTACAATTTTTTACTTAGTTTTAATATTGTGGGCCTTTGCTATTTTAATATTTTTCAAAGAAATTTTACGCCAAGTTTTATTGTTATGCGCCAGTATGTTTAGTGCCGTTTTGAATCGAAAAATCAAGGTAGAGAAGGTTTCAAGTTCGACTGTGTTTTCATTAAATTTAGTGTCATCAAAACCAAACCGAGGTGCAGATAATGTCCGGCAATATAACTCCGTGAGTTCAATTACGCCTTCTTCAGCTGCAAATTTTTTTAAGCGCGTAACTACTGAGAGTTCAAATAGAGTTTCGAGCAGCGTGGAAACTCAGTTGTCTCTTTTGAAAAGGATTGATGAAATGGAAAAAGCAATGCAGAGTCTACAGTACGACTTAAATCTGAGCATGACGCCAGAATAACGTACAGAATGTTGTTTAGCTTAATTTAGCATTCTATACAGACTGTGTTGCGCTCTAGATGATGCTGTTTTGAAGCCTTCATAAACTAGAAGCTAGCAGGGTAATTTGGTAGTCTAACTTCTTATTTGTCTAACATTTGTAATTTGTGCCACGTTAACTACATTTTATTAATTTTCTAAAAACATACGCGCTCAGGGTTTACCCCAGTGGTCAAAATCACCAAACGGACGTTTTAAGTTTTGGAAATCTCTAAAACCGAATTTCTGGAAGTCTTTAAATGAAAAAAGCCTTATGGGTTTATGGGTAATGTTAACTAGGAACTATTACATATTCTAGGACTGTTTGCAGTTTACTGACAAATTTGGTTTTGTAAGGCAGTTTTTTAAAAAGTATGGTAACTCAAAAATGTCGACATGCTTTCCTTAGGATTTAGTTTGCTGAATTTTTTTTTGTAAAATCCAATAAAATTTGGCATAAATGAAGAAAAGAATTTGCCTAGCAATATGATTAAAATTTTTACGAACGACACTACCACTTCTTTTTTTACCAACCGTTTGCAAAGGGGATTTATTTTAAGGGCAACACCTTTAGTAAAAGCCACGAGAAGCCCGCGCGGGCGTCTATGTACGATCAGTGTTTATACGAGTTCTTACAACTTTCTTGACAGTATGTTTGGCCTTACTGGTATACTTCTAGAGCAAGGTGATCCATTTCAGTCAAACATGGAAAGAAATTTCAAGTTTCGAATTTTGTTGTCTGGCCTACTTCTGGGTGGCACCGTATTAAGCAACGCATACCGAAATGACAGTGTTTACAACATGGTGTTGCCCAGACTTCCTAGACTATATGTTACATTGGAGCAACTAGTATCAGACAGTATCTCCCCATATACAGTAAGTTTTCAGAGAACAGTATTGATTTTTATGGTTATGAAATTTTTTATTACACTATTGATAGTCAATATATGAAAAGTGGTTTCAAGGATGAATACATTTATGACAATCACTCAGTTTCAGTGAAGAACGTGGCGGTCAACATTTTTATCAAGGCGTTAACTGAAGTAGGCGAAGCATTTGTAAATTTGTATATGTATGACACGGTATTGTATAGTAATGACACAGCTGCTGCAAACACTCCAATTGTAAAACTTTTAGAATCTTCTAAACTTCATCAAAGTATAGCGCATCAGCTATATATTATGATCGATGCTTTGGCTCTGCTTGCTAAAATTGGCTGGTGGAATACTGTTCAAACTCAAGGTATTGACATGTTAGGATTTCCTTTGGCAAGTTTTCTTTTACAACGACAAGCTGATATATATGACAAACTTATGTTAGCCTGTAACAACACGGCGTTAGTTTTACCCGAAAACTTAGCAATTGAGTATATGAAGAAATTAAGATTTCATGGAAAGAACCTTGCAAATTTAGGAAGAGAAATATTCCGTAGTTCGGTTCTTGGAATTCAACTTTCCAACTATGTTCCTAATTCAATTTTATTCATTGCAAAGTTGCTAACTGAATCAGGCATTACAAACTGGCTTACAAGTATTCAAAGTTTGGGAAGCATCAACAGGAAACATATGGAACCACAAAATGCGTCGTTGAGGGGCAACATTGTTATTATATTTGTTGTGTATGGAATTGGAACAATTTTTGGTTTAGCATGTTTTGTGCTTGAGTACATATCACGGGTAAACTTAACTGGGTGGTTTTACAGCACTTTTTGCAAAGTCAGAGACGTCGTATCTGTATTTGCAAACGAATGTGCTGGGGTTTTTCGTGTTTGTGTAATAACTCCGGGTCTAGGCTATTAGCTCCCAAACCAACTAGCTCCCGGTGGTCAGTTAGCTCCCCGACCCACTTGCTCCCAGGCACATTAGCTCCCCATGCCATTTGCTCCCGGGTAAGTTTGCTCCCATAACCACTAGCTCCCGGACCACTTACCTCCCATGCCATGTTGCTCCCTGTACAATTTGCTCCCTAACTATTAGCCCCCATAGGACTTTAGCTCCCAGGCAAGTTTGCTCCCAACAATTTACTGAACAGTGCATAGTCATCGTGATACAAGCTACAATTAAGAACATAAACAATTCTAAGAACATAAACAATTCTAAGAACATAAACAATTCTAAGAACATAAACAATTCTAAGAACATAAACAATTCTAAGAACATAAACAATTCTAAGAACATAAACAATTCTAAGAACATAAACAATTCTAAGAACATAAACAATTCTAAGAACATAAAACCGTTAACCTTACGTTTCATAGCGTTAGTTATGCCTTCTCATATAATTCTGAACAGCCTTGCACATTATATTATCATTGGTTCGTTTGAGCATTTTTATTAATGCATAATAATTTTATTACCATTCAGGTTTATCTGTCTTCTTAACAATTTTTTTGGTAAACTCAGATTTGCCATTTTTATTAATAATTTCCCAATCACCGTCAATTACATGTCAAGATACATACTTTCCTTCAAGTAATTTATTATAATCTCATATACACATTAAATAAATTGAAATTTTTAGTACAACTATTTTTATAATAGGAATATCAGTATATTGTTTGCTTCCTTTTGCTAGTTGTTGTCATTGTTCATTGCTTGTGTGCAGTGTTAATCTATAAAAAACAGAACACACAAGTCGAGCCGGCATAGCCCAGTGGTTATAACTATACTACTGAGGCTGCCTTGTTCCGAGTTCAATCCTCGGTGATCGGCATAAATTAAACGAATCATTGTTTGGTAAAAAAGTTCAATTCACCCAGCGTAATAACCCAGGACGGGGTGCTGGTGGTGTATAACAAACAAACAAACAAACAAGTACACACAGACAAGATATAGGGACACCGGAGAAGCCTAACTAACGTTATGAAACGTAAGGTTAACGGTTTTATGGTCTTAATTGTAGCTTGTATCTCGATGACTATGCACTGTTCAGTAAATTGTTGAGAGCAAACTTGCCTGGGAGCTAAAGTCCTATGGGGGCTAATAGTTAGGGAGCAAATTGTACAGGGAGCAACATGGCATGGGAGGTAAGTGGTCCGGGAGCTAGTGGTTATGGGAGCAAACTTACCCGGGAGCAAATGGCATGGGGAGCTAATGTGTCTGGGAGCAAGTGGGTCGGGGAGCTAACTGACCACCGGGAGCTAGTTGGTTTGGGAGCTAATAGCCGGTTACCATAACTCCCATTCGACGTATAGCCGACAGTATTTTTGGTTACTATTATGAAATGAAAAAAGACTGGTAAATAAGTATTGTCAAAATTTTAGATAATACAACGCATAATATATAAAAATAAATAGCTCTAACTAAAATTTAATGGTTTGAGATATAAGACTTCATGGTACAGATAGAAGTGAAAATATATTATATGCATAAAATATTTTCAGAATACGGAAATAAACTATTTGTAAGCTATCATGGAAAATCTTTCAAAAAACTCGTTGACGTCAATAATTAACTTAAGTGGTAAGCACTTTTATAAATTAAACACGCCTACCAGTATACTAGGTCAAGCGGCTGATGGAGCCAAGCATTGTTCCATATAGAAGGAAACAGTTTTACACTGACTGTTTAGAAAGAAACATTCCAATAAAAAAGCACATTTTTATTGTATTTTATCAAACTACATTCTTCTAGCTTGTTGGAAACTCATGCTAAATAGTAATTAACGTCAACTGAAGTACGGTTATACCAAATTGAATACAATTTCAGAGAATCGCACATTCGTTTCAGTCTGTTAAATTTACAGTATTCTGCTGTTTGTTCTCCTAATTTCTCGCTTAAATGTGTACCTGTTCTGCACGGAAAATGCTCCAATGGATCTGCACGTGTCCAATTTTGTTAATATTTAAGTAGAGCTTGGCACAATTAGTACCCTTTCCGTATTGGCGTTGGATTGTCTGTCTGTGCTTACCAAAAGCTTTTGGTACTTTTCAAGATTTAACGATTAATGTGTTCAGGTGTTACCAGTTTATATAGCAGCTAAGAAGTATAAAAATAGTCGTATTAAATTACAACGTTCCTATGTATTTTCTAAAGTACGATTTAGCTCCCAAATTTTGGGACCCAAAAATCTTACCTTCATCAAGTTCATCAAAATACGTGTAAACTTTTTAAAAAATATTATAAATATTTCTGGTTTTGAGTTAAAACGACCAGGTTAACATTTAAAACAAACATGTACACGTTTTACATGATATAATGATTGCAACACCCGACACTAACTAATCGCATTGAATGAGAACTTTTGATTCGCCATGCGAATCTATAAGCTAAAATTCTATAGCCTAAAAACATATAATCTCAAACATCCTCGACGAAATACACCGTTTTCCTAAAAACATATACCTAAGAACCTATAATTTTAGTAGAATTAACAGTTTAAGATAATGCATTTCAAATTCCAAGACACTTTACTTTAAAGTTTCAATAACCTGTAACACTACTACTTAGTTAACGCGTGCACTGCAGTTAAAAATGAAAAATATGGCATGGCATGCATTCAATATGCAATGAATTGAGCTACTCCTTATTTACCAGTTTGATCATATAACTACCAGAAATCCGCATTTTTTATTCTGTACGTTTTTACAATAATGATTTCTTTGACATTTTAAGAAAACCACGAAATCAAGCAAGGCATGAATTGTCCACCTTGAGGGCTTGGTAAACCCAGCAAAGCAAACCATATTATGGTTCACTTACTTGTCCAATGTTGAGTATTTGTTTAACGAGCATTTTCCGCTAGAGAGATAAGGGTTCATCATGTGCTTCTACTGTGAATGCGAACTGATCAAATTGCTAACTTCAACAGCTTTTGTCTATATTTCAAATAATATATTGCATATTAGCTTCATACGTCAACTATGTAGCTTTCTTATGGTATGAAATTTGGTAAATAAGCAAAAAATTTGTAATGGAACAGCTTGCAAAAACACATTGAAAATAATTGTAAGAAATAGTTTTGAAATATTAAGTTTTCAGGTAGACAAGGACACATAAAATGTTCAAACAGCCCATTGCAAAGCAGTACAAGAAATGTCGAATTGAAACTGATTTCAAGTTTTTTACTCTACATGAGAAGCTCAATTGTTATTGTTGTATATTATAACAGGCAATTTGGATTATTTTCAGTAACTGGAAGGTTTCATTAACCTGATGTGAGCGATTGTTTTTAAATTTTCGATAATAAAATTCTAATATTCAAGGAATGTCATAAATTTCTGTTTCAGAAAAACCAGCTCAGCCAAATGAGCTTGTTTAAATTTCTTTGTTGAAGTACTTTCAAGAAAACTGGAAATTCATGATTTATGAATGTGTAGGTATAACTGAACGGGAATGCAATATTATGACTTCTCGATAAAACGTTCTAGCTAATCAAGATATGAACTTATGCAAATATGCTAGTGATAAAATCCCATGTTGTCATAATAGACGCTATGAATAAGCAATAATACTGAGTTCGAATGATTTGGTTCAAAAAGCTTACTGAAAATTCATAAATCGATTGCGAATTTTGTCTTATTATGTTTATACTATATCTATGATTTAACACATTTCCAAATATTACAGTAAATCAGCAAAGTAAAAATTATACGTATATTATATAAGTGTATATGTTTTTAGGAAAACGGTGTCTTTCGTCGAGGATGTTTGAGATTATATGTTTTTAGGGGTCTTATGAAAGAATCCCCAACGAAAAAATCCCCAACGATAGAATCCACAATTTTTTTGCCCCAAACGAAAACATCCCCAATGCGTAAAAATACACAACGAACTTTTCCCCAACTTATATAAAAATTCAACATTACAGTAATATATAGCAAATTATGCAAATTGCCCCAATACAATGTCCTGAAATATGCATCATAGATCATAGTTTTCCAGGTCATTATACTCCTGACTCAAAGTTTTATTAGAACTCATGCAAATGAAAACGTCATTCATTTGAAGGTTTGTTGCGGAACAATAAGCATCACAGCCAAGTTTTATTCCAGTTTTAACCAAGTCAAGCAAAGTCACAAACAATAGCAAGTGAATGAATTCATCAGCGGCAGATTGGCGATTCATTGCAATTTCAAAAGTAAAACGCTTATAGTTCGTAGAGGCTTTATGTGCCAATTGAATCATAAGTCAAAATCATGGTAATATTTTAAATGTAGTCTGTGAAACTCACAAAGTTGCTGAGCTGGCCCAAAATACAAATATGGCGGGAATAAGTGCACATACAGTAAGTCTAAAATGTCTGCAGAAGATTATAACCACTTAGCTAATTCATACAGAATTTTCAAATATCAACTAGTTACTGCTGCCAGAGACATTGTAGTACAAAATGAGTTTTCGTTGGGGATTTTTTCGTATTGGGGATTTTTTCGTTGGGGATTTTTTCGCATTGGGGATTTTTTCGTTTGGATAAAAAAAATTGGGGATTCTTTCGTTGGGGATTTTTTCGTTGGGGATTCTTTCGGGACACGGTTTTTAGGCTATAGGTTTTTGGCTTATAGATTCGCAGACCTAACCAGAACTTTTATGGTAATTTTGTCAGAAATTTTAGTTCGCTCTAAAAGGTTCCAATTGTACAAGCAAACAAATCAAGTGCAACCGCTTCAAAATGGTCATATTTCCGGTTTTGCTTGGGTTTTTAGTTTTATTTCATTGTTTTGGAAAATCTGAACCTACCAAGGACTGTTCTAAATATTCCAAATATTCGCAAATTTTTAATTGTTTTCGAGCAAAAGTAGATGAATTGTCACACGACTTGACAACTTTTCGAATTAAAAACTTTGACGAACTTCTTGGTCAATTTACAACAACCTGCAATCCGTTTCTAAATGTATTAAACTACGTTGAAACAGACATTGCACCAGTGCAAATACCTCTGACAATTCAAAATGTTCATCAACGTTTGGTAAAACAACATCAATTCAACTTTACCTACTTCTTCTCACAACACCATACATTACAAAGCAACTACGAAATGCTAAGCGATATTCAAGTTACCGCGTACTTGCAAGAATCTATTTTTGACAAGAAGTTGATATTTCGGTCTTGGTGTGGCATTGTACAAATCCATTTATTCGCACCAAATTTTGTCATGTCGCACTGGAGAAGTCTTACGACGGTTAATATTAAGCATGCTACGGAAAATAGGCTTGGGCTGTACGGCTTTTCCGTACCAGTTTTGCAGTTTATTGTTCCCATACACACAGAGAAAGGCTTCTTAACTAGTGTATGCGAATGGATGTTTGAAAGAAGGCTCTTAAGAATATATAGTTTGCGAGAAAACATAGCCTTTATTTTATTACATGTATCCGAATATATCGGTAGAGTTACCCAAGTTAATTTATTAAAATATAGCCATAGTTTAACTGGATGCCAGGGAATGAATGTAAACACAAGTGATTTTTCCCAAATGTCACCTTCAGTTATACTGGATCTGGAATATTCCATGCAGGATAAAATAGCAATAATTTACGATTTTTGGTACAGCATGAACAATGAGGTAATTCAGTTTTTAATTCCTGCTAATCGCAAATTTTCAAAGTCAAAATACAATTTTGAAAGGCATGTGCAGAGGTTTCATTTGGCTGTGGTGGAGCTAATTCTAGCGTTCTTACCTAACTATACCTACCACTTTGCCTTCCGGGAATCTTGTCATTTTGGCAGGAATGGTTACTTGATTGCTCCATCTAAAACTGGTGACTGTAGGGCTTTTAGTCACAATATATATGTATCTTTGAAACCAAAAATTCCATCTGATCATAAAATGCATCATGTTGTAGTTGAGAACCATTTACAAAGGTTTCGCTTCCTTGCATGTGGACAACGAGGTCTAGATCCATTTCCTTTCAGTGAATTTCACAACGTTTTTGATGTGTACATTTGGATTGCAATATTAATTTTTATGGCTTTGCTTGCCGCTATTATAACAAAGTCATTCACCACAACAAAGTATTCCTTTAACGTTTCTGACAATTTGTTCCGTCTAACCAAAATTCTATTAGAACAAGGTGATCCATTTCAATCGTACATGGAGCGAATGTCAAAGTTTCGGATGCTACTATCCGGTCTCTTTCTGGGAGGAATGGTACTAAGTAACGCTTACAAAAACGATAATGTTTACAACATGGTGCTACCCAGGTATCCCATACTTTACCAAACAGTTGATCAGCTGATAGAGGATGAAGTGCCAATATACAGCAATATTGCTCATGCGCGGATTGGTGTTCTGGACAAGGATAAATTCCTAACTTATTCTCTTTACAGATGTGAGCCCGTAAATTCATTGCAGTCATGGAAACCTCCTTATGATATTACATTCAAGAGGATGTTTAATTCTACATGTCATGTACATTCACCAATTAACCTGCACATTTGTATGACAACAGAAGTTTTTGAAGAACTTGACAAAGTGTTTCGTCAGGATGAAGAAAGGTTTATAAGGGATAAAACCCTGCTACAAACACAAATTGTGAAGTTAGGAAAAGGTTCAATGGTCCATCCAAAAATAACAAACGCAATTATGAATGCGTTTAACTCGTTAATGCCACTTGCAAATATTGGCTGGTTGAACATAAATGATACAAACTTAATGCAAAACCTTGCAAAATTTCTAACCAAAATGGTTTTAAAGCAGAAAAACATAGTTTATGGTAATATTTCTAGCATATGTAATGACAGTGCGATAGTTTTACCGAAATACTTAGCCACAGAATATTTGAAAAGTTTCAGGCGTTCTGGAAAAGATACTGTATCCGTTGGACGCGATGTCTTTACCAGACCGGAAATTGGAATCGAAATTTCAAACTACGTTCCGAATTCAGTTCTGCTTTCTGTTGGGCGTTTAGTCGAGTCTGGTATCAAAGACTGGTTGACTAACTTTCAGAACTGGTTAAATGATTTTAGTCAGGATATAGCACGAGAACCGAATAGTGCTTCGTTAAGTGGGAACATTGTTATAATATTTATAGTTTATGGAACTGGATGTTTTTTTGCACTTGCTAGTTACGTCCTTGAGTACGTGAGCTTCACAGTCATTTATGGTGCATTTCTTTGGGTAAAGGCTGGGAGCTTAAAAATAGCTGCCACTTTACGCCATGTTTTAAGAGGAATGCATAAAGATAAAACTATATTTAGGACAAACTAGGAAAAAATCTGTTGAATTGCAAAAGCGCTTTGTCAAAAATGGCAAGCTTCGCGAAAGCGTCTTGTTGAACTTCACCGACGATATATAAAATATTTAATATAAAAACACAATACGTTTGGTCAGCAAATATACTTTGAACTTGTATTTGTCAACCAAATAAAATGTTTTGGCGTATAATATATAAATAGTTGAATATAATATATAATACATAGATGGATACATTATAGTTGAATTGTAGATAAAGACTTTTTTACCATTGGGAATTTAGTCGCAGAGATTACCAAACTTAAGGTAACTTTTGCTGGCTTTGTTTTAGCAATTGTAATATGTAATAATATAAATATAGAAATTGAAATTGTACTTTTATTCGGTCTAGCCATTACAGTAACAAATACTGGTTTACAAACGGTGACCCATACATATATAGAATTTACTAGCTAATAAATAATTTAACAATTAACATTACACCTCACCAGTTATCACTTTTCGCAACTTTTCCAAACTAATATTATCAAATCCCATTCCCTTGGAGACTTCATTCCATAAGACTATACCACGATAATTCAAAGATTGTCGATAAGATTCTGATTTAAATTTTGGAAGTACTAATCTAGGTACATCTGTTACTTGCGATAGTTGGGAGGTTTTTAATATCTCTTTTTTTATGTCTGCATACACTCCTTTAACTATCACCATATCTTTTCTCGTAACATTAAATTCGTTAGCTTCGTAACATTAAATGATTTTTAAAACTTCAACAAAACACCAAAACCCACATAAATGAAAATTGACACCAAGTTTCAAATTTGATAACCACATCCTATTCCACAAACTTATCCCATCTACCATGCACGCTTATCCACAACAAGCAACGCATCAAAAAAGCATCGTCAAACTAATACAAAAATTCGATTCTCGGAAATGCTAGGAGACAAGCACATACTACCTATATAAATGAGAAAAATGTAGAATTTTTCAAGCTCTATTTAAATCTGCAATAAACTTGAGAGCCAAATTTTTTCCCCTTAGGTTGCATTGAGTAAGTTGTTAGGATACGTTCAATTAATACTTTATCCTCAAAAAACAGTTTGGATGCCCAACTTGAGGATTTTTTTCGATTTTGGAATAAGTCATGTTAACAAGGTCCAAATATGCAGAATTTCTAGGGATGATTAATTACATGCCCTTTTATTTTTGGCATGTAATTTCTCGTCTATTGAAAAATCTGGTTTTAGCTATGGGAATTAAAGTTTTAATCCTAGAATGAAAAAAACTAAATTCTCAGTTAGCACTGAGTTTTCTTCCATAGCTAAATGAGTATTCCGGTTTTCATTGAAATAATTAGAATTAACTTGTGCATTTTTATATTAGTTATATAGATGTCCTGTTAGACCTGTCAAATTTTATTATACAAACACAACTTGCATTCAGTATACACTGAAGATGAAGACGCACCATTTATTGTGGAATACATGAAAATAGCAGTAGACACGGCTTATATCATTTCCAATTCCTACCAATTCCAATGTTGTAAAACCATTTTTGATGGACTCTGCAGTCTGCAACAAGGTACTTTGGCATATATTAAATCTTAGTTGCTTGTTCTACACCTTTATGTCACAATGTTGACACTAAGACACGGAGATTTAAAGAATTTTCTTCATTAGTGTTCCCTACAGAGTATTCCGCAACAATGGTGCATCTTCATCAACGGAAATGTTACTATGATTCTTTACCCAAGCTATCACACCACCAATGTGTACTGCGCTGGTTCTTTCCTATGTCTTTGCGTAATTTTTTTTCCTTGCAAGGTTGTTTGAGCTTTTTAGCTTTGAATGTCATGAAAATCTGTGACGGAGTTGTCGCTCTACTTGCAAAACACTCCAGCATAATCGCTTTCTGCTCTTCAGTCAATCAGAAAATATAAATGCTTTGAAAATTATGGAGATCTGGAACTGCGTGTGTATAGAATTTCTCGCTCGGAAACATCTTTTTTATCAGACTTTAAATGTACTTGTGTGTACTTTTTGAAAGAATACATTTGTAAGCATGTTGTTAGCATTGATGTCTTGCAAGATAAGTTATACCTTCCTCCAGAAGCAGCAACTGGAGTCTAAAAAAGGTCCTGGTTGACCCACAACACAAAACTATGTAAAGCATTAAAAAAAGATTATGTACCTAGGTAAAGTGTATACTGAAAGCAAGTTGTGTTTGTATAATAGAATTTGAAAAGTCTAAACGGACATCTTTATTACTAATATAAAAATGCACAAGTTAATTCTAATTGTTTCAATAAAAAAACCAGAATACTCATTTAGCTATGGAAACAAAACTCAGTGCTAACTGAGAATTTAGTTTTCTTCATTCTAGGATTAAAAGTTTTAAATCCCATAGCTAAAGGTCCCCGTAGAGTCCGATTACAAGTACAAGATGAAATGCTTGATTTTGCATTTTACTGAATTCAATTGTAAATGTGAAAACTATAAACGCAAAATAGGAAACTGGTTGAATTTGTATTCCAATTCACATTTGAAATTGCATTCAACATGTTGATAGTTTAAGGTCCGTGTAGAGTCCGATTACAAGTACATTTACAATGCCAAAATTTTGCATTCCACTTCTGCGTTTATAGTTTCCAATTTGTATTGCATTCCAATTCATACTGTGGTATTTTGGATTGTATTCCAATTCCAATTCATACTGTGGCATTTATAGTGAAGTGCAAAATTTCAGTTGTATTCATATTGTACTTCCTATTCTCATGTGGTGTTTAGAGTGGTCTTAGGGGAGATTTACAAAACCACAAATTACAAAATACATAAATTACAAATTTGCTATTACAAAGTCTCAAATTACAAATTTTTTTCTTCTCCTAAACACATAAATTACAAAAGTTCAAACTAGCATTTTAGGGTACATTTGAAACACAACTAAATAAAACCGAGTATTTTTTAGAGAAGCCTTTCATAGAAATTTCAAACTTACCTTAATTAAACTCGCATGAAAAGCGTGGTTCTTTTTGAAATATCGTTCATCAGTGAGGAATCTTTTCATCGAATACTTCGAAGAAAACAAGATTAATTCTTGCTGCATGCATGTTTTTAAACACTACAGTCGTCTTTCAAATGTACTCACAAAAATAAAGTTGACTGTGTCCTGCTAGACCTACTGTTAATAAATTTATTCTAGAAGAAGGTCACATGGGTATTAAAAAGTTCCAGCAGGTTGCATTGTTTACTGACCATTTGGATAACATTTTAGAAGACTAAATAAATAAAAAATAAATACTGCTAAAAGCATTACTTCCAAAAATGTGAACATAATTCTATGCTGTTTGTAGCAATAGTGAGTAGCATTCAGTAAAATGTCCTATTACATTATAGCATAATACGTATTGATGAATGAGTAAAAATGATTCCAACTAGTTGAATCAATGTTTTGGTTTGAAATTTATATAGTATTTAGTGAAAAATTAAAGAAAAAATGGCGAATAGAGTTTTTGTAATTCATGTACATTTTCATTTGTAATTTTGGGTTTTGTAATTCTCTCTTTTGTAAAATGTGTCATTTGTAATTTAAAATTTGTAATTCTCCCCGTGCACCGTTTAGAGTACAATGCAATGCAAATGCAATGCATTGATTTTGGTACCAAAATAGGAAGTACAATGCCAAAATCAAGAGTTGGATTCTTTTCAACTCTCGAGAGTAGGACAGTAGGAAAAGACAATTGCAAGTCTAAACTAGCAACATGTAGAATGCAATTTCAAATGTGTATTGGAATACAAATTCAACCAGTTTCCTATTTTGCGTTTATAGTTTTCACATTTTCAATTGAATTCAGTAAGATGCAAAAACAAGCATTTTATCTTGTACTTGTACTTGTAATCGGACTCTACAGGGACCTTAAAACCAGATTTTTCAATAGATCAAAACCTTTTTCTCTTTAATTTTATTTAGTTTTTCTGTTTTCTCCTCGTTGCTTTAGTTCAACATTTTAATGAAAATGCATCAGAATTAACGAAAATAAATGCTAATCTTATATAATACGTTTGTATGACCTATGGTTTTAATTTCCTTTAATCACCTTAAAAATGAAACTGTCGCAATCTTGCACAGAAGGTAATGTTTTCGAAATTTCTTTACAAGATTATCAGTTGCTTCTTTCCCAGAAAATATTCAACACTGGATTGATCCGACATTTGTTATTTCCACTAAACACTTTTTACTGTCGCTGTTTCAAATAATAATTTTGGAAAATGCTGCTGCAAACATTAGGAAATAGAAACGTAATCTGGTTTGAGCATATTAGCTACACTTAAGTGCCAATGATAAATATTGTAATGAAAAGGTGAATTACAGTAGACATATCAAGATCGAGAATCTGCCATAGTCGTTGATTGATAAATACAAAGCACTTAGCGAAGTCGAAGTACCAAACTCTATCAATCACATATGCCGCTTTTATTGCCAGTATAAACATTATACAGTATTTCCTACTGTTGCTTTTCCCAACATGTACATTTCTCTTTTGTGGCAATTTATAAAAGATTACTGAATATTTGTAATAAGATCACACATGCCTTCCGGAAAGTGAATTGAATGAGGTAAAACGGTGTACGGTAGTTAGCTCAAAGGGCGTTAGTTACACCGGACTCTAGTTCCACTTTTTTAGCTCCACTTTTTTTAGTTACACCCGGTCTTTACCTCCAAAAATATTTTAGCTACAATTCTTTTTGCTCCACCATTTTTAGTTTCACTATTGATTTTGGCCTACATGAATATGAATATGCTAATTTTGAACCTGAAATGACACTGTGCAAATTTCTTGATACAAAATTTCTTATATTTTCTTTTGTCAAAGTTTCATTGCATTTCCATTCAGGAAGTATTTTATCCAGTTTAACCAGAAGTGGCTTCTAGTTTAAAGATTGAATATCTAAGATTACAATCTTAGTATGAAGTATTTTGTGAACTTATTAAATTTTATAATTTGTTTTATACTAGTCTATTTTAAATGCGAATATTTGTTGTATGTATGAGTTTATGAGTACGTTGTCTTAACGCAGCCATCGTTGAATGGTAGTGATAATAAAATTATCTAAGACCCCCCCCCCAAAAAAAAAACGTTTTTCAGTACTATCGCCATTCGAAAACGTACTTACGCTAAAACAAAAGTTTTCATTGGTTAGCCGATTGGTTATACAATTTTGAAAACGAGAATATAGCAGCATATATAGTTTTTACATTATCAAAATACGGCCACATTTAAATCACATTCCAAATCAAGAATGAATAGCAATACTGATCCTGATAACAGTTGAAATAAATCATTCAATCAATCAATTAATTAATCAAGCAAAACATGAACTAATTGCCCTTTTAAAACATACTGAAGTACAGTTTCGAATACTAACCAAATATGTAAATGCAGGATTTGGTGATTTATACTACCTCGTAGTGTACTTTTAAGGGTGATTGTAAGTTCCAATCAGTGCCTTGTGCTTACAAACATTTCAAATAGCATTAGCGACAATATCTAGTATTGCCAAAAATGAAAAAATGATAAGTGCAAATGGACAATATTATATGCACGAAAGAAAAGTTTTTAGAAAGCTTAGAGAATGGGCTACACAACTGGACGCATCTCATAATTTTTCTAATGTTATATTACTTAAAATTAGGACCAAAAGCTTAAAGAATACGGAGCCTTCAGATCTGTTTTACGAGCTCCAAGGGTATGGTGATATGATTTTTCAATATAGTTAATCTCCCTTTAAATAAATTTTACAATGTGAATTTTTGGATGTAAAAGTGGTGGAGCTAAAAAATGGGTGGAACTAAAATCCATTGGAACTTTAACAAGTGGAAGTAAAAACCAAGTGGAGCTAGAATCCTTGTAGCTAAATGTAGTTGTAGCTAAAAAATTGGAGCTAACTACCTAGGACCGGTAAAACAGGCGCTGGATAAGTTAAGTGTGTCCTACATTTTGAGGTGGGTCACGAAACACAAAGAAGTGAAGACGGCTACAGGTTCTTTCTTATTCGGTTGTAGTTGACAAATGACAAGCTTTCCTATTTCCCCAGAGAATCATCCAACCAAAAACTTGTATTAACAGGATTCCAGGTTTGCGGTCTCTAGGCCAATACATTTATCCGTTTCAGTTTCTTGAAAGGGGATAATGAGTTGCCTAAAATATTCCTCATGAGTTTTTTACGAGAGCAGGTAGCCGAGATGGAATGAAATAGGAAAAATTGACACAACATACACCTTTAAAGAAGCGGCAGGGGAACCTAAAAATAAACTTTATACATTATTCAGACCCTGGTCTGAAAATCGGGCCTGAGAGCCAAGTGGCTAAGCGTTCCACTTTGTCTCCATGGGCATAGATTTGTACCCAGCCAGAGCGTCAATTTCGTTTTTGCTTGCAGCCCCATGATTACGTAACTAGTATTCACCGGACATACTACAACTAATATTCACAGTTAAATTACTTAATAAAAATCATGAGGTTGTAATAAAAAAAACTAGCAAGAAGTAAATTGATGCTCGCTGGGTACAAACCTATGTCCATGGTGGACATAGAGTGGCAAGTAGAGCGCTTTGCTATTGCCACTAAAATGAGAAATCAGTTTAAGCGGATCGAATTCCAATTTGTCCGAAATGCGTACAAACCCGCAAAGAACCGTATTCGATTGACCTTGATTAAGGTTCATGGTATTTTTCAAAAATAATTTTTGGACCACCATCACTGTGGAATAGCCATAACCGTCAATCCTGAGAGACGAACAGAGTGAATCTTCTGAAGGATAGTTAGATAGCAAGCCGGTTAAAATAGTAGTTTTAATTCGGCATTTACTACACCTAGCATTAGCATACCAACTTCTACCTCCTTACGCTGCCGCACTATTCTTAGTTTCATCGGTCTTCAAGTTCCCTTTCTCGCTCACCCTTTCCCACCGAAAACAAGATAACCACCCCCGGTGAGCCCTTACCCTTTTCTACTCAATCAATGAGACTGACATTTTGGAACATAGCAATCATAATTTTGCTTGTAATAAGGCTGTGTCAATTTTGTAAGTAATTTATGAAATAATGAAACTTGTTTTCAATAGATTTAATAGCAAGTCGGTATTATTCTTCGAAGCAAACAATATCTCTTTGAATTGCAATCCACCAATCCCTCCCAATTTTTAAAAATTGCGTCTACTAAACACAAATTTTTGAACCAATGTTGTATTTTTCAATAAAATCAATTTTTAATTTAACTAATGAAATTAGTGCATCACACCGAATTCTGGGATGTCATATGCAGGAAAAAGAATGAGACAATGAGATAATGGTTTGCTTTCTTTAACAGTGAAACAAAGAGTTGAAAACTTATTTTAGGGCTTCTTTTTAGCTTTTCTCAACAAAAACACACTTTAAGTAAAATTGATGATTCATCATTGATGACTCGACTCATTAACACAAGGTGTTGTGTTGATTGGTGGTGCCCGGGTACTTATTAAGACACCTAGGTGTGTATTCGGAGGAAATGAGATAACTGGTGAAGGGGATTCAGGAAGGAAGCCATGGTTCAGTATGGCAATATATGCTATTGTAAATTGGGGTTATAACATAGCTGATCTAAATCCGCTAGGTATTTTAATGGTAATTTTGAATAGCATACTTCTATGGACCGCGTTTGCCTAATGTATTTAAATTATTACGTGAGGCAGCAACTAACGCAATCGTTTCTCTGCACAGAAATAAATAACTTAAAAGAAAGTTAGTGACCCTCTTTGATTTTTTAATAATTATATATCGTTCCAGAACGAAATTCTCCGAAGTAAATGTTTGCCGAAGACCGAAACAGGAGATGCTTTTATCTTTCCCGCTTTTGGCATGGTTTCATGGTTTTAGCTCGCATCTTCTTGGAAAATTTTAGCCGGGGGTTTGGCTGGGTTCCGGGTAATTTAGTATGCATGATCAGAAGAAAATAGGACGTTTGGCATGGGCAAAGTTGGCGTTTCCGGAGGAACCGTATCTTTTAAAGATAATATCTTGACATGGCTGATGACATCAACCTGATTGTTTGAAACAATTTAATGGGCTAAAGCACAAAGAAGTTTATGCGACCACGGACGAGATTATGAATTAGCCCGTATCTTGGAGTGAAGGACAAGTTCATCAGTTTGTGTTCACTGGAACGAAGAGAAGTGCCACACCTACGCAACTTCTGTCAATACAGCATAATCCACGAATCCTGAATTTGCAGCCATTTTGTCTTGTTTGTCACAGAATGCATATGATCAAATTTTCTTTCACTTTTTCAAAAAAAAATTCCGAAACTCCAAACTTCTGTCTCTTTGCTTGAAAATTCTCGATTTTCCCCAACCCTACTGACATCTTTTGACAAAGCAACTGCAAAATCAAGTAAATTTTCTGATGCTTGTGTCACTCTTATACCTTTGCATTTTGAATTGTAGTAGAGGAGTGTAGGGCCTATTCTTGGGGGATGCTTGGTTGGATAACCGAAAACGCTGGGCTCATGGGGAAGCCTTATCTTGTTTCCGGTGGAAAATGAAAATGAGTCAGAGCGCGGGAGGAAACTTGAAGCGGTGATGAAAATAAGAGAGCGCAATAATGTAATGAAGTGGGTTTTCTAGGATTCGAGTGTTTCAAAGACGAATGGAAAAGGATTTCTGAAAGTAGCTTGCGGCAAATTATGAGGGAATGGTTTTGTGACAATTTCCTAAATCAAAAGCACAAGTTACATACGTAGAGGACTTGGTGTCATGTTTGCAGAAAGAATGTACATTTTAATAAAAAATAAAATATGCATCTAAAAATCTGTGTTGGTTGGATGCCACTTTTTGAGAAAATTGGTGGATTGATAATTTACATAACTGTAGATTGGTCTGACGGCTTAGGATGGTTTGATTTGAAGGTGAAGTTTTCTAAAAACTAAACAAATACATAGGCGTATAATGGTAATGGTAAATATGGTATGCGTGTATAAAGAGTAATATTTTATACCCTTATGTGCAAACTAGGTAATAATACTCTGGTTTTAAAGGTTATCTAAATAAATTAGGAGATTCTTCAGAAGCTTGACTATGGGCATTGTAAAACAGGCAAAAAAGTTAGCTGTATTAAATGGTCAATGAAATGGCAACAAACTAAAGAGATCAGTTAGTCCGGTAAGTGAATTATGGTTATGTTTATGTAACTTATGTACTCATAAATGAAGTTTTATAAGGAATGTTGCAGTATATTTTAAAACAACCTTTTTAACAACTCTAGGTAAACTATTGCTAAGCTAGTTAGTTAAGTTAGTTAAATTGAAAAATAAAGGAAACTTGTGTAAGGTTTCACAAGATAAACTGACGACAAAGTGTTATGGGTAAATTGTTCAATCATATTAATTGTGTGACGACTTGATCATCCACTTGAGGATCTAACCTATAAAGTTTTTGAATACGCTGTTGATTATAGTGTCTACAAACTGGAGTGCAGCTATTATATGGCACATTCTCAGTGCCTTTTAAAAAGCAAGAATTATATTATGAAGGTGAGGTTAGTAGGTAAATGCACAGTAGAATTTCAATTCTTTGTCCTTTTTCCAGCTTTTCTTTCTGTGGGCTTGATGTTTGACTTCATGCTTGTGAATGCATATATTAAATATTGATTTTTCTAGAAAAGCTGTACATTTGGTTTTGTGAAATGTTCCTTTGTTCTTCAGTGCTTTGATTGCGAAACGATTTGGATCTAGAGCCAGGAAGACTTTTATCAGGGAAATCTAGAATTTTCTCAATGAGAGATATTAGTACTAATAGCATGCAACATATTAGGTTTTTGGGTTTGTAATAAGTGGTAAACCTACTCTGAGATGAATTGCGCTTCACAGATCCTCTTTTTCGTGTGGAAATCCAGAATGAGCAGTTTATAGTACTTTTCGATAATCACTCGGGAAGCCTTTTTCACGGTCTTGGTCGTCGCGCGACCCATGTTGACAATTTTTAAATTGCGATTTAAATATAAATACATAAATGAATAGCTGTTTTAAGACGATGCAGATGAGAGATGACAATTTCCAATATAGAGATTTCGTGTGTGCTGTTACTAACTTCAAGACCAACTCTTATATGGACATTCCAAACTTCCGATATCCACCGGGCTAAACGGTGCACAGTATTAAATTACACTGTGTTATTACTATTACAAATGTAAGATGTTAGAGGGGATCAACGGGATCATCTACTGAAATAAAATCCACCAGTCCAAAAATTGTCACGAAATTAGCGTCCAACTGACACAGATTTTAATGTGCATGTCTTATTTATCATTGAAATTGACTTCCTTCTGTTCCATCATACTATCATAATCCTCCACAAATCTAACTTGTTCAATTTTTTATTTACAATTTTTACAAAATGCTTTTTTAAACTAAATTCCAAAACTGCAATTTTGTTTTGAAATTCACAGCGAAAATCTTTACAACAGAGCGATCTTATAGGTTCATTACTAAAATCACTACTGGACCGTTTAATCGTACATATATATATCTGACTCAGAAATTCTTAGCTAATTTTACTTATCCGGGAATTTGTAGTCCTTCAGATATTCAATGGGCTCCTGAGTTCCCCGGCACACTTTTTTCATGGATCCTTTCGGTCACAAGTTTTTTTTTCATTTTTCCACATTTATATAAAATATCTGCACTTTGCTAAAATCCTAGTTGAGAGTAATAGTAATAGTCTAGCAAAGCCCTAAACATAGCTTTTAACTAAAACACGGACAGTTAATTATATAACAAGCTTTCAGCGTCACAGGAGTAATTGTAATTAGACGGTGCCGATGAATTTTACTGGTGCACATATGTTTGTAACTAATTCAGATCGGTGGGTACTTATGGCTAATAGGATGTACTTTTTTCCTACATTTGTTAAATGTGGCAAAAAAATTATAGCAAACTTTTCCCCCTCTAAACAACAAATATACTAGAAAAGGCTTCCCTGTCTAAAATAGAATCTGAAATGTCTGTAAAATATCTACAAAATGACAGAGATATCAAACCATGCCATTAAAATTGTGTTGAAACAATGATAAAAGTGTTGAACTTAATCTTTCATCTTTCTGTTGATAGTGGCCGTAACAACTAATTGATTTTCCTGGTTATATAATTGCATACGTTCTATGAAGTATGGAATTTATTTTAGCAGGAGCAACTATCAAATTCAGAAGGATTTTCAAAGTGAATAAATTGAATGGAAAGATTTTAAATTGTTTGTCATGCAATTAATTAATCATTTAAAAACTGAAATCCCAACGACAGAATCGTATTAATGTCATGTTGTTAAGCAATACAAATTACATGATTTGAGATGGAAAATACGCAAAATCTGTACGATGTGAACTCACAAAACGGCGTTTTTAGCGAAAAGAGCGCCAACCTAACACAAACTTTAAAAAAAACTTTAACAGACATATAAATTTTCCAAGGCAAGGCAACCAAGGCAAATTGTTCAAATTAAAACTTTGAAAAATTTCGTCGCAGTTGGCTTGTTTAGTCAATGCATATTTTTAAAATTCAAGCTTTGATAAATTCTATTGGTAGTTGAATGGTCCAATCCATGCACGTCGTTTGAATTCAATCTTTAAACTATTTTCTCTTGGTTCTGGAACTAAATTACTGTATTCATTACTTTGCTACATGTGGGGGTTGGGCATGTTGCCTGCTTTTATGGATTCTCGATTTTAGTCATACGCTTGCAAAAGTAAAGGATTTTTTCGTTATGTTGACTCAAAGAACGTGGTACTCCGTAATTGGGACATGGTAGAGTTTTAATTCAATATTACAGTAGCACTGCGATCTTGTTTAGTACGACTTTGCAAAGCCGTTAAAAAGCTAATTATATAAGGATGAGTTATAAATTTTCTTTACTTTAAATAAATAAGCTCCTCCACTTCCTTTTCGACTGGGACCACCGCTTTTGTTACCATTCAGGTGCCCTCTACTGTCTCCAGTTCCTCTCTTGGTTAGACCACCTTGTGTGCCATCCACACCAGCCCCATTTCCAGTTTTACTTCGACTTCCGCTTTTTCCTCTATGATGGAGGATCCATCCATACCTTCTCCACTGCCTGCCTTAGTGGGATCACCAATTATGGTTCTATCAATCGACACTCAGTTCTGTGACAGGACTCCTGTCTTACTATCATTAAGAATTTTTATGGAACATTTTAAATTTCTTGGTGTGCAATAGAATATAGATTTATAAGAGGCTGAAATCCAAATGAATGAAACCTGTTCGAATATTTTCTAGAGTACTACAGCATATACAAAAGCAATGTGCTTATTACATCTGTTATGATGTAAATCCACTAATCCACCAATTTTCACAGAAGCAGCAACCAACCAACGCAAATGTGTGCTTGCATAGGTATTTATATTTCATAAATCTATTTAATAATCCTTCCAAAGTAATTACCAAATTCCAAAGTAATATATCATACTCTTCTACCAATAACTTTTGTCTGTTTTAGTACAATAATCAGAAAATGAGTTTTTCTATACATTAAACTACTTCCATCTTCCATCATTCAAATGTTGTTCTAAAGAACGTAACAAATATCCCCTATACAAGAAAATGTTGAGAATCTTACTCAAATCACTATAAATTGTATATAAATTAAAAGTATATTTCTACAATTTCAAACTTCATTTTTAAAACCAAATTCAAACATTGTAACTTTGCATTAAAAATATTGCAGGTTTCGTTCTCCATTTAGTTCTCTTTGAACAACTACATGCTTCCGTTCAGGAAATCCGTAAATTTTAAAACAGGTAGCACCCCCTTCTTCGCCGTTCGAGATGCCGCATCACTCCCATTTCCTTGAGCCGATCCCTCACCCAGTTTTTATTTTGAACCAGCAGCAAACCCTCCAACCTGAGTGCCGCTAGCATTCCCACTCGTTCTACCAATTTTGCCCCCATAACCAACACCATCATTGTCCATTCCAACGTCACCTAATTCGTTACTTTCACCATCCGGATCTGTACCATCTTCCCCGGGGTCCGAACTCCAAAACTCGTCTAATTCATTCATCCAATCGGCTTCCAGTTCAGGTTCCTCCACTGCATTTTCTACTAGGAACTCCACTTTTTGAACCATTGTCAGCGATTCCAATTTCTCTATTGCTTGGACCACCACTTCCGGCTTTTCCAGAAGGTGGTGTGGAATCGATTTTTGATCCTAGCTTGGTTGGAAAGCTTTCAGGACCATTCCCTCCAGCCCATTCCATCTCCATCCTTTGGACTTTCAGTATGAGATTTTAATCTAGCTCTCGTCATATCTTCGATAAATGTTACGGTTGTGATGATTTTTAGAAGTTAATATTTGGACAAGTTGGTGTAGGCAAGAGGTTTATGAAGGGCATGGTTCAAATGACGGGTAACGGCTAACCAAAAATAGAATATTTACATATCAGAGTCAGAATACCCTATCTTCGTCATTTATCGTTTAATCCTGCTCAGGACCCGCATCCCCTCCATCTTTCATCCAAATAGACACTGAAATTAACGAAAGAAAGATAACCCTACATTAATCCCCCGCCACCTCCACCATTAGCCCGCATTAGCCTGATGTTTGCCATACCACTGGAATCATCATCATAATACTGCTAATGAAACTAAGACTTTAGCATTTTTCATATACAATTTATGCAACTGATCAATAATCAATTCAAAATTCAAAAGATGACTTTGGTTTCGACAGAACAGTAGCCAAAGCTGGTGGTGGCGATTAATTTAAGATTATCTGAAAAATGTATATGCAATGCCAAGATACCAAACTACTAAATAGTGTAAGTAAAATCATCTGCCAAATGCAGAAACCTTCCTGAACCTAAGTAAGGGTAAGGTCAACCTAATCGCCCATTTAAAATGCATGGGCCAGTTTTCGTAACTATGGTAGATTAGGTAACCCTAGTCTAGTTTCTTAGGTTTTGGACGTCTCTGCAATCGGCTGTATAAATCTTCAATAAGTGAGCAATTTGAGCAACCGTCAAATACGAAATATTCCTTAATAACTTTGTTTGAAACATTTTAAATTGCTTAGTGTGTGTGTAATAAAAAACATGCATTTCAAAAACAAACTGATATTCAAACGAATTAAGCCTGTTGGAACAAGTTTGTAGCGAATCACAATTGCAATATAAGTCAAATATTTTGTATACTTGTAATCTGCTATAGATAATATGCACCGATCTACCAATTTTCATGAAACAGCATCTAACATACACAAATTTTATGTGTATAATTTTTCATTAAAATATATTTAATAAACCTTCCAAACTTCCTAAGTACATCATACTCGTCCATAGATAAATTCTTTTTTATTTATAAATACACGGAACGCTTTCTCCTAATTCCTAAACATTAAAATACGTTCACTATTCCAATTTGGTTCTAAAAACCAGCTTAACAATCCCTACAGAGCATTATATCATGTTCAACTTCTCGGTAAAGATCGTATTAATCTATTTAATCAAGTAAAAATTAAAAGTGTACTTCTACAATCACAACATAACTTTCTTAAACCAATTTCAACATTGCAGCATTACTTTATAACCGAACAAAATAAAATATTCAGGAACAAATGAAAGAATAATCAATAAACACCTCAATTGTTTGTAAAAATGAAATATTTGAGATGCTCAAAGAGTTTCCTTCTTCTCCTATAAATACATTACTGACAAGATGCTCTCGAAAATGCTTTTGATTCTAATCTTTTGCTATGTTTCTTAATGTTCATCAAATGTCAGTACTTTAGCCAAATGCAAAGGTCTAAAAACGAATGAATAAGTTTTTGAATCTAGAATACAGTGACTCATTTTTTAAGGGCTTATGAAGGGAATTTTGGGCTTCTGAGCTACCCTAACAATACGGAGGGAAAATATTAAGTTCGGCTTTTGGCCATACATAGGATGATAGAAGGGGCCCTTCTGAAGGCCCAAGTGACACTTGTGTAGAGAGATTAGATTAGAGTTCATGTGCTTCGTCAAAACATACCGAATTGTGAATAAGCTCTAGAAAACTTGGGAATCCTTAACTAAATTGAAAATTTGTGGGGCCTTTGGATATAAGTTGAACAATATCAAAGTCGGAATTCTTTGGCAAACAAATCTACCACTTTTGGTAGTTGTATGGAATAAGTTTGGTAATGGTTTCAGTCTTTATAAATTTTGCAGAACGGTAACTACTTCCAGTTAGGATTATTATTTTGTAAAAATGTTGTAAAGGAGCAACATTTTATTACTTTCAACTATTAACGGGTTACTAAATAAAATAAAACTAACAGCAAATTACTATGGTATGCTAAATGCATAAAACTTTAAGAACTAGATTATTGTTGATACATAATTAATATGACAGCTTAAAAAAATTATTGAGTGCCTACTTAACTATAACACTGCGTAGTTTTCAGAAATGATGCAATGCCCTATAACTTACCAGTATCAGTTTGATTTAATTTTTGTAAAAACAAAGTTGGTTTTTGTTTCATGTAATTTTTATAATTGCGTATTTAACCCGGTAAGCACAAACTTGCGCCTACTAGTTGTATCACCATAATCAATGGCATAAAATACAATATGGTGCAAAGTAACTGGTTTTGCAAATTGTTTAACTCGCAAACTTACCTATATTTAAAACTTATCTATCCAAACAGATAATTATATAAAACTTTTATATTGTTCGGTTTTTAATTGAGGCTCTTTGTTCATAAATAACTTAAAACATTAACCATCAATTATATCCCTTTTTAATAGTGTTGGAGCTCACGTAAATGTCGTTAGTGTCAACAAACTCAACAAAAGCAACTCAGCAAACTCAACTGAATAACTGAACTGAATTGAAAAACCACCAGTGCTCTGTGTCAAGACAAATATTTTCTTAAAATTATTTGCGCAAGCGTTCGGGCTTAATTGTGTCTTGTTTTAAATGCTTACAGTTTTTACAGTATTATAAGTACTCGCCAATCTTGTGGCTTCATGCTAAAATGAGCAGTTTTCATCAAATATAAACTAGACTATCTAGTTATCGCTGTTCGTAATTTCTAAGCTCAAGCTGCCTTAAATTTCAAACAAAATTTTAAAAACGTGTGTTTTACTTTGCTCGTGAATCAGAGAGGTTTACGATTGAAGTTTAGCTCTTGTTCTTGCGCATAGACTTTCCAATGTAAAACACCAATATTGTGTTAAAATTATTTACATTTATCGGTTTACAAACGCCATATATTATATGAAAATTAATAGACCGAATATCTATATACGAAATATTTTTTGTCCCAAAGCTTGTTAGTGAAACACAAACAAAAGATTATTTACAACAATATCTGTAGAAGTTGACAGAAAATCACCAACTCAATTGGGATAAAAAAGCCTACGTAGTGTTACCTCATATGGAAAATACCGTTCATGGAAATTTTCTTTTCTTAAGTCAATGAAAATGTTATCAGAGTAGTATAGGTATATACCAACATGTTGTTCTTGTGTACTATAAGATTACAAAATCAGTCACGAATAAAGCAACAACAATATCTATTGTGCGTGTTGTTCAGCTTTTTCAATTTTTACTTTAACCTTGTGCAAACAGAACAACTGACATTTTACCCTCTACATGATATCAACAAAGACAAATTCTTTGAATTTGATAAACTTTTATACAAATGGAGAGTATACCAGCGTCAGAATACATACAACATTGACAAACTGAATCGCATTCTGAAACTTTTAACTGATTCTCGTGCGATTGTTATACTTAACATATTCCAGGAAATGAATTTGATTGGACTAGACTCAGAGAATCCGAATTACTAATTGTAATTGTAATTAATTACATTTTCAATTACAATTACAGTAATTGAGTAATTGTAATTGAATTACATTTTTCAAAATGAAGTAATTGAGTAATTGTAATTGAATTACTTTTTTTAAACGATGTAATTGAGCAATTGTAATTGAATTGCTATTACCGAAATGTATTTGAACATTATGGATATCATAATCTTGAAAGAGAAATATATTGTGATTTTGAGACAAGCAAACAACGTGACGATAGCTGGGGATGCCGTTTCTTGACCTGATCTTACCAAATGCAGTTTCTGTGCTTGCCTTTCATTTTACAAAAGTACTTTGTTATTTGTGAATTGATAAATAATTGCTAATTGCTGCTGTTTGATCAACTGAAATTGAAGCTCTGTAGTTTCTACATAACTCGGAGACTCAAGATATGATATTCCTTGAAAGTCATCTAGCTGTGCGATGATGTTTGTTAAGTATAACATATTTAAATTCCTTATCTACCCCTTTGTGATCTGGTCTGATTTTGAGACTTCAAAGAGCAAGGCTGCAAATGATCTCTTTGAATGGTTAGGTACTCTTAAGTTAAATAAGGATCAGTATTAATTTAGATTTAAAATGTCTTAAAGAATCTCAGAACTTGTAATTGAAAAGTAATTGAGTAATTGTAATTGAATTACTTTTTTGTACCCAATGTAATTGGTAATTCAATTACTTTTTCAAAAAGCAATGTAATTGTAATTTGTAATTGAATTACTTTCCAATTTTATGTGTAATTTGTAATTTGTATTTCAATTACAAATTGAAAGTAATTCGGATTCTCTGACTAGACTTTCCTGCAATTGTGAAAAAGTCAGTACCTGGCATATTATATCCTACAGCGTATTATTTGAAGAATGAAAAACATTATGATAATCGTATAGCGTGGGCTCCAAAAGCGTTCAGAAATTGTTCAGCATCTTGCGTACTTACTCCAGTTTTATGTGTCGTATCAAGATTTGCTGTCTTTGCAAAGTATGGGTCTATATGCAGCAGAATAAACTATTTTATTATGTCAGCAAGTTCTCGACCTTGGAATGGGGAAGTGCACGTTACAGTGAATCCGCCAGAATTTGCAGTTGCTGGTTCCATATACTATAGCTTGTATAAATCAAAAGAGAGTTTCAATATTGCAGATTCACCAACATCTCCAGTGCTAGTGATATTTGTTTCCACCAACCAAAGAGAAAAGTACATTCTTCCATCAGCTATTTTTAAGGCTGTTGAAGCAGCAAAACGCTACATGCATGGCAACTTTGAGTTGACAATTTCAAACGAAATTTATATTTACCTGAGCATAGCAAAAAATTTAGATACGACATACCTTGAACTTAATTTGTTCCGTTTAACCGACTCCTTTGGTGTGCGTACATACAAGGTTGTTTTAGGACCGCCTTTATCTTACCCAAACGTCATTAAAAAGCTCTACTTTGTAGAATTTTCCAGAAACTTTGAAGTAAGAGCATTGTTTACTGGCGCTAATGATGTAATTAAGAGGAATGGAATTCACGAAGCGCTTATCGCATGTAAACTTCCTGATGTTTGGACTTCAAGAAATCTTCATAAGCCTGAAAATAAACAATATCTTCTTTATTTATCAGTAGCAAAAATGGTACAAGATATAATGACAAATTTTACGTATTCTGTAGACGGAAGCTTAAATGATTGTGTACACGGGGAACAAATAAAACAAAAGCCTTTCGTATCTATATTTGCACGAGACCTAGAATTGCATATACAAGATGCAGAAGCTAATACAGGTCATATTACAAACCACATGATAATTTCAAATCCTCTCAGCAACTTACGATTTATTGCTTGCGGCACTCGAGGAGTTTCAAAACTTCCAATTAGAAACTTGTTCAGTGTATTTGAATATCAAATTTGGATTTCAATTGGTGCAGCATTTGTTTTGGTGGTCGTGTGTCTAGTAACATTGAAATGTCAGACATTCAGCCTAAAAATAATAAGTATGGATGATGTCTCGGTGCGACTGTTTTGTTTGATAAAAGCTCTGCTGGAACAAGGAAATCCGTTTACAAAAGAATTGATAAAAATTAACTCATTGACTTGGATTGTTGGAACCGTGTTGCTGGCAACGCTAGTTATCAGTAACGCTTACAAAAACACCTACGTTTATAATATGATAACTCCAAGGAAGCTTTTACTTTACGATAAGTTTGACCAGCTGGAAAATGACAAGTTTCAAGTTTTTGTGAAACTGGCAAAATTTGAATTTTCCTTTGTGCGCTTTGCCTATTTGTCAGAATTAGAAATGAAGGCAATATTTTTTGATGCATCAAAAAATTACAATCATACAACAATTTTAAATCATTTGATAAAATCGAAGGCTTTGTACATCCGAGTAGCGTCCGAGTTATTTACAAGAATTACATCCTCTGGTGTAGTTTGGTCAAACAGCTCTTTTCAGAAAAGAGTTTGGACTTATTCTTCTCTACATCCAAACGTGGCTACACAAGTACAACATTTTGAAGACGTTGTAATTCCACTAGAAATTAGAAGAACGGTAAAAAACTTACAAAGTAATATTCCTAATAAGGTAGCATCGTTTATTAAAAATGTACTTCTTAAGAATGAAAAGTCTTGGCATTTAACCGATCTTGCCAAATGTAACAAAACGGCACTGCTGGTATCAGAGAGTACTGCCAACAATTTTATGGAAATACTTGTACAAAAGGGTTATCAAAACGTGTCCATAGGATCCGAAGTATATGAACAAACCGCAATAGGTATAAGCTTGACCGCGTTTGGGTTGCCTCAACTTTCTCGCAAGTTAAAAGCACACAAAGAATCCGGAAACACAGTTTGGTGGCCTCGGTTATTCATTGGACGGAATTATTCAAAAGAACTGCCAATATTATATCCTAAGAGTGCTACCATGAATGGAAACATTCTGGTACTATTTCTGGTACTGGCCTTTGGATTGGTGATTTCCATTTTGGGTTTTGTTGCGGAAATCCAGTGTAGCCTAAGAATTGTAATGTAATGTTTGAATTTTAGTTAGGGAAGTTATTCTTAATATTACGTATTAATCAAACTGCTTTTGTATTACTAAGGGCTTTATCAACCAAGCTTTAACATCAATAATAAATTTCACACTAACTGTAGCAGTAGCTTTCTTATGCGTTTATTTAAAAAATAAGGTTCAAGATAAGCATAGGCCAAAATTGATGTGAGGTTTTAAACACTGCAAAGTAGGGTGTGGATTTGTGCCTAGCCCAAATGAAGGATTCAAGTTTCCTAATTAACGATCAAATCACGTTTATTTCAAATAAGATGATTCTACGCAAAAGGTTTTTGTAACAGTACGACGACCAAGATTTGTTTTGCTTGCTAAACACGCACATCCGAAAAAAAAGATTTTTTGTTGATTTGTGCTGCACTGTAGCAAAGTCATTTACACAACTTGTGTAACACAAGTACCAAAAACACAGAGAAAAGCGATCTAGAATTTCAAACCTTTTAACAACAAAGGACAAGTAAAACTAATGTCCTCACTTGAAATTGGCAAATCCATCAATCACCGGTTTCGCTGATAAGTGTTATCAAAACACTAATTTTAATACACCAGTGTTTATTTTTTCCTTGCGCGTTTGACCTTCTTCAATTACAGTCATGTTATTTTATTTCATAAGAAGAGTAAACGGGCTTTACGGATGATGATAGAGATTTTTTAAAGACTCAAGCTTTCGAAATTTATTCAATTTCTTCGTCAGGAGCAAATACGAATGAAAAATTCAAAACGTGGAGTATCATAAGTTAGAAAAAACATTTATGCTAAAGAAAAATCCATTCCATTTCCGATTGCTTGACCTTGGAAACCTTATGGTTTAGGGATAAGCTTGAGTAAGAAAGTTGATATGATGGGACTGAGTGTTTTGCCATTGTTTTTGTTGAGCTTTAACTCATCGTCCAATTTCTGAATGTACAAGCCTTCCTTCGCTTCCCGATGAAAATAACGAGGCTCGACTTCCAGAAGACTTGCTGAGTCTATTGTCATGATGTGGTCCGGATTGTTTTTTAAGTGTTCGGATACTGCGGAATTTGAGCTTTTGCGGAAATGATCTTCGATACGTTCGGTATAGGGTTATTTTATGTTCAGCATCACCATTGGCTCGTCCACTAAGGATATTCTTTGCTAGAACCTATAAACACTTTAATGGGTTTTAATATATACATAAGTGTCCACAATACAGTTTATCAAATCGAAGCTACAAATGTTGTTCTGAAGCGGCTAGGCAAGGGCACAAATTTACAGCGTTCAAAAAATGAAAATGTGCTAATATCTCTTACTAGAAGTAACATGGTAATGAATATTCTGTCTTTGAAATTGCTTCCCCAACTTAATTGGTCGGTTTTGTTATAATTCAGAGTGTAGTAAATGATTCTCAAGTAATTTTTTCAACTTGGCCCACATTTCCGTAAAGTTTTATAGCAAAACAAAACAGAAATCCTGGTCATTTGCTTACAGGGATGATTTTTGATAAAACAAGAACCTACGTACTCACATACTTTAAGCTTTAATTAGATATTTTTTAAACCTTCTGCGTCAATTGGTGAAGTAAATTTGTAAATGTAGTAAATAAATAACCTTATCAATTAAACAGTTTTTTGCGAAGCTTCAGCAGCATTTGGTTTTTTGGTGGAGGCGAAGTAGCACACGTGGCATATAGATCTAATAATTTTCAGTTTCCAGTGTATAATGTTATTAATAAAAATCATTGAACTGCCTGATTTGAATCTGCAATAAAAGAAATAATGTAGCTCTTTTAGGTAGTAAGCTAATGTAAGAACTCAACTGGGTAGGTACCTCTCTTCCCCCCGACCTGGTTCCAAATTTGGGAAACGAATACCGAGTAATTTTGTCTTTAAAAATCCCAAATCAATTTAAACACCCATTTAGCTAAATAGCCTCTTCTTCCCTACATACAAAATCATTCCCTTTAAAAAATGTGTAATTTGCAGTAAAGTAAACTTATAGGCAGTTACCAACAACACAGCCGAGTATAGGAGAAAGTAAAGGACCGGCAGTAATGCGGAGTAGAGAGCAGAATAGAATAGAAAGTTGAGTTCCAGATAAAGCTGGACGTGATGAAAGAGTGGATGGAGAAAAAATCGTTGGGCCAAGTAAGACAAGAAGTGGAGTGGGTGTTGTAGAAAAAGTAGTGGAGGAACTGATGGCCAAGGTAAATTCGTAAATTAGATGCCGATTGGATAAATGAAAAATGCGAGTTTCGGGAAAGGTACGGACGGGGCGGGTTCTGTGAGCATCGAAAGCACACTGAAGGTGTTAGGCTCTGGGGCAAAGTTTATTGAGCAAGTGAAAAAGCTAGCGATACTTAGGTCTGCTGCTGGTTCCACTGACCAGTGATCGAGTGATCGAACCCTATATCCTTTGCCCCTTGCAGGGAACGCCACAATTTAAAATCCATTCCCAAATCTTTTGAAATGTGGGCCAGGGCTCTTCAGGGTCACACAAGCTTACTCAACATCGGAAAAATGTCGAAAAAAATCAAGCCTCCACCATTTGCTCCAATTGCTGGTTCCTTTCAAAATCTTCCAATTTCTCCCGCATCCTTTTTCGCTTCATCACCCCTTTCTCTCCATCGCTCCCGCTTCCATTCTCTTCGCCTCCATAACCTCTTCGGTTCCGTTCCATCCCCAGCCATAAACATACTCCGAGAAACTGCAAAGCACTAATTAATGAACCATGAAAATCAAAAATACCCTTCCACCACATGCCTCCAAGCCCTTGATTCTCAAACGACTCACCTAACCTCTTGTTAAAAACCAAGTAAGCTTTCTATTCTCGTTAACCAAGAGTTTCTGGCAGCATTTCTATCTATCTATGAACCTATTAATGCACCCTCACCAGCAAAAAAAATACGCTTGGTGTAAAAGTAAACTAAAAAACCAAGTTATCTCTAAATATTAAACATTAATTTAAAACAAATTAATATCACTTAACACCCAAGCAATTCTTCTTTTTAAAATATTTTCTTCTGAAATTATTGACATCACAATTACTTATAATTATTCAATCAACTATTTTGTCAAATATTCGGATTTGCTGGAAATCCCACATACAAATGGGAATTTGATCCAAGAGTGCAGTCGCTTCCTCAACTGGCTCGCTATTGTGCGGATTGCACGAGCTTACCAGCCAAGCACGGGCTTATCCGAATCACAATCCGTTGAATTTTCTGGCTTTGGTTTATCTAATGAATAAGAATTTTTTCCAGAGGAAGAGTGGTGAATACACTTCAGACGTTATTCGAGGAACAACCGGAAATCGCGGAAGTAGTACTGATCTAAGCTCAGTTATGATGACTAAATGCTAGCTATTACTAAAATGACGGCACAAACGTAGTTAACTTTTTACAATCTTTATTTCAAACAAGTATAGCGACTGACAAGAGCGATTCATAACGACTGACACTGACATTCAAGGCGTGCTGCCTTATATACCGAATATTCTCATCTTTTCTTTGACCTCTTGACCCCGACGGTCAAACCTGCAGCCAACTGCACGTTCCCAAAAACATACATATTTCCTTAGCAACCTATTCTTAGTAACAAGTGAAAGCACTATACATAAAAATCCCGGACCCATTAGCTCCCACACACTATACATACATATTACATTCTGGACCGGGTTCGGGAGTTTATTTCACTTTGGTATAAACGTATAATATGCACTACTGGCTACAACAAGTACAGTGGAAGCTTTTGTGGAAAAAGAATTTAATTGAGGTGAAGTTTGATGATAAACCACTTCCACTTAACTTTAAGGAGGATGAGGGAATTAGAGCTAAAACGGTGTTGAATAAGATACAGAACAGGACAGGAGTTTTCTCAAATGTGGGGAAACAAAACAAGGAGGAAAATGCTAAACGAAGTCATCAGGATTCAGATGCACTCAACTCCATTTAATATAAACAAAGGCTGAGAGTGTAATGAGGATACTACGCATAAATCCGGAAATAATTGATGCATAAACTGCACAATACCACCGCTACTCTATACGTAAATGTTGCATTTTTTTCTGGGAATATTGTAATGGCAAATTAGATTTCCACATTCAGAAGTTAAAAAAAAGCAAATCTCCATCTCCACGAACAATGAATCATTTAATCCATTTATTTATTGGAGCACTGGTGCACGCATGCCTTTAAATAACGCGGTTTTAACCAATTGTAAATTAAAGAACATTTTGTTTTGTTTCCATTAAATTCTACTTAAAAACTACAACATATATTTGTGTGTAAAATATACGCCGTTTCGATGCACTTTGCCATTTCCTGCATTTGAGGATCGTAAGATGATTTGATTTTAACGTACTTTGATTAGCTCCTATATGATCATAGCATGTGTTTAAAAAAATAGATATTTACCTATACAAGTTATTTCATTATTGCATTTCCGCACCAAACTGAAAGATATAATAGAATAAAAGAACCTTATTCAAGTTCCTACTAGCCTGGGACCCTATCTTAATTTCTCAACTACACGTCGAGTGGTTACATTTAATAGCTCGTTTGAAAGAGCAACTCAAGTATTACTAAACGCCAGTCCGCTTTTGTCCGTATTTGGGTGCGCATTGTCCGTATTTGGGTGCGCATTGTCCGTATTTGGGTGCGCATTGTCCGATTTTTGCTAAAGCAATTCGCAAATGAGCTTCAGAGTTCAGCTTTTGGTATGCGGCGTTTTTTAAAAGTGTGACATTTGAAAGAAAGAAATTGTCCTTGAAAAGAAAAGACCTTAAAATTGAAACTAACGAGGGATGATTATGATAAAAAAACATTTAAATGTAAGGAAATTTTGAAGTTGAGTTCTATAAAACATAAAGGAGCAGACTGGTATTCTCTAAATGAAGAAGTTATCTGATAAAATTGAGATGATAAATGGGTGCATTGATATTTAAAGAAATTGATAAAACCTCTCCTTGGTGATTTTTACCCAATTCACAATTCCCAAAAATAACTTAACCTTCTTCATTTTAATATATTCCATAGAGCACTTAACGTAAATAGTGCAAAGTCTCTTGACGGGTTTTGACAAAGAGGGATTTCCGGCTTTTTTTTACTGTTTAATGAAACATGGGAGGGACGAAGAGTTCTAGATTAAGAGAGTTTACTAGACTGTCGCCAGCTTTTGGTAATGGACAGTAGGGAGATAACCTTTCAGAAAATGGCGCAATTGGAAATTACGATGAAATTATGCAAGATTTTTTTAAATTCGGTTTTTGAGAAATTTTTGAAGCGATTGAAACGCTCAAACAATTCTTAAAGATTTCGAAGCTAATTACCCCGAGACGAATTGTAAAAGAAATTTCAAATGTTGAAACTTAGTTTAGAAAAAGTGTTTTGGGGAAAATGTTAATAAAGAGGAAAAAATGGACTTGTGAAGGAGGTAGAAAGAAATGGGAAAGGAATATTATGATTGTAGAAGGAAAGTAGTTTTAATGAAAAATAAAATATGCATAAACATTTGTGTTGGTTAGATGCCACAGTGGCATTGCCACTTATGTGAAATTTGGTGGATTAGTGCATTAAAATGTACATAGATAAATAAACTTAATAAACATACACGTCGAGATTCGATTTTTTGGCTAAACTGTAATAAGCAATTTGAAAAGTCCTAAAACCAAATTTTTTAAAAATTATCACGAATTTGTAGGTTGCTATTTTGTTGCTCAATAATTAAGAAAATTTAAATACACGATTTTATTATGGAGTGCAGTTTGTTTTTTGGTAATAAACAATCACTTTTTAAAGATTCCTTTACATTGTATGTATTTCACTTCAAACGTTATGTTGTATTAGTAACTAGTAGCCAGCAATAACAAAATATTTGGGTACAAAAGTTTTCTTCATAATATACAAATAGCTTCATATAATTTAGAACAAGTCGGAATATTATTGACTGGTTTGATGATCTTTCTGTTTTTATAAAAAATTAACTGCCAGTATAGATTTAAAATAAAAAAATGTGCCATAAACAGGATGTAAATTCATGTAATTTCCATTAGTTATTTTTACTGTTGATCAATACCAGTAGAATCCTTGATTAGATCTAGATTAGAAGTAATCATACAAATGCCTGATCAGCAATTTTAGGCACTTAAATGCTACAACTTAAATATTATCAACAAAGTAAATGTATGATTGCTGCAGGTACCAATATTTATAGAAAAATAGAAATTTAAGCATACCGCTTGGCAACGTGGCTATATAACTGAAGAGGAATTACTTGATTTAAAATAAAAGCCATTGCTTTAAATTCGTGTTCACCTTATGTGGTAATTTCAGGAACGTACAATCACCTGCGGGGTAGAAAATTTTTAATTAAAGAGAACGACGATTTTCTTGTTTAAATTCTGGTTGCTAAAATACTTCCTGTTATTAAAAACTCATCGTTTCCAATAACCCACTTTGCTTCCTTTTCACTTCAAATTTCACCCTGCCAACCTCGTTCATCCTTCTCAGTTCCTCAGTACCTCCTCCATCTTTCTGCTGCGGCACATCACAATTCAATTCATCCTCCCTCTAAACTCCCGTCCTTCATCGTCACTATTTCGGATTAGATTGAGGAGGTGCCTGAATTGCCGGTGGTATTATGTCCCCTGGGGAAACGAACCCTCCGGTTGTGATGGTTCCTTCGCACAAGGTGAACGACTCTTGTTTCAGCAATGCAGGGATTTTTCGAGTTCATCACTAGCAACACACCAACAGTCCTTGTCCGTTTTTGATGGTGGGTCCTATTCAGGTACTTCAACCACCTCAGAGAAAGAAGAGGTTCCCACTGGTGACCATTTTGAATGGACGGAAAATCATTAATAATTTACTTAATAATAATAATTTATTCATCAAACCTGTTTCAATTAAGAAACTCGTTACGTTTGACATCAAGTTACAAAGTCAATTCAAAAATAATTTACATTGAAAGAATAGTACAACAATTTTTCATAATATTTAAGTGTTTTAACGCCGAGTTAAGTCATAAGTTGGAACAATAATATAACAATTAAATTATACCAATTTAGTAAAAATACAAGACATTTAATTTTAAGATATAATTTTGATTCCACTTTTGGTTTAAGCTATATCAATATTTTGCTTCAAGATTATTTGTTTGAGTTTTTCCTTAAATGTTTTAATCATTGTCACTTTAGTATTTAAGTTATCAATCCTAACAGGAAAATTTCAGTGCTAACTCATTTGTTATTTGAATTGGTACGCACTGATAACATTTTTTTTATTATTACCCACGTTATCTAAAAATGCTGCTAGTATTTAATCTTGCAACCAATTTTTGCAAATTCTACGAAACGAAGAACAATTTCAACAAGCAGATTAGTTCTATATAGAATTTTAGAGAATAGTTTTGCATAAATTAAAAGCACGAGCCAAGAGCATAGTAATTTTCTGTGAAGAGCTCGGCGCCGATATCAGTCTTTAGATGACGCAGGTGTATAATTTTACTTCAGATAGTAGATTCCCCATTTCCTAAATTAGTTCTTCTAACAAACAATGGTTTATTCAGCCTATGAACTGATTGGGTTTGTTGACAACGAGAATTTGAATACTTCACAAATTGGGTTTCCTTCAAACACAAAGCTTGTGTCAACTTTAAAACATTGAATGAGGCAAGATATTCATTTCTACTGACCTTCTTTAAAGAAATATACACTTAAAGTGCTTGACTGACTGAGAAATTTGTGGTGGCTATGATAAGGAATACAGAGTTCAAGGAGCTTACTGAATTTAACCTGGTATGTAAACACAGCAAAATAAAGTGAATTATATCATATCTGGAAAGATTGACATGTGCATTAGTGGATTGACGCATGCAAATTCATGTTTCTTAACTTGTCAGCTCAAAAGCAGCAGCCTTACAACTCGAAAACCGTGCCCAAACAAACCGGAGGAAATGTTGCGAAAATTAGTGGTACGGAGTCTGGTTATTTTCGTACATTATTCCAGACCTCTTCTTCTCAGACTTCATTTCTCATACTTATCTTTTGGTTGGTCGATTCTTTTATTTGTGTTTATGAAGTCATTTATTAATTTTGTTTTGTTTTTAATCAACAAATTAGTCAGTTTCAATATTCTTGTAAATTTTAAGCACAGAACCTGTTTGATCTATTTTTACAGCTTTTGTTTCACGGTGAATTATTTTCTTAGCTTTCGTAAAGCTAAGATTTTATTGGACGAATAGTTCTGATTGGAATAAATATTTTGAGATTGCACACGAAGCACAAAATATGAGAAAATAAATCAGTTAGAATTTAGGGATCATGAATATGAATGTATAGTCGTAAAAATTAAATGCTATAAACGCAAATTATGTACTTCGAAAATTGTACAATGCAAGCGCCAACCAAAATAAGCTGGTTATATTTTGAGGTACTACTAATAATTAGGTTTTGTACAGGTAAGGTCTACAGAGGTAATAAGAAAGAAATATATACGAAAGGCAAATAATTCTGTGCAAAAGGCAATTTTTTGAAACTGCATGAGTTGTTCCTGTTTGTCGTTTTAATAAGTTTTTTCTGAGTGTATTCATGCACCCTATCAGAAAGGCGAAATCAATTTTTATTAAACCTAACCTAATAAAATCCAAAATGAAGAAATAGGAGCAATGTCCCCTATTTTTTAGATTTTTTAAGAACATGTTTGACTGAGAAAATCAAACTACTAGGTAGTTGATAATAATAAATTGTTGAGCTCAAGTGTCAATAATTATTTTTCCAGGAGATGGACAATATTTTTACGAGTCGATAGATGGAACGTATCGTTAAACTATGATAACCAGGTGGTACAGCGTAATTATTAGGGTATGGAATGAATTTCATCACACGGTCCCGTAAGGTGTATTATATGATTCACTAATCAAATTCGAACGCCGTCCAATTTTCGGGAAAAATTCGGTATCCCGGTATCTAAGATATCGGGAAAATCTGGGAAGGAAGAGAATAGAGAGTAAGGTTGATTAGCAGACGAAGATACTGTGGGAGAAGAAATCGTGGGAATGGAGGACTTTCTTGTTTTCGGTGGTTCCAGTGTTCATTTGGATAGAGAAGATGTGCGTGTGCATATGTTGTATTCATGAAGTGCAGTATTTCGGGGGCTTCTTCGAAAAAAGGAGGACGTTGCCGTAACATTAATTTATAAACTGGTCCAAGGTGAAGCCCGCCATAAAAACATCCCGGATTCGCGAAATAGACCAAAGGCTAAGTCGCTGGGTAACCGGGGGCGGCGCCAGCCTTGTGGGTACCCCTTTTCCATAATTGGTCATGTAAAAAAGATTCGAATTAAGCGTTGGCTTTCGTACAGATTTTGTACAAGAGAATGAGGTCGAATTTGTTTAGGAGGGTTTAAGGAGTTGGCCTTGGTGTTTAGTTATTCGGTGAACGTGGTTTCCGGAGTAGATATCGGAGTAGACGAAGGAGTGGGTTTCGGTTAGTATTGGCGGACGTATTGGGATTTGGCTTCTTTTGCAAGGTCTTTTCAAAGGAAGAGTGTTAGCTAAATTTGTAAAAAAATGTGAGGAAAAATTTCTTATCTTGAAAGCAGTTTTTGAAATTTTTGGATAGAACCGCAAGGAGACATGAAGGTGGTCCTGAGGATATTCCAAGATTGCAAGGGATCTAAATACGGTTCCAAACCACTTTCTGGAAAAGGCGGAAGCAGATGGAAAGTGGAGGCTCGAGATTGTGGAGGGAAAACCAAGTGGTCCGAGGAGTACGGAGGTGGCGATGGAGCCGGAGGAGCTGAAGAATGGAAACTAAAGGACAACAAGGTTTGAAAGTGGATGAGTGGGATAGAGGAAGAAGGAGTACGATCGGAAGTGCAACAGAATTGGGTGTTCGAGTATGGCAGGCAGTGAAGAAAATATAGTTGAGGGAAGAGGGGAGGTCCAAGTAAAACGGTTGTGGGGATGGTGCGTTTGGCCAAGCAAGCCAAAAAAGTGGAGTCGCAGCAGTTGGTTTGCTGATTTATGTTATGTTAGAATAATTGCAGTTTTGAAAGTTTTTTTAGTGCTTCGAAAGAAGTGCGTGTAAACATAATTGGAGATAAAAAGGACAAATTATGTTTGAATAATTATATTTGAATATGCGTATGATGGAATTATTATGGAAGTAAAGTAGATTTAGAAGTTAATGGAAAATAAAGTATGTATGCATGTAAAAAATTGTGTTGCTTAGACGCTCTGTTTGCGAAAATGTGTGGATTGGTGAAGTTAAGTGACACTTGGTCTAGGTAGAGATTTGTTATTGTGCAGATTTAATAAAGTATTGTTATCTTATAACACGTTTCATTCATCTAAAACTTGGTTTTTAATGAAATAAACATGTAATTTAAAAAGCTTGCAAGACAAAGTACTTACGACTTTGATGGTTACTCGAGTTGATCACTAAATAAAGGATAATCATTTTAATTACAGTTATGCTGGTACAGTTTTATTTCTTTCGCATGGCACTATTTTTGTCACTAACTTGTGCTGGGCCGTTTTTGATTAACTTGTAAATCAGTTGTTTTACTGGAATTGCTCTACTTTCTGGAACGCTTGGCAGTATTAAAACAATCACAAGACTTCTGGCTACCAATGTAAAAATTGTTAGCATGCTTTTGCCAGTAGTACCGCAAACGATTAATTATTCCTGTAAAATATGTTAAAATATTTTCCAGCTCGGCTGCTACCCAAATCCTAATTGAGTAGCCGCCTCACCGTCGTCTCAATAATTATGTTAATTTCCCGAGCACAGCTTCACTTGTGCTCATGTCATGTTATAAAGTTAAGTCAATCCTAAAATAAAAGTCATTCTGGTTTTGTCCTTTGCCCACACTTCTTGTCTCTTGTCTACTCCTCACCTTATTCCACATTGCTTCATACAAGCATATTTCACATTGGCGACGAGGTGGTTGAAACGTTCTCACTTCGCCCCTCGCATTACCGCTAAGAAAAAAGTTTAAGTTCTTTTTGGCATTGCTCCCATGCCTCCTAAAAAAGCAGAGCAATCCAAGCCTGCTGATACTGCTACCACTGATCCTGAGGACGCCGATTACGAGACAGACTCCACAGAGGTTGTGGAAGACCCTCCACCAGAATCACCTGAAAAAAAGAAAGGACCTAAGGTTCCTCCAAAACCGAAAACGCCCAAGACGCCAAAACCAACAACAGTGCACACACGCACACCACCATCTCTAAAAAAGAAGAAGAAGCCTTCCCCAGCAGCCGCATCCCCTCCAGTTGTCATGGCCACCGCCACTATTGGAGTTTTACAGCCATTCGACTCATCAGTCGATGACTTTGAAGTGTGGAATGGGACCTTCAACTCCTTCTTAGCTGCCAACTCCCTGGATCCTGCCGACCCAGCCAACAGCAACCGCTGCCGTGGAATCTTCCTTTCCTCCATTGGCATAAAAAATTATGCTCTCCTCACCAGCCTGTGTTCTCCCACCGCCGTCGACAAGACACCGTTAGCCGACCTCATTTTAAAAATGAAGGAACACTTCAAGCCAACTCCGAAACAAATCGCAGAACGGTTTCGGTTCATGGGAAGAAAGCAGCGCTCTGGAGAAAACGTGTCACAGTTCCTAGCAGCGTTACGGGAACTCGCCACACATTGTGGTTTCGGAACGGAACTCAACATCCGCCTAAGGGACCAGCTAATTTTTGGAGTAACAAGTGAGCGCCTCCAACGGACACTCCTCAGCAAGGATGACACCATCAAATTGGAGGAGGTGGTACAAATTGCCACTGGGATGGAAACAGCAGAGGCCAGCACAGCCCTCATCCGTCAACAGTCCTCACCTCCAGATCAAGTCCACAAGACCACCACCCACTTCAAGGGAAACAGGAATTGGAAGTTCCAGCAGCAGACACCGAATCAGCATCATGGTCAACAGGGCAAGTCCTTTTCTAAAAATAACAATAAAGGTCATAATTTTCATTCTTCTGCCAGCAGTAGTAACCAGCAGCGCCCCTCTTCATGTCCAAATTGCGGAGAAACGGATCACACATCCTGGCGTCAGTGCCCCCACCGCAATGTTGTATGCAAAACCTGTGGAAAGTTGGGACATTTTGCTCATCTATGCAGGTCTTCACCTCACAACCCACAGCAACAACAGTCACAGCAGCGCGATCAGCCACCCGTGACTACAAGCCACCAACTTGATGAGTATGTCATCACTGACATACGAGTCCTTCGATCAGCCGACGATGGAGACATCATAAAAATCCCCACCAAAGTCAACGGGTTCCCACACGACATGGAGCTCGACACTGGATCGGGAATCACAATCCTCTCTAAGGATTTTTGGATATCCATCGGCAGCCCACCTCTTAACAAACCTCGACGTCTTTTCCGCACCTATACCAAGGAGATTTTTGCCCCTCTCGGTGAACTCCCTTGCACAGTGGAACATAACGGCCAGCTAGTCACATCCAGCATTCCGGCTCCCAGACCCACATTCAACCGACGGAGGACGCAGTACTCCCTACAACTCACACTTTGCCCGACGCAATTTGCTCCAAAGTGAATCAGCAGCTGGATTGTGCCTCTCCTCTTATCGTCATCACCTCCCCACACAACATGTTCGCAGCAGTAATTGGTGGTCAACGCTTTTGCAAGCAAGACGGCACCAACGCCTACCACCAAATAGCTCCAAAACTTCCTATCCTCCAAGCCTTTACGGACAACATGATGCTGGACAGCACGCTCCTTGCAATCATTCCCAAGGTTTTGGAAACATTCGCACGTTTTGCCATCCCGCAGCAGCTTCTCCCCGAAAACAGCAAACAACTCGTTCCAGGCGAGTTCGACAGCTCTTTTTATAAAAACAAGGTTAAGCATGTGTGGTGCTCTCCCTATCTTTCTAGGTCCAGTGGCAAGGCGGAAATGCGTGTTCGCAACTTCAAACCCGCCTCTGACTGTCCTCCAGACCATTGCCATTCCAGCTTCCTTCTCCATGACCGCTGTACACCGCACTCCACAGATGCCGTTCCCCCGCTGAGCTTTTCCAAGGTCACAGGCTTTGCACATTACCCCAACCGGGCATCAGACCCGAAGTGCAAGCATCTCAACAGCACCAAGAAGCCAGTTTCCACAGCAGCGTCAACATGGGGACTTTTCAGCCTCCACAAGCCGAAGGGGTCAACTTTTTCTCCAAAGGGGAAGGAAAATGGGCTCAGCGAGTCATCATCAGCACCACCAGTCCAGTGTCCTATTGTGTCCAGATGGGAGATTGAACATTCCGTCGTCACGTGGGTCATCTTCGTCCATCAACCTCGGCTCCACCTCAAGGTTCATCGGCTCCAGCTTACGGTTCATCGTCTCCAGCTCCCGGTTCTTCAACCCAAAACTCTCGGTCATCTACCTCAGTTAACCACGCCAGCAGCATCAGTCATTTTAGGTTCCAGCCCATCGTGTAGGCCGCTAACCTCAACTTTAGAGTTCATTGTTTTTTTCTTTTAAAAACCCTATTGTATTTCAAATTAAAAGAAAGGGCAATGTAAAATATGTTAAAATATTTTCCAGCTCGGCTGCTACCCAAATCCTAATTGAGTAGCCGCCTCACCGTCGTCTCAATAATTATGTTAATTTCCCGAGCACAGCTTCACTTGTGCTCATGTCATGTTATAAAGTTAAGTCAATCCTAAAATAAAAGTCATTCTGGTTTTGTCCTTTGCCCACACTTCTTGTCTCTTGTCTACTCCTCACCTTATTCCACATTGCTTCATACAAGCATATTTCACAATTCCAAAACGTTTTTCGATCCGATTTTTGATTAAAAGGTTTGGATAATCGAAAAAACCAATTCGATTTTCCAAAACATTATTGATTCCGATTCGATTAGTGTTTAAAACGTTTGTTAATCGGAAAAGTCGCGATTTTTGCAACTACAGAACTTCTACTTCAAAATCTAATTTCTCGCAAAATCTACTTCAAACCTTCCAAATTGAAATAAAGAGAATAAGAAATAATAAAAACTGGTCAAAACCCATAATAAACCAAAATATTTGGTACATATACATGTTCTTGGAAATGGAGTTCCTGACCTACATTGCATTCATGTTTTCTTTAACAGGGAAAATGTTTTGATGTACGTTTTACATATGGTATGATACAAAATTGTTAGAAGGTAGAGTAAACATTAATCATGGAAAGATTTGAGGTTGTAATTTTTCTTTCAATAAGATGGAAAAGAAAAATGGGCAACTTGAAATCAATATAGATGCTAATCACCACATTAATCACATTCTACATCTTAATTGGCAGATCCGTTAGTTTGCACTGTATCGCCGCGTAAGCAAACGAAATTATGGATTTATAACTTCCTGATTTGTGGACAGGATTTGGAAAATAATAATGAATCGGTAAAGACAAGCTTACTGCAATTTATGATAATTAATATGCAAATTTTTTAAATTGAAAGATTTATTCATGGTTAAATCCCAGTGATTATTTTACAATAAATCTGAGAACTAAATATCTTGTTCCGCCTGTAATTACATTGTATTTATATAACTATATAAAATTAATCAGTAATGAGTAACTCTATGGGTTATGTGTAAGGCTTGAAATCGAAGTTTTAACATCGAAACTTTGACTGCATATTATTATTGCTTAGTTAAAGTGATATAAACAATGTGCATTTCATTTTTTATATGAACGCAAAATGGCCGAGTTATACAGCTAGAAAGCATTTTGAGATTCTAGGGCAAGATTGAGGGCAAGTTCTAACTCAGACATGGGTCTACCAAAATTGGTGAAATTTCGCGTAGACAATCTCCAATAGACTGTGTTCAACGACCCTTTTTTGGTTTTTCGAAATTTCAACTTTCTGTCTTTTTAGAAATTTTGCAAAAAATAGGCCTGCAGGGCTTTGGGTCTGGGGCGCTCTGAAAATGTGCCGCATTTTTCTTACTTACACAAGAACTCGAAAAACTGAAATTTCACAAAACCAAAAGCGGGTCGTTGAACAAAGTCTATTGGAGATTGTCTATGGGGTTCTAGCTGTATAACTCGGCCATTTTGCGTTCATATAAAAAATGAAATGCACATTGTTCATATCATTTTACCTAAGCAATAATAATATGCAGTCAAAGTTTCGGTTTTAAAACTTCGATTTCAGGACTTACACATAACTCATGAAGTTACTCAATATCCATACCGACCATTTTGGATTCAAATCTGTATCGTCGAGTTACCGATGTGCAACGTGTGAAAACAGCTATCGTCGTCAAATTGTCGATACAGTAAAAATCTACGCACTATAGAAAATTCAGATATAATACTAAACTCCTAGCTGGAATCAGTTTACAAGGTGCTAAATTTTCAAAACCGAAAACTCTCAAAATTATGGCTATCAATGCCAAATGTGGAAAGCTATTTTGCCGAAGAAATCCAAGTACTTTGGATTCCCTCTTTGCTTTTTCCTCTATCTCTCTCTCTCAAGGTCATTGAGGTCCTTTTAACCTTCTCCCAGCCACTAAACAGCATCCTCCACGCTTAGAAACCCTTAAAACTCGAATTCTTCGAAAATCACGTTGTCCTGACCACCACTCATTTTCAAATATTTTCAAAAGCAACAAGAATGTATTATGCTGAATTGCATGCAACAATGGATGTTTTGCAACAATAGGCATGAAAGTACAGGAGTTTTTGGAGGGGAGATTTGGTAGATTTTGAAAGAAGGTGGGGAAAAGAGCAATGAGCAGTTTTATTCAGAATCTGTCAAAATTTTCTTCGAGATCTAAAAACTCTTCAAACTTTCAGGGCTGATTAAATACTACATGAAACAAGTAAATTTGAAGTATTAGTTTGAGAGATTGCCATAATTCGAAAAAAAAATCAAAAAATAGAAAATTTTCGAATGGTCTCAGCTGAACCGCCACAACTTTTTAGTGTGTGTACGAAAAATAATGAAACTTTGTACGCTGATACACATATGCGCTCTTAAACGCCACCATTAAACCACCACAACAACTCCCAATCCACCTCTTTTCACTCCTGACAAAAGCCGTCATCACCTCCACCTAAAATTTAATTTTCTTCTCCTCACCCCATCACCTTTTTTCTGCATACATTTCTTCAATCTTGCAATCGGATGATCCTTCTTGTCCCAAAATCGGACCTCATTCGCACTCCGATATGCACTTGAATCGTCGTTCATTGACTGATATACCACTCTATAGGTCGTAACTTCAGTTAGCACAAAACTAGTAACACTATCCGCCATTTCCATTCCCATTTTAACGGCATTCTAATATAGCTAATATGGTACACCGTTTTCATTCACCCTTGCGGTACTCAGATCACAAGCTTGTCCCCTACACGAAATCCCGTCACCCGCCGTGCCTTACGATTTACGCCGGCCAAAAATGACTCCTCAGTTATTTTATACTTTCTTCACCGTTGTGATGATTTAATGCACCAAATCCACACCAATTTGGCAAAATCCAATTAACTGATGAAATATATAGTAATTTGTTCCTCTAATATTCTTACAACCAAAAGTTACTCTCACAAAGTTAATGAAAAGTGTGCATTAGAATTTAACAGGAAACTATAAGAAATTTGAAGAAAAATTGAATTTGTGGTTTTCTACTAGTATGAGCAACTGTGCGAATCAAACATTTACGTACTTTGTTTTAGTAGTCCAAAAACTGTTGCGTTTAGGTGCCACAATGACTGCTGTATGTATTTGGACAATTAATTCAATGCGAGATTGGGTTTTAAAGCCAATAGACACATGTAAATTTTCATCGTTCTTGAGCAATGTGCAAACATGATTTGAGAGATGAAATAATTATAAAAACCTATATATAAATACTCCTTGATTGAAACAAAACTATAATAATACTATTCTACATTGGATAGTACTAGGCATTGATACTGTAGGACATTACAGGCTAAGTCATCGAGATGTGAATGTGAGCATACGTGAACTCTTTTTGTAGAATGTCCATGTTTCATTCTACAATGCTTTGTCTATATGTAGTACGTTCATTTCTTGTAATTTTAAACCATTCTTCTTGAATGGTCGATTTGGTGAATTGCATAGGTGTATCCAAAAAATCTTGCGGAAGCGTCTGGAAGCCAACCTCCAAAGCTATGAATCACTTGTAACAATAAATTGTTATTACATACACTTAATACAAAACAACTAGTCGTTTTTTTCGTGAAACATGATTTCTATTGTGAAGTATGGCTTATACAATTGAACATAATACAATTTTTAGAAAAACTGGAGCACAATCTCTCGTTTTTTCTTTAAACTCTGTAATTGCAAAAATCATGCTTTTACTGGGTTAGTAAGAAAAAGGTTGTTACACTTATATGCCTGTAATTGCTGTTGCAGGCATTTCAATGATTACCATGTATATGTAGGTGAGAGTCAGCGTTTTGGGATGGGTGAATAAAACATCTATAGAAACAAGATTATCCTAGTAAATAATTAGGCCACGTATTCCATCAATATGTCTGGCGATTTTAAATTTCTGTAAAAATGTGGAAATCATTAAGTTATTAAAGAACAATTACAAATTACAATCATGCACCAGTTAAAGCAAAATTATGGCAGTCTCGCATAATATAAATCTTTTCACATTCAGCAGTTTATAATTATAGCACATGTATTTAATTATGGTAAAAGAATCACCAATACTAATTTATTGAAACGAATGCCACGGGTTTATTAGAAGCATTATAAAAATAGTTTTTTCACCAATGCCAAAGACAGGTAGGGCTGAATGATAATTGATGAATGTAGGGTACTTCGAGATTCTTAAGATAGCCAACAAAATCAAAGTTTTGTGGCAGGACAGCTTTATGTTTCAAACAATAAGGAATTAACTAAAATTAATTTGAACTATTCCCTTTATTACCCTCTTTTGCTCACATCTATCAAAGTATTAAGTCCTAAAAATCATCATATCCCTTTAAGCGGGGATTACATGACGCTTTCCAAATTCCTGACGAGCTATTTGAATTTCCAGTTGGAATTCCAAAGGGCAGAGATGAGAGTGGAATTGATGGTGGTAAGGATGCATGTTTAGGAGTTGACCCAGAAGGTATTGCAAGGAGGATGGTATCTTAGCCAGTTTCAAAACCGCTTTTTGGAAAGGCGAAGTTGGTGGTCCAAGCCACCTAGCTGGCGGAGGACACATGGTAGTGGAGTGAAAAGCGGAGGTTGAAGTATTGGGGTGATACAACAGTTGTATTACAACTAGAGGAAGGTGAAAGTGAAGACGGAGCCTGAAAGAATGAAAAGTGGTGGGCCGAGTATATGATCAATTCATGAAACGGCATGATTGATAAGTTGTGGTCCAAGTAATGCTGGAAATAAAGATACATAGATTGAATTGAAAGGAGGAAAACGGGAATATCCAAGTCAGGCTGGAAGCGGAACATAATTGTCGATGCGATGAAACCGGATGTGGTTGTCAGAGTCAGAAGCAGGCAGTGGAGAAGGTACGGAGGAAGGCAAAAGCGGAAGACTAAATAAATCTGGAATTGGGACCGGCGTGGATGGCACCCAATGAGGTGGTCTCAATGGAAAAGGCAGTGGAGGAGCTGAAGGCTAAAACATAAACCCCAAGCCAGACCGTGAAGAAAACTCATTCTATCTTTATATAATTCTCAATGAGAATTTCTCATTTTGAACAGATTTGCGAAATCGTATGTACAAGGTCACAGCGCTACTGCATTATTGAATTGAAATTCTACCAAGTACCAATTACAGAGTACCACATTCTTTGATTCAACATTTCGAAAAAATGGTTAACGTTATGTTTGCAAGCGAATGATTAATTAATTGAGAATCAAAACAGCAAACAACAGGCCCAATGCCCACATGTAGCAAAGTAGAGAAAGCAATAGTTTAGTTTCAGAACCAATAGAAAATCTTTTCAAAACTGAATTCAAACAACGTGCATTGATTGAATCATTCAAATACCAAGAGACTTTATTAAGATTTGTATTTCAAAGATATGCAGTAAACAATTCATGTGCAAAGAGAATTTTCAAAAGTTTTAATTCAAACAACTTGTCTTTGCTGTCCTAAATTTTAAATGAAAAATTAAAATGTTATTAAAGTTTGTGTTAAGTTGACGTTGAGCATTTTTTTCAGAAATCAGAATTTTTTTTCTCGACCATCTCGGAATCGACTCAAATTCTGACAACTGATGACATTTCACCTCTTAATAAGCATTTCACAATGAACATTTAAAAAAAGTTTCAAAAATTCGAAAAAACACGAAAAATGGTAAAAATTTGCATATGGTCAGCTGACAAACCATAACTTTTTTGTGTTTTATTTTTTCGTAGCCAAACTTTGCAGTTGTTTAAATAACTAAACAAGTTATTATCGTGCAAAATATGAGCTTCTGTGGACTTCCGGTTTCCAATTGGCATACAATTTTTTGCAAAGTTGCAATTATTTTTTTAAATAAAATGCTAACTAGTGCCATTTTAAAGAAGCAATTTAAAAATTTGTTATCTATACCAACTACCCCACATCATGGACTAGCTTTAGCAAAAAACCGTTTTGCAAAATCTTGCTTCATTGAAAAGTTATGCCGCGCCGCGACTATAAAATCACTAAAAATCCGTGCTTAAATTGGGTGAAATTTTGAAAATTTTTCTAAAAGTTCAAGTTTTTTACTTTATTATACAGGCTAGTTTCATTTAAGCCCATTGGTGAAGAAACTACCGGTTTTTGTTGTTTTAACAAAAAGTTATAGATGTTTGAATTTTGCCGTCTGTCGGATTCATTGTACTGATACCTTCAAACTTCAAACTGCTATAACTTTTTGTTAAAACAACAAAAACCGGTAGTTTCTTCACCAATGGGCTTAAATGAAACTAGCCTGTATAATAAAGTCAAAAACTTGAACTTTTAGAAAAATTTTCAAAATTTCACCCAATTTAAGCACGGATTTTTAGTGATTTTATAGTCGCGGCGCGGCATAACTTTTCAACGAAGCAAGATTTTGCAAAACGGTTTTTTGCTAAAGCTAGTCCATGATGTGGGGTAGTTGGTATAGATAACAAATTTTTAAATTGCTTCTTTAAAATGGCACTAGTTAGCATTTTATTTAAAAAAATAATTGCAATTTTGCAAAAAATTGTATGCCAATTGGAAACCGGAAGTCCACAGAAGCTCATATTTTGCACGATAATAACTTGTTTAGTTATTTAAACAACTGCAAAGTTTGGCTACGAAAAAATAAAACACAAAAAAGTTATGGTTTGTCAGCTGACCATATGCAAATTTTTACCATTTTTCGTGTTTTTTCGAATTTTTGAAACTTTTTTTAAATGTTCATTGTGAAATGCTTATTAAGAGGTGAAATGTCATCAGTTGTCAGAATTTGAGTCGATTCCGAGATGGTCGAGAAAAAAAATTCTGATTTCTGAAAAAAATGCTCGTTTATTTTAGTAAAAAGGTTGTTTTGCTAAAATAGATATAAAGAATAAGAATAAAGTATCTAAAGTAGATATTTTTCTCCACAGATTTCAGACATATTACTTCAGCGGATGGGGAGAACTTTGAACATGGCATTTAAATTTCTGAATTTGGTTGGTAGCATTTCATCCCCAAATCACTGAATCCCCAATCATTTAATCCCCAAATCATTTAATCCCCAAATCATTTCATCCCCAAATCATTTCATCCCCAAATCATTTCATCCCCAAATCATTTCATCCCCAAATCATTTCATCCCCAAATGATTTAATCCCTGAATCACCAAATTTTCCCAAATCAATAATGTTTCCGAATTTGGTAATTTCTTAGTTATTTTACCTTGGTAAAGCGTGTCAACTAGAGCAAATTAACTTTTATTTCCAAATTGATTTTCTTAAAAACTGCACATCATTCAATTTTAAACCACCGTTTCAATCTATAAAATAAAGATTCAGAAATAATGCATCACCGGCTTCGTTTGAAAACTTATGTTAATGTGTTGATTCTGCCAATTGTTTTTTTTAATCTTCTTCAAATTACGTTGTAGTAGTTTTATCTTTTATTAACATGCGACCTTAAGCAAGTTATTAGTTTTGTCTGGTCCTTACGTCTATCAGTAGAAGCTCTACCGAACCCAAGTCGAAGGTCAAAAACCTGGTTTAGGAATCGAACCCAAGTCGAATTTCAAAAATCTCTTTTAGGAATCTAAGCCAAGTCGAATTTCAAAAATCTCTTTTAGGAATCCAGCTCAAGTCGAATTTCAAAAATTTCGTTTAGGAATCAAACTCAAGTCGAAATTCAGAATTCCTGGTTTGGAATGAAACCCAAGTCGAATTTCAAAATTCCTGTTTTGGAATGAAACCCATGTCGAATTTCAAAATTCTGTTTTGGAATGAAACCCAAGTCGAATTTCAAAATTCCTGTTTTGGAATGAAACCCATGTCGAATTTCAAAATTCCTGTTTTAGAATGAACCCCAAGTCGAATTTCAAAATTCCTGTTTTGGAATGAAACCCAAGTCGAATTTCAAAATTCCTGTTTTAGAATGAAACCCAAGTCGAATTTCCAAATTCCTGTTTTAGAATGAAACCCAAGTCGAATTTCAAAATTCCTGTTTTAGAATGAAACCCAAGTCGAATTTCCAAATTCCTGTTTTAGAATGAAACCCAAGTCGAATTTCAAAAATCGCAAAATTAGTAGACAAGCTTTACTGGCTTTACCAAAATAAAATTACTAAAAAAATACCAAATTCGGAAAAATTAATGATTTGGTAAAACTCGTGATTCAGGAATATAATGATTTAGGAATGAAATGATTTGGGGATTAAATGATTGGGGATTAAATGATTTGGGGATTAAATGATTTGGGGATGAAATGATTGGGGATTGAATGATTCCGGGATTATATGATTGGGGATTAAGTGACGGGGATGAATTGATTAGGGGATGAAATGATTCGGGGATTAAATGATTGGGATGAAATGATTGGGATTAACATTCCGGGAATCCAGAATGGCATTTTAACCGAAGAGGGCGTCAATCTAACACAAATTTAGCAAGCACATTATGTTTTCATTAACGTTTTATTTTCCTTTTTGACAAAATAATATACCTACGAACAATAGTAATATCACAGCACTACTTCGGCTATTGTTTTTGTGTGTTGTGCGCGTAGAGGATGGAGAACCTGGGAGATGCAGCTGGGGTCAAGTCTTATCGGTTTTTGATAACTCATTTGCGTCAGTGTGGACAGTGTAGTTTGCATAATCCAAAATATTGAGAGAGCTTTGTAACAAAGCCTTTGTTACCGTCTTAGTTCATGTTGAAAATTATTGTTTTAGCGGTAAGACTGCATCTTGAGCGGAGAACACAATAAATGATGGTTTATGAATCATAATTTATGATCATTTATATTCACTGAAACAAATGCAAATATTACACAATCATTTTCCTGCTTGAACATTCTCTTATCTGTTTTGCGCACACACTACATATTGTGTAGCCAATCCAGCTTGCTGTTGGTTTGATTCCCCGTACAATTATGTGAACGATACCTGATGCCAATCCCTAACATTAATTTTTGCCGCAAGTCAGTCGTATTTTCTATCTCTGAATAATTTGCTAAAAAAAGCGCTTGTTAACGCATACGATTTGTTAGAGCTGTAATATAAAACGAGTGTCTTTGAAATACTATTTCAAATGAAATGTTTATTTATTTGCTGGTATTTAAATACATTACATGCATAAAAGTAATTTATAGAAATCTAAATGCATTTTTAAAAACTTCAATTTACTCCCATATTGGAGCCCAACTAATGGGCTTGAAATCTCTTATTTGGAAAGTGCATTGTTATTATTATACAAATAAAATGGAATAAGATACCAATTATGATATTTCGGTCCAATTTCAAAATATTGTTTCCTTATTGCTTGGAATAACTTGTTTGTATGTATAGCCATGTGCAGTGGGAAAAATTGGTTCTCCGGTTTCTTCATTCCACGATATTTTTTGAATCCTAGTTTTAAAGCCGTGGGCATTTGACGCAGTATCGGTCGCACGATAAATCATCCATGTTTCTGCTCCATCTGGACTTGTTGTAAATCCAACGTCACCTGGTGCGAAAACATTTTCTTCGACATTTTTCAAAAATACAGGTCCTGGTGCCACAGACCAGTTTGAAACATTTAGAGGGTCATTTCCATTTTTAATGCTCATATAAGTCAAGCTACGATCTGCCACAACGTCGCTTGCAGTAAAAACTAGAAAGGTGGAGTTGTTGCCATACAAAAAAGCTGGATATCTGTTAATACAACGGCCATGACACTCCCATGCTTGCTTAGGTTCCTTTAGTAGTACAACAGGTGCAATTACTTCAGTTGGACTACTCATAGGAGCGATATAGATAACGTTATCCCATCGGCCACTATTCATAAAGCACCATACAAAATATAATTGACCATTATGCTGCCATGTTATCCCGTGGAACGCACCATATTGAAACACACCCTGAAGCATTAGAGTAGGAGGTCCCCAATTTTGCATCAGATTGGACTTGTTTTCACATTTTGTGACGAACATTTGATAGGGAGTGCTAGAACTACGCATGTTGAAATATATGAAGACATCGCCGTTTACTTCTTGGATTCGACCTCCCATGTTAAATCCATAACCTGTGGGTGCTCTAAAAAATTACAAAATGACACATGTTGGTTTTCACAACTAATGATGTCAGAACATTTTAAGTATTTATCCGTACCTGTAAACTACCGCTTGTTCGGCATTTCTAAAATCATATAATTTGTCGCTTTTCAGAATTAGCAAATCTGAGGTATTATGAAAAACCATGTAGTAAAAATCCTCATTACGATAAACCGCCGATTCAATAATAAAATCGTCTCGTAAAGGATTGAAAAACTTTGGCGGTTCCCCACTTGGAAGCTCTTGCTCTGTTACTCTTGCACAATCTGCTGGAAATTTTGGTGATTCATAGACCTCATCCCATTCCATTTTTTCAATTCTAACTCTAGAGCTTGACTCTATATTTGCAGTGTCACTAGAAGCCGTGTATACCATCCATACTTCGGTGTCATCTGGGCTTGTGGTAAACTCAGGAAACCGTGTAGAGTAAACACTTTCATCCGAGCATCCTTCAAAAGCTGGAGTTGAAAATGCTTCCCAGTTTGAAACTTGCATTGCATCCAATCCTAATCGAATGCTCATATAGCTAATTGAGGTTTCTGGTGAAGAAGATGAACTTGCCGAAAACACCATGTACATTTTATCTCCATTATGCAGAAATGAAGGTGCGTGAACGGTACAGCTTCCGTGACATTCCCAAGTTGCATTTGGTTCTCTCAACAACACAACAGGTTCAGTAACTTTGGTTGGGTTTTCCATTTTCGCAATGTAAAAATTCCATTTGGTATTGTTTGCAGATGGACTTGTCCACACGAAATACAGTTCATTGCTTAGCTCAAAAGGAGCACCATGAATTGCAGTTTCATTCCAAACTTGTCCTAGCACAGCAGTATGAGTGCTCCAGTTTCCAGACGGATTTTTGGGATCGTCGGCTTTTATAACATACATGCTGTTTACTGAGTGAAACGACATGTGAAAGTAGAAGTAGAGCTCGTTTTGATATTCAAAAAAAGCGGCTGGGAAAAATGAATCGAATCCAGACGGTAGATTATACATCACTTGTTTTTCGGCCCATCGAAAGTCGGAGAGAAATGAACTCTTGAGAATTTCCAACTCATTGTTTCCATTGTCAGCGTGCACCAAATAATAGAACTCATTAATTTTTAAAATGCTTGCACCTCTAATCGGGGTGTCAACAATGGGATTTATGAATGTAGTAATCTGTGGAGATGCAAGTTTGCAGATAACGCAAAGAATTATTAACTTTAAAATGCTACCCATTTTTTCTGATTGTTTGAGGCTGTTAACTAATGAAAACTGATAATCTTGCTTTAGTCAACCAAGAAGGTTATTGAGTGCTGAATGAGCGCTCCCATGCTTTTATATCCGCAAACATTGGTTTACCTGAAAATGTTTTAAAGTACCTTAATCAACAAATTGTCACTTAGAACTCCGAGTTAATATACCGAAAACAGCTGCGTGACTTTGATCAGACACACAGAATGATCGAACGACATTTGAAACAAAAACATTACAAGTATGTCACTACCTATTTATTGTTTGCATGTATAAATGTAAATTATGCGCAAATTGTGGATTGCAAAAACACAACACTTATCATTGGTTTGTCGATAACGGTGATTAGTTGAAAAAGTGCGTCAGTTGTCATGAGTGAATAATTGTGCTCAGTCAACAAAATACTTCATACCAAGATAATTAGAAGGCACGAGGCAAAAACAGGACATTATCTTATCCAAACAGGACATGGAAAACCAGACTTGAAGATATTCTAGTTTAAAGCCACTAAAACACGCATACCACATACACTAAAGTGGGTTTCAAGTGTTATGTAAAATCTCTTGTTAAAAGTGTAATATCATATGAAGCTTATATATATAATACTTCCAAATGTAAGCTTGTGTATATAGTCTGCAATTCAAAACATTGTTAGTGCATGTCGCACTATCATTTTTCCATATTTTTAATAACGGCAGTTGTTGAGTGGTTTTGAATTGGTTCTTGTCGTACCGTTTCTAAATGTCTTGTAAAAACATCTCAAATTTATCTCACTTCGTGTTACCTAAGAACAATGTAATTTCGAATGATTTTAGTATCTTATCTTTGTAACCTTCACTACAAAATATCTAATACCATATCGTAAAACACGTAACAGCATACTCTAAAACAGACGTATAGTTTCTTTAGTTGACAACCCACTTTTTCACATAAACAAAAAAATAAACATTTCACATTTTCCGAGGTTGGATTTTAAAACAGGCAATTTACCAGTTGTCATTTTTTCATTGTCTTGTCCAGCAACTAGCAAAGGTTACAAAATTGGAATTACGTATGATTACATTATATTAGAAAGCATAGTTGCATTAGCCTTGGATTTTCCTTACAATCCAAAACGACGTTCCGGAGTCCATGTAACACCAAGCTAACCTGTGAACCAAGAAGGAATTTAGGAAACACCTAAAACGTGGACGTTGGAAAATGCCGTGTTGTTTGCCGTTTGCTGCTTCTGATTTAAATATGTTCTGGTGGATCAATATTGAATGTCTTAACTGTGAACAATAAATAGCATTTTGTCAACTGACTCGGGCAAATTACGTATTGTTTAAACAAGAGTTACCGTATATAGTTTTTCTGGTATGAATACGATAAACAAAACCGTTTGGGTTAGGAATGAAAATACAACAATGAGCAACTTAACCTGGAAGCAAATTGGTCTGTTGGCAAAATGACATGGTAGCAAAAGGGTTTGGTAGCATAATGACCTGGTAGATAAATGGTCGCAGGTAGCAAAGTGACATAGTGGCAAAATGGTTTGGTAGCAAACTGATCTATGGTGGCAAAGTAATATGCTAGCAAAATGCCGGTAACGGTTCAACAGGTAATACCTGTTCAACAGGTCCTGTTGTTTTTCGATTTGAATGAGGGTACAGATGGAAGTGATCATGATGGTATGAGCGGACGTACCTTTTGTATTCCATTTATTCCAGAGCAGTGTCGGAAGAATTCACCGTACCACATATTTAATTTTTTCAAAAACTCAGAAACGAGGCTGTCAATTTAGCGCCTGGGAATGAGTCTTTAACGCCATTCCTTTTTTCGTCAAAATCGCCCCTAAAACAATCGAGTTTTCCTCACTTGAAAGTTAAATGTTTTTGAGCAGTTAGGATTGTGTAGCTAAAATAAAGCTTAATTAAGTATCCGTTACATTTACAAAAATGACGTACTCAATTAGTAGAACAAACTTGCAGTATTTGTTTTTCAAATTTATTTATTTATTTTTTAATAACGTGTTAAATTAATCAATTATTAAGTCAGCGCACCAGCAGCGTACATACAAAGTGGTTATATGGGATTGTAGAGTTTTGCCTGGTGAATAAAATCTAATTGAGATTTAGCATGTACGTTGCTGGTGCTCCAAGTTATTGGGCTAATTATTAAGCTATTTAAGTCGATGATTAAGACAAAATGGCCTTTCAGATAGTTCAGGGCTAGTTTTTACCAAAATGGAGGCTCTCGTTGGTTTGGTATAAGCTGGGATCTTATCAGCATATTTGTAAAAGGATAATTTGCATGAAATGGTAAGATAATGGCATTTAGCAGTTGTATGCACCGCAATTCATGTATAGACAAATTCTTATCACTCTCTGTAGATAAGACTTATTAAGTATCGGCCAAGATACTTAATAATATTGCACTCCGGCCGTCCGGCCGTCCGGCCGGCCGTCCGCCCGTATGCAATTTACTCAGTAACGGCTGAACCGATCACAACCAAACTTGGTACACAGATAGTACATGACCTCAGCCACAACCCTATTGAATTTCAGGTCAATAGGTCAACTCTAGGTCAGAGGTCACAGCAATTTCACAACATTTCATAATAGAACCTATAGCATGCGACACATGATTTTAGGTCAGTTTTTAACCAGCATTACGAATTTACAACCAGTTTGTAACAATTCGTGCATTAAGGGCCTGATTCAGGACCTTAATTGCAAAATATAGCAGTTTTACAGCGTACATGCTGTGCGACAGGTAATTTTACAGCCAAACTTGGTGTACAGACACAATAGCACCTCAGTAACAACCCTATTGAACTTGAGGTCAATAGGTCAACTCTAGGTCAGAGGTCACAGCGGTTTCAAAACAATTCATAATAGAACCTATAGCATGCGACACATGATTTTAGGTCAGTTTTTGACCAGAATTACGAATTCACAACCAGTTTGTTAAAATTCGTGCATTAAGGGCCTGATTCAGGACCTTAATTGCAAGATATGGCAGTTTTACAGCGTACATGCTGTGCGACACATAATTTTACAGCCAAACTTGGTGTACAGACACAATAGCACCTCGGTAACAACCCTATTGAACTTGAGGTCAAAAGGTCAACTCTAGGTCAGAGGTCACAGCGATTTCAAAACAATTCATAATAGAACCTATAGCATGCGACACATGATTTTAGGTCAGTTTTTAACAAGCATTACAGATTTACAACCAGTTTGTTAAAATTCGTGCATTAAGGGCCTGATTCAGGACCTTAATTGCAACATATGGCAGTTTTACAGCGTACATGCTGTGCGACACATAATTTTACAGCCAAACTTGGTGTACAGACACAATAGCACCTCGGTAACAACCCTATTGAACTTCAGGTCAATAGGTCAACTCTAGGTCAGAGGTCACAGCGATGTCACAACTTTTCATAATAGAACCTATAGCATGCGACACATGATTTTAGGTCAGTTTTTAACCAGCATTACAAATTAACAACTGGTTTGTTAAAATTCGTGCATTAAGGGCCCGTTTCAGGACTTTAATTGCAAGGTATAGCAGTTTTACAGCGTACATGCTGTGCGACACGTAATTTTAGGTCAGTTTTTTTACCAGCATTAAACCTGGTTGTTAAAATTCGGATTTTACGGCCAGGACGATACTTAACTATGTGCATGCTTTTGCAATTTATTAACTTTAATGCGGAGTGTGTTCCTAACTAGGGAAAGGTCGTATTTACATAATAGATAAGAAAGCATGTGTTCATAAAATACACATATGTACCTAAACAATTACAAAATGTGGAACTGATTTTTTAACTTAGATACCAAAAGCATTTACTCATTCCCTTATCTCTTTATGCGAATTTCCATCACTCACCTCACAGAGCCTGCGGAAAAGCCTGTTCCAGAGAAGGAAACGTGGGTAATGAACGCCCCTTGCATAAAAAATACACATTTAGTTATCTTAATCTGGCGGAAGATGGTACGCGAAATGTGGGAGACAATTTTCCTTGAAATCTTGTGATGCTTTAGTCCAAAGATTCTGATTGGTAGTCCATGTTGATTGATAGGATATGATTAAATTTGAATTCTTTGTGGGATAGGAGAAAGTTGGGATTTGGGGGTTATCCGCAAAAATGCGTTCTTTAGATTTTGACAAGACCTATGAGGTGAAATATTTTCCGGAAGATTAACTCACTATGCCCCTTTGGGAAATGTGCGTTGGCCACCAAAACACAAACCTGGTCCTTCTTGGTAAAATTTAAGTTTTTTTTCGATTGAACAATTAGGAAACTTGTCAACTTGATTTGAAAAAACCCTTTAGCCGCCATCACAACACTTCTCTGTCCATCGTGATCCAACTCAAAATGATTGGCCCACATAATCAGCTCCTGTTGCACCTAAGTACTACGCAACAAAGACCTTCCAGAGGAGATCCCAGTACCAAACTATAAAATCTCCTGCGTTAAGAAAGAAGGTTCCAAACCTTCAAATCTACGAAGACGGACCGCGTGCCAAAGTACCCAAATCCGACTGGAGCTGTTTTTGGAGTTTGGAATCCCCTAGGAACCGTAGTCCCTACTGTCGTGTTCTTAGGGAAAATCGGAGGAGGCACTAGAGTTGACGGAAGATTGCCAAATGTTTCCAGCGAATTTTGGCCAAGCTAAGTTGAAACTGGGAATTCAGGTCACTGGAGCAAGGGAGAGGAGGGGGACTTTAAGGATCCGGGGGAAATAAAATTTGACTTGTTACGAACTTCTGGTCAGCGTTGGAAAATGGCCTCACACTGAGAACATAGGGCTGCACAAACATTGCCAAGGATGAAAAGGGCAAAATTTAGCATTGTATGGTCCGATGTTGGCACACTACCCGGAGCAGGAAGGTATTGTTTTGGAGTAATTTTTGGACAAGAAAAGTAGTTTTTAAGGAAGAAGAATGGTACTTAATGGAGGGCTAATCCACGAGGAAATTTGTGAATTTCTAAAAGCACCAGCCTTTTGTGTAGAAAGTGTGAAGCTGGTCGGTTGACCTTTCCTAAAGGAACAACAGGATAATTAGGAAAGAAATGAAAAAGATCTTGATGGGTATGTTTTTTGTGTCAAGTTGATTTGTAAAAGAGTATGATAATAATAAAATGAATAGTAAAATTTTAGTGAAAATAAATTTGCATTTACTAATTTGTATTACTTTGATGCTTTCGTTGTAAAAATGCTACTTCTGGTGGATATTAATGGAAAAGATTTCTTCATGCCTGGTTTTTTATGATGCTAATTTGTAATGTATTATGATGTTACAACATTACATCAGCAAGCTTCATAATATGAAGTTCATATAATTGGATTTCAGCTTTATATTGAAAAAGAATATTTGAATTTGCCTATAAACTCTCATTACTCTTAAAATAATTATTAAAATAATTCATTTTTTAATTTTCCAACTAAAGCTTCATTTCTTCAGCAAAACACCGTGACATGTATTAATTTTACCAAAGAGCATTTAATTGATTTTTTGGGAAATGTCAACGCAACATTTTTATTCACTAATTTGTTTCCCTATTTTCCTTCTGAAAACAACTTTCCATTTAGTTATGCGTTTCTATATCTGTACTTGTCACTTCAACACAAGTTTCTTAAGAATTTTCTAGACAGCTTTTAGAATTGTAAACTTCATTGCAAAAACAGAAGGAGTAATCCATCGGGATCATGGAATCAATTCCCATTGATCATGCAAAACTTTTAGGATAAGTCCATTTATATTTTTTTAATCCAATCCACTTCCTAACCATTTTAACCAAATCATTCCTTTCCACTTTTAAAGCTGCGCATGCCAAAGCCCCACAATTTATCGAAGGTCCTTCATGGAAAATTTGTGATGTCATGACAAGTTTCCACTTAACACGCTTGTATTTTTGAAGTTTTTTTTTTATTTTCCCAAAATAACTTGACCTTCTTCGTATTCATTCTATTTCCTAGAGCATGCAGTGAAAAAAGGACAAATACGTAGCTTCCCTTTTAGTCGAGTACAAAAGTCCTGACAGCATTCGCAACAACTACACTACAAATTCACTGGTTTGACAAAGTTGGACTTCCAGTTTTGGTAGGGCTCTACGGAAAATTGGAAGTACGAAAAATTTTGAACGGGGGTTAGGGGAATAGAGTTTACGTCATGGTCCCCAGCTTCCGGAGAATAAACAGCACTCCGTACATGCCTTCAAAAGTGTGCAATAAGATATCCCAGCCTCGAGGTTTTCTTTAAGTAACATCCAATATTTTTTGCGGAAGGGAACCGTAAAAGTAAATGTTGAGAATTTGTGTTTCAGAGAAAAGCAAAAAACAAATATAATGTTTTTATTTACAAACATTCTGGGTTGTTAAATTAAGGAAACTTAGTCAATCTGCTGTGTGCTTGAGTGGACTTTTGTTTTTCGGACAATTAAAATACTCTAACGTTTATACAATTTCAATACAAATGAAAAATGCATAATAAAATTCAGTCAGCTTGAATTGGCATATTAAAATTTTAAAACAAACAGCAACAGATGTTTGCATTTGGCGCTTCTGGGCACGCATGTAACTCAAAATCATACTTTTACATGGTTGGTGTGGGTAATACTGGGACTGCTATATTTACATAAGCGTCAATAATTGCTGCCGCGGTCATTGGAACACTTAACGAACTAATAGATAGAACTAATAACAATCAGGGTGTACAATCAGGTTATTTCCAAACTAAATACATCACAATTTGGGGCGATAAAAAAGTCGTCAACAACCCTTATACTCAAATCTTTAGACACTCCAAACACATACATAATAATTGTACTGTTAGATTTATCCAAAGCGTATGATCTGGTAGACCACAATGTGATAATTCGGTGTCTACAGGAGCTAGGGATAAATGAATATGATATTAAATGGATTGCTGACTTTTTAAGGAACCGCGTCCAATGTACAACATATAAAGAATTTCTCTCGACCTTTCTGCCTCTAAAAAATGGAACCCCTCAGGGCACAAAAATAGCGGTTTTGTTATTCGTTATGCTTATTAACAAAGTTCTTAATGAGTTTATACTTAAACATAGCAGCAAAAATAATATAATGAATGCATATGTGGATGACATGTGTATTGCCGAATGTGTCAAATATAATTCAGTCCCAAAAATGAATGAGTACATAAAAGACGTGAACGATACTTTGACTGCAAATAATATGTCACTTAATCCAAAGAAAAGTAATATTTTGGTGATAGATAACTCAAAAGGAAAAAGGTACAGCAATATATCTATATCGGTTAATGGAGTTGAGCTCCCACATGTAAACGTTAGTAAACTTTTAGGGGTATTAGTAAATGAGAAATGCGACTGGAGTGACCACATTGACTTTGTCTATGCTAAAGCGTGTAAAAAACTTTTTATAAGTAAATCGAATTACTATGAAACTTGTAATATGCTGGGTATTGTACACTTGGTACAGAGGTGGAAAGACCTTCTCTACAGGTTTGGGATAAAAACCCTCAAAAATGAAAGGTTCAAGCATTGGTTTGACCAGTATAGAATTATTCGCAAACCAAACTTTAGCAGTAGGTACAATCGAAATAAGCAAAATTTTCGACTAGCTAAATGCAAGTATGAAAGATACCGTAGATCAACCATACCGTCCTTAATAAAATTACTGAGAGAAAAATGTTAAAATTTGTATTGTTTCCTACATGTTCTACTGTATTCTTCGTTTGGGTGACTCACACCTACCAAGCCGGTTGGGTTGAAGCAGTTGGTTCGTCCGCATTTTTTCAACTGCGGACGATAAAATTCACATTTTTTCAACTCAACCTTCGTCCGCATTCACACGATGCGGACGATAAAATTCACATTTTTTCAACTCAACCTTCGTCCGCATTCACACGATGCGGACGATAAAATTCACATTTTTTCAACTCAACCTTCGTCCGCATTCACACGATGCGGACGATAAAATTCACATTTTTTCAACTCAACCTTCGTCCGCATTCACACGATGCGGACGATAAAATTCACATTTTTTCAACTCAATCTTCGTCCGCATTCACACGATGCGGACGATAAAATTCACATTTTTTCAACTCAACCTTCGTCCGCATTCACACGATGCGGACGATAAAATTCACATTTTTTCAACTCAATCTTCGTCCGTACTCACAAGATGCGGACAAAAAAATTCACATTTTTTCAACTCAATCTTCGTCCGTATTCACAAGATGCGGACAAAAAAATTCACATTTTTTCAACTCAATCTTCGTCCGTATTCACACGATGCGGACGAAAAAATTCACATTTTTTCAACTCAATCTTCGTCCGTATTCACACGATGCGGACGCACAAAGCCTAATTTCAACTCAGCAGCGACTTCACGATACACTTGCGTATATTGAGCAACGTGCCATATAAATGGACCCTTAACAGTTGTCCACATCAGCTGTTATTCGTCCGCATCAGCTGTTATTCGTCCGCATCAGCTGTTATTCGTCCGCATCAGCTGTTATTCGTCCGCATCAGCTGTTATTCGTCCGCATCAGCTGTTATTCGTCCACACCTATCGTTTGCATTTTTTAAAGGAATGATGCTCTTCGTAAACAATGGTGGCCCTTAAAAGGGCCGTTGGGTTCGTTAGACAGACCGAGTTGTAGCCATTAGTTTTCCAGATGGGCACAAATTTCGCAATGACACGTTTCTTCGTACTTGTTCACAATTCCTTCCTCGCATGGCCCTGGAAAGACTCGCCCGATGTCTGTGAGAAATCGAAGAAATTTCTCCTTTCGAGTGGGAATAAGTCGAAGGATGTTTTGTTTGTACATCCATTTCCCTAAGTACTCCTCCAGTCTCTCATCTGAAAGATAGGCACCATGCTGAACGTCAGCTTTGAGTCAGCGCCATGACCGTTCCGCTCCCTGGGTATGATGTCTGAAAGGAATCATTCCAAATGGATGAGGTCCTATGAATTGCTTGTCCCGGGCCTCCCAATGCCATTCGCCTGCTGGCTTCCAAAGAGGAGGTTCCCATTTTGGCGGGTACAAGAAATTTGTTTTATGCACAACGACGTTGTGGCTTGCAAAAGAGCACCCGAGGGGGGCAAGTTGGTCACAGCCCACATAAGACGCAAAGCCATCAGTGCATAGATGGGTGAAAGGAAGAATAAACTTCCTGCAAGCTGCAAAAAGGGTCTCCCGGTCCCGCTTGACTACCATGGTGGCAAACACTTGCCCAGTGACCCGGCACCTCCCCCCAAATGTCCAAAAGCTCTTTCGCTGCGTTGCTAATTTTCTGCCTCGGTTGTATTTTCTCTTATACAGGAAAGACTCGTCAACTTCCACAACGTACGACGGTCCTCCGATAGGTTCAAAGTCATGCCAAGCTGTCACCTGCATCACCTGCCTTAAACTCTGGTACCAATCCACCGCAGTTCGGGAGCTCACATCTGTGTTATGGGACACCTGCGTCACTGGAACATCGTCAAAGTAGCAAACCAGCAGTTGCAGAACTTGATGCAGTCGAAGTTTGGTGCCCTGACACATGGTGTTTTTCCATGGGTTAATGGAAATCGTGGGATGTGGGTGCAGTCCTCCATCACATGATAGACGATATCCAGCTGGGCGATCCTTAGCAGTAATTGTTTTCATTTGCATCCCGCATCGCTGGTTTGCTCTGCGTGAATACGGGCACGCAAACTCCTGATCCCGTCGTGGCAAAATCCGAAGAAACTCAAACAAGGCTTGCGTTTTTCGATCAGCTTGACCCTTTTCCGCCTCTGTTCGGCATGGTCCTAATGCAGCTCCAAGAGTGAACAAGTTTGGCTTGAAAAGAAAAGCCTCCAAAGACTCGTCTTCAAATTGCAGGTCCATGTTGATGTCTCAGCAACAAATAACTAGCTATGCCAAATTAGTCCAGCTTATATACAGCAGGAATGAGTTGGATTGGATAGGACTATCGTTCATTGAGTTGAAAAAACGTGAATTTTATCGTCCGCATCGTGTGAATGCGGACGAAGGTTGAGTTGAAAAAATGTGAATTTTATCGTCCGCAGTTGAAAAATGCGGACGAAGACTGAGTTGAAATGAAGCTCTAATAAAGCATAGTTAAGTATCGTGAAGGCCGTAAAATCCAAATTGTAAAAACCTGGATTAATGCTGGTCAACAAACTGTTATACACTCATGAGTCGTACTGCATGTACGCTGTAAAACGGGCAGTTAAGGTCCTGAATCAGGGACCTAAAGCACGAACTTTAACAAACCGGTTGTAAATATGTGATGCTGATCAAAAACTGACCTAAAATCTTGTGTCGCATGCTATTGGTCCTGATATAAAAAGTTTTGAAATCGCTCTGATATCTGACCTTGAGTTGACCTTTCGACCTGAAATGCAATAGAATTGTAGCTGAGGTGAAGTAGTATCTGTATAACAAGTTTGGTTATAATCGGTTCTGCCATTGCTGAGAAAAACTCGTACCCGGACGGCCGGCTGGAACACAATATTATCAAGTATCTTGCCGATACTTAATAACGTGAATTTTAGACCTTTGAGCGCGCGCTTTCCACCTTTAGAAAGAAATCCTGTAGGTAGAAAGGGGACACTCTAAAGCACGCATAATTTGTAAATACCGACGCTCCACTTCATTAAAATGTCTAGTCCATAATCTGGTAGGTAAAGCCCTCCTCCTTGTGATGGAGACATTTGTGCAAATAGATATAAAATGCAAATGAAGGCAAGAGAAATGTTAACAAATTCACTATATAAATATATCAATTTTGCACTAATTTAAAGCAAGATATATTTTTCAAAAGCTCAAATGTTTTTGAAACGCAGCAAGAGTGTGTAATATAGGCATCTTTTTGTAATGCGCTAACTAAAATGTTAGTCACTTTTTGATACTTCAATTCGAAATTCGCAAGAATGTACGATACAAAAAGTTAAAAAACTGCTATAAACGTTATAACAGGAACACATAAAATTGCATATATTGCAGATACATTGCTTTGGACTGAACGTGGATATCTGGAGATATGGCAAGATTAAAACAATGCAAAATACATTCAAAAAAGGGTTAATCTGTTTCATGAAAAGATGAATTCAAAAGCTGGTATGTGGGCTTTAGTAATACAGTAGTGACGTCACTTTTGCCACTTACCACCTACCTACCCATGTCACTAGTCGTCACTGTCACTGACAGACCACTGACTCACCCTAAATTGTGTGGATGATGCAGCGTCATTGACGCCTATGTTTGGCTTCATCGACAATTATGCCCGATACTTGGGTCACCTGAGTTTACAGGTTTCTTAAAATTTGGATATTTAAGTTTGAATGTATGAGAAAAGAAGGAACACCAACCAGATTAGATTTGCTTAGAAAATACTTCGGTGAAAGTTGCATGCTTTTTGCATTCAGAATATCTTAACTACGTCCCGAAAACCAGAAATGTCTGTGTCAATGTTCAGATGGTTCCTCACTTTTTATAGTTTTATTCTCGTCGCGTCGAGTATGAACCAAAACAACGTTCGGTGGGTAGCCCATCGCTTGTTTATTAACTTGCGACCTTGAAGCAAGTTATTAGTTTTGTCTGGTCCATCTGTCTGTCTGTCCGTCTGTCTGTAGATGCTCTACAAGCCGCATTTTTCTACTTTTTTGAAAAATTCTTTTTGCATATTGTTCCGAAGCATCCTCGCTCAAAGGAGTTTGAAGATGAGCCCGAAAGGTCAACTCTAAGGTCAAAAGGTCAGGTCATTTCAAAATTTTCCCAAGTGACCTATAGCATCCGCCACATGATTTTAGGTCAGTTTTTGAACCAATTAACGATTCTGATGTCAATTTTTAAAAATGCATAACCGTTTGACCGTTAAAGCTGAAAAAGTTCAAGAGATAAAACTCTTTAAAGCTACATGGCATAAGGGGTATCAAAAGAAGCATTCAAGAGAAATGAAAATTTGTTAGCAAAATTCCAGCATTCTAATTCTGGCCACACATTTTGATCACAATAGTCGCAAGTTCCCTATATCCTGTTTGTCAGGTTTATTTGAATGGTGAATGTTTTGCGCAGTTTCCAGGTTTCATTGTGACGGTACATCCTGAATCCCAGGGATGAAGAGTTTTTAGGTACCGGTGGTCCCTTGGTTCTTGTCGTTTTACTGGCATTGCGTAGAGCTTGAAGCCAAAACTAATTGTCCAGTTGGTAGTCAGAATCTGATGATTTCAATGGTGAAAGTTTCATTCTGTTCCCATCCCATTCTCCATTTTGAAGGAAGGTCCAAAAGATTTCAGATCCAAGTTTTCAAAAAAGTAAAACGGAGCACACGAGTGAACGTATTTTATTGCTCAACGTTTCTGCACTTATTCAATTGTACATTATGTTTTTTTCGAATTTTATGGCGTCGCGTCAACTGTAAGAACCTATATAGATACAGGTGGTTTTAGAAGAGCGTAAGGAACACTACAGTGACAGTTTAATCCTTTGCCCATGCCAATCCTGGAGTTAGCCGCATAAACCTGAAATATTGGTTTCCAGATAAAGGTGGTCCCTATAGGAGAATCCTATAGGTTTTTTGTTCCAGCTAATTTTTGACGTAATGCGCAGTTTCTCATCTGCAATGCGCAGACTGTACACCCAAAGCATAGTGCTGATGAATGTATGTAACTATAACAAAACAATTGGAATACAATTCAATTGTTCCACGTTAATAATTATTAATTTGGCGCAAGCCATCTGTCCGTCTGTCTGTCCGTCTGGCACAAACATTTTGGTCGGAGTTTGGTTTTGTTAAGTCGTTTCATTCACATAACTTTTCTTTGAAGTTTTCGTGTGTGTTCATTAGCATATATAGTTGTATGTTCAGTCAGACTCCTGAGCCTTGATTTGTTTGAACTTTATCGACATTGGCAATCAAGGACACTTGCTTTCGCTACTTTGCTACATGCAGGCATGTTGCTTGGTACATTTGAACATAAAATTCCAATTGCCAGTTACAGTTAATTGCGCTGGCCTCATTATGGCCCTTCGGGCCTTGCCCGTTCGGTAGCTGGGGCCCCACACCCCCTCGGTTCCCGCTTACGCGCGAGCCTCAAATATAATCAAATATCTATGTAGCCAGATATATTGCTTTATTTGCTTTATTCACAGTCGTTAACTAGTACCAAGTAATATGCTCTTTGAAAATTGTGGTGGCCCTTAAAAGGGCCGTTGGGGTCGTTATGGAGAGCCGAGTCGTTTGCCTGAGAGGAGTGACGGGAAGTCCTAAGTGGAAGCTGGAGGAGGAGGCTTATGCTTCCTAGTCTTGTGGCGATTTAAATCGTCGGAGCGGTTGGTCTTGTAGGAGCAGCCACCAAAATCACAGGAAAACCTTTTTTTCACAGAGTGCGTCCTTTCATGTCGCTTCATATTCCTGTGGGGAATCTGCTTCCTACAAATGCCACACGTGTCAAAGCCAAGGTGGGGCGGCTGCCTGTCTGTCTTAAACTTTTCTTCCCTGCGGTCCCTCTTCTTTTCTGGCTCGAAATCGCTGTCTTCATCCTCTGATTCCTGGTAACTGCCATTGTCTGATTCGTCTTGACTTTCCTCCTCTGCCTCCCGGTTGTTGTCCTGCGAGGAGGATGGACTTTCTTCTACTATCGTTGACGAGAGGTCTTCTTGACAGGCGACTTCCGGGTAAAAAGGATTTTTGCAGATGGGACAGAAAAAACTCCATGCGTTTATCTCCTTCTGAAGATTAATCAGACAGCTGCCACAAACAAAATGACTACAGAGTACGACGTCCCGTTCACTGTTAGCAAATATTCCGCTGGTTGTGGGTAACTCCTTGAAAGCTTTCGAACAATTGGCGCAGGTCTCCTGATTATCCATGATTAGTCCTTAGTTTCGACGAGAATGACGCACAGCAAGTAAACAGGCTGCCTATATACTAATTTTTTTAGTGTGGACGTGTATTCCGACGAAAAACGGCTGGTGCCAACGCGAAATCCGACGAACATCAGCTGCTGCACACCATTTTAAAAATGCGGACGATAGATGCGGACGAATAACAGCTGATGTGGACAACTGTTAAGGGTCCATTTATATGGCACGTTGCTCAATATATGCAAGTGTATCGTGAAGTCGCTGCTGAGTTGAAATTAGGCTTTGTGCGTCCGCATCGTGTGAATACGGACGAAGATTGAGTTGAAAAAATGTGAATTTTTTCGTCCGCATCGTGTGAATACGGACGAAGATTGAGTTGAAAAAATGTGAATTTTATCGTCCGCATCGTGTGAATACGGACGAAGATTGAGTTGAAAAAATGAGAATTTTATCGTCCGCATCGTGTGAATGCGGACGAAGGTTGAGTTGAAAAAATGTGAATTTTATCGTCCGCATCGTGTGAATACGGACGAAGATTGAGTTGAAAAAATGTGAATTTTTTCGTCCGCATCGTGTGAATACGGACGAAGATTGAGTTGAAAAAATGTGAATTGTATCGTCCGCATCGTGTGAATGCGGACGAAGGTTGAGTTGAAAAAATGTGAATTTTATCGTCCGCATCGTGTGAATGCGGACGAAGGTTGAGTTGAAAAAATGTGAATTTTATCGTCCGCATCGTGTGAATGCGGACGAAGGTTGAGTTGAAAAAACGTGAATTTTATCGTCCGCAGTTGAAAAAATGCGGACGAACCAACTGCTTCAACCCAACCCTATATTGTGCAAGATGCTGTATCTCATATCGTTTTCAATAAATGAATAAATAAAATAAAATAAAAATAACATGCCATTCCTGTAAACAATTATATGATATCATGTAATGAAGGTCATAAAAACAGCAGGCGCCATCCGTTCGGCTTTTAACCCTATGAAATACGGTGTTTTGCAAAGAGATGGTGCTGCTAAAAATGTATTGATGCTTGATGATAGGCAAGAAACATTGTTCTTCAAAACGAAGCGAGTAAGAACGTGGGTGCAATTACATTTTGACCTGACGTTCAGTATATAAAACTAGCTTTTTTACAACGCAATGATCAATTAATTTCAAATTAAAAAATGATACATTGCAAATTTCCTTTTGTTTTTGACTGTGTAGTTTGACTTTATGCACCAACTCAACGCCATTTTCTGTAAAATTCAATGTTCGGGGGATTTTCGAGTGGAAAAATAGAGAGAGCTTGTAAACAGTTAAGGAGGTTTCAACATAGAAGTCGAAGCGGTTGAAGGAGAGCGTGTGGGTCCAACCGGACTTGGCGCCCGAGAATTGGGAACGGGCATGATCCTCAAGGTTTCCGACAGAGAGATTTTCAAAATAAAAATGTCAGATAATTTATCTGAGATAAATTTGTAAGAAAAATTTGCTAACTTGAAAGAACCTTGGTGAAGTTTTCGTGTAAAGTTGGAGGGGACCTGGCTTCTAGGGGAATTAGGATTCCCTTTATTTTTTAAGCTATTAAAAGGTGCTCTCTGCTATAAAGGATACGCGCATTGTCTAACACAAACTTATTTTCAGTATACTGTTTAGAGTTTAGAGAGTATTACCTGGTTTTAAGTTTATTTCACCAAATTGGCCAGACCTTGATGTATTGCTACCTTTTTAATAAAGCACTTAAATATTAGTTTATTATAAAGAAGTGCGAAATGCAACACAGTAAACGTTCCCCTTTAATTTTTAACTGTAGAATTCAATTTTTTCACCGACTTAACGCTATCTTTTATAAATCTCTTATACAGGGCATTGTGTTTATGAAAAGACTTATACGTAGTACAAGTTGGATTTTATCGAATTTACATTCCAGGAGTACGGTATTTGTGGGTTTCTGGGCATTTCGGATGAATTGGGATCCTAAATGAGCTTTTCAACTTTTGCCTTAGGTAAATTACCTGCTTCTCTCCCATTTGTTCAAAGCTTTTAATTTTTTCCTGTTTTACTTAATTCCATACGGGCTACTTACTACTCTCATAAAAAAATTTTGGAAGATTATTGTAGGCAATTCAATATGCCATTCCGGGAAATGTAAGGAAACGGTTAAATGCATCGGCCAAAACTGCAAACCTGATATTTTTTTTGGTTGGGAGATCCTCTGGGCAAAATATAACACTTGTGAACTTAATCCCGGAAGAACCTTTAGCCCTCATCATTGCAGCTCAGAATGCATGGCTCACTTATCCAGCTCCCTTATTCAATTACCTTCCAGAATGGTCTGTAATATGTTATTACGGACATAAATCTTCTATACAAGGCCATAAAAGAGAAATGAATATGTTGGGAAAAGTAACAGCGAAATATGATGTTTTTTTTATTTATACCGAGCATCACTCGTGTTGATAAAAAATGTAGCATCAAGAATAGGGATTATAGGGCAATACTAAGAACACCAAGAAGCTAGAAGCTGAAATATTAGGAAAGAACGTAATTTTTGTAGCATATGTACACTTATGTTCCGGCCATAATTAGTACTGATGAAAGGCGAAGCTGTGTAGAATAGATGAAACTCAAATCATCAAACATCACTTTCAGATTGATTTTATCACAAATCACATTACTGGTAAGGTATTACAAGATACTCTCCAGATACCACATCTTACCTGGTCAGGACACCGAACCCCAGCATTTTAGCGGGATCCACACTGACAAACCGCAGGACCTCACATTCCGTAGCACCGGAGTTCCGCCCAGTTCTGTACATGCCGCTTTAATTCCTGAATAGTCCTGCTTAAGCAATTTAAAAAGCCGAATGGAAAGCTAGCCTGCTCAAAAAATAAACAAAAACTAATTAGAGATAATCTCAATTAAATTTAAATACAAATGTACAAGTAAATAGTACTTGGTAATAGTCAGAAAGGCCCATAGAACCTCCAACCAAACTCCCTCCACCACCATCCCCGCCATACCCTCCCATGTAATTGTCACCTCCATCCTCCTCCCGTATTTCCTCCATGTTATCCATCGCGTTTAATTTTCATGAAGGGGAAGGAACGCGTTCGTTTCATATTTTTATTTGTCTGCTATTGTTACTTGTTTGAAGTTTTGCTGTTTGCCTACGAAAAAACGCGCAACACAAAGGCAGCAGAGTTGGATTGTAGTTAGCTAGTTGTAGTAGTATTAAAGTTACTAGTTACACATGACATAATACCCACTTAGAATCTCTTTAACTAATTGTGGTGTGTTACCTTGAAATATTAATGAATGGCGTAAATAATTTGTATACATGCATGGTAAAACAATAAAAATGCTCGCTGCTAAAGACGATAATAGAAATAGAACTCTTGAATTATTAAAAAACAATAGCCCATTTTTAGTGTTTCGAGCCCATTTATCCTCGTTTAAATCCCATTTAGCCTGGTTATGACCCCATTTATGTTGGTTTAGACATCATTTCGTTTGGTTTAGTCACCGTTTAGCCCGGTTTGGACCCCATTTTGCGTGGATTAGACCTCATCTGGCCTGGTATAAAAATAAAATCTACAGACAGACGGACAGACAGACATACCAACAGCGACATATGCATCAGTACCTCTGCTAAAGCAGCGAGCTAATAAGCTTTAAATTGAATTGTATTATTAATATGCAATCCCTTCAGACATACACTGTAGGATATGAAGTGAATAAAAATACCGAATAAGAATTTTGAAGTAAATAAAATGTACGCTGGTCAATTTTTCTGAGTTCTAAAATGATCTGCGTAATGAAGGTTTTTAACTGTCATTTCTCTTTTATAGTCTTTAATCGCGAAAGCTCCCTATTCGGCTGCTGTTCTGTGCTTTCTAAAATTCACATATACTATATTTAGAACCCTATTCATGAATTTACATTTATAAGATCCAGACCGGACCGAAGAACCGGTAACCATAAAAAGCAACCACACTTAACATACTGATACACCATGAAAATGTTTTTTAATATCCGACAAACAGAAAATGGCAGCAAGAAATATTCTAGAAACACCAAGATGAACGTCTAAACGTGATGTAAATTATCAAAAAGGTTTAACTTAACGTATTGCATCTATTGATGGCACAAATCGAAAACTAGTCGTGATTAATCGCGATTAATCCGGTTTTTGTCCAAACGTTTTGTGGAAAATGAAAAACGATTTATACAGAAATCGATTCGAATAATCGATTCGATTCGATTAATCGCGATTTCTAGAAAATGCAATTTCAAGGAAAATATTGCATATAAACTGGCTTTCTTTGAAGGCCAGAAATCAATTTACACAGAAAATCGCACTAATAGATTTGGTCACATCCTTTTTATTGTCGATTTTTTATATTTCTCAGCTTTTGTAGTTGCTATTTGTGGAACTACGAATAAATTTTAAAGAAACTCTATGGCTAGTTAAAATCGCGATATTTTTGATTTATAAAAGTTTTAACTAATCAAATCGGTTTTCCGATTATCTTAACGTTTTTTACAAAAATCGGATGGGTAATCGTTTTGGAATCGCAATTAAACGTTGAAAATCAGTTATTGGTACCTAAACTCAACAATTTAATATTATCATATACTTACAATACTATAATATACTTGTTAGTAAGCTACATTTCTTGTCTGAATATAAATACTTTTAAGAAAAAACATTTGTACCAATTATATTACGGTTAATCCAAAAATGATTGGCCTGGTATTCAATTGGTTCTGTAATACAAAATAAAGTTGAAAGCGATGATAAAAATAATTACACTTATAAGCTCTCCAATACTTTTTAAATATAATACAAGCAAGCACGCTACTTTTATTGCTACTTTATATCGAGGATTTATATAAAATTGCTTTTACAAAAACGCCCACTTCCTGTCCATAGCAAACAATTCTAAGCGATTCCAGGCTCAAGTTATTTATCTAACCTCTTCGACAGAAGCGTACCACACTATTTTTTCACAAGTATTTATTCGCGAGGAAACTTTTTAGATTTCCCAATACCTAGTACCTGCGGGTTAGTAATAAGTTTTTGTTCAAGCACAAGAAATAAAAGCAATGCAGAAGCGCTTAAAAGTGAGTTTTACGGAATGATTTGGTATGTCTTGGAAAATTCTGAAGACGGATCGTGTGTTCCAAGTTAGTGTACGGTAGCTCACATTTTTAGCGTTAGTGAAAATTATAGTTAAAATTGTTTCTGTAAAGTTATTCTGATGTCAAAATGTTGTACAAGATTCTCGTGCTGCTTGAAGTTATAAATGCTTTCAAATTCAATATTAGGTGTCATGAAAACCTTGTCGAAATTTTCAAAATTCCTAGTGAAATTGTTAAGCGAATAAGTATTTTCGAAAATTGTTCAGTAAATCTAATTAACTACAAGGGCAGAGATTTCGAAGCAAACTTTCTGCTGCAACCTGTGGTGTTAACGAGATATTTTGCTGTCCGAAACCCAGTGCATGCACTGTACCCAATAGAAATGCAAAATAAAAACTATACTGATTTTAACTTTAGAGAATACTTGATTTCTATAATAAGAGCAGTCAAAAGTGACAACAAAAATACTGCGTGTCAAGCCGACTTGTACGTAAGTCCTCCAGCAATAAACGAAAATTCAGATTTTTATGACACAACATTTGGTAGTGCCATATTATTTAAAAGCCTATACCGAAGCTATATGAACGTTACCTGGCACAGTCATGCTTGGAGACTGGGTTATTTGGATACATTTAAGAAGTATCATGTTCTTATACACGCTGTTTCAGATGAACTAGTAGACCAGTACATTTGGTCATGGGCAAATGCAGCTTGGCCATTTCCTCGGTTTTCAAGTATATTGCACACCACATTATTTTGGGAACTGGCAACAAAACGACAAGCAGTTTTTGTATATTGTCACTTTTGTGATCCTTGTCGTCCTTATATTCCCTATCAGGTCAACGAAACGTTGCTAACACCTTTGGGTCTTCAACGATTGCTAACAATTATGGAAGACCAAAGTCATCGGATCCCAAAAATTCAAAATTATGTGTATCCTGATATTATACAGGTTTTCTTGCAAAGGCAAACATACAAGACCCTCAAGGCCGTTATGAATCTGTTGACTAGAACAGATACAATTAATGCTCTACCAAGTGTATACATGTCGTTGGACACTCATTTGCTGTACACAATCATAGGAGCAAACACATCAGTGCAGTTTTCGTATTGGGGTGACGCAAAAACCAATACTTATAAGTATGTAAATCTGAGCTTATGTTACGGTAATAACGAAGTAGTATACGGTCCCCATTTGAGCCCTTATTTTTACAAAAGTTCTTCAACTCACTATGCTGAATTCCCTCACTATAACTTAGCGTTAAGTAAAAACAGACTGCGATTTCTAGCTTGTCATCTAGAGGAATCGTCGTGGCTAGTTAGACTAACTGAACTTGTTTCCCCGTTTGACGTCGAAATATGGGTCGTACTAATAATTGCCTCAGTTGTTGTGTCATATGCAATTAAGCAGATAACAAGTGACAGTAAGGGATTCTTTAAAGCCTTCTTTAATTTATATGCAGCATTTTTTGAACAGTCGTGTTTCCTGTTTAAATTTTCATTTGTGAGAACTTCATCCATGTGTTTTCTACTTGGTGCACTTCCATTGGTGCAAATAGTTTTGAGCAACTTGTACAAAGGGGAAAATATAACATGAATGAGCGTAAAACCACCACCAACGCAGTTTGACAAATTTGTAACGTTAGTAGAATACGGATTCAGCATATATACGTTTTCAGGAGAAATGGCAGCTTTTGAGTATAGCATGAAAAATTTAACAAATTATCAACCTTATGTCCAGGTAAGTGGGCACGAAGCGTTTCCTGTAATCTCACAGTTTTGGTTTTGGATTATGCTCAAATCTCCTTACTGGTACCGATTAAAAAATATGTATTCTAAATTGCCGCACCAAACTGTGTACTATTTAAACAACTCAAAAATGTTTCCAGAATGGCGGCAGAAAACTTTAGATAGACACCAAGTAATGAATCTTTATATAGATAAATGCAACAAAACCGCAATAATTTTAGAAGAAAGTCAAGCAATTTTTAACTACAGTGTTTCCAGTAGACTTAACAAGCCGATTTTCTTTGGAGAAGACGTGATTTATGAAATACTTAATGGGTACAAGTTATTTGGCATGTTTCCAAACTACATAGCTCGGCGAATGGCAATCATTTCTCAAACTGGCATACCGGCTTGGTGGAAGCCTTTTGTGGATAACACTATAAGGATGGTTACACACCGAAAAAGTCAAACTACTGCAGCCAATGACACTAGAAGTGAGCTTAGAAATACTGCTAGTGCATACTTGTATTGGTTCATTTGTGCATCAGGTTTTGCATTATCAATGATTATGTTTATTTGCGAAAGCTTGGGCTGGCTGTACTTGGGTTATTCACACAGAATTAACAATTTTGACAAGTTTCAAATAAATGTGGAAGGTAATACCAGGACCGTTTTTCGAGCACTTCGATGTGGTTGTATTAGTAATAAGGTAGTTAGACTGTCCTAGGCCGTTAAGGTTTTCATAATGTATCGGCATATTTTTACGTTCTACAAGCAGAAAATTTGCACTTTCGGTAAAAACACATAAATAAACCACAGTATGAATTCTGAGAATATACGAAAGTTTGTTTTGTAGTTTGGTATTATTCAACCTTTCGTATAATATTAAAAAAATTTCTCTGTTATTTCGTTATTTGGTTGCTAATGTTTGGAGGAATACATTAACAAAATCACATTATCAAATCAAGATTACAAGTTTATGCGATTTACATTCGGAGACTCTTGTTGTTTTTATTTTAGATTAGATTTGATTTTGACGCACGTTTTCACTGACTGCTCGTCTTGTTGCCATACTTCAGTATGCGTATTTACGCACAAATCAATCCATCAGGAATAGTGATTTATTTATACTAACTGTAATATTATATAAAAACATTCATCAACACAAGTTTATGCAATTGAATTCTATTAGGAATACACATATCGTATTAAGCATAATCAAAGTATTCATAGAACCTGCAAAAAACCAAGATATAGGCCAATTTAGTAAGACGCAGTGTAAATTTTACTTTCATTTTCAGATTTATTAGGCAATTTTTAAACCTCCATAGTGACATTAATTGACAAATAAACTTTTTTGTGTTCGACTAAAGTGAATTAACTGTATTCCGATATATCTATAAACACATCCTTTAATATATTGTCAAACCAAAATTAGGAAAGTTTCACAAATATTGAGTATATACTAAATTACATATTTTACATTAAGCTTTTAGAAATAAAGTAGGCAAGTCTTTATTTCGTTTGAAAAACTTGAATTTTTGTGCACCAATTGATTTACAAGATGTTGTTTTGAAAATCTTTGAAACAGTTCTTCGGCGAAATTGCGTGCAGCTTTGTATATTTGCCCCTATACGGTTTAGTAATAAAAAACATACATGGGCAAAAAAATAAAACGCAGATTTAATCGCGCGCAGCGACAATTTTTTCCAAAGCTGAAGCTTCAGTGCTTGTTCTCCTAATAACGAAACGAGACCTAATCCCAAACCGACAGTAAGTGTTAAAAAGATTGTTAATATATTTCCATTCATTTTTGGTTTTTGTGGAAGCTCATTTTCAGAGTCCAATGTTAATTTTGTTTGACTGAGCAGCACAGAGAAGTGGTGGAAAATTCCAGACGCTCCCAGATTTCTAATACGTTTTACAATATTTGATGATACCGCTCCATAAATTTTAAATACTTGACTCATCTTCGAATAAACTTCTTTACCAACATACACGTTTCTGTGGTTTAGTTGTTTCAGCTTAATCCAGAACTGGTTTATCCGATATTTGGGTAAAATTAATGAACGTTTATTACACTTGTTCAGCCATTCAAACAGTGAATGTGTTTCTCTCTGATAAAACAGAGTATTTTTTAAAGACCGAATTTGATCAGCGACATCGGAATTTTTATATTTGTTTTCGAACAGCCATTTAACGGGATTAAGTAAGCTCTCAAGGTCCATATAAATTTGTTTTGATTGGTTCAAAAGTGAAGATGCAAAATATGCAACTTTAATATTATCCGCCGACACAGATCCGCCGTCTCAGAACATGTTTGGAACAATATAGATGACCAAACTGTTTCACATGATATCAAGTGGAATGAAGCCAAAATAATATGTCCCAAACGTCGGCAGTACCAACGCCTAATTAAGGAATCGCTCTTTATACAGAAAGCTCAACGGGATAAGAAACCGCTGATGAACAGGAAGACCGAATTGGCCAAGAAATTCCTTCCTGGATACTGGAACGAATTTTTCTTCGAAATTATAAAAAGCCCATAGTGACACTACCTAAACACCTCCAAATTGTAATTATTAGAATTTATCGAATTGCTGGTCAAAAGAATATTGTGCATGTTCGTTTTCAAATGTTCATTTATAAACCCCTGATGAGGATCTATGTAAAGATCGAAACGTCGGGACTCTTTTGAAATAAAAGTTTTAAAAACACTCGTTGAATTACCTTTATCAACATTAATTTAATATTATGGTCTTGTTCATGCCTTTCTCTATGGTTTAAAATATAGGCATGGGAAGGTTCAACCCTATCATGTACTATAGAAACTATTGCAACGTACGGTGAAACTTTCTGATAATGTGGTCCAATGCTGTGACGCCAATTTTTTGGTCTGAATCTGAATGAGCCTGTTTGAGTGGCTATTACAAATGAATCATTAATTAGTTTCTGCACGTGGTGATACGGAATGGGCTTACGATTTGTCACCATGTTGTAAACATTTGTGTTTTTGTAGGCATTGCTTAGCACAATTCCTACAAGAATAAACGGACCGAGTTCTAAGCGCATTTTAGCAGAACGCATGACGCGACTTGGAAACAAATCACCTTGTTCTAACAAGATTTTTACAGTTCTAAAATAATTTTCAAAACTCTGAAATAACCAATACTTGCTTTGCTTGAACAAACCCAGCGCTTTCACGCAGATTGCAGCTAGCATGAGCGACATAGCAATACAAACCCATATTGGCCATTCAAAAACGTTAGTGAAATGCTCGAACGAAATTTTTGTTTCCGCAGGTCTACCGCAGCTAATAAAACGTAGATTGTGTGCCGAATCTTCCCACCACAGCGGAAATCCATTGTAGGGTGTAAAATGCACTAAATCAATGTGCAGCTCCAAACTGACCTTAGTCGCAGGGTTAAAGAGATACTTCTCTATTCTGCCATTGAAACAATATGTACCCATGCGGGAATCAGATCCAATTTTTGTGGTAATATTTTTGAGGACTGATGTAATTATTTGCGTTAACTGAATAGCAATTTGTTCATGGATGCTCGAAACAGCAGCGCCTTTGTAATTACGCGGCCGACAGTCTTGAAAGAAACTTTTAAAACCTTGAATGACTTTGTTTTCAGCATATGTAATCGCAAAATCGCTGTCTGTAATTGTAATTATATTGTATATATCTCTGGCATTTCCACTGAGCGGTTCAAAATGATCCGAAAGTGTCGTGTTTCTTCTGATGAAACAATCTAAACTACAGAAGTTAAGCGCTTGAACACTTGTAATTTCTGTCTGGTAATTTGTAACTATCTCTTGAGTAATTGCTAGCATGTAGTTTTCAAGAACCATAGATTGTAATCCATATTTTCGTCTTACATTAACCATCGGTAGCATTAGTTTAGCCAGCGGGTGGTCTTCATATTGTATCTCCTGTCGTGTTATAAACAAGACATCTGTTGGTAGGTCACTAGGCAATCTTCCATTTTGGTGATTACTCCGGAGGAAACTGGGTTTGTATATGGAAAGTGTGCTTGCTTCTTTTAGATCTTTAGGCTGAGCTTGATCTGGATATATGAATAACTCCAGAAGACAATTCCAAGGTTTACTATTTACCGTGTACTGCATGTGTTTTATTGACTGGCAGTCCTGCCCTGTTAAAAATTCGGAACTACAGATGTGTAGTTTACTGTTAAGTGGATGCCACAATTGAATTGGGCCATATATTTCTGGCATATTAATATGTTGAAAGTTCGTTGCAGCAACAAAGCACCTAAGATTGAAATAGTACGATAAAAGAGATCCTAAATTAACTATAACTGGATACTGCGTAGGCGATACAAGCAAGAAGTGATTGAAAACGAAACACAAAATACAAAACCAGAGTTTCAGCATTTTGATAATTGTTCTTTGGTGGGATTTTTTTTTAATTTCAATTTCTTGGAAACTTTGCAAAAGGCCTTTGCTTAAAACAATTGACAAACAATATTGTATGGTCTGCTTGCAAGTTACGAAATTTATTCTTAGTCAAATTGGGTTCCAAATGTTGTTTGATTCGAACTAAATTTTAGTAACATTTATAGAAGCAAACACCGCGCTGGTACTTATTTTGAGTTCACTGAACAAATTACACAATTCTATCTTAATTTACTTCTCTAATATTAGAATATTCACTACAATGCAAACGCAATCGTTGTATCTTAATTTCATTTCTAATTAGAATTTTTTTCGAAAAATATGAATTATAGGCACTATGAATTCTACTTATATTTGAAGAGTTAGGTTTACCAATTGGAAGTGCCTGAGTCTGTGGCGAAAAAGCAAACTGTATTTCTGCCATAACCAAGATCCAATGGATTTAGGCACCTACCGGATGCGATATTCGTGATTGCTGGATATTTGTTAGTGATAAGCTTTCCAAAGCAGGCCCGCAGAAACCAGATAAAATACCACTTATAAAATGTTTTTACACGACATTCCAATTATTTTTTTAAATTAATAGCTAGGCGGTCAGCTTTTCTAATTTATTATCCACGTGTGCTATAATCAACCTTTCAAATGCCAATCAGTATTTGATTGATTTTTAAACAATTACATAGCATTTTTTATAGAAAAAATAGGTAAGATATCTTAGTTGTTTTACGCTACTAAGAAAGATATTTTGAATATGTTTGGATTCAACAATAATGTAGCATCAAGCCATCTGCAAATTTAAGTACTGGAATATTACTAATAAGTTATTCCATTGTTTTATTTAAAGCAACCAAAAATAACAGTTTTAAGGAACGGAAAACACAAAACGCACAACGCAAAAATATTTGACACTTTTGATGTGTGCTTCATACGAGTACGTAAATCTAGTCCTTTGCAAAAACTGGCAGTGATAAAAACAAAAGTGAAATTCAAAACACGAGCAAACTATATACTGCATTTTTTGAAAACATATACTTTTACATTTATTTAGATCTTTTGGCATTTCTTACTGACAACATTTCATTGGGATTTTAAAAGGTTGATTACCTCATTGGTAACCGGAGTTCAACGGTCGGTAAAATAATTTACTTTTGGGTAAAAACGTTTTTGCACTTGATAAGTTTTGCCAAAATATTGTTTAATTATAAAGCTGGATAAATTAGCAGGCAGAGTTGTCCTGAAAGTGCATATGCCATTCAGTGGCGGCAGGTTTTATTACTGTATTAAATTAACCTACGCGTAGTCAAATATTACACAAGCTATAGAGACTCGACTGGCCAACCATATATGCAAATAGTGGTATCAGCGAAGTCAGAGCACACATATTCCTTTCATTCTCCGCACGCAAAATGTTTTTCCATGGCACAAATATTGATACTGTTACAAATCAAATAAATTTAACTTTGTCTACGTGTGCAAAGAGTTGTGAGAAAAAGCTTAACAAAAATTTGCTGAAAAGTCCAACGTTAGACGTAAGTCTCTTGATCAAGCTTCGAGTCTGGTATATCTGTTGTGCAGTTATTTCTCTAAGGAAAGCAAGCATGCTCGCTACAATTCCAATGCAAAGCACAATAAAAATAGTCACAATATTTCCACTCATTGTTGGTTTTTCTGGAGGCTCATTGAAATACTCTGACGATAGACGTGTTGTGTTTAGCTCAGCAAAATTTCGATCATAAAAACCTGACACACTTACGGCTCTTATTGTTTTAATCACATTTGCGGAAACAAGCTGACAAATATTAAATAGTAGGTACACTTTTGAGTAAACTTCCTTCCCAACAAACACATTTTTGTAATTCAGATCTATCTATCAGACTAACCCATAAGTTTATGGCTTGACTTTCAGGTAATATCAAAGCACGACTGTTGCACACCTGCAACCAGGTTAAGTACATTTCAATTTCTTTACTAAAAAATGTTATCTCAAATTCGTTATACATTTGAATTTTGAATGTAGTGTTTGGATTCTTCAACAAAAACGACTTCTTGGCGTTCCACGTTTCAATAGAACAATTCACGGTTTGATTCAGCAGTGATGTTACGTTGTAAAGTAAACCTAACGTACTTTTTATTTGCTGCAGTATCTCCATCTTATACGAAAACTCTTTCAGACTAAGTTGCCTGACTTCTAAAACTGATTTGATTTTAGCGTGCGTATCGTCTATCATGAAATTCAACTTTTGTGAGTTATTTAAATTGCTGTAACCATATAGTCCTGTTGAATCTTCCCCAATTGACGTTTTAATCAAAAATTAGTCATTCAGCTACTCTTGTAGATGATCGTAAGGCACTGGGTTTCGGTTTGTCACCATATTGTAAACATTTGTGTTCTTGTAGGCATTGCATATAACAATCCCATCTAATGTAAGAGATGCAATGTGAAGACGCATCTTTAATTCACGCAACACCAGAGAGGGAAATAAGTCTCCCTGTTCCAGAAAAATTTTCATAATTCTGAAATTGATTTCTGCTATTTGATGCAAGCATGTTTTGCTTGACTTGAAAACCTTTGAAATTCCTATGGCGGAAAACGCGTCAAGTGGGACAAGCCATATTTGCGATTTTATAACCGGACAAAATGACTTTATTCTGCTGAAAGTGCATTAATTGCAGAGTTGAAAATAGAAAAAATTGTCATTTTTGGTTAAGGCGTTGCCAAGTTATAGGCATTTCAAAAATAATTATTTTCCAACAATTAGCAAAATATTTCAACAATTAACCATTTTAAACAACTTTGGCTATCTTAAATATGCTTTGTTGACTTAGTTCCAGTATTTAAGACTTTAAATTTTTGCAAAAATTTTAATTAAAGTTAATTGCCATGTTAATTGTTACCCTAATTATCTCGCCTCCCTTCAGAGTGCTAGAAGATTTGAAATGCAGATTTGATAGAGCTTTTTCTGGAGATTGGATTTACGTTGAGAAATCTTCTAGCACTCTGAAGGGAAGCGAGTAATTAGGGTAACAATTAACATGGCAATTAACTTTAATTAAAATTTTTGCAAAAATATAAAGTTTCAAATAGTAGGACTAAGTCTCCAAAACATATTCAAGATAGCCAAAGTTGTTAAAATGGCTTAATTATTCAGAAATTTTGTTAATTTTGCTTACCTAAAAGCAGCTCAACAGAGATATACGAAAATATGGAAGCACTGATATAGTATCACTTGACGTGTTTCTCGCCTATACTTATTGCAGAAAGAACAAGAGCTACCGGAATACAAATCAAAATTGGCCATTCAAATACGTTGACAAAATGCTTAAATGAAATTGGACTTTCACCTCGTCGACCACAACTTACGAAACGAAACTGGTACGGCACAATTTCTACCCAAATTGGAAACCCGTTGTATGGTTGAAAATATAATAGGTTTAGCTCAATGTATGCCATGTTTACATCAATACCCTTTCCATAACCATATTCTGACGTAACTTTGTTTCCGTTTACGCAATATGTAATAGTGTCCGCACGTCCCTGGTACGTGCTAGTAAATTTTTTAAAAATGTATTTCCACGTCTGAGCAACTTGATATGCTATTCGGTCCATTAAGACTAAGTTTCCTCTGAAAATCTGTTGTCTGGGGTTCTCGCAATCTTGCAAGTGTTTTATAATGTTGTCGAGGAAGGTATCAGTGACCTCAGGATCCCTGTTAAAATCCAAATTGTAGGATTTTACGGACACTGTAGTAAGTGGTTTAAACTCGTGTTGTAGCTTTAAGTTATTTCTAATAAAACATTCAATTTGTCGTGTACAAAATGTAAGTGATTGGACACTAATAATTCTTACATGATGCGTAGAAATCGTTTTGGTCCTGGCGACCATGTAGTTTTCAACGTGTATATAAGATTGAACGGAACGAAGTGTTTCACGGAATGCTTTTGAAATCCAACGTGATAAAATTTTTTCGCTTTTTTGCTCATCTACTCCAGTAATATATAAATGCTCAGTTGCAATAGCGCTAGGTAAAGTGCCACGAGAATGAAAGTTAGGCATATATGTCCAGTCTTGCTTGTAAAATGTCTTTCCATTTTTCTGGTATCGTGGTAATGTTTGATTAGGATACACAATAACTTCTAAGTCGCAGAACCAAGGTTTGGAATTCATTGCAAATAGCGAATAATTTAGTGTCAAGCAATATTCAATGGGTCCATACGGCTCTTGAAGTAGAGTATTATACTTAGAAATGCATTTTTTGGATTTTTTAAGCTTCATGTATGCATCGTAGGTCGAGCCAGCGGCGGGGTGGCGCAGTTTGCTAAACATGCACTCTGAACCTACCTCATCAGGAGTTCGATCCTCGCTGGTAAAGTAAGTATGTGTTGCTTTCCTATATTTGAGATTTATTCTTGTAGAAGTAAATGTGACTTCGTTCTCTCACTGGGTTGAAACTTGTATGGGTATCCCCTGTGAGATTGAGCATGTTGTTGATTTACATACTTGCAATTTCCCATCGACCATGGGTATATATATACACAAGACACACTAACATAAACGTAAAAAATACTTCCACCACACTATCATGACAGCCAATAAGATAGCCTTCTTCCCAGCTTCAACAGCCAATCACCGCGGTTTCTCCCCAGCTTGGCCTGCTCGGAGAGTGTTGTTCAGATTTAGTCAGCTGTTCAATGTTTTGCTGGTACCAAGGTTGTGATTTTAAGGCGTATCAGTATGTCTTGTGTATATTACCCATGGTCGATGCATTTCAGTTACTAACCGTTATATACTAACTAACCTCCTTGCTTTGCTCAATTAGCTAACCTAACTTGCATAGTAAAACACGGTGTCATTTACCCGCATCAACTCATTCTAAAATCAGTATTCCAAGGCAAAAGAAGTTATCACTTTTGGCTGTACTTATAAGACCTACTAATCTGTAATCGATTTGCCTGTTTTTATACTTCTATGCTGCTACATATTTACCTAGAATCTAGGTCCTAGATTCTATAAGGTAATGAGTTTATTGTAGCTGGATCAGTTATCAAACTCAGAAGGATTTTCAGGTAAACAGTTTGTTTTATAAAAAATTTAAACTGTATAGCATGCAATCAATTAATAGTACATTGGAGCACACACAATATCATATTTTTATCCAAAAGAGCGTCAATCTTATCCAAATTTGAGTAACCATAATTTTTCATTTAAAACTCTTTTTCGTTTTGAACAAAATAATGTATTAAGTAAAGTAAATAAAAATGCATAGCATATTTGTAAATTGCGAAATACTTGATAAAATAGAATAAAATATGTGAAAGTAACCCATAGAAAACTATCATTTCCATTTGTGTAGTGCCACATGTCGCGATTACAATTGAAAGTGTTGTTCTTGACTCCGTCTGGGTCTCCTGAGTTTTGACATGTGGTATTCTGCAATTGATACTTGAAAGAGTTTCAATAAAGTAGGCAACAGGCCCACATGTAGCTAGCGAAAGCAAGTGTAATACAAGTTAATTAAATGACATTCTGTTAAATAACTTCGTTTGTCAAATATAATCTGATTCAAGAAATTTTGTTTTTTTTGTTAAACAACGTCGTTGTTCAGACATAGCCTAATTCCAAAAAATATTTAAAAAATTTTTCTTGTTAAACAGCGTCGCTGGTCAATTATAGTCTAATTCCAAAATATTTCTTTTTGTTTTCTGGTGAACAACTCAGTCAGACTAAACAGGTCAAACGCTATGTTGAAATCCAACATTATTGACTTATGACCTTCATAACTTTTGAGCCTGTTCATCTAAAATTCTGCGTTAAGCTAGCCCATGTTATGAGTTACATTTGTGCCAAGTTCTGTTAAAATCGATGCAACAGTTGAAGAGATGGGACGGACAGACGGACAGACGACTTTCGTGATCCAAATAAGTAGCTTCGTCTTGTGATAAAATGCTTATATCGTAGTAATTGGTGCTTGAATGCCAGCGTTAATGTGAATAATTGCCGTTGGCGTTTATTACTCAATTCCTATTCTCTTGGCTTATATTTTCTACCCCAAATGGGTTTCAGGGTTAGGGTTTAGATACCCCTTTTTTTAAAGAAAATTAATTTTCATGTCCAACTGGTCGACAGATTCGTCAACATAAAATGTTGCCAATAACATTTGACAAATTTATATCCGAAGCCAAATTGATTAACCTTTCATAAAAATAGAAAACTGTTTCAAGGGTTCTTTGCCTAGAATCCTCTTCAAACTTTCTAAGTGGTTTCCCTACTCTTCGAGTTCTTTACTATTCCTTCCCTAAGCAAAGCAAAGTATAAGGCCATGAATAGTGGAACGTGTGACACGTTACGTGTCCCTGTAAGTCTAGTAGTTCCATACAATCTATGCAATTTTTTGTTCGTAAAGAATAAAATCCATATATCTGTGGTTGCTACGCATCTACTATTCTTGAGAATCCACCAATTCATCAAGTTTCATTGAAACAGCTTCAAATCAATACAAATTTTTATGCGCATACTTTTTCAATAAAATCTACTACCCTTCTACTACCATAATATAAATGCTCTCTACAAATCTAATTTGTTCATTTGTTATTTACAATTATTGCAGAACACTGTTTCTAATTTCAACTTTGTAGTTTTGTTCTGAAAGCAAAAGAAAATCTTCACAAACTTCAAAAAAATAAAAACATCTCTATTAGATCTCACAATTGAGTACTCCGAATCCATAATTGTTTCTTGCATTCCCCAACAAATACCCGCGAGCCACGAACTCGAAAATCCTTTCAGTCCAATTTCTGCATTTTTCTCGATTTGCATAAAATATCTGCACTTTAGTTGAATGCAAAGGTCCCTCAAAATAAGCTATGAATAAGCGTGTGAATCTGGAAAGTACTGGTCCACTTTTAAAGCGCTTTGGGAAATAATTGTGAGCATCTGGGGATTCCCTGAGACGGTGGGCAAAATCGTCGAGTTTCTCTTTACCTGGATATAGAACGCCATGAGACACTTTGAAGCTTCCTCATTCTCTGAAGTTTCCTACTTTACCTTCTCCGCTTTCACATTCATTTCCTTTAAATCCATACCCTCCCTCTCCAGTTCCCTTCCGGCCGGCCTATGTCCTCGCCAAGAAACTACCATATATTTGACCATGACCCATTCACTGACAAATGCAAGTTGGCAAAAGGACCGGTTGGCTCCCGGAATGATGTGGAAGGATATTAGATGAAGGTATATCTGGTTTATCAAAACATGTATATTGTTGAGAAAAATCTGGAATTTTAAGTAGATTGAAAATATGGGTGTTTCCAGGATTTTGTAGTATTTTGAGAAAAGTTGCAAAACTATCGGTTTGTTTTTTATTGATTCATTCATTTTAGTTATTAACCGTTAAATATAAAAATTTTCTTGTTTTGCTGAACTTGTTACCTTGCATGATAAAATACAGTGTCAGCTTTAACCAAATGAAACCATTCTAGAATGGGAATTCTTTTACAAGGATCTTGGTAGTGCTGAAAATAAAGTTTTTAAATAGTTTTACCTGTTGAAAATTGGCAGAAAGTAGAGTAATTCCAACATGGAGATTAGTGTTATCTGAAATTTTAAAGGATAGTTTCTCGCAACTGAAGAACAGTGGCGAGTTCGACGACGATTCCAGTGTTAAGACTACGCAGATGGGGATATTCATAACCGATGAGGTATACGGCGTATACTATACGCGGATTCATTATGTGTTCATTCTGTCTTCACTGATTGCCCAAGTTTGTCCTGAAGATCGAAATTGAAAGCTGCGATGCCGCCGCGGTCTGATAATGCAATGCTTAGTAGTGGATTACGCCTTGTGTCAGTTGAAGAGTGTGACTGTTGTGGTGACTACTACTAGTAGTTTACTAGTCACTGACAAGTAATTGGAGATTTTTCCCTCTCTGGAATTACCCCAAACAGGAATGCATTCCGTTTATGCTATCCTACTTACTGCTCAATCAAGAAACAAGACTGCAATTTTCAGAGTGGAATAATAATGATCTTATCATTATGCTAATAAAGTTGCAATATTTTTGCATAATTAATTCATGCACTGAATGTAACTGACCAGCAATAAATTTAAAAAAATGGCTTTGGATTCGGGCGACCAATAACTTCAGTTAATGGACAGCAAACATTGTGGTAGAATTTTTAAAAGATGTTTCAATAATGCCAAAGTTACCAAACTGTAGTAAAAAAGTGTAACTAGATGACTAATATGCAAGTGAGCAACCATCAAATTCGTAATATTTAAAAAGTATTTTGTTTTTGAAACATTGCTGAGGTATTTCATTTTTCACACAATAACCAAACCATATTCTAAACGAAAGGAAAGGGTAGTGATATTTGTCAGATTTAATTAATATTAGCATATTAATCCACGTACTAAGGAATCTGTTGTAACTGGAATTCATCAATTCATCAACTTCCATTAAATTAGCGTCAAACCTATACAAGTTGCATATTTTATATTTCATAAAAACTACTTTCCATCCAAACGAAAAACATTATACTACCCTACAGCCAACAAATCCAATTTTTCCTTTTCACTTAACGTTGTCACTAAACACGTTTCCCAAAAATAAATTCCAACATTGCAATTTCGTTTTAAAAACCAAAAGAAAAATCTCCAAACCAAAATTTTATTTTTTATTCGTATTAATAATATCATATTGCTCTTAGAGCAATGCTCTAGGAATGCAATTCCTAAAGCAGAAAGCATCAACTCATCAAAAATTCTCTTAATCCCTAGTTACCTTCTCGTTCCATTCACATATTTTACCTTAAAACGCTCTCGTTACTAATCGTGAAAAAATCATAAAATTACACATGTCTCATTCATATACCCTGTCCTTCTCGTTGGCCACATCGCCCTCTCGTGATGGGCAGTCCATGTTCTCTTAGTTTCCATTTTCTCTACCGGCGCAGTCCCTCTGTACACCACCACCTTTGTGCTTTCCCCAATACTACCGTGCCAGCCCCAACTTACTCTGCAGACCGGCCTCCAACCGACTATTTTCCTCATTCTTCCTTCAACGATTTCTTTTCTACATCTGCTCAGCGGTCGGACCAGATATAATTTCACCTCCGTCTTAGGGAAACCCAAGAAGCCCGCCGAAAACAAGACATAATTTATTTCATTCGCAAATGTACGTAAAATTCGTAAAGCCCCCGAAGTGCCCGTGTTACAAGTTCAGGATTATTGCGGCATTGAAACGAATTATTCCACATTCAAGAAAATTTACTACTTGTTTCTATTGACTAGGTACATGTAGATTCATTACAAATTTCTTTTCAATGGATTAAAATTTTTGGTTTGGGTTTTTAATTACCATGATTATGATAATTGTATAAGCTCCACGCCAATACCAGTTTTAAGGTGTGAAAGGTGAACTTATTACCTTATAGGTACAACTTCTCATAAAGAATGCCGTCAATTATTTAAAATTGCATTATTCTTTATCTTTACTTATCCATATCCATTTTAACAAGTTTTAAAGTTCGAAATCCAAAACTTTTGCTTCCCACCTTGTCACAAAATGCATGTGTACCAAGTAGAAATGAAATGGATGACTACAAAATGAATATTTTTCCAGGATGCCCCAGAAACTCGGAATTCATTTAATATTTTCATCCTGTTATCTATTCAGTCAACTATATTTTGCCAGTGCTTGACTAATCGCCATCATATATAGTTTATGTAATTGTGCATAAATCGCTTTGAATAAAACATGGCTTCGAATGGAAAATAATCTAATAAGTTACATTTGACTACAAGCAGCTAACGCTGTGTCAAGTCACCCGTTATTGAAATAGAACCTGCTTCAACCTTGCAATCATTCTAAAATTGGATTACATCAACCCTTTATCTAAAGAGCTAGAATCCACCAAAAAGAGGATTTTCATATGAAAAGCGTCAAACAAGTACATATTCTAAATGCAGTTCTAAATTTTCTTTTCTTTTGATGCTAGGAATATTATTACTGTTATATAAGTGATAAAATAGCCGGTGATCTAATATGTCCCATTGTTTGTAGTAAAAACAGGTGGCATTTAAACACACCAGAACCAGATAACCAGAAATACAACTGCCGTAACAACATGGTTTTCTCAGTCAAGCTTATTTATTGAAAAGCAAAATTGAAAGATTGTATTCCAGATTCCTGCAGTTTTGAAATTATTTTATAAAAGCATAGTTTATTTTCATTTTCCTTGGTGTGTGGCTTTGTTCGAGTATTTTATTACTTAAACAAACTTTATTAACTACCAGCAGCATTTATGCTGAGGTAGTTTGTGCGATCAGTTTGTTTGTCTGTATGTGCGCACAAAATCTCAGCAACTACAGGGCAGACTTGGCTCAAATTTTTGAATAGTTTGTAATAAAAAATTCTACTAACTCAGCAAATTGGTTCCTGTCAAAACCAATATTTAATATACTTTTTAACTAGTTGTTTTAACATACTATGTTTCTAGAAGGAAGCCAGGCTCATTCCTGCAGAGGAGCTCATTTACATAGAAAATGTTCACAATTTCGTATTAATCAACAACAACAACTGAAGTTAGGATTTTTTGGCAAGCTGGCTTCATTAAAATCCTTCTTTTGCCCCTACAAACCCCTCTAGATCGTATGAGTTTATAGTTTTAGTGAATATTCAAATTTCGTATTCCATACGTATCAAAAATACGTATAACCAGAAACGGATTTCACAAAATATAAAATGTTACAAAAAAAATTCATTACACCATACACTATAAACCTAGTGAAACATAAGAGCTCTGCTTCTCCTTTTCAACAAAAATATTGAAAAACTAAAATATTATAAAATATTGCAAATATTAATAATATTATATTATAAATTATACCTGAAAAAAGCGTAGGCAGTTGACGTATGATAGCATGACATACTTCTAAATTCGAATAGTTTGCTTTCAAAATCGACACACCTAATACGTTAACCAAAGCATTATCTAAATTTTAAAATTCAGCTTGTTGCAAAAATTGTTAATTTTCGAGAAACTGAGAGTTGCCAAGATGCTTCAAGTTTATCTATACATAAAACAAACAACAATGCAAACAATGCTTTACAAGCTTTCAAAGTCATAAAAAGTAAGTGATCAGGCACTTCAATAATCAGTAAGCTATCGTCTAGGCACTTTTTCGTTTTTATTGAAAAACTGATTTGTCATAAACTCTATTCCGTGGTAAATTTAAAATATTTAAAACCTCACAAGAAATTCAGTAAATTTGATCGATTTTCACTTAGCCGCTATAGATAGTTGTATAAATAACTTGAAATTATAAGAAACTTATCCACATATTCAGAATTCTGGATTCAACTTAATAGACCTGCAACGATTTCTTTGAATTCTGCGAGCTAATATTTTGAGTTCAATATTTGACCAGCAATAATTATAGTGTCAATAGATGTCATGTGTCATTTTACAGGGACAGTGTTTACGCCTCGTTCCCCTTTTTTCGACTTTACTTCAGTTCGTACATCATTTATGATTAGATTACACATTAATGCAACATTTTACAAACAACACAAACATTACATTTGCTGATATATACAAATATAATGAGAAGTAGTCATTATCAAAGTATTTCTTGTCATTGGTGTGTTGCCAAAGCACTTATTTTTTATTTTTAAGGATAAACAATCACTTTATAGTATAATATTACTTTTATGCTCATAGTTTAATTGTATTATCATAAACATTTAAGTTTACAACAATAAACTAAACATATATTATAATATACAAATTAAAATGTAGTTGCGCTATATTTCTTCTAGCATGAAACGCCAATGCAAGGATTAAATGATAGGGCATGTTTTCACGTTGACTTCTATTATCTCTGGAATAGGCATAGCAAAATTTTTCTCTACCGGTTTAGCCAATGCTCCGAACGTCCCCAATGGTGTTCCTAACTTTGATAACACTTTCTTAATTTTTAAAGAAGCTGTATATTTTCCTTTTTTTACACACTCTAAAACATAGCTAACTATACCAAGCATACATCCTACTCCATAAACAGCAAAAATCACAATAATGTTACCTCTCAGCGAAGCACTTTGCGGTTCTTGTGGTACCTCTTGACTAAACACTTTTGTCAGATTTTCTGCTTTAGCCAACCAATCTTTAATACCTGATTCAACTAAAAGCTTTGCGTTAAGCAGAATAGAGTTTGGTACATAGTTTGCCACTTCTATTCCAATTGTTGGATTAGTATATGCATCTAATCCCACAGATGCTAAATTGTTTCCAGATTGTCTTGACTTTTTCACATACTTAGACGCTACGTGCTCAGGCAATACAACAGCTGAATTGTTACATGCAAACAATATCTCATCAATAATTGTTTGCTGTTGTTGCAAAAGTAACTGAATTAAAATATTTCCAATTTTATTCATTAGTTGCGTATCATTGAGATTTAGCCAGCCAATCTGTACAAGTGGTGCTAAAGAGCTTATCATGCTTGCCGCCGTATTCACTACGTTTTTGTGAAGCTTTGAAGCCAATGCAAGCTGCACAATTGGTAAATACGCCATTGCTATTTCATTAGTGTACAATTCATTGTTATGGTAATAAATCATCAATAGTTCGTCGCCAACTTTTGTTTTTCCGTCTAAAATTAAATCAGCCGCCGTATCAATAAATAGTGAATGGTTTTTATCATAACGAGAAGTCTGATTCACCAAGCCTGAAACATACTCAAAATTTTCTTTTCCGGGAAAAGCAATATCCACTGTTTCTACTTGAATCTGACTATAAACTGGTACATTATCTGATTTTAGTTGATCAAGTGTTTCGTAAAGAACAGGATATCTTGGCAAAACCATATTGTAAACATTATCGTTTTTATAAGCGTTGCTTAGTACCATTCCGCCTAGAATCAGTGCAAATAACAAAGTTCGAAACCTAGAATTTCGTTCCATATACGACTGAAATGGATCACCTTGTTCTAGCAAGATTTTGGTTAATCGATAAATATTGTCAAACAACTTGAAGGAGTACTTCCGCGTTTTGAAAGAAATTTTGATTGTTAAGGCCAGTAAAAGTATGGACGCCAATATTGCAGTCCATATGTATAAATCAAAAATATTGTACAGTTCACTAAAAGCAAATGAATTTAGTCCACGTTTACCACAAGCAACAAACCGCAATCGCTTAAAATGATGTTCAACTACTACATGATGTTTGTTCTTATCTAAGACGAACTCTTCATTAAGCACAATTTGAATGCTATGTGTAAGATGCTGAAATTTATACAACTCACATCGGTCACTGTTAGATGCTACTGTTGTGTAACCTTGATTGCCAACATAGCACGCTTTATCGTATTCAATGTAATACGTATTGTTTGACAACAACAAAATAACCAATCGTGAAAGAGCAAAATAAAATCTATCCATTGAGTCGATCCTAGGTTTTTGTATTTTTGACTGAGTTTGAATTACATAGCGGTTCAATTCTTCCTGTGTGCTAAATCCTACCACAATTGCTTCCTGCGTTTGTCTAGAATATTCAAACTCCAGGAGTTGCTTTGGAGACATTTTTGAAAACTCAGTTATGCTCAAACTTGCACCACTGCAATTGTCTGTATCGAGATGATATTCCAATAAGTTTACTCTGCTTACATGGCCAGTAGGATCTGGTTCGTTTGTCATAACAAACGCTAGATTTTCTGCGGTGCTAGGAAACTTCTCAGAACGTGCGCCCATCGTTTTCTCAATTTGCCAATGCATCCATCCGCATATAGACACCAAGTACCAACTATCAAAAAGTATTGGTACAATAAAGTGAAATATTGGCAAGGACAACTCATACAAATTGAACGTACTATTGCTATGTGGTATATAAAATTTCATATCTCCGGAATTAAAGGCAAATGACAGTAAAAACTTTGGTATGAACAAATGAATTTGTGCTACGCCACACCAAGCATTGGAAACAAGTTTTTTGTCAAAAACAGAAACGTGAGTGAGCGTGCTGATAAGGATTTCAGCTTGGATTTCCCATGTTGCTATCTCTTTATTTCGCAACATTTCCTCGCTGATTTTTTGTGAGGTTGGCGATTCTGGCAAGTGCTTACGAACATTGTGTATTATGACGGGAATGTTCGTTGGAGCTATGTCCACACCAAAGTAATTGATTATACTTAATAATGGATTGCAGGCCTGCTCAAATTGCTGTAGAAGTTGGTTAAGATTTTCTATTTGAAAGGTTAATAAACTTTGTGATTTTTGATCAGCTAGAGATCGTAGGCAACTAAATATTTTTGAGTAGTCTGCGTTTAGTAAGCAATCTCCTACTTGTTCATTTATTTCCATATGTCCGTACACTAAACAAATATGTGAAACATAAATCAAAAAGGTTTTCATGTTGAAGTCTACATAAATCATAGATCTCCAAACAAAACTGTTTGTATTTCACTTCAACGTAGTTTGCTGATACGTTAACTATTTAAAACGTTGACTGAACTGCTATGTCTACTTCCTGGTCAAACAAAACCTTGTTTCCTTTGGGATAGACATAAAGATATATTTTGTAGCGCTAATACGATATTTGTAGTTTGTACCTGTAAATTGTTTAGCCTTGCGTACTTCCTATTGTAGCTAATATGCAAAAGTGCTTCCTATTTTACAAACTCTTATCACGAGCACGAACAAGTAGTGTAGGCAACAAAATGAACACGTGAAAGTAGCAACGAAATGATTTATATATATTAATAAATGGCTTTATTTCTATTTGCCTTCTAGCATTTTCAGGTAAATTCTAGGTTCTTGTGAAAATCAAATACGTCATTTTTTATTGTGCAATTAGTTTTTTGCATGAAAGCGTTATTCATATCTTTCATATTGACTTCGGAAGCGTTGTTGGTAATGTCCGGTTTAAACACGAATTTCAATTGTCTTATATTTTATGTGAATACGTATTTATAATTGACTTTTATATGTTAATCCATCGGATGATATTAGACTGACCTGATACAGAGCATTTTGTGTTGTTTATTGCTCTCAATTATTTATTGCAACATTAGCTAGTGGTATCCACTTGATCCAGCAAAAATGCATAAATAAATAGGTCTATACTTGAGAAACTATCTTGGAGTATATATGTACTTGCGTCAAAATCTATAAACGTTTCCACATGCAAAATAAGTTTTTTTAGAAAATTTGATTGTAATTACACGACATTATACTAAAAGGTTTAGCCTTCAGTTTTGCATAAACTTCAAAACAACTGATTAAATTAAATAAGCCTTATCTAGCTGAAAAACCTTTCCGTGTTGTTCAGTAATTGCTGAATAATAGCGCACAATGTCTCTTGTTAATAACGTTTGACAAAATTATTTGCAGGTTTTGATATTGGTAATTGGAATTGCGGAATCGCTACTATCGTGAACCAATTACGAATTGTAGAGTATTTCAGTAAATTTTAGCAGTTTGGCCCAAAACGAACCTAATTTTCCGGGTGACTCCTTGTTCCCTGACTATGTATGCATATTTGATGCCCCTATAAAGCAGTGGGGTTTTAATGAGACACTTAAAATCAAACAGAACTAATCAGTGTTTAACTTCAAGCAAAATAGTACTTATAACCCCTGAGATTTGTCAATCTCCTGTTCAAACTATTAGCATTTATCGCCACTTATTTAGCAACCGGTTTGGCACTGAAAATTACAATGCCATGGTTTGCAGTATAACGAATAACCTGATTTAAAAACAGTTTTAATTCTGGTTTTGGAATGATATCAGGCCGCTAAACAGCATACCTTGCTACTTTTTTAAGTATAAGGATTAAAATAAAGAAATCCATCAAAATGTATAGAACAATATCGTACCGTTTGCATAAAATCATGGAGTTAACACACGCCGTAGGTCGTACGGTTGGAGCTGCTTGTATTAAGAACACGCCAGATACCATGTCGTATCAAACTGACAAAACATCGGCAACAAAAATGCAGTATAATTTTGTTATAGCATCTGTATGGTGCATTCTATCAATAATAAAAATTCTAAGCTTTTGGGAACTCGGAGACAAGGACAGTCTGCACATGACAATTTCCTGGTGGATTGCTTACGTAGCACTTTTCTTTACCTTTGCCCACGGCAGATTTTGCGACTGGGAGCTTGCAAGAACAGCCGAAGGATTGATGCAATTAATAATCAAAATAGAGGACACTCATACATCAAAAGGGTTTAAATTTACCAATGGAACATTTCTTTTAATTGACATATTTCTCGGTATTTTGGTAGCTTCGTGTTTTGGTACCCTGTCGTTTATCTGGTTATTTTCTGTGCTATATTCTGAAAGCTTAATATTTCTTGGCAGTTTTATTCCGCCACAGTATTTTGTTCTACCAAACAAGATGCTTCTTCCTCTATTTTACGGCTACATTTTAACTGTTTTACATTTTGCTCAGGGTGGAAAAACAATAAACTCGTGGAAAAATTGGGACTGGGGTACTAGAAGGCAAAATAAGGAAATGAAATTGTTTTGTCGTAGTTGTAAACCTATTGTACTCGGCTTTGGTTTACAGTTCGTAATACGAAGAGGTACGGTGCTTACGTTTTATAAAGGTGTTTTAAAGGGAACGTTTAGAACATTGGCACTGACACGATCTAAGTAGCTGTGAAAGTATGCAAATTATGTTGATAAGTTTAAGAATGGGATTGCAGGCATTTTATCTAAATGACTAAGGTCTAAAATTCATGTACAAATTTTTGGTACTTTCTATGCCCTCGTTGCCCTACTGCAAATAGCAATTAGGTGCCAGTAATTGCTCCTGCATGCATTGAGGCTATTATGTGACAGCTAGATTGGAATTTGTTGCACTGTTATTACTCTTTCACAGTCCATTTCATATGTTCAATAAGTAAGCAAAGTCGTACGACTGTTCATTGCAATTTCCTTACATCGCCAGCTTTGTTATCTCAACCGTCTCAATCTTTACGGTCAGAAGAGAGTGAAATCATAATTATCTTATAGCTTTCCGGTTTAACCTCCTTTCTGACACACAGCTTAAGCAGCAAAAACTACAAATATCCCTCACTAGTCATAGTGTCCATTATTGTTTATCACTATAAAAGAGTATTATACAATAACTGCAGCGACGTAGAAACAAATTGTTAGCTATTTTTCTGTTTTAGTGTACTTATATTTGTATTGAGATTTTTGTTTTTAGAAAGAAAGTCAAGTTTAGGGATTTAGTTTTAAAAACTTTAATGTTTTGTAGTAATCTTAAATAAAAAAGACTTGTGAAGGAGTTTGATGCTATCATTGTAAAAGAGGAATAGTAGATTTTAGTGAAAAATTATATATATATTACAGCGTTTAACCATATTTGTCATGGTTAAACGCTCTTATTAATAAAGTCGGTAGATCGGTGGAAATTTGAGCAACAGATAGTCTCTTCACACTCATTTGTATGATGTATAAAGCTATAAGGTTACACTAGCACGATTCACACATCGTATTCATTATTTTGATTGTTGATCTGATCAGTTGCATAGTAAATTATAAATGAATGAATGAATCTTTGAAAAAGTTGGGCGCCGGTGTCAGAGATAGAGCGGTATTGATGGACAACACCTTTACAGATTGAGTGTTCACGACATATGGTGGTGATCAAATCCCCGACAATTCGCAGCACCGCATTGTAATTCATTAATAGAAGATAAATGTGACTATTGTGGAGACGGGATTTTTGTTGCCTCGAATATTGTAATGCATGTAATATTGCATCTTGTTATCTATTAAATTATGTAACAAGACGGATATTTTCCCAGTAGTGAAATAATAATCATATTAATGTTTTGGTACTACACACTTAAGCTGTGACATTTAATTATTACGCAATTTTTATGTAACGGATCAAAAATCTAAAAATTATTTGCGTACTGCAAAAATACAATACCGCAATAAATATTGCAAATATTAAAAATGTGTATTAGTAAGATTAAAGAATGTTGCTTCAGTTTTAATGACAAATTAGTGATAGCTATAAATTATAGCCTACAATAAGTATTTTAAAATTGCATATTTACAAAGTGATGCAATTTTGGACATAAAGGATGGTGGATTTAAAAAAACTGAGAAACACGACCCTGGCTTTTTTCATTGGCTTTACTTTAGTGTATTAAATAGACAGTTTGAACAAAGCAGACGGGAACAGCATTCGGTCACTTTTGGCGTGTTGGATCCAGTCAAGTGTGGTATACTAGTCCATAAATTTTCCAAATATTATGAAAAAATCACTAAAACTCCTTCTCATTACCTTTTTAGGCATAAAGACGTTAGACGTTAAAGAAAGCATGATTAGGCAAAGTTTTACATTTTTCCAAGTAAGCGAATCCTTTTTTGATTTCTAATTTGTGTAATAATCTAAATCCTTTACGCTTAAGAAGCCCCAATAAACAAGAGGCCAGATATTATGCCACTAAGGAAATTTAAAAATATTATGCATGTTACCCGACAATTTCCGTTTCGGTTATTGTATTTTTATCATCAAGGACGCAGCCAATGAGAATTCCTTATCGCTACTGCTAAAGTTTGTTAAATACTTTGTTTCCTTATTGAATTCTTTGGAATTTTATTAGCCAGTCAGGATGGAAACCACGTGGTATTTTAACGTAAATTGAAATAAATAATAAATGTTAAGGGGTGAAACCGTTTCTACCGAGAAAGCAGAAGAAACGCCGAGGGTTGATTGATTAAATGAAAGATTTGATTGTCCAGTGGTTAGAATCAATTAATTGATTCGAAATCATGCAAACCACCGTTGAGAATCCATCTATCTGTACATTAATATAATGTTCCTATCCTTCCCACAGCTACAACTGGCACTTAAACACAGCAAATCTGGTATTAGAAATTATGTACAAACATTAGTTTTTTTGCACGCTTATATATATTACCAAAACTGAAGAACACTGTTCCATTTTCCTTAACCTTCAAAACTAAAATACAATAGCTCAGGTAATTTTTATTTTGCGTTAATATTCAGATAATCAAAAGACAAAAAAGCTGTACAAACCAAATGTTTAAGCACGATTTGCTTATTAAAACAAACCGGATAACCCATTAAGGTTAAAAAAATATTCTGTACGTTTGAAAAAATTTGTTGATTCCTTGAGCTTATCTTAAATTGAGGATCTAGAAGAAAACCAAGAAATTCATTCTCATTATTAGTCCACCATCAACAGTTCGTTTAATCAGTATTAAAGCAATAAGGAGCTTTCGCAAAAGAAATAAGTAACTGGTTATTTATTACAAAAAGCGGATATTATTGATAAAATGTAAACTGATAAACGCCAGATTAGATTGTACGTAATTCCCACATATAGTACCTGCTCAGAGCACTATATAGTGCTATATATATATATAGTTATATAACCCATTCTGTACATCAACCTTACGTCTCTAATCCCAACCAAAGTGGAAATCGTACTAAAAAAAGTTCTGTGTCACTGAACCTTCTTTATGTAACTAATTGAATGCATGGTTCAAACTGATGAAATCTAAGGATCAAATGCTACAACTCAACAAATGTCTCGAGTATCTGATTATGGAGAGGAGTATCCTCATCCGGTGATCTGAACCCCCAGTTTAAACTTTAAACCCTGCTTGGTCATAACTATGCAGAAACTTTTGGCAATCTCCTCGTCAATTTCAGAGCTTTTAGTTGACCCTAAGAACTCTAAAGCAGTGACCTTGACCCTTGTGTGTAGGCATTCCAAACGGAACCCAGTCCAATTTACTAACATCCGTACCTAATACCACCATGAAATTGGGTAATTTGACGCTTGGTCCCTCTTCGAAGACTTGAAGTTTGTATGGACTCTCAGTTGATTTTGAAGGAGATCCAGTTGGTAGCCCACCACAACTCTTAGGGGTACTCACATTTTTATGTAAAGTTTGGCTTAACTTTCCTCCAAGTTTGGTCTTGGACCCTACGCATTCGAAACAGAATGTAGGTTCCAATTTTCAATTGGGGTCCTCTCAGCGGAGGTTTGAAATCGCTTGGTGTTCACGTTAAGTAGGGGATTAAGAAATGCTGGAAAACCAAAGTGGAGGTTTCTTTTGGAAAGCCTCTGGGATCTCCTCTGAAAGGTGTCCTTTCTGTAGTGAAGAGGTAGATCAGGAGGTGACTAACGTAGGCGAAGCATTTTAATTTAGATAACGAAGAGGAGAGTCTGTCCTGGAGAGAAGTGATTTGTTAGCCAATGATTTACATTTACAGAAATGGTAAAGTGAGTTAATCTTCAGGAAATTGTCCACACCGAGAGAAATCGTATTTTTTAAAATAAATTATAAGTTACTCCAAATCCACACAAAGAAGTTAAATCCAATAATTTCCAAAACTACATAATCAGCCATTAACTTTTTCATCACTATAACTCCCTGTATTTTTGGTTTTACAAAAAATGGTGTAAAGTTGGTGCAAAATTAAACAGCCAGTTCAAAACAAAAGAAAAGAAGTTTCTAACGTTGCATCGAAGTAGATAATAGTTGAGCTCACTTGTATATATTTTTTGGCAAAGTTTGTGGAGGTTTGTGGTTTAAACTTGCAACGTACACTGGAAGGGTTTGTTGGTTTGTTTTCAAAGTTTCTTAGCAAACCAAATCTTGTATTCAACTTTTAAAGTGCAAAATGAAAGCTGCATTCAAATGGCATTTGATTAATTTTGGGAAACTAATTTTCATAAAGAATTTTTTTAAAGTTTTATTTTAAACGTGCTTAGTTTTTAGTAACGTTAAAAGTTTTTGTTCGTATAAATACCTTCTAAAAGTAAGGATAATAACAATCTCTATAAAATTACGCTGTAAAATATGTATTCTGTAAAGTATAATATTTTAACTTCTACCTACTAAAAATCCACACCTCACATATCCGGAAAAGGGAGGAGAATTTTCATTAGTACCTAGGTAGTAGAGTACAAAAAAGATGTGTCGGCTTCTGCCATCATTACGCTTCCATTTGGATACCTATCCGTAGCAAGACTTCAGTGCCGATTTTAACCAATACTATTGATGCACGGTTTTGTGCTCAATAGGTTCGTGTGTGTCTTTGTAACTATTCGAAGCTCAGTACAATATGAGGCGTAGGGGGATGCGACGTATTCTAAAATAACAAGACTTGAGCAATTCTATTCAACGTTTCAACTTTTAAAGAGTTATACAAGATTTTTCAAATTTCGTACGAAACTGTCCCGATTTCATTTCACAAAATTCATGCTCCAAATAAGATTTTCCCGTTCACAATTTTTTGCATTAATTACAAAAATCTCCATGTTCATACGAAATTTTGCAATTGTGATACAATTTTCTTCGTTTCAAACAACACTTCTCGAGTTTCATGCATGATTTTGATAACTAAAGAATTTTGAACGTAAAAATGAATGCTGATTTTAAATAATATTTTTCAATAAGAAATTTACTAATTCCCCAAATTTGAAAACATCCTAATAAGTAAACAAATAATTCTTAACGGATAATGTATAATGACTTTTAAGTTTTTTCTATTTTTTTATTGGTTTTGTATAAAACCTCAAATTGTCTCCTTCTTAAACCAAAATTTCCTATTTCTATATTGGGCATCCAAAATAGCCAAGGGTAAAATTGATTTCTGATTTCCCTGCTTGGAACCAAAAAACTATTTATTCATTTTATAAAATAAAAAAAGATTTTCTATAAAATTTTCAAATGTTTTCGTTTTTAATCAAAATTTTGCATTTTTCTTACAAAATACAATTCCCTTTCTTTCTTCAAATCTTTTCAATTTTATTAATTTTAATATTTACCTGACTTTACTTTTTACAAAGATTTCCCACTGTTTCACAATTTCTTTTCTATTTATCCAAAATCCTTCCACTATGCAAAACTTTCTGATTAAAACTTGTGCATAAAGTCATACAAATGTCAAAATGAAAAAAAGTTAACTCTGCCAGTTTTATAAGATACTCATCAGTAACGTGTCATTACGTTATATTTATGTTTAGCGTGATTTTTTTTAAATTATGTGTTCAGCGGGAAATTTTTTGAGTACTTCTGGATACCGGGAAGAAAAAGTATTTTCTAGGGGCGAATGCTAATCTATTTGAAAACTTCGACGAAATTGCAAAATGAATAAATTTGAAAAATGATTTGAAATTAAGTGTATGATTTAGTGCTTTTGTTTTTGTAAGGTAGTTAAAATAGTTACAACTAAAATACAATGAAATGCACAGGCATGCAAAAAACGTTTACAACGAAAATAGAATACTGTGCGAAGCTGATAAGACTCCAACTAGAAGAGAATTTGAGCAACTAAAATATTATATGCGTCAATCTTTCAGGAAAGCTCTTGGTTCCATATTGATGTATCTATAATATATCATTTTAAACTTCAAAAAGCTTCTTGAACTCTGTAACACTTATCCAGCACTAATTCTTTGTTCACCCTCTTCAACTCTATATTTCTTGCAAAAAGGACAGCATTCATGTACTCTTGAATGTCTTGCATTTTTTCATTATCGGTAAGGTTTAATTTTGAAGAAACCCCATTTCCTTAAGTGCTCACATTTCGAAAATCAATTACAACAATAAATAAATAACCCAAGTGAAATGTTGTTAATTGTTTATAGTTAGGGCAGAAATGTGTAGTTTTCAGCATTTCTAGGATAAAATAATATGAAGAAAGTACAGTAAATGGTACGATTAGATTGTGGCTGCAACTGGTAAAACTAATATCTAAACTATGGAATAATATACTATATACATCGTGACAAGTTCTATATACCTTGCAAAAAATCCATGGAGCTACTAAAGGTGCAAAGTGCACCCTTAGTTAACCTTTTCAAGTCAAAATTGCTTATCTCCTTATCATCCATCCACCATTTTCTTCATTAAATTTAAATAATTGTATACAGATAGCTGTTTTAGCAATAAAACAATGCATTTTGTAATGTTTTAACTTGAAAAGAAATTGATGTCGTTTAAAATTTAGTTCATTTGCATTCATTTGCTGCATGATTACCGTAATAATGATCCTTGGATCCTAATAGTAATGGGTCCTTGCAGAACAGCAGATAATGGAGGAACTGGGAAAACCGGAAATTTGGTAGGCAGGTCGAACTTAAAGTGAAGGGGGCCGTGAATGGAGAAAAAGCGACATTTAAAGTATTTTTGTCAATTTGCTTAAAACGACTCGACTTGTACGTCCGAAATTCATTTGCTTCATAAGGCCAGGATACAACGTACCAGCCCACCAGCAGGTTAATGTACGCCATCAATTGGTAAACAGCGCAATCCACTCCTCTTTATCTTGTCACGAGTTTATGGAGTTTCCACCTTCAAAATTGACTCGGAAAATCAGTAAGCCGAATGCAAGAAAATATAATTAGTTAAAGGAACATTATATTGAGCAAGCCAATTGAATCTGAATAGAAATAGTCCATTTGCGTCGTCTTAAAACAGATATTGGCGCCGAGCTCTCAACAAAGTCATAATTCAGTTGATTCTTCAGTTCAGTACTTTTATTATTAATTATCTAATTGTGAAAATCCAGGCCAGGAAATACTAATGCCATTAGCCAAAGATTGATTATAAGCAGCATTATGATGATTTTCCCACTAATTTTTATCTGATGTGTAAATATATTTTGCAACTCGTTCTTTTCTGGTAAATTCAAATCTATCTTTTAAATTGGTTCCTGATTATTAGTTACATAAATTACTTACTCTGACAATACAGCTTTAAAAGAGAATTAATTAATTAAACAGATGAGTTTAGCATCTGTTTTTCCTTCGGTAATCCAGCAAGGAAATCAGGCCGTTTTAACCTGTAGTGCGAACACCACCATCACACCTGTTAACATATTAATTCATAAAAATCTTCACAACTTTTTTAAGCTGGGATGACTTTTAACGAAGACCGAACCGAACTAGCTGTTAGAAATTTTAAACTAATACACCAGAGGAAGGAGATGAGGGTGGAATAGGTAGTGGTTTGGATGCAGATTCACATGTATGTACATTCACATGTCCCGAACCTATTGCAACACTAGCAGACGATTCAATCTGAGTGCCGCTAGCTTTCCCACTTGCTCCACCAACTTTGCCACCGAACAGAGCTAACCCTTTCATCGCGCATTCCATCCTTACCCGATTCGATTATTTCACCACCTTCCCGTGATTCTATCCCCTAAACTCCAATGGGCTTGCAGCTCACTTTGCCTTCAGCTCCTTTACTTGAACTCAGATTCCTCTACTGCATTTTCTGCTCGGACCACCGCGTTTTGAAAGAAAGCGGTTTGAAGTCGGTTTTCGATCCCAGCTTGCTTGCAAGACTTTTAGGATCATCCTTTCCAACCAATAATACCACGCTCATCCGCATCCTTTGGATTTCAGTATGAGATTTAAATAGCCCGTCATGTCTTTAATAAATGTTTCGGGTGCGATGATTTTAGGAGTTAATATTTGAACAAGTGCCGTGGTGGTGCAGGCAACAGAGGTTTATGAAGGGAATGGTGCAAATGATGAGTAATGACTACCCTTAAAAGAAATGGATGCAGAATTTATTTGCATCTCAGACTACCCTATCGTGGTTTTCGTGATCTATAATTCAACACTGCCCAGTACCCAAATCCCCTCCTCCTCCTCCCTTGGCCCACTTATTCCATAAAGCCAATGATATTAACGAAACCAAGATAAAGCAAGATTCCTTAGTGTATAATAAAATATGCATTTATAAAAACTGATATCCAATTGAATCACATGTGTTGGGATAACTTTTAGAGTAGTGTTGTATATGATTCGTACGAAGAATAGAAAACATACTTGGATACATCAGATCTGGTTTACACAAAATTCGCCTTTCCTGCAATTTTCTTAAAAACAGCATCTAACAAGCACAAATTTGTGTTTGCATGTTCCCATTAAAGTAGTAAGGTATATCATACTGGTTTACAAATTTTGTTTTTTAACAATTATTGCAAAAGGCTTGTTTCTAAACAAACATTAAACAATTTCCATCATTGCATTGTTCTAAAACAAGAAAATAAAAATCCATACAGAGCAATATCTTGTTCACAATTTAGAAGTTCCTATTAAAATATTTAATACTTGAAAAATTAAAACTATACTTAACTATAATCACAAAATGAGCATCTTTTGTCAGAATCCGCCAAAGTTTTATTCAACTTGTCGAAAACCCTTCAAACCTTTGGGGATGATTCTTCCTTATGCATCAGTAGCAAATATTAGTACGAAAGACTGTCGTAATTTGGAAATATTGCAAGAAACAGGACATTTTAGAATGACCACACCTTAACGGTGATAACTTTTTTGCTTGCATGCATAAATTAATGAAACTTTGCCTGCTGATACACAACTAATTGGGCTATTTTCGTACGGCCAGTCTAGTTGTTTGCTGGAATACAAAATATTCTGCAAGGCAACTTGTCTCAAAATTTTGGTACTTGCCCAACACATATTTGACCCTCCACACAGTATTTTTCAAAAACTTAATGATGGATATCTTTCTTTTTCTTCGATAAATGGTTCGGTTCTGAAGACTTTTAGGAGTACACATTTTGAGAAGTGCGGTGGTGGTGTTGGCGGCAACAGAGGCTTATGAAGAGAATGGTTCAAATGACGGGTACCCTATCTCAGACTCTCAAAGTATCATCTTCGTCATTTATCATTCAGCCCTGCTTAGCACTCACATCTCCTCCAGCCTCCATCCATATAAGCTATTCCCCTTCACCCCCATCATCTTCACCTGAGCCTGATGTTTTGCCATTAGTGGAATCATAATGATAATGCAGCTGCTGTAACGGATCAATATCAATAATCAATTAAATAGATGTCTTTGGTTTCGCAATAACCTATGCTTGCGGTAACCACTCGATGTGGTAGATTCTTTGAAAAATTTAATGCCAAAAATACCAAATTGTACCAAATATTGTAAATAAAATCATAAGTCCTAATTTAGTGAGCAATTTAAATTACCATCAAATGCGTAATATTCTTAAATAACTTTGTTTCAAGCATTTTAAATTGCTCAATGTGCATTAAAACACATTTAAAAATATCCAAACAAATTAAATGTTTGGCATAAATCTACTTTGAAAAGAAGCCGCACATCCACAAATTTTCACAGAAACAGCATCGAACCTACACATATTTTATATGCATGTTTTATTTTGCATTCAAATGTATTCCATAACCCTTACAAACTACGTACATCACACTCGTTTATAAATAAATCGTCATTTTAATTTAATTCGTCGTCTCCTTTTTATTCCAACGAGGCAGGATATTTAGTAGCAAAGGTGGATTCAAAGCTTCAATTAAGTTTCTTAGTATACGAAGCACAGCCGGGTAGTGATGGCAAAAATCGAAAACTAATCGCGATTAATCGCGATTAAACCGATTTTTGTTCAAACGTTTTATCCAAAAATCGGAAACGGTTTGGTCTGTGAAAAATCGTTTGTAAACGTTTTATGCAAAAATCGGATCGGAATCGCGATTAATCTCGATTTTTAGAAACCGTCATTTTATATGTGCGTGGTAAGCGAAACCTGATATACTTATTGCTATGTAGGTCAGGAACTTCATGACAGAGCAGATTTACATCAAGTATTTAGGTATATTGTGCGTTTTGACTATGTTTTATTGTTTGTAAATCTCTTTGTTTCAATTTGTCAAGCTTAAACTAGATTTTTCGGCATAGGTTCTGTGGTTGGAAAAAATCGCGATTTTACCGATTAGTAAACGTTTTAAACACTAATCGAATCGGAATCGGAAATGTTTTGGAAAATCGGATAGGTTTTTCCGATTATCCAAACGTTTTCATCCAAAATCGGATCGGAAATCGTTTTGGAATCGCGATTAATCGTTTGCCTTCACTACAGCCGGGTGCATAATGTGTGTCCCATAAAATCGTTGAAATTTGTAGTACTGTACATGCACGGGTAAGTAGTGAAGTAAAATATAATTCCTCATATCTGTACTAGCAAGTATTTGATATACCTTGCCGCACTCTGAAATATACAAAAGTGTGTTTTTTAACCCTGGGATCTGTTGCTTTTCCGTACCTTCCATTAAAATCTATTGAAAGATACGATACTTTGCTGTAAACAGTAAATTGATCGGACAGCCAATGTGTCGGGTTTTTGTACAAAAGTAGAGCTCGTGGCAATATCATGGCATAAATGTTGATATTTTTATACGCATTACTTCAAACAAGTCCTGCCAAAATCAATTTAGACAGCATTGTACGAAATGTAGGATTTTTCTCCATCTAAGTTTGAAATGGATCGCCTTGTTCCAACAAAATCTTTGTTAGACGAAACAAATTTTCTGGAAATGTCTGTGTATACATGTATCCGCTATACGTTCCTCGTATAGTTAAAGCAAATATGATTATTACACCTGCTAGGTGCCACCAAACTGTAGTGATCAAAGACATTGAACAGATCATCAAACAGGAAGGCCTTTAGTCCACGCGGATCACATGTCAGTATTCGTAGTATACTAAACTGGTTTTCAGTCACAATGTTCAGTCAGACATCGGCAATTTGTTTATTAGTGGAGATATTGACAAAAATGAATACCAGGTTTGCTCTTGGGTCACCGTTATGAAAGGAATAATCGTAACGAATGCTAGGAAGCACGTTGCTCAAGAATTCCTGGTAATCGGTTGCAACATCTGCTTCTGTGGAACATTGCAAAGGGATCAAAATGTGATATACTGGCACCGACATTGCCTCCAGCTTGACAATTTTTGATTCAACAACTTGGTAGGCGTCTAAGTAGTGACATAAGAAGATGATATTTACTACAAGGATACTACATTTACATGTCCTTATAATAACCCAAATGTCGGCCGTTTATGGGTTTATAGGCACTAAATATTATATTTAAAAAATATGCGAGTCCCGGGAAAAGTATCAATAGGAAAAAAGGGCAATTGTAATATCCATTTGGATGAGGTTTTTAAGGGACTGGAATAACTCATTTTAAGATACCTTCACAAACTTGTATGTATTTTTCCTCGTATTGATAGTTGTTCCAAGATTTTAGTGGTATTTGAAAGACAAGAAGATGAAGTATATAATATGTGGTTATAGTCATACTCTAACTCTCTCAAAATATGGAGCAGTGTGCAATTGAATTTTGTACGGCTACTTGTTAGAGAAGTCTTATTTATTGTATATTGTCACAAAACATGCTTGCCATAATTGTGGCTGACAATCATTGCATGGACTCATTCTAAAACTCCCAATATATTTCATTAAAGACTTTGTACATATTAAATGCAATGCAATAACCTCATAAAAATGCTACGTTGTGACAAGTTAATTTTTTAAATACTATTTCTTTTAGTTGCAACAAAACTTAATTTTTAGGTCTAAAAATACCTACACGATTTCTACACTTACAACAATTAGCAAAGAACGATCGATATTTATCAGAAATTATTTTGTAGGCTTCAACCATTGTTTCATAAACTCGACGAATCAAATGACATATTTTTTTCCTAATTTCCACTGCAAAGAGCAAAAACGCGCAAAATACACCTGTCAATAAAATTACAAATATAACTGCAATGTTTCCACTCATTTTTGCTGCTTCTGGAAAACCGGATGCGGCAAAACCATGTAGTTCGTAATTTAGATTTGGTAGCCACTCTGCAATTCCGGATTCCTTTAATCTTTTCAGTTCAGTAATATACTCTCTAGATCCCAACCCCAGCAAGTTAATTATCAAAACTGTTGGATTATATATCTCTTTTCCAATGGATATATGCTCAAGACCTAAGTAGTACGTGTAATTAGCAATCAAGTGACATCGATAGAATGGTAAGACAAAAGCGTTTTTCTTACAAGCTTTTAAATCCCTCATAAACCATTGTCTTTCTTTTCTAAGTAATTTTTTTGCAATACGATGAGCGTCTTGACTAATGTAAAAATTACGTTTATCAATTTGTTTTAGCCAGAGCTTAGCTTGGGGATACAGAGAAGAAACGTTAAGCACCATAAACATCTTCTTTTGAATCGATGAAAAATTGTGCCGGTAAGGGAAGTCGTAATAGTTTTCAATATGTTCATATGCATGCAAAACTTCAGAACTAATGCGATACGCAGATTTGTTATAAGTGAATTGCACATGACTTGTGTCCTCAATTGTAAAGAAGCTCGCTGGTCTATAAGAAAACGATCTGCTGTAAACACTAAACCCGTTTTCGACTATTTCTTGAAGTGTTTGGTAGTACAAACTTGGTCGTGGTCTGGCTAAGTTATAAACATTTGTGCTTTTGTAGCCGTTACTAAGAACTAGGGCGCAAAGAAAACTTGCTGAAAGTATCCAGCGCATGAAACTCTTTTTTGCTATTTTCAGCGGAAAGGGATCTCCTTGCTCTAGGATTACTTTCCACATATAAGTAATGCCAAAAATAAAATTTAACACATTTAACCAAAGTGGTTTTGAAATGTTTTCCGTATTCATAGCCAGCATGCATGCAGGAACGACCAAACCAACACATATACATATCCAAATTTTAGTGTCATAGATACTTGTTAGTTCTCCAAATGACATTGAACTGATTCCTTTTCTGCCGCAAGTAATGAATTTGAGTTGATTGAGAGTGTTATTGAACGACAGCATACTGTATCGGTGAGTAGCAATTGGTGAAACGGTTTGAATGTCCCAACGAAATGAAAATACATTTGGCCAATCGATGGAACCTCCATGAGTATAATAGGCTTTTCCGATCTTGCATAATATTTTATCGTCTCCTCCATTTTTATACGGATTAGTAAAAGCGTAACTGGAGTTTTTCATCACGTAATTCATTAATGTTGCCACCCTGTGTAAAAAGCGTAGCTGAACGTGGAAATGCTGGAATGCAGAGAATCTATCGCGTTCACTTTTGTAAAGTTTGCACTGACAAAGCATTTTCACAATTGTTTCTCGTTCGTCCTCCAATGTAAATCCTCCATAACGTTGCCCAGAACCTCCCCCACTGACTGATCTGTATCCATTTGCAAATACTGATTTTGTAATACTCTCCACAAGAGCCTTGCCGGTGCGGATTTTAATGGGTTTAATTGCGTAAAAGTATCTGTTTTCACGCCTACCATTTTTGAGCGAATAAACGTCTACTGTTATCAACCGATATGGATTAGCTTTCTCAAGGACGTAGATCAGTAGGAACGCATAATGAACTGTACCTACATGGCTTCTCAATGACCCCGACCACCAACCCATGTTATACTTCAAATCAACTTCACTGTTTTTTGCAACAAACAAGTTTAAGCTTTCTGCGGATGGACGAGTATAATCGTCATTTGCATTAGTAAAAATATTTTCCCCGCATCCAAATAATCCAACTTGCATTATTTTGTTCCAGGGCTTAATGTTAGGCAATATATCGTAATATTGTAGACGACATTTGTATTCGAGCTTTGCCGAAGCGTTAAACAAACTGTATATATGTTTCACACAGTCCTTATACTCACTTCTTAAAACAACGGAAAATTTTAGCTCTGGAAGGTTTATTTGTTTCATGTTGTCAATCACGCTAAATGAGCGTTCTCCAGCTAGACGATAAAGTGTCTCAAATAGATCATGTTGGCAATTACTACGTTTAATCAAGCACAGCGTCATCACTAATACTTTGAAAAGCTGAAAATGCATTTTACGACTGGTTAAAACTCTTATTTTTGTGGTAATTAATGCATTATACATATCATACATTTTTCAGAATTGTTAAACATTAAAGGTTGCTACATTACAAAATTTGACTTTGTAAATTAAACCAAGCACTATGATTCAAAACTTTGGCAACCAATGACTACAGGATTAATAAGAAAATAGTTTTTGACCTTCTTTTGATTACTGTCAAATGTCTGTCAAAAAAATTCAAATTCTGAAGTCCGAATTGACCAGAACCACAAAATATGGTTGGAGAGATTCCAAGCGCTTCCGTCTTAAAATGGTTGTTCTGCCCTGAAAGCGGAGGCAGAAGTGTTTGTTTGCCACAGGATAGCAATGATGCCAAGTGTTGAATGATTTAGTTATAGTTACTGAACAGCAGGTAAAAGTGTAATTAATTGGAAATATCTACCACGAGGAACAAATTAGTCGAAAAGTTTGTTTGAATGTTAATGCTTCCCTGTTGACCAAATAGTCCAGCACAGCATAAGCGTTATGTCTTAACTGTATCACAACGTCACTTAACAGGTACTAAGAGAATTATTCCAATGTATGTACTTTTCATATAATAAATAAATAAATTCGCAAAAGAACATGGTGGAATTTTTTCCAATTAGCTTATGTGTAAAACTGTATGGTAAGTTACAAATACTTCTTTTGGTTTTTACTTTTCTCTAACTTTCTATGTGTAATAAATTTTAGATGATACCATAGGAGTAGGAAAATAAATTTTTATGAAATCGTATGGATAAACAATATTAGAAGCTTACCTAGCAAATATGTTTTATTAGTTCAATTTATATGGTATTTTCAAATTTCTATACTCATTTTACTGTTATGTTGATTTGCTTAAAAATTCACCACACTACGTTTTACCACACCACACCATGAAAAATTGTTGCTTTGTTATATAGCTGTGACATTTGCCTTCATAATCTTCTACGCCAACTTCAAATGAAAATGTGGAAGAACACAATTTTGCTTTTCTAGTATAATGGCAGAATACTATTACACGACCCCCCACTTTTACGCGTTCGTTGTACTGTCTCAACAATAACCTGTAAACGTCATGTTGAATATTTTTTTTGCAAAAGTTTGCTACAAAAGTAACATAAAAAAGGTATAACTATAAGGGAAATCTGATGAATCTGATCAAATGCAAAAAAGACAGACGCAGCGACAGAGTGTTCGTCTATTGACTGATTCGTTTGAAATGAGGTTAAAGTTAGGTTCAACTTGCTACTGCTTCAGCACACGAGGCACTTAAAATAGGCATTATTCTTAGAGCTACTGAATTTCTAATGATGCACTGCCAAGCCATATTCAAAATTAGGTTTCTTATAAGCAATATAGTAACAGGTACATCTACGTTGCGGGTGAAGACGATATGACTATCTATCTATAAAACACAAAACTATTTCGAGTGAGGAAGCTTGCAACCACTTTAGCAAAGTAAAAACGTTTTGGTAAAGTGTTTTTAGCTATAATTTTTTTGAGTGAGCTGCTTTTGTCATTTTATAGTTCTTATACTAATTAGAAATTTATTTTCTGCTTTATTTCTGGAAACCTCATGCTATGCTTGCATATGTAAAAACTCGCTTAAAAAATTCTTTAGGCACGCAAACTTTTGTATTTATTTTGTTCCACTTATTACCCTATCTTCAATTTAATGTCCACTTACAATTTTGATGCCAGTGGAGCAACCGACCTGCAAATCTCTAATCCTAAAAGGCTGAGTACTAGTAAAGTTTAAAGATAAATGAGTAATCGGAAGCTGTTGAGAAGATGGTGGGTGATTAATAGCAACATAACAAATTTACGGATGACTTTAAGTACTTTGCTTCTTCAACCAACGAAATATTGCGTAACTCATAGATCTGGTTTATTATACGCCCATCTAAACATCTTAACATTTTTAAACATAGTTGCAATTTCCCAGTGTTTTTTAAACCACCTGGATATGATCTACGTGCAAACTTCCAAACATGGTTGGATTTGTGTAGATTTTGAAGATTACGCGTATCGTGAAAAACGTCAACTTGCCGCTACGTTTTGAATTAAGTACTACGCAAATATTGGATTTAAGCTTAAACTCATTATAAGTCAATAAATCAGAAGGAAAGTGTTCCATGTTCTAAGGAAAATGACAGGTTTCTAAACTTGAACAAAATGCTAAATAAATTTGAACGTAGAAATTATCCTATGTCGGTGTTAAATGATACCAAGACAAAACTGTTAGCAATAGACCGTAACCAAATCATTAAGCCTAAATCTCAATTTCATAAAATGCATTTACTAATGCATAATAAGGAGATTAATCTGGAAAATAGTATTACCATCGACATCACAGATCAAGAACCAATCACTACTTTCATAGTCTTACCTTTCTACCAAATACCAAATCTGAAACATTATCCATCAACATATTATGAATGCTTCTGAGTCTTGTAATAAAAATGTTCTCAAAGAAATAGCCAAGAATATTTCAGTGCAGTATGCATACACTATATCAAGGTCAAAGCGGAAGTGTTCTTCTCCTTTATCTTCTCTATTTTATTCATAATCATCCAACCCATTAAAAAGAAAAAACAATTTGGTGAAAAAAATCAATTTAGTGAAGAAGTAAAGTAATCACATTGGACCAAAGGTTCCGGTATCGTGGTCAAGGCAAGGCTATTAACACTCAGCACATAAAGCATAACACGTCAACATGTTTACAGCTTACAACAAAACAAAAATATGCTAAGGAAAACAAACACCAAGAAAAACCCGTGGTGTAAGCACGCTATCGACATCCTGTTATTAATATATCGATTCTGTTTACTATGGAAAGCCCTCCACGTGTACTGGAATATCTTGTTTTGACAAACAAGCTACCTATGGATGGGCTTGAATATATATCAGGACCTTCTAGTCTTTGCCTTGTGCGACTCAGGAAAACAAAGTAGTATAGTCTCTGAAAATACGAACTCTCAAAAGCATCAGCGCAATGATTTAACTCTTTTGAGCTAATTTGCTTCTAAAAACATTTGAAAAGTATTGTTGGTATATGAAAAGCAGTAATTCTTTGAAAATAGGTTTTTGAAGACACTGCCTGACTAATTTCATTTTAGCAAAATGGTGATCTTGAGCATTGTTATTGCGTCCATATTCTTGCTCTCACTCAAACTTGCAAAATCTTAATTATCTTCTGAAATGTGGTATCTATTTTCCCAGTATCGTACAAACACTGCAGGTAAATATAACCAAAACAACGATAAAGTCGCACCTATAGATTTCAATAAACATTTGCTACCTTCCTCGACATGCCTTCTGAACATCATCAATTTCAATGGTGCTGACTTTTATTCTCCTCCAAGCTTCCCGTTTATCCTGCGACGATTGGATATTGTACTTGCATTCTCAGGCGATCAATTAGTGGACGAGTTTGTACTTCCGTTTGAAAAAATACAAGTTAAAAATTTTACTCCACCCACAAACAATTATTTTGTTGAAACATTAGAGCACCAACGGTTGATGAAGATACGACTTTGGAATTGTGAAGCACACATTTATCTGTATCCTCCAGCTCAAGAAAATGCAGTCAGCTTACCCAAACCCAATTATTTCATAAGCAAAAATAAAATTCATCGGAAATTACCAAGTTACTTGTATAAGAGAGAAAAATCCAGGCATAAAATAAAATCCCATTTCTTCTGGACGTTCCTAGGACAAACAATACTCTGGTTGGGAAGTGAGAGCGCACTATTCTGGAAGTATATTCCGGAATATGCGGAACTAGTAAATAAAATTGGAACTATGGATTTAATTCGTACTCGATGGCAATTTGACGTTCTTGTCGCTAATACAAACTACAAAGATGAGAAAGAATGGGTACTTGGAGTCAAAGTTAGTTATTCCAATATGATTGCACAGCCCGTAATGACGGCACTTCATGCCTGGATCTTATGGAGTATAAATCAAGCAAAAATCAAAAGCGTGAAACTTTTCTGTTTCTTCTGTAAACCGGGAGATATCATTCAGAAGGTAAAATTGCAGGCTTTGTGCCTGAATACCTTTGGCTAACTAAAGATATTTCTCTTGCACAAGTGGATATTGACAGCGTTATATGGCGATTAGAGAATATGGTCCAACCAGGGCAGCATGATCGTTTTGTGAATTCTCAGCCTCTTCAGGAAATGCAATCAGAACCTCGGGCAATTTATTTAACGACCTCACCTAATTCTGTCGAAGTTACCTTGAGAACACAACTGCTCCTTTACCATGTATTCGACAACGCAAGTTATGAACACCCTGATGTTTGGGTTGAATGTTTCGAAACTTCTTCGTGCCAACTTGAGAGGATACTTTTGCCTTCTGTGGCCTTTACACGCTCACACCACTGGGAAGGACACTTCCGATACAAAACCGCTGAACTAATGTTTGTAGCATGTGGTCAACAAAAGGGAAAGAGTCCATTCGTTGAACTGATAACTTATTACGACCTCTTTTCATGGATCTGCATTGTTGGAGTTGTAATTATTGGTGTTAGCGTGTCAAGGATTGGACTTTTATATGGCATCAAAGCCATTTACCCTCACAATTTCAAATCAAGCTCTGCACTACGACAATTTGTGCTTCGATACCTTACATCTTCATTTGGAGATTTGGTTGAACATGGTCTCCTTTTAGATAGTGATGAAAAGCTCATAGAAATACACTTGTTTCTTAAGTTAGTGGTAGGGGCAACATTTTTGGTTAGCGTTGTGTTAAGTAATGGGTACAAGGGAAACAATATGACTAAACTTATTAGCTCGATACCACCAATGCCATACACTTTAGTTGAACAATTAATTGAGAACCATTACACCATATATTCGTTTCCACGTCAAAGGCATAATCTTCCTAAAACAATTGAGTTACACGACGTATGGAATTTTTTAAAAGATTCCGAAAATGTTTCGAGTTCTAAAGGAGTTCATTGTCACAAAATCAATTTAAATGGAAGTGATATGGTTACCTCTATTATGTTGAGTTCGTGTCAGAGTTAGCTAATGTTCTCGGTATGAGGAGTAATGAGAATTGTACTACCTCAGCTTTAACTAAACAGGAACTCGATTTGCTCAACCATACCCAAACCCTTCCTCCGTTCAAGAAAATGAATGTTTTCATGGAATGGATGAATTTAAGTATTTTCTTGCAGTGCACAAAAAATAGTCGTCACGCATTAATTTTGGACCGAACGAGAAGCAATGCATTAAAAACAAACTACAATGTATACCACGCTCATTTTAATTATTCCCTTTCCTTTGGGAAATGGTCTATTGCAACCCTGCACCTGAAGCTTGCTTTGGTTGGTATTTTCCCCGCTAAACCTTTATTTAGGTTTCAGGCACAGTATCCTTCTGGATTACTGGACTGGCATATGCAATGGAGAACAGGTTTTCTGAAGAGTTCAGGGAAGCTTGCGGACTTTCCGGAGAATCGAGAATTTCACCCATCCAATCTTCAAGGAAGTATACATGCGGTATTTTCAATACTGCTTGCAGGAATGCTTCTAGCAGTGGTGGCTATAATTGTTGAACAAATATTAAGGCGCTGCCAAGTGGTAAACGTGACATTTAGAGAAAAGGCAAAAACCATTATTGGTTTGGCAAGTGAACTTTATTTCAATGCGCGTCATTACGTGAAATTAAGAGTATGTATAAATAAAATTTAAATCCTTATTGTCTACTCGATATAGAAACAACCATTCATATGAAGATTCAAGATTTCAAAGCGCTTTAAAAGTGGACCATTGCTTTCCAGGTACACAAGCTTATTCAATTTAACACCAAGAATCGGAATTCTGCCGGGATGTACTCCAAGATATTACCAAAATATTACTCTCACTAAACTATGAGCATCTAAATAGACGCTGGATCAACTGAATACAAAATGCTGAGCGACCCACCACAGCCATTGTTGAACAATAAAAGTTCCCACCGACACATATCTTCCCCTTACAAACTACCCTGCTCCATCATCCTCATTTTTTCTCCACAACTTTCACTGGCAAATGGAAAGGGACATATGAACACGGTGGCAATAGATCTAGAAATTAGTTGTAGTACAGGTGCTTAACCAAAAAGTACTAAAGCGTCGCGACATGACAAAAAACAGGAGGTTTCGGCGTATTTTAGAAAGTTTTTCCTGTGCCAAGCCGTTCGTCTGAATAATTTCAAATAAAAATAGCCAAATGTAAGAGTACATGTAAAAATGCAAAACACAAGAATTTCATGTTCCTGCCCATGAACCTGTGTTTTGTTAATAATATTTTCTAAATATGATTTATCTAGCTGCACACAAATCACTTAAAATAAAAAAAGGTTTGAAATGATTTAAGTTAGCAACATGATGTTGCTGAAGACATGCTCTCTACTAGGATGTATAAAAATATTTATGTAATGCCAAAGATACTACATGGGAAATTCATTTTTTGGATTATGATTAGTGCAAGCGTAATAATAGTATTTCCTAAAAGTCCAAGTTGTGAAAGCATGTTGTATTTATTAGTCCGTAGTCCATTTGACGAGCCGTCAGGCTCTACTACAGATTTGATTGTGAATAAGTTAATAGACACTACTTTGAGACTCCTACTTTAAGCCATTGTAATCCGCAATGATTCCAAGAAAAAGCACCATTAAAATGCTAAGTATCTGTGAAATAAAAAGCGCGCATTACATTTTAAGTTGAAGTAATTTTCTCTTGGAGAAAATAAAGTACTCAACCACAAGTAGCCGTGGAGTTTGCCCTTATAACTTCATTTATTTAAATTTTAGTGGCTATATTAGTTTTTATATTTTCTTTGTTGGTTGAACTTAGCTATTGAACAGATTCCTAACTAATTCTGCCTGACCAACTTAAAATAGAAACTGGTCGGATCATCCAACTGTTATTAAATTTATGGGCTTCTGCATTATATTATGGTGGTTGTAAGCTTCATTTTCTTCAATCAGGTTTTTAATATTGTGTACCGCGTACCAAATTTAGTGAACCAGGTGTAATCCGAAAAGCCTTAGCTCTAACACTGAAAGTTAATGTTTTATGCCAGTAAAGAGCAAGATAAAGTTCATTCGGTTTTAGACTACCACATGCGCTTAAAAAACACGCAATGTTGATTACGCGTGTCATCTGCACACATTTAAATACATTGAATTAGTAAGTGTTTGTTTTACTACCGTAATATTTTTCAAATCTTACCCTTTTGTAGAAAATAAGTCCTAAATACAAAGGTGACATTTGTACCAGACAGATTATGAACTCTACAGGCTTATGGTATATATTCTGGGAAAGAAGCACATATGGAATCATGTATGCTTGATGCATAACCATACATAAAATACTGGAGTAAACGATTAATCCAAAACTGCTGTCAAATTTACAAAGCAATCGAAGCATAGCTTTACAATTTTTCCTTAAATTAACAAATTGAACCAAAAAATCTTGAGGACTTGACACAACTAATAACTTTTGTGATTCAAACTCAAGTTTGCCAGCAAGTTCACACAGTTCCAGAAATACACTTAAAATGAAGGCACTGTCATACATAATTTTTAAATAAGCAGAGGCACAGGCAAAAACTTGCACGATGAAAACTACATAGGACACTGTAGGTGAATTTGTTAAAAGGTTTCCAAAAAGAGCTTGCTTTTTAACTATGTAAAGTGTAACCGCTGTGATCTGGAATTTTATTCGAATCATTGGATAGAGCAGCCCCGTTGCTGTCATTATAAAAAGGACAACTTTCCATGTCCGAGCACTAATTAGTTGATTCTACAAATGAATTCCCGTTATAACTTTATAACATATTTCAGAAAATAACGCTGCTACTAAACAGTTAATAGCTTACCTTGCATAGATCGCTCGATGATTCGTCTGTGTGCATGATGTAGGTTCTTCTAAGCCGTTCCAAGAACCTCAATATCGATTTTTTTGGTGTTATCTGATTGTGCATTACAATCAAAACACAAATAAAATAATTGATCAAATTCAAAATTTGAAATCGGCTTGACGTTGCATGCCATTTTGAAGAATACGCCACCTGGGCATGAAACCTGAAGCAGCAAATTATCCAATACATAGTTCCAAACGTTTGTAAAACGTATATTGTCTAAACAAACAAAATCCACATTATAGACTTGCAAATATATCATGTGAGTGGAATGTCAGTCTTACCATTAACAACCTAGATTTTTTAATCTCAGGTTTCCCTTCCTTGGAAAAACCAAGCTTTTTTGGAGTGCAGCCAAAACATGCTGCCCATTTGTAGTATGTCCGGATGAATTTCAAGTTGCTGCAAACTCTCTGATTTGGAAGCATGAAATTGGAAATTATTTTGCGAGCCTGGTTTACACACCTCTGTAGTGACATTGCAACTGTAAAGAATACAAGAGTAGGTACTCTACTAAGACCTTTAGTTGTTTTTTATTCGTTTGATGCTGGTTAGGACTCGAGATTTTACGCTTCTAAAAAACCAATATTTCAAACCCACATATTACAGAGGGTTATTTTTTCTGGTTTGCTGATTTGTATCGTCATTTTATAAGCGTTTACCAGCATGCTGCCGAATTTACGTTGGTATGGTCTTAAAGAGAAAAGTTTGTAGTTTTATTTTTCACGAATCACAAATAAAATATAGTAGAAGTTGTCATCAAAACTTTCACCGGAAGTGTACGTTGCAAAGCTAGGCTTTCCAACGCAATTCCTTCCATTAAATGGTTGCAAAAAGCGAAGGAAACTTGCGGTATCACTGTCTCTGTGAAGACCAATTAAAATTTGATCAATTGCAACCAAAAAACCCGCTCACCAAAGGCTGTAGGAAAAAATACGTCACCTAGAAACCGGAGCCGGAGAAAGCGTACATCGGACCTCCTCTGGAAAATCAATTTGTGGCACCTCTAAAACGTACCCTATAACCAAAATGATATGACTAAATAATGCACTGTGTCCCACCGTAATATAAAGAAAGTTATTTGGAAAGATTTCGATAATTCCATGTTTAAAAACGCCAATTGTCTATCATTTTTACAACTTTTCATCATTGTTTCTGACTAGATTGGCCACAAGCTTTGTCAAAAAGGTACAAGAAAAATGCGGAAAACACTTTAAATCAAAGAAAACACTCCAGCAAATATATGGAAACCGATCCAATGGACATTGGTAACTTCAATTACTTTGAAAAGCAATTTATTTATAAAGAAAAGTTGCTTTGGGACGTCAATTTGGAAACATTAAAACAGGTATGAGAGAAAGCGACCCCAGAAACTGTACAAAATTTAATGAAATCGTACAAGTACCCATACCTCCGAGTAATTTTAAACTCCGGAGAACACTTTTTAAAAAATTTCATGATCTACCCACGCAGAATGTAAAAGTTATAGTGTGCACAAAATCGGCAAACTAGAAAAAATAACGCTCTGTATAGTAGTAAAAAAATAAATTTAAGAATTAGGAGGTATTTTATTACATATACCGTATCCCAACAAATTTCAGAATTGTTGGTATCATAAAAATTTCAAAAGTACTTCGAGACTTCTCTTTAGTAAAGTGTTACGTGTGTGTGTATCCAACGGTCAGCTACAGTCATTATTTTAAATAGACAAATTATAGTTCGCGTGGAGTTATATTTAGAAGCAAAACATGGATACGTTGGAAACATTCCTGTTATAACACGGAAGTGGGATAAAAACATCACCTTATTAAACCTTAAAATAATGGTTTTTGTAGCTACTGTATATTTTAATACATCGGATTGAACGATAGATAACCTGGTTTAATTTACTACTGTAACTATATGCCATCCTGAATATAGAGGATAAAAATATGTTAAAATTGATCTGCTTGTATTTTTAGGTTATTATTATGAATAGATGTTATATATTTTTCCGGAAATTACTAGTTTTTTTTTTGCTTGTCATCTGTTCGCTCAGTTTGTTAAAAGGAAAACTTATAGTTGAGTGACATCATGTCACTGACATGGGTGATTTGGCGTTAACAAGTTGAAAACCACGTATAGTTCTGTATAGGGTCCGGAGTCTTTCAGGAATGAAAGGAAAAAAGTCTTTCATTCCTTTCATTATCCTTTCATTCACTGAAAGGAATGAAAGGAATGACATTTTTCAAAATCTGAAAGACTTTGAAAGACATCATTCCTTTTGAAAGACTTTGAATGAAAGGAATGACAATAATGAAAGACTTTGAAAGACTCCGGACCCTAGTTCTGTATGCTTGTAGACGACACACGGTGAAAATGTATAAAATGATGAATTATAATCATCCACAGTAAACCATTACAAGTTGCTCGCTGCTATGATCGCAGAAATAGTAATTGCATAATTGCATAATATTTATCATAATCTATAAATATGTGGATTTTTGCTTGGTTACATAAGATTTGCCTGGTATGGAAAATAAAGTAGACGGACGGAGAGACAGACAGACAGACAGACGGACACACAACTGCTGAAATAGTTCGTCTGCAAAGCAGCGAGCTAATAAATGGGATTAACTTATGAAGGCTGTGGTGCAATTATATTTAAATAAAATGAACCACAAAGGGAAACAACTTTAAATTATAAGATTAAAATTTCCGTTTAACGAATTTCACTTTTGTATCGTGTATCCCGTACACTGCTAATGATTTGATGACAGTTTTTTCTAGTAGCTGTAATGTTTAAGTTAAATGCATGCGACACACCAGTGGTTTTGCATACTTTTTATATTACGTTTTTGACATGGAGCGCATACAAATGTCTAATTCCAGTTTTTGTAGTTGTTCTAACGTTTTTATAAAAGTTTTTATAATGAGGTTTATGAACATTTATTGAAAATTTGGTAACTGATCAATGAAAAAAATATAATTCAACCAATCAATATATATGTTGTTATTTCAAGTGCTTGTTACTGTCAAGTACAATATAATGTACAATATAATGTACAATATAATGTAGTTGTCGCAAGAGTGAGTTAAATTCTTTCACATTAACTTGCTCTGTTAAGAAAATATAGATAAGGCAAAGTTCATCAAAACAAACGATTTCATTCTTTAAGGTGAAATTGGATTTACTGGTTAAAACTCTTTGTGTTGTTTCTGGCTTAAAAATTTCTATATTGACGTTGTTTTTTAGAAGACGCGTTTTCAAAACATTTCAGTTTTGAATAATTTTACCTTTACCTTGCAACATTTTTTAGTTTTAGGAATTGGCTTATTGCTGGAAAAAATCCTGACAATCACTCACTTCAGGGTGATTACATACTAACAATATATGTATACATATGGTAAATAGTAACGGTTTAATATTTGCAATCCTTGAAGTTTTACCACAATACAACGCCAAATTCTAAACTTACTTACTTAGCTAGTACTTCCGCAAAACTTGGGTAGTTATAATATTGCTTAAAAAAGAAATTCTACACAAAAGTTTAAACACAAAAATAACCTGTACTCAGATGTTTTATGCCAAGACTCAAATACTAATAAAACATCGACAATGCAATGTCAGATCTCCATACTAAATCTATATATTGATATAAGTAAATAATCTGTTGCAACGTGTCTCTTGCAAAGTTAAAGCTATATAGTAATTTAATTTCTGATTAAGCATAGTCTAAAGGTTTTGAAAAAACTGGATACACCTATTACGGATTTCCGTTTCCCTGATTTTGGTATAAGCTTGGTGTCCATACCTTGTCCTAAGACACCGCGGTTACGTCTATAATATATAGATAATTTTCCTTCTCTGCTTTGCGAGTTTATGCGGTTGTTTAAAACATTACCGATGTTCATGTTCTCCCTAAAATCTGGAACGCAATCCATTTTTGTTATCCTTTTATCTACTCAAATAAAACAGACTTTTTAAATAATAACAATCATAATGTAACTGCTAAGAGAGATACACCATATCCTCGTTAATACTTAGTTTATGGAACTGATCAACAATTATGACCTTGGATTTCAATGACCAAATAACTTAAGTTAGTTGAGTACATGCAATGTAGTGGAATTTCCCGAAGATAATTTTGTAATGCCTAATAAACCAAACTTTACTAAATATTAGAAACGCGTAATTAAAACTATTAGTCGTGAACTAATGAACAACTGGAGGAAATATTTCCATCGTGATCTCATATCAGTAATTCAGCTGTAACCAACTGCCACACTTTCATCTACATCTAGTTAAACTGGAATCCATCAATCCATCAATTGTTTCAAAAATGGCATCTAACCATTACAAGTTTTCATGCGCATTTTATTTATTTTGGTTAAAAAACAACTTTTGATCTTTTTACAATCATAATATCATTCTCCTCCACAAGTCCATTTTGCCATTTTCAATGTTGCAGTTTTCTTCAAAAATGAAAGCAAAATCTTCCCAAACTTAACTGCGTTATTATTAAACATCTTTAATATTTCTCAAAACCGGGTAAAATCAAGAAACGGTTACGGCGCTCCCCATACTTAACCTGCAAATTGTTTTGGTCACAAACGTGTTACATTTTTCCATATTTGCATCAAATATATGCACTTTAGCTAAATTTATAGCGGAGAGTAGTATCCTAAGGAAACTCTATATATAGCGGGAATTCCAAGGAGACAAACTTGTATAACAGGCATTAAGCGTCTCTGGGTAATTGACTTCAACATCTTTGAATAATTGGATGGAGATTCCAATCGATACAAACAATTCCCAGGGAACCTAATTCGAATATAAACAATACTAAATTTTGCATACATTTTTTTCATCGTACTTTCCAAAAGCGCCAATTGTCAAAAGCTGGTGGTGGTGACAATGTCGAAAATCTCATTTAACCAACGTTTCAGAACGCTTCTTAGGTCTCATGTTTCTTAACCACCAACGCAACTACAACTGTATTCTAATCTCCTGATTTTAAGCTTTAAATGGATATATTACTTTGGTATACACGCAACATAAGCATTCAAAAAACCTCGATTGTATTTCGTGCTCCGATTTAATACACGCCCTTTAAAACTGTTAGTTGGGCTTGGGTGGGTGTCAAAAAATTTGTGTGACAAAGCATTGGGATAAACAGGACAGGAAATGAAGTGGTAAAAAGGGTGGTCCCAGTAGTCTAGTTTGTGGGGATTTTTGTTTTGTTTTTAGAACAAATGCAGTTTTAGTAATTTAGTGTTTAGAAAAAAGTGCTTGTAAAGATAATTCAAAATAAAAAGCACAAGTTTAATTTCAGTATGCGTATGCTATTCTTATTTGGAAGCAATATGGATTTAGATTTTTCGGCGCCGTCTACTAATGACGTCACTTTAAAAAGCCAATTTTTTGAGTGACCCACTGACACTGTCACTATTTTTTAACATTAGGGGAGAGGGCACTTAACATATGCCGTCACATTTGACCCGAGTGACCCACCGACCCCTAAAAGTGATGTCATTAATGGATGACGCCTTATTGGAAAATAAAATATACAAGTAAAAACTGAGTTGCTTGGACGCTCGTTTTGCAAAAATAGGTGGATTGGTGAGTTTAAAGACGGTAGGTCTGACCTTGCTCATTTTCCACGCTTGTTTCTTAGCTTTTACGACAACACGTAGCACGTTTGATTCATCCACATCTCCGGTTTTTAATAAAATAAACATACAATTTAAAAACCTTGCGGGACAAAATACGACTTTGATGGCTGCTCCAGTCCAGTTGATCACTAATTAAAGAATGAATAAAATGATTATAATCATTATTAGCTCGCTGCTTCTGCAGGAGAGCTATTTAAGATATCATGTCCGTTTGTCCGTCTGTCTGTCTGTCTGTATACTTTATTTTTAGGCTCTAGGCTCTAGACCAGGCTAAATGGGCTCTAGACCAGGCTAAATGGGCTCTAGACCAGGCTAAATGGGATCTAGACCAGGCTAAATGGGCTCTAGACCAGGCTAAATGGGCTCTAGACCAGGCTAAATGGGCTCTAGACCAGGCTAAATGGGCTCTACACCAGGCTAAATGGGCTCTACACCAGGCTAAACCAGGGTAAATGTGACAGTTAATTACAAATGCATATTATCGTCTTTAGCAGCGAGCATCTTTAATTGGTTTACCATTGACTGGTTATTTGGTAGTTTTGTTTCTTTCGCATTGCACAATCAATTTTTGTCACTAACCTGTGCTGTGGTGTACTCTACTAGGTTAGGCAATCCTTCATTTTAACCCATAGCTGATTGAGTAGGTAACATAATTTGTGCAATGCATTCAATTTTTGGGACAACATTAGAAAAAATCTTGTTACTAGTCACAACCTCCTTCTTGAAGTAGCAGACAGCGTAATTCATTGCCGTGCGTTGTTTTAACGAGTGAGCATCGAGTGTTTTGGATTTTGACATTTAAAGGTCGACACCAAAGTGCCCATAAAATGATAAACCAAACTAATCTGCTCTTGCTTCTGGAAAGCTATTCTTCAAAATTTTTGATACTAGAATTGCTCTGTTTTCTGGAATAATTGGTAATATTAAAACGATCACAAGACTTATGGCTATCATAATTGACATATATGCTATCTGCCAAAAGTTAGATAGCACTATTTAAATTCTTTGCTGGAATAACCATCACTGACTCCATACATCTGTTTATGAACCAATTCTTGCTTCCTGTGGCTTTTTTTGTCCTTTGGATGTTCATGGAGTACAGCTTTTTGGTGGCTGCTCTGAGTCGGCACTGGACCGAATGGGTATTAAAATAAGTTATGGTGTAAAAGTCATGAAAGTGGGAGTGAGTGATACAACTGAAGGGCGTGATGAAGCTAGGAGGTGGATTTGGGGGGTTCTTGAGTTTCCATAAGGATATCGAGTTTGATCACTCGATAGCCATCGGACGAAAGAGACTAGAAAGGACTATGGTCGGTTTACTGTATGAGTTTTCGGGATGGGTATACTGTATCCAAAAGGGGAGAATGCCGAGTAGGATTGGCGAGTAGACAAGAGTTGGTGGTTGCAGCGCTGAGGGATTCCAGGTTTACAAATATAGCTTGCCGGTTAGCTATGGAGGGAGGAAACTGTTTGAATATCCGAAATATACAATTTTCAGAAAACGTTTAAGTGTTTATTGATTGCTCTGTGATAACTTTGTGAAGACTTTCTTTTGAAAAATTGTATTGTGAAGCGTGATGATAGTTCAAAAGAACAAATTTGATTTGTGGAGGAGTAGAATTATGATATTATTAAGGCGGAAGGAAAATAAAATTTAAGTGAAAAATATATCTGCATTTAAAAATTCGTGTCGGTTGGACGCTTTATTTGTGAACGTGCTACTGGTGGTAGATTTCTCAAACTTATATAACTTCAAATACTGAGTATCAGAAAGCGTCTCCTTTAGTTGAAGCTTCTATTTAAGTCCTTGCCGAAATCACCCGACCTTCTGCCTGCAAATTTTTGAACAACAGGTATGATTATCACATCCATTTTTGTATTTGGATTGGTGTATATGGTACCAATTTAGTTGTCTGCAAAATATTTATTTTTAAAAATTAAAAATTCAGAGAGATGGCTACCGACCAAACCAGCGTTAATAATTACTTAATTGCACGTATCTCCAATAGTGAAAAGCTGTAGGTTGTTTTGTCCAGGAATTCTGATTTAAAAATGACAGATTTTCTCATAACACGCCAAAGCTCAAATGCTTTTTACCCTGTTTAAAAAATTCCTTGGTTTTTTACGTACCAAACTTGAGTACATTTCCACAAAGCTGCTGCATTCCCACTTAATTTCCGGATCCTTCGTCTACCCTACACTTCTCGTTGTCCTATTGAATTTGCCATTGGAGGGGGCGGTGAAAATTGGATGTTCATGGTTCATTGAATGTTTTGGTGGTTTCTCTGAATACACCCCGGTCAGAAAAGGAAGTGAAAAAATTTATGGATGCGCTTCTTAATTTGGAATAAACATGTGAACCTAGAAAGTATTGGGCCATTTTTGAAGCGCTTTAGGAGGAAGTTCTGGACTTGAGATACTTTTCTTAAGACTCAGGAAAAGGTTGTTAATTGCTAGTTTGTGGGCTTTTAGTTTTTAGCTATACATTCATAGCTCCGGAAGCCAAATTTTGCCAAAATGGCAAAAGGTTTCGACCGAAAGTATTCTCAAGATTTTTCTCAAGAGTAGCTCCACGGTTAGTTATGTATAGGGAACACAGGAAAGGTTTGAGTACTCGAAGTATCCAATTTTAAGAAATAATTATGGTGATATTTCTTGATTCACGTGTGCACACGTGTTATTAGCTTGTGAAGGTATTGTTTGGCTTTATAAGAAAAAGGATAACGAATTATATTTGTGAAGGAATATATATATATTCCTGTAGAAGGAAAGTAGATTTTAATGAAAAATAAAGCCTAGGCGCACAAATTTGTGTTGGTTGGATGTTGTTGTTGTGATAATTTGTGAAGGGATGGGTTTCAAGTAAGACAGGTTTGAGGATACCTTGTGCAGTATATGTATTAATGTTTAAGCCTAAACTAGCCCATTACAATCATTTTTCAGAAGCAATAATCTAACAAACCATTGTTTCAAAATACAGTATTTTACTTGATTAAGTGATTGCTGCAGTAACAATATATTATTCTTTTATATGGCATGGCATAGGCCTAGGAAACATTGCTTATTCTTCTGCAGGTAAATTAAATGATCAATCAATAGTCAATCAATCACCTCTCCCAACTCCAACTGCTTAATAACCCATTGAAAAAACTGGTGAATAAGTTCATGAATACTTTCAAAATTTCAAGAACCTCAAAACCCTGAATTTAAAAAATTTCTAAGCATCAAAAGCTCTTATCTACCTTAGAATCAGTCCTGCTCAACTGCTAGATTGGTTTCCCCTTCGCATAATCAGACGGAAATCCACCTCCGGAAGAAAACCCAGGAAAATCCGGCAAACCAATCAACACCTCCCAAACATAATCGCAAACAATTTCCAAAAAAATTATCAATTTATTTCTTGTATTTTCTTCATATAAACTCATTGCACACTTATTTTAAAACAACTCCTACTTCATTTTAGTGGCACATTTCATTGCAAGATGGGTCCCTCCAACCTTTCGGCAAACTGCAAAACTGCAAAATCAGACTTTTACGTGGTTAGTGTTGTACACACAAAAAATGTAGCATTTAAGTAATAATATTTGTTGCACCATGCATGTGGGCAATTATTAGACAGGTAGATTGAAAACAGTAATTAAAAATGTCATATTACCGACTCACTATATTCACTATATATAATACCAATATTATAATTTTTAAAATAACTTATACTTGGTCAAACAGCCACCTCTTTCCTATTCTGTTCCTGTATACGCAGCAGTTTCACTTAACACGTCATTCTTGTGCTTGAAAATTGACAAAAATAGTACTAGTAATACTGCATTACTTATCTCTGGTTCTTCCGCAGGTATTTCAATGACGTCAATGTGTCTGGATTCGTGAGATAATTGTCGATCAGTTGCATCAATTATGAATAAAAACTTGAATAGCTGAGTAATATTGAGTTGATAGATAAAAGGGAAACAAATTTTTTAATAAAGTCACAGCATTCATCTTCAATCATAACGTTCGTATTTTGGACCTTTGAAATAAATTTAACAAAGTATTAAAGATGCACATGGACCTCTACACAAGATATCTGTAACAGCAAATACCATCTGCGACGCTTAAGGACATGTGTCGGCGCCGAACTTCCCACAAATGCAAAAACCAAATTAATATTTTCTCTTTTCCTACTATAGAGTTAGAACAATTTATCATTTAAAATTTCAGATAATACTATACACTATGCTGGAACTCCCATGCTTTCGTCAAAATATAAGTCTATCATAAAAAACAACTGCCGGAAGTGGTAAGTTTCCAAATAGTGGCAAAATATTTCCGAATTTAGAATGAGTTTTCGCTAAGCTGATTATATTTAAGCTGTATTTTTGCACAAGTTAAGCTACATGAATATATGAAAGTTAATTACTGCAATAAATGAATCAATGAAAAGTTTTGGGTTTTCGACTTTTCTCGCAATACTTCGAATAAGTTCTCATTTTTTATGTAATTCTAATAATTCTCGAGTTTTTGCGGGGGCTTATATTGATAGAGTCTATCAGATAGACTCTTTTGAATGGGATGTTATCTTGTTCTTTGGTGCTTGCAGTCTCATTGTCAGTTTAGATGGAGATAGTGGGGGTTTCGATGGCTAGTGGTTTCGGGGGTTTATAAAGTATTGCCTTTTCTAGTTTCTTGAAGAAGGTGTCATATCTGATTTAGAGCGGAAGGAGTAAAATTGGAGGAGAGTATGAAGGCATATAAGGGATAAAATTGGAGCGGAAAAGGTGACCCAGAGGGCATGATGAGAAAGCTAATAAGAATGGTGCGACAGTATTTGGGCGTGGATTTCTGTTTCATTGGTTTGGATTACGTTTTTATCAAACTCACTGACATGACTTGGTGGTCATTTTTAGGAAAATAGCTACAATCACACCAACACCCTTTCCACATTATTCCATTTGTCGCATTTGTAGAGCGGGTGGTGGAAATCGAGGGATGGTGAGAGGTGGGGTTGGGTGGTGTACGAAGATGGTTAAGCCAAATGCTGAAAGGAAAGACAGATATTAAAACTTGCCGCTGATTGACGCTTCTTTTGTGAAAATACTACTTCTGGTGTATTCCAGATCCACAGGTTAAACCACTGGGATCCAATAATTTGTTATGACATTTGAAATATTGCAATATTTCATTACAGACAAAAAGCATATGTTGAGGTTGAACGCTTGAGGGAATGGCAGGCACTGTTGGAAGATGATCTTGTTTTCGTTAATTTCAGTGTCCCACTGGATTTAGGGTGGAGGGGGTGTAGGTGCTGTGAAACATTACATCTAAACTTTTTTTATTCATCTGAATTTTGTTTTTGTACATGAAATGGGCATTTCAAACTTTAATTGTACAGTATGCAACTAAAAAGTTTCAAAACACAATATCAAAACGAATTACGAACTTGCTGGTTGTTCCAGTTCCAGATTCAATTGGTATTTGATGTGGTTCGATATGGAAACCTAAACAGTTCCGATTTTAGATTTTCCAGCTTATCTCATAATACCCCTTAGGACAACTCACGGCTGAGGGTTAGTGGATGGAGGTGGCGGTTCTACTGGGGAAGCTGGAGGAACCTCTAGCAAGGATGGTAGTTTGATCAATCAAGCCAGTGGAAAAATTGAAGCAGGACAAAGTATTTTGGGTGGACATGACGAGGGAAGAAATGGTGGAAGTGGAGTAGACAGATTTCAGCTTTAGGAACTAGCGTGGGTGGTTCAGAAGAATGGGAGGTAAGAAGCGTTCTGGAACGTGGATTATAAGAGATTTTTCGACACTGTTACCACAAGCTTTTGAAAATTGGCGCTTTTGGAAAGTACGAAGAAAAAATGTATGCAAAATTTAGAATTGTTTATATTCGGTTTTCTGGGAATTGCTTGTATATATTGAAACATCTATCCAACTCTCCAAACTCCAAAAATGTTGAAGTCAATTAGCCGAGACGCTAAAAGCCTGTTTTATAAGTGTCCGTGGGTTCTCAGCTATATATAAGTCGTACTTAGGTTACTACTCTCCGCTGGAAATTTAGCTAAAAGGCAGATATTTTATGCAAATATGGAAAATGGAAAAAAGTTGTGACCAAAACTATTTGCAGGTTAATAATGCGGAGCGCATCAACCGTTTCTTGATTCGAAGTACCCCATTGTGAGAAATATTAAAGATGTTTATTAATAGCGCAGTGAAGTTTCTGAAGCTTTTTCGTTCGTTTTAGAAGAAAACTGCAACTGCATAATTATGATTGTAAATAGATCAAAGTTGTTTTTAAACCAAAAGAACATATGCATAAAAATTTGTAATGGTTAGATGTCTTTTTTGTAACAAGTGATGGATTGATGAATTTCAGGTTAACTAGATGGAAGACAGTTAGAGATTGAGCTAAACTACTGCTACAATACCACGCTAGAAAGAAATATTTGCTCAAGTTGCAAATTAGTCAAGGAATAATCATTTTAATTACGCACTTCTATTATTTAGTACAGTTTGGTTTTTTAGGCATTACACAATTATTTCTAAAGATTCCACTACATTGTATGTACCCCACTAGCTTGGGTTATTGGTCATTCAAATCCATGGAAATTTTTTTGTATTAATTGTTGATCAGTTCCATCAACTATTTACGAAGAAATGGTGCATTTCTCTAAGCAGTAAGTGTTCCGGAGGATTTGGATTCGAAATAGACAGGAAATGGAATTTCTGGACATTTTATTATAAATTTTCTATTTCTTTGTTAACTGAACGTTTTCCAACGTGAAATTCGTTGTACTTTGTTCACGTTCAGTATTTCCCATTGTTATTGCTAAGATGATTATTGTTGAAGTTCTATATTTTGAACTTTGCAATTTGTAATGGCTACTTCCGGTAAAAAGGTCAGGTTCGATCCAACGTAAAGTTGGACTTTGTGAAACGTTCCCATTTTCCTTTGTCTTTCTTTGTGCGGAAATGGTAGATTTTCTTGTGAAACCGGAAATGGTTTATTTTTATCGCTTCATGTAAAGTTCATCATGAAACGTTTCTTTGTTACTTGCCATTTTGTAACTTTTTCGAGTTCGAACCCGGAGTAGCCAGTTTAGTATAAAAAGGGAATGAAAATTGTAAATCTTTATAAGTCCTCTTGAGGCATCATACCAAGCAGAGTAAGCCCAAAAACTCTCAAGGTTGAGCCAAGAATGAGAAGAAAGTCGGTCTACGGACTAAGAGACATTTAACAAAGCAACCGTTATTTGTCTATTTTGGGAAATAATAAAGTTGAAGTTCCTTTTATTAATTTGGAATCGTTTGCTATTTATTTCCATCTGTCTGGAATAGTTTGACCCAGCATTAAATTGCATTGGGGTTCCAGAAGTTGTCTCACGTTAGTGAGTGGTCCTTTTTGAGCATTCTCATTACTATCTTATGTTCCAAGTTTGGGGACAGTAAGATTCTGAGTGTTATTATTTAAAATGTCAATCTCAATTGAGAAGATGATAGGATAACAAAATTGGAATACATATCAGAGTTCGTTGCTATCAAAATATCTCTGTACGCGAAACCTAACCGCGACGTATTAGAACAGGTATTGGCACCGAGCTTATACCAAAATCATAAACCAATATATTATGCTCTTGACTCTGATTATCCAATTGCGGGAAACCATCTTCCAAAATACTAAACAGCACCAGTTGTAAGTTCCAGACCGAAATAGGTTCCTTCCTGCATAATTTACAAAAACTAAAACCATTACAAAACTTATTCCATACCAGTACCAAAAGTGGTAGGTTACATTGCCAAAGAATTCCATCAGGCTATGGTGATGATGGTGGGGTGGGGATGAAGGGAATTATTGTAGGATTATCTTCTTTTCGTTAATTTCAGTGTCTATTTGGATGAAGGGTGGAAGGAATGTTGGTGCTCGGTTGGGTTTAATTATAAATGACGAAAATGGGGTACTCTGAGATGTAAATATAATTTGCATCTCTTTCCTTTTCGGTAAGCCATTACCCGTCATTTAAACCACTCCCTTCAGAAATCTCTGTCCAGAAGACGTGACGGGCTGCTAAAATCTCAAACTGAAAATCCAAAGGATGGAGATGAGCATGAAACGGGTGGTGGTGTACCTGAAAGTATTGCAGCTGGGATCTAAAATTGATTCAAAATTCCAAACCATTTTCTAGAAAAGCCAGGAGAGGTGTGCCAAGAAAGAGAGGAAGTGGAGTCGCTGACAACAAGGTGTGGACTTAGTACAAAATACAGTGGCGGAACCTGAGCTGGAAGCCCATTGGATGACTGGATAAGACGAGTTTTGGGGATCGGATCCCGGGGAAGTTGGTGCAGATCCGAAAGTGAAGAAATCGATGAGGATGTAATGAACAATGAAGGTGTTGCCTCTGGGGGTAAAACTGGTGGAGCAATTGGGAAAGCCAGCGGAACTGTGTGTGCCTTTAGAACAAAATTTTAATGATGGAAGTAGTTTATGCATAGAAAAACACATTTTCTGATAATTTTAAGTAAAACAGACAAGATGTATTGGGTGAAGAGTATGTTATTATTACTTTGGAAGTTTGGAAGGATTGTTAAATAGATTTGTGAAACATAAATATGCAAGCACAAATTCGCGTTGGTTGGATGTTGCTTGTGTGAAAATTGATGGATTGGTGGATTAACTCTTCAATAGATTCACGAGAGTTCATGTAGGATTATGCTGTACTGCTCTAGGAAACATACGAACAGGTTTGATTCATTTGGATTTCAGGCTCTTTTAAATATATAAATGATTTATTGCACACAAAGCAATTTAAAATGTTTCATAAAAAATTTCCAATGATAGTCGGACAGGAGTCCTGTCACTGGACTTAGTGTCGATAGAACCAGAATTGGCGATCCGAGTTAAGCAGGCAGTGGAGAGGGTATAGATAAAGCCTCCGTCATTGAGGAAAAGCGAAAGTCTAATTAAAACTGGAAGTGGAGACAGTGGAGTATGTCTGGATGGTACAAAAAGCGTTGGGTGGTCCCAGCAAACAAAGCAGTGGAGGACCTGAAGGCTAAAACCTAAACCCGTGCTACACCGTGAAGAAAATATATAACTCATTTTATATAAATAGTTTTTGAACGGCTTTGCAAAATCGAAGTAAGCATGGTCACAGTGTTACTGCATTATTGAATTCAAACTCTACCAAGTATCAATTACAGTTCCTTGAGTCAACATACCGCACAAATCCTTAAAATTTGCAAGCGTATAACTAAATCGAGAATCTATAAAAGCGGGCGACATGCCCATTGTCCACATATAGCAAAGTAGCGAACGCAGTAATTTAGTTTCAGAACCACCAAAAAATCTTATTTCAAACAACGTGCATTGATTGAACCATGCAAATACCAAAAAATATATCGAAATTTAATTTAATAAACTAAGCAAGGACTAAACCATTCAGCTGTAAACTTTCCAAAATTTTAATTTAATCAATTTGCCTTGATTGCCATAAATTGTTAATGAAAAACTAATTTGTTTTATTAAAGTTTATATGTTGACGTTCTTAAACGTAAAAATACAGTTTTGTGCGTACGTGCTAGCAATAGATTTTTCTGCTTAATCTTTCTCAAGTCACCTGTATTTGTCTAGAGCATAACATCAATATGATTCGGTCGCTGGGATTTCTTTTTTTAAATTATTCGTTGATACGATTGCTTGTAAGATTGATTGATATGCTTGCATAGTGAACATTTTAAAACCTTTACCATCAAATTACTCACTTGAAAAGCCTTTTGAGTTGGATAGTTGTTCCTGCCACAATAAATGCATTACATTATAGAACCTACTCGATTATACAACAGCATAATTGTATACAAACAATAAAATCAATTATTTATAGTTGTAGTCATTATGGCTATAGAGGATTGCCTTTATTTTAAGCCCTAGCTTTCGTACATTTGCCGTGAACTTTTTTATTTTATTATTACATCCCCCATTAACAGAAAAATCAAAGATTAAGTTTCGCAATTTTGAAGGAGATTATCAGCTAGAGTCGTTGAGCTCCATAAGAGCGTGCTCTTCAAAAATTGCATTAAAATTATCTAGTGGATCTAGATCAGCTATCTTATCACCAGAATTAGCAATCCCATTAATTAAACTACAATTTTTCTTAGTACAAAAATTATAGTTTAAAAAAATATTTTTTAATTTGTTATCAATAATTAAAAAGTGAAATTGGAAACTCCGCTTTTTCTCTTTGAATTTCCTTTGTAAAATTTTGTGCTTATGCTAAGATACGAGTAACCAAGCAATGTTAACAACTTCGGTGCACTTACTTGCTGACAATTAATTAGGAACTAATCAAGCGAAACATTGTTTTTTTACAAATCAACTTCCTACCAAAATGAGTTTACATGGTATAATAATTAATGCACTACAATTAAGTTGCAGTTGTACTACTGTGATTGAAGAACTTCCAAATTGATCTTAAATATTTGTAGGAATTTGTTGGCAAATAACATAAACCTTTGGGTAAATTATTTGAAAAAATATGTAATGAAAATATAGATTTTGCCTAATTAGTAGTCGTTGCATATCGTCGTATGCATATGACTTGGAACAAGCAAGGAGTAGGCCCTTCCATACGACTAGTATGTACCTAACGTGGACTTACTTGCATTTCCTTTCATGTACGTCAACCAATTCCATTGTTCTATTAAGCAGATTATACGTACTTAGATTAAGGAGATTTGCAGCGGTTGGTAGAACACTCGGTTTCCGAGACCACACCAATACAGGCTTTTTATAAAGCAATCACAAATTATTTCTAGAATGTAGAACCCTAAAATACAAATTTTCTTATATTTTGTGAATGTTTGGTATGATATTACCACCATACACCACCTCAGTGCCATTATTTATAAGCCCCAATTTATTTTGAGTTTGTCATCTTATTAGATATGTTCACAGTTTTATTTTTTGGTAAAAGAATTATGAATATGATTTGAATGCACACGCATAAAAAATAAATACAGGTGGATATATAACTGTTTAAAAATGCATTGTATTATTATAAAGAACTAATATTGGCGGACTATGGAATTTTCAAATCACTTTACCTCATACATTTCTATGAAGCTCACGTCTGTCCCATCAAGTTTAATTAGCGCCTGAAATTTAGTTTATTTAGTTTCCAAGTTCTAAAAGATGTATAAGAAGTAAAGCGACAAAAATTGTTTGAATTTTAAAAAGTCACACTAATCATTTAAAATAGAAACATGATACATAAATGATGCATTAGACCGTGAGGAATTACAGAAAAAAAATGTCTCGGTCAGATCTATTCATTTCTAGCTTACACGGGCATTCGACGTTAGGTGGCGCCACCTATGAAATTTCCATGTACCAAACTTTGACACCTAATCGTTAGCCAAACGTTTCAGGGAACTTGTATGGTTAAATGAATTCACGTGTTATACTCAAAATTCATTTTTCTACAAAACGTTATAAAAAGTTTACTGGTTCTTAGGAGGTATGGATAACCTCATGCAAAGTTTCAGCTTCAAAAACCGAAGTTCTAGAAACCCTGGTTATTATTAAACTACCAATCATCTACAAGAAGGTTTGGTGCCCTGTTTCTAAAAGCTTAGGACATGAGCTTTTATTATTGCTAGGACACATGGCACTGTCGTACGTTTACATTAAATTAGAGCAGCAAAAACATTTGGCCACAAAGGCGACACCAAAATTTCCTTCGAGACGAGATTCCAGAAAATTGTAAAAAAAAGTCGCTACGAATGTAATTTTCACACATTAGCAAATTCAATGGCAAATGATAGCTCATCTGAAAGCCCATTCGTTAGTGACTATTACTGGCACCATTGCTATTAGAAAAAGCGTATTGGTATGAATTGAGGAACACGTTAAAAAAGTCATACCTTAACAACGCCGGAAAACTGATAATGAATTTGACTGTACATAACAGTAAATTTATACAAACTGATAAGCCAGAAAAGCCTGGCGTATTTTTTCCAATAAACTACGAAGCTTAGTGCATCTAACGCTACTTAACCCTTTTAAATGGCACTTAAAAACAGGTTTATAGTAGTTAAGGTGGAATAAAAATAAATTATTATGTACGTAAATGTGGTAATTATAATTAAGGTGCAATGGGTAACAGTGGTATTTTCTAGAGAGTAGGTTGTCTACAATGTGGGCATTTTAAACACGGGTAGTAACAGTTCACGTGGGAATTGTTAGAAATACAGGGGAAATCTACTTAATATTAAGTTCTCCCACAGGCAGGTCAGCAACAAACAGCTGATTATTAAGACCTGCCACTTTGAGAGGTGAACTTGCCCAGCAGAAAAATAAGTTTTACCACCTTCGAAACGTTTTTAAATCGACTGAATTTTAAGTGCCCCCGCCACAACCACCAACTTAATTTTAAGATCTCTCGCGTTTGAAAACTTTCGATTTAAACTTAATATTAAGGTTCCCCAAATGAAAACATTAAATAAAAACAAAGAAGTTTCATGGTGGGTTTTAACAAGAACTTCAATTTTGTTGCTTTACTTATTATACATCCTTTATATTACTTAAGAAGAGTGCTAAGAAAAGTGAATGACCTACAAACCAGAAGAGGCAAAAAAATTAAACAAGATAACAATTTCTGAAGCTGTTAAAACATTAAACAGGAAAAAATTCATGAAGCCAAAAAGAATTTCAAACACAAAAAACGGTGAGTGAAAAAGTTGTAAAAATTTCAAAACGAGAAATTATTGTATTTCTATGATGATCGAATCGTAGGAAACTATCTTCTAAAGCCGGATTTTTTGATGGAATTGCACTACATTTAATTTTAAATATTCAAACTATCAAAAGGTTTATGTCCACCATTGCCATTTTACTATGTGGACTGATAAACACTGACAATCTAGTTATTATGTCATTTTTACGTTAAAATAATGATGTCTGACAAATGGATACATACATACTTAACCTTAGAACAATTCACGTTTAAAGGTTCCCGTAAAGTCCAACAACAAGTACACGCTTAAATTTTGTTTTTGCATTTTACCGAATTCAATTGTAAATGTGAAAACTACAAACGCAAAATAGAAAACTGGCTGAACTTGTATTCCAATTCACATTTGAAATTGCATTCTACGTGTTGCTAATTTAGACTTTGCAATTGTGTTTTCCTACTTTCCTACTCTCGAGAGTTGAAATGAATTCAACTCTTGATTTTGGCATTGTACTTCCAATTTTGGCACCAAAATCGATGCATTGAATTTGCATTGCATTGTACTCTAAACACAACATGAGAATAGGAAAGTACAATATGAATGCATCTGGAATTTGGCATTTGACTATAAATGCCACAGTATGAATTGGAATTGGAATGCAATCCAAAATGCCACAGTATGAATTGGAATGCAATGCAAATTGGAAACTATAAACGCAGAACTACAAGTGGAATGCAAAATTTTGGTATTGCAAATGTACTTGTAGTCGGACTCTACGGGAACCTTAACTTCGCGTTTTTCCAACAGTAAAAGGTTGTAAATTTATTTCCTCAAAGTTGCCAAAAATCATGTTGGCTATTGAAACTGCTGCAACTAATGCCTTTGTATTTATTAAGCATATGTTCATAATAAACATTTTTTAAAAATAAGAATATGAATTTTTGTCTTAAAAGATTTGGAACTTCGGTAACGGAAACATGCATTAATACAGAGACAACTAAATGAGGACGAAGCCTGCGATCTTTTTTGGTTGCAAAATTGTAATGTTGGAATTTGATTTAAGAAAAAATGTTTTTCTATTCCAGAAGAATTGTTTTAGTTTCTAAACTATTAAATGGTTTAATAGTGGCTTTAGAAAAACTATGAACTAGTATTGCTTACGGCATTTTTGTTACGCTTTTAGAACAAAATTGTGGAGATGAAAAGAGTTTAGTGTTTAGAATGTATGGCTTTGCGATAATCGTATACAAAAAAAAGGAGTTGAGTAATATTATTTTATTAAGTATATTTTAATGATACATACAATATTCATAAAAATTGTTCTGGTTAGATGCCATTTTTGTGAAACCTGATGGATTTGTGGATATCAAGCAGGGCAGGTTGGTACATGAGCTTACCCGTTCAGATAGATAGTTTCTTAAAGTTGTCCGTAATGGAACATAGTCTTCCTTGTTTGCAATGGAAACCTACAGGCTCTATCTTCACGTATTAATATAAATCATGCAAATAATAGACTTATCCATGCCGACTTTAAAAGTTCTTGCGTGAGACTCTCAGATTATCAGATAGATTATCTTTTTCTTCCTGCATACTTTAATAGGCTTTGGCACTGCTAAAATAAAACGTGAATTTTTAATTACTTTCATGTGGCACGATCGCGTGTACGCAGTCCATAAACAGCTTGCCAAATTTTTACTTCAGAAATGACGCACGTACAGAGAAATCAATACCTATAGGTAAATTTGAATACTTCACATATATTTCACAGCTATAATGTGCTAGAACTGCCGTTGCTAACAACTCGCTTCAAGTTTGAAAAAAAATCCTTACAAATAAAATGTTAAACTTAAAATACTGTCTGAAATTAAAACGATTGCAAACATACCAATAATTGCACTAATTTTGAAAATTATTGTAGCACTAGAATCCGAAACATACTATCTGTTCCGGGGAAATGAAGATTCGAAGTCCAACGGAATATTTATTAAGTTTCAATATTTTCTTTGTCCATTGTTCATGGAAAACGTGTAATTTCGGTGTGATTTTCCATGATCGTAATAATTAGGTACATAATATTTTAAATTTGGACTTATGTACTTTGTACCAAAGAGGAATGATGATTATGAAAACGTGACTTCCGTTTTGGTAAACGTTTCTTTGTTTGTCTTTGTTAGTGGAAACGTTCCATTTCCGGTGCGATTGTGCATTCTTTGTAAGGAAGGGTCAACTTCCATTTCGAAGCACTTTCTTTGTTATTGAATATTTTTGCGCATCCGGTTTAGAGTTCGAATTCTCCATGGAAGTCACGGTATAAAAGCAGCTTGTAATTTCTGTATGATCATTAGTCCTCTTGAGGCATCATACCAAGTACGAGAAAGCTAAAATCTCTAAGGTTGCGCCAAGATAGAGTGAAAGTCGGCCTTCGGGCTAGAGGCACTTAGCAAAGCACCCGCTATTTGTCTAGTTTTGGGAAAATAATAAAGTTCAAGTTCCTTTTATTAATTGGAATCGTTTGCTATTTATTTTCCATCCTCTGGAATAGTACACCCAGCATTCAACTGCATTTGGGGTTCCAGAATTGTCTCACATTGTGTGAGTGGTCCTTCGGAAGATATTTTTACCATCTTATGTTCCAAGTTTGGGGACACTATCAAAACGTTTGCAAAACTCCTGAACTACGAGGCTTTTGCCTTTCAAAAGAATATTCCAACTATTTCTTTGTGAATGGAAAATATGCTGGTAGCATTCTTGATGCCCTTGATCTGCAAGACAGGTTTGTTATGGTAACAAATTTCCTAAATGCTGATATCGGAGAGACAAAGTTTCCAGTTGTTATTCGGAATCCAAAGTTCTTAACTGTAAAGAAAAAGAGATATTACCTTCTCTTGTTTGGATTCCAAGCAGTTTGAGAGCTTGTAACGAAAATTACACGGACAATGATATTGTTTGTCCATACCACAAAACGAGTATCAACGTGAAAGTCGAAATTTTGCTGAAACGGAATTCTGCTTGATTTACGATATTTAATCAATGTCGGCTTCAACAAAACCATGGTCTGGTGAAGCCAGTAAATATTTGAACTTTCCAAAATGCATCCACTCATTTTACATCAAATTCCCAAGTATTGGCAATTTCAAATCTGAAAGCGAAATACAATGGGCCACCTCTAAACTCTCTGCCGTCTATAAAGCTGCTCGTTTCAAACAGAATTGACATTCGATCTCTTACAAACTGAATGATATCTGACGAATCAAACGATTTTGAAAATCGACGCAAGAAAATGTATGACATGTTTCTATACCTGAAGCTCTTTCAGCAAACTGGAAAATTTAAATTATTTTATGTTCAACCATGGCAACTAGGCAGAGGCAGAATAACAGCCACTCAAATAAATTGGCAAAGCTTAAACAACTTTGACGTTCAGGCTTGGTCGCACTTGTCAATTGGATCCATACTGTGGATTGGATTTTGGGAAAGTGAAAGCTTGGCATCACAACTTCCTGAAGTATCTCATGAATTGACGCAATGCAAAAATATAAATGAAAGAAATGCGCAACGTGGAATATATGTAAGCCCAGAAAAAACCTTTTACCATGGTGTATCACTGCTAATATTTCAAGTTATTGGCAACGCTTCTTACTTCGTGGATGGCGACACTATTTGTGATCATGAAAAAACTCACTTTGTTGCTCAGAATCCTGTTTGGTTTGCATATTCAGTAATTTTAACAGCAAATTTGGACAATGCACAACCTGACCTTCTAATAAACAACCGATTGGGCAAACTTCGTTTTGTAGCATGTGGCACAAGAGGAATCACTTCTTTGGAATTCAATAAACTTACCATGATCTACAGTCCACCGGTCTGGATTTCTATTCTGATTGGACTAGTGGCAACTACAGCGATGCTAACTGCAATAAAACGCTACAACTTTGAAACAGCTGTGAAGAAAGCCGTCGGTGGAAAAAACTTTGTATCTGGGTATCTAGGATACCGGGAAATTTTGACGACGCCGAAGGCGTCGGCAAAATGTTTAGGTATCTTTGCAATTTGGGGAAGTAAAAGAGGTTAATAGAAAAAACCCGAGCGGGAAATACGGTGAGAGAGGGAAGAAAAGGAGGAAGAGCAAACGAAGGGAACTAGGAACGGAAATAGGAAGGGAAAAAAAGAGGGAAGGAATTGGAGGGGGAAGGAAGTGGAGAGGGAAGGAAGTGGAGAGGGAAGGAAGAGGATAAGGGAAGGAAGGGAAGGAGAATGGAAGATTTGCCTTTGGTTATTATTATTGCAAAGATTTATTTAGTAAATTAGTTTGCTTTTAATGTTCGTTAATAGTTTAAATTTAGTAAATTTAAAGACATAAGTTAATCTACCAAATGTTTATAAGATTACTAAATTTTTTTGAAATTTCTGATTCTTTTCTTTAATTACAGTTAGTTGGTAAGGGTTTAATCCATTCAGCTTTTTCCTCTGCAAATTTCTCCAGCCGAGATATAGTGGAATGATCGGTTCTTGGCTGAGCCTTCCATACTTCCTTATATATCATTGATGTGAATTTCCAAAAACATTTACAAAAGTGATAAGCAACTTTATTCTCACATTTTTAAACTCAGGAACATAATTCAGTGAGTTTGGGGGAATGTTGTCTAAGTGCATTTTGGTAGCACCCCTACTGGTTGTCTTGTACGGTTTCCAGAATACTTTTCCATTTTTCTCAATTTTATTAAAGTGCGTGGACATTTCCAGTCTAGAAATTGCTCCCATTTTTACCTTTTCCCAAGAATTTCGATATTCGAACCTGAAAGCCTAAAATTGTGAGACATTATAAATGTCCATTCACAAACGTTTACTTAAAAAATAATCGTCAAACGTGTAATAAAATAACCCTCCAAAATTGCAGCAGCCTAACATCTTTGGAAATTCCAACGCAATAATTGAACTTCATTCTAAAAACCTCAGTTGTTGCCGTCTTGTCGGGCCCGATCGGGTAACAGTACAAAAGTATATCAAATCTTTTTAGACACGCTTCATCTAGGTTGAATGAAGTGCTTATTTGTAACAGTCATAACAAAAACACCTTCATTGTTTGAATTTGTGCCATGCATTTGCACAAACAATTCGATTTTGATACGCCTTATACCATCCTGGTCTGAGTCAGATCGGGACATTGTCAAGGAGTCGACATCATCTATGAAGATGTTTGGTTTAAGACGACGAGGCTGCTTGACTATTTTTACGAGATTTTCTCCCTGGAATTTTGATACCAAATCCGACTCAGACACAAAAGACAATAGTGTGTTTAGTATTGAAAAATTATATATATCATATAAATTTAAACTAAATATTGTAAGGTTAATAAGCCTACCCCAAACAAGAGAACTTTTGTACGGAGACAAGTTCTCCGAATATATTTCTGGATGCCTTAAAAGCATAACGATAGCTTGGTGCATGTGTCACATGTGTTAATCCTGCGACGTCGTTTGTTTCAGCAATTTCTTTCTTGTGTTGGTGTTGCATGGTTTCATTCTTTAACTTTTCCACTTTTTGCGTATAAAGCTTAATCTGATCTTTTAGTACCTGCTGAAATTCTTGATTTTTAAGTTTCTTAGATTCTAAAGCTTGGGAAAAGTTCGCGATTGCTTTCTGGTAAGCTATGATAGCGTTAATTATCAATCATTTATCGAATTCCTCAAAACCCATTCTCTGCCTAACTGCAGTTAGGGCACTTTCTAGGCTACTCATGTTCCTGTGTTAAAACTTTCAAACGAAAGGAAACTGAACGTAGAACAATTATACAACAAAATGTAGCTAGAACTATTTGCAATTTTGCAAAATTTGCAATAAAAAATGTAACAAGTATGCAACAATTTTGATGTTTTGAATACAAATATCGAGAAGTCAAATTTCTGCTTTTTACAAAGTTCAAAGTACTTCTAAATTTTCAATGCTGCTAATCCATTTGAAATAGAGCTAAATGGGAAGCATTAAGATTATTACAAGTTCGTGAAGTATGTATATGTTTCTGTTCACGCAATTCTAGGTACGTAGTTTGCAGCTTACATGTTCGTTTTGCAGATACATCCCAGCTTGGCAAGTAATAAACTGCATAGCCCTATATGCAAAAGTAAATCTGAAACTGTATAAAATGCATGTCTTAATTTAGCTTTGAAACGCAGACTTAATTCGTAGCCCTATTCCTACTTTTGAGCTTGGAAACATCTGCCTTAAGCTTAGGAAGACTCGTCTTTAAATAATCATTTCCGCTGTCCATTAATTATGTACACTCACTTTCTGAGAAATAAAAGGGGCGCATAAAATAAAAGACGGTCTAGGTGACTGCGGTTTTATAGCTTATAGGTACAAATCTATATTATTTATACACCTACAAACAAACCAGCAGAATTCTTATTATCAATTTACGAAAATTGGTAGAAATAAATGGCATTTCTGTGTTTTTGGAAACAATCAAAACATTTTGCTAGGTCTAAAGTTCTAACAAGAATTGTTAATGAATGTCAGACTAGCAATAAGATACCTTTTTAAATGTATTTTGATTTTAACATTAAGATTGTAATACATTTTTTAATTTTCAAAAATATTCGTGTCTGTTTAAAATGTTTGAATATTTAAGTGGGTAAACTTAAATTATGGATTTTTAATATTATATTGTTCTTGTACTTAGTTACTATTGACAATAGTTTTACAAAACTTGAGCTCATACACAAACTTAACTTGCCTTCATTGTTTCAAAGTAATGCCAAGATAAATAAACAATTCACAGTATTGAGTAATATATATAATTTTATCTAAGTGTCGAAATTTTTTAATCACATCACCATCGGGAAAAATTTCTTCAATACCAGCGGGAAATTTTTTTCGAACACATCAGGATACCGGGAAGAAAAAGTTTTTTCCAGCGACGAAGAAAGCTATTAAAGCAGATCCAATTGGTCATTTGGTACTCATGACAAAAGTAAATTTCAGTCATGGAATCCCTGTTGAACGAAATACAAGAGCAGCTCAGAAGTTTCGAGTATTTCTATCGCTCATTTTATTGAGTTGGATCCTACTGTTTCACGTTTACAGAAGTTACATCATTCGATTCGGATTTGGAGGCTCACGCCAGGTAATACCTTATTCATGGTTGGACGAACTACTTCATGATAACTTCAGCATATATACTAGAGCAGAACAACTAAGATGGTTTATCGAGGGAGAACAAAAAGGTGAATTAAGAGAGCAACACATGACTATGGATTCTGAATTAGGAGTATCCATTTTTTCTGAAGTTGGTGCACAGATATTGAAGCACCATTGGAGCATGCTAAGAATGGTCGCAAGGTTGCATCCGCGTGCTCTGGATATTTATAAACAAGTGGTTGCATCTTTGCAACCACTACTGCAGACCCAAATGCATGGAAATACTAATATGGTTTACATAGCTACGGACATGTAGAAACAACGAGAAATGCAAATGCTGCTGGATTTCCTTTGGATGTGCAATAGAACGGCACTGTTTTTCCCAGACTTGCTAAGCCGACGCTATAGCAGGTATGGTAGGCGTCGTGGATTATGTTTTATTTCAGTTGGAGAGGAAACGTTTGGACAAACAGATGTTGGAATAGAGTGGGTGGGGCATGGTACCCCGAAAATATCAATGAAAATTCAAAAATTAAAAGACTCTGGGATTTCAAACAGGATGATAAAAGTAAATCTGAATAAACCGGATTCAAATAAATGGTATGGTTATGTACCAGAAGCGCTCAGCATGACTGGAAACATTATTATTCCGTTTATGTTACTTGTACTTGGAATTTTTCTTGGTGGATTTGCATTTGTGATTGAAATTGGGAAAATATTGCTTCGAATGGTAAAGCAAGTTTGCCATTATTGTATGGTTAGTGTAAAATTGTTGTGTCTAAGGCGTAAAGGCAGAAAAAGTTAAGTTATATTCAATCATTCGATAAAATAGGGGAATGTTAGTCAAATTCAAATTACAATAAAAGCACAATATACGGACACCTAAAAACTTTATCTGATAGTTCTTGTAACCAAGCTTGAATTAATAAAAAAACTTTTGTCTTTAAATGGATACAAATAACATCAATCTCAAAATGCATCAAGTTTTTTTGGCTTTCCACTTTCCAGCCTTCGTTTTCGCCCCAAAATACCAACTGATTCCCAGATTGATTCTGAACAAAATCCTAACAAGAAGCAGGAAAACAAGCGAATTTTTGCAATAAAAAGTATTTACAAAATGAATTACTTATTTAAGGTATTTAGAAATGTTATAGCTTCTGGCAGCCTTACTGGCATTTTGGTGGGTCTGGTGCTGCAGGGAATTTGCGGTTCAGGTTCAATTCAAGAACAGCGACATAAACAATATTCGTGCAGAAGAATAAGCACTATATATTATATATAGTAATACGAATGACAATTAAACCCCTACGTGATGATGGTCCATCTACGTCGTCTAAAAACTGGTAGTGGCTTCAAACTTCATGCCTACGCATAATTTATAGTATCTATTTGCGGAAAACTACCTTGCAAATTTTATACATATCTAAGCACCGTGCTTGGTGCTTCAACTGAAATCTGCAAAATTCGCCAAAGCTAAATATATGTGCATATGGAAGTATATATGCACTTAAAAGTGCACAGGTTTGTGAACCATCTTCTTATAAGAAAAAGTATAAGGAAGATTCCTGGAGCCCAGTTCGTTACCTTTTAAATTTGTTTATTTATATTTTGCAAAAGCATGCTTTTGTCATTGTAACTGGTTGCAAAGCAGGCACTTTTTATGCAGCATTCATGAGTCACGGAACTTTTAAAAATTAATGAAAATTTTATTCGATTTTTTCATCCGTGTTTTCCGAGAATCCTGACATTTCCTAAGCCTCTTTCATTGATTTTTACAAAACTGGCAATTAAAACAGCATTTTGGTTGGGTTTAGGCACTGCAAAAACAGGGGCAATGCAGAGAAGGAGAGCATTTTCATTAAAAGACGCATAAGAAAACTAGGGGTTTTCGGGGCGGTTTCTGGTGATCCGAACATTCTGATGTCTTCTAAGAGTTAGTTAGGTTATTAACGCTTTCTCTATTTTTCCTTATACTTAACTTTAATCGCATCACTTCGGAAGTTGGGAAGAATTATTAAACCTTTTTTGATAGTATAATATGCATATAAATATAAATATTTGTGTTGGTTAGATGTTGTTTTTTTTTAAATTGGTACATTGGTGGATATATTCGGAACCAGATCTTCTCGTCTTATTAAACTGCTTGTTAAGTTTATATATTTGTGCTACTATTTATAAAAATATACACAAATCGTGTAATGCTACCTCCACTTAATAAGGTGCACTATGTTTTGGGGAAAACTCTAGGAGCAGATCATTACCCACATCCAGATACTGATACTTTGTTGTACTTGTAGAGTGGAATAACAATTATCATAATTTTATTCCAATAAGTAAAACTGCGCCATTTCTTATTTTTTATGTGGTTTATATAGCACCGTACAACAATCAATTTAAAAAATGGTTTCTGATAAAATATAACATATTCTGGTGAAAGACGTAAATTGTCTTAAATTATTTATGTATTGCCAAATATGCCAAAGACAAATAGACAAAAATATGTAGTAAAGAGTGTAACTAAAACTTTTAGTGTTTAATTAGTGAGCAATTGGAACAATCATAAAATTCGGTGGATTTTGAAAATAGTCTGTTTTGAAAAAGTTTTAAATTGCTTAGTAATTTAGTTTTTCAACCCAAAGGCTGCATTATTCAAAAGAATGAACTGCATGGTGAAGCTTCTAAACTTATCATAACAGTGGAAAAAGCAATCCAACTCATCTAATAGAGTCAAAATTCACAACTGCACCAATTTTAAAATAATTGGCGTCAAATGTATATGAGTAAGTATTATATTTTCATTAAAATCTATTCAATAATCCTAATTTTCAAAGTATATTCAGCTGTTAAGGAAGGTTAGAGTGGGGGGAATCACAATAAAATGAAGGATTTAATTGTTTTAAGCAGCTAAAATAAGTTTTGCAGATAAATCTAACGTTTTCTTGTCGTTTATTCCTTGACGGCCACTCCAACTTTTTCTAACAGCTAATTGTGTTAATATTAAACTCGTCTACAAATACATTTTGTCTTTTTTATTTGAAATTGTCACATAACGCCTTTCTCTCAGAAAAAACATTCCATTTTTGTTCTAAAAACAAAAAAAAAATCCCATAAGCCATGTTATGTTCATAATCTCATTAAATCACTACTGAACCATTTAATCCTATAAAAACTGAAACTATACTTCTACAATCATAATCATTATATGTAACACTTTTTACACCAAATTCCAGCTTTGCAACTTCATAAAAGCCCGAACGCACGGAAAATTGATTCTTTTACTTCAACCAAAATTCCAGTTATTTAAATTTTTCAACAAAAACCGACAATTAGATGAACTACTGTAGTTCAACTATAGGTGGAGGTCTGGAGGTGGAATAATGAGCCGTAGAGAAATGATACAATTTTACACCGTACACTTCCGTGAAGTTAATGAATCTGTGAATTTGGTTTCCATCAGAAGTAGCATTTGCACAGAAAAAGTGTCAAACATGCACAAATTGTTTAATGCAAATTTATTTGTACTATAATTTTATTTTCCTGCTCCTTTCGTATTAGTAATGTTTTTTCTCCAAATACAACTTGTCACAAAAGCCATCAACGTATTCATAACTAATAACAAAATAATAATAACACAACCGCTTTATTCCTAACTACCTACTTATTCCTCTCGTAGTTAATAATAAAACGCTCTGGTTACTTATCTTTAAAACTTTTATCAAAATGTCCAAGCTTTTCGAATACATATATCCCATTCTCTTTCAGCTCTTTCCTTGACCATCTCTTCCATTATTTCCCACGCTCCATTTTACTTCAACGGTGTAGACCACAGCGCTGTCGCCTGCTGCTCCCCAAAAAATGGACACCGTTGTTCTGTCCTTATCTCAATCGTTAAACGGGTTTCCATCTTCCTCCTCCGTCCTTTCCCTGAGCTCCTCCCCTTAAGTATCCCTTACTTTCTTATCTCTGCAGCTGCCTTGTCAAAGTCAACCCTAGCTTTAGTAAGTTTGAAAAAAATCTTAGCTTTTAAGACAACTTTGAAACGCGACGGCAAAGGTTACCAAGCTTAAGATAACGTGACGCCAAAAAGTGTTCCAAGAGTGGTTATTAGTAAAACCTCAGGCATGAAAAAGCTGTCCTTGGCGACGCCAAGACGGCGTTACAAATGGATTGAGGAACAGGTCCGTTCCTGTAAAGTGGCTAATTTTAGCCGGGTGAGCAGCAGAATTGACCTCGGGATATTGTATTATTGGATTATTGGCAATAGTTTATTGCGTATAGGAGCAAATTAAAAAGCAGGTGGTTAGTTTAATTTTTGAGTGTAAAGTGGGCTACCAATGCATTCGGAGCCGGGTTGGAGAAAAAAGGACACCGAGGAAAGCACTGGATCAGTTGACAGGGTAGGAGAGATCATGAGAAGGAGACGCTGCAAGTCACCCAAAGGCAGGGCTTGACTTCCTTCGAAGATGAAACATTTATGAGAAAAAGGCAGAAGAAATTTCCAAAGGTTGATTAATAAAGGAAAGATTTTATTGCCAGGTGGTGTTGCTCAATGGATCTATCAATCATGTCTTAGTGAAATGCTTGTCTGAAAAACTGGATACTGCCCCCATGCTTCAAACAGCAACAACTGGCACTTAAGCGCAACAAAAAGTTAGTACTATCAACCAGGTAAAATAATGATTTTCAAAGTTTTAGGTAGGAGTGCCGTTTTTAAACAAAACAGTGTTTAAAACACTGTTTAAACGTGTTTTTAAACATGTTTATCGTTTTTTTTATAAACAAATTTTCAAAAAACAAAACAAAAACAAAACGAAATAAACGTTCTTTTTTTCAAAAAACAAAACAAAAAACAGTGTTTAAACACGTTTTTTTCCTATTTTTCAGGACCAAATAAATCCGCATCAAAGTTATAAAATTGTGTAATTTTTGGCTTTTAAACTGCCAAAACTTCAAATTTTCTTTAATTTGTATCCATTTTGCATGGAACTCTGTATCTCTTTCCTTGTTTTTTGGTATATGAATATAAAAAATAAGTCAATAAATCACAAAAGTGCTAAAAATGTTTGAAATATTCGTAACAGCTAGGTTAATTCTACCACTGACATGCTTGTTTTTATGGAAAACATTCCGTAAATACTTAAAGGTACGCTATAGGCTGTTGAACTAACTTTGTTGCATTTTCACCGCTGTAACGTTTCTTTAATTATAGCTTGCCACTTATAGTTCACATGTTAAAATACGTGACATTATATATAATATTTTTTAAACTTTTAAAAACATTGATATAAAAGTTTTACTGCAAATTTGTTTAAACATTGTAAAACAAAAATAAACAAACTCCCAAAACACAAAACAAAACGAAATATTTTAAAACAATTCTTCAATAAACAAAACAAAACATTTGTTTAAAACAGTGTTTAAAAACGGTACTCCTAGTTTTAGGTACGCTAGTACCAAGGCAAACCTGCAGCATAGTCAGTCAAGGCCCACGTGTCTATTTAGACACCCAGCGTGTCTATATAGACACGCTGAGTGCCTATTTAGACACGTAGAAACGTGTCTATATAGACACGCTGGGTGTCTATTTAGACACGTAAGAAAAATTGTTTTATTTTATTTCATTCACGTGTCTATATAGACACGTTCCAGAAAATTCTAATAATAAATTCACGTGTCTATTTAGACACGCTGGGTGTCTATATAGACACGTTTAAAAGTTAAATTTAACTACTTCGTCATGTTTACATTAAAAAATTTCTTTTAATTTCTCTTTAAATGCACAAAAATATGCTTAACAATATGAGATAACCATTGAGAAAAAATATGCCAACTCAAGGTTTGTAAAGAATTTGTAAATTTTTTATCTTCAAATTTCGATATTTCAAAAAGCTTCCGGCAGATTTTGCTCAAAAATTGACAGAAAATCAAGTTTGTGTTGTAGATTAAGGAAATGTGTTCAAAAACTCTGGCGTTTGAAATGTTAATGGATAAAATTTCAAATAACGCAATTTCTAACACTAGTGGGCTCCTCATTTATTTATTTGTGTCTGAATCTTTCAAACGCCAGAGTTTTTGAACACATTTCCTTAATCTACAACACAAACTTGATTTTCTGTCAATTTTTGAGCAAAATCTGCCGGAAGCTTTTTGAAATATCGAAATTTGAAGATAAAAAATTTACAAATTCTTTACAAACCTTGAGTTGGCATATTTTTTCTCAATGGTTATCTCATATTGTTAAGCATATTTTTGTGCATTTAAAGAGAAATTAAAAGAAATTTTTTAATGTAAACATGACGAAGTAGTTAAATTTAACTTTTAAACGTGTCTATATAGACACCCAGCGTGTCTAAATAGACACGTGAATTTATTATTAGAATTTTCTGGAACGTGTCTATATAGTCACGCTGGGTGTCTATTTAGACACGCAACGTGTCTATTTAGACACGTGAATGAAATAAAATAAAACAATTTTTCTTACGTGTCTAAATAGACACCCAGCGTGTCTATATAGACACGTTTCTACGTGTCTAAATAGGCACTCAGCGTGTCTATATAGACACGCTGGGTGTCTAAATAGACACGTGGGCCTTGACTGATAGTGCTCCATTTTTTTCATTTAAATCACTTAAAAAACAATATTGCAGGTAAGTTTCATTTTGCGTGAGTATTTTAATATTCAATAGACAAAAGGTTATACAAAATCAAATGTTGAAGTTCAAACATGACCTGCTAATTTAAGCAAACCGGAATAACCCATTGAATTAAATAAAATGAGTACGAACAATTGCAAAAACTTGCTTACTCTTTGAGATTATCTTCTGCTATTGTGGATCTAGAAGAAAACCAAGAAAGTCATTCTCACAGTCCAACATTACTTGTTCCTTTACTAAGCGTTTAAGTGATAACGAACTTTCGGGAAAGAGATCAGTAACTGATCATTTATTACAAAAAGCAGACATTGAGAAAATGTAAACTGGTTAACAGCAAACCAAACAGTTCATCATTCGCAAACTAATAGTAATGTCTGCTCACACCATCATAACTCATTCAGCACTTCGGTACCGTCTCGATTCTCAACCAAAGTGAAAAGCGTTATGAGTAACTCCATGGGTTATATGTAAGGCCTGAAATCGAAGTCTCAAAATCGAAATTTCAACTACATATTATTATTGCTTAGCAAAAATGATATGAACAATGTGCATTTCGTTTTTTCTGAAAACGCAAAATGGCCGAGTTATACAGCCATAAACCGTTTTGACATGGGTCCAATGGGCAAGTTCTAACTCAGCCATGGGTTGACCAAATTGGTGAAATTTTGCATGAACAATCTCCAATAGACTGTGTTCAACGACCCTCCTTTGGATTTTCAAAATTATAGTTTTTTGAGTTTTTAGAAATTTTACAAAAACATAGGAGTACAGGGCAATGGACCCGCGGCACCCAACAAATGAGCTATATTTTTGTAAAATTTCTAAAAACTGTAATTTTGAAAATCCAAAGAGGGGTCGTTGAACACAGTCTATTGGAGATTGTTCATGCAAAATTTCACCAAATTTGGTCAACCCATGGCTGAGTTAGAACTTGCCCATTGGACCCATGTCAAAATGGTTTATGGCTGTATAACTCGGCCATTTTGCGTTTTCAGAAAAAACGAAATGCACATGGTTCATATCATTTTTGCTAAGCAATAATAATATGTAGTTGAAATTTCGATTTTGAGACTTCGATTTCAGGCCTTACATATAACCCATGGAGTTACTCTTATGCGTATTGAGAAAGGTTTATATTTCTTCTGTGTCGGTGAGCTTTCACATGAATCCCATGAAATGCAAGCTTTAAACTAACGAAACCCCAAAAGTGCTATGCCCATCATTTAGGTAATATTAATTTAATTTTGAAATTGGGATATCCGTTTATCAAATTCTATTTTCCCTGGATAAAAATTCTCATATTTACTGGAGCAGTGTGCTTGACTTTCTGGCTACATTCGGGCGTTGTATTTCGTAGCCGAGTTGGAAATCCTGAAACGTATTACTGCACCTAGATAGACCAGGAACCCCAACACAAGTTAGACTATTTTAAACTTGCGTAATCGCATGTTAAATAAACGTTTCCATTAATATAATATTTCTAGCACGTACGTCAGTAATTAAAGAATGCTTGATATAAATCTTTAAGCATGTTCTCAAGCTGAAGCTTGTAGTTGAAATAAGTTCACAATAGACCACAATAAAAAGCAATAAAATAAAGCGTATAGTTGGGGTACATACCTGATTCCCGTATTGTATTACAGTGTGACTATGGTTGGCTAGTTCCCAGATCATAAAACGACTAGATCATAATCAGGATTCCAAATGTGGTGGGCAAGCTTTGTAAAATGTTTTACTTGTTTGTTATATTTTCCCGTAAATGAAACCTACGTTATCATTCATTCGCAACATTTAATCGAAGCATTAACAATAGTGAGTACAATTACTGATTTTGCTTAAAACTGAACAATTTTAAGCAGACACCACTTTACAACTAACGAGTGAGTTACTTGGTAAGTGCAGAAACACTTGCAGCACAGAAAAAGAATCATGATGGATATTTAGTTTTTTAAGTTAAGGCTGAAAACGTAATTAGATAGTTTCTTAAATTGAAAACCTTTTGAGCAGGTGGGCTTTTGGGTCATATGGATAGATGGTTTGACTAATGCATGTTGGGATGATGCGGGTACTTTTAATCATAAAAAGTGGATAAATGGGTGTGTGCTAAAATATTCTGTTCTACTTTCATGTCAAGCACTGCTGCTTTGTCAAACTGACAGCTTTCAGGTTGTGCGGACTCTACTCTGCATAAAATTTTATTATTTTCTAGAAAAATGTAGTATACTTTACAATTTTGCCATTACGTTTTCCTGATTTTTTATGACTCTGTGATTTGGAAATATCTGACTTCTTAAGATGACATTTTAAAAGAAAAGTGTTACAACATTACATTTCTTATTAATCATTTGAACTTCTTAAAATGTAACTTTATTCAACTATATCTTCATTGAAACTGGTGCCGCAGAAGTAATGAATTTACCATAAATTTTATGGCATAAAATATTGCTAAACTTAAAAGTAAAGGATTGTGAAAGCAAAAAAAAATACTGACAGTTTTGGAATTTTTTCCTTTTACCCTCGCATATTTTTTTAATATTGGAGTACCCGTATTTGTTGTAATAATATCACAAATAATATTTTCTTTTTAGATCTAATTGAATGTTATACAAATAGCAGAGAAGAGGGTCAAAAATAAATTAATTGGTTTTCCCTTGCGCGTGTATTGTGCCCACGCCTATGTTTTAAATAGTGCTTTTATATTTTAAAACGCACATAGTAGTTGGCAATGCAAAAGAGACACAACTGGCGTTGCGGTTATACCGATTATTTAGTTTTGTCTTGACTAACTTACCTATGTTACGAACAAAATATTCTAGTAGAATTTCAGAGCATTACTTTAACTAATTAGTCATTTTATCATCTACAAAACAAATAGCTAGCAAGTATAGAAAAAAGAATGCTATTAAAAACTTTTAAAAATATTAAATTTCAACTCGAATAGATGATAGGTAAACCAATACAGTGACACGGTATGGTGTTTTTGGACATTACCCTCTTGTTGGTTTAAGCGGCAGCATTATTTTCACTTGTCGTCTATCGAGCGCAAATTTTCAATACTTCATCCATTTTGCAATATAAACTAGAATTTAAAGCTGTAACATAAATTTTATTTTTTGAGCTGTAAAATGAGCAAGGCTGGAATATTCATTCAGTTATTTTGCTTGTGCACTAATGCTTACTCTACTGAAGTTTTCTTCTATCCGCTTAGAAAAACCAGTATAGAAAACTTAACTGACCAAAACGATCTGAGTAATTTGTGGAATCACTATCAACTTGAAAATACACCAATAAACTTGGAAAACATTGTAAATGTGATAGCTGATTCGCATTCACTCGTGTTTATCAACATTTTTCAGTGTGCGGACTTTGGTGATTCGAAAATTCCATCTATCGTTAGAAAACCGACGCCTGGAACAATCGAGTATTCACGCAAAATTTCATGGGTTTCAAATTCCCTCAACAATTGTTCTGATGGTTGTATCATTACATCCGACTTTTGTTTAAAATCCAAATTTGTAGTGTTTACGGAAATGTACACTCAGTATGAATATAATGGAACTTTACGATCTATTTGTCATAAGTTGGATTTCTTAAAGTTTTCTGTTGCAACTCGACCCTGGACATGGGAAATTAATATACTATTACGTCCACCTGAATTTCTTATATCGGACGTTGGTCCAATACAAAATACTTTATATACACACCACCACGATCATACATTAGTTCAAGCATCTCAACTTCGACGTACTTTTGAATTTGCAACACTAGTGGTTCTAGTTTCCAACAAAATTGCAAATTCTGAAACGTCTCAATATCTTTATAAATGGGTTAATACCACCAGGAATTATGACACTTTTCAAACTAATATACTAGAGTTTTTTCGTGTACTATATTTGCATATTGCCATAACGAATGTAAAACCAACCAAACTTAGAATTACCTTGATTCAGGCGCATGATTATTGGACAATCAAATTGCTAACGACAAGTTATAATGTAGACGCCATTAAGCCATATGAACCTTTAGACATTATGAATGCTATTTACTCAAAAGCTTTTTCAAAAAATGAACAAGTAAGTGTGTACGTTCATGGCAATAACAAAGATTTATCAAGTCAAGAAATAGAAAAGGCATTATTAGTTTGCAACTTGAATAATATTTTAGCTTTGAGGATTGCAAAACAAAAGTCAAACAAGCAATTTCGTCTCTTTCTGTCTCTTGCGCGAATTCTACAAGATGTTTTGTACAACTTTACAATCAAATTCAACGATATTGACGAAACTGTTTGTGAAAATTACAAACTGGTTTCTGAACAAGAATCCCTTTACCTAAATCGTTGGGTAACTGTGATAGTTCAGGATACCTCAAATGAAATTGGACATATAAAAAACCACATTACTATGGCAAACCCGCTTAACAATTTACGTTTTGTAGCCTGTGGTGTTAGAGGAATATCTGCCTTGCCTTTTAACAATTTAGTGAGTGCATATAAAGAATATGCTTGGTTTTGTATCGGAATATGTGTGATATGTTTACCGTTTGTACTCGCAAAACTTGGACAGCAAATTCAAAACGGTGGCAAAACGAAATTAGGCAGCGTCATAGTGCATTTTGTTTGTCTGCTGAAAACATTCGTTGAACAGGGTGACCCTTTTCACTGCATAATAGCAAACGAAAAACCACTCCGCTTCCTGGTAGCTGGCATATTGCTGGTTGCTCTAGTTCTGAGCAACGCATACAAAAACACAAACGTTTACAATATGATAACTCCTAGAGTTCCGTTGCTCTATGAAAATTTGGATCAATTACGAAACGATGGTTTTAAACTTTACACCGTTGTATCACAATTTGATTTTGACTTTGCTGGTGGTATGATATTCTTATCGGGTTACGGAGATATTGCAGCGGGAAAAGGAAAACACTTTAATGAAAGTAATCACTATGCTGAATTTAGATTATCAAATATTATGGTAATATCAGAAGTTCTCAGCAGAGTTGTACAAGGCTTGGAATATAATACCAATACTACTTTACTGGATGCAGTTTTAAATCACTCGGGTAGTCACCCAAACGTGAATTTACAACTGAATGAGCTTGAAGAAATTATTTTGCCATTTGGTTTTAAATATTTTGGGAGTTATGGTGATGTGACTTATAGAGTAGCTGCTTTGTTGAAAAATAAGTTTTTAGATTATCAAAAACGCTGGCTGCTAAATAATTTAACAGATTGTAATGGGACAGCTGTTCTACTTTCCGAAAATAGTGCTGAAGAGTACATGCAAAACTTATTGATGTCTGGGGCTGCAAGTGGTTCAAAAGTATCGATCGGAAAGGAGGTTTACGAAATTGTTGCAATTGGAATAACATTTGAAGAGAAACAAACCTCCTTTGTTTGTCAAAGAATGATATATTATATAGAATCCGGAATTTTAGATTGGTGGCCTAAACTTTACACCGGGAGAAACTATTCAGAAGACAATCAGATTGTATATCCAACAAGTGCAAAAATAAGTGGAAACATTCTAGTGCTTTTTATTGTTTATGCAGTAGGTATATCATTAGCGATAAATAGCCTTTTCGCTGAGATTCGTGCAAGAATACTTAAAATTATATTTCAATTTCTAAATCTATTTCTACATATTTTGAAAAGTATTTCAGTTATTTTGAAGCGTACATTTTCAAATTGTAGTTCGTAGCAACAAACGAAAAAATACAGGTACTAAAAATTCATCAAAGTGACTATCTAAAATATAAAATTCTAATCTTAAATTAGAACAAAACTTATGATTCCCAATGGGAACTTCCCAGTGCCATTTTACTTTTTGGATTGGTAGAAGGTTCTAATTTAATTATAATTTATCTACATGGCTACAGATTAAAACAGCGCTCAGTATAATGTTCACTTAATTGATCGTTCCTCCAGGAAGATTATAAGTTGTTTTGTCAATAAATTCCGATTGAAAAATGACCAAACGGATTTTTTCTTCAATTTTCCTCTCAGTACCCCGATATCTCCAATATTTGTTAATTTGCTAAAACATGCCCCGACTTTTTTACGTGCCAAAACTTTATTACTTTTCGACAAAGTGGTTGCACTCCCACATAATCTCTCGACCTTCGTCTACCCTATTCTTGTGCCCCATTGAATTTGTAATTGGAGGAGAGTTGTGGAAATCATGGGATGGTGGGGCAGTCTAGGGAGAATGGGAACAAGTTGTGAGTGGTGACCGGACAAGCCGGGCGACTAAGGTGCAGGGTAATCTTGTTTTCGAAGTCCAGTGTTAATTTAAGAATACCACTTGTTTACTCATAAAAACATCAAATTTCAAAGGACCACATTTCTTACGGGAATCGATGTCAAAGGTTAAAATAGTGAGAATGATTGTGTTGATTTAGTGATATGGTGTATATTTCCAATGAGAATTATGGGGAAATGAACTGGGGTAAAACGATACTAGTTCTTAAAATCAGTCAAGTTTGTTTAATGTTTAATTCCAATTTACGAGTTTTTCTGCTTCGAGCAGTACAAGGTTTTCTTGTGTCGTGTACAAGTGTTAGCAGCAGAGTAGGCCCGGAGGTAGGGATTACCAATATACTTATACATTTTTAGTTCCGTCTGAGTTGCCGTCAGAGTAACATCTCTTCTGCTTAGCGCTCTTGAGAGAAATCTCTGTTGTTATAAGCTTGTCGTGATACCAGCAAAAAACCCTCATCTTTAACCTGAAAACCTCCTTATCGCTTCATTATAATCTGACCTACAAGTACCAGTAGTGCTCGCTCTCTCTTCTGATAACTTGGATGAAATGTACGTAATGCATGAATGATGATTTAGTACTTAAAGTTAAGTTGTAAAAATGTGCAATGATAAAATAGGTTAAAGTCCCGTTAGACGAGAAGTAAGGAAGAATGCGTGTTAGTATTACATAGTCGTACGTGTATTCTTTTTTCTAGGTTACGATACATATTATCTATTGTAATCAAGGAATCTAGGTAAAGAATGGTTCTAACGGTAATTTATAATACTATCACCTCCTTTCCTCCCCGAATCCTCACTCCTTATAAATACCTCTTAAAAACATAAATAAAACAGAAGAGTTTTACCTCTCCTGACGAAAGTACGACTTCTCTCTTTTGTTGTTATTATTTTGCATACTAAAATATCCCGAACATAACATTTGGAGGCACGCACCTCGCTTACTCTACTCCTGTGTTTGTGTTTTTTTTATTTTTCCCTTTTGGGGGAACCTGAGAATGTTCCCGTCTTTTCCGGAATACGTAAGGAGTTGTTATTTTATTTGAGATTTAACGTTGCATATATTTTATACTAAACCTGCCTACCTCGACATTTGTACTTCCGTCACTCTTCTCTATAGGAATCGCAAGTTGTGCTGCGTACCTATATTTAACACTACAGATCTTCTTCATAATTATATTGATCACCCGTATATACTTATTTCTTAAGGCTCTTGTAAATAAATGTCCAAGCGCCAACAAGCCTCGGAATCGCCGATAGCACGCCGTACTAGAAGCAATAGACGTAGTATAGCTCCAATTGTTGACCCTAGTGAGTTAGAAAGACAAGCCTCCAAACGACGTCGTGTAGTTGCTACCAATCTTAATGAACAATCTACTATATTAACACCTACAGAACCTGTTATCTCTATTCCCATTCCTCATACTCCAACGCCGGTACCCTTTGATTTTAGTTCCACAGACGTTGTTGTTCCAGGCGAACTTACTCAATACATAGGTAGTTTCTTATACTCCGCAGTACCTACACCTGAAACCCTTGAATTAACCTCACGTCCTCATTCCAGTAGACAGTTTCCACGTAGTGCGTCTCCAGACGAGAATATCTTACGAGATAACTTTACTCCTATTATTTTAAGACCTTTCCCTTGGCAAATTTCAAAACGAAAGCCAAGACCTCCACCACCCAAACCTACTCGACCTACTACTCCTCGCACGCCGTCACCACGTTCGAAATCACCTATTTTTGTGTTTCCAAGTCCTACAACTACCAACCTAAACCGTCCACCTACTCCTCCTCCTCTTCCACTTACTCCACCAATCCCTACGTCGGTTATTAATTTAAAAACTACCGATTTTACTAAACGTTTTTCCTCTTGTACTCCAAAAATGGCTACTACCGTCATTATTCCACCTACCCCTGAAAATCTACGTTTTGACGGAGATGGTAATGTCAATCATTTTCTTGAAAAATTCGATCTAACTTGTGAAGATTACTCTTGGATTAGTGACGAAACAAAATGCAAAAAGATGATGCTTTTTCTCAAATTTTTGGAAATTGTCATCGTTTAAAGTTCTTTCATGAACGGGTATCTGTTACTGACGACGTGCCACTAAAAACTCGAAATAACAGAAAACATTTCCTTAAAACCGCGTTTGTTGGCACCGATGTTAAATATGACTCAGTGCTTGACACTGATCATTTACGAGAAGCTGAAAGTGATGAGTTGAAGATATCAAGTGACAAAATACATTGTTGTAACGAGATTAAATTTGCATTGAAAAATGTTGGAAGAAAAAAGGAACAAAAGAAAATGTCGGGAGAATATAGAAAAAACCGGGAGAAAAAGATCAATTGGAATCTGGAATTGGAGGAAAGTCATGCAGAGCACATGGAGGGAATTCATGGAGAGATAGCCAAAATGGAGGGAGATCTTGGAGAGATGGGGACAATGGAGGGAAATCTCGGAGGGAAAGGGAAAATGGAGGAAACTCTTGGAGGGAAAGGAAAATTGGAGGGAAGTCTTGGAGGGAAAGGAAAATTGGAAGGAAGTCTTGGAGGGATAGGGAAAATGGAGGGAAGTCTTGGAATAGGGAAATTGGGAGGGAATATCTTTACAAAAGTGCAATTGCAGGGAGGGAACCGGAAGCCAGAGGAAAAGTTTGGAGGAAATCGTGGAAAAAAAGCAAAAGGAAGTTCTGAATGTAACGAGGAAACTGGAAAAAATCATGGGAAAAACTCAAAAGAATGTTCTGAAATTGTAGAGGCGATAGAAAAGTGTTTACGAGAAGCATTAGGTATGTAGAAGTTATTGGGCAGTGGCATTGATTTGTGTAGCGTGAGAAATTCACGAGTAGATGGATTGCTAAGTTATGCTTGTCATAGTAAAAAAGTAGCGCAAGTAAGCATAAAAAGTTGATGTGCAATATGATACTGTAATGTTGTTATGCTGTCATTTTATAAGAAAATGTGAAGAGTTGATGATCGTTTCTTGTTGATGTGGGCTTTTTATCATAAAAGATAGATAAAAATATGGGAAAGACTTACTTTTGGTTGTCACACGAAATAAATGAATTCTAAACAAATGATGTCGTATGTACAACTTGCAATGTAAATGATAATGAAAGGATTGTTAATTTGTAGAGAAAAATGATGACCAAAGCTGAGATTGAAACTGCTGGTTATTATACATTTTTACTACATACAATGATTAGTATACTTGATATGACGCTGGTTGAGATTTTATGCCTGGTTCAATAATCTAAAATTATGACTCATAACTTATGAGGAATTTAGATTTGTTAATTAGATTTGTTAATTAAAATATATAAGATGTTATGTAAAATCATTATACATGTGTAAAATTGATTGTTTGTTTGTTCTTCTGTTAAACAGACGGAACTCCATGTTTGTCAAAAATTGTAATAATGTTTTTTGTTGTTGCTCTATAGGTCTTTTGACCTTAAAAGAGCAAAGAGAAATAAACTATTATTATTATTATACATTTTTTTAGTTACAAGCACGCCGAGATCAGCACGAAGACAGATCAGATTTACACGGCATGGCTTCTTTTGAGAATTGTGTTTACAGATTACAGAAAGTCACGAAAATTACACTGAAGGGTACATAGGTATTTTTACTGCATTTTAAGCAGTGATTAAAAAGAAACAAAGTCGAAAAACATAGAGATTGTACAGAATATTCAAGTTTAGGTACATTAAACCTTGAATTACACTGATGACTATAGAATTTAGAATTGGACTTCTAATGAACTCACAATTCATAAGTCACTTAGACACTTTATGGATAAATATCAATTTTTACATTGAAAACAGAACTCTGTTCTGAACAATGGGTTATGAAATTTAGGTACTTTATTTTTATCAAGCCATGTCATCGCACTACAATACAGCGCAGCGTCATAAATTAATTTTATTGTTATTCTGATAACTCCTCAACCGTTTGACCTATTCCAATTCTGTCTTCAGTTATCGATAGCTAAACCTCCTGCGACGATTTCTATTGATTTTCAGGTCAATCCAATAATCGGAAGGTACCTAAAAAGTACCTTTTCTAAAGTACTCTTGTTTGCTGCATTTAAAGGCCATAGAGCTACAGCATTTTCACTACCGACATGGAAATAATACCAAATAGCAGACAGTGGTTCTCATCATGGCAAAATGGTTCTCATCATGGCAAAATGGTTCTCATCATGCCACAATGGTTCTCATCATGCCACAATGGTTCATATCATGCAACAATGGTTCATATCATGCAACAATGGTTCTCATCATGCAACAATGTTTCTCATCATGCCACAATGGTTCTCATCATGCCACAATGGTTCTCATCATGCCACAATGGTTCTCATCATGCCACAATGGTTCTCATCATGCCACAATGGTTCTCATCATGCCACAATGGTTCTCATCATGCCACAATGGTTCTCATCATGCCACAATGGTTCTCATCATGCCACAATGGTTCTCATCATGCCACAATGGTTCTCATCATGCCACAATGGTTCTCATCATGCCACAATGGTTCTCATCATGCCACAATGGTTCTCATCATGCCACAATGGTTCTCATCATGCCACAATGGTTCTCAGCATGCCACAATGGTTCTCATCATGCCACAATGGTTCTCAGCATGCCACAATGGTTCTCAGCATGCCACAATGGTTCTCAGCATGCCACAATGGTTCTCATCATGCCACAATGGTTCTCAGCATGCCACAATGGTTCTCATCATGCCACAATGGTTCTCAGCATGCCACAATGGTTCTCATCATGCCACAATGGTTCTCATCATGCCACAATGGTTCTCAGCATGCCACAATGGTTCTCATCATGCCACAATGGTTCTCATCATGCCACAATGGTTCTCATCATGCCACAATGGTTCTCATCATGCCACAATGGTTCTCGCCATACCACATTCATGTGACAATGGTTCTCATCGTGAACCTTCCTTCAACCTTACATAGGGTTTATTAAGGTTCACGTTAGTGTACCTTTACTCCGATCATCTTGATGTATCTGCACGTAGCTCCGTCCCTCCCTGCGTAAGCACGATAACTCTTCAACCGTTTGACCAATTCCAATTCTGTTTTCATTTATCAATAGAAAGAAATCTTTTTTCAAAATTTTTACCGTTTTGTTGATAAATTATCAATGATAATGTTCGTTAGACATGATGCTGCGCTTAGCTTCATTTTGCCATAAATAACCATAAATTCTTCCACCTCTTCACTCAACTAAAGCTGAGAAACAATCCACCTCATTCCCTTTTTCTCATCGCCTTAAATCTTTTAATGTCTCGTTTTTACCTAAATCCACAGTCCTAGTATGTTGTGTAGTAATGAAGTAAATATGAGTGCGTAGTCGGTATATAATAGTCTAAACTGCTTCGGAAAGTGAAATAATTTTCTCTTTCCGAATCGCATCTTTACACATAAATTACTACAGATATCGTACATAAAAAGTTTCAAAAGTTTATGATGTTCAGTATACTCATCGTTAATTTTTAACGAAGGCAATCTTTTCTAATAGATTGTTCTGGTATTACATTTCTTAGTTCCGCTAAGTATATTATACGGTTGCTTTTGGAAATACTCATTTGTCCAAAGTGTTACCGGTGAAGGCGGTAGGGTTTATTCAAGAAGCTGAAAACTTAGGCAGGGACGTAATCTTATTTGAGCATATTAGCAAAACTTCAGTATAACTATTGGCGCGCGTTTAAGGATGTTCCGCAAAACGTATTAGTGCGTTTTTCGAAATCAAGGTGATAAAAGTAAGTTTTCCACTTACCTAGTTGGTTGTAAACAAAGTTGTCTTGCTTTCTAAAAATTCAAATAAAAAACATGCATATAAAAACTTGTGTTTGTTTGACGCTAATTTTGTGAAAATGCTACCTAAGGTGCAATATTAGTTTATAGATTATTTCCTTTAACTGCTCATTGTTAGTAAACTATATTGATTTTTACCACAATACAACAACACGTTCATCGTTTTTATTTGTCAAAAACGAGCATTTTTAATTTGATTTAATAAAAAGCGTTTTTTCCACAATTTTTTAAAAAAGTATTCCGAGTTTAGTGGTTGCTACCAAGACACAAGATAGCTATAGAATTGCATAAAATCAGCGCAAAATAATTTACTTAAATATAGATATCGCAATTAAAAAAAATAAATCCAACGTGAACGCTGAAATTAATTACAAATATAGTGCTTAGAAATGTTTGGATTTACGTAAGAATATGTTTCAGATTCAAATAAAATGCATACAAGATTCAGTACAGTATGCTTACAAGTTAAGTTACAGGCTATAATGCATTAACCGTTTAAACCTAAAGATTAAACGTTAGAGTACTTTGAACGTTAAAACAACGAAATCGTGATTTTAAATAAAATTTTCAATTAACAGTTTGATTAATTTTCAAAATTTAAAAAAGTCTTAATAATTTAATTGAAAATTTCTGTACCATGCTTTTTTCTCTGTACCACTATTTTAAAAACATTTCCCATTATTTCACAACTTATTTTCCTTTTTGGCAAAATCGCTCCACTTTACTAAAATTTTCTTATAAAATGTGTCCATAAAAATGCCAAACATTTTGTCCCAAAATGTAATAAGTCAACTTTGCCAGTTTTATAACCACTTCGTTAGTAACGTGTCTTAACGTTATGTGTTCACCGGGAAATTTTTTGAGTATAACTGGGTACTGGGAAGAATAAGTTTTTTTAGGGGCCGAAATTTGCTACCTTGAAGGAAGTTCGGCGCCATTTTCCGATGAAACCGAAGGGAGACCCGGTTCCGGGGCGAATTAAGATTTATATACGATTAATTACATATAACTACAAATGGCTTACAATAGATTCATTACGTACTTAATTACATATAAGATAGTTTTGATTATAAAAAATTCAACAATGGCTAATATATTTCAAGATTTCGCTCGAATTTTTTCGAATTTTTGAAACTGCTTTGATAGAATCATTGTGAAATGCTGAATAAAACGTACAATGTTATTAGAATTTGAGTCGAGTTGCAGATAATCAGGAAAAAGTTCATATTTCAGAAAAAGAAGGCCTATGAAAATAACTGCTTTGCTTTTCCTTATGATTCTCACTGGCAGATGATAATTTCAAATAGTAAACAAATTCGTCCAACGCAGAAGTTTATTTAATTTTGTAGAAACTATCTAAATTACATTTCTATATACATGTGTAACTGAGGAAATCATCCTTTAACCTTATTTTACAATACTGACTTTGTTGCTTTTAAGTGCCAAATATTGTTGTTCCAAGTATTAAAACATTCACCGTACCACCAGACAACTGTAATTAAAAGTAATATTCTGTGGTTTAATGGTGAAGGTTTTGTTTTGCTTTCAAATATTGTTGTATTTTTGAAATACTTACAGTGTAAGATAAAGTGTGCGGTGGTATCTAGAAAGAACATATTGAGTTTGTTGAGGAGCATGATATTATCAATACGGAAGGAAAATAAAATTTAAATGATAAATAAATTATGCATATAAAATTTGTGTTTGTTTGAAGCTTAACAAATAATTGCATTGATATGATCCGGTAGATCGAGCTATCTCTACTATAACTATCTATCTGCGTCTTCTTAAATCAGAGACTGGCTACGAACGTTCGCCGTAATTATAACCAATATTAATCATTTGTGGAAAATATTTAACTATTTACTAAGTTTTAGTAAACCACTAGACTCCTTCTTGGAATTGCTCCACATTTTGCAAAACTTGTAAAGGCTAAAAATATCACAAAAATTTTATGTCGGTTAATGGCTAATTACGGGGCCTGTTTAAGCACCCAAAATATTCGATTTGTAGAAATATTGGAAATTTTTTGTTTGATCTGTGGCTAGGTTGTGAAGATTTTGTGTTGCTTTGAAAACAGTAACTGTTTTCAAAGCAACACAACTGTTGCAATGTTGGAATTTATTCTTGAAAATGTGTTTTGTGATTCCAAAAAATCTTATAGTTACTATACGATTAAATAGCTTAATCATGATTTTAGTGAAACTATAAGCATAATATTTCTCTGTGAGGAGTTTTCTTTGTTTTTTTAGAAAAAACGTGTTGAGATAACTGTAATAATATTAAATTGATTTGTAGACGAGTATAGCATAGCATATAACAGTATAAAATAAATTTGTGTTAGTTAAATGCGGTTTTTGTGAACCTTGGTGGATTTGTGGATTCATCGTGCATCAGATCTTTGGAGACTCTTACTCCTTACTGCTGTTTTAACTCGAATGAACGATCCCACACAAGCCAGGTTCAATAGTGCTAACCGATAGCGGCATGAGATGGAGATCGCCATCATCATCATCATCACCAGCGCACAACATCAGCTGCTTATAGCCAAAAAACCAGCGTCCAAAATATTATGCACTGTGTTGTGCTTGAGCTGGCCTTTGTTTTCTCACCATTCAAACTTTGCCACGCTTTTTGGAAAGTGAGACCGCACGGATGCATGCATGTAAATGTATCGGCGACGGCTACATGCTAGGGTTTGTGCGCAATGTTGTGTTGATGGGTGATTTGGGCTATCCGTGCCAAGTCGATGGCTATCCGTCTCATGCCGCCACCGGTTAGCACTATTGAACCTGCCCACATGTTCCGTTCATTTCAATTTTTTAAAAAATTTGTGATTAAATATTAAGCAATTTCAGATATATATAAACTAAATCCTAAAGAATTTTACTGTACTATTCGTTACTCGTGTTACCCACTAACTAAAGAATAATGTTTTTAATAACTGTATTTAGACCAGTTTGGTATCCTTTGCAATGCAATAATATTTTTCAGAGAATCTACTACAATTTATGGTTTCCAGATAGATAAGGTTATTGTTCAGTCAAAAGCCATATTATTATCTTGATTTGATTATTAATTTAGTTACGTAAATGTCGTATGAAAAAATACCACAAATTTGTTAGCAGCACAAAGTATCAGGCTCGTGGATTTCTGTTTCTTCTTTGGTAAGCCTGCACCACCCGACATTTCAACCACTCCCTTTTTAAACCTCTGCTGCCCATGCCACCACCAGTTGTGGTCCACCACACCCGTTCAAATTTATTGTCCTGAAAATCATCGCAAATCATTAAGCCGTGAATACATGACGAGCAATTAGAATTTGAAATTGAAATTCCAATGGATGGGGGAACTGTTGGAGCATCTGAGAGGTATTAAACTTTATTGTGATTGAGCAGTGATATTTTGGAATTTGGTTTTTAAAAATATTTTGTGGTTGCAGAGAGATATTTTTAGTATTTATACAATTAAATAGTTTAGTAGAGATTTTAGTGAAATTATGAACATAATATTGACCAATGGGATTTTTGATGAGCTTTTTTAGAACAAAATTAGAACGATGGAGGTAAATTTGTGTTTACATGAAAGCGTTTTGTAATAATAGTAAATTAAAAAATTTACTTATAGACGAGTTTGATAATATTACTCTGGTTTTTTCCAGATATCTACGAATTTGTGTAAGTTAGATGCTACTTTTGTGAAACTTAGTGGATTGGTGGATTACGAATCGGTAGATGCATATTGCCAGTGATCGCTTTTTATGCTATCGTTTTCCAGTTTATTTATTCTATTACGATGTATTCATTTATATTTAAATTTTTTAAATGTACCTTTTATTACACACTAAGCAATTTAAAATGTTTCATAGGAGAACTCTTAAAAATACTACGAATTTCAAGGTTGCTCTGTTAGAGTATTTAATACAGCTTGGTAAATTCGACATTAAATATTTTCCAGAAACTCTATTACAATTTGTAACTTCCACTATTTTTTGGTAATAGTTGATTTAAATCTAAAACCAACTCTGATCAACTGATTGTTGATCAGTTATGTAAATACTTATAAAAATGCCACGTAACAGCAACGCAATTTTAATAGAAGTACCAATATCTTGGTTTCAAACCATCCATGCTTTTCCCTTGGGGTATTCGGTAACCGACCCACATTATGGCATCAGTGGCAAGGTGGCTGGGAAGGCACAATAATCAGGAGAGTAGGTCAGAACGTACGTAAATTGGAGAAAAGTCGGGGCGTTTTAAGCAAGTTGACAAAAATACTTCGAACTCCGTTTTTCCTCCACCCCCACTTCTCAACTTTCAGTTCTACTCGGACCCCCACTCTCCATTCCTTTCGGTCCTTTGCTTTTTCCTCTGCTCAATCTACCACACTTTTACCGTCTTCATTTTCACTTCCCTCCACCTTTCCCTCTCCTCCCTCCAACCCGGCTTTTCCCTCCACCACCCCGGGCCTCCATTTTCCGTCACTCTTGGACTTCGTCCACTTCCGCCTTTTCCAGAATCCTTTCGATCCCAACTTGTTGATATATTTCTTAGTTTGCATCAAATATCCGTACTTTAGCCTCATGCAAAGGTATTACAAACCATGAATAAACTCGTGAATCTGGAATGTAGTGGTCTACTTGTTGAAAAAAATCAACTAAAATCAGAATTGTTTGGCAAAGCAACTTACCACTTTTTACAGTGGTACGGTAAAACTTTTGTAATTGTAATCATTTAAATTTTTGCAGAAAGTATAGCAATTTCAGCAAGAAGTTTACTACTAGTTTATGCAACTGTTTAGACTTTAACCAATTTTCAAAATTAATTTAGAAGAACCAAGTCGAAATCGAGAATTTTTTATGTGACATAAATTATGTCCATCCGGAGATACAACGCGCGGTAGTCAATTACGCTGCGAGCTAATTCACAATTCAAGCCCAAGGCTGCTATTGTGGTTACTAGTAACTGGAAATTTTTCTTGTTCTCCCTACAACAAGAATGCATTAACCCTTTGTTGCCCTCCAATCTACTGAATCCATGAGAAAGACATCTTGGAAAGTAGCAATCATAATGTTTTTCTTTATGGAACAATAAATTCAATAGTGCATAGTACCGGTGAATGAATTTATTTGCCTAAGCTTTACAACAATACAACCTTACAAATTTTAGCCGTCCTTATTTGTTCTACGTAAAATCCACCAATGCTTCCGTTTTCAAAAAATGGCGTCTAACAAACGCAAATTTCTTTATGAATGTTTTATTTTTCGTTGAAAGGATTTTAGGATTTGAAGTGTTATATTTATTCCTGACATGTATCATGGTCATTTTTGCCTTGCACTTCCACATTGACTCTTGATTGTGTGGTACACTTTTAAAATTGACTTTAAAGAATATTCTTGCTACGTTGTAGGAACTTAACCTTGTATTCTGTAAGTTGTACTTGGTAAACCGAAATTGCATGACCTTGGCTATCCACCACTTCCCAATACCCTAATCACCCAGGTTACCTTTTTTGAGCCATCAGCTGTCAGCAGACCCTCCAACCTGAGTGCCTGCTGCAGATCTTTCCCACTTGCTTTACCAACTTTGACCCTAGAGCCAACACCTTCAGGGCCCATTCCATCCTCACCGCATTTGCCCCTTCACCATCCTCCCCGAGATTCCAATTCCAAAACTCTCTTCCTCCGTTCATCCAATGAATTCCAAGCCCACCCTCGCTAACGGTTCCTTCACTGCCATTTGTACTAGGACCACCCACCAACTCCACTTCCTGTCTGTCAATTGAGGATGAAGAGGTTGACTATAATAGGAGTTTATATCACTAAGCATCATTGGGATTATGTACGTTCAAACTATACCTTCTAAGAACTCCTGCACCCAAAAACCATTCAAGCGTTTTCGCAAATTCCCCTGAACTTGCGGACTGTAAAGTTCTTGGAATCAGCGAAGTTGATTTCTTATTGTGTCCACAAACAGTGGCCGCTGAAGAACCCACTGGTGAGCCGTGTTTTGTGCAGGCAGACCATTTTCTACCTGTATGACAAGTTGCAGTGGCAGCTTGTCAACGTAATGTTTGAAAATGATTGTGCACAAAGTTCGGCGCCGGATTTAGTGTTAAGCCGGCGTGGATGGGTATATAAGCTGTGCTTACGTCAGTGCCTCCTGCAATATAGTAGATAGTTCTCAACTTGTCGAATAATTGTACACTCGTTGAAATTTTCCTATTTCATTTCTACGTATAATTTGTCGAATATTTATGATATATTTATTTCAATTGTTTGAAGAGACCCGCCCATTCAATGTACAGCAATGTGTTACGTTGTTTGCCAATTAAAAATTGGCCCGTTTTTTCTACAATCTACTCAATTGAGAAGGCTGATTATTTGACAAGGAATAGTAATCATAATATGCTGCTGCTAATAAACCTAAAGCCTTTTGGTTTATTAGCAGCTATAATAACTAATTTATTTCGCTTATTTATTTAATTTTGTATATTTTTATGCCTGTTATTTTGTAATTCTAACTTAATTTCGTAATCTAGTTTCTAGAAGAGAATGATTTATTTGAGCTAGAGCAACCACTAAACGTGGAATATTGAGTATTTTGAGTATTTGGTTTTAAACTGTTTGAATTATTAAGCAGGTAATAACAACTTTAATTAAAAACCGTAGGCTCTTGAACACCTAAGGTATTCCATGGAATCCTTGTCAGTATTCTAATGCCCCTTTATCGGAGTATACGTTATAACTATAACATTAACATGTAAAATCCTAAATGAAATTTCGTTACCCATATAACCTTAAGACACTCTCATATCTTGAAAACTTTCATCAAAATGTTAATGCGAAATTCATACACATGTATTCACTGCGTTTACTTTCCCCTTTCTTAAACCGGTGCAGTCCATCACCTTCTCACATATTGTGCTTCCTCCAATCCTACCGGACATCTTAGCTCTCTAGACAACCTTAAATGCATTTATCCGTCTTCAAAAATAACATGTGAGTTTGCAATACCTATTTTTTAACAAAAAACTGAAATATTGTTAAATGAAACGTGTTGTAAAAAAATTACATTTTACAACAATTATATCAAACTCAAAACTGAGAAAAACAGCACTGAATCTAAGGAGGAAGAATCCACCAGAAATAGCATTTTCACAAAAAAAGCGTCAAACAAATGCAAATTTTAAAATTAATTAAAAAGTTGTTTTCCATCAGTATTAATTATGTTTAGTCTTTTATAAATTGAGTCTGTCCCCGAAAGCATCAACTCTCCAAGAACTTTCGTCTTTCCAATTTACCTTCTCGCTCCACTCATCTCAAAGCCGTCTTTGTACATGTATTTAAAACCTTTATCAAAATGTCTATGCCCCATTCAAATAACCTCTTAGTCTCTTTGATCCAGCACAAGACAGCTTGTTTTAAAATTAGATTTAAAATTTAGGAGTTCATCAAGAAAATGATTTGTTTATCTGTTTTTTTTTTGGTAAGATAAGACCATTATAACCACTGCCTTTATAAACCTCTGTTCCTAACTCCACACCCACACATGTCAAAGTATTAAGTCTCAAAATCATCACAAATTACAACTCTTTAACCCCGCGATTCATGTCATTTATTACCGAAGGCCTGACCAGCTACTTAGCAGGACGGAAAGTGGAGACCCGGGGCTTGTGGAGGGGAAAGCTTGTAATAGGACAAATAATGGGACGCTGCGAAAAGTGGAGGGCCGAGTACGATCGGAAGTGGAGATGAGCCGTAGTGGAGAAGTTGGTGCGGAATCCACACTGTGGATAGATTACAAAGCGGTGGACCAAGTAAAATCGGAAGTGGAACAGAATTGGGTGTCCGAGTAAGGCAAGCAGTGAAAAAGATATATACGGGGAAAAGCAGAGATCCAAGTAAAACTGGAAGTGGGGCTGGTGTGAGTGTGAATGGCATCCGAAGCATTGGTTGGTAATTAAGACATGAAATGTAGTGGGAATGCAAAAGCGGTGGTTCAGTAGTTACGTTTGTGGGAATTTTTGTTTTGTTTGTAGAATTTAGAACAAACGCAGTTTTGGAAGTAATTACTAGTAAAGATAATTGGAAATAATAAGAACAAGCTGTATTTGAATGGATGTGTGACGTTATTACTTTAGAAGCAAAGTAGGTTAAGATTTGATTGGAAAATAAAATATGCATCTACAAAGGGCCATATTGCGAACCTTATGGCGGGTGGGCCCAAGTCGCTCCGTAATGAGTCATATACCAATCGAAAGCTCTTGATAAGCTTATCAAAAGTGTTGCTGGGCACAAGTTCCAATTCCGTGAACCATTGGCAGTTTTGCTCTCTTGAAATCAAAAGTTTTGCATGTAAACCTTATGGCAACACCACATTGTGATATGCATGTCTGGAGGGGCTTCAGACCAATTTGCCAAAAAACCGCTTGTCATACTTTAGGCGTTAAGTACCTGTGTAAAAGTTCTTCAGGAAGTCAAAATCAAACTATCAGTTGAACATTTTCATGCTTTCTTTTTATTCTGTTTTTCCTGAAAAACGGGGTAACGGATTTTACAAGTAAAATTCGTAACTTCAAGTGATCAAAACTGCCAATGGTTCCCGGAATAGGAACTTGTGCCCAGCAACACTTTTGATAAGCTTATCAAGAGCTTTCGATTGGTATATGACTCATTACGGAGCGGCTTGGGCCCACCCTCCATAAGGTTCGCAATATGGCCCTTTGTGTTACTTAGACACTTTTGTTGCAAAAACGGGTGGATTGGTGATTTCATTTCAGGCAGGTCTCCACAACAGCAGGTTGTGTATTCTGATTTACGGTTAAACCACGATGATTTACGTTTCAGTTTTAGGTAATTTTTTCTAGCAACATTATAAATACCGTATTTATTCGATTTATACCCCCCGCTAAAATTTCAAATTTCACATCTCAAAGGAGGGTATAATTCGAGGGGGGTCATAAATCGAGGGGGGCTAAAACTTCAAATTTGATGGTACATTTTGGAAGGATTTTTTATTTACGATGATAATTTACATTAAACTGTTCAGCTATAGCATTGTCAGAATGTACTTAAGCATTAATAATTGCGTCAAATGTATTGAAAATGATTATCATACTCATAAAAGTCAATATAAATGTGAATGTTATTGTTTACGTTCGTATCACAAATGATGGGGAGCTATAAACCGAGGGGGGCCAAAATTTCAAATTTCTCCTCTCAAAGGAGGGTATAATTCGAGGGGGGTTATAAATCGAGCGAGGGGTATAAATCGAATAAATACGATAGTTATTTTTCCACTACAGACAAAATATGAGCCTTACTGAATGAGTAGGCAACAGGTTGAAGAATTATAATTAACGTATATATGCATTCCAGTTTTTGGGGGAACTAAAAAAATCGCCAATTACCGTTCTACTGCAGATTAAAAGCCGGGTGGACATCGGGAGTTTGGATTTCGTTCCTTTAAACAAATGTTGGAAATCAGTAAATCCGAGTAATTTGTGAAAAAATGTTGAATAAGTGGCGAAGATTACATATATCTACATAATCGGTGCCCCTCTGGGGTTTCGTAAAACTGGAACTAGCGTCGATCGTGGTACAACTCAAAATGATTGGCCCACTTAATCAGCTCCTGTTTCATCTCATCACTACCTTCCAAAGGAGATCGCAGAAGTTACACCAAAATTGAGTTAACAATTTGAGTACCCAGCTTAGAGTTGTGGAGGTAAAGTACCAAGAGAATCTCCTGCGTGGGCAACCGAGAATCGAGGCACCAAACAACCTCCAAATCGACGAAAAGGGACTAAGTGCCAAAGTACCCGACTCAATGGGGGTCATACGTACGGGCTCAATGTAAACCAGACTGGAGCTGGATTCCGTTTGGAGTTCCCTATCCCTACGTGCCAAGGTTACTGATGTGAAGTACTTAGGGTCAATTGGGGCGCTGGAATTGACGGGAAAATTGCCAAAGGTTAACAGAGATATTTGAACAAGCAAAGTTTAAACTGGGAACTCAGGTCAATGCAGCAAGGAAGAAGGGGAACTTTGTTAGTGGAGAACCTTAAGGAATCCTTAATAAGGATCCCAAAAAAAGAATTGGATTGTTTAGTGTAGGGAACAACAGGCTAATTAGGAATAAAGAGAGTTCTTTATGAGTTTTTTTTGTGACAAATTAAGTTGAAAACACTATGATATTATTATTAAAATGGCAAAATGCGATTTATTTGCGAAATAAAATTTGCACTTAAGGATTTGTTTTGGTTTGACGCTTTTTATTGTAACAACGCTGCTTTTACTGGCTTACGGCTACCTAGATATGTTGTACTTGAATTGATTTCTGATAAATGTCTGTATTGTTTTGCCTGTTTACATTTCATCAAAACGCTACATTCATTTGAATTCAGTTGGACAAGCAACATTACATGGGTTCGGTTCCGTTCCTGCGGGTTTGAGGTTCTAACAGCTAATAGTTTCATGCATAACCGGCCTAAACAGTTGTTATGATTTTAGGGCTTGATATTTTGACAGGTCAACTGGTTTAGTGGTGGTGTAGGCAACAAAGGTTTGTAAAGGGACTGGTTAAGATAGGCGTGCTTGATGGCTTATGAATGATAAGTTATCAATAAAGACACAAATGCAAAAAATACTTATTTAGTTTATTCCTTGTTATTAAATTTTAAAAAGGCTGTTTTGTCACAAAAGCTGGCTTTCAATTCGAAAGAGCAATAACCTTAGCAGCTAAGGCTTAGCTAGTGGTGTACCACCAAACGGTATAATAGTGTAAGTGTAACTAAATGATTAGCCTTTAGGTAGTGATCGTATTGCAGAAATGTGGATAGAACTCAACCTTTTCTCTCCCTTTTCCGAGAACTCCATGGTTCTCAGCTAAGAATCTGGATGTATGCAGATAAAAGTGAGCTAGGAAATGAGTAAGGTATGAGTCCTTTTTGTATTAACTGACAGTACCAGGGTTCCTTTTGAGACATTTGAGGAATTCCTTAAAAACAAGTTTAAAATGTTTTCATGAGAGTCAAAAGTCAAATCATACCTAATCCTATTGATATTATATTGTGAAGTAGTAAAATTACTTAACTAGACGAGGTAAAGTGAATCTGTTATTCAATTCTCACGCACAATATGAGTTTTTTTACAAAGAGCGTTAATCTAACACAAACTTTAACAAACATGTTAATTTTTCGTTAAAATGTTATGGATAGTAAAATTATTAAAAGAAATTATACATGAAATATTTTAAAATTTCAAAAAATGCAATAAATTGGAGTGAAATGCGTTGGATTTAGTTATTTTCATTTCCAATATCTATTCCTAGCTTAAAGACTTGTGATGATTTTTAAGGACGTAATATTTAGCATTTGGACAGGTGTGGTGGTGGTAGAGATGTGAATAACACAGGCTTATATAGAGAATGGTTCATATGGTTGCTGGTGTTTGCGGGTTTACCAAAAAATTAACAAATGCAAAATTAATTTACTTTATTAAGTTGGTTCTTTATTTTTTAAAAAACAAGCAGTCGTGTCACAAAACTTTGTTTGTCTTGGATATCTTAAACTCTTCCATCGTCATTTATCATTCATTCCTACTAGTAAGCACCCACATCCCCTGACCCTATCATCCAAATTGACAGTGAAATTAGGGAACTCAGGTAATCCTACACTATCAACGCCTACCCCTCCATCTACAAGCCTTAGCCTGATATGTTGCCAGTCCTGGAATAACCATGGTAAAGCTGCGGCTGACTTAAGTGGACTTTTTGATATGCCAATAAATTGATATACTGATACCCAGATGAATACAAAGTGATGCTGGGTAACTTTTTAAAGTTTAGAGGAGGAATTAGATCTACCCGCTGTCATGAGTTTCTCCAATCCATCAACTCTCACAAATATGGCATCTAACTTACAATTTCCCAGGCGGCTTACATATCTCATGAATAAACTTGAGGAAAGCAGACAAAAAGGTTTTTTTAATTGGTTTTTTCATTGATTCAATACTCTTAATGATTAACCGTTATATAATAATTTTCTTTTTTTGCTTAACTCGCACGATAAAATCCAGTTTCAGCTTACCTAATCAACTCATTCTAAAATTGAAATTCTTTAGCAAATAAAGTTACCAATTTTTGCCATGGTAGCCATAAGTTTTGTTATAGTTTAAATAATACCAGATTTTCCAGACAGTAGTGTAATTCCAGCAAGGAATTTATTTTTACTTACAATTTTGTAAGATAGTTTTTCTCAATTGGATACTAGAAAACAATACAGTAATTTGGGTATTTTGTTGATGGTGAGTTTGGCGCCCATACTTGCTATGAGACGACGGAAATGGACATTTATTGTGTAGATTCTGCATCCTCACAGAGTGGTACAAATTTATCTTAATAGCCGAAAACCGAAGTTCGTGTTGGCACTTGCCCCGGAGCTGGAATGTTGGAAAATTGTTTAAATTAAAAGGACGTATGAATTTGGAATGGAGTTCCTTATGAGTTGGTGTTCTAGCAGGCTAATACACTAATTGTGCTTCAAATAAAGCTCAAAGAGAGCGCATAGTTAAGTATCGCTTAATGGTAATGCTTTCATCAGGGCTTTAAAGCACAAATTTTTACAAACCGACAGTAAAATTGTAATCCTGGCCAAAAAGTGACCTAAAATTATGTGTCGCACAGCATGTACGCTGTAAAACTGCTGTATATGGCAGTTAAGGTCCTGAATCAGGGCCTTAATGCACGAATTTTAACAAACTAGTTGCGAATTTGTAATTCTGGTCAAAAACTGACCAAAATTCATGTGTCGCATGCTACAGGTTCTATTATGAATTGTTTTAAAATCGCTGTGACCTCTGACCTAGAGTTGACCTATTGACCTGAAGTTCAGTACGGTTGTGACTGAGGTGCTATTGTGTCTGTATACCAAGTTTGGTTGTTTAATTACGTGTCGCACAGCATGTACGCTGTAAATCTGCTGTTTCTGGCAGTTAAGGTCCTGAATCAGGCCCTTAAAGCACGAATTGTAACAAACTGGTTGTTAATCTGTAATGCTTGTTAAAAACTGACCTAAAATCATGTGTCGCATGCTATAGGTACTATTGTAAATAGTTGTGACATTGCTGTGACCTCTGACCTAGAGTTGACCTATTGACCTGAAGTTCAATAGGGTTATGGCTGAGGTGCTATAGTATCTGCATACCAAGTTTGGTTGTAATCGGTACAGCCGTTACAAAGAAAACGCATAAATGCTATGTCTGGCAACAAAAAGAGCCTGAATCAGGTTCTTAGAGCCTGAATTTTGAAAAACAAATTGCACCATCGGAGTCCTGGTAAAAAACTGACCTAAAATCATGTGTCGCATGATATAGGTCCTATGTAAAAACATTGTACCGTTGGGGACCTTTGACCTTTAGAGTTGACCTATTGACCTGAAATTCAATAGTAGCTGAGGTGCTATAGTATATGTACACCAAGTTTGGTTGTAATCGGCTCAGCCGTTACTGAGTAAATTGCATACGGGCGGACGGCCGGAGCACAATATTATCAAGTATCTTGAGCGATACTTAATAACCAACAGTCCACGGGGTTTTAGCTAAATATTTATGCGTATTCAGCATTAGATAAATGAAGCCAATCCTCGACCGTTTGTTCAAACTGCAGCTCACTTTTGAAAACCCACAACGCTAGGCACTGTAACACTTGCTTGGAATTAATTACATGTGGAACGCAGATAACACATAAATAAAATATACAAAAATATATAATACACCTCGTCACGTCCTTCGCTTCCACTTTCATTGCAAAAGCCTCCACACCCTGCTCCAGTTCCTTTCTTGCGCTTGCCTTTCACCCTTCCCAAGAAACCATATAAAAGTACACTTCATTAACTCCGCAACCACAAGCCATCCAAATGGATCCACCGCACCGACAACAAGACAGCCCTTCCATAACCCACACCTTCCCCTCCAGCGTCCCACCTTAGCCCTAGACGAATTTGGTAACCTACTTAAAACATCCTCGTCTTCCACCTACCGCCTCCCCAGTTTTCACCACCCCCCCCCCCACTGACAAATGCACAAGATGGCTTGATGGCACAAGTGGAAGAATATTAGATGGAAGATGGAAGTACATCTGCTTTGTGAAAGTAAACCAAAGAGTTAGTGATTTGGAGAAAAATTGAGAATTTTAAACTAAAATAAAAAAATGGAACTTGCGGAGTATTTTGAGATAAAAAATTGATTTTTATTCGTTTAAGTTACTACCCGTGATAGAATAACCATCTTGCTTTGCTTAACTTGCTAACTCGCATATAGTAAAATACGTTGTAAGCTACCCGGTTTAAGTCATTCTAAAATCGGAATTCTTTGGCAAACCAAGTTACCACGTTTGGAAGTACCTATACAAACTAATTGATTTTCCTGATTTTATATATCTATGCTGCAAAATAATAACCTAGAGTCTATAAAGTAAGGAGTTTATTGTAGCTGGAGCAGCTATCAAACTTCGAAGGGGTGTCAGGTAAATAACTTGCTTTGTAAAGATTTTAAACTGTTTAGCATGCAATCAATTAATAGTTTAACAGGTTTAAATCTTGATGAGCGAATCACATTTACAGTCCACATATTAGTTGAGGAAAATCTATATTACACTCGACGAACAAAACCACATTTTCACAGAAAAGGGCGTCAATCTTACAAAAATTTTTAGTAACCATTAATTTTGACTTAAAATTTTATTTTATTTTTCAACAAACTACTACATACATAGCAAAATAAAAATATATATATCATATTTGTTAATTGCAAGATATGCAAATAAAACAGAATGAAATGTGTTGGGTTTAGTTGCTTTCATTGATAACACAAATCCCTCATCAGTCATCATTCTTAACACAAAAAGATATATAATTGTCCCAAACAAAACTACAATTTGTGAGGTGCCATGTGTTGCGATTAGAATTTAAAATGTTGTTTTTGACTCCGTCTCCTGAGTTTTGACGTGTCATGGTCATTGTAGACTGAAAAGCTTGCACTTCCTTATGAATTCTCGGTTTAGCCGTACGCTTTCAATTATCACGTTAAGGATTTTTTGGTATGTTGAGTCAAAGAACTTGGTATTCTGATATTGATACTTGGAAGAGTATCAATAATGCAGTAGCACTGAGACCTTGCCTATACAAAGCAGCTTCACCCACTCCACTTTCTGTCTTACTTGGACAACCACTTCGGTGCCATTCACCACAGCCCCACTTCAAGTTTTACTTGGAACCCCAATATTCTCTCCATCAACACATTCCTGACATCCAACAACACTTCCGGTCTTAATTGGTCCACCACGTTTTCCTATATTCTCTCTTTCTCCACTTCCAGCTTTACCGAGAACTCAAATTTCAAATCAAATCAAATAGCAACCTCATTTTCTTCCCTTGAAATTTTTCAGTTTGAGAATTTAATAGCTCGTCAGGTCTTCGGTAAAAAAAGTGTATTGCAGTGTTATAGATTTGTGATGATTTTAGGAGTTAACTGTACTTCGACAGGTGTGGAGCTGGTGCGGGCAGCAGAGGTTCATAAGAGTGGTTCAAATGGTTGGGTTTGCTGGCTTACCGATGAAGAAAAAGATGCCCTACCTTCATAATTTGTCATGCAACACTACCCAGCACACAGACATCTCCTCCATTCTGCATGCAAATAGTCACTGAAATTACCGAAATCAACATAACCCCCGCAAACTTACGCCTTCGGAAGGCGGCCTTCCCCACCACCCCTTTCATCATCAAACCTCCCACCCACCCGAGCCTGATATTTTTCCTTTTCTGGAATAATTATGAGAATACTGCTGCTGTTCAAACCGATTTTTTCATGCGTAATTAATGTAACTGATCTACAATCAATTGAAAATACAAAAAAATGGCTTGGCTTATCCTAAGCTAATTGAAATTAGTAGTGTAACAAAAATGATAAGCCTTTAATTAGTGAGCAACTGGTGCAAACATCACATTCTTTAAGAATTTTGTTTTGAAACATGTGATATTGCTTAATGCGCAACTTCAATTTAAAAAATACTAATATCCACATGAATGTAACTTGTTAGACTTAGTGTCTGGAGTAGCACAGTATAAAGTTCGAAGGAAGAGTAAATCTATAGTAGAGGGAAAATCCACCGATCCTTAAAATTTCCCAAAAACAGCATCTAACCACCACAAATTTTATTATGCATATTTTTTCAAACAAGTGTTCCTTTAAATTCAATTTCTTTCAAATATATCAATCCTTTTAATATGTTTGAAATGTCCTACTTATCTGCAAATAAATTTTGTTATCTATTTACAGTTATTTCTAAATGCTTTCTTCTAAACACTTTGTTTATTAAACTACTCCCATCATTCCTATTTTGTTCTAATACAAAACATAAGTCCATACAGAGCAATATTATGTTTATAAAACTACACTAACACTTTTTTCTAAACCAAATTATCAAGCTATTCAAAGATCAGTGAATAAACATCTTCATTATTTCTAAAAATCGAATACTTTGGATACTCTAATAGTTCTTCCATAAGTAACTGACAACCTGCTGTCCACAATCCTCACGATTCCAACTCGTTGCCATTTATCTTAACCTGTATATAAAATATCTGCACTTTAGCTAAACTTACAAGATTCCGAGAAGTAACAGTATCCGAGGATACAAAGTTGGGGAAAAAGTTGAGAAGTGTTGGACAGTGTTCAAGAGCTCTTCCTAGGTGGGCAGCTGACACGGGAGGAGAATAACGGATTAAACTTTGTTGGGGTTAGTTTTGAATGTACTGGTCGACTGTCCACTAAATATTTCCACAGATAACAAACCTTCCGGCAGACTACCCCGTGCTTTTTTGGGGTGAATGAAGAAGGGAAGGATTCGGTCAGAATAGCCAAGCGTTTTTACAAGGAGTCAGTATTCCTCTGAAGGAGGAATGAACTAAGAAGTAATTGGATAGGTGCTTCTTGATAACGGGTTCCAAGATCTGGTTTAAAACCAGGTATAAATATAAGCTGAAAATCAATCTTACGTAAAAATAAGTTTCAATGTGCTGTTCTTATTAATTCATTCAATGCATTTATGTATCAGTTATTAGTTGCAGGAAGATAGTTAGAAATGAATTTTTCTTGCATTAGATAACTCTACCCTACAAATTGTTCTTAGTGTCGCTGTTGGCAATGCTAATTCAGATATTATGTTGCCGGTTAAGAAAGCAGAGAATATCCAAGAAAGATACAAAGTTATGTTATTAGCAACACTTAAGCGCCGTTGTTTGTAACGGTGAGAGTTATCTCACGTAAAAGTGTATTCGTAAAAAAATCCAAAATACCTTTTTGTGTATAAAAACCGTCTTTGTATCTTTCAATGTGTTTTGGAGGTTTATGTGTAAAGTTTACAGCATGTCCAATAAGTAGGATGACAAAATGTGTACATTTATAATAACTTACATAAGAGCAATTTCAAGCAGACAAAGTTATGCTTGGGTACACTAAACTTAGTAGATTTTTATAATCCTCTATTATAATTTCCTCTCGGTATTTCGGGGAAAACGCACAAAATGTCCCGGGTTTACATGCTAAACCCCATATAAAAACTCCCCATGCTGAACCCCATGTAAAAACTCCCCATGCTTAACCCCATGTAAAACCTCCCATGCCTAACCCCATACAAAAACTCCCCTTGCTTAACCCCATGTAAAAACTCCCCATGCTTAACCCCATACAAAAACTCCCCATGCTTAACCCCATACAAAAACTCCCCATGCTTAACCCCATACAAAAACTCCCCATGCTTAACCCCATACAAAAACTCCCCATGCTTAACCCCATACAAAAACTCCTCATGCTGAACCCTATGTTAATATACTCCATGCTTAACTCCATGTTAATTCCTTCCATGCATAACCCCATACAAAAACTCCTCATGCTTAACCCCATACAAAAACTCCCCATGCTTAACCCCTTGTAAACACTCCCCATGCTTAACCCCATACGAAAACTCCCCATGCTTAACCCCATACGAAAACTCCCCATGCTTAACCCCATGTAAACAATCCCCATGATTAACCCCATACAAATACTCCCCATGCTTAACCCCATGTAAAAACTCCCCATGCTTAACCCCATACAAAAACTCCCCATGCTTAACCCCATGTAAAAACTCCCCATGCTTAACCCCATGTAAAAACTCCCCATGCTTAACCCCATGTAAAAACTCCCCATGCTTAACCCCATGTAAAAACAGTTAATGCTTCACCCCATATAAAAACTGCCCATTCCTAACCCCATGTAAAAACAGCACATGCTTCACCCCATGTAAAAACTGCCCATTCCTAACCCCATGTAAAAACAGCCCATGCTTCACCCCATGTAAAAACTTTCCATGTTTAACCCCATGTAAAAACAGCTCATGCTTCACCCCATATAAAAACTGCCCATGCTTCACCCCATATAAAAACTGCCCATGCTTAACCCCATGTAAAAATTTGTCCATGCTTAACCCGATGTAAAAATTTGTCCATGCTTAACCCCATGTAAAAACAGCTCATGCATCACCCCATATAAAAACTGCCCATGCTTCACCCCATATAAAAACTGCCCATGCTTAACCCCATGTAAAAATTTGTCCATGCTTAACCCGATGTAAAAACTTGTCCATGCTTAACCCCATAGAAAAACTCCCTATGCGTAACCCTATATGAAAGCATCCCATGCTTAACCCCATATCCAAACTGCCCATGCTTAACCCCATACCAAAACTCCCCATGCTTATCCCCATACAAAAACTTCCCATGCTTAACCCCATATAAAAACTGCCCGTACTTAACCCCATGTTGAACTTGTCCATGCTTAACCCCATGTAAAACTTGTCCATGCTTAACCCGATGTAAAAATGTGTCCATGCTTAACCCGATGTAAAAATGTGTCCATGCTTAACCCCATGTAAAAACAGCTCATGCTTAACCCTATATAAAAGCTTCCCATGCTTAACCCTATATACAAACTTCCCATGCTTAACCCCATATAAACACTCCCCATGCTTAACCCCATATAAAAACTTTAGAATTATTATTTATGACCTGAATTTTGTAATAGTACAGTATAAATATATATTAACGAAGTAGGAAGATCAATTCATTATAATTATAATCCTCTATTATAATTTCCTCTCGGTATTTCGGGGAAAACGCACAAAATGTCCCGGGTTTATATGCTTTACCCCATGTAAAAACTCCCCATACTTAACCCCAAACAAAAACTCCCCATACTTAACCCCAAACAAAAACTCCCCATGCTTAACCCCATGTAAAAACTCCCCATACTTAACCCCATACAAAAACTCCCCATGCTTAACCCCAAACAAAAACTCCCCATGCTTAACCCCATGTAAAAACTCCCCATACTTAACCCCAAACAAAAACTCCCCATGCTTAACCCCATATAAAATTTGCCCATGCTTAACCCCATATAAAAATTGCCCACATAAAATTAGCCCATGCTTAACCCCATATAAAATTTGCCCATGCTTAACCCCATATAAAATTTGCCCATGCTTAACCCCATATAAAATTTGCCCATGCTTAACCCCATATAAAATTAACCCATGCTTAAACCCCCATATAAAACTTGCCCATGCTTAACCCAATATAAAACTTGCCCATGCTTAACCCAATATAAAAATTGTTCATGCTTAACCCATTGTAAATTTTTAACCCCTTATAGAAACTCCTCATGCTTAACCCCATACAAAAACTCCCCATGCATAACCCCACACGAAAACTCCCCATGCTTAACCCCATATAAAATTTGCCCATGCTTAACCCCTTACAAAAACTCCCCGTGCTTAATCCCATATAAAAGTTGCCCATGCTTAACCCCATACAAAAACTCCACTTGCTTAACCCCATGTAAACTTTGTCCATGCTGAACCCCATGTAAAAGCTGCCCATGCTTAACCGCATACAAAAACTCCCCATGCTTAACCTCAGGTAAAATTTGTCCATGCTTAACCCCATGTAAAACTGCCCATGCTTAACCCCATAAAAAATTGCCTATGCTTAACCCCATATAAAATTTGTGCATGCTTAACCCCATGTAAAATTTGTGCAAGCTTAACCCCATGTAAAATTTGTGCATGCTTAACCCCATGTAAAATTTGTGCATGCTTAACCCCATATAAAATTTGCCCATGCTTAACCCCATATAAAAATTGCCCATATAATATTAGCCCATGCTTAACCCCATATAAAATTTGCCCATGCTTAACCCCATATAAAATTTGCCCATGCTTAACCCCATATAAAATTTGCCCATGCTTAACCCCATATAAAATTTGCCCATGCTTAACCCCATATAAAATTTACCCATGCTTAACCCCATATAAAACTTGCCCATGCTTAACCCAATATAAAACTTGCCCATGCTTAACCCAATATAAAAATTGTTCATGCTTAACCCATTGTAAATTTTTAACCCCTTATAGAAACTCCTCATGCTTAACCCCATACAATTCTTGTTCTTGCCGTGGGCATGAAAGGTTCTCATTTACCTTTGCTGCCGGATTAACCTGAACAAGTCTAAAAAGTGTATACACACAAAGTTATTTATGTGAGTGGTAACACCACCACATACCCTTCGTAAATATGTCGGAGAAATCCGATCTGCACGGAATCGTGCTAAAGTCTGTTAAAGAGCTAAAAATCGCTGATTACCTTAATGCACTAACTTCACTTGTGAAACCGAAGCAAATAAGATCTTTTGGGAAAGTAGCCGGAAACAACTATGGAGTCTTTTTTGGTGGGAGTGAAATTTGTGAAAGACTAGCTGAAGTTGGTAAATTAACAATAAAAGGGTTTGAAATCCCTATTCAAATCTTTGCTCCTGCATTGAAAACAGTGTATATTAAAGGAGTTCCAATTATTGAGAATTACGCTCCTTTAAAGGAATTCTTAAGCAAGTTTGGTGAGTTAAAAAGTGACCTCAAGAGATTACCATTAAAGGACATCCCGGAGTGTTTTGCACATGTTATGTCACATACAATGGTCGTCAAAATGGTATTCCATAATGAAGAAACAGTGTTACCTCCATTTACTAAAATTGATTTTGGATGTGATATCATAAAGATCAAAATTGAACATGGTGCCAAAAAGTGCTTCCAGTGTGGGGAGAGAGGCCATGAAAAGAAGCTTTGCCCAAAAAATAAACAGACTTTCCCTGAGGTTTCTCAAACTCATGAAATTCCAAATGTGAATACTTCAACTGGTGATATTCCTCCAACCGATAAACTTGATGGAACTGGTAACATTGAAGTACAAAAGCAAACAACTGAAACTCCGGATTCTGGGTGGACAACGGCGGAAAACAAGAAGCGTAAGCAAGGCATGAGATCAAGTTTTGGTGACATGGAAACATCCCCAACCACTAACAATAGTCCACCTAGTATCCTTAAAACGCCAAAAACACACTCGTGTATAGATGAAGAGGTCATAAAAGACTCATTTGAAAATGAATGGAAGGATGCCACTGTTGGAAACTGTCATGTCAGCAACGAGGAACTTCTTGATTTTCTACTTGAGGGAAGCAGTTCAATCTCAAAAATTACATCAGTTACAAATAAATTTAGTGAGAATCCCATTCTTCTAAGAAAGCAACTTAATGCCCTTGTTGGACTTGTAAGCAGTGTCGAATTAAAGCATTACATCAACGAAGTTTGTGATGCTATCCCTGTCACATCCATTAGTCGGTTTGGATTACTGGACGAAGAACCTGCTTAACTATTGGAACATCATTGGACTACGCATGAGGAAACGAAGAAGAGGAAAACGTGCTGGCCAAAAACGTAAAAATAAGTCTAATGTGTTTAATAAGAAAACCATCTTAATCCCAAATGCTTATAAATTTCCTAGAATTTTTTACACAAATGCATGTTCGTTGAACAATGATAAACTTGATAGGTTGCATGCTATTAGTACTAACTATGATTTATTTTGCATCACAGAGTCTTGGGGTGATTGTAACAAAAATATAAGCATACAGGGTTTTAAGCTTTTTGAAACTAAACGGGAAGGCAGATTAGGAGGTGGTACTGCTATTTCTGTCCGTAATAACTTTCAATGCACAAGGTTTAATAATTTTAGGTATAGCAAAAACGATGAATTCGAAATAACTTGGGTTATTATAAGGCCTACTTACCTACCTCGTAACGTTTCCGTTATTGCCATTGCACTTGTCTACCTACCCCCTGGTTGTACTAAACCTATTCAATTTAATCTACATAAAAGCCTGCTTAATGCATTTGAAAATATCTGTAAAAAGTACGCTAGGCCTGGTTTCGTTGTGTTAGGTGACTTTAATAAATGGAAGTATAGTAGTTGTTTTACTTCCACTACTGGTCTTACTCAACTAGTAGATTTCCCTACCTTCTTTGACACTTCAACATGTAAATCCTCAAAATTAGATTTAATTTTCACCAACTTAAGTACATGGTTTACAAAACCCTTGACTTGTGGGCCTCTTAAAGACAGTACAAAATATCATGTAGGAATAGAATTATACCCTTGTAAGCTCTGTCCTAAAGCTTTTGAGGATTATCAAGTGGTTAAATATAGAGATTATTGTAAAGACAATTTGTCGGTGTTTGCTTCAATTATCGATAACGCTAATTGGATGCCTTTATATGATTCAAATTCTATTGATTTTAAAGTTGCTTACATGGATACAATTCTTTATAGTGCTTTCGATGCATGTTTCCCTTTGAAAGAAAGACGATTACGCTCGAACGATAATTTATGGGTTACCCCTGGTTTAGCTGCTCTATTCAAAAAACGGAACAAAGTGAGAAGAGGTAGCACAGAATACATGTACTTGAATAATGAAATAAACTCAAAAATCAAGTTAGCAAAAGAAGAGTATGCTCAAAAATTACAAACCCAGCTTATAAATAAGCCTGATAGTCTGCACTATGTTGTAAATACTTTATGTGAGTTAAAGAAAAAGGAATCTCCAGTTGAACAGTTATCTCTTATTGAAAACTTTTCAATAGAGTCAATACTTAACAAAATAAATGCTTATTTTACTGAGGTAAATAATAGATACCCTCCCATAAAATGTATTGAAAGTCCCAGTACAACAAGTAATTGCCTAGTTGTAAATGAGTTTCAAGTTCTAAAGTGTTTTGACAAATTAAACCCAAGAAAGTCGAATGTTCCTGGTGCTCTCCCAACTCGATTACTGAAACTGGCTGGTGTTCATATAGTACCAGTATTCACTCATATTATTAACTACAGTTTTAAAATGAATGTGGTACCAACAGACTGGAAAAAGGGTTTTGTTACTCCTGTTCCCAAAGATCCTAGTCACATATCTATAGATAACTTAAGACCTATTACACAAACTAACATTTACTGTAAAATATTAGAAGAATTCATGTTCAATAGGATATACAATCAGGTTATTGATAAACTTAATCAATCTCAATTTGGTGCCATAAAAAAGTCGTCGACTACCCACTATATGGTATCACTATTTGAGTTTATACTGAAATCCCTTGATAAACCCAACACATATATTATACTTGTTCTTCTCGACCTGGCCAAAGCATTTGACTTAGTTGATCACAATGTGGTTATATACTGTCTTAGGTTAATTGGTGTGGATGAAAATGATGTTATTTGGGTATCTGATTTTCTTCGAGGAAGGCAACAGTGTACTAGGTTTCAAGATTACCTGTCTAAATTCCTTAATCTTAGCAACGGAACCCCACAAGGAACAAAAATTGCTGTATTAATTTTTATCATCCTTGTTAACTCTGTTCTTATTGATTTCTATAGTAAGCATGCTGGAAATAACAATTTACTTAATGCATTCGTTGATGATATGGTTGTAGCTGAATGTGTGAAATATAACAGTCAACCACAAATGGACATGTATATTAATGATATTAATAACAAGCTAAAAGCAAACAACATGTGCCTTAATCCTAAAAAGAGCTGTGTAATTGTCATTGATAAATCAAAAGGTAAAAAGTACTCAAATGTAAAAATCACAATTGACGGTCAAGAAATACCTCATGCTAATATAAGCAAGCTCTTGGGTGTAAAGATAAATGCAAATTGTGATTGGGGAACTCATATTGACTTTGTGTACATGAAGGCTTGCAAGAAACTGTTCATTCTTAGAAAACTTAAATGTTTTGGATTAAGCTCAGCACAACTTAAAACTTTGTACATTCTACATATTCGTAGTATACTTGAATACTGTTGTATTGTGTGGTATAATAGCCTTACCAAAGAACAATGTAAAAAACTTGTTAGTGTAGAAAAACGAGCTCTTTCCATAATAACTAGAAAATATGTATGTAGCTCAAATTATATATCTATTTGTGAAAGTCTGTGCCTAACTAATATCGAAAAACGATGGGATGAATTATTGGTTAGATTTGGACTGAAAATTGTAAAAAGTGACAGATTTAAGAAGTGGCTTGAACCATATAAAATTAAGCGTAATGAGAACTTTAGTAGTAGGTATAATAAAAATAAGCACAATTTTAGGATCGTCAAATGTACTTATGAACGTTACCGAAGATCTACCATTCCATCCCTTATAAGATTGCTGCGTGAACATTGTTAAACGTATTCCTTAAATCTCTCCGTAACCAACTTTCTTTTTCTCTGGTTTGTTAAATTTTCTTAGCACAGCGCTTTGGTTGGCTGCTTGCAACCCTTCTATTTTTTACATAATTTTCAAGTATTGTTAAATCTATTAACCCATTGTGTCATTTTCATTCATGTTAACTTTGTAAATTGTGACATGTTTGTGTAAGATGCAATTTTTTATTGGTCTTTAATAAATAATAATAATAATACAAAAACTCCCCATGCATAACCCCATACGAAAACTCCCCATGCTTAACCCCATATAAAAGTTGCCCATGCTTAACCCCTTACAAAAACTCCCCGTGCTTAATCCCATATAAAAGTTGCCCATGCTTAACCCCATACAAAAACTCCACATGCTTAACCCCATGTAAACTTTGTCCATGCTGAACCCCATGTAAAAGCTGCCCATGCTTAACCGCATACAAAAACTCCCCATGCTTAACCTCAGGTAAAATTTGTCCATGCTTAACCCCATGTAAAACTGCCCATGCTTAACCCCATAAAAAATTGCCTATGCTTAACCCCATATAAAATTTGTGCATGCTTAACCCCATGTAAAATTTGTGCAAGCTTAACCCCATGTAAAATTTGTGCATGCTTAACCCCATGTAAAATTTGTGCATGCTTAACCCCATGTAAAATTTGTGCATGCTTAACCCCATGTAAAATTTGTGCATGCTTAACCCTATGTTAATTCTCTCCATACGTAACTCCATGTTAATTCTCACCATGCCTAACCCCATGTTAATTCCCTCCATGCTTAATCCCATGTTAGTTTTCTCCGCAGCAAACTAACGGCAATGTATTTCATTGCCTAGACCCGTACTAATAACGCAATTTTAAAGATGTTCATGCAACACAATGCTTAACTCTGCACATACTTATTATAGTAATCACTAACGTAAATGCTGCAAACTAGCAACTGGCTTTTTAGCCAACGCAAAGTGGCACTCCTAATCCGCCTATTTGGTGGATGAGGCAGTGCGAGATATGAAAAGGCATTTAACTGGCTAATCAACCGTAATTACCAAAACAACGATTTATTGCGGAAAAACAAAAGCATTCGGCGGCGCGCGCACAAGAAAGCAAGATCGGCATAGCGGCGAAACCGCAGTATTTACGAATACGCCTCTTATAATATATAAAAATGCTGTATCTAAAACACAAACTACCATGCAAAATCCAAATTCAATAGAAAATGAGTTTTCCAAACTTTAACCAAAATTCTAACAATAACTGGATAACAATAAATAACAAACACGTGCAGGTAAAAATTGCGTAAGGTTGAACGCCTGTGTCACGGGTGAGTTTTAATAACCGGCCAGCCGGCTTTCGTTTGTGTTATGTTAATTTTATGCTGCATCCTTCGCAAAAAGAGACATAACCACGTGTGCATACATACCAGAAGTTTGCTTTCCAGACGAGCAGTTTTCCTCTCAGGATCCGATACGGGTAGCGGAAAAAAGCATAAGTGTTGCACCAAACGCATTTTACCAAATATGCGCGCAGCCAAGAAAGGTCTAGTGCTCTCCTACCTAAGCTCTCAGCCAGAAACGATAGCGAGAGCATATTTGGTAAAATGGAGCTAATGAAAAGCTTATTCCTTGTTATAATCCTCTATTATAATTTCCTCTCGGTATTTCGGGGAAAACGCACAAAATGTCCCGGGTTTACATGCTTAACCCCATATAAAAACGCCCCATGCTTATTCCCATACAAGAACTCCTCATGCTGAACCCTATGTTAATATACTCCATGCTTAACTCCATGTTAATTCCTTCCATGCATAACCCCATGTTAATTCTCTCCATGCTTAACCCCATATAACAACTGTCCATGCTTAACCCCATATTAAGTTTGTCCATAAAAGAAAATAGCTTCGCGCAATGCTCAATTCCATGTTAGCTACACGCAATGCTCAATTCCATGTTAGCTACACGCAATGCTCAATTCCATGTTAGCTACACGCAATGCTCAAGCCCATTATAGCTACACGCAATGCTCAAGCTTACGTTAGCTATACGCAATGCTCAAGCCCATGTTAGATACACGCAGTGATCAACCCTGCACGGGTCAAACGAAATGCTAAACCCTGCATTACTCACACGCAATTCTTCACACTGTATTAGCTACACGCAATGCCTGACTGTTCAATTAACGGGTGAGTTTTCGCAAACCGGACCACCGGCTCTCGTTGTGATATATAATTTATTTCAAAAAACTTTACGATATTGCAGTAGCTTGATGTCGTATACAGCAATGCCGATTTTCATTTTTCCCGATTTTTCCTAGAACGATCATATTTAATCCTTTGCCTACTCTATCTCGCAAAAGTAATTGTACAGTTATGAGCTATGAAAGAGTCCCCGAAAAGTGGGCATTCAAATGAGCTATTAAACTAACTTTGAAACTACGTACCAAGGAAATTATGAGAAACTCAATTTTTAACCATTTTTGAAAGAACACTAAATAGTTAAAAAAAAGTTCTTCCAAATGTTTGAAGTGGTCAAACTAAGCATACAAGTTTTGAAACTATATTTGTTTATGCATTGTTTGTAGGCCATGTTCTTAGCTTCCAGACTGTGCAAAGCAAAGTAATTGTAGTGATTGCATTGTAGAGAAAATTCTACCAATAAGCAAAAGCTCGAAATTTACGATCACCTGATCAAATATCGTCTGTGTCCAAAAATGAAAGGAAAATGAAACTAATGCTCTGGTCTGGAATTGTAGAGAAATGAATTGTAAATACATTGTAGAAATCGATTTGTAGCCATAAGTTACTTGGAACCCGCAAAATAAGAATAAGTATACGCAGTACACAAAAATTTTAGTACCAGGAAATTTTGTAGATGGTGTCACTTAATTTAAAATGGCACCATGGGAAAACGGAAGGTCACTGGATCAAGACGTTTTTTACACTTATACTTAAAGGATAGCCTAATCATAATGTACTAGGATAGTTTGTTAAAAACGTGTTTGTGAAGTTTTATAGGAAATTGAATTTTGTCATCCTACTTCTTGTACATGCTGTATCTACGGAAGCTTCCAGATCCTTCTGGAAGCTCATATAATGTCATTTTGTGGTATATACTTTTGTGCTCTATGATTATAAAATTGGTTTTTTGTATGTATGTACTTTTTTGGGAAGCGAGCATCATTCGTTTTATCCACACACTCACTTATAGCACTTGAAGCAGAGAGCACGTAGTAATTCTGTGGCCGAAAAATAAAGGCCTATTTCTTAGCAATCTTAGCAATCTTTCCTCCGTATTTTTCTTTTACTTTAATTAGTTTAAATACCTAAATTCTACCAGTAATTTCGCCAGTCATTAAATAAATAAATTATATGAGCTTTGACAGTTATCTCAAATTTCTCCTGTGTTTTGTGTGTGTCATTTGTGGTTATCATCTGGTGCAGTAATCATTGGGCAAATTTGTCATTTCATCAGTTACTCCTTGTTGCCTACCATCACTTGTGGTTTGTGTCACCGCATCAGTTTACAGTTGGGCATTTGGAGGGGATTTGGAGGTGGAAACAAGGTTGGGGAAATTTCCTAAGGAGTTTTGGGGATTTGGGGCGAAGTGAGTCAAACTAGCTTGTCAGCTATCGGGCGACCGAGCGGCGTGCCAGCCAGCTAGGATAGCTACAGGGGTGACGTCTAGGTGCAGCGATAGTACTGGCATTGGGGTTTGGGCGGAGGGGCTTGCGGGATTGTACGATATTGTCTTGTAAAGCACCTGGGCTTCAAGGCATGGTTTAGCCAGCAAGCAGCCACACTTCCAGCATCACCAACTCATAGGAAAGAGTGTACCAGCAGCAGCAGTAGTAGTAGTACCAACTCCCGAACCCACATACTACACACATTCTAGTAGGCCAAAAGTGACTTATGAGTTTAGGGAATTCATCAGTGACTAAAATTAAAGTTTGACCTGACCTCTGCGCCACATAAAACACTAGGTCTTAACTACTACTCATACAGATGTGGTGAAACGCTTGCCGAATTTCTAAACAGATTAATAACCTTTGATAGAAAATTGCACAAGGATCGTCGACGTAGGGGTTACGCATTAAAACTATCTCGTAACTTGCTGATGCGTACAGGTACTAAAAACTGTTTATGAAACTGACGATTTCTTACCTTCCTTTTTTAAACATTTTTCAGAGCGTACATGATTTTATCCTAGTGTCGCGTCTGTTCCATCTGTCACCATTTTCCTTACGTTGAGCTAGACACCAAACTGTTCTTCAGTTTACTAGCCTTGCTTTGACTCTAATATCAAAAGTCAATTCATTTTCTACCTTTGACCTTAAACTCAACGCAAACTGACACGCCAATTTGATCCAATGCAATCCTCACCCTCAAGTTTTGGCCAATGTGACACGGATCCTCAAATTTTACCATTGTGACCCAGAACCTTACATTTTCTAAAATTTGTTCCAACATCAACCTGGCTCCTTGACCCATTGAATAAATTTTAAAAATAAGCGGCAACTGTTTTTTCTATGCGTATATTATAAATTTACTAAAGTTTTATTGCTTTTAAACTTTTAGAATTTGATAATTTTAGAAAGCAGAAGAAATGTGACTCAGTTGGCATACTTATGCATGGATTGACAATTCTCCTGTTTTTAATTGGAGTGAACTGAGCCTCCTTACAAATAGTAGCCAAGGCCGACCCACTCTACCAAATATTTTCACCCGCTAACTACTGGACTTATTTTGTCACAATTATATTTAGATACGTCATTTTGCAATGGTGTGCTTTAAAAACCGCTAGATCTTATACTTTGAGCATTCTTGTTGCAATCTCGTTTTTAGGTTTGTACCAAAATTGTCTTCACAAAATCAAGAACATGTCAACAGTAAGTTCTGCATTAAAAACTTATAAGGAGTTACAAGTTATCAATCAGTTAGCCTTCGAGCCTATTAGAAAAATAGCCGCAGGTTTTTATTGGAGTCGGATTTTTACTTGTGGTGGCTAGCGGGTGGATGTTAGCTATTGGTTGGAACAAAGTTCCCTTTTTAATGTATTTTATGATGTGTTTGTGTGCACTTATTAACTATTCGGTTATGTGCAGTATATTGCCACGAGTTACATATTGCTTTGAGTTTAGTCAGTATTTTTTACGATTTAATTTACCAAAGCGTTTGGCAGATTGCAAAGTAGTTAATATTACATTTAGGTTTAGAGTTAGATCCAGTTATAGATGGAAGCAGCTTCTGGCTGCAAAACCAATTTCAATTTATTACGGACCGGCAAGATTTGATAAGAAAACTAAAGTCAAACTTCTGGGAACAGCAATTGAATACACGGTTAATGCAGTTCTTTTGACTAGTTTCTGAAAATTTTACGAGTACGAGTACATTTTTTAAAAATGTGTTAATTTTATAGAATAATATGTTTAGTCTTCATAAAAATTAATCAAATCTAAAAAGGGTCAAACACTTAACATTTAATATTTTTTGAACTGATTCAAATTATTTATAGGATTAGAAATTTATTAGGTAAAAACTTATAATATTTTTTATGATAGTGTTTCAAAAATTGTTTACACACCATTATAGTCTAACAGTTATATATGTATGCTTAATCTGGTCTGAAGTTCTAATTTATTAAGCTGAAATGAACAACAGGCCGACGATCAGTCGCCGTTCCGTCTCTTCAATTATAATAATTAAAATATCGACATATCTTATATTTTGCTTCTACATAAGTAACTTTGGCATTTAAGCTTACAGACACGAGGTAGCTTTTCCACCTTGTTTTTCAGTTCCGTATTTCTCATTTGAGCAGTAACAATTAAAATATTACTGCTGTTACTTGTTATTAGCTTGCTTAAAATGCTCAACCTAAATTTTAATTTGCAGCATTTAGAATATTTGTGTGTTTTCAAAGCATCGTGTTTAGTTCAAGTGATCAACTTTTACAACCAGAATTTGCCGTCATTTGTACATCCGTTGGTTTTGTACGACGTACTAAAGCCAGAAAATAAAACAAGCCTAGATTTTTTCTTGGGACTAAAAGGATGGTATTGCATTACACAAATACACTTGTATTTTCCTTCTATAAACAGTATTGACCACATAAGGTTTATTCACCAAATGGATAAAGCAAATGAGATTTGGAAATTTAGTTTAAGTTCGCGTAAACGTTTGTGGGTTCAGCCAACCACTAGAAAAGTGTATTCAATTTTGATTGCTAAAAGTAGAAAGGAAGTTGAATATTGGAAACATTATTTAGCGTTACTGACCAACATAAATCTTGACACATTTAGATTCTACACATACGCGTTTTACGTTGTTGCAAAGACAAAAAACTCTGTCAACGCAGAATTCGTTTTTATTTGCCTGTATTGCGACGAATGCAAACTATTTACAGATATTCAAGTGCCGGAACATAGTAAGAAAAATACTCAATACCTACATTCATTTCTACTTCAAGTTAAGGCAACAAGAAAGCGTCCTTTAATTCTAAACTTGTTTGGAGATGGGCCCATTTTGTATCGAGAAAGCAAACTATTGTTTCGTTTTACTAATAGCTTGATGCCCATGCATTTTCATCCTCCAAGCGGAGATAATGATCCATTTCCTCTAGCATATATAAACAGAGAGCTTTTACGTACTTTACTTGGAGCCAACAAAACTTACGTTTTTCGCTCAAAACTTCATATGTACTATGCCCAGTGTAATGTTCAAAGTTATGAAAGTGGTTTTGACCACAATATTGAAATATTTCCTCGACAAGCAGAAACTTCATGAGAACTTGCAATTATAATGTTTTACGACTATTTTACATTTCGAAGTTTTACGCCAATAAAACGGTACACAGGTTTGATATCGTTCAGAGCGCTTCTTGTTGCGTTTGACAAGTACGTATGGACTGGAATACTAATTGGCTATTTTATTGCTAATTTAATAATTTTTCAATTTCTACTCAATTTTGGAAAAACTTACAGTATCGTTCAGCATTTACTATGGACGGGATGCTACATTTTATTTGAACAAGGTGGAGCTCTGCCAAAGAAATTACCGGTTTCAAGAAAAGCCTATCGTGAATTCTTTATGGGAATATTGCTCATGGGTGTAACAGTGACTAGTGTAATAGAGGAGAAAATATTAATAAGTTGACAGCTCCAAGAAAACCGATTCCTTATGACACTTTAGAAGATCTACTCACAAACGGGTTTAAAATGTTTTATTACAATCTAAGTAACCAACTTGAAGATATTCAGAACGAAATGAAAGTTAAATTAGTGCAAATTGCAATATTTTTTGGAAATAAAAAATTGGAAAAACAGTTGTTTCCCTTATTGAATACTTTAAATTTTACTGACGTTGGTTCGTTTGCTGTATTTAGCAGTACTTTTGAACTGCACAAATTCGAAAATTATCTGAACCGTAGAAATATGACAACGGTTTTGGAGTTTATTAATCAGGCGGAGGGGTTTTACGCTAAGGAACTATTTACAGTGGTAAATAACGGCTGGAAAATACTGGGTGATTTTAATGACCTATCCCATAGAAATATTATTTCCTATATAAAAGCTTCAGGTGTAGTAGAAAAATGGCGTGAGGCTAGATTGCTACACAAGCTATTCAATAGAAAGCTAGATCCGTGGAAAATCGAAAATATTTTAAGAATTAAAGACTATTTTGACAAGAGAGATACAAGTAGTAATAGAAAAATACGCTTGTCACTTCAAAGCACAATAGTTACTCTTTTTGTGCTGGTAATGGTTTTGTGGATTTTGGGAATTGTGATTTTTATGCTGGAAGTTTGGAAAATTTTGCATGTGTTTGTCAAAATAGGGCTTGTGAGAATCTTGAAGAGAACAAAATATATTCTGGCTTGTGTATCTGAGTGCTGCAAACCAACTCAAAATAAGGCAGATTACAACAAAGCCAACGTTCTTTTTGTGGTGTCTGCCCAAAAGTAGTTGGTTGCTAAGGATGCACGACAAGCATTATACCATCTAGTATACGGTCATATTTTAGTTTCAGAAAATCTTTATTTGTGTATTGAACTGTTTTGTTATAACAACAGGATGACAAATTACAAGATATGATGACATTACACTCAATACAGCTTTATAGATTACAGCGTAACAACTACATTGGAACTACTTTTTGATGCCAAATACGTATTGTCACACAGGATTTAGGCAAATGACAAGTAACGTTGGATGGGTAAAACGTTTCAGCAATTTTTTCGTTTTACTTATTTGCAAATTTCTTCTTACAAGTCTTCTTTAACTTTTATATAAATTTATCTAAGTGTATTGATAATCTCTGAACTTTAATAAAACTGGGTTTGCCTTGTACTAGTAATATATCTGGTTACATGCTCAAATTTACTTCGTTGTGTAGAGTCTGAATCGCTTCTTCCATTTCGTCAATTCTTTTCAAAATCAACAACTCACTTGCAATCCTGCTCGAAGATTTCTTCTGCAGCCCAACCTACTGAAAGGAACAATATTGGGCGTTTAGTATGTCTTTTAACTCGATCTATGAAAACATTCAACGCACTTGCATTCTGCCAGTCTCTCCATGTCGTTTCAACTTCGGAGAAAATCTTACACGAATCACAATATAGACAAAGATATATAAATTTATATTCTGTGAATGTATCTTGTACGTTTTTAATTATGTAAAAAGCTTCTGTGTAAAATCTGAATGTCTCCGGAATTTGCAGGTTTGTAATTATTGCTAAGTATTCTTTGTATGCCTTCAATGACTTTTCGTCCTGTGCATACAATATTGAGTATACTTTTCGGGGCCTTACGTCAAAGTGATTTTCTTTGAATATTTTGTGACTGTAAGTGTTTTTTATTTGTAAATGGTTATATATCCAGAACGAGTTGGCAACGTCCAGTTTTTCTATGAATTTTATCCAGGCTTTAAACCATAGTTGGTTTTTCATCTGTGTGTGAAATTGTGCAATGCAATACCATCCTTTTATTTTGGTTGAAAAGTCAAGTCTTGTTTCGTTTTTCAATTTTAGTAGGTTGTATAAAATTAGAGGATGCTTAGTGGGCTGGATATCTGTGTTCTCATAGAGAAACAATTGAACCAAACATGAAGCTCTAAATACGCTGAAATAGCTTTCCAAAAGATTCATCTTCGTTTTAACTTGGTAATAACAAGTTTAAACTATCAACGTTCATAGGAATAAATATAGTTCACGAATTTTAAAAATATTAAAACCGACCAAATTCTTCACAACTTTTGTGTTCTGGTATTTTATAGACCAACCCCGCAAAATGTAGTTGCGTTGTTGCAATAAATATCTGTTTTATTACTTTTGTTGCTTCAGAAAACAGTCAACATTGGAAATATGTTAAAACAACAACAACAAAACTCAATTAGTTGTACGCTGTTCGCACTCCTCCAGAAAACACAGGCATTGGATGCTTTTTACGGAACATTTATAGACGTCATATGTAGCTGAGGTAATGTGCGTCACTAAGCTCGATTTGAGTTAATTTCATTGGCGTTATATGGACAACACGCAAATGTGCTTGCTATTAGCAAAGGGAAAAAGCAAAACAAGCAATCAAATAGCCACCATGAATAATTTTATGTTTATATCATTGAGCGCTGTGTTGAACCACTATACCGTACTGGTGGGCATTTACAAACAACAGTTATATACACACAGGATATATATCCTGTTTTTGTTTTTTACCAACCATATCTAGACATGGCGTAGGTTACTCGTGGCTTGGCTGATTGTTAAAAAGGATAAAGAATTAAATACATTTCAATGAACAAGCCCACATACTTTCTTATTTTTTCTCCGAACCATTAAGAAGCATATTATTTGCAAAGCAGTGATCTGGAAAACACGCATGCTTGCTTCCTGTTAGAAATGAAAAAAGGCAGCAAACAAAAAAGCAATCAAGTTGCTGGAGCAAAATATTTTTGTAGATGTAATTCCAGACGGCGGTCAACATATCAACAACATATATACCATAAGGGATTGAAGAGTGAAAAACAAACGGTTGGGAAAAATTACATCCTGTTTTTGTTTTTGAAACAACTATACGTAGACAACTGCCGGCGAGACGTTTTTGGTTAATGTTAAGAAAAACAGCAGAGATACATTTGCTGTTGCAATCTGTATACGATTTCGAGTGTGTTTCAATAACAATTTAATTTTTTTCTTTTTTTATGGCATGAAAAAATGCAAGCTTGTTAATGAAGGAATACATGAACGAATGTTTGTACAGAATTTATATTATGTAAATAATTCAAAATGTAAATCACACGTTCCACCTTTAGTACCACAAAGAGGATTTGTGGTTGATTTTCATGGGATAAAGTAATATTTTCATTTTTAAGATGAAAAATATTCAGAAAAATCAGTATATTATTATGTGTATGTTCCAATAATGCCTTTATTATTCAGTCGGTTATCTGCCAAGCACACAGCTACAACGTTTTTGGAGGTCCATTTCAAAGATTGTGCGTATTAAGCTTTCTGCTGAATGACAAGCTACAAGCTCTTTATTGGAAGCTGGTCATAAATTACTTTTAAAAACTTTACTCCAGGACAAATGGAATTTACATATTCAAAACGATGCGTAGTTCATTTTTGTTTCCCCGAAAGAAGGTTGTGACTTTACTCCCTAATGGCTTGCTTCACACTAATCACCGCAATTCTCTCCTAGGGATAACTGATTATCAAAATACTCTTACGACAAAATTTTAATGATAATTTGTAGTTTCATTGATTTTAGCGAATCAGTTCAATAAGTTATCTTGGCTAAAAGACAAAAGTAATTGAAGTAGGTGATATGATTGTATGAATGAACAAGCATGACAAAATTATTTGAAACTTTATATGCAAAAGAAGACCAAGTCGTCTTGTGAAAGAATGACTTGTTCGTAGATAAAAGTTGTTTTTATAACGCATGACAAAAAATGCTGCATTACTATTTATATTGTCTAAGACAACTTGTCTTACAATTTGTTTTGCCTTTTTATTATATATTTGTTGTCATCCACTTATTTTCGTAAATTTTAAAATTGTTGAGTAGAGTAAACGCTAATACTTTATACAAGTGCTTCTACTTTCTCGCTTCTGGGGACTGGAAAGTGCCGGAAACATTTACATTCGACAACTCATGTTGTTTCATGTTAAGACATCAGGCAGGCTTGTAATGTTTGATAAAGCTTGCTCGCTCTGCCGGCTTGTGATCTTTTTCTCGCTTTCATTCAACATATGCAAAATTCTCAATTGCTTTTGAATACTGGCTTGTTTAGATGAGTTTGAAACCTCACCATGCACGCAGTTAAGCTTACTAGATGTTAAAGGCAAATTTGTTGAAATGCTTCGCGGAGCTGTTTTAGAAACACGGTTTAATATTGGTTTAACTAATCTAAACACAAATTTACGCAACCCAAACATATATTTTACCTTCCTTTCTCTGGCGCCTAATGCTCTAAACTTGCTGGCACAACAAGATAGAATACGTTTAAAAATTTCCTTTAAAAATATTATAACAGCCAAAGCCCACAGCATTAAAACTAGATAAAACAGTGTAACCACCGAGCTTTGTAATGAAGTAATGTAGTTGGTTGTCGTGGTGTCATTATTGCTGCTTTTAATTTTTAGAATGTTCTTAGATTTACATGGGGTAAGCCATTTTTTCCACATTAACCGAAGTAGTCGTGTCTCACGCCATTTTGCCGGAATACCAGACTCTACAATAGTTCGTACATTTTGCAAAAAGTTGAAGTCGCCCTGGAATTTCCAGCCATTATTAACTACAACGAAAACCTCCTTTCCATAACCTGATACTGACTCTGCCATTGCTTTCCCGATACTAGTGTTTCTGAAGTGGGTTTTCAATCGTTTTAATCTATCAACTGTTCCAAAAACGGCAAATGGTCCAAAATTTGAAATGTTTTTTGTCCTTGAGAGTGGAACTAATGCGTTTGTGAGTTGTGCTTCGCGTTTTGCAGTTATAATTGGTGAGGTGGTGTAATTCATTGCTTGTATTATATTGCGCGTATTATCATTATATTTTGCATCGAAACAAAACATTTTAAAACTGCCAGCAATTAAATCGTTTAATGTGTCATAAGGGATTGGCTTTCCAGGAGCCGTCATGGCGTTTATGTTTTCGCCCTTGTAAGCGTTGCTTATTATTAGTGCTGTAAGTAGAAGTCCTATGTAAATTGGACGATATACACGCCTTGAAACACTCAAGTTTTTGCACCATGCTCCATCTTGGTCCAAAAGCAATGAACATCCTAGTAGCATTAAACGATATGCATTGCTTGAATTCCATGCTGGTTTAAAAACTAACCGTAAAAACACCAAGTTCAATCCAAAGTAGCATAGAATTATTCCAATCCACACATAATAGTCGTATATATTCACATAAGTATGGAGAGAAAATAAACCTGTATATCTCTCCGTCGGCGTGAAGCTTCTAAAAGTCATATAGTCGTAATACACGGTTATCCCAAGCTCATGCGCGCTGCCTGGTGTAATTATAGAAAGCAATGCAAAATGATCAAATCCTGTTTCAAAGCGACCCAAACCGCACTTTCTGAAATATGTGTAGCGGTCTCTCCAAAAATAGAATGTTTTGTTTGTACCCAGTACTGGAATATATAATTCACTGTTTATGTACTCTATACCATATGGATCGCCACCAAATCGTTTCTTTGGAAAATAGTGAAGCGGTTTTGAACTTGTTTGAAATTGTAACACAAATGGTTTATCCTTATAAACTGATATACCTCCTCCCACAGAAGTTAACATTATTGGCCGTTTCGAATATCGTTTAACCCGATTAAAAAATAAATAAATATAACTTGCGCTTTGTAAATCTGTCCATGTCATATTTATTTCTGTAAATATTTTGCAGTAATCACAGTATAAACAGAGATACATTAACGTATACCTTGTGTGCGAGCCAACTACTTTTCTACCTACGTAAAAGGCTTCTGTGTAAAATTGGAACGACCTTACATACACGTTTGTTATGCAAGCTAAGTACTTTTTGTATGCATTCAATGAGTTTTCGTTCTCCGCAAATAATACCGAGTATACTTTTCGGGGGTTCGGTTCAAAGTGGTTTCTTCTAAAAACTCGGTGACTGTTTACTCCGCTTAAATTGTTATGTTTCCAAAATGAGTTGGCAATGTCCAGTTTTTCTATGAACTTTACTATGTTTTTAAACTTTTGCGTGTCAGCATGTGTGTGAAATTGTGCAATGCAGTACCATCCCTTTAGTTGTATGGAAAAGTCAGTCGCGGTTGCATTTTGTAACTTGAGTAAGTTATATATAATTAATGGACTTGCGTATGGTTTAATGTTTGTGCTGCCATTTAGAAACAATTGGACTAAACACGAAGTTCTAAACAGGACAAAATAGCTTTCTAATAAATTCATTTTTCTGTGAGTTTCTGTAGCTTTAAGAAAATCAACGAAGTTTGTTGTTATTGTAAAATATTCCTCTATTCCGCTATTGCTGATAGTTGATGTACGTTCTATAACTAAATTAAAACATATAAACCTATTTCTTAGTAAGTAGTCAGAAGATATTACTACAAACGTTTTCTTAGGATTTTGTCATTAAAATCTGTTAACAAGTCACATAAATCAGGACGAACAAACTGACCAACTCATACACTATTTGCTCTCAAAAATCTTGCTTTCTTGTCCCCAACAATAATAATAGTGGCTGTAGTGTGGTACTGGTACTGATGTGCGTCACTAAGCTATATCATATAGCCTACATGTAACTAAGTAAATGTCAGTATATGGACAACACGCAAGCCTGTTTGCAATTAAAAATGCAATTAAGCTGCCAGCACGATATATTTTTGGAGAAATAATATTGAGCATTGTGGTAAACAGACACATAAATGTATTGCAAGCAGTAGTAAAAAATAATTATACCCGTTTTTTATTTTTGAAAATACTAAACATAGATACGAAAACAATCTAATATCCATCAAGTCGTGCTCAATATACATATGTGCATTATGCAGACTGCCAAGCTCTTGAGAAAAATAGCCATACCCTGTTTTTGTTTTTGCAATACCTGAGCACACGCGCAGAGTATTTATTACATGCTTGTTCCAGTTGGTGCTTTGTACACAACAAGATAAACAAAGTGACCGTAAAATCTCGGTTTATGTCACGGGGCAAAATTTCAGGTCTCAGACCCGGCTATAATTCGAGGCCGGTTTTAAAGCATGGCATGGCAAAAATCCAAGCTTGCCAGTTTTCTAGATTGTGGTGTAATTGTAAAAAATGGTTTCGATATTTAGTACTTTATGCGACATTTTTGTAAATACAATTGCTGTTAACATTACACTTCCAAGCGGCAATGTCTGGTAGAATTTTTTGTATCCGCTGTCCACACCCCAAGATTTCACCACATTGCATCTGTGAAACTAACTATCATGTATTTAATTAAATATGAACATTCACTATCACATTGGGTACAAAAACTTCACTTTGCATCTAGTAACTAACAGTTATTATGAATCTGTGCCTTATATACAGGAGTATACCATAATAACGGGCTCGTACTTGTTATGGAGACATTTTTCAAATTATGATATATCCTAATATTTAAGCTCCATTTACCTACAATATTTTTTAACATTTAGTACTACTTATTGTTAACAATATTGAATATTCACATAAATTAAGATTCATTGATGCCTTTGTATCCAGTGCTGTAGAGTTCTCATTCGGCTTATCCTGTAACCCCATATCCCGATGACGCTGCAACTTTACTGGTAATTTTTTTCTAAATATTGAGTATATCTTGTAGTAAGTTGGGTGGGTTTTGTCGATTGGAGTACTGCACTCTGTATAAACTCCAAAATGTTTCGATTCCTCCAGCCAGTGGAATATTTGGGGCATTTTTGGATTTTGGGAAAAATCGGTGTTTTGAGCTTCCAGGTAGGAGTTACGTTCTTGGCCTAGTGTGAAGTGGCCAGGTCCGTGCAGAAGATAACTTTTTCGCGTTGATTGTGCTCCACAATAACCGGAATTAAACGTACCCTCAAACATCCTCTGGGTCTTCTTTGGTAGACATAGTCCCCTTTTTAATATAAGGTTCGGAAACGCTCCCATTTTTGTCCATAGCCTGCCATACCGTCAATTTTTGGAGTTCTTGGCAGTTTGCTGCACTTTCTTGCTTTATGGATCTTGCTTGGGGTTGAAAGCATGGAAATATTTGATTTTAGGAACACCTTGCCCATCTCAATGGAAGTAGGCACAGTCATAATTAACTAGGGTTTAGAAAGTTTTTTTTGTAAACAAATCGTGCTTCAGATTTTTGATCATGATCCTGAAGCTTGACACACTTGGGTGCCAGCTGCATGGTGTACGCTTTGAAGCCCAACCTCTGAGATTTAATTTTGTCCTAGCGTTTGTGGACGAATGTGGAGTTTGTTGGTTGCAGCGCCAATTAAGTGGAGGGCTCCTAGTTGAACACCTCTGAAGTCGTCTTCAAATTTCTTAATGGAGCCAACGTTGCAAAACGTCCTTCAGAGAACCCACAGTCTGGGTTTTTGTAGATTAATATCCCAGAAATATTCTGTGTATAACAGCCTGGGGCTTACCTTTTTCTACAAAATGTTTCACGGTTTTAACCTTTGACTTATTAGGGACATTTTCGAAGTAGGATATAACCCGTTTTGCAAACGCTTGATTCTCCCAGGATTTCATGACGATGCGTTGTTTTTGGAAAACTGAAAAATACATCATACAACCCCCGAAAGATGAGCTATTGTTTGGTGCATTCGATTTTTTATATGTTGCCTTCATTTGCATATTATCTCTATTTAAATGAATGTCTCCATAACAAGTACACATCCTTTATTAGACACAAGTCAAACACTCATTTCTTATTCACAATTCTGCTCAAATATTCATTCAACTCCTTTTCCAATTCCATTCCCAAAAATGCTTACATATTTGACACTTGACTGACGACAGTTTTTCTGTTCTGCTGCTTTTCTAGCACTCACTCCATTATATGCATTATCACCAGCCTTTTCTTATCGTGTCTATGATGTTTGATGTTCCACGTCTTGCCACTTAACTAAGCGCATTCACAGCCAGAGATCCTTTCTTATTCAAATTTCGTTTTTTAGGTTATTTTGACGACAAAACACTTTCACAAGCAAAAACCAAGAAAGCAGGTAATAACAATAGAAACGCGTTCGAAGAAAAATAGTGTGCAAGTAATGCAGAGCACACATAAAGGTTTCCATTTTGGTCTAGGTTGTTGTTCTATAAATTTATACGACAATGTAATCCTTTCATTCAATTAGTTTTTGCTGCTTGCTTGTTTTGCTACCACAACTCAAGCAACCTAATGAGAATATTATATTAAATAAGATTTTCTCATTTTTCTCCTCTTCTTTTCTTTGAGCCTTCACCTCCACTTCACCTTCCTTTCGTCTCATATTTTCTTTTGTTCCAGGCTTTTCCGGCAGGAAAAGCAGATTTATGACGTCCAATTTTTCTTCCAAGTGTATCCAGTGCAACACCGATGATACTTTGAAAAGTTTTTTCTAGTGGTAGTAGTCAAGTTAAATGCATGCCATGATAACACTTCTCTCGTTTCCCATTTTATTCGTCTGGTAGCTGTGTCATTATGTTTTTTCTAGTTTAGTAACGTCTACAGTTATATTTTATATTTTCTTAATATCCAATACGTATATAGGAAGTCGAGTAAATATAACAGAAAAAAATTCTCAGATGTAATATTTTTCGAAGGGAATGAACGGAGAAACTCGTGTTCTCGTGCATTATTACAAAACGTAAACATAACAAGTGTGCGTTATGTTGCTGGCACTACTTTGCTTCTTTATGAAAACCCGTGGCAATGTCACGGATAAATGTAAGGACTTTTTGGAATAGGCAGCAGTGTGGCGGATTATTGACAAAAACGGTGATTTGGTAACTGTTACTAATCCGAATCTTTTCATATGAGATTCGATATGTAGAGGTTGGTTTTAGTAAATTGTAACATTTTGACGTCGCGTACATGAAATTTTGCAATTTTGGGATTTAATCAATACACAGATCTGTTTTCGTGACGATAATCGAGATGGTTTTAAATTTTTTTGTTATTCTAGAGATTTATTGAATTGTGACGGATGCGTCACTATACTAGGTTATATAGGTTATACATTGAAATATAATACATTTGGGTAATATATTATACAGTTAAGTATATTGTTATACATGGGAATGCCCATGTACACTCTTCGCTGTAAGAATATTATATTGACTATTGTACATCTCAATAAAGACCACGCCAGACCAACTCAGTCTGGCTACAACCACCATGAACTACGGACAGTTCTTTCTAGTCATTTCCGCATCCACTTGGCATAGCATACGGATAGGCGTATCTGGGGGCACTGGTCTAATGGGGAACTACTGGCTCCGGGGCTTTGGGGTCAACGTAGGCATTCCTTTCCTCCATAGAATCGATCAATTAATCGTTCAAAATTTATTAGTTAGAAAATTCGAGTTTGAATTATTTATATATTGAAGTTTATTAAAGCTTTTCATGTTAACCTAAAACATTTTGGCTTGATAAGTATAACACCAAACTTTCATTTAAAAACTTAGGCTCTTTCACCAAACAATTTGCTTGCATTTTAGTATAAATAAAATAATAAAAATTAGTTTAATATTTTATGCAGCCGTCTAATTTCACTATAAATTATATGCGAGTATCTTCAATCTAAATTTAAAATTAAGCATTTTTGGCAAACTTCATTCTAGTTATTTCTTTTGACAGATTTACATATATCCACTTAACTAAATGTGTTATTAATTCTAGAGAATACTCCATAGTAACAATTATTTTGACTTTCCGACTTAAAGAGAAACCATTGTGTGTGCGTTGAAAGCTCAGCAGGTAGTCAAATCCTTTATTCCCAGTAATGAGTAGAACCGTAGTATGGCCGTTTTATTCTTTTCTTTACTGAGACAACAAGTTTTCAGTTTATCCTCTGCGGAAAACTTATAGCTTAACTACAAAGCAAAATACTTTTATTGTAGGAGCTCCTACAGCAGCATCCAAATCCGTAAAACATTTTGACTGGAATTTCTAATGAACGTATAAAATACTTAAGCGTTCCACTCGCCTCTTCAGAAGTCAGCTTAAAAGAAACCACCAGTCACCAAGAAAGATGATGAACAAAAAAGCAGGACGGTCTCCCCTCCAATCGCGCATTCTGGTTTGGAGTAAAAAGTGATACAGTAATGGCTAGAATTATATTGAGTTAATTTTCATAATTTATATAAAAAGCCGGTACAAAATGGATTTTTTGTTAAGCTGATGATTAATAATTTTGATTCAAAAATGATTATGATGCTTGTTTTGGTTTCCAATTTATCTAATGCACTAAGTGACATTTCCCATCTGTCATTAAATTCAATATCGCATGCCTAAATGAATAAAATTAACGGTAATTTAACCAGTCAAAACCATCGTTTTAGTGAAACAGCTTAACGAATTGATTTTGTTTTATAAATAGGAATCAAAAATGTCAAATCTTTAATACAAGTTATTAAGAAAAAACTGCTGCGAAAACATTTTATAAATTTTTTAAACATTTCCCAGTTCCAGGCCAAATTTACATTTTTAGGGCTTTCTTAGTGAAAAGGTCAATGAGGGAGAAAATCCATACCAATAATAGCTTTCCTTACTCAGTAAGGTTTACTGAACTCCTGTAATTGATCGCCTTTCAAGTTTTCTCCGAGCAGCTCTTTCTCTTCCCATTTCTTCCTACTTGTTGGATTAAATTTCAGTGATCAGCAAAATTTGGCAACTATTTATACTGTCATAAAGCCAGTGGATTATACCGCAAACCATAAACTAAATGAGCTGGAACATTGCACTTGCTGGTTGTTGGATTTTTAAAAAGATCATTTTCTTCTGTGCAAGAACTGAGCAAATATCCATTTCGGTGTTCGGGCAAGATAGTAGAATCTGGAGATAGCATTTATTAAAGTATACTTGATTGACTATCTTGAGTCATGCAACATTATTTGGTGGAGCGTTTAGGTAGGTTTCGCTGAAGCAAGAGGAAAATTTCAAACCGCAGTAGTCAATCACTGACATTGCAAACTTGAAAGCAAAATTGCTTTAACTTCACATCTGTAAAGCAAAAATTGTTGTGTAGTTGTTATTTAAGTAGACAGATACAATAAATTCAAATTCGATTGTGCATAGGAACGTTTGTTATAAAAAATTTTATTTCCATACTATATTGCAAAACCAATGATGAGAGAATTTTGTTTCTTAATTTTACATTTTATAACATAATTAATTTTGAAATATTAGAATTGAGTTGACGAAATAGAAATTTAAACACAATTAGGATTCTTTCATAGTTAAATATTGCTATTGATGATTAGTTTCATACATGATTCATATATGAACATGACTAAGACCAACAAAAATCACAACGTGTTACATCATCGACAGGTTTGTATATTTAAGAGCAAGCAATGCTCAGAATAAACTTGATGGATTGACAGAACCAGAGCAACATCTCCTGATTTCCCTACCACATCTTCTGCTTTGACCTTTTTGAATACATTTTTACTTAAAAGAAACGCTTTCCTGCGGAATCGAATTACTGGTGAGCTTGTTACACCACTCAAGCCGTTTGTACTGCTGATAAAGTGAATTTCATTCGCTTCGTTTCTCGCGACCCCTACCTTGCACTCATCCCCGTCCTGCCATAACTTCCTGGCTGGTTAACATGCTGGCTTTGCAATTTTCTGCCTTTCCGTTATCGTTAAAAAGTTAAATGCTCCTGTAGCAAGCTAATGTGTAGAGAGGATCTGCTGTTTTCAACATGCAAACTGATGGGCATGTGTTCTCTGTCTTATGATGTCCCTTAAATTTAATTTGTTTTACTCCGTGTTCAATCCAAACGCCAAATTGAAAAGTGTATATTTCAATTTATGTCAAATTCTAGATTAGGTTCATTTTGTGATTTCAGCATAGCAGTTAGCATACAAATTGACAATATCTTCACGTTTTCAATATGGCTTTAAATTACATCGTTATTCGTTTAGTGTTGAAATGAGTTTTTTTCTGAAACATCTGCTTCATATCTCATCATCATCATCATCTCAACATCTCGAGCTAACGTTTGTACATCAACTGACAATAGCCAACATGATGAAAGGTTATGAACTCCATAAATGTACTCGTGATACTACATGGCTCTTGAAAAGAAAGTGAAAATATACTGGTGGCTCAGGGCAATATGATTATCCAAAGCAAGCTATTTTTCTATGCAAGTGGAAAAATGATAGCCAATTCAGGAAGGTCATTGATTTTGATGTCATAATGATAGTAAATCCCAAAGCTAAAATTGTGACGAAACTGACTATTTGATATTTTGAGGCTTCATGTGTTCTAGATATAGTTTTGAGGTTGAATTAACTCCATAGAAGAAGGTGTCATCTTAAAACGCGCTTAAATCTCAAGCCAACATGCTAACATGAAAATTGTACGTTAGCACAATAAAAGCAGAAATAACAAAAAATTTAAAGCTCTCGAGTGAATGTACTTGGAACACAAGTTGCTTCCTCTTACATTTTCGCCTCATGAAACGGAAGCTACCCACTTTTATTCCCAAACATATAAAAATACCGAATAGTATCTTCAGAACAACTGGATTTACGCTTAGTTGTAAAACAACCTCTTTTCTGTAAACATTTTGTGGGGAAACAGAACCTGTGGTCAATTTACACCTAATCGTACAAGAAATTCTGCCATGCGATTTACAAACGCGGTATGACTCTCCAGAGATCAATATTTTGACTAGGGTTTTATTCCTTTTGCTGATACGGAATGTAAATGTTCTATAACAGAGTTGACTGGAGATGTAGTGATGGGATGTAAGTGTGTGTGGTTTCTGAGCGTGTGACCTGTGCCTCTGTGTGTAACGAATTTTAGTGAATATTTTAAATTCTGAAGAGAGTCGGAGGAAACAAAATCGTAAAATTGAAATGTTTTGCGTACCAACCATGTTTTAAAAATGTAACATATTATATCGTACAACCTGGGCCTCAAGGAACTATTCTTCTCAACAGTAAAGTAATCATCTGAAGTCTTTTTCATTTTTTAAACTCTGCACACGATTTAGTGTTTTAACTCTCCAACGTAATAAATTAAAACTTAGAGAAAGCAAGCGTGCAAAGTAGTGTAAAAAGAGTGTAGAGCTTCAAATAACACTTCATTTTTCTGGGAAAGTCAACTTGTTGCAGAAACAAAGCTTTTTCTAGGTATTCGCTGGAGATACCACACTTGACTGTGTATAATCTATCAGGAAGAGTTTACTGGTGCTCGACTTTTGTAAAAAAATGTTTCTTAAAGAAACTTTCTTTCACTTTTTATAGTAGACCGTGCTTCCTAATCTGATAAGGCTGAGATGGGAAAACGACCGAATTTCCTTTTTGTTTTGTAAGTTGCTGAGTTTTATATACGTGCCCAGGGGAATTAATTGAAATACAGAAAAACTGTAAAAATAAAACGGAGTTTGTAGCCTGTTGCAAATTTCTCAGGTGTAATAACCATACAATTTTAAGGGAATATTTCATCCTCTCATTTTGCAGTTAAAGAAGCTGTATTGTTGTACAAGATGAATAATGAATATTATTGCTTTAAACTACCGAATTGAATTATTGTTATGAATTGAAAAATCAACATTGCATTTTTGTCCAAATCCATATTTTAAAAGTTGTTAAAATAATTTATGAAGTGTTTGGTTTTTGGCGGACAAAATGTAAACTTGTGTCATTAAAACGTCACAAGTCTTGCTTTGAGAAGTGCCTAGTACGTAAGTGAGTGTAGGTTTAGGAAATCTACACATTCGTTACCTGTAAATCTGTGAAATTGTTTTATAAATAAGCCGCTCTGGGTTCCCTGGAAATATACGTAGGTAACCATTGAATATAAAAAACATTTCTATTAACCAGTACCCCATAATTTTTCAGTTATCATACTTCTCCCACATTTCCGGTATTATCTACCTGATGATAGCACGTTTTTGAAGGTCGTAAAAATGCATAGTATTAACATTTTCCTATACAATTTCCTTCCTGAAACCCCATTTCCATAACAGCACACTATAGATACCTACATTACTTTCACTATCTCTTTACACATGATTACAATCCCTATCATCAATTCCAGTCTTCTCCTTTGTCTCATAAAAACACTGGCACTCACTCCGTACACCAGTGTCGCTAATAAACATAAACTTGGAATAGAGGTAATATATTTACATTTTATTTGACTTTACATTTCCCCTTAATACAAACAATGCCACCATCAACTTATTTTTATGCACTTCTTCCCCTGCTATAGGCCTTAACTACCCACAAAACATATTTTAACTTTCTTTTGTAAAAATACATCATCAAACCCTACCACGCCAAGAAGTTAATCAATAACTCTCTTCTCTGATGATGATAAGAAATTAAACAACTGCAGGAAAATAGGGCTGTCATGAAGCAATATTATGTATTCTAATGAATTAAGTAGTCTTTTCAACAAAGATAAACATACATACAATTAAACTGCACTAAAGAAAGAATGCTTTTACTAGACTTTCTCGTAAGCATACAAAATAACGGGCGGCAATTTGGAATAACTGTTAAGCTGAGAATATATATATGGTGATAATCATTTACAGAAAGAATATAGAACGAGTAGTATATTATGAGGACTAATAGTATAGCTTGCACTGAATATGTGTTGGATTAGAACACTCACTCTCCAAAAAACTTATCAGATCGAATTTCCTGATAAGAGAAGAAAATCGTAAAAGCTTTCCGATCACTAAGGTTTGTTTCAGGTTTTGACAATATTTACCAAAGCAAGAGAACATTATTCATGGCAATGTTAACATTTCCTAAGTGTTTATTTCAAAATGGTGAGTATTTGCTTTAGTCTGCCTGACAGGGCAGAATATGGGCAGTGCAACGCTTCGGACAAACCACTCGCTGAAAATATAGTAGAGCACGTAAACAGGGTTGAAGCCTAGGAAATAAAAAGTCGGGCAAAGAATATCCCTTAGTAGACTTCGGGCGTCTTCGGCGTATTGTAAGTGTTTCGGGGAATATATGCCTTGAAGAATGTGTGTTATAATAATGCCAAGGAGTCCTAGACAAACCTAAATAAAAATACTGGATTAAATTAGATGTTGCGGATTCTTGAGGAGGATAGCTTGGCTTGGGAAAAATAGCTATAAGAAAATTGTCTTTGTTCATATTCTTAGATTCCCCATGTAAAAAGTAGTAACGGTCATCTCCCTCGCAATGACCACGCAGTCTTGGAACGGTGTGAGCGGGAGCCATGCAGTCCGGTACGGTGGCAAAGGGATGATCGTGCACTTTTCTTGTTCCTCGTCTCTCTGTCTGTCTATTCATTGCTTACACTTCACTTGACTCGTTACAAAGTGAAAGATTGTTCTTTGTCATTGAGATAATTGTGTCGTTAAATTTCAGTCTAATAATTATTCGGAAAATTGTTGTGATTCCAGTTTGGGAAACAAATAAAGATCCTACTTGTCTGTTAAAATTAAAGATTCTCCGGCGTACTGTGGCTAATTAAGTATTCATTTTGTGGAAATACGGACACTTTCGGTCAGTTAGCTAGCAGTAGGACGTGTAACGGGGATAGAGGATAGTTTTAGCAGGCATTTCGGGGAAACTAGACATTTGAAACACTCATCCGAGCACCGAACGAATAAGGACAAGTGCCATATCTAAGGGAAACCACAACATTAGATTTAGATTTTATTTCTGGTTTTTGTGAAATTTGCATTAGAAGTATATCAGCCATGTGTAGAGTTTGAATTTTCAGGGTTTGATACCAGTTCGTTGAACAGTTGCCATGTTGCATAGATCCAAAACGCTTCGAGACTGAAACCAGGCTATATACATGACTAAGAGTGTGCCAAACACGAAGCCAAAAAGATAGGTGAGACGGAACAAAGCTGTAACGCTTTTTTAAAGTTGGGGTACACCACAAGGCAAATGCAGCGTATTAAAATTATATGGAGTGCAAGACAAGCAAACTGGAATTAAATGAATTTAATTTACCTGCTTGAGAAACAAATACTGGAATATAATGTGATTTACACATTAGGTACTTTCTTAACTTTGAGGTAGAAAGCATAAATGCTTCTTTCTCGTTTGAGTAAATTATGCGAAACGGAAACACTAAAAGAAATGAGTACAAGTTTATAACAGTTACAATGTACGGGGCTTGCAGGGGCTGGGGTAGCAGAGGATCTTCATAACTGGAATATGTGGGTTGAATGACAACATGTTTTCCCTGCATCATATTTGTAAACATTTTGATGGATTTTTATGGGAATATAAGCTTTTCTTGCAGCAAAAAGTTGAATTATTGTGACGCTATATAAGTGTCAGTTATTTAGTTACTGTGGAAACAAGATTTAACCAGGAAGTGTAAACACAATTCTAATGTCTAATAGAGAGGCTATCCGATTGTTGTAATGGTGTTAACATGCAAAACGTGGGCGACAATAAAGTAGAAATAGGTACCGTAAAGAAAATAACGCTTTTTGTTTGCCCATTTTGTTCCAAATATTAGGTTGCTAATGTGTTGCTAGTTTGGTTTCATGTAGCTAAAAGCTTTTTTGTAGTTTGTCTTTTATTACAAAACCAATACAATTTGTCCATTCAGCTTAGCATTTAAAAAAGGCTTAACTGTGGAAAGTTTCTATAAATTTTAACAAATCAATTGCATGGGTTAACACAGCTATGCATAACCAAAAATCACGTAAGTATTTTATGTTCTTTTGTGATACATTTTTTCATACCTTCAAACTTGTTTTGTACAAACTTACAAACATAAAAGGTACGGATCTTGAAAATACTGTCATTTCTGAAATAAGTACTTAGCTAATTCATTGTTTAACAAACAAAATGAGTGGATAGTGATACCTGGTAATTGAATCTAGGTCGTTGAGTTACCTTTAAATAATTTCTTGCCATAACCTTACTGCTTTTGTTGGAAAAAGATAGTACAATACCAATTTTTTGCGATACAGCCAAGCAACAAGGAAAATTTTAGAGGGTTTTATCATCGGAAAACAAAATTATTTTACATTTAAAAATGTAATTACATGAAGTATAAATGATCAATACTAGGAAATTATGTTGAACTTTGCCGTTTTAATACTCTTTCATTGAACAAAATTAATTGCATTGCATTGCTCTTTTTTGGGGAATTTGTTTTACTAAAATGTCTATATAAATTAAACATATAGCAGAAAAATCCATGGAATTTACAGTTGGCTAAATAAAATTCATGAAGAATGAATCATTTTGAATGATTTACCGAATTGTTGAATGTATAATAATAACATTTTAATCAGCCTCCATTTGTACAATAATCAAGGCATACGTTGCAAAAATATCAATTGTCTATAAAAATATAAAGTAAAAATTGTACCGTAAAAGCGTTCTTTCAGCTACAGCTTCAGAGTTAATACAATTACTAATTACCGTTCTGAAAAAATCCTTGGAGTAGGTAAACCAATTGCATGATATTCCAACTGTGGCATTTTTAAGATCATACTGCAGTGCCATATTTTCCAGCTGTTGATTATATAAACCAAGTTCGGCTTGACTGTCACTGTTTCTGCTATTCTCATAACTTTGTTCAATAAAGTTCTCCATAACTTCTCTAACCTGTTCCATATAAGCATTTTGTAAACTTGTATACATTTGAACTGTGTTTTATGTAATAATAATTATTAGTTTACCTTTGCATCTACATGAGAAGCTAAATAAACAGCTAATCCCATCAAAATGTAAATGGTAAAGAGTAGAAAATGGTCAATCAGTACATATCCATGGTGCATGAACATATTTGGCATTTGTGAGAAGAACGTTAAGATTTGAATATAGTGGCATAGAATAGTGCCGCCATACACTTTTTGTAGTTGGGCTAATGCCCTTTTAATTTCTCCATATTTAAGTAGCACCTGTGAATTCATTAACGAGAAAACAGGATGAAAAATTGTTCAAGTAATACCTACTTCACAAACAATCGACGTACAAGTATTTACAGACCTGACAAGAATCATGATTTGTCTGATATGTAAATTCCAGTTTTTCGGTGACCATGTAGTATGTTGCCAATATTAATACCACCATGAAATTCACAAGTAAGTAAATATACCAGATAAAATAGCTAAGAAGGAAGCGTGAAATTTTTCCTACAAGTTGAGTACTAATTCCAAACATGTTGGCAATTAGAGTTTCTGGATTGACTTCAAGGTATTTAAAAACTGGGCGCATGTAAATGTACATCATTCGTGCACCTTGTTTTCTTTGAGGTGCGTAGTAACCTTGATAAAGTACTAGTACAAAAAAAATAATGGACCACAGGCAAATCTAAAATGTAAACAGAAGCGATTAAATTAACCCTGCAAAATTTTATAGTGGTTTGTTATCTTTTAACTTTACCAAAAGGGAGTAAACGTTTCGTCGTTTCCTTTTATTAATATCAAATGGTACTGCGGTCATGTTGCAAAGGTTTACAATCCCGTCTTTGTGGAACCACGGAGTTTTAAACAGTAGAATTGTACCAACTAAAAGAGTTTGTATATAAATTATAAGCATCAGCATCCGGACACTGTATCTAAACTGTATATAGAATTTGTATGCGGGAGCCATCCACAGAATTATAATCGTGACTGTAGTGAGTTGCATTATTAAGCAGGTCATCTGAAAAATAAAAATCAATTTGAAGTGGTTTAGCTAATAGTATAACACGATTACTTTTACCTTGCGTGGTAAAGATGTTTCCATGACATATACTTGTCGTTTGTTGCAATACTTAATGCAATATGGAAACACAAATAAATATGAATACAAACTTATTATGGGAACTAAAAACGAGTTTTCATGATGTGATGGAGAGTTTAGGGAACTTTTATTGTAAATCAGGCAATAGCAATAATCAGCAATGAGCAGTAGGTAGTTCCTCATGTTGACACGTTATTAAAGTATTCAAAAATGCTCACATTTCTATTTCCGCTACATGAAAGTATTTTTCCTTGAGGCCTTTCTTTATCTTACAATGTCCTTTGTTATGTTAGTAAAAAGGTTTGATTGGAGTAAGCATTTGCGTTATATAGTTGTTTAACTTAGATTTTTTTGTGGCGTTTTTGTATTTATACATAGCTTTGTAAGCACAAAAGTGAAGAATAGCCTATTGTAAGGAAAATTATAAAGTTTCCGCACCCCATCATAAGGAGAAAGCCTACGCATATTTTAACTACAATAAGAACTGTTAAATGTATAAGAAAATACGCTGGTGATATGAAAAGTAACGCATAAATTGTGACCTACAGTTTGTATGTCAGTTTGTTTTATTCCCATAAAAACTCGGAACCCCAAAGGTTGACAAGTTTAAACTAAATGATTTGTGTGTATAAATTCCTTTATTTTCTAACACAACTAGATTGTTATGACATGTGAGTAGCCAACATTTGCACAACAATTAGAGCATAAGTGGCAAAAATTCCAATAGTCTAAAAACAAAATTAAAAATTAAAGGTTTTAGGATTCCAAGAAAAACCTGAAGTATTAAAGCTTACCCCACGTAAGAAACTTCTGGTGATGGTAAACAATCCGCAAGAAATTCCTGTTGTTGCGCTTCTAAGACTGTAAAGAAGCGCCATAATTTGAAATTTTCGACATAGCAAACCCATTTCTGCCAAGCTTTCGTTATGGTCGTTGCCCTCGTAGCTCTGCTCAATGTACTTCAGCATACCAAACTTGACCTGATAATACAAAAATGCGTTATAATAGGTTACAAAATTACTAAAGGATCTTCTTAAATTGTGATCCTACTTTCACATGAATTCGAGACGCCAAGTATAATGACACACCAATTGTAGCAAGGTAATTATAAAATTGAACATTTTCAATCAGGGGTTGTCCAGGATACATAAAAAATTGTGGAAGTTGCGCGTAAAAGGACATGCCCTGGACGTAGTAGCACAAAATTAAAGGGGCAAATGTTTCTTCCAACTGGTTTAATGCAATAGTAACTTTTCCAAATTGTACGAGCACCTAAAACATTCATATTATTCTGATTATCAAGAAAACTAAATATTTAGAAATTTGAAATAAAAGAATAAACCTCATCATCATCTGAGTTATCGTTTTGAATTGCAGCTTCTAATCCCCCAACTAGGAAAAGTTTGTTGAAATCACGTTACATTTGAATGTGGATGTAACAGAGCAGTTGGCCGCTCTTTAAGAGTGGATTGCACGCAGCAATGTAACTGTGACATTGTGTTGTTGCAACGTGAATTACACGTTATATATTTTGTGTTGCATAAGTGTTACATTGGCGTGAAATAAACGTTACAGTTGCCTACAAAATTAAAGGTTTATGCCCTTTTGGAACTAATGTTAAGATTTCATAACATAATTATTTAAATTTTAATTGCATGCACCGATTCGAGTCATTGTGATCGGCTTATTTCACTACATATACTTAGATCTAACTAAGATCTTAAGTAGTGTTCATTAGAGATGGATGATAATCCATTTACGGGTACATATATTTCATATCATAGTTGGAACTGGGTACACTCTTTGAGAGCATAAAATTGCTTAATTTATCATCCAATCGGATATGCGTTATTTATTTTTGATAGAGTATACTTAAGTGTATTTGTATATGCATTTACGCGTTTTCCAAATAGTCTCATTTGCTGAATTTTTAGAATAAATCGCTAAAAAACAAATGCAGAAAGTCTAAGTGACAAACATCACGCCAATGTAACGTTGAACACACGAAGTGATTGTAACGTGATTTTTACGTGTAAATCTATCAGCAAAATTACTGTGAAGTTGTAACGTGCAAATAACGGTAAATATCACACATTTTTGTAACTGTGTGATCAATGCATACAAAATTTGTAAAAATCACGTTAGACTTCAGGTAAATGTAACAGCGTTTGCACATACACGCTTTTGCAACACTGCCCGCGTTGGAATCACGCAAATGTAGCGTGATTTTCACATACGTTCCTACTTGGGCCATCAGTAACATGATAACGCATGGTTAAAGTCAGTACTAAGAACATGTGTATGGGAAGATGAATATAGCCGCACAAATAGCTAAAAAATATACTCCAATACTGTCAACGGCGCTGTCACCAAGCAAATATCTTGGTAGTTTTAGTGGGGTTATTCCAATGTATTCAAAAACGGGGGTAATATAAGGATCTAAAATTAAGTGCGCCCTCTTTGCACATATTACGCGTGGAGGTGAACATATACCATGAAGGATGTGAACCACGATAAAAATCAATGTCCAACTGATAATCTGCAAGTATTATTTACAATTAGCCGAAATAAAACTTTCAGATAATTCAAATTATTTTAGTTGCATTCGGCTTACCAAGAATTTGTAGAACCTAAGCCTTCTTCCATTATCACTAACAGAAATAACGGCGGTCATATTGCACAGAGTAACAATTTCTTGTTTATTAAACCAAGAGAGCTTAAACACCAACAACGTTCCAGTAACAAATGTGATGGTGTAGATGATCAGAAAAAGCATCGTAATACTCGTTCTAAACAAAAGGAAGTATTGGACCATAGGGCACGTAAAAAGAAGAATAGCAATTGTTGACGATAACTGTAAAATTACACAGAACACCTGAAATAAAATGTTAAAACTAATTTGAAAACATTAACGGTAATAACTACACGAATTTAGAATACAATCTTAAAAGTTTTATACCTTACGCGGTGACGATGTCTTCAGTTCATATGCTTCCTTGTCAATAGAATATACGACGCGATATGGAAACACTAAGAAATATGAGTACAAGTTTATTACAGTCACCAGAAATGGGCTTTCTGACGTTGGAGATACTTCATAGGAAAAGCTTCTATCATTTTTACGGAAAGTGTTTATAGATCCTAAAACTAGAAATGAAAGCCGACGTTGTATATCTTCAGTAAGACTTTTTCTTTGGGCTTGAGACATTGCCATTTGTTTTGTAACGGGTGAAGTAATTTGCTTTAAATTCCCCGTTGTGTTCTTTATTAGGATGCAGAAATAATAACGCTTTGGAGGAATTTGTTAGAGTAAATTTGGAATTTATTTTCTACACTATCGTTAACGAAAAAGTAGTTAGAATTTTATTTATAATTTATAATTGTTAGCCGAAATATTGCAGTGCAGGGGAAGACTGAAAAAGCCCCTGCACTTGCCTTCACAAGCTGTGAAGAAGAAGTGTCATTTGTTTTATGTAGGAGAGCTGAGATTTTTCAGCTCTCGTTCCTTTTCCACAAAGTGCATGCATAGGCCACATGGAAGATGGGATGTTGAAGTTGGTGCGCTTGGCTTGGAAGGCTTTACGTCATGAGTGGGGTTATAGTTTAAAAGATGTTAATGAATTACCAAATGAAAGCTTTGGATTAAAAATGTTCTAGAAAATTGAGTTAGTTCAGATAACTATGTCATTTTTCATGTCCAATTACTACAAACGATTTTGCTAACATGTAATCACGTTACGAAGGAAAAGTACTTTGAAAAGAAGGTTGTTCACTTTTATAGGAAATGTACCAAGTTTTATGGAATAATGTTTGCCGTAACTAGTTTGTGTGGGCGACCTACAATACAAACAAAATGACTACTTTTGTGTAGTTAGTTAGATAAAAGGCATTTGGTCAATGTTTAGAAAAACTTTAGAATTAAGAGATATTCTCAATGTAGTTTAATTAACTGTGCTGTTGTTAGTGAAAGTTTTGCCGAACAAGTACTGCCTTTATCCATTTGATATATTAAATACCTAACAAGACAAGTACTTTTCCGGTGTATTCTTGAATGATTTGTGAAGTTAAGTAGGGAAATAATACTATAGTGCCAATAATCATAACTAGTTGTTATTAACAGTAATAACGCCTCACAAATTTTCCTACGTATTTCCTTTTCCTTGTTGTTGTATTGAACCTCCCACGCTGTTTTTTTAGTTTTGAAAGCCAACAACCTTGAAAGGTAAAAAAATAAATAAACTTTAGTCACAACAAATCATAAAACGTAATCCTTGAGATTTTGCAGCAGCAGGGTAAGATCTAATTTTGACATTAAAATAGGTACTTCTAAACTGTTGAAAACGTTATCTTTCCCTAATAGTAAGCTTTAATAATTCAAAATATTTTATGACCAATTAACTTGCAGGGTGCTTTGAAATTGTAAAGAAACCATAGTGTCGGACAATACTTTTGGCATACTTCTAATTATCATTACCGTATAGCAAATTTTAAATTAAATTTGAATAGTTTTGTGAAAAAGGGAAGTGCAGGAGTTAAATTCAAAGAAATGTATGTAGGAGTTCTTTATTTTATTGACAAATCGAGTTCATATACGAATGCATTAAGCGGTAAGTAGTTTTTGAATTGCTTTACGTGCCTAACATTTGTATAACAATTATAGCATACGTTGCAAAAATCCCAATAGGCTAAAAAACATTGGTACAAAAATTTGTGTTTGTTAGACGCTCTTTTTTGAAATTGGATTGCATTGGTGGATGTCATGTCCATTAGATAAATATAGACCCCAACCGAAATACAGTTTTGCTATTAAATACGCAAATAAATTGATTCTTTTCTACAATTGGATTGACTATTTCATAACTTACGGGAAAATGGCACACCCTTACCAGCAAGCAACAGTAAGATTGCTATACTTCCCAAAATGTATTTGATTGAGTAGAAAACAGCAATCACTCATGATTCAAGCAGGGGAAGTAAGGAAAAAACTATCATGGTGATAAGGGATCATACAAAACAAGGAAAACAACAAAAATTGCTGGTTCAAATTTCGATTTATTATAACACTGGTTCTCCTTCTCCATATATATATTTTCTCCAAGAACAAAAGAGGAATGATTTCCAGTTTTAAGGGGAACATCTAATCTTCTTACACTTGTCCTACCCGGTCTCCTTGCATTTTTCAGTTGACGGGTGGTGGAAATTTGAGAGGAAGTGGGTGGCAGGTTAAGATGTTTAAGATTGATTATCAATTACACCAAGGACTCAGGTGGGACGCTTGGGGCGAAGGTGTGGTTTAATGGAGGGCTCTCTCGTTGTCGTAATGTTTCTTCCAATGCATGCTTATTTCAGTTAAATTTTTGTGGACTACCAGTTAGGATGTTAAACTCAAATTATACAGGAAGCGATTATTTGTATAATAATATTAACTTCTAATTCTGACATTGCGGTTTCCTAAATGTTAGTTGATGTTAACGAGTGGAAATAACTAGATTGCTATTAGTTTGGCTTTTAAGGATTACAAATTCTTCGTTTGTTAAGCAATATTATAGCCGAATTAATAAGTAACGACATAGTGATAATAAATTCTTGATGCATATATGCTTTTTCCACCATGGTTACCGCTTGCGTACGTATAATTGCTATATGGCTATTTTAAATATTTAAAGGACTTTCTCCATAAGTTGCTAACCATCTGTAATACTCTATAACTCCAAACTTTTAATATTTAATAGAAAAAGTTTATGTAGGATTAAATAGCGTAGTAATTATTTTACCAAAACTATTAACTTAACTGTTTGCTCTGTTTCGATTAATTTGTGAGGATTTTTGTTCTGGTTTTTTAGAAAAACATTTTAATGTTGGAATTTAGTTTGAAAAACAGTATTACGAGAATCGTAAATACAAAGGGCAAATTGTAGAATGAAATTCGATTTTGACAAGAAAAATATTTAATATACATATTTTGTAAAGCTTTGAAGTCATCCGACCAGTAAATGCCTTTGGTTGTGATAAACATAAAAGTAGATTTTACAGTAATGTCTGAGTTATTTTATAAGTAACGTTACTAATCTATAGTCGCAATTAGTGAAATGTCAAACTGTGTTTCAAAAGTTGAACAAAAACCTGTTATATGTGACATTGAGTAAAACATGTAACATGTCATAACAATTCTGTTGTACTTTTGGGAAAAAAGTTTCGTGAGTATAGCTGAGTATTGCTTTAATTTTTCTTGTTTTTAACTTTCAGTGTAGCGTTAATAAACCCGTTCCAAATCAAGGACTTGGTTACACAGTATCAGAAAGCAAGTAAACGTGTCTGACAGTGGAAAGGACAATCAATTAATTGACAGTGGAGTCTTGCATTATGTATATATTATGCAACTGCAGACATAGTAATAGCGTATGTCGTTTGTGACAGTCAACAGAAAGTACTTTCCTGGAATAAATGCATTTATCCAAATCATAAAACTAACAAATCGCATAAACATGTAACAATGATCAGAAACACAATACTACTATATTTTTACACCACTCATTTATCTCCAGGGTTTAACGATGAGAGATTCTCCAATACACCTTCCCAGATTGACTTAATCGTCAACTGCAGAAGTAATACAGTTAAATGCACTGTGATAAGCACTTGGGTAGAAACCGACATACTCTAGGTTAATAGAAATAATGCAGTAGAAATAATGCAGTAGAAATAATGTAGCTCTTTTAGGTACTTAGTTTATGTAAGAACTCAACTGGGTACGTAGCTCAACCCATCAACTTATTTACTTTCGACGGATTTGTTGTATGAGAGGCACCCATTTCTACCCGTACGGTCGGGGACCGGGTTCAAAAGGAATCGGATCCTAGGAAAATGGAGGAAGAAGGCCTGGCCTGTATCCACAAATTTGCCAATTTTCCAACTATCCTGTAGAAATTGGCCGTATTCAGGCCTAACTGGTGCTCGCACCGGAAAACGATAAACACAAAAAGACTTTTTGAAAAAGTGGACAAAGCTGTCTGCAAAGTAGTACCTCATTATACCGGGAGAAAACAATTATTCCCATGTCCTGGATTGTTTGGTGGTGGCGTCCCAACGGTTACGGAGTAGGACATGACTGTAGTGATGTTACTTTATCGCCCTTTCAATCTAAATACTCAAGAAGGGAATGAAGACCTCTAATCTACCGTCAAATAAACTACCTCCATCTCCGAGAAAATCCCAGCGTCTCTGAACTGACACATCAGCTGAGACAGACAAAGCAAACCAGGGTGGAAACCTGTCAGTACCTTTTATCTCTTTTTTATTCAATTAGCCTGTAATTTGTTACGTTATTGACAGTTTTGGTATTTTTCGGGCTTTATGATGTGTTAGGTCATGCATTGTGCATGCATGCATGCACATCACTTCCCTCAACAGAAGTACCATACTGAAAAGCAAGGGAAAGGGAAATCGGGTTTTTAAAGACAGAATTACACTTACGGGTGCTCATTCCGCCAAGGCTGGAACTAAGTAGGTAGATCGGGGCGAGGAGAGATTATCTAGCTATCTACCTTAGTTGATTTCTTACATTTGCTGACTAATTAAAAAACTACATTATTTCTATTATTGCAGATTCAAGTCATGTAAATCGAGACTTTGTACCACTTATTTTATTCATTAGATGCCCAAATTTCTGGCGGATGAAGAATACGACCAGTTGAATAACAATACATTCCCACCTCTCTAAAACAATCAAATGTTGCTGGAGCATTTCAAAAATGTTGCTTACTGCACAGGTTATTTGCACCTACATTTTACAAATCTATTTTACTATTTGGCTAGGAAAGTTAGAAAAATGACATCCTAATATCCTTAATTAAGTAAGCTTTACAAGCATAAAGCTTGTAAATAAGTGGAGTTTTAGCAGACATCATCCCTGTACGCAAACGATCAGGATTTTGTTTTGGATTGAGACCTAACTCTACAGAAACGTAGGACAAGTTTTTGTGTCTTTTACAGAATTCATTTTAAATATTTTATTTTTTAAAAACGCAATTTCAAAACTAAGTCAAAGCAATGTATAATGTATATAGACAAGTTATTTATTTTCATGATGTATGCGAAATGTCATTCTAATCTGCCCAAAATTCAATGCTACATCCCCTCCGTCAAAAAACCGAATGCTGCTGAATCATCTCAATGTGTTTTATGATTGCTAGAATCTTGTACAAATTGTACAGTACAATAGTTATTGTTATGATGACTAATTACGGGGTTTTCAGTACATATTTACCGGAACTAACTTATCAATGCCTGATTTAGTTCCATTTTTGGTGCAATTTGGAACAAGTGGTAGAAAGCGACTTTCGCTTGACTATTTGCCTGAAATTTAGTTAGTGGAATGAACGGGTAAATCGAATTTTCACTCGTGTGATGAATCGAATTTTGAAAATGGAACCAGCATGTTCAGTTGCATTGTGAAATGGGTTCTGTGAAAATAGTGGAAATAGTTTAAGAAAAGTAGTATAATATCAATAAATTTTCATGGTTTTTGAAGAAGTCAACAAGTGTATATTATGTTTGTATTCAAAGAGCACCTAAAAGTCCACCTGTGGCTCCACAAGTAAACAAGTTATTAACGGGAGAAATTTTGAGATTTTCGGTGTTGCAAAAATGTAATCAACTTTTTGGTCACCCTGAGATGTTTGGACATATCATATGTCACATATGTAAGTGGGGTATCAAATTGTTGCTAATGAAAATACAAAATTAGGTGTTTCCTCATTTTTTATCAATTCTGCTTCTAAAAAAAGTTATGGCGCATTCTTTAACGTTGTTGATACCATTTTTTCTTGCAACTGGTTATTTTCATTATTCCGTAGAATAGACGTGTGGCTTTCTACGTATAGCATGATTTAATCATTTCACTTTTGTCGGCTTTGCTCAAATCTATTCATGCGATATGTGTGATGTGTGGAAAATTTTGTGATCGTTGGATGCCATGTTTGTGAGAATTGGTGGATTGGTGGAAAGCTTGACCACAGATTAAGTTCATGCCGTCTTTTAATTATATTATCCTACCTCAGTAACTATGTACCAATTATCCTGCATCACACTTCATTCATTTGAATATCAGTATATCAATTTGGTGGCATATAAAAAACTCCAGTTAAATCAGCAGCAGCATTACCATGATTATTATTCTACTACTGGCAAAATATCAGGCTAAGGCTTGTAATGGAGGTTTAAAAATCAGTAAATAATTATTTAAATAAATCAATTTTGCCTCTCTTTCTTCTTCGGTAAGTCAGCAACCACCCCGTCCATTTGAAACACTGCCTTTATTTATAATCCACTGCTGCTCATATCACCACCAGAGGTGTCCAAATATTAGTCCTAAAAATCATTACAAGACGGGATTGGGGAGTACATGACATTTACCAAAGGCCGGAGGAGCTATTAGAATCTCAAACTAAAATTTAAAAAAGAAAGCGGTGATGGGTGGTGGTAAGGATGCTGTAGAGTAGAAGGACCCATAGGGTAAGTGGGTCCTAACTAAACCCAGTTTTAAACCAGTTGATTGAAAAGGTAAAAAAAAGGTGGTTCAAGTAGGATGGAAAGTGGAGCCCCAGAGATGGTGGAGGACAAAACGGAGTTCCAAGTTAAGCTGGAAAGTGGTTGGAGAAAAAAGCTTTGAGCAAAATTAGTAAGACCGGAAATAGGAACAGGGGTGGCCGTGAAAGGAGTCAGAACTGGTGGAACGAGTAAAGCAGGCAGGGAAGAAGGTGTGGATGGAGGGAAAGGAAAGCCGGAGGTCCAAGTAAACCTGGTATTGGGGATGGGGTGGATGGTGCAGTATACGTCGATCTTAGTAGAAAAGGCAGTGGAGGAACTGATGTCGCGGGGGAACTGGAAGTCAATTGAATGAATGGAGAAGGCTAGTTTTGGCGACCAAATCCCGGGGAAAATAGTGCAGGTACGGATGGTTTCTTTTGACAATTATGAGGTGGATATACTTTGCATGTTGTGAAATGAAACTTCGTACCACATAAATAGGTTAGTCGACTGGGAATGAAAACGTGACAATGACAATGCTAGTTAAATTCACGTCTTACCTTTGAAACCTAACCGTTAAAAAGTACATGATGATATTTATTCTATTTGTTTAAATAGTTTAGTAAAGTTTTACTGGGATTATGAACATGATATTATTCTGCATATTGTTAGTTTGTTGCGATTAGATCAAAAATGCTTTATGATAAAATATCGCTGATAATTTTAAATAAAAACTTGCTAATTAGAAATGTAAAGGACTAGCACATTATTTTTATGGAAGGAAAATAAATTCCAAATCATTGTGTGCTTGGAAAAGTTTTTTGTGTTATGACGCTAATACTTGTGCAAACGTTTTACACAGTAGCGCACCCAGCTCTGAAGCTTGGTAGAGGCACACCATTTTTTGAGCAAATATTTTTACCGGATAGACAACTATCTATGACTTGAAAATTTCAACGTGACCTTTGTTATTTAGAAAAAGTCAAATGATTTAATAGCCTAATTTTACATAATTATTTTTATGATTGAAATCTATCGTTCGATTGGTTTCAAATTACTTGATCGTGGACGCCATACAGCATTTATGACAAAATATATGTATTGTAAACCTGTAAAAAGTGAGTGTATTTGATTTTGAGCTTCCCATGCATGTTTTATTAAGGTCTATAAGCAAAACATTTTTGCGAAGTAGCTCATCGCAAAGCAAAGATTTAGGAGTTCAATAGAATTAAAATTAAAACGTTCTTTGGTTTATTTTGTTGCAAGTGTTAATTGCTGATATTTTGATGGGTTGGTGGCAAAAGTGATTTTATTTAAAAATCGTTTGTAAATGCTATCGATGCATGCGTGCACTGAGATTTCACTGCTTGGTCGGAAATTTGGTCGAAGCAATAATATATATAATAATTTTAATATAATACGATTCTTGCTATTCATGCTGCCCAAACACCAAAAATGCTTGGATACTTTAAAAATTGATTAACGTTTTAAAAAGAAATAGAAAGAATCAAACTTTGTTGATTGAATCTAGTTAAGTCAGAACCTTGATTGTAAAGCAGATTGACGGTTATTAGTTTGGTCGCGACTGGACGCCTTTAAAAGTGACTTGAGATTAAGTTTAACATAGGGACAAGGAAGTTGCTTAGAATTAGTTTTTGTAATTTGCCCTCTTTTTCACTCCTTAGACTGTGGCATGTATTGCCTTAACAAGATCAGCAATTTAAATAAGATTATGTACATAATATTTCGTCTGCCTACACTTTTCCCTCTAGTTAATATTTATCTTGAAACACATCGGGAAATAGAGAATAAATTTGTTCCACAGTTGCAACCATCTACTTCTGTTTCCAATGTTCTTATATTTGCATTTGATCAATATAACCAAATTAAACTGCCATGATAAATTTTTAACAGTTTAAGTTCTTACACCACTTAAAAAACTTACTACTCGGTTTAGGAATCTCTGGCATAGCAAAGTTATTTGTATTGCCATAGTATAATTGCAAAGGCAAGCAATATTTATTTCAAATAGTTTTGGCTTAAATTGCAGTTCGTAATTGCATTACCTTTATGAAAATAAAGTCATTATAATTCAAATACCTTTTGTTTTGCAAAATAATTTGTATTTTTATGCCTATTACATTTAAAAGTATTTACATATAAGTGTATATTACAGGAGCAAATTGTTTTTGCAAAAAACGTGTTGGTTAAATTATTGGCCATTTTATCCGTCATGTCCATGTCCAGCAAGCATTTTATGCCGTTAATTTCTTAGTTAATTTTTAAAATTCAATCACTACCACTATCTGAATTAAATTTTTTGTAAATTTTGAAAGGTGTACACGGCTTTGTGACAAAGCCGTGTACGAAGCCTTTGTCGAAGGCAGCTGAATATATTCGTATAAGCAGCCAACCTAATAGGCCAAGATAGATATGGTTTACGCATCCACGTCATTCGTTTTTACCCAACAAACGAAACAGGGTTTACATAAAGCTGGAGCTGGATTTAGTTCCTTAAAATATTTTTGTGGATGTAGCTTATAAAGCAACTTCTCTAAAAAATTATAAATACATTATCTACATCAACTCGTCGGGAATAAAAAGATTTTAAGAATCAAATACTATGCATAAAAATTATTTATGGACAACCCAATAATCGGGCCCCGATTCGCTAGACGCAAGTGTATATAAAGCATGTCCGGAGTTTCCTGCACCTAAATTAATATCTTTATTTTGAACAACGTGAGCACCTGAGAAAACAACCACATATATTTTTGAAAACTACATACTTTAAACTCTAGAATACATGTTTTATTGAAAGTTATATATGTTTTAGTATAAGTTTAATTTTGATTCAGAAAAATCTAAAAAAAATCGTTTATTCCTGTTTTCAGTCAGTCAGTTTTTCATCTAAGTTGTCTGGTATGCGTATATATACCAAATATAGTTTATGTGAAGTGCCATTTTGTAGTACTATATATTGCGATTGTTTTGGTACCAAGACTCTAAAATTCTGTTGCTTGTGTAAAAAGTTAGGGGAATTACAAAATTTTGTACTTTTTCTAACAAGCATTTATTTTTTCAAAAATGTCACTGAAAAACTCAATGATATTTTTGAATCATTGTAAACAGGCGTGCAGTTGGGTATTATATTTGGGTAATAGCATACTTTATAAGGTTTCGAATGGTATACTGCTTTGCTTATTTAATTTTGTAAAGGCTCCAAATTTTGCAAATTAATTTCCACTGTAATTTTGAGACTTTACGTCATTTAATCGATAATATATACTAGCTAAGCACATGGGTGTTGACCAAGTGATGTCTATTTAGATTACGGACAAAATAGAGTTTTCAAAATGAGACACACTTTAAGAAAATAACTTGTTGTTAAAAAGTTAGTGTACTTCAAAGAATAAAATTACGTGTAATTTTCGCAGCGGGAATAACGCCGCTTAAATTAAACAAATTCGACTTAAAATTTAACTGACATCAACATGTTTGATTTTTTCCCAAACAAGTTTTTATACTATTTAAAGTATGTAGATTCTAAAAATAGTGCCACTTGTTCTAATTAGTTGTTGCGATGTTGAAAATTTTAGCCTTCAAAAAAGGTGCAGGAAACTCCGGACATGCCTTACAAGGCTTTGAAACCTTCATTGGGTACTCATAAACTTTTAAATAGCATATCCCGAATCTTAAGTGTAATTTAATAGCATATGAAAACTCATTAGAATAGTATTGTAATATAGCCAACACTGAAAAATCAAAGAGACTTAAACAGGAATATTAGCAACAACAACACAATCCGATGCTGACAAAAGGGGAGCTACATTTGAAGGGAAATTGACTGATGACATGAGTATCGTCGGTAAGACGATCTTGTATTGTGTGTTCAACTATTCACGGTAAAATGCTTCAAAAAGTTGCATCACGGCTTTACCAAAACACTTAATTTTTCCTAAGTTCTTAACCTCCAGCTAGAGGCACGTGCCTGTTGTGTCTAGCGCTGGGTGCGCGCTTGTAGGTCAACTCTAGGTCAGAGGTCACAGCGATTTCACAACTTTTCATAATAGAACCTATAGCATGCGACATATGATTTTAGGTCAGTTTTTGACCAGAATTACGAATTAACAACCAGTTTGTAACAATTCGTGCGTTAACGCCCTGATTCAGGACCTTAAATGCCAGATACAGCAGTTTTACAGCGTACATGCTGTGTGACACATAATTTTAGGACAGTTTTTGACCAGGATTACAATTTTACTGTCAGTTTGTAAAAAGTTGTGCTTTAAGGCCCTGATTAAGAGTTATAGCGATACTTAACTATGTGCATGCTTTTGCAATTTATTTAATACGCACCAACCAGAAGAGCCACAATTTTCTTCCTGGCAGTTATCCTCAGAGTCTGTTTCACTAAGCGAACACGAAGAGTAACAATTAACCGCAGCACAGAGAGGCGGGGGATAACCCAGTCCGCTTTAGGACAACAGCAAGAGCACAAGCACCTTCTAGAGAGCTGGTCCCTTGACGAACGTGAAAGTGGCCGCCATATTCAGGAGGCAAATGTGGTAGCCGGGTAGCTACCTTGTCACTTATCAGCCCACTGGTCAAGTTAAACTGGAGGATTACCAAATTTCACTCTCCAAAAAAATCCACAAGCGAGTGGAGTAGACAGTCAGGTGGACAGAAAAATATATTTTTCTCCGGATGGGATATTGGAAGTTGTCCACTGATTTCGGTTTTCAGAAAAGAAGTAAGATGTAACCAGATGTAATCAGATCAACAAGGGGAGGACAGCTAAATGACAGCGTGGGTAATTAGTAATTACTAATTATGTTCATTGACCCACATGCCCACATGGGTAGCGCCTTCGCCCTGTTACCCATCAGCTTACTCCTTGGTCAATATGGTACTGGGTTGCTTTATTGGCAGGGCTTTACATTGAACCAATTTATGAATCAATGCTAAATCGACGAACATTTGCAATAAATGAAGTGACCTCCTCCTCCTCCAAGAAGTCACCAAAAAACTGGACTTCATGAGCCATCAACCCGCACATCTACTTCATCCAATTGGACACTACTGGAATGGGACCACCTAAAACAAGAGAGGTTCCAACGAACCCAGGACTCCCACTCCACCACATCACTCCAAACCCTCCATCCTTAGACTTGGGGTTCCCGGTGATTTAAGGGTAACCGACCCACAATATAGTTGCCTGCTAATCTACTCCAGCTCCAAGTTCGACCACAGTCGCAAATGCAAATGCTTATAAGTAAAGGCCGAAAATAATTGTTGCAAAAATTGGGTAGTTCTACCACCACTCCGTATTGTGCATCCTGTTTTGGGGAAATTTGAAGTAGTAGATTGGTAGCTATCATCCTGGAGTACATATGAACTATAATTGATTAGTAACATTTAATGCTGTTGATGTTATTTTTTACAAGAAACCTGAAACCTCCACAGTTAACCTAACTTTTAACTAACAAGGGTTCCCTTCGCTTAGTTTATTTATTTATTGCGGTAGTTGGTTTAAGGAATATGAGCAAGCAAATGGGTTTTCTTCACAGCTTGGGACATTTATTAGATTAGTGGTGCTTGTTAATCCAAATTTTCCGCAATTGGATAAGGAGAGACGAGAACAAAATAAATTGTATTATGGGTTTGTGGAAAACTTGTGTTGTGCCGACCCCTGTGCTTATTCGTTGCAGTTGCAAATGGGTTTCACCGCTACAGATACTGTATCTTGTCAATCTTATTAAAGTTATAACATATATAGTTAAGGTATACTGCTTTCCTAAGTCATTTTTAGATAAAAATCCGTTGTTTCTATCTCCCCGTAAGTTTCCGTTGCCCTCCTGGCCATGCATGCACAATATACTGCAGTAGCGGGATTCTTTTTGTGCCAAATGAAGATGTAGAACTTCATGTTTATTAGTTAAACTTTCCATACGTATTTTACTTATAACCATACCTCATTAAATAGTGTAACAAATGTATATTAATGCAAAAGGTTTAAGTGTGTAACTTCAGTTTCAAGTTTTAATGACAAAATAGCTATAGGTCTACTAATACAAAGACAAAATAACTACCTACTATATTCAACTGTTTCTTTCGACTATTATATATTTACCCAACTTGAAAAATTATCTAGCTTTTGTAAAGAAAAGGAATGAACTGATAGCAGTTGGAAGAACCATCGAATTAATTTCAAGTATTTCAATTCAATCATTCCTAACAGTTTTGTTTGCGTCATTTTTACCATTTAAAACATTTATGTAAAAATTTGTTATTTTAAATTTTAGCAAAAACGAATTACAAATGTGGGAAACTTGTATTTTCTTCTAACTTAATGACTTATTACCAGGTTGATAATCTATCTATTACAAACTTATACCACAACAAGCAATATTTTTCGAAAAAGCATCGTCAGACCAACGCAACAATTTTGATCATTGAAACATTAATTACCATAATGTTTAATTTTAAGAGGAAATGATTGTAGAGTACTACGACTGTAAGTACCGTAATGTTTGTGTTAATAAAACTTAGCAAATTTCCATTCCATCCAAATTATTACAACCAAATCAACAATCATTTCAAAAAATGGCTAGGAATGCAGATGCACGATAACCTTATCTACTGGAAAGTACTAGATCGTAGTGGAAGGAATCCCTGAATTTTGTACCAAATATACTACAACGGAAGTAAATATTGTCTACAAAATGGTTAACTTTTAATCAGTGGGAACTGGAGCAACCATCAAACATGTAATACCTTTGAAGCATTTTCTTTTTAAACAATTTTAATTGATTATTAATCAATGATTAATATGCCAATAAATTAACATGTTTCAAAAGAATTAAAGAATCCGAAATTCTGATGAACGAAACGTGATGGCGTACTGCTTTAAGGCAATACAACATTATTTTCTGGAGGATTAGTTTATCTAAAGAGCTTATATCCACCAGAATTGGCATTTTTACAAAAAACGCGTCTAGGAAGCGCAAAATTAGTATATGCATATTTACTTCAATTAACATCTTAGTTTCCTGTAAATTAACTTTATCATTTGTGAAATTAGTGTTCTGATCTGTCACCTGAAAAATCAACTTAACAAGAACTCTCCTCATTCCTAATGTTATTCTTTAAAATGCTTTCGTTACTTCACTTTTGCTCTCCTGTAAACTTTCATCAAAATGTCCATTCCCTACTCGTTTAAGCGACGCTCCTCCTTGGCTGCCTCTTTTTCCATTTGGGACAACCATATTCTCTACGTTCCTATTGCCTTTTCCTCCACCTTTGGGTATCTCATCCTTGTCCACCACCTCCTCTTGTGCTTCCCGCAGTCCTACCCAGCAGCCTTCCATCTTTCTTTCTGCAGCCATTTTCCCCCAATGGTCGAACTCGATTTTGTTTACCTGTTATGTTCATGAACCTCTGCAACTGCACGCCGCTCAAACCCACACCTCTCCATCCAAATAGAAACTGGAATCACCGAAACAAGTTAACTTAACACTTCCCTCTCCAAATCTATGTAACGTTCCAAGTGCAGTATGTACACTTCTCCCTCAACCACCATAGCATGGCAGAGAGCGCTTCCACAAAATATTCTTAATCCCAGACCTCAACTCTTATGCACTACCACAGTGAGGAACAAAGAAGCATCTGGAACCTTCGGTCAGCGTACCAGTGAGAAACGCACATAGTGTCCCTCCTGCTATACACTCATGCAGTAACATCTCGCAATCATGCTCCATAGCAGAGCTGGGATGGGATCGCGATCCCGGGATCCCGCGGGATCGGGATCTTTCCGATTGGGATCTGGGATCCTGCCAATTTCATGGGATCTCGGGATCCCGGATCCTGCCAATTTCATGGGATCGCGGGATCTGGGATCCTGCCGATTTCATGGGATCTCGGGATCTGGGATCTTGACAATTGTATGGGATCTCGGGATCCCGGGATCTTGGATCTCTCCAATTTTATGGGATCTCGGGATCTTGCCAATTTTATGGGATCGTGGGATCTCGGGATAGGGATCTTTCGGGATCGCGATGCCAGATCCCGGATCCCTGGGATCATGGGATCAATTACCATAAGGATCCCGCAAAGATCCCGCGATCCCACAATCCCATGGGATCGGGATCTTTCCGATTTCGTGGGATCTCGGGATCGCGGGATCTGGGATCCCCCCAATTTCATGGGATCTCGGGATCCCGGGATCTGGGATCTATCCAATTTTATGGGATCTCGGGATCGCGGGATCTGGGATCTGTCCAATTTTATGGGATCTCGGGATCCCGGGATCTGGGATCCTGCCAATATCATGGGATCTCGGGATCGCGGGATCTGGGATCCTACCGATTTCATGGGATCTTGGGATCTGGGATCCTGCCAATTTCATGGGATCTCGGGATCCCGGGATCTGGGATCCTGCCAATTTCATGGGATCTCGGGATCGGGATCTTGCGATCCCGGATCCCGCATTTCGGGATCTGGGATCAAAGATCCCTTCCCAGCTCTGCTCCATAGTAAAGCTACACTCACCGATCTCGTGATCGCATCACCAAGGACGATGACATGACAGTCAGTCAGTAACGCTCAAGCAAGAACCATCTGAGCAGAAGCAGCACAAATATTACTAATTTCTTATTTTGGTAATTGTGAGAATTAATTGAAGTCAGTTATTAAAAGTTATTTTAATTATTCTTAAAGTACCCCGTATTGTGTTTTAACATCGCTTCATTGAGTACAGAACATTGGTTAGTTAATTCAGTAGATTAGAAGAACCGCACCGAGAGTCGCAGCATATGCATTTCGTATGTTAGAATAGCTTTAAAAGTTGTGTAGGGGCTACTTAGGAGAATTATTAGGATTTGATTAGTAATTGTCCCTAACCGAAGCCTAACACAACGGTAACCCGAGAGTTACCCCAACAGTTATATTACATCCTGCATCCCTAAGCGTGGTATCTTAATCTTATCCCCCGGCGTACATTGTTGCGACTACCATAATATCGTTGCCTGCCACCCAACCCCACCCCCACCATCCCCGGACCACCACCACCATTTTGCCAAACCCTCCGATGGCAAACGCAAAGAGACAAGGGGCCCGAGTGGCACAAGAATCAGTTCAATCAAAATATTTATGGATATTGACAAAAATGAGATGTTTCGGGGTAAGGTGATAAAAACTGTAAAAATTGGTTTGTTTTTTCATTGACTCATTTATTTTAGTGATTGCCGGTAATGTAATAATGTTCTTGTTTTGCTTAACTCGCTTGATATATGGCTTTGCCTGCTTACCGTATCAACTCATTCCAAAATTGGAATGTTTTGGCAAAACAAGTGTGGTTTTTGGCAGTGTTAGCCACAAGCTTTATGATAGTTTATGATTGGCATATTTTGCTTAAAATAGCAATTTTAACAAGGAGTCTGATGCTGTATCAAGTCTTACAAACAAACAAATGCAGAATAGTTTGGTAACCAAACTTTGGTTTCTCATTTTGCGTGAGGTTCGGTGCCGACATCTATCATTTGATGTCGCGGATCGGCTATTCGCTGATAGATCCCTCTCCGTCTTTCCCTATCATCTGTTATGAAGTAAATTGTATAACGTTCACTAATTTTCTAAATTTTGAAAGATTTAAATCCAAAATTCTGGGTGTCCACATGGCCATACCACGCACGCACCCGTTGTGGATTACGCTGTGTGCTATTTCAAGAGGAAGGCTGTCACAATTGCATTATTTGAGGACGTGTTTCATGTATACGGGATAGGATGCGCTGGGAATGAGCATCTCAAAACGATATTTTGCCAGATTTAATCAATGCGCAACTTGACTTGAGCAACCATTAAACTCTCTTTTAAAGTATTTTGTTTGTATGGGTTTTCTTAGGACGGAGGGGAAATAATATCGAGGGAAATCTCTTTAAGAGGTGGCTTACTGGAAAGTGGCGGTTTGCAGAGTGACGTATGGTAGGCTCAATGCTGATGTCTTCTGGATGGATTTCCAGAAAGTCAGGATGCGGGGAGGTTACTAAGGCGGTGGCGGAGGGACGGCACCGGTGGACAAATGGAACTGGATGGCACAGAGTATATGCTGGCCCAAATGCAGGAAGAAGCGGCCTAGAGGAAGGGTCGGGATGAATAGGGCATTGGGATTTTCATTAAAGTTTTAACGATTAGCAACAAGAATAACAAGAACGTTTAGAAGGTATTACTTTGCAACTATATTTGCTTGCTGCCAAATTTAGTTTCTCAAGATTTATAAAGCACTTATACGCAATCACAATGTTAACTTTGGTTCATAAAAAGTGTTTTGTGATAACTTTGAATAAAAGGGATAAATTGTAGAAGGAATGTAGATTTTAAAGAAAAATAAAATAGTATGCATATGAAAAAAATTGTATTAGTTACATGCCACCTTTAAAATTATTGGTGAGATGTTGGACAATGGCATAATCAGACTGGTTCCGGATCGTATCCACATTTAGCATTAAAAGTTATGTCAACATGATTTATTTGGATGTTAAATTTTTAAAATTTATATTTTATTGCATATTAACCAAATAAAGCCCTCCAATATCTTATATATGGCCAAAGGTCGAACTTAATATTTCTCCGCTTCGTCTTAGGGTAGCCCCGAAGCCCTAAATTAACCTCTTAAACGCTTCTCCTAAGTGGCTGAGAGGCAAGAAGGTTGAGGTGGGCCTGGGTGAGTTCAGGAGGGAACCGATGTGTGTCAAAATACAAAATGTGTTTGGTGCATTGTCATAGATTTGCAGAATAAGCTTTTCATTGTAATGTGGCTGGACGTCTTGCCGAATGAATGTGAATAGAGCACTATTAAAAAACAAAGTCAAGTTAGTTTAGATTGTTCCAGTTAATTAAATGAATTTTTGTTACACAAATGTATATATTTTTAAATAAAAGTTTGGCTTTGGTTGTCATTGGCAATAAGTTGAAATGGAAGCTAAGGAGGTTGAGCATTTGACAATTCAGTAAATTTTTAAAAATCGAAATGAAATTTGAATTTTTCTTATGAATATTAGTAATTCTATTGATGGATGCATGCATGTATAGATTAACATTATTGCAAGTTTAATTAAATTCATGTTATTCTACTGCTGATCATAATGAAAATAGCTGCTCCGCCGGCTGATCTGTATTTAAATATATAAAAATCAGTTCCTACACAAAAAACCTTTATCGCCATTCATTTTCCACAACACCACAAAAGTGTATTTCATCTTCTTTAAAAATAACAATCAGAGCACCCATTCTTCATCTCAATTTGTAAAGTGAATTTGGTCAGAAGAAATTAGAACTTTTCGTCTGTGCCAAGTAGACATTTCCGGAGATATATTCTCTTTATCTTGACACGGCTCCGGCTCATGATTTGTAGCAGTTTAAGATGGAATGAAGCACAAGGGAGTTGTGGTCAGATTCGCGGGCGAGATTTAAAATGAACCCGGATCTTGGAGTGAATCACAGGTGCACCAGTTTTTATGTTCACTGGAACGGGGAAGGAGAGGACGGCCACCGTCAGGATGACCAAGGTCAAGTAGATGTGTAGTCATAAAGTGTTCCAGGATTAGTTATTAGTGACATTCCAGCCTTGATGTTAACATGAGCGTTATAAATGGAGTGAGGAACAGGTAAGTCCCAAAAAATGGCTAATTCCAGGGTGAGCAGTAGTATTGTCCAAATGACACCGGAAATTGAGCTACTTAATGGAGTAAATTAAAGAAACAGGTGGTTACATTTGATTTTGGAGAGTCACGTAGGTTCCAGTGATTTTGGAGGCGGGGATCGAGAAAAAGGACATCGATCAGACCACTGAAGCGTTTGACAGGGATCACTCCAAGGAAACGATGCAAGTGACCCATGAATTTTTCAATTAACTTCTTCACGACACATGTCCCCAAACGATCAAAATATTAACAGAATTTTCTTTTTAGTTTCAATAGTTATAATATAATTTATTTTTTTAAAAGAAATCATACATGAACTGATAAACAATGGTTATAAAAATTGCAGTTCTTAGAAAATAATACAAAAAAATGTGCCACATCCAATCCAACAATCAAATAATTTGCACAAAACGTTTCACTAAACCTTCTTATTGCGTTGCGTTTCTTATTTTTTTACCGGAGAGTTAATAGGTTGAGTTGAAAGAATAGTTTTCCTGTAAAGCTAAAAAATACTTAAACAAACTGTTCAACCTTGAATAATACAAGCGCCATCCGATGCGTTGGTAATATTTTGGAGGAATTATAGCCCATCAGGTTATTCTGGAAATTTCTCGGTGTTATTACAAGTATTGTAACCATTCAGTCTAAAATGAATATTTTAAACAAAAAGCGTTAGTTTCATTTTGATGTTTCGTTACCATTTTTAAAAAGATACTAGATATCCAAACAAATTGCTGTTTCTTCCAAGTATCCTATCCTTATCATGTGTAGCTTCAATTTTTGAAAGAAACTGGTACATTATTTAGTAGTTGATGACTTGTGTACTTTAATCCAAGTTTATTCCCACGTCAAAAATCTCTCTTTATAAAAAAATCTGCTGTTATTTTATGCTTTATAAGCAAATACTGTCTAGATATAATTTAAAAGATGTATCTCACTGTACTATAAGAGCACTTTTCTGTCACAATACTAAATTACAAAAATCCTGTCAGTAGTCTTGCTTTAATCGGATTAACTATCATACGTTTTACTAAATGTATATATTGTGCTTGTTCTTCTGCATGCAAATTGTTTAAATCGCAGATGTTGAATTTACTGCACTTTCCCTGCAACACCATTCCAACAAAATCCCAGTAAGGCTGGCGGAAGCTAATCAACATTTAATTCCAAGCCAATTACATCCGGGAAAAGCGTATAAGTAACCACAACCTATTAAGCATTGATACCACCCGTGCATTGGATTTTATAAAAATGGTTTGCAGTGCAGTACATATTAATTCAATTAACTAAAAACGCAAGAGGCATTTTTCATTTCCCAGTAGACGTTCTACACACACAAATCATTTGTCAATATAATAACAGCAAAATCAATTGGTTATTATAGCTATCAGTAATTAAGAACATCAAATTGACGTTGTAAACTTAATAACATATTGTTAGTCCTCTTATTTACATTATTTAGTGTAGTTACATAAATTAAAACTTAGGAAATGTGGAAAAAAAATTCAAAACAAAACAGTTCGGAATATGAACTTGATGTTTGTTTCAGCTTAAATAAACTCCGTTCTTCGTTCCAGCGTTATCTTGATTACTTTTGTAGTTTCGCAAAATGTTTCTAAAACCCAAAGATTATCCTGGGTCCCTAATTCAAAGTTTACCATAATAAAACGATGCTTGGGAATCTTAAACTTTAGCAACTTCACCACCGCTCCTACTACTGGTTCCCCACTACGGCCCAAATTGCCACGTGGGAATAGTTTAAATCGGATTAAATGATGACTAACTAGGTAAAATAATTGACCCATACTGACACGAAGGTTTACTTTAACAAACTACGTCACCCACACTACATAAAGTCTAATTAATTTTAACAGAGCTCTCAAAAAACATATTCTCACCAGGTTTTCAGAAGAAATTATGTATTTCTATCTTCTAAGCAAATGTAGGTGAGCGGTGAATCTCAATAAATTCCATACAATGGACAGATGCACTTTCATTTCGTCACAAATCTACTATGGTTAAATCCATCTTCGTCGTCTTAGCACTGGAACCGGCGTTCAACACTTCACATAATAAACCATGATGTAAAATATTATTTTCTCGTCTCCTAATATCTAGTTGCGAGAAACTTGCAAAATAGCAGTAGACTGTTTGCTGGGGTCGCTCTACGTTCTAAAAATGGCATATATCAAAGCTTAAAAAAGCTTTTGGCTACAACTGCCAAAAATGTTAAATTCGTTTGCCAATTAACTCCGATTTTGGAATGACTTGATTCACTGTATTTTATCACGCAAGTTAAGCAAGATTATTACTATTATACAAGCAAGATAAAGGTTCAGTTCTTGTCCACAATAGCCCCGGATTATTATACGGGAGCGGTTATTATGCTTAAAGATGGAAGTTTATTATGTTTTGGTGGCTCCAGTCCCCGTTTAGATAGAGGTTGGTACTTATGCAAATCGCAGCCCTCCCCCCCCAGTTTGTGGAAAACGATCTTCCAAAATTTTAAATTGTATTAAACTTTTTGCTGAAACTGCTTTACTTCCCGCAAAATTCGAAAATGAAAATTTATCTCAATACGTAGGCATTATGGTTAGTTTTTCCACAAGTTGAAAGTTAATTTGTTAAAATATCCAAGTACCCAAACATAAAATTCTGTGGTTGCCCCGGGTGCTTGCTAATTAAGGACTAAACGTTTTTCAGAGATTCAACTACAATATACAGAATACAATATACAGAATACAATATACAAAATACAATATACAGAATAGAGTGTCCTTCACTAGCTTAACCATTGGCAATTCCTCATCCGAATCCAAAGCCATTTTTTAAATTGTAAAGTAGAATTGATGGAGGTGAAGGATGATAGAACTTGGAGTTTGAAGCTTAGAAGTGTCTCATGCTTCCTTCTAATTCCCTCCACATCCCGTACCCTCTTATTGCCATGTCCAAGCCTGTGATTGAACTAGATATCTTCTGCTCTCCGTCTCAGTTATTCGAAACCCCAGAATTCGCTCCCACTCCCATTTCAAAATCAGACCACTGCATTTTGCAATTCATAGTCACAAGTGCAAAAAAAGTTAAAAGTGCATATACATTTACGGAATTAATATAATACTTTTTAATAACAAGTTGTTACGTATAGGTGCCAAAGATTAATGCTGCAGACATTTGACAAATTTAAATCATTAAGATAAGTACCTCACATTTTGTGCAGGGATATAAAATAATAATAAAATAATATAAAACAACACGAGTTTGCAGCGTAATTATGATTCGTCCTTCTCTATATTGTCTAGAAAATTAAAACACAGACTCTATCGGACTATTAATAATATTCTATTTTGTTTTAACGACAAAGTTAATACAACAGAAGATTTGCATCAAATAATATGTAGAAATAGCGAAAATAGAAAAACACGTGCCACCTGCGATGCAAAACTAGCAGGGTTGCAATATTTATCAATGGCAGCATAGAAAAGTCTTCGTGTCAAAAATGAGATGGTCAGATTAAAAAATACTGACAATGAGTAACAAGTGGTAAGCCAAATATTTTCAAAGTTTCCTGATTGACACTCACACATTCACATTCAGATTATTACAAAGAATGATCTCCTTCTTTCACAATCACAAAAAATGAAGCTTTTCAGAATGTAAATTTTATTACTTATCGTGTTTCGATTTGAATAGGACTCAGATGAAGGCAAAGCACATATTCTGTCATGGTGGTGTAAAAAGCCGTAACCTTTTATCTACCACACTGTATGAGAATTTAGGAAAGATTCTATTTTGATACTGTTCTATTTTCATTTTTTCATTATTGCGTTTTTCTATTCAGTTAAACTGTTAAGTTTAAGTGCCAATAAATACTTCTTCAGTAAAGGGGACAATATTCAGTTTATTAGATATGTAGTATGCCTTATCGATAGAATTTGATTATTGTAAAATAGCAACAGAGACTGAATGCAACAGGACTTTACAGCATAATTTTATAGTTAGTGCCCTTACGTCGAAAGATACGACTAAAAGTTCTTTATACGAACACAAATTAACAAGTTGAAATAAATATTTTTTAACATATCATTAAAATCAATTTCTAAAAACCCACCAAAAGCTATTAAAATGTAGCTTTCAAAATATTTGGTTTGCTTTAAAAACAAACCACCAAAACCTTGCAGTGCACACAGTGCACTTTAAACCTCAAATTTCCAACTTGTTAAAAATTATACAAAACTGGGCTAAGGTATTATTTTAAATCTACTTCTCTGCAATGTTGGAAATTGTGAAGCACTTAGATACCTGTTCATTATACCTCCAGCATATAATCCTAGCGTTTTATAATGCAATTGCAAATATTCATTAACTTGAAAATAAAAACGCTTCAATGCAATTTCCTTTTGGTTTTAAACTGCTCGGTTTTGCACGAACTCCACACCACTTTTAGCAAAATTTAATGTACAGTCCTAATAACTACTGTGTAGATTCCCGGGTAATTTTTACGATGCTGTTGAATTTGAATACGCCGTAGATACAGAGAAATTTGGGATTCGACTTGTATCCATAATAACGCTTTCTCTGTTTTGACACGACTTATGATGTCAAACTATTTCCGACAGGATAATTCTATCCACTTTTTCCTCTCGGGAAGCGTACAGAAAAATGTATTGGCCCAGAAAACACAAACCAGGTACTTTTACCGTAAAATTTCATTTTTCTGGATTGGGCAATTAGAACACTTGGCATCTATAACTGGACAAACCTTAACCGCCGTCACTTTACTTCTCTGTTCTTTGTAATCCAAATCGACAGTGCTTGGCCTAGTTAGTTATCTACTGTTTCAACTCATCACTACTATGCAATCGCGACCTTCCAGAAGAGATTCCAGAGGTTCCCGAAAGAAAGCTCTACGTCCGATTTCCAACCTTTCTAAGTCGCCAAGCGAAACTGAAGTTCACTTTGTGAACACCAAGCTATTTCAAAGCCCTTCCGAGAGGAACCAACTGTAACCTCCATTCTGTTCCGAATGCGGAGGGGGCATACGTCACGCACTGTACCGGGAATTAACAGAACAACGATTGGGTCTAATCTTGAAACTCCACAGGTTTTGGAGAGGATTAACCAGTTCAAGACCAATCTTTAAGGTAAAGTTACCCCAAACCTTCTTAAAAATTTGAGAACGCAGCTAAGCTGCGGCAGTTTAGTGCTGTGCGTGACCAGGTTGATCTCATCCAAAAGCAGATGAGGGTTCAAACAACTTCCAAATTTAAGAAGAAATAGAGTAGATGTACCCAGTGACAACGTACCAGACTCATAGACCGTCATAGGTGGACTGGAGCAAGATTTCATTTGCCGTTTGCCCTTGACACCTAGGTCACTGGTGTAGATTTCTTAGGGATCCTAAGTTAGGGTCAGTTGAAGACAGTGGAATTGACCGGGAAATTTCCAAATAGTTTCAAGAGAATTTTTGACTCAGCAAGGTTTAAAGTTTGAACTGGGAACTAAGGTCACTGGAGGAAGGAAGGAGGAGGATCCTATCCTGGTCTCATTGGGGGACATTACGGATGCAGAGGTAAAAGAGGATATGAATGGTTCCTTGTTTCCGGTCCGCCGTGGAATTTGGAAGACGGCTTTACACTGAAAACTTGGGGCTGCAAAAAAAACATTGCCAGAGACCAAAAGGGCAGAATTCCCGAGAACTCAAGATTCCAAACGATGGTCCCCAGTGTCTTCTTGTCAAGGTAGAGAAAGAAGGTATTGTGCGCGTTGTTTGAAGGATTTTGGAGTAATATTTAGGTTTTCTGATGTAGGAGTATTAGTAAATGTGCTGCTGGTTCAAGCACCGTGCCAAGCTCAAAATATTCATCGCCATCTGATCAATTACGGATCATTTGTACAGTATAGCTCACAACGGAAAAAAGTTTATTTTCGGTTAATTATTTTTTTCGAAATTTTTGGAATGAAGTCTAGTTAGTATGGAATTAAGTAAAGTATGTCAAAAGTAAAAGCTAGGAGCATATGGGAAGGAAGAAGGTGGAAGTAAAGAAGCGATTTTTGCATATAAAATCTCAAATGATCCAAAAATACCCGCAAAGTACTAGATTCCAAGAGTATCGAATCATTAAAAATGCAAGTATATCTTACAGCAGTGATCTACTACGTATACGAATCCCCTGCATATTTGATTCATATAAAGGGGCATGGAGTTATCACAAAAATGCATAATGGAGGATTTTAAGTGAACAAAGAATATATTTTACTTAACAAGTTGTGATCTACATTTCTGGAGACAAAGCTTTACGGGTTAAGTGGAATGAAAAAATGTTTTGTGAAATGAAAAATATTGATTTTTTAGAAACTGGTTTTGAAGTCAATTTAGTATAAAAATATGTTTTTTAAATGAATAGTTTATTGGATTTTGTTCCAACTTTTAGGGTTTAAAAGCTCTACGTTCGAAGTCTCTTGGCCCCGAAACCCCTTTATTAGCTCGCTGCTTCGCAGAGGAGCTATTTAAGCAGTTGTGTGTCCGTCCGTCTGTCCGTCCGTCCGTCTACTTTATTTTTTTAGGTCTATACCAGGGTATTTGGGGTCAAAATTATCCTATTTGGGGTTGGGCCCATTATTGGCTCGCTGCTTTGCAGAGGAGCTATTTAAGCAGTTGTGTGTCCGTCTATTTTATTTTTGGGGACTATACCAGGCTATTTGGGGTCTAAATCAGGCTATTTGGGGTCTAAATCAGGCTATTTGGGGTCTAAATCAGGCTATTTGGGGTCTAAATCAGGCTATTTGGGGTCTAAATCAGGCTATTTGGGGTCTAAATCAGGCTATTTGGGGTCTAAATCAGGCTATTTGGGGTCTAAATCAGGCTATTTGGGGTCTAAATCAGACTATTAGGGGTCAAAATCAGGCTGTTAGGGGCAAAGTCAGGCTATTTGGTGTCTAAGCCAGGCTATCTGGGGACAACATTAGGCTATTTAGGGTCAAAATCAGGCTATCTGGGGTCTATACCAGGCTATTTGGGGTCTATACCAGGCTATTTGGGGTCTATACCAGGCTATTTGGGGTCTATACCAGGCTATTTGGGGTCTAAATCAGGCTATTTGGGGTCTAAATCAGGCTATTGGGGGTCTAAATCAGGCTATTGGGGGTCTAAATCAGGCTATTGGGGGTCTAAATCAGGCTATTTGGGGTCTAAATCAGGCTATTTGGGGTCTAAATCAGGCTATTTGGGGTCTAAATCAGGCTATTTGGGGTCTAAATCAGGCTATTTGGGGTCTAAATCAGGCTATTTGGGGTCTAAATCAGGCAATTGGGGGTCTAAATCAGCCTTTTTGGGGTCAAAATTAGGCTACTTTGGGTTGGGCCCAGTTGGGCCCATTATTAGCTCGCTGCTTCAGCAGGGGAGCTTATTAATATGTGGTGTGTCCGTCTGTTCGTCTGTGTGTCCGTCTACTTTATTTTCCGAGATAGGCTTCAAACCAGCTAAACTGGACTATTTGTTTCTCATATTATCCTCTTTAGCAGCGAGCACTTTTATGGTTTTCCATCACCTGGTTCCCCTTTGGACCAACAATAAATGGTTTGAAACTGTAAATCAAGCTTAGTGTGGATTTAATAAATTAATTGTGCCTTCGGTTAGTGCTTTACAGGGGTCTTTTTAAATGCTCTGTTCCTTACTCCGGAGCTTTAGTGACTCCTCTGTGAATTTCAGTTCCTCCGCTTTTTCCGCCGGTTCCTTCGCTTTCGCTGCAAATTGTAGGTTGTACCTCCTGTTCTTCCCATTTTCTGCCAATTCCTTTTCCTTAACTTGCAATTCGAGACCCTTTGTCACTTTTAACTCCTCCGCTTCAGGATCCCAACTATTTGCTCTCTTTAATCCTGTTCCTCCGTCGGGACACTCATTTCCGCTTCCCTGGCTATCTTATTCAGTCTCCTTTCTCTGCATTTTAACTTTTTAGCTTTTGTCTCAACCTCTTTTTCTCCTTGCGGTCCAACAGGCTTCATTGTTTCCTTAATTTATCAAGTGCCCATCCATCAACCCTGCATTTTTGATGCATCTTCTACCAATTGATAGATAGATTTATATAATTTCAAATAGTGGAATAAAAACGGATTTAAAAAAATGCTGCATTTGAACGCCGGAAAAGCGATGGGTGCATTTAATGGACTATTCAATGAGCGTAGATACAAACTTCCCCAATGCGTGCTTTCGTTTATTGAGTAGTTGGACTGTTAGAGTACTCAAAATAATCACAATCTCATTGTAAAATGATTAAACACATAAACCTTATCCAAATCTTTTCTAACCGTGCTTACAAGCGTGGACTAAATATTACCTTGCAAAAATATTCACTTAATTTTTTTCTTTCAATTTACCCATTCAAACGTTTTCTCTCATTAGATGTTAACAAATGCGATACTCTATAAACAGGGTATTTGAAACGCGAGTTGTATAAAGCACACATTTTGAATTTCAATTAATGGAATAAACTCAATACTTTTACATTTCTTTGTACTTGCTGGAATAATTCAAAGCAAATAATTTGTATATTGTTTTGCAAATTCATGTAATATCGCAAAAAAATTTCTCGTTCAAATTAACTTTGTTTGATAGGAGTATAGAGAAAGGTAAATGGACTCGGTGATTGCTCAAAGTATAATTATTATACTTAATTGATTTTTAAAACGACTCTGAAGACTCAACCTTTAAAGTTCCTCTGTAACTTAAAGAAGCAGTAATTTTTACAAATTTCCGAGAAGTATGATTCTACTCATCAATTGTGGGCTTATTGTAGGCATTGATCGTATGTTTATTTGTGATGGTCTCCAAAGAAAATCGGCATAAGTTAATCTGTTAAATCTAATGTCCGTCACAGACGTACTTGTACAATCATTGGCGTTGACATAATACAAGTAATGGCTAGAACATATTAAAAACATTCATGGTGCCTGTTAAATTTGTATTTAATTAGGAATGTATAAGTTGTAGAACTTTTATCGTTACTTTGTTATAATATGAAGCATTGCATCCCAAAGGTGCTACCGGTTAGCAGCAAATTAATATCTTCAATCTTCAACTGATGGGTAAAGATCCACGATGTTTTAGGTAGTATACATGAAGTCTCATCGGTTAATATTATTCTTTTCTAACCAGCTACTTGACAATTGCCAGGATTAACCTTTTAGTACTATCACATATTTTCTACATTCATTTTTTATTTGAGTTGTGATTGATAGAAGCTTCCCATTTCTCAAGTTTATAATTTGTTATATTCAAATTTCTGGAATATTCTGCATAAAATCTAACCAATGCATGTAAGAGTGGCAAAATGAAAAGTCTAACAAACTATAGCTCTCCAAAGACAATTAAGCAGGTAGTTTATTCCGTACAATTGTCCGACATAGCAAGCTCAAATATATCAATTTTTTCTAACACGTTATGTTTGCGTAGAACTTTAAAATACTTTTAGTTCAAAATAGATTATTTGCCAAGCAACTAAGTGAAGCCCTGATATCATAGAGCAGTATTAGCAATTTTTAAAATACGGTTAATCATAAGAATGCGTGTGCGTCAAGATGTCGTTGGCATACATGATTTTGTTTGTTGAACATCATGCACACATTATTGCAAATTTATTCATTTTAAAAATATTTCAAATATTCACTATTTTTATACAAATTTTTGGCACTGAAAATTCAACTGGAAAACTAGTATACACATTAAAATTATTCATATTCGATTCGATTGAGTCTTTACTTAGAGAGTAAGTGGAGGAAGCGGTAATTTTGCATTCAGGCATAAAGGTTTTTAATTGCTTAGTAATTAATTAAATTGGTGTACCAAAATCCAAATTTCATACGATTAAATTGCCGGACTTATTTTTATATTAACTGCAAATAAGATTTTTAAGCCCTAGGACGATCTACCGACAATGCAATCCACCACTGCACCAAATTTCACAAACTAACGTCAAATCAAAACAAAATTTTAGATGCATATTTTATATATTCCGATTTTACCCCAACTCAAAATCGTCGATGTGACCACAAGCACACTTCGAAACTTCCGCTGATTAACCTGCTAGTAGTACGCCATATCTCACTTATTTGCAGTGAATTTGGCAATTTGCTAATTGTAAAGCATGCTGGTTTAACGGAGAGCTGTCTCTTTGTCAGTGGTTTCAGTTGCATCGTTGGATGGATAGGATGTGGTGGGTTTGGAAAGTTTGGGTTTGGATGTCTTGTGGTGCGGGGTTCACGAGGTGGAGCTGTTAAGGTAGTTTCTTGGGGAGAATATATTGAACATGATAGCCGAGGAGGTAAGGATAGATCTAGTGTGTGGGATGAATCTAGGAATGTTATTCGAGGCAAATGGTAAGTGTGGCCGGTTTTTAAGAAGAAGGACAACGCAGCAATTAGGGAAGACAGCGGAGGATTGGGTTTATCGGTATGCAACCGATGTTGAAAAAGCATAAATATATTTAGCTAAAAACCCATGGACTGATATTGGCAATTATATAACAGGCTTTTAGTGTACTGGACTGTTACTTAAAGCAGCAATTCATTAGGAACTCTCTTCGTCCAAATTAAAACGCTTCTTTGCTCGTTTCTCCTTTGTCTTATGGAACCCAGGAATCACCTCCCAAATGGGTTCAAAAGTGGCCGCTTCATTCCTGATTCATAAGCTTATTCATGGCTTTATATTTTGTAAGACATTTGCTTTGCATTCGTTCGGCTAAACTTTAGCCGCTAAAGGGCAGATATTTATGCAAATTAAGAACAATGGCAAAAAGTTGGAACAGAAAGGCTTCCAGAGAGTAGCTTGCCGATTTAGTGTTGGGAAAAGTGTATCAGCATCCGAAGTATTTTTTTAAATAATGGAAAAGTTTATTGATTGATTGAAGTTTCTGATGATCTGGTTTTGCTTTTAGAACAAAGTTACATTGTTGGAATTAGGTTTAGTAAAAAGTGTTTCGTTATTGCAGGAAGATAGTTAAAGTTTTTAAGTGATTAAATAGTTTATTACTTGTTTTGTTTTTATAACAAAATCGGAATGTTAGAAATATTTTAGTGTTTAGGAAAGCGTAAAGTGTAAATAAAATTTATTTTTAGGCGAGATTGACATTAATTCTTTGTAAGTCTGGAAAGATTATTTAATAAATTTATTAGATAGATGAAACATAAAATATGTTTTTACATATTTGTGTTGGTTAAATGCTATGATTTAAAAAAATGGTGGATTGGTGGATCAACATATAGCAGATATTTCATAAGCGCATTCGCTTGGTTTGTAAATATATTAGTTTGTCCATTTCATTTCAATAATTTCGATTTCGGTTTTAATCGAAATTTTATTACACATTAAGCAAAAAAATGTTTCAAATAAAAATTCTTAATGAAAATTACCAATTCGATAGTTGCTCCAGTTGCTGCTTAATTTAAAAAATGATACTTTCAATTGCAAAAATAGTTTCCAGAGAATCTGTTAGAATTATTGGCTTTCACTTGCCTCGCCTATGTTTCATTCAAATTCAAAACCAACTCAAAACCATCCTTTGAATTAATTCATGATCAGTTACTTATCAAAAATCCCACTGTTTTTGTAGCGGCAGCCATGATAATGATTATTCCACTACTAGCAAAATATCAGATTCATTTGGAACGGCTGATGATAGAGGGGTGGCAGGGAAGTCGTACTAATTGAGGGTAATCTTGCTTTTGGTAATTTAAGTGTGAAAGGTCTATTGCATCATGGACATATCATGTTTCCATCAGAAATTACAAATGCGACGTTTCCAGTAAAACTAAAATTGTCGCTTTACTGATTGGACACCCTTTATGTATTATAAATTCAGCATTTGAAGAATTTTCACAAATGATTCAATATGATTTTTAAATTTGAGTATAACCATGAATTCAATTTTAATTAATTTTTCTTGTTCAAAAAATTTTCACGGAGTTAATAGTATTTACAAACAAAACAGTCATGACAAAAGTCTTAAAAAACCCACGCAAGTTCTGCCGCATGTAGACCTAAGAGCAACAAAAACAAAACTGCTTGAAAATAAGCGTAGGATGTTGTTAAACAAATTGTCTTATACATTCCTCCATACTACTTCTGCTCTACAAAAAATACCTAATTCATAAATAGTTGATTAAATTAAGACAAAGGCAACAGCACTGTCATAATGAAACGCAATGAATATGAAGAAAAAATCAAAGGAATGCTTAACACGGGGCCTTACAAACTTACAACTGACAAAACAGCACAGTACAGATCAAAAGTGAAAACTTTCTGTGATGAACATAAATCTCAAAAGAAGTTGGAAGATGATACGCATAAAAGTCTCACGACTTGCAATGACAGGACCCCCATATTTTACGGAAGTCCTAAAATCCACAAGGCAAATTGTCCATTACGGCCAATTGTATCATCATTTAACTCTCCAACGCAAGCATTAAGTCGGTACATTCATGACATCCTTAAACCACTGGTTGGGAAAACAGTTTACTCCGTGCAAAACAGTACCGATTTTGTGGACAAAGTACGAAATATAAAACTGAAGCCTGGGGAGACGCTAGTTTCATTTGATGCCACAAACTTGTTCACAAATACAACGTGTTCCTATACACGAAACACTGGAATACACTAGAGAAATGCTAGCAAATGACCCAACGTTATCTGCAAGAACTCGACTATCCATAAATGACATAATCAAGGGAATGGAGATTTGTCTCACCTGTACCTATTTTAAGTGGCGTGATTCTTTTTACGAACAAGTTGATGGAGTAGCAATGGGATCTTCTTTATCAACAATTGTTGCCGATATTTTCATGGAGAAAATGGAACAAAAGCTAGTAGCAAATAATAATAATGTCAAGTTTTATTGCAGGTTTGTGGACGACATCTTTGCCATAATTCGAAGCAGACAGGTTTCAAAGTTTCATGCTTTGCTGAACTCGTTTCACAAAAATGTCCAATTCACTTTTGAAATGCAAACGAACAATTCTATCCCTTTCCTCGATGTACTAGTAATGAAACAACGTGACGGAAGTCTAAGATTTAAAGTTTACAGGAAGCCAACACACACAGATAAATATTTGGACTGGGAATCCGTCCATCCCCGTGCTCACAAGATCACTGTTGTGAACACCTTAGTACAAAGAGCCTTAAAAATCTGCAGTGATGAATTCTTGGACGAAGAATTGAAACACATTGAAAACGTGCTAGTGACCAAAAATGGATATCCTAGGAAGTGGGTTCGAAAACAAACTAAACGGATTATTGATAACTTCAATAATGTCCAAAAACCTGCATCGGAGGATCTACCACGCTCTATTCTTCCGTATGTACAAGGACTCACCGAATGTGTGGGAAGAATTATTACTAGGCACATGGGTAACCCACTAGGATATATCCCATCCCAAAGAATGTCAGAACTCATTAGCACTCATAAAGATGCTCCAAAATGTTCAAATTGTGGAGTATACCAAATCGATTGCACATGTGGACACGCGTACATTGGACAAACGGGTAGGGATTTTGACCAACGTTTAAAGGAACACAAAAACTCTACGCGAACTGCCGACGACAGATCCGCCGTCTCAGAACATGTTTGGAACAATGACCAAACTGTTTCACATGATATCATGTGGAATGAAGCCAAAATAATATGTCCCGAACGTCGGCAGTACCAACGCCTAATTAAGGAATCGCTCTTTATACAGAAAGCCCAACGGGATAAGAAACCGTTGATGAACAGGAAGACTGAATTAGCCAAGAAATTCCTTCCTGGATACTGGAACGAATTTTTCTTCGAAATTATAAAAAGCCCATAGTGACACTACATTACCTTTAAATACCTCCAAATTGTAATTATTAGAATTTATCGAATTGCTGGTCAAAAGAATATTGTACATGTTCGTTTTCAAATGTTCATTTATAAACCCCTGATGAGGATCTATGTAAAGATCGAAACGTCGGGACTCTTTTGAAATAAAAGTTTTAAAAACACTCGTTGAATTACCTTTATCAACATTAATTGATTAAATTAAGGTTGTTTTGCAGCTCTTGTAGACTACACGTGCAGACTACTTTCAACCGAAGCGTCATATAAAGCTAGGAATAACCTAACGTTAAAGATACTATTTTTCTGTAAAGTACCTGTAATTAACTAAAGTAAATTTAGATGTTCTGTGCACGCAAATTCTTTTATGTCCATACTTAAATATGGAAACAACATAAAATTATTTCGTCCACACTCCACACACAGTCATGCATTACTAAGACTTATTAGTCCATATTTCTGCGTGCTTGTTTCAGTATTTTCACTTCGCGAATGTTTTCAGCGTTCAGAATTGCAGACTGAGCATAAAATTTAGTGCTTGAACTTCATGGACTAATAGTAGTGCAAATGCGCACATATTACATATATATTTTTTCAAATTCACCTGACTTTGTTGTTTTCTTGAGAAGCATTCGAGTTAGGGTTTCAAGCAGTATTGCAATTTACACAAATAGTACACAAGTTTCACTAATTTTCTTTTTCTTCAAAGCTGTTCTAAATAAAATTTGGAGGTACATAAGCTGGTATAGTATGCCAATATGTGGTCCCTCCTATTCAATACGATTTATTTCATTACCGCTTTAGCGCCAATTAATGGCCAAAAACCTTACTTCAGCAAAAACACAAAATATGTCCACGATGTCGAAAATGTGTATAACAAATTAGATTTAGGCTGTCACATACATTTTATTTTAAAACATGTGCAAGTATATTTCTCGGAAAAACATTTTAACTCATTTGGGCACAACATAAGTTCATATACATTCCGTCAAATGAATTTGGTAGAAGTAGAAAAAGTAGATTGCCGTGTTTCAGAATGCCTTAATATAACGCTACTTAGAGGATCTATGAGTACATATTTACAGGAGTCTGATACAAATCGCCGCAGAGATAACTACAACCCGGCAACTAGAGTGGCTAATGACGAATCTTCGTTATACTTTAATTCAATAAAATTTCGAAACACAAACTGCGTATTATTTGTACTAATGTTTAATCAAGAATATCAAAAGCTTGATCATTCCCATATATTTCCGTGGAAGCCAGGTATACAGTCACGTTGGAAAACCTCAAAAGTTTTCTACATTCCCTACTTTGCTTCCCTAAAAGAGATTCAAGAGTTTTTTAGAATCCGTGTGTACAACAAGCAATCTCCTGAATACTATGAAAAGTCCAAAGAGATTATGCCATATCATGTGATCCATCTAGTGTTGTCAGGTGAAAACGCCATGTATTTAAATGCAGTGGGAAAAGATATTCGAGCAGATTTGCATACTCGAGCAACATTTTCCGGAAACGTTTGGATTTTGAAAATTAAGCCGTCGAATATCAAAGCGGAATTTTACTTGAATGTCCCGTCCGGGGTAGGATACTTCTGCTACTTGTGTTACAATCGCAAAACAAATTTTCCCAATACACAATACTTGTGTGAAAGCGACGGAACGTACAGCAAGACTTTTTGGAGTTCTCGCAACCTTAAGAACATAAACAGAGTTAGTACGCCAAAATTTTGGAACATAAGAGATGATATGGACGTGTATGTTAAATATCTTAATAGCTGGTCAACATCTATTAACTTATCTCCCTATGAGAGTCTAACGAATCCATTTAGATTACCACCAGAAAATACCTTAACGTTTAAGAACGCAATGTTTTATTTGCTTTTTAAACTTAGCAACAGTTCAGTTTCAGACACCAATCATTATTCCTGCGGTTCCACTTTCTTAGTGCATCCAGGCATTTACTCAGAAAAAAAGGTTTTTGGGGAAAACCAGCTTCCTACTGGCCATTCCATGCTACCTTGGCAACACATCCTTGTACGCCATACTGGATACAAATTTCTCACTTGTTACTCTTACGAATTTCAAACCTGGAGTCATTATTTTCAACCATATACACTGGAAACATGGCTGTGTTTAATGTCTTGCGTTACTTTACTAGCAATATTTGCTCATGTGACAGTGATAATCAGACATAAGAATGTGAGTAATTTTAATGCTTGGTTTTTTGCTTACTCAACAATTGTGGAATATGCATACGGAGTGCAAACCTATATTTTTAATACAAAAACGCTTAAAGTTGTACTGAGTACTTGGCTATTGCTCTCTCAAATTTTTACTAATGCCTATAAGGGTCTAGTTACAACAGGATTAACCGCTCCAAAGCCAAAATCAAGCATTAGCTCGTTTTATGAGCTGATTGACCAAAATGTAATCAATTCCACCCAAGCAAATCCAAATGGATTTTACTTCTACTCACAACTACCTTCGAATATCTTGGAAAAGTGGCAAAACGAACCATGGATTTTCAAATCAAATCCAGTTGATCCAGAACTTTGGTTTGTAAAACCAACCATTTTTAGTCAGGATGTGTTTGGTAAATATAATTATTATCATCCCGAAACTACTTCACCTACTGGTGGAACCATGGCCTATGAAAACCCACCTTCTAGACATTTCAAGCCCAGTGTGTACACTGAAGATAACTTGGTTACAGCTTTATTCCTAATTGCAGAAATTGATTTAAAGTATGTGGTTCCGCATCCTTTATCAAATTTACTGTATGGTAAAATCTTTCAAGCTGCATTGGAAAACCAAATTGTGAATTGTTCAAGAAAAGCGTTGTATATTGACAAAAATGAAAGGATTGATAAGGAGTTTGAATATTTGTCAAGACATTATAATTATCTCAAGTTTTTTAAAGCTAACTCTTCATTCATGGAAGCTCCGGTTTTCTGGCTCTTTGAAAACGCTAGAGGTTCAAACTTACCAAAAATACTGGTGACGTTGCTTGAAAATGGAATATTTTGGCAAATTGAATGGTTCTACAATAGACAAGAGCAATCGGGAGTTCGGCTGCAATTTACAAGAAACAATGTAAAAGTGGATTACCAACGTGTTCAAGCTTTACGGTTGGGCTCAAATGTACAAACGTTGTTTTACATTTATCTGATTGGTTTGCTGATATCCTACTTATCGTTATATTTGGAATATTTCTGTTTGTATATTCACTTTAAGAAACTAACTTTAAATAAGTTATTCGGGACAAAAATTTATCTTGTGTTTAGAACAAAATTATGTAATTTTAGTAATAGTTTAAGCCATAGCTGGAAACAGCTGCCCGCATGGCTTAATGCATTTGCAATAATCATCTGCAAACATATTAAGCTACTAAAAACCTTATTTTCGATGGTTTTACTTACGAAACTACAAGAGTATGGGAAACAATCACTACGTCTCGGAAAAGGAATATTTTATTGCAACTTCTAATGAAGAAAGAAGCCGACACAAAAGAGAGTTTGTCTGTCGGACATATCTCAGCCTTTTTCAAACCGAAGCTATCCCGTTTTCAAAACCGCCTTGGCATTAAGTTTTCAAGCTCTGCTTTAGCTACAGCATGAATTTCAACAGTGAGCGATAGAAAAAAGGTTGGTGTTTTGGAATCAATTCTGTAAAACTATTCCTGACGGGTTCATGTTCGTTTTGTGTTTTTAACAGAGTAACCTCTCCCAATGATGATATTTGGCAAAGAACGAATATTGTACACAATTTGAAAATATATGCTAATTTGCTTTCCCATTTCTGAGTAGAATACTTCTACTGTTAAAATTATATTTTAAAGCAAAGTTCTGAAATCCTCGAAAGTCCCGAAAGGAACAAAAACTGCACTTGAAACCAATTAGCTGGTTTAGTGGAGGACAGCAAGTTGCAAATTGGTCAATTTGCAATCCTAAGTTTGTAATCGTTTGGTACACGATTTTTCGCAATTCAATCAAGCTTGTTTAAAATTATCAAGAGCAACTAACGAGTTTTCAACTTGAATTTGTTGTGGCATAAATGAGCAAGAGTAATCATACAAAATAAACACAAAAGAGTTACAAAGAGTACAAATACTCTGCTGTAGCCTATTTCTAAACCCCAACACATCGAAAGACTGAATAATATGAGCTTGTACTTGAAATCTAAAACGTGTCAGATAGTTTCTATCAATGTGCGTGCATAGAGCATGTCAGGCACATTGATGAAAGTTTGATTCTGGAACCTTAGCAAAGCATGTGCATACAAGGCTATATGCATAACCAAATAATTATTCACATGCATTTGCATTCCCATATGTAGTATAGATTTCATAACCGTACTTCACTATCAGGTTTTTCAGGTCAATCAATTTTTGTTTTGTTATTCGTTATTTTATTCAGTTGTTTTATGTATTTTAATTTAATAGCAGATTTCCGCAATACAAAGTTATAAAGCATAACTTACATCTAGCATGTAATCTAACCTTTTTCACGAACAATGGATTATTCAGTTTATTAAGGTATTTTCGTAAGCAAAGTTTTGGAAAAATGCGGTTTCAAAGATTTGTATATTTCTGTTATGGTAGTTTCATTTCCATAGAAAACTGCGACATTTTTATGCGTAATATGTACGCCATCTTAGCGCATTTTAACATTATCCTGCGTTTTTAACACACTAGGTACGTCATGTATTCTAACCGATTTGATTAGTTCAGTTAAGAACACAATAATTTTGAAAAAATATATTATACACGTTGTTTGTTTATTGCTTGTTTAATGCATTCTACAGTTCCCACTAAGGTAAAAGATCCCATGGAATAAAAATATTCATGGATTACCGGATAAGATAATAAGCTATACAAAATACCAGTAGAAATCATTTTGGCTATAGAGGTTGACATTAATTTATTACTCGAGCTTTTGTATACAAGCCGTATACTTTTTCAAGAGCAAAACAAGAATAACAATAATTGGAGAAAATAATAGAAGGGAATAATAATGCTAAATTTAAAATTCTTGATGACAAGCAAGTCTTATTGTACTTTATGAAACCCAAAAATTAAAAGACGGAATTTCTTGCATAAGCATCTTCTGGGGTAAATGTCATGGGCTCGAATAGGGACAACCCAATGTAGTCCAAGAACTTGAAAAGGTCCAGGAAATCTTGAGCAACAACTTCAGGAGCTTCGAATACTCCAAACCGTCCACCCTTTGAGGCTTTGTTGAACCTGATTATTTGATAATACTTATCATACAAGAAGAATTCTGGCTGATTATATCCGTCACGGGGGAAAGAAAGACATCCGGTAGGAACGTATGACGTTACTGCTGCTGTTGAAAGCTTTTTCTCAGAGCCATTAATTCCAACATTTCATTTTTCCAACAAAAACTAACCAAAAATCCAGATGAATGCGTGAATGGAACGTGTTGTATAACATTTCATAATAACTTCGCACAAAATTTTAAATTTCCTGTGACCTATTAGACTTTGAATCTACCAATTCTCAAATTTTCACAAAAATGACGCTTAACAAACACAAATTTTTATATGCATAACTTATTTTTCATTAAAATCCATTTTTCCTTCTACAAATCGTCCTCTACAATCTACAGTCAGATCTTACTCACCCTCTCCTTCACAATTTTTTTTTCTCTTATTTACAATTATCACAAAACACTTCATTTTGTAACTTATAGAACCTTATTCTTCCCTCAGATTTAACTTTCATCAAAACACCCATGCCCCATTTACATACCCGATCCGCTTCCTTGGCCAACTCTTCCTCTATTCAGCGTCTAGGTGTTTTCCCACCATCTCCCTCCAAGGGCTACATCCTCTAGCGTCCCAACTAAGTTCTTGGCACTTCGACTCCAGTGGCAAATGCAAAGATGCAAGCAGAAATAATGCCAGAAGGAGCAGGAAATACATGAGAGTGTATCTGCTTTATCAAAAATTCAAAGCTTTCGAATTTTAGAAAATAATCAGGGACAAGCGAATAAATTTTTTAACAAATGATTTTAGAATTGGGGCTCCTGGGGTATTAAGAAAAGGTTAAAAATAATCAGCTTGTTTTATCTTTGCATAATTTATCGATTTATTTCAGTGATTAATTGTAGCATAATAATAATCAACTGATTCTAACATCGAAATTCTTTCGCAAAAAGGCTTACCACGTTATGCGGTTGTAACCATACTAGTTGTGTGATGATTTTACCTTCTAGAACTTTTTCATACAGTATATAGAGCAATAACAATTATCAGCAAAAAGTTAAGTGCTACCTAAAATTTTGTAAGATTGTATTTTATAATTGGATGATAGAAGACAAGAATATAATCCAATGGAATATGTTTATGTTGAGAGTTTGGCGCCGATATGTGTTTTAAAACGACCCGGATGGACCAAGTCTATTTATATCCGCTTCTGCGACTGCTTTCACTGCAATTCCATTATCAAATGCGCTATCTTCACATATCTTTAATTATTTTGATCTAGTTGAAAGGTCGAATAAACATTCACTTAATGGTGCAAAGTAATGCACAATAAAACTTTCCATTTTTCAACAAAATCCGTACTCGTAATTTGTAACAACTGTTTCCTTGTGAGACTTAACATTATGTTCCAAGTTTAATATATGAAATGCAAAACCCGACTGTAATTCACTATACGATATCTACAAAGTTTACACACCTACAGTATGCAACGCTTTCAAGGAAACATCGTCAATCTAGCACACTAACACAAATATGATGGAGGAATCAGAATTAGCTAGGGTAGAGTTGATAAAGGAATGCTGTTCCACGTTGTCGTTGTCATCTTTATTCCCATGAACTGGCTTGTAGCTTAAAGCTAAAATAATTGATTTGAAGAGAAAGGGAGTGGGTATAAAGGGAATGGTTCAAATGGACGGGTTTCCTGGTTTTCTTTGTCGTTGCTATTTTGAAAAAAATCAGATGACTCGGGCTAAATTCATAAATCAACCCTACCCACTCAGCACCCGCAACTAGTGATGGCAAAAATCGGAAACTAATCGTGATTAATCGCGATTATTCCTATTTGTGTCCAAACGTTTTGTGCGTGATGGGAAACGTTTTATACAAAAATCGGATCGAAAATTGCGATTAATCGCGATTTCTAGAAAACGCGATTTTAGGGCAAATATAGCATTCAAAGTTGCTTAAATTAAAAGCGAGCAACCTATTTTCACAGAAAATTACACGAATTGATTTAGTCACATGCTTAATGCTGTCAAATTTTTCTAAGGTTTTGTAGTTGCGATATGGAGCACCTTGAAAATGTTTTATAGAAATCTGATTAATTTTAAGGAAATTGGTAAGGAAGTAAGAATCGATTTTTTCGATTTTTCGAACGTTTTAAGCACTAATCGAATCGGTTTTCCGATTATCTAAACGATTTTACCAAAAATCGGATCGGAAATCGTTTTGGAATCGCGATTAATCGTTTGCCATCACTACCCGCAACCACTCTACCCTTAATTCAAATGGCCCTTGAAAGTAAAGAAAGCAAGAAAGAAAGCAGTTCACTGCATATTACATCTCTCCATCATTAGCCCTACAGGCACTCGATAACCGACTCACAATATCTTTGCCTGATAATCAACCCCAACCCCGCCTCCAATTTCGATCACCCACCAGTGGCAAGAGGTCCGGGTGCCAAAATATGCAATAGATAATGGAATGATAGATAATGGATAATGCAGTGTGGAAGTAGTTAGCTACTTTGTCAAAATAAACCTAGGCGTAAAAAGTACAAAAAAGTGAGAATATTAAGCAAATTTACAAAAATTGGGTTTCCGATGTATTTTTAGAAAAGCTGGAAATTCGTTTTCATTATGAGATTTAGTTCAGTAAGTAAACGTATGAAAGTCATCTTCTTGTTCTGCTTAACCTGCGTGATAAAATGCTAGTCCTGCTTACTCTTACTGAATCAACACTTTCTAAAGTCGGCATTTGTTGGCAAAAACAAGTTACCAATTTTGACTTTGGTAGCCATAAGTTTTATGATTCTTTTAATATTTTCAAGTATTTCAAGCAATTTCAGCATAAAAAAAATTTTGAAGACAGTTTTTTTTTGGAAACAAGAACAGAATAGTTTTGTTTAATCATTTTATGGGCAGTTCCGTGCCAACAACCATACATGTTTTCCAACTTTCGAAAAGAGCCTGGTAGGGATCAGCCGGGGATCTGCTGCTTTGACATGATTGGAGGAAAAAATTCCAAACATTATCCTTTAAGGGTAATCTTCTTGAGAAAGAATTATACTTTCCTGCTTGTTGGTGGAGTGCATTTTATATGCGTTTGCTTCAGATCCGTCCACGCATACAAAGCAATGGACGGAGCAAGAGCAGCTTATGCTTTAAGTCGAGTGTGAACGTCGCCACATCTCAATTTTTCCCTTTGAGATGAAAAGCTCCTGTCCAAAGTCCAAAGCAGCCGACCCCCGGCTATCCCCCACCAGGCTCCTTTCAAAAGTAAGAAAAAATGCCTGCCAACAACTGTTCTTAGGGGTCGCAGATGGGCATTTCGGCTTAGATATCTCTCTTTACCACCTTAAGTGATAAGTTATAAAGATTTTTTGTAGTTTTTAAAAGGTCAAAATCCAAAACTCTCGGTGCCCACTCGATAATACAACTCACGGTATTGGATTACGCTGTATGCGAGCTACTTCAAGAAGGATGTTGCGACTTTTGAAGTGATTAGTAACAAGAACTTTTCTTATGTTGTCCCAAGCATTTGATGCACTACACAAATGTTACACGGTGATCTACTCAATCAACAAGACTTATATTTTACCAGTAGCTGAATAACAAGTATTAAAATGCAGTAGCCGCTAAAATCTGTGCCATTTTATCATGAGTAAATCATGAAAAAACAGATTTAGGAATTAATCAAAAACGGCTGTGGACGTTTGGAATGGGATGAACGATAACCTATGCTAGTGGAGTAGAGTACCCCACACGTTAGTGAAAAATTGTGCAAACTGTATCAAATAACAAAACTAATAAAAATGATAAGTCTTTATTTAGTGCTCAACTGAAGCAACCATCAAACTCGTAAGTATTCTGTGTTGCAAGCTTTTTCAATTGCATAATTATTTATTTGATTGAAACACCAAGAGCTAAATGAATGGAGCGTGTAACTTGTTAGCGTACAACTTTTAATTGAAACTCAGCGCACATTGTAATTTTCAGCGTAATCTACTAGTACTCGTGGTCTCCAATCCACTAATTCTTGCAAATAAAGCGTCAAAGCAATACAATTTTTACATGCATATTTTATTTTCCAATAAAATCTAAATCTACTTTGCTTCCAAAATAATAACATCTTACGCATATTCAAATATAAAGGGTTGTTACTTGTTATGGAGACATTTTTGGAATTGCGATATTTCCTAATATTTAAGCTTTATTTAACTACAATATTTTTTAACATTTAGTACTACTAATAGTTAACAATATTCGCATAAATTAGGATTCATTGATGTTTTTGTATCCAGTGCTGCAGAGTTTTTATTCGGCTTATCCTATAACCCCATATCCCGATGACGCTGCCACTTTGGTGGTGATTTTTTTCTAAATAGTACTACTATTAAAGTAGAGAAATCTCGGAGTAAGTTGGGTGGCTTTTGTAGATTGGAGTACTCCATTCTGTATAAACTCCAAAATGTTTCGATTCCTTTAGCCAGTGGAACATTTGGGTTTTTGTGACTTATGCATTTAAAGCGAAAAGCTTTAAAAATTTCATTTTTAAAAAAGTGGTCAAGATAGCCTCAGATTATCAGTTACCACCCGTCACCAAAGTGCAGTAGCTAAACTAGCTCTGCCCCGGCCCCCGTGAAATTTTTGTCCATTGCCATTTATATTCGGGCCTATGTTATAATCACCTAAAGTCAGTATGTATTTAGACACGGATCGCTAACCAATATAAGGAAGTTGCAACTATATATGGAACCAAATTGGATTAATTGATTTAGAGTAACTAAATACGCAAGTTCACTAAAGTGTTTTAATTTTTATACAATAAAATACTTAACCAATGAATATTTTCTTAAAAATGATAAGCAGTACATAATTGCAACGATGGAACTGGAAATTAGCCACGTAATCTCTGAAAGCGATTAGATAGTTCAATTAAATGTAACAGTTACAGGCATCTTCATATGAAATGTGTAAATAATATATTGGCTATAGCAATTAAATACCTAAAGGAAATTTTAAACATTTTGAGGAAACAACTTTCACTTTCGTCAATAGATAGGAAGATATACAAAATTGCATGAGATCGACACGAAATTATAGTTTATGACATGCAATTTGTTTTTTGGAGTTTTTTTCTAAGACTCCAAGAGTTTTTGTGGCTTTAGTGCTTTATCATTAATGGTTATTTTTTTGGTTCGTAAAATCATCAACTTTTACCCATTAAAATTTATATAGCTACAACTGTTTCATTAAAACCGTATCAAAGGTTCTCCATAATCCATTCATTGTTTGTATTTGACATACACCAAAATTTTTCACTCAATTGCCTAAATCGTTGCTCCTAAAGCCCTAAAGCTTCCTTACTTCACAATTGTGTTTCACATAACACGTCATGAAATCTTGCACAAGAAATATCCTGAGAAATGCATTAGTGCGTGCCTGGAGTAAACCTCAGACATACTAACAGATATATTGACATATGAAAATACATACAGTTTTTAAAAGCACTTCCATCTAGCTTTGCAAAACACCAACTGAAATTGTTTGCTCCCAATTTTGTTTAGGAAATTGAACAATCTTCTGTTCTTCCAGGTTAAATTTAATTTTTAATGACTTTACGCTCAAAATGTTTAGGAAGATTTTACGTTGGAAAAATTATCTGAATTATCTCAATTATCTAAAAAAATCTAAACTATCTGAATTCTCGAGTGCAATACTTTACTTATTCTATTTTGCTGATGGATTTACTGCTACGCATCTACGATTCTGTGTATTGGCGTAGCCAGGGGGCAGGCACATGGGGCACGTGCCTACCCCAGACTTGGCGCCAATGGTCATTGTTAACCAGAATGCCAAAAGTTTCAACTCTTGACAAAAGATTTTAAAATTTTAATAAAACATATTCTGAACTATTTAAATGCGTATTATAGTGATGGTAAAAATCGGAAACTAATCGTGATTAATCGCGATTATTCCGATTTTTGTCCAAACGTTTTAAACGTGATGGGAAACGTTTTATACAAAAATCGAATCGAAAATCGCGATTAATCGCGATTTCTAGGAAACCCAAGTTTATGGCAAATATAGCAATCAAGGTTGCTTAAATTGGAAGTAACTAACATATTTTCGCAGAAATTTACACGAAATGATATAGTCATGCTTAATTGATATAGTCATGCATGATATTGTTACATTTACATGCTTAATATTGTCAAATTTTGTCTTTTCCCAGCTTTTGTAGTTGTAATATGTAGCACTATGAATAAATTTTTAGGAACCCTTATTGATTTTAAGGAAATTTTTAAGGAAGTAAAAATCGCGATTTTTCCGATTTCTAAACGTTTTAAGCACTAATCGAATCGATTTTCAGATTATCTAAACGATTTTACCCAAAATCGGATCGGTAATCGTTTTGGAATCTCGATTAATCGTTTGCCATCACTATGCGTATATTTGACAACTATTAATTGATTTTGCACATAATTATTAAATGGTTCATACTAAGAACGTGTCTCAATTTTTAACAGACTGAAAGGTCACTTGTACAAAGAATAATTTGCACAGCTTTACGACATAAAAGCACTATGCCCAGCCTCAATCATTACTTATTATCACAAACCCCAAACTATCCGAGTGATGTATCGCTTCCAAATTTATTTAGTTAGACACGATATGCTTCGCTAAATTTTACCAAGTGTTCCTGCTGTCTGCTTTATCCAAACTATTTAGTTAATATACACAATGAAAGTCAATGCAAATAGCCAGAATCGTATTTGAGTAACTACAATGGTTTATGTGTATAACTTTGAATAAAAGCTTCAAAATTTTGACTGCAAATTAATAATGTTTAGCAAAAATGATATGAACAACGTGTTATCATAATGTTATCCTCCAAAACCGTTCCTTTCAAGTAAATATTAGGATATTTTGGAAATGGTCACACTGTCATGCAACACTGTTTGTCCAATTTGCTATTTAAATGGTTCATATACGCCACTTGTGTTCTAAAAACGTGAAACGGCTCAAAACTCATTCTCATTTTACAAACGTTTTTGTAAACTCCAAAACCAATGCATATGCAACCTACACAAGATAGGAAACTCCAAATGACGTCGTTGGTGCAGCAGAAAGCCCCGCCGTCAAATAACTCATGTAATTTATCTGAAATCTGCAAAACAAATTCATGCATTGAATGTAGCAATCATGGAAACAAACTAGAAGAAGAAAACAAATGTTGATGACTGTCAAACTAACTTTTTAAGCAAATCTGTAAATTTTGACGATTAATATTATTTTGCTTTGTACACAAAACATCACACAAACAATGTAAGAAGCATCATGCTTGAGACGATATAATCCTGACGAAACTATTTCCAAAAGTATTTACAAGCTTTCAAAAAATTGTTCACACATTTTTATATCTATTGCTTCATCAGCAAAAATCTTTTCTTGCTCAAGTTTTGCGCCCGAAAACTTAGGAGCACTATAAAGACAGCCTTAACATTGTTTTTTAGACTTTTTTAGCCTTTTAGATAATAATTGAATGCCCATTGAAATTAATAAACGCGTACATAATAGTTGATTTGGTAAGTAAAAATTGAAAAATTGTCGCAAAAAAATACACTGCTCCAAAGCGAGCCTACCCCAGACTTAAATCCTAGATACGCGCCTGCTGTGATATAAGGAAGCATTTATAGTTTTTTGCGTAAGTCAACAAATTTTGCTATTCGAAACACAATAGCTGTTAGCTATGTGTTGGCTTATATAGACACTACCGACCGAATTAAGAAAACTCAGTTTACTGCAAGTGAAAGTAAAACTAAACCTGGCGAGCGAGCCAGAAACTTTGAATTTTTATATTTTGGTTTATTAAATTTTCGCCATTTACGACTAGCATCCGGCAGCCCCGGCCCTTTGACCGATTTTCCTGCCCCGGCCCCCGGGCCTTCCACGGTTTCTCACGGGCGTAGTTTAGCCTCTGTATACCATCCATACTTCTGTGACTCCATCCTTTTTTTAAATATCAAAAGCCAATTGCATCCGCATCAAAATACTCCCGCGCACGTCTTAGCTTCGTCACTTCCGCAAGCTCTCTCCTTCACTTTCACTTTCATTCCCTTTGTTCCCAGGAAACCACCAACGGTGCTCTTCATCAATCATGGATCAACTCAACTCATTATAAAATCGGATTTATTTGTTAAACAACTTACCATTTTTGCCAGTGGTAATCATAAGTTTGCGATACTTTTAGGTTTTGCAATATTTACAGAAAGCAGAGCAACTGCAGCATGCAGTATAGTCCTTTATAAGAAGTTGGAAAGTAGCATTTTGCAACTGGGTAAAAGGAAAGGAGAATAGACTAATTTGTTTTATGATTTTGTGGATAGGTTGGCGCCGATACCTGTCTTAATTCGACACAGATGGCCATTTTCATTATATATTAAAAGATAATAAAATTGTATTTTCTTTTTAAATTCATGGGTTGAGATGTATTTGTTTTAGCTTTAAAAATATCATTTTACGGACCGAAATCCGAAATTATCCATGTCCGCCCAAGTGGCCTCCGCAGTGTGCCCGTGGAAGATGAAGGATGTGAAAAGTGTTGTCCTCATTTAGCCCTAAATAATTGAACTAGGAAGAATACCATTTTTGTTATCTATTCAATCAACAAGATTAATAGTAAGACGTTGCCAGTTGTAAAATTCAAATCATCATCAAGTTTTTCCTACCTGTAATAAAGCTGTGCCATAATGGCACAGCCATTTCCTCATATTGGCAATTTATATAAAACTGTACACAATCTATTCAAAATGGCTTCGGAAAAATATAATCTATGCTAGTTGAAGACGTAGATTGTCTAAAAATATTTTTGTAATTTGTAATGCCAACCTGCAATAAATCGTGTAACAAAAATGTAAACGTCGGTTTTGTCTCTAATTAGTGATCCCTATAATTATTAATTTATTTTATTTTGTTTACTAGTATGCAGTCGTAGAATTACATAGATAATATAAAGTAATGAGTTTAATGCGACTGGAAGAACCCTCAAAACCCCAATACTTTTCAACTATTTTATTTTGAAACATTTAAATTGTTTAATATGTAGTAAAGAATTTTATTTTCATCGAAAACAGAAATCCAGATGACCGAGTCCTAGCGACTTGTGAAGAAATGATGATCATATGTCTTTTCATTACAAGGCAATTCAATCTACATGTTGTATTAAATGCACAACAACCACAACTTTCACCAAAACGGCATCCAATTACATATTGTTACAGTTGATCCCATTCCTACTTCCTCGGGAAATATAAGGATTTCCAAGGATCAGAGCAGATTAAACTGGTTTTTCTCCATTGTTTCCTTCCTGTCTCTGAACCATCGGCGATCCGATAGGTATGCGGAAGCAGAGCAGAGGAAAGAAAAAAGGTTGTTAGGTAGTTGCATTCGGTATCACTTCCGTGCATTTCTCGTTGAAAAATTAATTTATGCATAAAATCTTCGAACTGTTCTAATACCATGGATGCTGCTGCTGGGTTTAAGCGCCAATACTTGCTACCCTAGACGTTGGGGCAATTCCCGAATCAGTAGATGGATTATGCTTCATTGTGTTTTGTAAATAATTCAGGATATATAGCACAATCTTATATTTATCACCCATGTGTGGTCTGGAATGACCACGCATGAAAGTTTATTTTTCTTTACACAAGCTGAACATATATCTCTTGTGATTTTTCGTAATAATAGGTTTAATAATAATAATAGGTCAAAATTGACGAATACTTCTGCTGAAACGTTTTAAAACCTGAATACAGTAATAGTAATGGCAAAAATCGAAAACGAATCGTGATTAATCGCGCTTAGTTCGATTTTTGTCTACACGTTTTGTCAAAAAATCGGAACTCTTTGGTTCATAAATATCGTAGGCAGTCGTTATGCAAACAAACCAAATCGGACATTGCGATTAATCGATATTTTAAATAAATGGTTGCTATTCTGATTTTATGTTTGCACAAAATATACAAACTTGTTTTCATCGACTAAGATGTTTGGTTAAAACGTTTGGACAAAAATCGGAATAATCGCGACTAACCACCATTCCGATTTTTCCTATAACAAGAAACGAATAGACCGTATTTATTTGTGTGGAATTGATGAAGAGTCTATTTTGCTCTTTGTCAGTTTTGTGTTATCCATATCTGCTTTTGTAATATATAATGAATCTGCAATAGAGTTGATAAATTATAATATGCTACGCACACTAAAAATGCTAGCCATAATAGACAGAGATTGTAGTAATGTGTATGACAATGTTATGTGAATTAGATCTTAGCACTTCTCTGTGTTTACCATTGTTATTGTTGGCTTGGTACGTTTATAATATATTATGTGTGTGAGAGGTGGTTGGCACGGAGCTGAGTAATATCTGCAACAGTGCAGATAATATGTACGCATGATTGTTCTCCCTTTCGAATGAATCTTGAAAATAAACAGACAGACTTGCTTTGACTCTCTATCCCTTCTGACGTTTCACTCCTCACTTCATTTTGCAACCATTTTATAGAAACTATATTGTAAATCACTGGTTTCCTTTAGGAAGTCTATTTTTAACATATGCTGAAAAAGTACTGGTGACAACGGCCTAATTGCTTTACGCTCAGATCCTAATCAATTATAAGCTCAATGTTTAAAAAATTTCGTGAATAAGTTAATTAAAAACTATACGGGTACTTCTATTTGTTTTAATTATTAAGTTGTGTGTAAAATTGGTTCTTGTGCAACCACGTGTCTTTTTGAGTCTTAAGCCATCAAATAAAACAAAAGTTGCTATTTTAATATAACTTTATAAATAAAGGAAATTGGAGCACTATCTCACATTTTTGGTCTTCAGTAAATAAATGTGCGGAATTCAGAAAATGATTCTTTTAATAGATTGGTTGTTGCGTTTTAGTGCCAACTAATGCAGTTGCAAGCATTTGGAAATTACATCAATTATAAGATACAACTGCTCTCTGCTCATTTAAGAAGACAACGTAACGTGTACAGGTTTGTGATAAGTATTAGTGCTACTATTTATTTATACCATTTCAGTAGATTAATAATAATATATATACGATTAGATGTGCAGTGGAGATTTAAGTAATGAACCTAATCTAATAGTTTGTGTGGATTTTCGTTGTGTATTTCAAAACAAAATTGCAGTTTTAGAATTTAGTTTAGAAAAAACATTTTGTGATAATTGTAAATAAAAATTGGCCAAGTTAGATTTGTGGAGGATTAAAATGGTATGATGGAGGAGAAGGAAATAGACGGCAACGAACCATATGACAAGCATGCAAAAATTTGTGTCAGTTGGACGTTATTTTTGTGACACGTTTTGGATTGGTGGATATATACTTTACAAATACGTAATCCAATATCGCGCACCGATTAGCCTAGTGGACATATGGTTGTGGAATTTTTCTAAAACACAGGTACTCTACTTGCTTATGTTTATTTATTTATTTATATTTAAATTGCAATAAAATTGTCAAAATTGGTCGCGTGAGCACCAAGACCGTGAAAAGAAGTGATTATCAAAAAGTACTATACTCGGCTCACTCTGAATTTCCACACGAAAAAGAGGACCTTTTCATTTCCTTACTCATTTCATCATCAACACCATCCTTTCGAATTTCAGTTTGAGATTCTAATAGCTCGTCGTATTATCGGCTATCCAACCGCTTCATCCAAATGGACACTGATATTACCGAAAGGAAAACGTCCTTCTACCCGTCTCCACAAGCGTCATACCTGAGATTTCGCCGGTAGTTTTCATGATAATGCTGCTGCTAATAAGACTGTGGTATTATTTTCGTACGTTGTTAATTTAACTGATCAACAATGAATTCAAAAGATGCCTAAACGTAAGCTAGTGGCGTACCAAACGGTACTAAATATTGTAACAAAATGATTAGCCTTTAGTCAGTGAGCAACCAGAGCAACCTTCCAATTCGCATGTTAAAGTGCTTAACGTGAAACAAAATTTACAAACAAAACTGAAATTCGAATTTATATTCCATAGTGGTACAACTGCTTACAGAATATGTGCCATTGAAAGGATTTATCTGATGGTGGTAAAATCCACCAACCCAATAACTTTCACAAAAGTGGCATCCAACCTATGCAAATTTCTGTTGACTTATTTCCATTAAAATCTGTTTGGTAATCATTTCAAACTTCTCAAGTAGTAGTATCAAACTCGTATGCCGTATACATATGATATGAGTTTTGTTTGTTTTATTTACAATTATCAGAAAACGCTTTTTTACTAAGCACCAACACTAATCTACTTCTATCATTCCAAGTTATTTCTAAAACACAAAACAAAAATCCACACATAGCAATATTATGTTCATAATCTCACAAATAAAAGCACTGCTAAGTTATTTAAAACACATTTTTCCAAACCAGATTTGAACATTACAATTTTGCTGTAATAGCACAATCTTCTGGACAAGGTTTGGTGATTAAATTGGGCGTGCTCATTAATTAATTTTATGACTAAATTCAAGCTTAAGCTCATGTCTTCGTGAGTAGCAGTTTTTTCGAAAATTTTTCGCAGAAAAAGTTTTCATTCCACAAACTATATACGGTGTTCTTTACACGGTTCAGTAATGATCATCAGTCTTGAAACGATCCAGAATTTAATTTCCTTTAAACATGTTTGAAAAAAATTGGTCGTAATTCTGAATAAAAATAGGCTTTTAAAAATCTACAAATATTTATTTAATGGTTGTCTTCATTTTTATTACAAAAATCGGTTTCAAATTTTGTGGATAGTTCTGCTAACACAATTTAAAGCTAAAACAACATTTGGCTTGCTGCAAAAGCAAAAAAACTAACCAAATTTATTTCACATTGCAACTTTTAGCCTCAAAGTCACACCTTTGTTTTAAAAGATTTACAAAACTGAGCTAAAGCATTATCAACTCCTTATCGTGTACGTTTACAATGTGTCACTGGCCAAAAGAAGAAATTTGGTTGACTCGCAATAAAAGTCATTTTGGCAGCTTTTTTGTTTATATATTGGTATATTATGTACTCCAACATAAAATATGTGTAGTTGTTACAACCTGTTTACACATTCAGTTTATATTGCAAGTTTTCTAAAGCAATTATCGATCAATTTCGAATGCAAAATGAAACTCCACACCAATCTAAGAAAATCTAATTCATTGGTGGTTATTCGGTTATAACTTATAAAGAATTACTTGGGCCTGGTGTACCTTATAACTTGTAAGGTACACCAGGCCCAAGTAATTCTTTAGATACTAATTGTTGAATTGAATATTTTGAGGGTTTCGGGGTAGTTGATGGATATACCTTTGATCCGCAAAACCGTTTTTTTCTGTTATTGAGTTGAAACATGAAATAAAATTATTTTCGAAGAATTGTCGTAGGCGTCGGCGTCACGCTATGCCCATTGAGATGAGAAAGCTTAGGTGTCTCCGTCTTCCTTTTATTCCACTCCACAGCCTCTACCCTCATACGTATCGACATATCTCAGGCCAATGATTGAACCCAATATGTTTCCACTCCACATCCGAGATACCCAAAATTCTTTCCCCAAAGCGCCTAAAACTGTGCAACTACATTCCTAGTTCACTAGCTTATTCATGGTTTTGTACGGCCCTTGCATTAGGCTAAAAACGCAAATCAAGAAAGCAAGCAAGTTTGGACAGAAAGGATTCTGGAAAAGGCTGAGCTGAAGGGGTGGTCCAAGTGAGACGGAAGAAAGGGGGTAGTTGAGGGGAAACCCGGAGTGGAAGGAAATTTGAAGGGAAGTCGAGGTGAAGATTAGGACAGTCGGAGTGTTAAACTTAGGAGAAAGTAAAGGACCGGGAGGAATAGGAAGTAGAACTGAAATGGAGGAGTTGGCGTGGATGGAGGAAAAAGCGAAGTTCCAAGTATTTTTTCAATTTGCTTAAAACGTCCCCATGTTTCTCGAACTTTATCCTAACCTACTGAACACTGCGCCACCCAGACACTTTGCGCTACTTTGCCACGGCTAGTGGGGTCGAAATTGGGGTGTGGTTTGGATTAGTAGGCAAAGGGTCGATTACCGAATGCCCCAATGACTAAGGGTGGATGGTTTGGAGATTAGTTGTGAAGGTTTTCTTGTTTTTGGTGGTACCAGTGTCCAATTCGTTGGAGTGAATAAGCCGGTAAATAGCTCATGACATTCAGAACTTACTCTAGAAAACTTTCTAAATCTGCTACCTTTTGCTTTAGATTTTGTGCAGGATTTTGTAAAACTGAAAACGAAATCCTTTGTTTTTAAAAGCCCCTTTGCTAATAATGTCCTGTTGCTGAAAAGTGGATTGCAATTTTATCATGCATTGAAAGTCAAAACCACCAGCAAACTTTTAACCTTTTGAAATATTCACTCCGGTATATTGATACGTATATAGCTGTTTACAAATTAATTGAAATTTGATAGTTGACGAGAAACATATTTATCCGAAAAAGCGAGTAACAATGCACTGTTAAAACCGTTGGTGCAAGTACCTGTTGACCTGACGTTCAGTATATTAAACTAGCTTTTTGCAAAGCAATTATCAACTAATAATTATTAAATATAATATGTTTCAATACAAATTCCTTTTGTGTTTGACTGTAGTTTTATATTATGTGTCAACTCAACGCCATTTTCTGTAAAATTTAATGTTAAGAGGATTTTCCGTTGATTAGATGAACTGATTGCAGAAGGTCAAATATTTATTTGAAGTTATGAAGGTTTGAAACAGTTGAATTCGGGTCTCGCAAGTTTTGGATCCTTGGAGTGTTTAGGTAGTTGGCCTTGGTGGTCGGTTATTCCGTAAACGGGTATTCCGGTATAGAAGCGGACGAACGATAGGGTGTGGGTTCAACCGAACGGGCGCCCGGGAATTGGGGACGGGCATCTTCTTCATGGACAAAGCTCTAACCTTTTCGCATGGCAATTAAAAACTCCTGTTTTGTAGTTAAAGTGGTGTAAAAGTATCTTGTTGTGATAGCTCACATGGAAATTAAAATCTGCAAGCAAAGCAGTCGAAATGGGAATTCTTGTGGAACAGTTATCTGCTGGAATGGAAATTTCAAAAATATGCTTCATCCCTTGACGTGGGAATTGTTTGTAATACAAAGGAAACGAGTGTAATAATACGTTTTTCCACGGAAACATAATGGCAAAAAACAACTTACGTATTACGTATTTATTACCACTCCGCGGAAAGAGCTCAAGCAACACAATATTACGTTTTACCATTTTTGAAAGGTATTCGAATCTGCGTAATGGTACGATTTACCACAGCAACTCACTAAAGGCAGAAACGTAATTTTATGTTTTTCCGCGTTTGGAGACGTTCCCGCATAACGTATTATTGCGTTTTTCGAAATCAAAGTGTTAAAAAACTTCAGATAAATTTGTGCGGAAATTGGCTACCTTGGCCTTGAACGAAGTTTGGTGAAACTTTTTGGTTATACCGACGAGAGCTCTTGCGTTTTATAGCTGTTAAAAGGTGATCCCTGCTAAAAGGATACGCGCATTGCCTGAAACAAAATTATTTTGAGAAAACTGTTTGGGAATTTTCTCTGATATACAGGCTCTTTACACCAGGCTGACCTTCAGATAACAATGCCAGCTTTAAATCAAACAATTAATAATTGATTTGTAAAGTGGAAAATATTGCAACACAAATACTCCTTCATTTTTATCTGCAGAATTTAATTTGCACTAACTACACGCCAATTTTTATAAATCCAATATAAAGGGGGATACGTGTCTAGAGAGGTAGAATAGTAGAGAGGATACTATCGACTTCTAGTTTCAAGAATACGGTTCTTTACGGGTTAGTGCACAATTCGGATGAATTGGAATTCGATCCGCAAAAATCGCTTTCTCATTTTTAGTGGCTAAACGCTTGACTTTTCCTCCATGGGCATAGTTTCGTACCCGTTTTACCTCATTTAATTCACTTACCGGATGGTTTGTTATTATAGTAATTACAAATATTGGGTAATCTTCTATAAATGGCCATAAAAGAGAAATTTACATGTTGGGAAGGGTAACAGCTCGAAATAACGTCGAGCTCTTGACATAAACAATACAAATTAATAAGATGTTTCCTAGTATCAAACTGAAGAATCTTCAGTTTGATGTTGATAGTTTTCTTCAGTGAAGAAAACTAAGTGAAGTGAAGATTTCTTGGGAGATAGATAGTAGGAAGAGAAATAGAATTGGGGAGGGTATGGATGCAAAGGAAATGAAAAGTGACGCGGAGTAGGTAAAGGGAGGTCGTGAGGCTGTGATGAAGTTATCAAGGATGTAAGAAATGTGGAGTTGGATATGGTGGGCATTGATATATGAATGGAAACAACAATTAAGGTAGATGGTGGAGGGTTGGCTTTTTGGTGTGTACTTAATGTTTACTAAGCCACCAATAATATGTAGCTAAAACCCCTTGGGCTGCTAGCTATATAATTTTTATGAATTTTAAACTGGCCTAATTTAAATTAGAATGATGTAGTTAAATAACAGACTATTAGTGTACTGGCCTATTACTTCAAAGCACTTGTCATTAAGAACTGTCTTCATTTCTCTTCATTTCAAATTCAAACCCTTTCCAAATTGCTTAAAGAGTGGGCCAGGGCCAGTGGTTTCCAAGTTCACAAGCTTATTCATGGCTTTATACTTTGTAAGACCTTTGCTTTGCGATTGGCTAAAAGTACAAGTATTTTATGCAAATTTTGTTTGCCAGTTAGTTATGGGGGAAATTAGTTGTGGAGCATCCAAGGTATTCGACTTTTAATAAAATGGATATTTTTTTTTGATTGATCCGTGTTATTGGTTGGTAAAGATTATGTTTTGATTTTAAATGAGAGTTGCAATGTTGGAATTTGATTTCTTTTTTTAATTGTAGAAGAATAATCTTAATTTTTATACGATTCAAGAGTTTAATTGTAATTTTGGTGAGATTATGAACATAATATTGTTCTGTGAGGATTTTTGCTTTGTTTGTTTAAAGGAAACTTGGAATGATGGAAGTATTTTAGTGTTTAGAAAGAAGAATTTTGAAATAATTGTAAATAAAAAAGACAAAATTTATTTGTAGTTTGACAAGTTTGATATTATTACCTTGGAAGTTTGATAGGGTTATTAAATAAAGTGTAATGAAAAATAAAATATACATGCAAAACTTAGATGCCATTTTTATGAAAACAGGTAGATTAGTGGATTCCTGTATCTACAGATAAGGTTTCCATGCAATCAATAATTTACACTGTATTACTACAAAAGTTATCCCACTAAGTTTTATTCGTTTGGATTCACTTTTTAAAAAGTTTATTTGTGCACACTAAGCATGTTAAATATATCAAAACTAAATTCCTTTAAAAACGAAACGGATTCGGATTGTTGCTTTAGTTGCTCAGTAACTAAACCCTACTCATTTTTTAGTTGCATTATTTAATTCTGATTGTAGACTTTAGTTTAGGTTATTGTTTATTGCAATATAAAGCCATCTTTTTTCTTTGAATTGATTGCTGATCAGTTACATAAAAAATTACCTATGAACAAATTGCACAGTTTTGTTGGCTGCAGCATTGTCATGAGTATTCCACTAGTAACTAATTATTAGGATAAGATGGGACGCTTGAGGATGGAGGGGAAATGTGTGCGCGTTGGTGTTAGTACTTAGAAGGTTATCTTGCTTTGGTTAATTTCAGTGCCCATTTGTAGCAAGCTTCATCATGAGTAGTGGACGCCCTCCACTGGAGGGGTTGTGGGTGATGGGCAGGATTGGAGGAAATCCTGCAGGACATCATTAGGAATCATATACTATGAAAGTGAGGTGCTCTGAGATGTTTGAGATAGTCAAGCAAAGAAGGAAACGTTTTTGACAAAACGGCTTTTTTATCAAAATGAAAGCGTTAAAACAAACGCGCTACCCATCAAGTAAATCAGCTTTACATCATCTCTTTGCATAATTACGATAATTAGATTTTTTACTACTGGCCAAAATGCTCTAAAAGATTCAGGGTGGAATTCATTCCCGTTTCTGGGCCAACATTGGAAAAAACGTTTAGTTACTGTCGCCACAACTCGCAATCATTCCCTTTAATTGCCACAATAATTATCAAATCTCTACTCTGTACAGCATTAAACGCAGATCTATCATAGGAATGCCCATCTGCGCCGTCCTAGAACACACATTGTCGCCGAACTTTTCCTATTAATAGCAATCCGAAATTTGGATTCCAAATTATTCTTCTCGTATTCTATTATTCAGAAGCTATTATTCGAATCTTTCAAATTTTACATATTCCTAGACAAATTAGACTAGGCAAATCATCCAGGATGACAGAAAAAGTTGACAAATATTAATTTGTATAAAAGGAAAATCACTCACAAAACAAGGTAAAAAACTAAAGGTTAAATCGGAGGAACAAATTTTATTTAGTTGTAAAACATCTTCACAATCTTTTAACATGGTTTTAGCCCAAAGGTATTTTGGGTTTGTGGATTCTGTAGGTCTTTCGTGAAGCCGATAAAATGTAAGCAGAAAAAGAGATAGATGGAACATAAGAATTAGTTTTTGTTGAGCTATGACAACCAAAATTAAGAACTATCCACCTCCAGATCAGATAGATTGGTTCGCTCTGTAAAGAATGCAAAAAATAGGATCTCTTCCAAAGGAACAACGGACAATCTACATCTTCTTCTTGGTTTAATTCCTCAAATATTTAACTAATGATGACATGGCTCTATGACTTGTGCAGGTTTCATTACAATCAGTTAGTTAAATCAAGAAGCATTTAGTCACCCGCATTTTTTTTCTGAGCTAGAAAAATAACTTTTCTGCTTAAAAATAATACATTTTTGACAAATCGCTCATATCAGTTGGATTAATCTTTCCACCTTTGTTGCTCCGAAATTATGTTCCTTATATCAGGTTTGCACGCCTTAAATATTCGTTATATTCTTTGAGTGCTTGGCTTTGAAACATTTAAAATTGTATGCAGCAAAGTACCCATTTTTCGACGAAATACTGAAATCCAAATGAATGTTGATGCAAGTTATTAAATTAAGGAGCATTAAATTATATGGAATTTTTTAACCTATCATATAAATAATCTACCAATCTACAAATTTCCCCAAGAAAGGCGTGTAGCATACACAAGTTTTAAAATCTATATATACTTCAATAAAAATCTCTTGTTGTTCCAAATTAATAGCATCATTCGTGCAAATATTGCATTGGCCTGTCACAAAACATCAACTTACCAAGAACTCTCTTCATTCCTAATTGCCTTCTTCTTGTTGCACTCACATTTAACCTTGATTGCTGTCGTTACTTAGTTTTAAAACCTTCGCCAAAATGCACATGCTCAGTTCATGCACCCGTATTCTTTGCGTTTTCCTCCACGGTGGAGTACCTTACATAATATTTTAATTAATTTTTACGGATATTAATGAAAGCAAGATTCACCTAACCCATTCCTTTCCCACACCCATAATTATTCAAAGAATCTCGGAGTACCCCCAGTCAGCACCAGAGCACCTACAGACCCACAATTCATCCCAATGGACACTTTAATAACCGAAAACAAGGGGTTGGTGACTTAATTTCCCTGGACAACTCATCCCCGGACTATTTTCGCTAGACAAATTTTCCCTGGAAAATTTTCCCCTGATTTTTTTTGCCAAATCAGCGAAATTTCCCCGGACAAATTTTCCCTAACCAAAAATTCCCTCATGCACGTTTTCCCCCGACAATTTTTTCCATATTTTTTAAAAAGCTTATTTCCAAAGACAAATACACATAGCGTGTTTGGTTTTGTGAAAATAAGTCAATTTAAGCCAGCATTCAAAATAACCACCCATACTAATGCTTATAATTATACAAGATGTCATGTGAGCCCTTAAGTTAAATAATATCTTAAATCTGCATTGCAAATATTCTGTGGTATTTGCTTACTTCTTACGTTGATCATGTCATATACTTTTTTTGCCTGGTCTATTTTCCCTACTACCAATATCAATTGACTGTATTGGGATTTGTTATGGAGGAAAAAACTATTGGGGAAAAATGTCCGGTTTGGGGGAAAGTTTGTCAGGGGAAAAATGTCCGTTTGAGGAAAAATGTCCGTTTGAGGAAAAATGTCCGCAGGAAAAAACATCCAAGGAAATTTTGTCCAGGGAAAATTGTCCGGGGGCAAGTTGTCCGAGGAAATCGGGTCCTCTTCCCGAAAACAAGATAGCCCTCAACTCAACCATCAAGACAGATTATGGAGCGTCCCACCTTAGTATATATAAATGTGTCATTTTTTAATAGTAATTTATGGAACTGATCAACAATCAATTTAAAAAATACTACAATGAATTGAGGATAAGCATTAACCTAAGCCATTGGAAGACACGAAATGAGCATGGAATTTATGTAAAGTCAAAGATAAAGATAGCAATTTGTTTTGCTGTTTTTATACTTTTACACAGATTTTTTTCAAAATAATGGACTTGTTGTGGCTGGAGCAACCATCAACGTCGCAATATTTTTCATGTATAATGTATAAAAATATCTAGTCTAGCGAATTCTGAATCTATGCTACAATAGACCCGCAACAATTACAAGTTTCATTAAAACGGCGTCCAACTATATATTGGTAAATGCGTATAAGTATTTACTTTTTTAAACAAGTTTTTTCCTTCCAAATTACTAAAAGCACGCTCCTACTGAAATTATATACAAGCTTTTATTAGTATCATTCTTTGTTCTCATTAATATTACCAGTTTTGTTTAACATCTTTACTGCATCATAGTGCATAGTAACACAAAAAGTCTGGTCTACATTCTAAAAACGATTTGTAACCCTATTTTTGACCTAGCTAAAATTAATACAGGCTTTGCTATTTCTTCAAGCTTCACTTCACAAAGTGCAGTAGGGCACAGGGCACGCTAAATTACTATCTTTATTGCAGGACTTCTAATTCACCCATCAGTTCCTCCACTGCCCTTTCTAATGGAGCCACCGCTTTTTGCACCAACAACACCCAATTCTTTTACCTGCTTTACTTGGCCCAACGCTTTTTTTCTTGCGTCACTCACACTCCACGTCCAGCTTTACTTGGAACTCTATTTTTCTCTATCCGCGCCCACTCCACCACTTTCATCACTTTCTTCTCTATCCGGCCTACTACTTTCCCTCCTTTGGCTCCTCCGGCTATATCTTCAATTTCACCTCCAAATCTCTAATTTCCGTCTTACTCGGCTCTTCACTTTCTCAGCACCCCTACTACCTGTTCCACTAAGACCACCGACTTTCTCCTCACTTTCCCCAGGCTTACTTGGACCACCACTTCCTTGAAACCGGATCCCATTTTAATTGCAATATCTTCAGGACCACTTTCTCTATCTGCATCCTTACCATTAGTTATTCCATCTTCATCACCATCCTGAATTTCTGTTTGAGGTTCTAAAACTCGTCCTGCCTTCAGTAAACGATTGTCTTAACTACCCTTAGAATCTCAGATTACCCTACCTTAGTTTATTTATCATTCAACCCTAATCCTATTCATTCAGTACCCACACGCCCGCCACCCTTCATCCTAATGGATACTGAAATTAACGAAAGCAAGCCAGCCCTCTTTATTCCACGCCTTATCCTTTAGCGTCCCCCCTGAGCCTTATATTTGCGAGTAGTAATCATGAAATCTTGCTTCTAATAAAATTGTGGCATTTTTTTTCATACGTAGTTTCCGAATCCGCCAATCCACCATTCTTCACAAAAACAGCATTTAACAATGAAATTTTTTTATGCATATATGTTTTAAAATTCATTCAAATTTGCTGTCATTCTAGACGCATTTCTTGATCGCCCACAAACATATCCTGTGTATGTACAATTGCCATAAAGTACCTTTTCTAAGCTATTTTATTTTAAAATCAAAAGCAGCATCTTCACAGACTTATCGCAAAGCAATCAATAAATATCTCGAATACTTCTCAAAAATGGAAAATCTGGATGCAAAGACGGTTCCCATATTTTCCGTAATTAATCGAGAAGCTACTCTAAGTCTGAACTGTCAGTCAAAGTCTGTTCTCATTTTCCTAATTTTCACTAGATAAAGGGTATGTATTAAATCGGAACACAAATTTTGTTAGATTCAACAGTATGGGCGTATATGACTTTAATATATTCAGAAGCGCATTTTAAGGGCTTAAATTTTAGTATTACTCGTTGTGACCGTACCCTCCTATCGTCCTATCTCCGGCCAGTGGTTGAATTCGATATTTTTTTCTCTCCGTCTTAGGGAAATTACAGAATTCCCTCCCAATTTGAATGGGGTCCATTGTATTCCAGATTCACAATCTCCTACAAGGCTTTTGCATTCGTCAAAGTACACACGTTGGATACAAATTAAGGAAAATGGCAAAAGGATTGCATAGAGTAGCATGTCAGTTAATTATGGGGAAACTGCTTGAGCTCCCGAAGCATCCAATTTTTAGAAATAATGGAGACATCTATTGATTGATCTGTGAATAGTTTGTAGAGATTTGTTTTGCTTTTAAACAAAGCTGCGATGCTGGAATTTGGTTTAGAAAACAGTGTTTCTTGATTGAGAAAGGATAGTTTTAGTTTTGTATGATTAAGTAACTTGATAGAGATTATGAACATAATATTTCTCTGTGGGGATTTTGGTTTCGCTTTTTAGAACAAAATTGGAAGGATTAGTGTTTAGAAAAAGCGTTTGGCGATAACAGAAAATAAAACAATTAAAGTATTATTTGTACACGTTAATGATATTGAAAATATGAAAGGATTAATAGATAGGTTTGAATGAAAATGTACATATGAAAATTTGTACTGGTAAGATGCTGATTTTAAGATAATTTGTAAATTGGTGTATTTTGCACTAAACAGATTATCTTGTCCACCTTGTGTAAATGTTATAAAACCTCGTTAACATGTTGAAACAAGCTGAATTCCTATCAAATGTGTAGTTTATGGCACAATAAATAATTTATCATGTTAGAAATTTCAGTGTCGATTTGGACAAATGAGAGGAGGTGGGGCATGTGTGCTGGCTGAATAGCATTGAATGATAAATTGCGGGCTAAGGGAATCGAGGATTTTAAGATCGAGTCAAGAAAAACAAAGTTTTGTGGCAAGACAGCCTTTTTCAGAAAAATATTAGGGTTTTTAAGGAAAGGGACGGTTTTTGCGTTTTTATTATTATGAGCACCTGCGAAAATCATGCTTTTATGAATGATGGAGGGAACAGCAAATTGAACAGATGGTCGGTTTTTGGCACGAATAAGCTTGTAAACCATGAAAATAGTGGCACATTTTTGAAGCACTTTGGGAGGTGATTCTGAGGTTTCCCAAAGACGGATCCGAAATGGTATTCTGTTTGACCACCGTGCTTTTTTTACCATTTTCATTCGACTACAATGGCTTGGATTTTCTTATCGTCGACTTTAATACCATTCGACATTTATGTTTCGACTTCCTTACAGTAGACCAAATGTGGCATGTACATAAGAGCTTTCAACGCCAAGTAAATGTTAATTACGAAATGAATAAAATGAAGAACTGCTTGTCATTTTTTTCTTTTCAAGAAACGTAAACAAATTAAAATATCACAGTGCTATGTCGTTGGTAATATTGACATTGCTGCGTTTAAATGCCATAAATTACTGCTCCAATATTTCTCCACAGTCCTTAGCTCTTATCGTCGTGTCTATGGCAATTGGCCAACCAAATTCGATATTCTTTTCCCTCCGTCTTAGGGAAACCCCAGAAGCCTAAAATTCTCTCCCAAAACTCTTCAAACATGGGTCGGTACTTTCCAAATTCACAAGCTTGTTCATGGATTGCAATCCCTTTCCATGAGGCAAAACTACAGATATTTGATGCAAACTAAAAATCACAGCAACAAGCTGTAGCCGAAAACACTCTAAGAAAGCCTGAAGTGGAAGTGAGACGGAAAGCGGTGGCCTGGGGATAGTGGAGGGACGACAGGGAAGTTTGGAGACAAGTGAAGGTGAAGATGAAGACGGACTGAGGGTTGAACAGAGGAGAAAGTACAGAACCAGGAGGAAAGGGGCGGGCGAGTGGAACTATAAGTGGAGGGATGGGTGTGACTGGAGGAAAAAGAAAAAGGGATAAATTTGCTTAAAATGACCCAACCTTTCTCGTATTTACGAGCGCTTCATCCCCTGAATATTAAGCCGCCACTTTGTCACTGGTGCCGTATTGTGGGTCGGTTACCGATTATCCCATATATGGATGTTAGTGGACAGGTGGAGGAGTGTTTTCTCGTTTTCGGTGGTTCCAGTGTCCATTTGAATGGAGTGGATGTCAGGTGGATGACTTATAAAGGTGACACCTTTTGCTGGCGTCAAGTTCAGAGGGGGTATTTGGAGGGGGTGAGGAGGTGATCGTTTACTAATTTTTTAAAGACAGGTCGATTTACGTTAACTGTTAGGTTTAGTCAGTGAAGTAAGCTTAGGATTTAGAACAACTAATCATCTATCATACAAATTATTAATCAATCATCTCGGGACAAATTTGTGTTAGTTAGACGCCTTTTCTGTGAAGATTTGTTGATTGGGGGATTAACGTATTTCTAGGTAATTGGTGGCCTTCGTGAATGATGTTAAATCACTTCAGAAATTTAATTTAAGCGTACACGGTTCTTTGACTTATTGTTCATCAGTTACAGAAAGTCAAATTCAAGTTTTTTATGACAAATTGACATGTCTTGGACATAATGTCCGGACAAATTGACATGTCTAACATTTCTGACCTTTTTCTAAACTCACAATGCCCCAAAATGTTTAGCTGAATTGGTGGAATAAAAGAAAGAATCTCCAGCTCACAAGCAGGCGTTTGAATTTGGTCATTAATCATTATCCGAACCCGTCCCATCTTGTTTCTAATAATTTCCACCTTCATTCAAGCCAGCCAAGCATGATTCATTGGTTCTGAATTGCGTGGATTTTGACTTTCGACAAAACAACGGGGCATTTCAGCTCATGACTTTATGTTTTTGTCTTTCAAGCCAGCAGATGAACTTGAATATTTGAAAATGTGCACGAAAAATTAACTGAGGAGTCCAATGAATCCATGCTTTGAAGCGTGGAATCTTGTTGCAAGGTACAGCGTGTTAATTAGGCAGCATGAACTAGTAAAAATGTCCATTTGTTAGTTTTATTTTTTCATGACATTTTGACATTTGGACATGACACGAAAGATGACATGACATGTCATGAACATTTGGAACCCCCAAGACAAATAACTTTATGACATGTCATGTCATGGACATGTCATTTGTCCATGGACATTGACATGGTGCCAACCCTACTTGTAATAACTGTTTAAGCGCCAAAATTTTTAAAATCGCATTACCACGACTAACATCGTATTTATGAGACCCCGTAAGCCGGAAGTCCCACTTTTCAATTTGCTTTCAAATCTTTCAACCTTTCTCCAACTTATGGAAGCGCTTTGGTATATTTTGACGAGGCAACTACACTCCCACTTGAGCCCTTGCCACTTTGCAGAATACGAAATTCAGTGATATAAAATAGTGAAATTCAGAGATGGTGAGTTGAAGTAAAGTAGGTACAACATGATAACATTGATAGGTTGAAATGAAGTTTTAAGCCGAGAATTCAGTGAGGTTTTTCTATGCAAAATAATTTCAATTTTATCCGCTAAATCCAATTAACTTTATGCACATTTTAAGTATTGTGACCAGACGTATTCATGTTTTATACTTCAGTTTTCCAATCTATACAAGATTGAAGAAGTAGAAAAGAAGAAGAAGTTTAGAAGTAGAAAATGAGGATATAATCACTATAAAACGATTAACAAAATTCAACTTTAATTCAATTTTTATAGTGCATATTCTATGTAGCATTTCTGGTATGATGTACATTATACAAGAAATTAAAACGTCAACCAGCTTGTCGCCAAAATCCCCATAAAACCAGGCAAAACAGTCCTCCTTAGATCAACTTTATCTTATTTCGAAGCTCAATTCCTCCAAGAAACCATCACCAGCTCCAAAAATCTTAACAATTGTCAATTTTTTACCTCCGTCGCCACTTTTAAAGAATGACGCCTCCTCTTTTTAAATCATCTCAAATCATTTCATCCTCAAAACCTCCCAAAAAACTAGGAATTCTCTCGAAACTCAAAAAAATAAAAGCTTGATGAGCTACTACAAGGGTCAGTAATGTTTTAGAAGTTTCCAGGCAACTCAACACACCTTCCCTAATCGTAGAAGACAGTTCCAACCCAAATCCACTGCAACGGAAATATCTAGTCCGTATTAAAAGCACCTGTACATTCGATGCGATAAAAATGGTGTGGAAATGGTTCAATAATTTTTTTAAACAGATTCTTCTGTCATTTCCCGGTAAAACTTGTACACAAGCAGCTGTAACTATTCCCATCAAAGTGACTCATTCTGCATTTTATCACCCTTTTAGATCCAAACCAAATCGGAAAATGTTAGGCACAGTACAATTAGAAAAGTTTGCATTCTTTCTGTGTCGGTGAACCTATGTCTAATGTGTAAACACCTATGTCTAAACCATTCAAAGATGATCGCTGCTACACACAATATTGACAATATGTCATCAGTGGCAAGGAGTGTAACACTACTAATCAGGACAATAGTTCAAAACGAACGTAACCTTTAAAAAAGTCGGGATATTTTAAGCAAATGGACAAAAGTAGTTGGAGCACCGCGTTTTCCTCAATTAACACCCACCTCTCCACTTAACTTTCGGTTCTACTAGGACCTCCACTCCCCATTCCTCTCGGTCCTTTACTGTCTCCTCTGTTCAAACTACCACTTTTTCACGGTCTTCATCTTCGTCCTCACTTCCCCCCAACCCGGTTTTCCCTCCACTACCCCCTGGGCCTCCATTTTCCGTCTCATTTGGACTTCGTCCACGTCCGCCTTTTCCCAGAAAAACTTTAATTTCCTGTCTCGCCGCCGCCGGCTCAATCTTTGGCTAATCGTGAATCAGACGTACGTTTATAGCGGGGCTAAACATGATAAAAGTCTATGGATCAATGTGATCGCAACAATCTCCTCCACCATGAAGCCATCAAAATGCTGCAGTTCTCAAGCCATCCACCTGCCCACCCACTCCATTCAAATGGACACTGGTTGGGACCACCTAAAACAAGAGAAGTTTCCACCAACCCACGACTTTCCCTCCACCACATCTCTCCAAACTTTCCATTCTTAGCCTTGGTATATCCGGTATCCCACACACAATATCCTTGCCTGCTAATCTACCCCACTTCCAAGTTCGACCACCTTACCGGTGGCACATTAAAAGTGGCACGTGGTCCGGCTGGCGCAATATTTAGAAGATTAAGTGGAAGTGCATAGCCGATTTGTCACAATATACCAAAACGTAGGTAAGTCCAAGAAAAGTCGAGTCGTTCTAAGCAAAGCAAATAGAAAAAAAATACTTGGAACTCTGCTTCTCCGGAGTTCATCCGCAAACCTCACACCCGCCCCCACCATTTTTCGCATTTCCGACCACCCCCATTACCTGTTCTACAAAGATCCATGCTTTCCCCCGGGTCTCCATTTTTCGTCCTACTTAGTACGCCACTTTAATTTCCAGAAAATTGTTTGGAACCAGGTAATGATTCCATCTAATTTGCATATTGCAATACCTTCAGGACCGTCTCCTCCATCTGCATCCTTACAAACAAAAACCTAAAGCAACTGTTGCACAAATTGCGTACTGCTACCGCCACTCTATAAGGTGTATTAATTTTTCCGGGAATGAATCATCAGCAAATGGGACATTGGTGTTTGTGGGGTTTAAATCATTATTGCATAGAAACATTTAATAGACTTTCTTTATATTATTTTATTCTAGAAATACAATGCTGAAATTTCCACATTTCTAACCTAACTTTTTTTCTAACAAACAAAGGCCCCCTTAGTTTATTTATTTGCGTAATAGATTTTGGGAATATGAACACTTATAGAAATGAGGTTTCTTCAAAGCTTTTATTGTACTGGTAATGAAAAAACATCCATAATTACATGAATATGGTCAATTTTGGAAGAAATAGACAGTTTAAGTGATTGACTAAACAATTCGTGCTGTTTACGTGGTTATGGGCTGGATAAGGGTTACATCAATACGCATCAGAAAAAAGCCTTCCTGAAAATATTGTGGTATACTATAATATTTTAGTTGTTCAAATTCTCTTCTAGCTCGAGAACCTGACCTAAATAAGGCTGAGAAAATGTTTCAAAATAATGCGAAATGTGAGCGTACAGAATCTTATCAGTTCACACATTATTCTTATCTCGTTGTTAGATACTTTGAATGCCTGTGTATTTCATTGTCTATGGGTTTTACTAAATTTTATATAACCATGCAATAAATCGTACAGTTTGTTTCAAATGACTACTTTATTCATTTTGCAATTTCGTTAAAACGTAATGGTTGAAACATGTCGAGGCATACAGCAGGTAGTACAGCATTGAACGAGATGAAGAAATAATCTGCTGTATCCAAAATCCACAAATCCAGCAATTTTTACAAAAACAGAATCTAACTAGCACAAAATTTTATACATACTTCTTATCAAAATCTATTTAATAATCCTTCCAAATTTCCAAAGTAATAATATCATACTCGTCTACAAATAATTTTTTTAGTTAGAATTATCACAAACGCTTGTACGCAGAATCTGTAGACATTCCAATTTTGTTTTAAAAAACAAAATAACTATTCAATCTATTTAAACGTGTAAATCTTAAACAATATTTCTACTAATACCAACATTGCAATTTTGTTCTAGAAGCAAATCAACAGTTGCATCAAATAATCTCACATCATTCAATAAGCATCTCCATTGTTTCTAAAAATCGGTTGCTCAAACAATTATCCTCAGACTTAGAACTTACCGGCAAGCTACTGAAGGTATTCCATTTTGGTCACAACTTTTCGCCATTTTTCTTGATTTGCATCATATATCTAAACTCTATCCGAATGCAAAGTAAAGCTCTTACAATTTTAAAGTATGCTTAAAAGTACAAAGCAATGAAAGCGCTTGTGAATCTGGAATGCAGTGGCCCACTTTTATGCATGTTTTGGAGAAGATTTTGCGATATAGCGTGGCCCCCGCTATAGTGGTTCCTCCAGCTCCCACAGAGTCGACACCTTCCACATCTGCTCCAGTTTAGAACTTCTTAAGCCGACCCCTCACAGTATTCCTTTTGGGCCAGACCACCCAACTTGAAAGTCGATAGCTTTCACACTTGTTCCGCCGCCGTTGCCCCCAGAGCCATGAGCCAAGCCAACAATTTCAACGTCCATTCCATCCTCACCCAATTTGCCATACGGACTTGTACCAAATTCCCAGGAATTCAGTCTTAAATCTTAAACTCGTCTTCTCCAATGAAAAATCTCCCATCCAATGGACTTTCAGTTTACCCTCGCCATCAATTCATCCACTGCCGGTTTTACTGGAACCACCGTTTTGGATTGGAATGAACAGTAAACAAAACTAGTGGAAGCTGCAAATTGTAATAGATTCTCTGGAAAATGTCCAATTTACCAGGCTGTATTAAATACTGTAACTAAAATGATGTTAAGCTAGTGAACAATTTGAGAAACCATGAAATTTCAAACGAGTTGTCTTTTCAAACATTTCAAGTTGTTTAGTTTGTAATAAAACGTACATTTAAAAACTGATATATAAATGAACTTTATAAATTCGAATAAATTTATTGGGATAGCACAGCCTAAAGGCAAAAGTCCGAGATAATCTGTTTAGATAATAACCCACCAATCCACTAATTTTCACAAAAATAGCATCTAACTTACACAAATTTGAAATTGCATTTTTTTTGGTAAAATCTATTTAATAATCCTTTAAAACAAAGTAATAATATCATATTCGTCTATTAAAAATTTTTTTTTATTTACAGTTATCAAAAAACGCTTTTTTCTAAACACAAAACTACATCCATCATTCTAATTTTGTTGTATAAACAGCACAACAAAAAGTTGCAGTCGGCAGTTGACATTGCAAAAACAAGTGCAGTAGCACACTACCCTATCATTTTTAGTTTACTGACACGTTTTACACCTCTACATGACTATAAAATCCTGTGATGAAAATTATGAAAAAAAAACTATTATTATATTAATTATCTGAGCTAATTTTAATTATTCGGAATTTTGTTGTCCTTTAGACACGCCAAGTGCTTTTGAGTTCCCCGGTATACTATTTTTATTGATCCTGTTGGTCAAAATGTTTTTCCATTTTTCACGTTTGTGTAAAATATCTGCCTTTTCGCTAAAGTCCTAGTCGAGAGTAATAGCCTAACAAAGCCATAATATCTTAAAAACACGAACTGTTAACTGGGGGACTGACTGTTAGAAGTTTTCAGCGTCTCGGGGGTATTAGTCTTAGGATGCAGATGGACTTTACTGGTAGAAATATGCTTGTTACGAATGCAGGTCAGAGGGTACTTTATGGCTAATAGGAATTACTTATTTCCTACATTTGTTTAATCTAATATGGCAGCAAAAATACAACAGACTTTTCCCCTCCGTACATTAAACTTCTTAGGAAACGCTTCCGGCCTATGATGAATTACATAACTTATCATACCCAACACCTTTTATCAAACGACTTACTTAAGCTGCTATCGTCACCACCAGATGGCGATGACAAACATGAAACAATTTTAACTGTAGAGAAAGCTGTAAAACAATTTGTTGTTTGTAGGATCCCGTCTGCTTATCGTGGTGACAGACCAATACTGTGGCGCATTACATACGTCCGTATTCCCTTTTCAGTATGCAATCATATCAATCGATCAACCAAGCAATCGTATAAATTAATCATTTAAAAAATCCTAATGACAGGATAGTATTTCTGTTGTGTTCTGAAGTAATACATGCGACTTGGAATGGGGAAGAGAAAAACCTAATAATATAAGCACGCACAAAACTGCATTTTTACTGAAAAGAACGTCAACATCACACAAACGTTTATAAACAAATTAATTTTTCATTAAAAATTTAAGGCAACCAAGGCAAATGGTTTAAATTAAAACTTCGATAAATACTCTTGGTAGTTGCTTGGTTCAATCAATGCACGTTGTTTGAAGCATGTTTTGAAACGATTTTTGGTGGTTCTTACAATTGGTTACCTAAATTACTGCTTTTTCTACTCTGCCTACTCTGCCACATGTGGGTGTAGGGCATATTGTCTGCTTTTTTTGATTCTCGATTTTATCATTCGCTTGCAAGCGTCACGTTAATCATTTTTTCTATGTTGACTCAAAGAACGTGGTAAATTACCACTGGTAAGTGGTACTTGGTAAAGTGCAATTCAATAGTGCAATAGTGCTGTGACCTTGCTCAGTACGATTTTGTAAATCCATTAAAAACGAGAATTATTTAAGAAGTTTTCTAAACGGCCGGTCTGGCGTGGGGCATATGTTTTAGCCATAAGCTCCTCCACTGCCTTTTCCACCAGGGCCACCGCTTTTTGTACCATCCAGGTTCACTCTACCTTTTTGTCTTATTCTGACCACCACCTGGGGTGGCTTCCACCCCAGCCCCGCTCCCAGTTTCAACTTTGACCACCGCTTTTCCCTACGCCTACACATTCTTCACTGCTTGCCTTACTCGAAACACCACTTCTGGCTCAATGCCCCTGCACTTCCAGCTTTACTTGGAACTCCACTTTCTCTCCTCCATCCATACCCACACCTTTACTTTTCATGCCTCCCGGTCCATAACTTTCTTTACTCGGCCCACCACTTTTCTCTCCTTCGGGCCCTCCGACTCCATCTTCAACTCCTCCAAAAACCCACTTCCCGTCTTACTCGGCTCTTCACGTTTCACAGCACCCCACTACCTGTTCTACTAAAACCACCGCTTATCCCTCCACTCCCCCTGGACCCACCATTTCCTAGATTTACTTGCAATACCTTCAGGACCACCTGCATCCTTACCATTACCCACTCCATCCATTTCACCATCCTTTGGAATTTCAGTTTGAGATTCTAATTAGCTCTTCCTGTCTTTGGTAAACGGTTGTTTGAGCTATCTTAAAAATCAACTCTAACCAGGCGGTACCCACAGCCTCTCCACTATTCCAGGCCTTCTCCTCAGTCGTCCCACCACCACCACCACCGTCATGATAATGGTGCTTCCAATAAAGCTGCGGCATATTTTCATAAGTAGTTTATGTAACAAATCATATAAATAATGAATTCAAAAGGTGGCTAGTGGTGTACCAAAGGTAGTAAATAGTATAACAAAATGATTAGTCTTTAGTTAGGGAGCAATTGGAGCAATCTTCAAATTGCATCATTAAAGCATGTTAAATTACTTAGTGTGCAACAACATTACAATCAAAACTGAAATTCAAGCGAATGTAACGTTTTGGTGCTATAAATTTTTATAGAATTTTAACACTACCTGCCACTAACAAATTTTACCTGATGTAAAGAAAATCCTCCAATCCAATAATTTTCGCAAACATGGCATCTAACCAATGCAAGTTTTTATATCTTATTTTTTATTAAAATCTATTTAATAATCCATCCAAACTTCCACATAATACAATAATAATAATAATAATACATAAGAAATTATGTTGCTGCAAACAAAGCGGGCATTGATAATCTCACTAAATCACTAGTATACTGTTCAATGGTAAAAAAAGAACTAAAACAATCTTTCTACAATCTCAAAACACTTCTTTGAACCAAAATTTAACATTGTAAATTTGTTTTACGTAAAAACAAAATAAAACCTTCACAAACTAAGCACAGATTAATGAATTCGAATGGATAGGTTTGCTCTTCACTCCATTTTCTACTGGAACCATTGAATGAATGTACCATGTATTGTTATGATGGCTAATTACGGGCACTGGCGTACCTAGAATCAAAATTTGGTAGGTGCACCGTTTTTGTATGCCTAAAAATAGAAATATTGCGGTTTAAACAACGTTGTTGCAGTTATTCATAATGGTACATAAAGTCTACGTTTACAAATAAACCAGCTGGGTTTCACCAAATTTATCATTTTAAAACTTAATGCTGCGTGTTTGTGTTATAAATTCTTTTAAAATTTTGTCAATATCCAATTGTATGTCTCGGTAGATATTTATTTAACCCCACTCACTCGTTTTTCTACCATTGGCTTCTTAAGTAAGTCATTGTTCGTCTCAAACATGTGCGTTCTGGTGTTGCTACAGAATTAGGTAGAGTATGCCAAATTTTTAAAGGTCGGTGTGTAGGTTAGGATATATTAGCGTATCACACTCAGAGTTAAGGAAGCCACACCATTCTTTGTATCGTTGAAAGTTGCATTTTTGCTTAAAAAGTTGAAATACCGTAGTGAATTCTATTAGCGATTTATTTTGGTATAAATAGTTAGTTTCAATATTATCCAGATTCGTTGGTGATTTGGTCATGTTTGGCAATGACTTGCGATGTGTTTGTCGCTTACACAAACGAGGAACCTTAACTTCTATGTCAAGTTTTCTACACAGATTAACAGCTTTGCTAGAAATCTTTTAAAATTGCTGTCAACGTCTTGTTGAATTTGCTTAATTAGTTGGTAACTGCATGTACGTGCAGCAGTTGTTTTTGCAGAAAACCTGTAAGTCAGCTTCCGGATTTTGAAGTAAATCGGAAAGAGTCTTTGAACGATTCCAGGAAAATAATAGTTTTCACGGTGCACAAAGTTTTGAGAAACATAGTTGTATCGGATTTTTGTTTTATTATTTTTCATTTTGTAATTGCTCCAGCGTTTCCACTATCACTTCAAAAAGATCTGCAATATGTAACAGTGCGTCAGGTTGCTCAACCCAACGCAAGAAGATCGGCTCTTTTAGTTGTGTCAAAATGCTTACTAATATTTTCCTTGAGAACATAATTTCGAAGTACTGAAACAAAGAAAAAGGATGTAACTTCCTTTAGTATATTACAAATATGATGTTTTGCCACCCGACGTAAGGATTAAATTCAAACAGTGATTAGAGCAACACCTATAAAAAGCCATTGGAAACTGATTTTTTATTCGGATTTTCACTCATACGTTTTCTGAGTTTACTGGTCTTGTCCCATTATAGGTTTGGTCTCTTTGAAATCTATAATCCACACCCATAAATTTCGAATACTTTATGATGACATATTTTAGTCCAGCTCTGCCAAAATCGTTTACTACAACAAATCTCATAAATTGCTTGTTCACTTCATACTTGTTGTTCTGATTAGTTTTCAAGTAGCCAACACAAACGGTCAACTATTTTTTGGTTGAGATATTTCGTTGTCTCATCGGGTAATCTTTATCTTTGAAAAACATAGCCTGGTTAACCTCACAAACAATGCTACTTATAATTAACGATCTACAATGTTCAATAACTTCATACTGAATTCTAGAAGATACGCACATTTCGTTTCCAGGAGTGGTTGTCAGATGGGTTTCCAGGAGTGGCTGTCAGATGGATTTCCAGAATTGCAATAAATCTTAGTAATTTACGAAGCTTTCTTTCATTATCAAAATTGTAAGAAAGAAGAAAGGCATGTCTTGTTAATAAACTGTCCGTAATTTATATGAAACGAACGGTTTTTATCGGTGCTCAAGCTAGGCGAAAAATTTAGAATTCCGTATGCGTTTTCCAAAGCGTTTTTAAGCTTATGTACTTGTCCTGTGGAATCAACAGTTTATCAGAATAATAGACAATGTCATCATTACCCACACAATTGTCTGTGTATGATCGTTAATCATGTTAGAAATTCGGAAATTTATACCTGTTTCGGAGAAACTACCTAATAAGGAATAACTTTCGAAACAACAGATAAGTTTTTACCTTCACTGACAATTTTTTTTTGTAAAGCCAAATTGAAGCTAACTCTGGCGCTGCTTTGCTGCAACATTTTTTCTTTAACCCCACTCATATGAAATTAGCTAACTAATGAAAAACTAGAAATATATCAATGTGAATGTGCAACATTGGGTAATTACTTAAATTTCAACTATCTGAGCGGCAATGACAGCGCCTTTCAAAATCCTAAAAATGTACACAATCGTAGCGCAGGTGTGCAATAGAATGAAAACTGATTATGAACATGTTTGTAAGTAAGAAAGGCATGTAACACCAAACAATTCATGAGAGACGCCAACTTGTTGCTCTAGAAATGCCACAAAGACATTCAATATATGTTTTTAATAATTATGAATTCCATTTTATTATGCGTGCCAAAAATTTTGGTAGGTGCACGTGCACCTGGTGCACCCTACTGCGTACGCCCTTGAGCGAGAATCACTATGGAACCCCAATCAGGTCATAAGTTTACGATGATTCATTTTCAAACATACACATAAGTTCGATGACAAAATCTTCGAAGTATAAATTGAAGCTTGTTGTCACTCCGTAGGCATGTTCATTTCTTTGTAGACGAATTGGAAACGAAAATTTGATATTCCACCTAGTGATGACCAACGAATCATTATATGCATTTATAGAATATCACAATTTCATTTCCAATTCAAAAATAAAAAATTACTGTTGCTTAGACAGCATTCTTGTGAAAATTGGTAGATTGGTGGATTGTGGCCACATCAGATTCGGGTTCTACTATTAAAGTTATCGCAAAATGTTTCATTAATTTGGATTTAACTCTTTTAATTTTTATTTTATTGCACACTAACGAATTAAAATGGACAGCATGCTTCAAATCAAAATTCCTAATGAATATTTTGAATTTGAAGCACGCTCCAGTTGCTCAATAACTAAAGATCATTTTAATTTTATACCACTTTCTGAGATTATTCCTTCGAATAGATGCCATCTTTTGTCTTTTTAATTGAATGTTGATGAGTTACAACCACTACTTTTATGAAAAATGCCACAGTTAGCAGCAGCATTATTATGATTTTTCATCTACTGGAAAATATCAGGCTAATGTAATGATTGCTTGATGTTTGATGAGTTTGATGATTTAGGGGAAGAGATAAGGCGTAGTCTAGTGAAGGACTATCAGGTTTACGTTAAATGCAGTGCGTATTTGGATGATTTTGGATTTGGGTGTGTGGGTGCTGGGTAGGAAGGTAATCTGAGATACCCCAATTAATTTTTACCGGGAATAGGTATTTGACGTTTATTATCGAAGACCTGACGAGCTGTTTAAATCTCCAAGCGGTATTCCAAAGAATATTATGACTAAAGGTGAGGATCCAGATGGTGTAGATGGGCCTAATGGTATTTGGTATTGCAAGTAAAATGGAATCTAAACCTGGTGACAAACCACTTTTTGGAAAAGGTGGCAGTGGTGGTCCAAGTAGGACGTAAAGTTATGGGTTGCTGGGAAAAGTGATCAGAGTAAAGCAAGCATTGAAAAAGATGTAGATGGAGAGAAACGAGTGAAGCCAAGTCAGAGAGGAAGTGGAGTAGCCGTGGATAGAGCACAAAGCTGTGGCTACAGTTGAAGTAGCAGTGGAGCAATTGATAGCTTATTTAGCCCTTTCTAAACAACATTGGCCGAAGCTTTTTCATGGAAATATTGGAAGCCTTGATAAATAGAGAGTAACTATTTGCGGATGTTGACACCAAAAAATGAACTTTCTTGAATTTCAAAACTTTTACCACATAATGATAGTAGGACTGCAGAAAATAGCCCGTGCAAAGTTTCACCCCTCCAAAGTAGCTGTGGCGTCGGTGGTGACGAAAAACCGTTTTTGTCGATGTCCACGGAATAAAATTCGAATTTCTCAAAACAGGAAAGATAAAGGATTGTGACATTTTTGGTGCAGCTTAAGGGGTAAATGAACAGTTAAATGACGTACAGACATCACATTATTGTGCATACACATTTTAGCAAAAAAATATTTTTCGGAAATTTTCAATTTTTTCTCCACTTTTTGAGGGTTTTAGCCGCGACCATTTTTCAGAACCATCCATAAATCTTTAAATTTATGCTGTCTGTCTAGAGTACGGTATTGCTGAGCTACTGCAGCAAGTTTCGTGCAAAAATTTGATTTGGTTGAGAAAATGTGGCCAAAAGTTGAAACCGGAAGTGACTCAAAAAGTTGATCAACGTAGAAAATTGGCAATATCTTTTTTTCTTTACAACATTTTAAAAATCTGAGAATATACACTCGAGCTAAGTGCATTAGGATTCATTTGACACCATAACTGCCAATATCTGACCACTGACCACTGTGGTCGCCTAAGCTACGTTTGTCCCTCAGTTCATTCAATAAAATGTCCTGTTCAAGCAAGCACAATCAGTCGTTGTATGCAATTCTTAAGTTTCATGGACTGCAGATACCAAAGTGAATGATTTTAAAAACAATAAGCTGCTTTGAAAATATAGTTTCTACACAAACTTGAATGCACTTAGCTAAGCCAGTTTGCTGTAATAGAGAGGTTTAGATGTCCGTGCATTCGTGGCTAGGTATTCATTCAAGCGGAATTTTCGGAGTGAATTTTGGCATTCCCGATTTTTGGTTTAGATTTGGAGTGATTCATTCACTCGTGATTCACAGTGCATGGGCAAAGTGAGATCAGTCTCATGAGCCAGATGGAAGTTTAAAAAACGTAAACAAAAACAAGCCCAGCTGACAAATCAGATGTTCATTGTATGCAGTTTACTGTAAACAAAGAACATCTGATGAGCGCGACGTGCAGAGCGGCCATTTCGCAGAATAATTTTTTTGAAAATGTGGGCATCGTGAGACTGCATATCGTTGACTTTGGGAATGAATACCGAGGTATTCGCGGAGAGCCTTGTGAATGCCAAATCATTCTTGTTTGCACTCAGAAAATGATTCGGGGCCACTTGAGAATGCCAAATAGAATACCTTTTGGACGAATGCTTGGACATCTAAACCTCTCTAATAAACCATATCTGTATATCTGCTAAACGTGTTTACTTTAACCATTTGTTCTGTATTTATCAAATGTTTGAATCATTTTATGATATTCTTATTTAATATTGTGCGTTGATGATCATTTAGATTAACATTATCAATTGTGAAAGTAAATTTTGGGAATATTCCCCATTCAGTTCAGTATTAGTTGAGATCTAGTCCTGCGTTATACTGCCTTACAGCTCATTTTTTATGCGCTATTTGTAATCCGCTTAGGTCAGTCCACGTGCCATTGATTTCTATTGTGTTGGCTATGCGAATATTTAAAACCAAGTCTTCTTTCATTTCGTTTGTTTTTATATATATTTTTGGACTTCAGAACAACATTGGTAATACTTTAGCCTTCATTAACCTGAAACTGAATAACAACTGTCTCAAAATATTATGTTGACTGTTCCTAAGCTCACCGGTTCCAATAACAAATGAATTTATTATATTTTTATTCTAAATAAATACTGTTTTGAATGTTGGTATGCCAAGCCAACTTTGACTTTGTTCATTTAAGAACGTTCAGGTTCATTGAGTGACGGGAGAGAGCGGGTGACTTTTGTATTTTTTAAGGAATGAAGCATGATGTTTTTTATTGCCACGTAGGTACTGAGTTGGAGATTTTCTACAAGCTTCAGGTATCTTTCAAGCCGATAGAATGGGCACTCTGTTGTACGCTATGGTGAGAGTCACTTGTGTGGGGCTAACTATTGGACATATGGATTATTACCAAAATTACTTAAATTAACCTTTTGACCTGTGTAAAGTAAATAAATACACTTTAAATTGCCCACTATTCCTATCTACCGTGTTACCATCATTTTTACGCCACAAATTTTACAGCAAATTACTCAGTTTACTGCTCATCATCCTGAACATCATACTATCACAAACCAGTGCATCTTTCGAACTATTAATCAGTTTATTTCATGGTCCTTAACGAACCCGATAACAGTGAGCTTGACGGACAGTTAACCAAGCTATTGTGATAGTGAACAGTGAGCCAGTAACTGGAAAACTGTGAATTTTTGTGGATCCCTTAAGTTTCTGTGGTGCTTGTTAGTCAGTCAAGATGGGTGATGCAACAAGGAGAATAGCATGTCATAACAAGCTGAAACGGATGCTAGCAGAGGTCACCGCACATCCCACAACGCCAATGACATTGGAGGCGGCTCGGGAAAACATGACCAGGGTTGGTGAGATATGGGCAGCATTTGAGAAGGTTCAGGAGAGCCTTGAGAATACAGCAACGGATGCTGCTGCCTTTGCCGTTCAGGAAGCTGCGGGGGAACAAGTGGAGATTACATTTAAATCAGTGAGGGGAAGGCTCAGAACACTGATTGAGATGTTAGCTCCAGCTCCAAAGTCAACAGCCTCCAGTGGTAGCGGCTCGGGATCAACAGCTGGAGCTATCAAGCTGCCCACCATCTCATTGCCCACCTTTGAAGGAAAGTTTTCCGACTGGACCTCATTCAAAGATCTGTTCACCGCTGCTGTTGCCAACAACAAGGATCTGACCAACGCCCAGAAACTGCAATATTTGAAGAGTTCGATTAAAGGAGAGCCCGCAAATTTGATAAGAAGCCTTACTACAACAGATTCCAACTATGTTGAAGCTTGGAAGATTTTGGACAATAGGTACGATAATAAAAGAGAAATCGTTCAGTCTCTAATTGCCAAGCTTATTGATTTTAGACCAGTCAAGTCAGAAAATGCAAAAGAGCTCCAAGGTCTAGTCGATAACACCATGGAGTGCCTACAGTCACTGAAAGTTCAAGGATGTCCAACAGATCATTGGGATGATATTATTGTGGTTATCATAACCAAGAAGCTGGATCCTGACACCCGACGTGAATGGGCAAAGAGCAACAACATTACTTCACTTCCGAAGTTTGGGGAGTTGGAGAAATTCTTAGAAAGCCACATCCGGGGATTGTATGCTGCAGATCCTTCATTTCTACAGACGGAGAGACGTGGGGAAGGTCGACAGGTCAAGGTACACCACGTTGAGACGACAACTGGTAAATGCCCTACCTGCGACGGCTCACATCTTCTACAGGAGTGCAAGGAGTTCCTGAGCCTACGCCCATCAGAACGGAGTGCACTTGTGAGGAAGTTACGGCTGTGCTACAATTGTCTGCAGCGTAACCACATTATAAAAAGTTGCGGATCCACCAAGAAGTGTAAGAAGTGTGGTCACAGGCACCACAGTCTACTTCATGAGGAGCAACGGAAAGCGGTTCCAAGCAGCAGCGCTGAAAGTTCTAAGGAGGAACAGAAGGCTGAGGGAACTGTTAAGAGTCACTATGCCAACACTGATCCGGAAAAGGTGCTCATGACGGCCATAGTTTACGTCGAAGATCGGCATGGACGTATGTGTGGGTGCAGAGTACTTATAGATCCGGGATCCGGTGGGGATTTCATTACAGAGAGCTGTTTGGCAAAGCTGGGATTGCCACGACGGTCAAAGAAGTTGAATATAAAGGGAGTCGCGGAGTCAGACGGGGGTACAACTCGGGGAGAAATTTCCACAACGTTGTTTAGCAGGATGGACTTTTCAAAGTTGGAGGTGGATCTGCTGGTGGTTAAGAAGATAACAGGGAAACTGCCATCAGCGCAATGTGTCAACGCAAAGTGGACTCACCTCAACGACCTCGAGCTAGCAGATCCCAACTGGCACCGACCCGGAACCATAGACATCTTGGTGGGAATTCGATATTTCCACAAGCTTCTACTAGCGGAAAGACGAATTGGGGGCCCTGGAGAGCCTGTCGGATGGGAAACAATGTTTGGATGGGCTATCGGTGGAGAATGTCCAGAGCAAACACGGTCCACCATTGTCAGTTACCACATCAGGGTGGACCCAATCGATCAGCAGTTAAGAAAATTTTGGGAAATAGAGGAACCCCCCAAAAAACGAATCTTAACAAAAGAAGAAAAAATCTGTGAAGATCATTTCCAGCGCACCTACAAGCGGCTGGAAAATGGAAAGTTTATGGTTTCCATTCCATTCAACAACAAGCTCTCGACCCTTGGAAAGTCTAGGGATATTGCTGTGAAGCGGTTGTATCAAGTGGAGAGGAGACTCAGCAAGGATGACAACCTGAAAAAGCAATACGTCGACTTCATGAAGGAGTACGAAAGTTTGGGGCACATGACAAAAGTGCCAGCTGGAGAAATTGTGGAGAAAGTTGGAACAACCAACTATCTGTGTCATCATTTTGTCAAGAACGAAAGCAGCACCACGACAAAGCTCAGAGTCGTCTTTGATGGGTCAGCAGCAACATCATCAGGAGTGAGTTTCAATGAAACTATGTACGTAGGTGCTACCATGCAGGATGACCTATTCGTGCTCCTACTTCGGTTTCGTGTACATGCAATAGTGCTGAAAGGGGACATTTCCAAAATGTTCCGAAATTTCGATTTGGAACCAAAAATTGCTGACCTCCATCGCATTGTCTGGAGAGAAAAGCCAACCGACAAGATTGTGGATTATCGGCTTAATACTGTGACATACGGCACGGCAATAGCGCCTTTTGTAGCAACACGGTGCGTACACCAACTTGGCCTTGATCTTGCCGACGAGTTTCCGCTGGCGTCTGAGGCGTTACTTGACAACACGTATGTTGATGACACTTTATTTGGCCAACCAACAGTGGAAAAAGCAATAGAGCTTTATCATCAGCTGACTGACGGAGTAAAAACTGCGGGTCTGGAGTTGAGGAAGTGGACTTCAAACAGCAAAGCTGTAATGGAAGCTATTCCAGAAGAGTTAAGAGATACTAATCCATTGTCATTTTCTGATGATAATTTAGTGAAGGCCCTTGGTGTGCAGTGGGATCCACAGTCAGACGAGTTCCAGTTCAAACAGATCACTTTTAAGGTCGGGGCAGTCAGCAAACGTGAGTTACTTTCAGAAATAGCACGGATCTTTGACCCCTTGGGACTGATTGCTTGTGTAACAGTGCGTGGGAAGCTGCTGATGCAGGACTCTTGGAAAGTTGCCACTCAGTGGGATGAAAAGGTTCCAGAGTCAGTAGAAACTCGCTGGCAAGAGATGAAAGAGGATTTAAAACTCCTCCCCCAACTCCGAATACCAAGGAGGATACTAGTGGATGGGGCAGAAAGAGTGGAGCTGTGCGGGTTTGCAGATTCTAGTGAGGTGGCATTCGGGGGAAATGTGTATCTGCGGAGTATTTACCCGAACGGAACAGTGGAAGTCAGATTTGTGACCAGCAAGACACGAGTGGCTCCAGTACGACAAGTGACACTGCCCAGATTGGAGTTGAATGCAGCAGTTTGCGTAGCAGAGCTGATTACGCATGTCAAGGAGAGTTTGAAGTTGGAAGTGGAGTTACGCTTGTGGAGTGACTCCACAATCACCCTAAAATGGATCCAGAGTAGTCCAAGGCGGTGGAAGACCTATGTAGCAAATAGAGTGGCCACCATTCAGGAGCTTACTCCAATAGAGGCGTGGAAGCACGTTGCGGGGGAAGAGAATCCAGCAGACTTGGCATCTCGAGGGTGCACCGTGGCGGAGTTAATTCAGTCCGAACTGTGGTGGAGGGGACCAAAGTGGCTATCAGAGCCTACGCTACCAAGTTTTCCAGAGCCCCAACAGCAAAATGAAGTGGATCTGGAAGAAAGAAAGGTGGAAATAAATGTGCACACGGTAACAGTGAGTGAACATTCATTACTATTACGAGTTTCGTTATTGTTGAGATTAAAACGCTATACAGCGTACTATTTGAGATACCTCCAGTTCAAGGTCACGGGTGAATGCCAAAAGGGACCACTTACACCTTCAGAGCTCGAAACTGCCATGCTTGTTTGGGTGAGAAAAGTTCAACAGCAGCACTTTGCACCGGAACTGGAATCAATAAGGAAGTACGGGAAAGTTCAGCGTTCCAGCAAGATGAGGGATCTATTTCCGTTTATAGACAGCAAGGGCGTTCTGAGACTGTCTGGAAGACTGAAGAATGCCAAGTTGCCAGAAAAGATGAAGCATCAGTGTATACTTCCAGGAGGAAGTCATTTAGTTTCCCTAATAATGGACCATCATCATCAGTCAACATTCCACGGAGGATTCCAACTGACGTGGGCTGCAATTCAAGCTGAGTATTGGGTGCTTGGAGGCAGAGACAAGGTGCGGTTTTTTGTGAGGAGTTGTGTGAGGTGTCGCCGTTTTCGAGCCAAAGTTGCTGAACAGCTGATGGGTGATTTGCCATCAGCTCGTGTTACGCCGTCGAGATGCTTTCAGCATACTGGAGTCGACTACGCCGGACCGTTTGTTTTTAAAAACCCGATCGGTAGAGCACCGAAAACGTATAAGGGGTACCTATGCCTCTTTGTTTGTCTGGCTACCAAGGCCATCCATTTGGAAGCAGTGAGCTCCATGTCAACGGAGGCGTTCTTGGCAGCCCTGAGAAGGTTTGTTGGACGAAGGGGGTTATGTAGCCACATATACTCCGACTGCGGCACCAATTTTGTTGGAGCGGACAAGGAGCTGAGGACTATTGTGATGGACGCAAGGAGAAAGGATGCGGTATCAAGGGAGCTAAGTGACAAGGGAATCACTTGGCACTTTAACCCCCCATCAGCACCTCACCGAGGAGGATTATGGGAAGCGGGTGTGAAATCCGCTAAACACCATTTGCGGAGGATAATCGGAGGAAGTGCAATGACGTATGAAGACTTTAGCACTATCATAGTGCAGATTGAGGGGATCCTCAATTCAAGGCCCCTTTATCCCCGATCATCCGATCCAACCGACCTTGAGCCACTTACGCCTGGACACTTTCTGGTGGGGGCACCACTCAACTCAGTTCCAGATGCGGATTTGTTGGAGATTCCGACCAACCGGTTATCCCACTACCAACAACTCCAGCAGAGACTACAACATTTTTGGAGGAGATGGAGTTCGGAGTATCTCAACACGTTGCAGCAGCGTAACAAGTGGATGTGGGACCGAGATAATGTGAAGGAAGATGACCTTGTCCTAATTGTGGAAGATACTAGTCCGGGAGAATGGAAAATGGGTCGTATTTCCAAAATTTGGCCTAGTGAAGATGGACGAGTTCGGAAAGTGACTATAAAGACAGCGACTAGTAGTTTTGAACGCGTCATTGCAAAAGTGATACCGCTCTTAAATTGTGAAGGAAAATCTGAAAAGTAGATTGATTATTGTTTTAATTTCCTTGTTTGAGTTTGATTTAATGTATTAAAATTAAATTGGCATTTTGTTAGGTAGGGAACTGTCCTGAAAATTGCTTCTGAGGCTAAACCCTCAAAGTAAGCGTGTCATGGGACAGTTGGTCTTGAAACAAAGCTCGAGGGGATTAATCTCCCTAGATGAGCGTGACATAAGACCTCAACTCTTTTTGTACATGTAATTTTTCAAGTTAATTTTTACTTTGATTTAACTTTAACTAAATTTTCTGTAGATTGCACTTGTGGCAAGGCCGGGAGTGTTTTGAATGTTGGTATGCCAAGCCAACTTTGACTTTGTTCATTTAAGAACGTTCAGGTTCATTGAGTGACGGGAGAGAGCGGGTGACTTTTGTATTTTTTAAGGAATGAAGCATGATGTTTTTTATTGCCACGTAGGTACTGAGTTGGAGATTTTCTACAAGCTTCAGGTATCTTTCAAGCCGATAGAATGGGCACTCTGTTGTACGCTATGGTGAGAGTCACTTGTGTGGGGCTAACTATTGGACATATGGATTATTACCAAAATTACTTAAATTAACCTTTTGACCTGTGTAAAGTAAATAAATACACTTTAAATTGCCCACTATTCCTATCTACCGTGTTACCATCATTTTTACGCCACAAATTTTACAGCAAATTACTCAGTTTACTGCTCATCATCCTGAACATCATACTATCACAAACCAGTGCATCTTTCGAACTATTAATCAGTTTATTTCAAATACAAAACTGAAAACAGTAACATGTAATCATATAAATCACAATTACATCTAAAAACAAAACTAACTGCTCATTAAAATTACTTGCTCAAGGAAATAACTCTTACTTTGTTTTCGATGATAAGTTACCAAAATTATTACAAAAAAGAAAATGCGCTAGTATGATGTCATGATTCAAAAAACTCCTAATTTTTGTCTGGATTGTTAAATTGAGTAATTAAATGATCCCCTGACCAAATTTCAGCTTCCGATATATAACTAATTACTGTTCTATATTTTTTTAACCTTCGAAATAATGTATAAATTTATTTAAACACAGATCAACCAAAAAAATATTGTTGACAGCGCTCTTATTTATAATAGAATTGCTGTTTTTAATTTCACAATATAATATAACTGGGGAATATTACAAGTGGATAAGTGGAAATACGTGCATTGCGTCACACGTTGCATCTGCTTGCCACCTACCACAACTGTGCATAACACGCAAGGCTGAAATTCGTTGATGAAAACGAAACTTCCACGTATCCATTAAGTAGATTATTATAGTGAATTGCATAATAATGTTTTGAAAATTTATTGGCATGTAAGCGCTATTTATATTTACGCCGTTATTATTTCTCCTCGGTGTCGGCTTCATAAAATGTTCAATGTACTTTCTCACACGAAATTGCTTGTTGTGGTTGTAGGTCAGTAACTCTGCCTATAATTTTCAAGTAACCCATTAAAACCAGTAATCACGTTTTTTCAATAAATCCGATTTATCTTTTGAAGCATACCATCAAAAACATGTTCTTGTAAATTATCAACCTCACGCACCTAAAATTTATAGCAGCTCTTGTGCGTTCATGTCCCAAGACAATTTGTACTTGACGCATGAATCCCAACTAAAACCCTGGCCAGTTTACGGAACAGCCTGAAGCAAAGAATGTGCTGGCTGATATGCTACCGTGAAAAACTTGTTTTTGTGACAGCAAAACAGAGGCATCATCATCACGTCGCTATCTCAGTTTGAGTTTTGAGTTGTTGCTTGGCTCAATCTCTTCTGCTCAATAACGGGATTATTTCTCTTTGCTTGTATGAAACAATGTTCACTTTTACGGTACTGGTTCAACTTTAGAAATGCAAACAGCAATTTATCGATTCCGTCAGAATTTCATACTATTTAAAAAATTGTCTTCGAAATGCCTACCACTTTAGTGCTAACAAATTCATCACCTAGTATTTTAAGACATCTATTTCAGTTTATGTGGTTTGTGATACGATCAGCAGTGCTGGATGTAGTGGGAATAAGAAAACTTCCAAGTAATTTGGTGCCGGTGACTGTGGCGGAATTTTTGGAAAATTATATACGCATGGCTGGAGGTAAAATATTTTTCTTATGGTTATAAATTCAAAAATTAATATAAAAGTGAACAAAACTTATTAACACTTCTGATTTATTTCAGCAAATTTCCTGAAAGCTATAGGAATTGAGCTGAAAGGATTTGGATAGACTTAGCTCACGGCAGTTATGGAATGAAATATTGGAGAATGAGATCACGGAATAGAAGCAGATAAAAAATGTATAAAACATGCGTGGTTTTGAAATGTGGTAATTAAAATGAAGTATACCATCACAAATGTGTTCAAAGCATTTTACAGCAAGTGAATAAAAAATTGAAACTTTTCGTTAAAGTTGTAAAACGCATGTCACGATTATAGTAAAAAAAATGTGGAGTACCAACAAAACTGTTAACACGTCATGCTGTCTCGTTTCACTTTTTTGCAAAACACATTTATCAAAGCTATAAAAATGAAGGCCACATAACTGCAAAAATGAACGAATGTTTTGTCCAAAAATTGCTTGCATGAAACTATTGTTTGTTGATTAGATAGACACTGAATGTTTTAGTAATCACGCGATCATGCATACTGGCATGATGATTCATTAATTCATTTATATACTGTAGTCCATGCTGCACTAAGATACCACAATAGCCCAAATAAAACTAAGTTAGGAACTAGGGAAAATCGTTGGTGGTGTTTATTAACGATTTAATTACAACCAGGAACCATTCATTAATTGCATATTGCAAACAGTTCTACTTTCATTCACCATTCCACTATTGCAGTAGTAGCATCTGCAAAAATATTTTTGCAACATGAACTCTCTACTTTTGATTTTATTAATTATGTGTGTGACAATTCACGCATGCTGTTGCCAGGAACTTAGTCCAGTTTTTAAAACTCGTCCTTGTGGTAACTTGAAATTTGAAAATGTTTTATTCTTTCTAAAAAATATCAAAACATGGTAAAAAAGGAAATTATATATTATTTAGACGGAGTAGGAAAATTAAGTGAATGGCGCTTACAGTGGAGTGGTGACAAAGACTCAACTCCAGAACCCGCTGAGGACAGACTTTATGTCAGTTTGTTAGCTTTTGTTCCAACCAAAACTGTGTCTGACTTTAATATACGTATTCTGGAGCAGTCCAAGGAGGAGAAATTGAAGTTGATACAGAATACACCAGTGACCAACTACACTGTTATAGCTGGTGAAGAAAATAACCTAGTAGACTTTTTCCGTCTGCCTACAAGACTTGAAAATAATAACACAACTGTGCAGTATTTTTTGGATATACAGGGAGAAAAACAAGTTTGTGCTGAAACCAATTTTGAAGTACTATAACTAACTTTTTGATTACAGAAGCTATTTTATTTTAGGGGAAAGTTTTTTCAATAAAATAGAATTGGTTGAGTACCCTAAAACATGAAAGAAAAATATGATTAAAATTAAAAGGACATTGTATTGCACACATAAGCCAACAAGCATTCTAAACTGCTGAATAGCCAAAAAAGTTGCATGTTATAGGCAATTTAGGTAGACGGCCAGTCGAAGCAGCATAAAATGCATTGCAATGTATAGTGTAAAACTGGTTTTGCAAGCCAGACCTAGTTCAACATGGTTTATAGCCGAATTACTCCTTTAGCAAACCTAGTATTCATAAAAACTAATTTCGCATTAAAATCAAAGTAGCGGTTTTGTCAACTACCTGCATCAAATGCTGTAGAGCACTAGCTTTGTGAACCACGTAAAAACTACCAATCCAAACTCTAATCAGTTTTAACGTACGCAACTGTAATTTGTTTTCTCGTTTAACTAACCGCTGTTTCCAAAACTTCTGGAACGCGTCAGATTCCCTAGTAATCACTTCCAAGATTGGATATATCATCAACGTCACAACTGCAGCACTAACATCAATAATTACAAACAAAGCCACCAAAATAGAAGAAAATGTATTATGTAACTTGGTGCACACAAATGTTGAAACCACGTTGACTAAAAATGTCACAAATAAAAGAACTGGCAAAGAAGCTGTTGCAAATTGCCGATATGCCCGGTGAATCAGCATTGCACTTCGATAAATGCATAAAACTTTCTGAAACACAATTTCTTTTCGGAGTCCAACTGCAATTTTAACGAAACTACCTTTCTTGTAGCCAGGCGTAACCATTTGGGTGCTTTCATACATCACCAATAAAATAACTATGATAACCTGAAAGTTTACAACGTTTGCAAAACATGCATGAAAAAACCAATAAATTGAACATAATATGTTTTCAATCCAACTGCACTTTAGGAGAAAATTGGGAAGCAACAAGCGCAAGATAACATTGGCAGGAGTGTCGTTCAAAATAAATGGTAGCGTAGTAACAATAAAAATCAGGATTAAAATGCCAGCAACACAAATATAAGTAACCCGAGCTACCGCGGTTAGTTCCTTGTTTGAGATGTCTAAACAGCAAAAAAATGTTTTGCATATGTTAATAACCAAGCAAAATTTTCTTTGGAAACAGTAACTTACCTGATTGTGATTTTCGTGACTTCATTTGGTTTAGTAGCCAGATAGTTTCCTTAGAGCATACCTGACTAGTCCAGGTACATGCAAGGCATGCTAACATTAAAGCAAAATACATTATGTCAAAAATGAAGCCAACAAAATTTGTTTCTACTTGGTTGGATTTAAGAATTTTCAGGATTCTATATACTGATATGAGAAAGACTAATAAAAACTGAGTATTTGTCCAAAATGTTAAGCATGGTTTCTTGAAATTCAGCATAAACCTTTTGCTTTTTTCGTTGAAAACGCAAGGAAGGCTAAGTCTACGTTGTAAAAACATTTGAACTTGTAAAAATACAAACCACATTTTTAACGTTTTTAGAAAAGTTTGGAAATGCTACTAATCCCTGCCTGGCAAAGAATGATTTGATAATTGAACGTGCGACAAACAAGTGAAGTGTGTATGTTAAAGCAAAGAGTGAGTCAAGCTTTCAGAAGCGGCCGAGCATTTAAAATTACTCTAATCCAATTGGGTTATAGAACATTTGAAGACCTAGCAAGTTTCAACAACGCGTTGACATATTGTGTCCATAGTTAAAGTATACTGACAGACTTTGTTTGTCGTAATAACAGCGCTTTGTTGAATCGTTTTATACAGTTATGACTTTAGCCTACGCCGACATCAACAGCGCAAATATATGTAAGTACGTTCAAAGCAAACTGATTAGATAAGGTTAGTTTTATAAGCCTAGTGTGTCATTAATTATGAACAAATTGGGAGGTTTACGTATACGGTAGCCCACGCATTTGCTTTGCCCCGGAAAATTTTCTCGACAACACACATAATGAAGGTTTAATTCGTAATTATTTGTAGGAAAGTCTCGAAAAAATATGTTGCTGTCTTGGGATATATAACGGCTTTTGTAATATGAATGTGATGTTTACAGGTTTTTACAGAAAGAAGGAGCAGCGGACATTTTATTCATGTGATACCCCCCTTATTGGATGTTACGAACTAAGTACAAGCATACGTGGAGGGAACGCGTAATATGTCTAGATTGATTTTGGTCGTCGGTAAGTATATAGGTAGCTTTCGTTGTATGTTTGTTTGTTTGTAATATAATAATCATTAAATTATGCATAAACATGACTGTGGAAAAACTGGTAAACATATATATTTTAGATTTTACCTAAAACGCAAAATCTAGTAAAAGCTAAACGTTTCAAGTATACCGTATTTATCAAACTATCTCGCGCAAACTATCAAATACAGTTTTTTAAGAACATCATTTTTAGTCAGTCAGTTTGAACGTAGTGCCAATAGCTTTTACTCGTGCTCCATATAGAAGCTAATTTATCGTAAATACTTGGCATTTCATAATATGTTTTTATCGTGTTTCTCAGGAAGTGACTACCAAAATATGTTTTTTGATCAAAGATATAAATACAGTAGTAGCATAACATACAATATTCAAGAAAATAAGCAATTATTTTTTCAAATGTAGCAGTTGAAATCAATACGCTTGCATGATAGAAGTATAAATAATTAATTGGTATTTTTAAGTGATGGTTACTTGTTGCTATCTTTAAACACAAACTACTCAAACTATATTATTTTGTCGTGTTATTTTTCCTACCTTTCCTGCCTATACACGTGCTGAACTGAATACATCTAACAGTATGGTGACTACTGGGCATAAGGAGCAAAGTAAGCAATTTACGTATCATAGACATCTCGAAGAAATAATGGTAGACCTTACCAGAAAGTACACAACGTATACCGACGACGACTATATTTGTTGCTCCGAAAACTCATTGACGTCATTAATTAACTTTGATGGGTCAGCACTTCATTTAATTGAACACTCAATCTCGTCTCTACAAGAACTGAGCCTTGTATTACTGGAGACTGTGCTGGAGACTAACTAATAGCTTTGTTCTGTCCCTTTCCAAAGCCGCAATATCCATTTGGATGGTTTACAATGTTTCGACTGTTCCAATCTTAGTATTACGGAAATTTTGAAAGCGGCAAGTAGGTTTGAAGAAAATTTTACAAATCTTTTACAAGTTTTACAATATAAATGGATTTGCTAAAAAAAATTTTTTTCAAAACTCTGACAAACATAATATCAACTAAAGTATTATTTATATGTAGTTCAGCAGACATCCAACATTTCTAAACATCTCAAAATGTATATATTTCTATTGTTACATTTACTATTTGGTGAAGTAAAATATTATGTAGTTGCAAAACAATTTCCAGACTGCTTTGGGAATAATGGATACCCCCAAATATTTAGCTGCTTTAGATCTCTGGTCGATCAAAATTCCCGTGACCTTTCAACGTTTCAAGTTAAGAATTTCAATCAGCTTCTGGAACCATTTGCACAGACTTGCAATCCACTTTTAAATATAATAAACTATGCAGAAGCGGATATTGTGCCAATGAATATTCCTGTAACCATAACAAATGTCTACACGCATTTAATTCAAGACAAACAAACAAATGTTACCGGATTGGAAGTTCATAATGTACAAAAATCCAAATGGGATTATATGGTTCATATTAGAACTGCTGCGTACATACATGGAACGTGGTTTAAATATAGACTAATTTCTCAGTCTTGGTGTGCTATAATACAAATTCATTTGTTTATGCCAGAATTTTTGCTTAAAGAATGGATATTCTACACAAATTACGTAGTTGATAAAACTAGAGTTCAATTTGGATTGTTTAATTTGTCCGTACCAGTGTTTCAATTTATTGTCCCAATACATTATGATAAAGAGTACTTGCGTGAGCTATGTTTTTGGGCGTATTTTCAAATTGAGGCTACAGTCATAGCACGTGAATATAATTTTGCTCCCACAGCGGAAAACCTGGCATTCATTCTAGCGTATTCAAATGAAAACAGTAAAAGTGTGATATCCAATATCGTTCTTCTACAGTCCCCATACGATTATAAGCATTGTACGGAAATTGGGTTAAGCATAACAGCGTTCGCCCAAATATCACCAGAAGACATACAGCTGTTAGTATATTCCATATGGAGTCCAAACGGATATCTGGAAGCTTTACAAACGGATCTACACAATACTCCAATGCTGAATCAAATAATTGATTTTCTACTTTCTAGCGACCACAAGGCTGCAAGAACGCATCTTACGTCTCAGACCCAAATGAAAAGATTTCACTTTGCGGTTTCCAGATTAGTTCTAATGTTATTTAAAAACTACACATACAACGTATATTACGACAATGCCTGTTACGCAGGCAGAAATGGTTACATTATTGGCCCATCTCTAGAAAATCCGACCTGCTGGTCTGACAAGTTTAATGTGAAAATTAGTTTCACTCAACACGTGTCTCTCAATCAAAACAAGTACCAGATAGTAGTTGAAAATAAGCCTAAACGATTAAGCTTTGTTGCTTGTGGCCAAAGAGGCCTAAGTTCATTTCCGTTTAGTGAGCTTCACAACGTATTTGATTTGTATGTATGGATTGCAATATTGATTTCCATGGCGTTCCTTGCCGTCTTCATCAAAAAATTATTCAGATCTCGTAAACGTACCCATAACGTTTCTGACAATGTTTTTCGCCTTACTGGTCTAGTTCTGGAGCAAGGCGACCCATTACAGTCATACATTGAAAGAATCTTAAATTACGAATTTTGCTGTCGGGCCTACTTCTGGGTGGCACGGTGCTAAGTAACGCTTATAAAAACGATAATGTTTACAATATGGTGCTGCCAAGACTTCCCAAATTATATGAAACATTGAATCAACTGATGGAAGACAGCGTGCCAATATACAGTAGAATTTCAGAAAATAGTATTCATTTTATTGATTATGAACATTTTTATTATAATATTGATAGTTCACCTACGAAAAATGACTTCAGTGATGAATATATTTATGACAACCATTCAGTTTCAGTAAAGAACCTAGTAATCAATATTTATATCGTGGCAATGACTGAAGTAAGTGAAGCATTTGCAAATGTGCATATGTACGATACTACCTTATACAGTGATGACACAGCTGCTACAAGTATTCCAATTGTAAAACTAATGGAATCTTCTATACTTCATTCAAGTATAGCACATCAGCTTAACAGGATGGTGGAAGCTTTAGTTCCGCTTGCTAGAATTGGCTGGTGGAATACTAATATTGGAATTAACAAACTCGGATTAGCTTTAAGAAATATGCTTTTACAGCGACAAGATCATGCTTACGAAAACCTTATGTTAGCCTGTAATAATACTGCGTTAGTTTTACCCGAATATTTAGCAAATGAACATTTGAAAAAATTAAGGCTTCGTGGAAAGCACCTTGCTGTTTTAGGAAAAGAGGTGTTTAGTATGTCTCTCTTTGGAATTCAAATTTCAAATTATGTTCCAAATTCAATGCTTGTTACTGCGAAGTGGTTAACCGAGTCAGGCATTACAAAGTGGCTTACAAATGTTCAGGGTTTGTGGGATACCAACAGACAACATATAGCAAACGAACCGCAAAATGCTTCGTTGAAAGGCAACATTGTTGTCATATTTGTAGTGTACGGAATTGGATGTTTGTTTGGTGTAATTGGCTTTGTCTTTGAGTACGAATCAAGGGCAAACTTATCCGGGTGGTTGTACAGAATTTTCTGGAAAACCACAAATGATATATTAATGTTTACAAGAGAGTGTGCAAAGATTTTTCAAGTTTGCATACGTACATCTAGCCAACAAATAACTGTGCTTTTGATGAGAAGTATGAAATAATAGTGAATTAATTAATATGTGACCTCAATTTTCTTTAAATTCTAGATATAAAGTAGAGTAACTCCATGGGTTATATGCAAGGCCTGAATCGAAGTTTTATATTTGAAATTTCGACTACATATAATTATTGCTTAGGTTCTAATGATATGAACAATGTATATTTAATTTTTTTAAACGCAAAATAGTCGAGTTATACAGCTATAAAGCATTTTGAGATGGGTCCATTGGGCAGGTTGTAACTCAGGCATGGGTCGACCAAATTTTGGTGAAACTTTGCATAGACAATATCCAATGGACTGTGGTCAACAACATTTGATGGTTTTTCGAAATTTTAAACCTTTGACTCCCTCCTCAGATGGACTGCTTTATTATACATTAACAAGAAAGTAATCTATTCTGTGTAAATTATCTTCTGCACATACCAAGTTTCTCGACATTTTGTATAACCAAACTACTGAATAATAAATGTATTCATGCAAATAAAATGTAATGAATGCATAAAAACCACGTTGCTCTACTAATCGGGGATAGGAGGAACTGTGAGACTGTATCTCCTCCGATAATTTGTTTCTTGAAGCGATCACCTTCAATCAATCCTGCTCGCTTGTTACGAAACTATTGTTTGTCTACCTAGGTAAGATTTTTTGTTCTTAGCATTTCGTTCTTTAATTTAAGACCAATGCTTGGAATAGAATGTATGAAGTCATATGAACTCTCATGTATAGTTTAAGTTAGCAAATAAAATACATGTATCGGCATTTTGTTGAAACAATTTTAAAACTGCTTTGAAATATCGCAACGTATCAGCCAAAGCTAACCAATTTAGGCTAAATATAACAGCTCAAACAAGTTTGAAGTCAATTTTTGGTTGGTTGTTTTTCTAATATATGCTATAAAAAGCAGACAGTATTGAAAACCCGTGGGTGAGTGGAAAAACACTTTACGTAAAAGCCATCGATTTACTTTGAGTTAGATTAGCAGACAAAAGGATAAAACCAAAATATGTTTTGAACGCTTTTATTAATAGTAGGCCACTTTGACGTCAACCACGCAAAAAACAAGATATTTTCTCCACATAAAGAAATATTGTTGATTTTTCTGTCTAACACTTCGGTCGGTCCGTCTAAAAACTATAACTTCGTAATAATGGCAACCCCATTAATGTGGAAAGCTTTTGAGCTATATGGAAAAACTTACGGGCGGTTTGTGTATGCACACAAACTTCAAATGAATCTTGACAAAGAACAGTTTGCCCTTCAATCCTTGTCAAGAAACCTAATTCCGTTTTATTTAGCTTGCTTTAATATTGTATTATCGACGCTTGGTTGCATGTATTGCTTTCTTAAATACGCAAGGGAAGACACACACGCATCGCTTCTACAATCACTCGTCTACCTACAAGTTGTATTTATGTTAATTCTTGGCTTGTGCCTAATCATTATAATTGAAACACATGGTCATGAACTATTTGAGGAATTGATAAACCGCCTGTATACATTTGACCGAAAGCTAAGGCACGACAAGCGACCATTTGGATACGCACAGAACATTTCACATCTGCAAATATTTCTCAAAGGTAAAACTTCTAATAATGTATTTTGGTCTAAAAGTAAAAAGATTTTTATTTTACCACAGAATCTATCATATTGCTAAAGAGAGAAACATCAACTGACATACTCGGGCTACTGATGAACCAACTGGTCCTTTTAGAGTGTGCCATTGCACTTACCACAGGAATTTTTGCAATTTATATGAAAATGGATCCATTATACAGTATAATGCTAGACTTTGATGGCGATCCGGAGTCCAACTATCTTATAGTATTTATTAGATTAGTATCAATACAATGGTGCTTTGTAGAAGTAAGTAGGACATTTCTAATTATATTGTTACCCTCTGTATCCGTTTTCAATTTGTACATAAGCTGTCTTAGTATCATAAGTACTTACCCACCAACAAAAAACGCTCTTTGGGTATATACACAACTACAAATTATTACGCAAGTGGGAATGGCTTCGGTAAGGAATTTGGCAGGAACTCTGATGGGGTTTGGATTTGTCGTAGCAACTATTGGTACCTGGGCTTTCTTTGTTGGATGGAAACTTCTGCCATTAGAAGTACAGGCTGTTATGACATTTGCGACCGGTATAGTTTACATTGTTATCGCTGAAACGGTTCCGTACATTGTCAATTGTAACGAAATTAGTATAGAATTGTTAAAATCTGTGTGGCCAAATACGGCAAGTAACTACTGGCGAAAATGTTTTACAACGGTAGCTGCAAGGAAAGATGGTTACAGAACGTGGTGTAGGACGATTGCTGCTCAAAGGCCAATCACGTTTTATTACGGTCAAGCAAGGTTTGACAAGGAAACAAAAACCAATTTCTTTTACAATATATTTGATAACGCGGTTAACATAATTTTGATTACATGAAGCAAATTATTGAAATGAAATTAGTGCATTTGGGCTGTTTTTGACTAAAGGAATTTAAAAATGTATATACAAGTTTTAGTTTTAGTAAAAGTTTTACTATAAATAAAGCAGCATGACTATTAGGATTATATAGAAACATTTGCTGGCAGAAAAGTACATGGTTTAAAATACTGGACAGGTAGTGTACTTGAGTTAACCAATCTTTAATGCCAGACACAACTAAACGTTTTGCAGTATGCAACATGGAATTTGGAACATATTTCCAGATTTTGATACCAATTGTTGGTCTACAAAATACTTCTTTTCCTATGGATGCTAAATTGTTTCCCATTCGATTAAGTTTGTTAAAATACTCGATTGACAAATACTCTGGTAATACCACTGCGCTGCTATTGCAGGCGTGTAGAAACTGCTCATTAAGTACATTCTGTCTGTTTTCAAGTAAACGATGAAAAACACTTCTAAACTTGTCCATTAAACCAAAGTTGTGCGTATTAAGCAAGTTAATTTCTTTAAGTGGCACTGGAGAATTTATGACATTTATAAACTCCTCGTGAAACTTGATATGAATTTTTGAAGCTCTCGCTAGTTTCAGAATTGGAATTTTTTCCTTTAATGCTACGTTTCTTGGCAATGACACTACAAACAATCTCCGTTGAAAATATCTCCCATGATAAAGTTCCAATAAAATAAAATGTTTTGCAAGCGTAATGCAAATCATTTGTATGACTTTGTAATCCTATTTTTTTGGATTGAAAAGGTAACATTTGAATATAAACTCAATCCTTAAGGATATTAATATTGATAAAAATTATAGGTTCTAGAAATTATAAGTTAGCACTTATACTTCAAATCTTTTACACATAATTTGAATAATAATTTATGATTCATTGTCATATTATTCTCATAATTGCAACTTGGATTTATTCGTAAATGCTTCTAAATTTTACATCCCTACACGAAACATTGCAATCATACTATATTTAAGGTATAAAAGTAACAGTTATGGTAGGTATTGCATCCAAGTCTCCAATCGGTGCATCATTTTCCTTTCCCGATTTTCGGTTTTTGGCGTAGCTTTCAATCATAGCCATAAGATAAATACAAGTGTTAAAAAGCAGCGTAATGTGAATCTGAAGGTGCTTACCAAATCAACTCATTCTCGAATTGGAACACTTTGGAAAAACAATACACAATATTGTACAGTTGTTACCATAAGTTTTTTGATAGTCTTAGCTTTCGCAAATTTTTTACAAAATCTAGATCAATTGCAGCAAGGAGTCTACTGCTATCTAAATTGAAATTGAAATTGATCTTTATTGTCTGGCCTTTTCAGTACTGGTACAATGTATATTATAAACAAGGTACAATCGAAAAGAATCTAAAAGTTTGGGAAGAAATCACCGCAATCTGTTACGATGAAACAAGAAAATAATAATTTGGTTTATGATTTTGTGAAAAGTTCGATGCCGATATCTGTCTTAAGACTTCGCAGACAGATAAGTGAATGCTAAATATCTTCGTCCACGTTCTTTTGACGTTATGATATTTCTGCAGAATATTCATTAAACGGCAAATTTCTTGCGTGCAGTTTTGGAAAGTTTGAGTACTCAAACTAAACGAACCAGGTCCATTTTTTCGATGGTGACACTATCAAACTGAAAAAAATAATCCAATGGGATAAACCAGCTTAAACCCTGAAAAACGTACGTTTTTTACATAACAATGTTTGCTCCTCTAAGCATCATCCTCGGAGGATGATCCTCCCTTAGGTTATCTTCTTCACTTCAAATTTCATGCATTTGTCCAGTAACCTCCTCGAGTTTACCTCCGACCCAAATGGACACACCTCTCTGTACCACCTCCCTCCAAACTCTCCATTCACAAGTGTCCCACCTTAGCCTTAGTACTTGTCATTTCTCATTTGATTGTCTTCTTTGCCCATCATCCCTGAATTTCCAAAACCCTTCAGTGGCAAATCAGAGTGGCAAGAGTTCTGATGAGACTGTAGCTGCTTTGCAAAAAATACAAAAGCGTGTTGGATAGTTTGAGAAAAGTTGAAAGACTTGTAAGTAAATTGAAAAACTGGGCTTCCGGAGTAATATAACAATAGCTGTTTTTTTTCTATTCTGCAATGCTTTTGAATCACCTAACTTTTAAATTGAGCTTTGTCCAGAAGCAGATGTACCTATATAACCGTGTCAAGCCACGCTAAAAAAATTGAGGCACCACTGATTTTTGAAAGAAAAGGATGTTGTTATGCTGGATTAATAAATCACCGTGCCCTCAGAAAGCTAACTACTAACTACTCTTCATCTAGATCTTCGAACTAATTAAGGAGCTCCGATGCAAGCAAAAAACTGCTAGTCTTGTATTTTACTAAAGTTGTATGCTGATTAATCAAAGGAAAGGTTTCCCCACGTCAATCTACTGCTTCAGTAGGTCCGAAGAAGCAGAAATGCACAGAAGTGGCGTAAATGGTAAGCATAAAACTTTGAAGCAAGGGAGATTTATGAAAAACGGAACAAAAGTGTCGGATTTATACTGTTTTTTTGTAAACTAATCTTGTTGTGCCTGAAAACCATGAATGCACACACACCTAAATTTTTTGGGTAACTAGTAGAATAACATTTCATGTTTCCTGGACGACTGGTAGTGTGTTTTTTGGGTTCTTCAGGTTAAGGCTTACATACCGGCTGTTACGCAACTTATAAAATACACAGCTAAAAAACTAGAAAAATATTAACTGACGCCGCAAAATTTCAGCTTCTCTCATTGCGCCTAACATTTACCTCTTTGGCTGGGAATTGAGGCGGTAGCAGCGTTTTCCATCAACAACGCGTGTACAACATATACTGGAAAATGAAAAAAGCATGTTTTGCGCATTTTGGTTAATATAAATTCATGCACACCGATTCTCACCATTTCATTATCCAATAAATGAACTAACATATTTCAATTTTTATTTACAATTGGAAAAATTATTTGGAAAACTCCACCAACATTTGATGAGGCAACGTGAAAAATGCATTTAGTCACCTTGTTTATAGTCCGTAGATGGCACAGACTTTAATCCCTTGCTGTCCATTGTTTGGCTTGGTGGACATCGAGACTTTTGGAGTTGGATATTTAAAAACTTTTTAGTTTTTGTATTAGAGTACTAGACCTTAACTACTTATCGCAATCAAGTTAAGAAGACCTTTATAGGATATTGCCGACGAGGAATCTATATCGGTAATGTCTATCTGCGTTGTTTGAAGACAAGTTTCGGTAACGAGGTTCCCACAAAATCATAATAATAAAATTTCTCATCACGTATTGTCCAACAACGGAAACCCGAAAATGTTTGCTAGTCCGACGTTGCATTTTTGAAAACAAGCGTTGTTTTTTGTGCATTAGAAATGCTTTTAAAAATATTGCAAAATTGGTGGGTGTTCCAGCTCCATTAAATGCATAGCTTTAAGGAGACTAGATCAATTTGCAAATGCTTGGTAATTTTAACGGTTGAAAAATATCAAAATAAATAAGCCATTAGGCAACCACCAACAAAACAAATTCAAATTGAAGTTTACGCAATCATTTCAGATAAACATATGTACATGATTCATTTCAGATAAACATATGTACATGATTCATTTCAGATAAACATATGTACATGATTCATTTCAGATAAACATATGTACATGATTCATTTCAGATAAACATATGTACATGATTCATTTCAGATAAACATATGTACATGATTCATTTCAGATAAACATATGTACATGATTCATTTCAGATAAACATATGTACATGATTCATTTCAGATAAACATATGTACATGATTCATTTCAGTTAAACTAAATAATATGGCTTTTTATCTTTCGCAAAAAGTAAATGAATACCTGATTTGTACTGGAGTGTAGTATTATTACTATCACTACGGAAGGAAAAATTAGACGACAAGTGTTCACATAAAAGTTTGTTTTAGTTTGATGCTTGTTTTGTGAAAAGCAGTCTCAGGCAGATTTAGTTTTTCATAGAGACATTCACCATCTCACATTTATGTTATATTACGCATGTCTCCAACACATATCATTCATCTTGATTTTATTTGTTTGTTTAAATAATAGTTGTGTTAAGATTAGAAGACACTAATCAACTAAAAACGTTTCGAAACTAAATGCGTAAAAAACTTTTGTATTCGGCTAAAAATATTTTACAAACCCGACAGACGACTATAGAATTCATTTTAAATAATTAGAAGCTTGATAAAAGCGACTATGAAGTTTATAAAAAATGTATTATACTTTCCAATCAAGAAGTCTATTTTTTAAAAGCCAATCATTTCATTTCACAGTGCAACATTTAATCTCAAAGTCCCAACTTTGTTTTAAAAGATTTACAAAACTGGTCTACCACGATATTCCCTCACGTCTGTGTACTTTCACAATGTGACACTGGCCAACAGGAAAAACCTGGTTGACTCGCAATAAAAGTCTTTTTCGCAACTTTGCTGTATTTATTTGGTACATTGTATACTCCAGCATAAAATATGTGTAGGTGTAACAGCCATGTTTACACCTTTAGTTTATATTGCTAGTGTTCCTTATGCAATTATAAATTAATTTTGAAGTGTAAAATCTCCAACACTAGTTCCACTTTGCTATGTACTTGTGGGCTATTGGTTAACTCCCCACCATTTTAATAAAATCTAATTCCAATGTGACTTTTGTGTATATTATATTATGTACACCGTGTTTTTGATAGGTAATTGGTTATATATTATAGAATTGAATATTCTGTGGGTTTCGGGGTAGTTGAGGTGAGTTGGGATACACGTACCATTTGGTTGTACCATTTTTTCACACCAACTTAGGAAAACCCGAGCTGCCCAAAATCTTTTCCCAAAACGCTGCACAAGTGAGCCTATGCATTCCAAATTCACAAGCTTATTCATGATTTTATGAAGCTCCTGCACTTTATTCTAAAAACAGATGTTTGATGCAATCTAAGAAATAAAGCAACAAGTTGAGTTGAGTCCTTCCGGCTTTTCCAGAATCCTTCCAAATGCTCATTAGCTAGGAAAAAAATAACAGTAAATACGCTCATTAGCTACATACATATTTCGTGATAAAAATGCAGTGATTGGAATGACAATAACATTCAGAGTATTTTATAAATTTCCTCAAACACTGGTCTGTGGATTTTTATGCTTATAAAGTGCATCCAGAATACTACACAATTTACACATTATAAAAAGGTTCACCAAGACAGTGTTAACTTGTCTATTTGTACTGTACCTAATATTTTCCGATTTGGATCGAAAAAGTAGCGAAATGCAGAATGAGTCACTTTGATGGGAATAGGTAAAGATGATTGTGTAGGAAACGACGAAAGAACCTGTTTTTTTTTTATTTAATTGGACCATTCCCACACCTTTTTTATTACATCCAGCGTATAGGCCATTTTCATATTGGACAGATTGAGTTTGTTTGAGGGTGTGTGAGTTGAAATTCTTTCAGACTGTTGGGGAAGAAGTGGTGAGTTGCCACTGAAACTTCTGAAAACTTTTTTGATTCTTAAAATAGCTTATGAATCTTTTAATTTTTTGAGTTTCAAGAGGATTGTATTCCTAGGTTTTTGGATGTTTTGAGGTTGTTGGGATAAACTGATTAGAGCTTATAAATAGGTGTTTTGAAAAGACAAGGCGACATTCTTTTGAGGTGGTGACGGATATAACAAGCTGACAATTGGTGAGGTTTTTGCAGCTGGTCACCAGCTGCTGGTGACGGATTTCTGGAGGAATTGAGCTTTAAAATAAATTGCAAAAGCACATAGTTAAGTATCCCTTAAAAAGACTTAATCAGGGCCTTAAAGCACGAATTTTTGCAAACCGACTGTAAAATTGTAATGCTTGTCAAAAACTGACCTAAAATAATGTGTCGCATGCTATATTATGAAAAGTTGTGAAATCGCTGTGACCTCTGACCTAGAGTTGACCTATTGACCTGAAGTTCAACAGGGCTGTGGCTGAGGTGCTATTGTGTCTGTATACCAAGTTTGGCTGGAAAATTATGTGTAGTACAGCATGTACGCTGTAAACCTGCTGTATCTGGCAATTAAGGTCCTAGATCAGGGCCTTAAAGCACGAATTTTAACAAACTGGTTATAAATTCGTATTGCTGGTTAAAAACTGACCTTAAATCATGTGTCGCATGCTATAGGTCCTATTATGAAAAGTTGTGAAATCGCTGTGACCTCTGACCTAGAGTTGACCTATTGACCTGAAATTCAATAGGGTTGTGCCCGCGGTGCTATAGTATACGTACACTAAGTTTGGTTGTAATCGGTGCAGCCGTTGCTGAGTAAAATGCATACGGCCATACGGCCGGAACACAATATTATCAAGTATCTTTAGGGATACTTAATAAGATGAGGTTGATTGAAGTAGGGCTGTTTTACCTGGTTTTATGGGGATTTTGGAGACAAGCTTAATAAATTTTAATCCTTTGCATAATGTGCATTCTACCAGAAACGACATATACTAATATAATAGGTACTGTAAAACTTGATATAAAAAATTTATTAAATTGTGGTATTTAAAAACAGACCGTATAACTATTAATAATAAAAATATTTTAAGACAATAATAATGCATACAATTACATTTTTAGAAAATGTTTTGTAAAGTTGAATTTTGTTGAAAGTTTTGTAGTGATGTTAACCTCATTTTTTACTTCTAAAGAAACAAGATTGGAAAAACTGAAGAACAAAACATGAATAAGTCTGTGTTACAACATTTAAACTGAATGCGAAATCCCTGTCCGCCTGGCGGTTCAGTTTTCTAGTTGTTGTATAATCCAGTTCAATTCTTAACTTCAAATTTTGAAACATTTCAGTATCGTGAACTATTACCATTTGAAAACATTGTATAGGCTGGCCATAAGTGAAAAATTCACAAAGTTACATTGCTAAAAACACAATTCCATTAACATGCATAACGTGCAACCGAAGAGTGCATACTTGAATGCGAGGAATAAAACCATCTGGGAAGGAATTAACAGTTTGTGTGCATTGCTAATGAGTTTTTATATAAGTGGATAAAAAAACAACATGAGTAGACAAGAGCCGAAGTCGGATACGTATTTAAAATGTGTCGGAATACATATATATACAAAGTTGATAAGTTTACAATTTAATGTCTGAAAAAATGAGCACTTCAACTGCTGCGTGCGTACATGTATCATTGGTTTTTTTGTTTTCCTGAACCTCGAACTTGTAGGGTTTTATTTAAAAAATCATTGTGTGTATTCGTAAGGATTCATGAAATACATAAAAAATGATAGCGTATATACAGATTTCTAAAATGCTTAAATTCAATAACCTATTGAATACCGTGGAAGCTTGAAACTTGTGGTCCCTAAAAACAGCGAACCTCTAAAAATACAGTTGCCTAATAATATAGGTGCAACAAGCAAACTAAGCTAAGTGAAAGGAGAATATATCTCTTTATGACTACCTTTGGAACCACTTAACTTGAATGCAAACATGGAGTGCGCGTGAGCGCAGGTTTGATGATTGACCAATCAAATGCAGAAAAAAACACATTAGCTGATTAGCTCTGGCGTGATCATTTTTTATTGACATGGAAATGATTTAGGTACAAAATACCACGGTACAAAGTTTCATCATTAGTGATTATTTAAGCCGAATTCTGATATGTGATACGGAAAACCGTCAAACCGTTCATGTTATATATGTTCATCACAACAATCACTCAGCACTCTAATTAGCAACAGTATATAGTATGACTGTGCATAGAAAAGCTAGTAGTGAATTTGTCATGTTTGTCTGTCATTATGTCTGCGCCAGTCCTTGAAAAACATGCGGGTCAGATGCATTAAATACGCTACAATAATTTGCTGGGTCAGGAGGTGAAACCCAATTGATTTTGAGTTTGATCGACCGATGATAAAGGTTACAAAAAACTCCTATAGAGTTAAAACTTTACGCATTTTATCTATACATCTTTCAAGCCGAGGTTTTTTCTGCAGATGGTCTTTTTGATTTATGGTTTTTAACTGCCAGCGCTACTTTGGTATATCAGCAGCATCCGAGAGCTAGCTTCTTGTTTGATAAGATTAAGAATGTTATTTAAAATTAATACTTGTTCAAACACTCACGCGTCATGGAAAATTTTAATGTCAAAAGATGTTTATTTGTGTGACAGCATTTGATGAATTAGATATTTAATCACGTTCTTAGAGTTGCTAATTTTTTTCTGTTATAATTTTATCACTATTCATAAGCATTTTAAATTTCTCTGTAAAGTATAAAAGTCAATCCCAGCGCCTAATACAATTATCACACCAAGCTAAAAGTCACACGCTGAAGCAATTCCTCAACGAATATTGACAGTTTGGCACTCAGCGCAATGGCGTATACCACAGCACTTTGTTTTTTTGTTATACTGGTGGCGACTTCTGCATCCCAGTGGCTGGAAAAAAATCAAAATTCATCAGGTGAATTTCTAATTTTGCCTGTTTTCAAACATATAGTTATAAATAGTGTCATTTTTTACAGAACCGATTCGACCTCAAATTCGGCTAATTGTCACCGTTGAGGGCAAGTCCTTCTTTGCCGAAGCCACACCACTCAAAGTAAGCTTATATAAACTACTTATTGCGCTGAATAATACACATACATGTTTTAAACGATGTTTCTATAAATTTGACAGACATGGGCCCAAGCAAGCTCATATTGTGCATCTATGGGAATGAAGTCGGCTTCTATCAGCACCAACACACAATATCTTGCCCTAATTGCCTCCTATCACCAAAGTAATTTCAACGGAGGTACATACCTTTGAATTTATTCTTAATACATGTCTTATTATTAAATCTGGTTTATATTTCATTTTGATTATTAATTATTAAACCTGCAGTTTAATTTGGTTGTAGAATTTTGGACATCTGCAAAATCTGTGAACACTTTGACACAATTTACCTGGAACAGCGGTACCGGTGAACAGCCCGGAAGTTTTCTTACCTATCAGCAGAATAGACATAATTTAAGCTTCAATGGTTTGACTTTTAGGATTCAACAGGACAAAGTCGGCGCATTGCATGGCAATGAGCTCTCACAAACTTGGGGAACCTTATGTGAGACTTTTTGAGTAAACGTAGTCGAAATTAAAATTGTACTTTTATTTGTCTAGCCATTTCAGTAACAATACTGGTTTTCAAATGATGACACTGGCTACATAATAAAGGATTTTCTAATTACATAACAATTAAAAATAAATAAGTGTCATAAAATTTACATAGGCATTACTTCTTATTTAAATACAATTTTATTATTTTGGTAAAACAAAATTCGTCAATCTTTATATCTTGAGCTACAAATACTAAACGGTGCTTTTTTACGTTTACCGATTTTTATTCGTGAAAAAGGTTCCTTAAGTTTTGTTTGTGAAACTTGCTACAACTTTAAAATTGTTCTCCGGAGTTTGAAATTACTTGTAGACATTGGTTTGTTTGCGATTCTATATATTTTCGTACAATTTTGGGGGTCGCTTTTTGTCATACCTCTTTGAACTTTTCCAAACACACGTCCGAAAGCAACGCTTTATTTATAAACAATCGCCATTACAAGCAACTGAAGCTACCAGTGTCCATTGTATTAGTGTATAACTATTTTCTGGAGTGTTTTCTTTGGTATAGTGCATTTTCCGCAATTTTTAAATACCTTTTTGACATACTTTGTAGACAATCTTAAAGCACAGAACGATGAAAAGTTGCAAAAATGAGGGACAATTGACATATTTGAGCATGCTTTCATCCTAAATCTTCCAAACAACTTTCTTTTTACTACGGAGGGATACATTGCATGTTTTGGTCATTTCATTTTGGTTTCAGGATTTCATTTTGCAGGTATACAAATCGATTTTCCGGATGAGAACCGTTGGAGGCTTTCTCCGGCTCCGGTTTACAGGTGGCATATTTTCTTCTGTAGCTTTCGCTGAGCGGATTTTTTCCCTGCAATTGATTAAATTGTAAATGATCTTCAGAAAAACACTAAATTCCTAACTTTTAATTGCCTTTTTAAAACGATTTTTGGTGGAAATAGTCTTGGAAAACTCAATTTCAAGTCGATCCATTTCCGGTAAAAAATTTGGTCCCATTTCGCAAAATATCTTTTAGTAATTCACAAATAACAAATCTAGAACGTTTGTTCTTTGATACCAAACCAACGAAAACTGTGTACCAGGACAGCAAACGGTTTTTACAGGGCAAAACAAAATGGCAAACATAAAAAAGCTACCCTGTACATCATACCATAATGAAATAGACCAGAACTGTAGAGATTTTTTTCAAGTTTCAAATTTGAGTCTCGGAAGTAGTAACCGAGAACACGCGGTTTTTTCAGACATGTACGAAGTTTTCAGAGTAGCATTACGTACCTCTACCAAAGTCGATTTTAACATAATTAGATCCCTGCATTTTGTACTGATTAGATGCCATTTTCTTAAAAATTGGTGGATTGGTGATTTGAATATACTGCAGATAAATTTGTACACTCCGTGCATCTATGCATCTTTGTAAACTTTTTCATTGCATGCGTTTTAGCTTGGATTGGGGATTCATACAGACAAGAAGTGCAAAATGAGTCATTTTAATGTGGAAAGACATAAAGGTTTGTGTACAAGTTTTACTGGAACATGAAGAAAGTCTGTTTACCGTATTTTTATTCGATTTATACCCCTCACTCGATTTATGACCCCCTTCGAATTGTACCCTCTCTTGAGAGCAAAAATTTGAAATTTTGACCACCCTCGGCTTATAACCCTGTCATTTTTGATACGAACTTAAACAATATTCACTTTTATATTGAGTTTCATGAATATTACTATTATTATTGTCAATACGTTTGACGCAATTATTTATGCTAAAATACATTCTAACAAAGCTATAGCTCAACAACTTAACGTTATTTATCATCATAAATACAAAATTCTTCCAAATATACCATCAAATTTGAAATTTTGGCCCCCTCGATTTGTGACTTCCCTCGAATTACACCCTCCTTTGAGATGTAAAATTTGAATTTTTAGCCGGGGGTATAAATCGAATAAATACGGTAGTTGCTATTTCTAAGAGGAATTATGATGCTATCATTTTCTCGTATTTTTGTGATACCAAACCAGTTACTACAATTTTTGTAAAAGAAGACTAGATTCGAACAAATGACAATTACTACCTAATTAGACCAATATTGTTCTACTTTTTTCAACAAACAGGTAGGCACAAAAAGTAAACAGTTTTGCTTAACCTTTCATTTTAAAACATTATAGAATTTCATGGGGTATTCCAATGTTTGATTTTATACAACATTTTTGTACTGTATTTATTTATTGTAGTAATTTATTTTAGTAAGGGATCAATGTTTATTTTAAGGATAGAATAATACTAGAAATATTTCATTTAGCGTTTCTCCGCAGGTACGACCAACTATCTGCATCAATCATACATGACGTGGTTGGTGTTGGTAATATTAGATCTGCTGCATTGTAACGCCAATGGTTGGTGCTGGATGTAACGGGACAGGACTCATGGAACTGCTAGATAAAAGACACATTCATTTGGTAGGGCTATTACAATGCATGAAATTGTGTATAGTTAGAGTATGGTAATTCTTTACATGGCTTGAAAAAGGGTTTCTTATAAGCATTATAGGAAACAAAACGACTGGGCTGCATTGCATCGTAAAAATTGGTTTCTGTAGTTTAGCTTAAAGCTTGCATTCAGATTGTTACATAAAAAAGGCAGGGTGCTAAAATGCAAGCACTACTACTCTGTGCGTAATCTTTTCCGCTATGGTTAGGAATAGGGAGAGTAGGTCAAAAATGAAAAGGTCAGGATAGAGTTTAGTAGGTAACAAGTAGTAAGTAGAATATTTTTATAAGTTCCCTTCATTCAGCTTACATTCAGCTTATTACGAAGAAACAGAGAGAAAAGGAGTAAGGAATAGGTTAACTGACAGGAAAATGTGCAAGTGAATTTTAATTCCTTTCGTTTTGTGCTATGGATAGGGATTCAGATGGAAGCGTAATGGTGGTAGAAGCAGACACATGTTATTGTACTCTACTCTTAATGAAAAATGAAGAAATATTAATTATTGATAACTGTTATATTTACATTTTGTCATGATATGGATTTTATATTCTGTTAAACTGCTAAGTATAACTGCTTCCCCAGACGTGGGGATACTACATTAACCACTAGATCTAGCTAGCTCCGAATCAGAAGGGTAGGTTTTGATCAAATCAAAATATTAGACAGTACCAAATAAAGATTTTACAGCGAAGTTTTATGGGGACTGTAATCATCCTTACGTTTGAAAAAGACGAACAAAAGGTGTTTATACGAACAAAAACTTTTAACGTTAACTCTAATGACTAAAAACGTTTAAAATATAACTTTAAAATTCCTTATGAAATTAGTTACTGAAAATCTTCCTAACCCTTCCAGTGTACAAATGCAATTGCAAGTTTAAACCACAAACCCCCATCTTTGCTTAAAATTATTATTTATACAAAAGTGGGCTAAAGTATTATCTACTTCGATGCAATGTTAGAAATTTCTGTTCCTTTAGTTTTGAACTGTCTGTTTGATTTTGCACCAACTTTTACCAATTTTTGTAAAACCAAAAATACAGGGAATTCATTTACTGAATAGACTAATGACTCAATTGAAAGTTTGGATATTATTGAATATAACTTCTTGTGTGGGTTTGGAGTAATTTAAGATATATCCACAAAAACGATTTTTCTCCACGTGGACATGACTTATGACGTCAAACAACTTCCTGAAGATTAACTTTACCATTTCGGGAAATGTAAAAAAAGCATTGGCTAAAAACTCACTTCTCTCCTCTTCGTGGTCGAACTCGAAATGCTTGGCCCACTTTAGTCACCTCCTATTTTACTTCATCACTACATAAAGGCGACCCACCAGAGGAGATCTCAGAGACTCCCCAAAGGAAACCTCTACTTTGGTTTTCTCACCTTTCTTAATCTCCTCTGGGTTCCGTTTGGAATCACTAAGCACCAACGTCATGGTCGCTGTTTTCGAGTAGGTGATTGTCAGAAGTTTCCGGTTAGTTTTGAACTAGCAGAGTTTAAAGTTTAAAATGGGAATTCAGATCACCGGATGAGGATACTCCTCATCCTCTCCATAGTCAGATACTCAAGACATTTGTTGAGCTGTAGCATTGATCATTAAATTTCATCAATTTGAACCATGCATTCAATTAGTTACATAAAGAAGGTAAAGTGACACAACTTATTTTATTCCTAACGATTTCCACTTTGGTTGGGAATACAGACTAGCGTAGTACGTTAGGTTGAAGTACAGAGGCGTCATGCATTAATGACAGCACTTTTAGGGGTCAGTCACTCGAAAAATCGGTTTTTCAAAGTAACGTCATTAGTGGACGACGCCAGAATGGGTTATAGTGTTATGAGCAGGTACTTGTGTGGGAATGATGGACAATCTATTTTTGTGTTTATCAGTTTACATCTTAGGCGTCATCCATTAATGACATCACTGTTAGGGGTCGGTGGGTCACTTGGGTCAAAAGGTGACAGCCTTTGTTAAGTGCCCTATCCTCTAATGTCTAAAAATAGTGACAGGGGTCAGTGGGTCACTCGAAAAATCAGTTTTTTAAAGTGACGTCATTACTGGACGAAGCCTTATCAATAATATCCGCTTTTTGCAATAAATAATCAGTTACTGATTTCTTTTCCGAAAGCTCCTTATTGCTTAAATACTGAGTAAACGAACTAACTAACTAGTGATGGTGGACTAATAATGAGAACTAATTTCTTGGTTTTCTTCTAGATCCTCAATTTAACAGTAAATAAGCTAAAAGAATAAACAAATTTGTTCAAACGTTCATAATAATTTTTTAACCTTAACGGGTTATCCGGTTTGTTTTAATAAGCAAATTGCGCTTTAGCATTTGTTTTCGTACAGCTTTTTTGTGTTTTGAGTATCAGAATACTAACGCAAAATAAAAACTACTAAAACTTTTGTATTTTAGTTTTGAAAGTTAAAGAAAATGGAACAGTCTTCTTCAGTTTTGGTAATATATATAAGCGTGCAAAAAACTAATGTTTGTACATAATTTCTAATACCAGATTTGCTGTGTTTAAGTGCCAGTTGTAGCTGTGGGAAGCATTGGAACATTATTTTAGTGTATAGATATGTGGTTTTCCAAAGATGTTTTTTATGTATTCGGATCAATTGACACCACTAAACAATAAAATCTTTCATTTAATCAATCAACCCTCGCCGTTTTTTCTGCTTTCTCCTTAAAAACCTTAAAAACGGTTTCACCCCTTAACATTTATTATTTATTTCAATCTACAACGCAAAAATACCACGTGGGTTTCAGCCTGACGGGCTAATAAAATTCCAAAGAATTCAATAAGTAATCAAAGTATTTAATAAACTTTAGCAGCAGCGATGAGGAATTCTCATTGGCTACGTGTTTGGTACCACACTTGACTGGATCCATCATGCCAAATGTGACAGCATGCTGTTTCCGTCTGCTTTATTCAAACTGTCTAGTTTATACATCAAATTAAAGGCAATAAAAAACGGCAGGATCACATTTGTCAGCTTTTCGAAATCCACAATCCATTAGATCCAAAACTGCATTACTTTGCAAATATGGAAATTTAAATTACTTATAATTTTACATAAAAGGATTTTACATTGGAATTGGATCTTTAAAGTAAGAGAACTTTTAAGTATCTATTTCACTCATTGGATTTACCGAACACATATCTATGCCAACCAAACACATCTGTGACGGCTAAGGACAGGTATAGGCGCCGAACTTCCCACAAAAGCAGAAACCAAATTAGATCTATTTTTTCGTTTCTTATTATACACTTGTGAGAAGCTAATTGCTACAGCTCCCAAAAGGGGTAAGTGGTTTCGTCAAAGTACTTCAAAGTTTGTTTCAAAAAGCGCGCATACTCCTTGCCAAGGAGTATGTGCGCTTTTAGAAACAAACATTTTTTTTCGTTTTCAAAGGTAAATTCAATTTTCTAACTAAATGTTCCTAAATTTAATTGAAAGCCACTGTAATAGAATACAAAAAACAGGCAAACAAAAAAATTAACACATACGCAAAATCTTTTGAAACAATGACTTCACTGAGTAATTTATTCAAAACAATACCCAATAAAAGTTCCCAAATTTTGCAGTTAATATTTCACCAGTGCTATAAAAGCGGAAACTTTTTTATTTTTCTGCAATTTGAACAGAAATCATACATCTCCTTCCTACGTAGTTCTCTTCAAATGACCGGTCCACTTATTTACCACTCGTTTCACATTATTTATAATCTCAAAATGGTGTGCAATGTTATTATGGACTGAATGGTCTTCCAAAAACGGCGATAATATAAAGTGTACTTGTTTGCTAACTAAGAAGTTAATGTAATTTAGAATACGAATAAAACCGAAGGATTATCTGTCATCTCCATCTTACATGTGCGTGTCTAAAAGATGCTTTACGTAGTTGCTAACATTGATACTGCTACGTTTGAGTGCCAATAATTGCTGCTGCGCGCATCAGGTCATTAAAATTGCAATATCTGATCAATCCTTTTTGGTCAAGTAGTAACAAAGCCAATACTAATGATAAACTTACATAATAAGTTTGCATGATACAAATAATAAAATAGTTTTATTTTTTTAACCACCTTTGAAAATGAAAGTATTGCAATACCACCTACAAAAAGTTCCTAGAGGTAATGTTTTGAAATTTAGTTAACACAGTCAGCTCTTGCATCTTTTGCAGGAGATATTTAGCAATTTTCCCGACATTACTTTCTTTGGTTCCACTAAACACATTTTACTGTCACAGTTAGAAATATTAATTTGGTTTGGAATTGTATTGCCATTGATGACGGCAAACAAGTTTTAGGTAGCTAGGAGATAAAACATTGAAAGAACGTAATCTTGTTTGAGCATATTAGCAACAAAGTGCCGATCATAAATATTGTTGATGAAAGTGGTCATTCTAAAGGGTAGATCAGTTGTACTAGATTGTCTTAAACTAGATATTTACAAAGTTGAAGAATTAAATTCTCCATCAATCACATACTCCACTTTCATTTCATTTTAGTTCTGTTCGTCTATTCATATTCTCGTGCTTTTCAGTGAAAAGTTTTCACTTTTGCCACATACCAATAGATCAAACAAGCTTGATTCGCTATACAAGTAAATTTCTCAGACTTACAGGCGCATAATGTACTCCAGTATACACAAGTGCAGTAGCTCAGTGGTTTATCCATTTTAGTCTGCTGGCATATTTTGAAACTCCACATGAGTAAAATCCTGTCATGAAAATCTCATATAAAAGAAACCTACATTTTAAAATATTTCTCTGTGCGTTTTAATTATCAGGAAAGGACCATATTCAAGTTCTCACTAGCTTGGGACCCTATCGGTCGCACTCCCTCGTTACGTGTGTTCATATTTCGGTAAAAAGTCCAATATTTTTATTGTTTAGCTGTCATTCACTGATGAAATTCACTATTTAGGGTCATATAGGGGTCTGTCATGAGTTATAAGAGGCATAAGTGACGTCACCACCATACCATCAAAGATTTACATGTCTGCCATTGTACTCCTCTAAAAGAAAAAATATTTGCACTTTAAGTCGATGGGTTCTTCTTTGTAACTCTATTATATCTCCGAATATTAATTTCTTTCTCTCAAAAATGTGTGACGGTATAGTTCACTTTATAATAGTTATTATGGTATATTTGGCTGATGTTATAAGTTACTCTTTGTCGTTATAGCTTTAACTATATACTTATCGGAAAAGTATAAACTGACTATGAGCAACAGTGCTCAAATTGCTTTGAGCTGCTAGCCTCAGTGCAACCGAGCAGCACGAGTCACGAGCAGTTCCTTTTTTTTAAACCACGGTTTATGGTAGTACGAACAATTTAGTATGTTTCCAAGTTTTTCTTTTTTTACGTTGTTTGGCATCTATACGAACTAAAATTTTACAGCGGTGCTTCTGCTCTAACCCTATTTTTTCCAAGTTCAGAGCATAGTTCTAAACCAAATGATGTTGCAGCAATTATCAGAAGTAGTGCCCATGCAATCATGACAACTCGAATATTATTCCAACTTATGTATTCTGGGTGAATTCGTTTAATAAATCGCTCAGTTAGTAACCTTTCTTGTAACATTAGCTTCCAGTAAGCCCAGTACTCCCGCTTGGAAACCAAACCAGTCTCAACAATTCTTTGAATGGTTACCATTTGCCAAATTCGATTTCCTGTGTTAATTTTCCAGTAGAAGTAACACGGTCTAAATTTTTGACGTACAGTTAAACACTCAAAATTTGTTTGGAAATATTCGGTGTAAGCCTTTTGAAGCGTGTTTTGAGTGGATGGCACAGATTCGTCCATAAGAGTTGCAATCTTGGCCCCTTGGTTTACCCTCCGCATAATTGATAGTAAACCATGGCTACTACTTTCGTTTTTATGCAGTTTGGCAAATGCTTGGCTTGTGAAGTTTTGTAAACCCAAAATCATGAAATCTTGTGCCATCCATTCTTCCACTGGATTTCCAAATGATGGAGGCGCCCATACCTTGTAGTTGGAATCCAGAAGCTGTTTTATGGTTTTAAATGCTTGAACCGCTTCTTGTACCGTTACCATACCTAACAGGTCACCTTCGTAAAACCAGCATAGAAACAGTGCGCAGAACAGAACTATCCACTGGTTTAGTTTAGTTGCCATACTTGCATATTTTGGTTTGAACTTAATAACAAGCAAGTGTGCAAACAAAAGCACATTAGAAGATATTGCTATCCACACGTTTTCATTAAAAGGTTGAATCCAGCCTTTTATGTCCGAAGTAAGGACAGATGCAGCTTTGGCGTGATGACAGTATATTAGTTTGCTCCAATCCATGAAATTAAATTGTAGTTGAGTTTGAGAAAATGGCAAAGACTTTTTAGGATTTGGTTGAGACAAGGTAGACACTATGTGCGTTATGTAACCATTTGGATAAACTACGTGAAACTTTTTCAGGGTGTTCATTTCACCAAGGCTGTGGAACTTCAAGGTGAAATTGTGTACCTTAGCAAGAATTAAAGCTGTCATTATATGAGAATTACAAAGCGGGGAAACTTTTGGGTATTTAGAACATAGTGTAGAAATCTTGTCTAGAAAAACAAATTTTCTATCTACACTAAAGTGAACTAGTACGGGATAGTTTGTCCCTTTCGAGTTCCAAAAATATTTATGATGTATTTTTGTCGGACTTTGTAACAGAAGCAACATATATGTGGTTTTAAGATTCTGTAGTTTCCCGTGATCTAAAATTAGATAACATTGTTGTACGTCTGCATTAAACACAACTAACGTCGTCGATGGAAGCGTGTACGTTGAACCTACGAAATTAATTTTGGTACTGGAATCAAATGAAATGAAAACAAATATTGTGCTACGTGCTGGCAATGATTTTAGGTAATGATGCTGTTTTTTCAATATTCATTTGTAGTTGGATTTTGAATCGGACAGGTAAGAAAAAAGTACTACACTCAGTGTTTTAGAAAACCTATGCAAGACGTGGGGTCGTTTTAGAGTTATTTCAAATCCAATTACCCGTGGCGACGCAGAGCAGAAGGAATTCTGACTAAACAGACTATTCATGTTGCTATTGTTCTGGTAGAAGTCAAGATAGAGTGTGTTATTCACGGATTCCGCAATTAGCTGATAAATAGAAGTCGCATATAAACGCTGACTAAGAATAATGAAATCTAGGAAAGCCACTGCAAGTACAATTTGAAGCTGCCACATCTTGATGCACGTATTCGGTTACAACAGATACTCAAGCAATGCTTTAGGTTGCTTGTTTTCAAATAATGAAATCTGTATTGAAGAACTTGTGTAATGATACACAAAATACTATACATATGTAGCGATTAGTTGTTTCTTTTAAAAAGCCATTATTGTCGCTACACGTGTTCTGGTATTTTTTCAATGGCGCAAAAAGGAATATTTATCAATGAAATTGTTTGCATGGTATACGAATATCAAAGGAATGAATCAAAGAATTGGCTATAACAATGCTGCTTAGAATTGAGCAAAGTTATGCATCTGCAAAATACAAAAGAGTGTAATACTGCGTAATACAAACTTACGTAAATATCAATTTTATGAAATAATGGCTTTATTGATGCAACAAAACGTTCAATTATCCAGCTCAACTATCCCAAATTGCAACAATTTCATTTTTACAAACATATTGTAAAGCGAAACAAAGTAACGGAGTAAAGCGTTGATAGTGGCTTTGTATATCTGATAAACTTGCAAAATTGCCTACCTTTGAATAATTTTTACTTTTGTAAATGATTAAATAAATTGTAATTACAAAAAAAATGTGCGTGGCTAACAAGAAAATCGCATTTCCATATTATTCAAATCAATATTTTAAATTTTCTTTTAAAAAGAAAATTGCAGGCACTTGTAACACAGCCAACAGGTAAACTAAGACACGCATAATCAAATTTGTGTCAGTTGGACGCTATTTTGGGATTACCGTCGTTTTTATCCCAATCATTTTATCCCCATCACTTTATCCCAATCATTTTATCCCCATCAGTTTATCCCCAAATCATTTTATCCCAATCAGTTTATCCCCAAATCATTTTATCCCAATCAGTTTATCCCCGAATCATTTTATACCCATCACTTTATCCCCGAATCATTTTATACCCATCACTTTATCCCCGTATCATTTTATCACGAAATTGTTTTATCCCAGTAAACGTACTAAACGAGATTTTTACTGCAACTAATGAAGTTATCTATTGCACTACGACATTGGGACGGGGTTTCGACTATGCTTAGTCCTTGGAACTGGTAATTCCAAGCTGGTATACCAGTCATCAGCGGGAGAGCCTCACTCCCGTACCCCGTCCTGGGTCATAGTGCAAAAGCGCACAGTCACTTTGTACAGTAGAACGAAGGTAATGTATCTTTACAAATGGAACAGTTTAATACAAAGTTTTCTACAGAATTTACACTAGGTATGCAATACGACGCAAATATTCAATATCCGACAATTCTGTTGGATAACCTTGGACAATGTCTTTCAACTTCTTTGCCAAATCTATATACTTTTTTTTCTGTGGTATCAAATTCCCAGCAATCATTTGTTGGATTTTTAATACAGTAAGGGCCTGCTGATCCTTAAGTCCATCAATTAGCTTATATATGGTTGGATGGGATGCGCCTAATATTGATGCAAATGCGTGATGAAAACCTTCGCAAGAATTGTTTGTTTTCGGCAAGTCTTCCATTACGGAGTGAAAACAGTTCCAAAGGTCGATGTCAAACATCGGAGGAACCTTGCGACGTCTCATTGTTGTGCCGATCCAAGTTCTTTCAAAATATTGAATAAATTCGATTAGAGTGTCGGCGTTTTGAACAAAGAAAGGTTCTTCCATCAATCTTTCATATATTGGAATGACGTCAGTTGGAGGAAGAAATGCGAGAGCAACTAGGTGTTTAAGCATTAATGAATATTCGGCCTCATGTGAATAATTATGGAAAATGTCCCGATTACCTTGGATGTGGCGCAAGATGCATTGTCGAAAATGCAAAAAGCAGCCTTTCCCTTCAGAACCAAGGAATTCTTGATGAAATGCGTTTCGTGATGCTTTTTCGTAATCGCTCATGATTACTTTTGGAGCCAAGCCTGGATTAAGTAGCTTAAGCTGCTTAAAGATGCTTTGGTATGTAGACGTGGTGCGATTTGGTGTTAAGCAGAAGACCAGTGGGAATGAAGTTTTATTTCTGTATCCATGGATGACAAACAATTGGTCAAATAACGCAGGGGATGATTTGAATGTGCCATCTACCATCCAAACGTCACATGTTTGGAGGAAGTTTAGGTTTTGATGCGTTCCAAAAACCAGTACCCTATCAGATACCGGCCCTGAGTCATGTAGCAAAAATGATGTATTGCCGATGGATTGATATGATTCTGGCAAGGTGATATCTTCTCGTCGATGAGGAGTATGAAGAGAACGACTTTCTTGTGACCTGACAGTTCGTATGCATCTAGCAATGTTATGCTTTAAGGGTAAGCTGCCTTTACTTGCCAATGACATCGATGCCGTATTCTGTGCAATTAGTTGATTAGGTGGAAGCGTAGTGTTGGCTGCTGATGCTTTTATGGTATTCAGTGTTTTACGAACTTCAAAATTCATTGGGTCGGGTTCATGATTATGCGTGCCTAATTCAGTTATTAATTTAGGACTGTTGGTGCAATCCGTTGTATGTATGCGCGCTCGACATTTAATGCTTTTCCAGCAGGAGCATTTCCAGATGAGTTTTTGCGATCCCGGTTTGTCATATGTAAATGTAAATCCTTTTAGTGCCAACATGGTGCGTCCTTTAGTTGTTTTCAATGCCGTTAAGGTTGTGTCCGCCATTTTAGCCAAATGCAAAAGCCAAAGATTAAAGCAGTCAGTAGGTAGTGGGAGAGATATTTGGAGGGTAGATAAAAAGGGAATTTGGAATTGTCCGGGCAAGCCAGATGCTATCCAAAGGGTGGGTAGAAGGATTGGGGATTTGGAATTGTCCGGGCAAGCCAGATGCTATCCAAAGGGTGTGTAGAAGGATTGGGAATTTGGAATTGTCCGGGCAAGCCAGATGCTATCCAAAGAGTGGGTAGAAGGATTGGGAACTTGGAATTGTCCGGGCAAGCCAGATGCTATCCAAAGGGTGGGTAGAAGTATTGGAAATTCGGAATTGTCCGGTCAAGCCAGATGCTATCCAGTGGGGTAGGTAAGAGAGAGAGAGAGGAGGTTGTGAGAGGTTTGGATGTCTGAAACAGACTGACGCTCTGGAGATTTTTACGGCCTTTTATACCCCTCAGAAGGTGATTCTTCGTTAACTTTCTACAGTTATTGCATCATCTTTTTACAGGTGCTTCAGGTACTTTTTGTTGCAAACGTTAAAGATACGCTAATCCCTAATCCCTTTATCAATAGAAAGTACTTCATACGCTAATCCCTAGTTCTTTAATATAGAATGCGCCTGAAACGCTAATCCTTAATCCTATTGTTTAAGCAAAGTTGTGCGTGAGATTAGATATACCTGAGTCGTTGAGAGAGTACCTGAAGCAATGATTTCCCATTTATCTTCCCTCCGTATGTACCTGGACGTATATATGTACATGTACAATAATGACTACCTAACATCTAAATTTTAAATGTGTATTAGGACGGCATTCCGACGATATGCCTTCCCGTCCTGCTGATGACTATAAGGATACTAAAATTGATATTTTCAAATTCAAGAATAAGAATAATTTATTGACTTAACTATTAGCAATAGTACGTTCACTGGGATAAAATAATTTCGGGATAAAATGATTCGGGGATAAAGTGATGGGTATAAAAGGATTTGGGGATAAAGTGATGGGTATAAAAGGATTTGGGGATAAAGTGATGGGTATAAAATGATTTGGGGATAAACTGATTGGGATAAAATGATTTGGGGATAAACTGATGGGGATAAAATGATTTGGGGAAAAACTGATGGGGATAAAATGATTGGGATAAAGTGATGGGGATAAAATGATTGGGATAAAAGTGCCGGTCACCCTATTTTGGTATCAACTTTTGGATTGGTGGATAACAGTAACGTAGGTACAAAATCTTCAACGCTTGTAAGCATGTTATATTTATACATGAATTCGGTAAAATTCTATAACTATGCGTTGCAAACTACAGCTGTAATTTGTATATGGTGTGGTAAGTTCTGTTGTTTAAATGTACACTCATGATTAAAATGTCTCATGCCATAGGTTTCTTTTCATAAGCAGTCTCTGTCCCAATTAACTGTTTGAAGTAATCGCCAGACCACGATCAAAACGGGTACGCTAACACTAGCAACTAATTGAGTCTAAAATGAATTTACTAAAACACAAGTAGTCTGAAGTAAAATGATTTTTATTAGATACAATACAAGTGCTGACAAAATGGAACTGCAATCGATAATATGATGGTATATGATTTATTGACTTATAATATTCAGTGGCACTGTAAAATTCCGTCTACCTCATAAACAAAGTACAGCTGTAGTTTTCAACGCATAGTCATAAAATTACACCGAATTCATGTGTAAATAGAATATGCTTACAAGCGTTAAAGATTTTGTATCTACGTAACTGTTATCCACCAATCCAAAAATTGACATAAAAATAGCGTCCAACTGACACAAATTTTTACATGCATGACTTAGTTTTTATTAAAATCTACTAACTTTTCCCCCGTCATAACCCTACACATATCCAACTTGTACCATTTTTATTTACAATTTGCATAAAACGCTTTTTCTAAACTAAATTCCAAACCTGGAGTTTTGTTTTGTACAAAACGAAAATCCCCACAAACTAATCACAGTGCAATCTATTAGGTTAATTACTAAAATCCCTACTACACCGTTTAACCGTATATACATTACCAACGATAAACTAAAATGGTATGACAATGTTTCCCTCCATCTACTCACTAACCTTGTTTGAAAATTAGGTAGAAATTTGTAGTCCTTCAGATACTCAAAGTGCTCCTTAGTAGCCCCACCAAGCCTTACATATAGCATAAAGGCGGACTGTTAGTTATGTAACCAGTTTTGAGCGTCTCGGGGGTAATAGTCCAAAGACAGAGGGACTTTACGGGTACAGATATGTTTGTTACTAATGCAGATCAGTGGGTACGTTATGGCTAATAGAAATAACGTTCTTCTGCATTTGTTGAACGTGGCAAAAATACAACAAACCTTTTTCCCTCGTTACATTAAACTCCCTTAAATAGAATATCTACAGAATGTCAAAGTGAGCAAAGCATGCCAATAAAATGTAAATTAAAGTGTAAAACTTAAATTTTCCGTGTTCCGTTAATGATAGCTGTTCCGTTTTCTCCGTGGAACGAAGGAAGCTATCGCTATACGCAATGCAACAGCTACTGGAATTCCCCTTATGAACAGAAAAGAAGAACGTGGCCGTGACTACCTTCCTAAGTTTTGGATATCTCTTCTCTCCATTCTTTATCGTTTCAAATTCTAAAATATACTTAATCGTATTTTGCCATTTTATTATTCGTTTTTTCCCTGAAAAGGATGTGTGATAACAAATTGAAACGTTGGAATAAAACTTTGCTACTTACATTCACTCGTTGTAACCCAAACTGTATTTTAACATTATAGCTGTAATAATTAATCGATTTTCCTGTTTTTATTTCATTGTTCTGTTGTATATTTGCCGAGGTTCTATAAGGTAATGAATTTATTGTTGCAGGAACAACTATCAGTCAGTAGGATTTTCAAACGAGTAATTTCATGGTAAACATTTTAAAATGTTGACTATGCAATCATATCAAGCAATCGTATCAATTAATCATTTAAAAACATAAATCCCAACGACAGAATCATATTGATGTTATCTTCTAAAGTAACATACGACAGGATAACTATAGCGGCACAAAATCTATATCTGATTCGTACACACAAAACAACATTTTTACGGAAAACAACGTCAACAAAACACAAAATTTAATAAAATAAATGTATTTGTCATTAAAAATTTAAGGCAATCAAGTCAAGTTGTTGATATTAAAATTTTGGAAAATCTCTTTACAGTTGAATGGTTCAGTTATTGCTTGGTTTTTCAATTTAAACTTCGATTCGAAGTTTTGGAAACACAATACTGATTTTGATTTTATTTTCCTACCATAAAAATAATGTGCTGCTCCTTTACATTTCCAATTAGTTAGTTTTTATTTATAATTATCAGTGATAATTTATCACAAAGCAGTTTTTGATATAATGGCAATAAACTAACAATATGCAGAATAATATCATGTTCATAATCACACTGAACTTCTTCTAAAATATTTAATCAAATTGCAGACTAATATCATCATGTATTTTTAACGGTCAAGTTTCTAAGTTTAGACGTGAATTCAACTTGTCGTTGTCAGGTTTTCATTCCCATTCGACTCTAACTAATTTGTGTCGTGTGAAGGGGCATTTGCACATGCAAATTATATTCAATTCATAAATTTCAAAAGAAACCATCCGTACCTGCACTATTTTCCCGGGATTCGGTCCCAAAAACTGGCCTTCTTCATTCATGCAATGGACTTCCAATTCCCCCGCGCCATCAGTTCCTCCACTGCACTGCCTTTTCTACTAGGACCACCGTATTTTGTACCATCCACCCCAGCCCCACAGTGGACCAGACTTCTTTTTAGAATTACTCTATTTTCTACAAAATATTAAATCTATCACAAAGGCTACGGGTACCACAATAATTTTCGTACTTGGATTGAAACACATTACTTCCATAAATTAAACTGATATTACACACTTATATCCTATGACACATGATACATTTGCTTGATATGTTTAAACTAATTAGTGTGTTTTGATACCTTTTGCAGTATATAAATCAACAAATAGATTTTTGAGGGATGTAGTCTTATTATTATGGAAGAAAAATATAATTTGCATGATGAACGCACATATAACAGTTTGGTCAGGTTTGACGCTTATTTTGAAATAACTGATTCTGATGGGTGTCAGCAGGGAAATGGTGGTATTATGCAGAGTAAAAGGGTTACGTGTGGAGGTTATACCTTATCGGGATGACTGGGTTGTCCTCCTGTATCCTCCACTCCCGATTTGACCTCTGTTTGCAACGGTGTACGCCCACGACGGTTAATGGGAAAAGGATTACTATTCGGACTGAACGTGCACAATGTGATGCTGATGATGATGACACGTCGTGATGCCAAATTATATTAACTGATTGTTTAATTGCCGCTCACACACACTCACAGTTCCGATTTAGCAATTTTTCAAACATTTATTTTTTACATCACGTAACTGATATGACAACAACAAAATGAATATTTTAAATATAATGACAGTAAACTTTTATTGGTACTAATTACGCAGCTACTTCCTATTTCTCCCCTGCTCTTGTCTCTCTCTCACAACACTCTCCAACCTCCTAAATTCCTCTACACTCAAAAGCGTATCTCTACTCATGTCTTTTGGGAGAGAGATACCTATCCATAGTCATAACAAACAAAGCTAACTCAAAATGTCTATTTCGTAACAAACTAGAAACGCTTGAGACTAACTCAATGGCTCACTACTTCTGAATAGCTACTTCTCACATGGGTTGTTAGTTCGACAGATAGTCGGACTTTCTCTTAGATTTGCTATAAATAATTACACCATCACGGGCATCAAGTTATATTCTTCAGAATTTCGTGTTTTGTTTTGAATAAGTGTTTTAAAACTCAATTGTGCACTTACCAATTATAAACGTTTCAAAACAAAGCACTTAAAAAAATATTTTGTTGTTTGCTTCAGTTTCAATGAACTCATTTTAGTATATATCTTTTATGATTGATTAAAGAAAATGGTAGTATTTAACTCAATTCGGTATCTATGGCATCACATCAACATTTTTCAGAGTTTCTAGTACAGTGTGCGTTTTCACTAGCTTAGAGTTTTGTACATCCGAATTCACAGTTATTATATTATTTGTCTTCTTTGCTATTATTTGCTATTCGCAGACGACTATTTACTATCTTGCTATAATAAAATTATTCATCATTTGAGAGTGGTTTTTAATTAGATGAAACGCTGCGCTGGGTGGATAAGTGAACAGGGCAATTTGAGTTGGATCACAAATCACGAAGGGTAGAGATGTGCTGCGATGGCGGCAAAGGTTCTTCCTGTTATACTTGGCATCTTTCCCAAATTGTCCAGAGGATTACTACACGAGAAAAAAGAAATTGTATATAAAAAAGATCTTGAAAACACACATGGTTTGCAGTTTGTTGGCCAATGCGTTTTTCTGTAATTCCCGGAAAGGACAAGGAGCATAGAATGTTGAAATCGTGAAATTATGTGGCGTCGTGTCATGTCAGGAAAACGGTAGAAAAAGCTTTTTTCTGTAGAACAAACTATATTCAGATTCACTGCATCTTTCCACAAATCAATATAAATCCCAACATTAAAAACATCTAAAAGATTTTTTACTCAAACTATCTGCTCGACGTTATAATCTCCTGTATATTGCATTTGAAAAAAACGGCATGAAGTTATTACATAAAATCAATTAAATGAATCAATAGCAAAACAGACTCTGCCATGATTTCCCAGTAAAAATCATTCGCATGTACCCCTTTAAAAACTCAACAGCTTATTTGACGGAAATTGTGCGCAGTTTTTTAAAAATTAAAAAAAGATCTCCTTCGAATCCCCTCCAAAAAATCTCCCCAAAACTTTAACCTCATTTGTGTGAAGCTGTTGTGGTATGGTTTTAAAGCTGCACATTCACTGTCTATAGAGCTATTAGTTGGGTTTTTTATTGGTATACGGCAATTTGGAATTCAAAATTTTACCAAATTTCATTGATTTATGCATTTTAACAGTTTTTTGCACTCTAGCTGTGGCCACTAAGGAATATTAATCGGTTAGTATTACATATTTGGTTGAGGAAAACTTTCCTTAAACGGTAGTCGACCGTTTTACTTCACTCCTCAAAAAGGAAGGGGAATTTTTAAAATAGCATAAAGATGATTAGACGTGCTTATCTATTCAAGTGGTAAAATGGCAGTGGTAGCCGTATGTTTGGTGATATTTGTAGCTAATTTTTTTTGCAGAATTTAGAACAGTTCCAGCACGGAGATTAAGGGATATCTTAAATTTTGGAAGTTGGTTGCCCGCATTTGAATTATGACTATGCGGTAAGTTAGGCGCCAGTCTCAATTTCAAGACGACACAGAAGGGCTTGTTAAGTACAGAGTATATTTCCGGGTTCATAAAACTAAGGACACTCAGGTTGAAGGGTCTGGGTAAGTGAGTAAGTAAGAAATACTGAGTAAGTGATCGGCTTAAAGTATTGAGAGTGATGGAGCACCTCGAACTGGAGCAGTTTTTGAAAATGTTGCTTGCTGTGGCTATGTATATTTAGTGGATAGTTGATAGTTGTTTGTCAAACTTAGAACAATGTGCCAAATTTCATTCATCTGGATCCTGATTTTTTAAATAATTGTATCGCATGCTAAACAAATAAAAATTTTAAAAACAAAACTTTGCAAATAAATGCTTAAGAAACGGTAATTATACTAGAAAAACTTAACTAAATCAATAATATTCTCGTTATTGTAATTAAAATACACCCGGCGTAAAGATGGGTTTATCATATGTAAATCTAATCGTGATCAATGGCGATTATTCATATTTTTGTTCAAACGTATTCTGCAAAAATCGGAATCGGCTGTGATTTTTAGTCCAATTTTCTGATGAAGTGATCTGTTGCCAATATGCAATAAAATTACCTTTGTTCTGCTTTCAGTTGAGTTTTATCATAATGAACACTTATAAGATTTAAGGATTTATCAGCTGTGCAATAGAAACGTATTTTTGGAATACATAATAACGTAAACAGAGTATATTACGATTAATCGATTACTACATATAAATCTCAAATTACCAGATGATCTGTGCATGGAGTCAGCCCAAATTGGTAGTGTTAGCATTTCTTGACGCTGAGATTTGACAAAAACGTTTTTGAATATTTTCGGCAACCTGCACACTTTACAAAATTGCATTCATAAATCCTAAGAACAGTAAAAAGACCTTTATTCCTTGTACTCACTCTAAACACACCGTCTTCTTTTAATGCGGCTGTCACTTTAACTTCACTACAATCTAGAAAGTAAAGACTGATGCACATCTTAAAGCATATTTGTTCTATCGCATAAACACACTTGATGAAATTTGCATTTTCTTCTCGACTCTTCATGAAAATCTTAAGTTTCTTCGCTTGCATAAAATGTAATGTATTACATAGGCTTTATCTTCCACTGCAAAAAGAATACACAACTGACGGACACAGTTGAATGGTGATATTGTGCACTGACGTAGCCCTTGTGTCATCAGTCACCATACATGCATGGATGTTTAAAACGGAAGGAATTGTTGTATAAAAACCGGGAGTTTACTGGGTTTTAATGTGTCAGTGGAAAGTGAGGTAGATTGAAAGGAGAGGACACAAGAAAGGAGAGTTTGGGTACAAAAAAGAAATGTATAGCTCACTTGGGAAATTTGAAGACAACAAGAAATGGAACACTGAGATGATACGTAAAACTATGGCTGATATGTCATGTAAAAAGTTACTTTTTGGAAGTTTTTAAATACAATTTAGGAAACACTATTAAACCCTATATATCTTTGTTGGATTTTTTAAAGCGCTATAGTGCTACACATATAGCAGCTTCAAAATCAGAAAATATTTTGACTGGAAGTTCCAATGAATGCATAAAATATTAAAGCTTTTGCCAGAACAGTTTAGTTTCAATGAGTTTAGTTTTACGTTATTGGGTTGGGTTCTACGCACAAACGAAGAAATAAATAATCAGTCAAATTTTAAATGTGTCGGTTTGTCCTATGTTATGCAATTGATATGTGCATTATATTATTTTTTTGAAAAGTATTAGCCACTTAATTCTTTAAAAATTGAGAGTTTGCATCACCAATTTAAATTTAGATATTTAAAGAAAATTGGAAACAACCTTTAAATGATCATCATATAATATATCAAGGAAAAGAAATTCAAGCTGACATGGATTCAGTTCCGGCGCTAACGAAACACTTTCCTTACTAGTAATAGAAGCACTCAAAGTACGGAATTTATTGCAAACAACCTACAATTATAGTGTACTGGAGAAGCAACAATAGGCAATTAAACTAAATTTAAAATCCAGATTAGATCTGTTTCTGGTTTTGTTGCGTTTAAGTGCCAAGTTGGCAGTTCGAGTGATTGCATCAATGTGAGTTGGCAGTGCCAACTCACATTGATGCAATCACTCGGACAATATAGTAACTTACAGATCCCGGATATCACTTGCATTGGTTACCGTCTCTGAACTAGAGAATTCCACATAATTTTACAACGTAGAGCAGCTCTACTGTAGAGATTTATGTAATAGTACAAGGTGGAGAGCCATCATTATCAGTTAATTGTTTGAGGAGTTAAGCCAAGAAAGTGAATATACTCAATTGTCCGTTTCCATCTGGCCCTACTTTTTACATTCCCCAAAGACTGAGCCAACATGTCTGGAGGTGTATCCAAATGGTTGCATTTGTTCTCACTTAAATATGATTTTCATGGCAAGTTAATCTATCGTGGCGACTATGGTATTAGTCTTCAGTCAGTGGTTGGAGCAAAGGCCAAGTGACTAGCGCTTAGGACTCCCATAGCACCGTCTTAAGAGTGGAAACTTTGCACTGGGAGCCAGGAAACCTATTTTAGAGAATTATTCCTGACTTTCCAGTTGTTCCAACTTATTCTTATCTAGATCAGGCCACTTATTTGTTGATATTTTGCTACCCAAATATATATTCCTATTATTCTTGGGGAATAAGGAAATATACAGTTTAATAGTTACATTCAAAGAAAACATAACATTAGAAAGTATACTATCCATTTATTAAGGGAAAGAGTATTCGAAGATGTGTAGGTAATAAGTTATTTACAGGCTTGGCCACTTTAATGACTTAGGTATTAGTTTTTGCGATTGGATTTGCGTGTTGATGGAGAAGAAAGATAACAAACCTTCTATTGATTATTAAACACTTCAGTGAAAAGCTTGTGTTTTGTCGTTATATTTGACGTGTAGCTTTGGCATTTGATATTTTTGGACAAATATCATAGACGTATTCCAAAACATTTAAAACTTCAGTGTTTCTATACATATACAACGACAAAAGTATAAAAACAACATAAAATTCAGAGAATTTTACATACAAATGAAAATGATAATTGTAAATACGTAATACGTAAATGAGAAGTAATTAACTGATAATCTGTTTTACCTGCAACGACAACCTGAAAACTAAAAGTTTTTCAAATAAGTATTTAAAAAAATTTTGTTCAATTTTCTTAGGCACCGATTAAGAAAACATTTAATCGAGGCTGTGAAATTTTTGATTGTTTTATCCATTTTACTTTATTCTGCAGTTTCCAGTTTTTTATTAAAATTTTCAAGTTAGGGATCATCCACTAATGACGTCACTTTTTAGGGTCAGTCGGTGGTCTGCCAGTGATGGTGGCGAGTAGTGACAGGGTGGGTGGGTGGTAAGAGGCAAAAATGACGTCACTACCATAACACAAAAAATTAAAACATCTGCTATTGAATTTCTCTAAAGAATACCACATTATTTAAAAAACTTTATTGATGTGTTTTGCTTTTGTAATTATTTTTATAACTCAGTACATTGTTTCTAGAACAATCTTTTTGCAACCATCAATTTCGGTGTCTTTAAGTTGGGACTTGAGATACTAAAGCTAATAGCAAGGCGATTTGACCTTTTAGATCTCGCACTCTAGCAATTTTCTAATGTTAGTATTAAAACGTGACAAGGCTTAGTTTTAAATACCACAATAAATAATCAAGATCTTGATCAAATTGATTTTTATGTGCGATGAGATTCTCCAGTAAACCTTCAAAATGTTCACTTGACTTTCCAAAAATAACACTGATTTTTAATAACACAGAGATTTAGTGCAGTAAAGATTAATATAGTTACTACGAGATTTCTCCAAATTCCAAAAACCAAATTACATGTCATACTAAATTCGGATTTTCTTATATGGAAAGCTTAGGTGACATGACATGGTGCGTCAGTGGTAAATTTAAAAAGTGACAGCATAATGACGAGGGTCAGTCAGTGGTCTGAAAAACGGCGAATTTTAAGTGACGTCATTAGTGGATGAAGCCAGTAGAGAATGGTATGTAACCAACTTCGGGTACATCTTTCTTCAGGGTTATAGATGGGAGTGGCAAATCTAAAAATCGATAGCATTATACCAGCACAAATTTGACTAATGGCGACATTTTGCTCGGTTTGAAAATCATTATATTCTAACAAATTTTCAAGCTGTCTATCTACTTGCGTTGCTTCAACTACATATAGTATTATACCAAGAAATACATGGTACAAGTGCAGGCAGGTAGAACGTTGGAAATGCAGTAGGCTTTGAATATTTCGGTCAAGTCACGAAAGCTTATTTCCTGCTTGAATAAGAAATTAAATATTCCGGCGCGTGTTGTACCTGAGCGTGTTGCAATTAGCAAATTGTCATTAGACAATGCCTTTAGAACTACCTCTTATAAAAAATTTCTTGGCGACAACCAGTCGCCAGATAAAGTGCGATGCAACTCTCTACGTATAAAAAATACTCTTGTCTAACCCTTACAGAATTTAACAAAGAAGTAACAATCAGTAGCAAAACCTAACAGAATTCGACAATCTGTAGCAAAACTTATTACCCTAAATAGTATGGTCTTATCCCTGAATAAGGCTCTCTAAAAAGTCACATAAATTATTCACTAGCAAAATTATACCTCACTTTTAGAAACAGTAGAATTATCCTTAGGACAGGTTGTCGTTTTATCTTTAAACATAAAAATATTTGTCAGCACAAATCCTAACGTATAAATCATTAAAATGATACTTAAATCCAATTACAGGACAACCTTAGTCATCTGTTTGCTTGTCAGGTTTACTCTTGGGAAGTATTGCAAGGTAGAGCTTCAAAACCTAGAAAAATTTCTAGCTCCGTTTTCCCACTGTCACATTCGACTAACAAATTTTCGTGGCTGTGACGTCCTACCTGCATCCCAAATTCCTGTGGTTTATGCACGATATTTTGAAGTTGAACATGGTAAATTGAGATTTGCAATATATCCATATGAGCTTGAAAGTAAATCCAAAATAGTAACGGATGACAATGGATATAAAAGTTTGAGAAATGTTTCGAAAGAATTCAGAAACAAATATGTAAATTCATTTCAGACTACGTACTTCAAGACCCGAAGCAATTGTTTGTGTAGAGCATATTTATACCACGAGACTGGTACGTTTTACTCTCGTATTAGGAGGGGGAGGGGGGTAATAAAAACCTTGGATTATGTTTACCAACGTTTGCTTAAACCAAATTATAAAATAAGGGAAAGGTTGTTAGGAAAAGGGTCTTATATAAATACGGTGCCAACTTACGAAATCATTGTGTATATGCTCGAGTTGCCAAAGAACAAGCAGAAATATATAAACAACAACAATTATAAAAATTCCTATGAATTACTAGTCAAAACCTTTGCGACTACTATAAAAACTTCTGTCAACACCTATATAATTTCGTTTGCCTCCAACTACACAACCAAAGCATTTCCAAACCTTCAAGAAATTTCAAATGCCGCTATACATTGTCAATTCTGTGTGCCATGTTCTCCTTACAAGTCTGTGCAGCTCAGTCTCGATTTTGTAAGTTCGCCAAAGATGTCAAAGTTCCTAGAAAGAATTGTAACACGATCTTCAATTTCTGTTACAGTAGTAGAAGAGATCAAAACTATTTTGGAACTTGGCAAAAGTCCTAAAAGTTCTAAAGATCTTTTTGGCATCGTCCAGACGATTTCCTTAAAAAACCTTGAAAACATTGCAGACTCACTTGAGCGTTATATATTGAATGTTTTGCTTGTGAACACAACATACACGTCTTTTCAGGGTTCGGTAAATTATGTTTTATCTGAAAGTCTGAATATATGTAACGGTAAATGGCCGTATTGGGACCAAGTTCCATATTTGGATGCAAAAACAGAAGAATTCCTTGGATCTTTTCAACATTCCGGACTCAGTCTACGTCGAAAAAGATTACGCTTGTTAAGTTGTGTAAATCTGGAAAAATCAGAGATGGGTAATTTTCTAGAACTTCTAAGTGGCCTGGATCTTTATACATGGATAGCAACTGGACTAACTGTAATGGTTATGTCTCTCTACATTGCAAAAGCTTCAAGCATTATATATATCGGTAAAAACGGAATTTCGAGAACGTTTGGGCGCCGGTCTGTTTACAAAATAATGTTTGAACTATGGGCATCATTAATGGAACAAAGTTGTGGAAACATATTCAACAATCGATTGTATGTTGGTTTGCCCTCCTTGTTACAAGTGCTTTTACTTATTCCATTTATGTTCCTTACTCTAAGTAATGTATTCAAAGGAGATAATATTGTTAGACTTACAGCACCACCTGCTCTTTTACCGGTGGATACATTTGATAAAGTTGTTCAAGTTAATGCCAGCACGTACTCAATTCCCATATCGGTAGATGGGTATATCTATGGTTCATTTATTCAGACAAATAACCATGAAGCTTTACCTGTTAGCTCGGAGCTTCGAGACTTTATTTATCAAACGAGTAAATGGAGGATGGAAGATGGATATGATAAGATTAGTGTGCCAGGACACCTTCAACGCTATTGGAACTATTCCAGATTGTTTCCAGATTGGAATGCAGTTGAAAACAAGAGCGACCCTGCGGAGCAAATGGAAAAGCTAATTCACCCTTATATGTGGAAATGTGAAAAGTCGGCTGTTTTTGTTACTGAAAACCTTGCGCATGCATTGTATCAAACCTTGTTGAATGCAAAAAAGCCGGCATATTTCTCGAAAGAAATTATTCTTGAATACCAAACAGGTTATGGATTAGGTGGACCTATACCTGTAAATTATTACAATAGAATTATTCAACTTCCTCAAACAGGCATTTTGGAATGGTGGAATGAGTACATCACTGCTGCTGCTAGAAGGTTGAAAATATCCTTCCAGAAAGAAGATTGGCCAAACAAGAAATACAATCATTCACTGGTGGTTTTTCTGATACCAACAATTGGATACGTTCTAGGAACAATTTGGTTCTTTGTGGTGGAGCAACCATTTGCATGTAATTGTCGGTGTAAAGTTGTAGCGAGAAAGAAAAATATAGTAAAACCCTATCCAACATCAAGTGATGCCTCACATCGGTCCTCTGAAGAGCCCATAGAACAGCCGAGGATTCCTAATATGAATCTCTTTTCTGCAAATCGGAACCGAAACGCCACGTCATATTTACGGCCCAGCCGTTTAAATTCCTTGTGATTATTATAGTTACACAACATATATGCATTTTTAATTCAACCACGGCTAATCACATCTATTTTGCTTGGCTACAAGATTGTAACTGCTTTTGCAAGTTATCAAATTTTTATGCTCAGATATAAAGAAAATTTAAAAGTTTTTAAATGTAAGTATTCGGATAAAACTTATTGGTTAATATTGCTAATTATAAATGCTACAATTACAAAATAAATATAGAATATGACAAGGTCACATTTATTATCTATTTATCTGCATAAAATCTGAAATTAAGAATTATTGCTAATAAACAACAGTAGAATGTAAGGGGGGGTTGCGGACGGTTTTCCGATTTTTAACATGGGAGTGTATTACCGCTTAGCATTGGAGGTATTGCGCCCGGTTGTGATGATGATGATGGGTAAAGGGTCTATGTGCAGGAGTGTATACCCTATACTATGATGGGTATTGTAGTCGACCCTTTTGACTTAGCGACCCTTTTGGATTAGTGACCCTTTTGGATTAAATTTCCATTTTCCGGATTAGCATATTTTTGGGCTTCGCTCACATGAAGACCCTTTTCCGCATAAGCTTTACACCATCATGATCATCATTTTTTAACGTACCGGAAAAACGAAGGTAAAAAAAACACAGATAGCACTCACAGAGTGCCACTCACAAAGTGAGTGCGTATCTCACATTAGTGAGTACGAAAAAGGAGCACTCCCGGAGTGACGTCGCGTAACGACGAAATGGCAAAAAAGTATATATAGTCAGAATGATACTGATGATTACTACTCAGTCGTAATTTGATTTTACACCCAATACCATCCCACACATCATTCTCAAGATGGATAACTTTTTCGTGCATTTACACAGTGATTCCTCTGCGGAATTCTTTCCCAACAATACAATATCTGATTTTCGGAATCAGATTAATGGAATTGACATAGACTCAGAATATTATGAGGTTGCATTAGTACAATGTAGCTATGTGTACAATGCACCAGCGTTCAAAAAGGGTACCGTGCTAGCAGATATATATGTGCAAGAGTCGGAGCATGAGAAGAGAAAACTTACACACTCCTCCACCACACCTTATTGTACTACTCAACCATCGTCTGACATTATATTACACAGCACCGAAACATTTTACATGCGCAAGAGTGATGAAAAAGAGTATTTTGATACTAAAGGAGCGGAAATAATTAAGGCGGATATATACGGAATCGATTATGTGTTGGCAAAACGTGAGCCTGTGTTGAGGGTGAAAGAAAACGTACTCGAGTTTCTGTACAAGGACGTCCCAGAATCCATGGATTCGTTTATTGCACTTTTAAACTCAAAGTTTGGAATGCAGACTTTTTATAACCCAGAGGACAAATCTGTATTCTTAAATAATCACCTTGAAAAATTTGTGTTTAGTTTGGATCTTGGTAAAGTGACAAACTATATTCTATTCAATGGAGCCGGATTAAATGCGTTAACACGATTTGAAAATTACAAGTCGTCATTTTCCACCATTCCTACTTTGTTTACTGTTCGCGTTGTTCAAAGTATAGATGAGTATAGATACAGAGAAAGACTATTCCCTGAAATGCATTCAAAAACCCCAATCTGTACACAGATAGTACAACACAAGGATTTTGTAGACCAAGAACTACCAAAGGATGAAGCTATGACTGAAACACACTATCAATTAAGGCTTTCAAACGATGCTAATAATTTGGTAGAGTTACTTGATCAGTTAAATAGAGACATTGCCCCTTTGCAAATGTTATGGAGAGATGATAATACCAAGCTAACATTGCGTATTACCAAGCCAGAGTACTTGCGGTGTAGATTTCAGTTTCGTGAAAATATCTGTGCTGTTCTTGGACTTAGTGTTGAACCTCACTATATAGCATTAAGATTTGCTGATGATTCATTGCACATGGAACACAGAGGATCATATCGTCCATTTTTTGGTGTCGGTCAACAAAAGATGTACATTTATTGTGACCTTATTGAAAACCAATTTATTGGGTCTCAAGTGGCCCCACTTTTGCGTATTGCTGATTACAAAGGAGCGGAAGATACAACAACAACTCAGGAATTTACTCACAATCACTACATGTCGTTACGTAACTCGGGTCTGGATCAAATCCACATGTATATAAGGAGCGAAACAGGAGACTATCTTCCACTTGCGCTAGGAACTTTCACGGCAACACTTCATTTCCGAAGAAAACGATTTTGAAGAATATAAAATGGCAGGAGCACTTGTGATCAGTAATCAGTTTGGCGGCTCACTAAAGCCCGGACTTTTAATGTACCGTCCGACTGTACAACGTCAACACGGACATGGTTTTGGTTCATTTTTGAGTGGACTTTTCAGATCCCTTTTACCAGTAGCAAAACAATACGTTTTACCTCACGTAGTAACTGGAGCAAAAAATATTGCTTCTGACATGCTAAACGGAGCAAACTTTACTGAGAGTGTTCGTGATAATGCGAAGGGGGTACTTAAAGGCGTAGTACGTCAAGTCTTGGACCAGAACGGGAACGGCTGTCGACTAAGCAACAAACGAAAACTGGGTATGGCTTCTCAACAAGGAAACGGATTTAAGAGACGAAGGATTAGTAAAAAGAAAACATCAAAGGCACGCAAGCCTAGACCTTCCCTCAGAAAATCCAAAAAGGCAAAAAAGTATACGAGCAAGAAGAAGCATTCATTTAAAAAGAGTGACTTTGTAACATTGTTTGACTAAGAAAATGGGGGGTACAGTAATCCAATGTACAAGCTCTGACGTTGAGCTCGGAGTACAAAAATGCTATGATACCACGTACAGGTCTACCTTTATGGAAAAGTACCATCCTGTTCACTCTGTTACAAACAAAAGCGCTCCGCTAACTTTTCACATTGGAGGGAATGACCGTCATTTTGTCGATCTTCACAACAGTCGACTATACGGACGATTTAAAATTGTGGATAAGAATGGGAATGATATACCCCATGAAGCAGACAAGAAAAAGACATTTTATGCTCCTGTCAATAACCTCCTTCACTCAATGTTTAGTAATGTGGTTGTAACAATCAACGAAACGGAAATTAACGCAGACAGCCACTACTACCATTACCGTGCCTTTCTTGAAACCATTTTGTGCACAGGTAAAGACTTTCAAAAATCCCAGGCCAGAAGTGACGGCTGGTTTCCTACCAGTGACAAGTCAAACTTTGAAGATGCAGGATGGGTAGCTCGTATCAACTTGTGCGATAAAAGTCAAGTTTTTGAACTCAACGCTCCCCTCACTTGGACATTTTTCAACAATCAAAGCTGATCCCTCCTTCAACTGATATAAAGTTAACGTTTAATCGAGCATCTGATGCTTTTTGTATTGTCAGTGGAGGCACAAACCCACTAGACGGACTTCAGTTAAAGTGCTTGGAAGCCAACTTTGAAGTGCAAAAGCATATTCTTAGAGACACTGTTGCAAACCCACGACTTGAGCAATGGTTAAAAGGAACAACCTTTGATTTTGACTACCGCGACTTGCGATTAAAATCCTACAATCTACAGATTGGAACACAGGAAGAAAATAATAGCTCACTGTTCCAGGGCCATTTACCTGACCGTGTTGTAGTTGTGCTTGTCCCTCAAACCAATCTACATGGTACATACAAGACCAACCCATTTGTGTTTAAGGATCACGGACTCACACAGATTGAAATTACAAGCCATAGCGAGGATACCGTTACCCACCTGATTGAGGTGGACTTTGCTGATACTCGTACATTAAAGGCATACGACAGACTTTTTGATGTGTTGAATCTTGCCAACTGTGACTCGGGCATGCGACTAACTTTGGATGAATTTCAAAAGTGTAAAGCACTGTTTGCATTCAAGATCAACCATATTGTGAATGCTGCTGTACTACCCAAGTTTGGAAGACTCAACATACGACTAAAGTTTAAAAGGGGGATCACTGAAGCATTGACGGTATTGTGTTATGCCGACTATGATACTGAACTGTATGTTCATAGTGACCGTAGAGTAAACTCTAAGCAGTTTCAAAAGCAATAATGGACACCACCCAAGTGAAGGATGTACTCAAAATATTACTACGAGCCAACCCAAGCATTCAGTACGATGTCATTCCATGCGATGTACTTCAAAACACCAAGATTACATCTTACCCCTTCTGCTATGTTGTAAACAATCAACCTTCGGGGCAACCTGGGGAACACTGGGTGGCAATATTTATTGAAGGACCGGGGAGACCAATGGAATTTTTCTGCAGCTTTGGACGTAGCATCGATACCTATCCACATCATTTTAATGACTTTGCTGTCAGACATGACTTGTCGGTTAATCACTGCAAGTTTGACTTACAGTCCATAGACTCTAGTGTGTGTGGGCAACATGCAATATATTTTTTGTATAGCAGAGCATGTGGCTCTACCTTTTCAACGTTTTATGCCAAGTATAGACGTCATACTCCCTACGAGAATGACAAACAAGTAGAAAAATTTGTAAATATGATAATGTTTAGACCTTCTTTACATAAGAATCTAAAGCCTGTTGTTCGCAAACGTCCAAGACGTATAATAAAAATGTAATATGTATAATATGAATTTGATTTTGATCATGATTAATAAAAAAAATTATAAAACGTAATCACTTTATCTTTTGGGTTTTGGTTGAATTTTATTTATTGATTCATTTATATTCATCCCATTTTACACGCTTGTTTGGATTGGACATTTTTGTCTCTGTACGAGATGTATTGTTGGAATTTGATATTACATTAACTATTGCATCTGGAAATATATCATCATATGATTGATTAAGGGTACGCAGTTTTTCGATAATCTTCATTGTGGCATCCGTCCGTTTGTATCTGGCATCTGATAGCTGTTGAATGCAGCCAACGTAATTTGATCCTGGTATAAGAGCATTATCCATAAATACCACTCCGTTTTGATGCGAGATTCCTATTGAAAACAAGAACCGCGCCACCCTTTGCATTTTTTCTTTCGCATCTGGAGCAAGTGTGGAAGGGGATGGTGGTACTGGTGATTCTGTGCTTGCAGTGCTAGTACTAGTGGTAGTTGTAGATGTAGATGCTGATGATGAGGATGAGACTCTTCTTGGAGGAGGATCAGCAACATCCATCGGTATCGGAGAAGTACCCCGTTCATCGGATGATATGGATGCCTGTGTCTCCACACTCTTTGTTTGTTTTGCAAGAAGCTCAGCTGCTTTCTTGGCTGCACCCATCTTTGCTAACTTCTCCGCCTTTTCCTTTTCAAAGTTTTTGATTCGTTGAGCATCTTGCAATAGTTTAATTTTGATATCGTCAGGAACCTCCTCTTCTTTATCTTCTGATTCAACTTGTATGTCAATCTTTTCATTTTGCTCCTTCCACTTTAGATATTTTTCATATTCCTTTTCAGGAATCAGCCTAAACTTTTTAACCATTTCTAACGAGGTCCACTAACAGTGGAAGTACTGTTGAGAGTATAAGAGGAAGAAATCCGTCCCCTTTTTGAATTATTATATTCTTTTTTACTTTTGCTGGTGCAATTTTATTCAAATGTTTCTTGTGCTTGGCAAGTTGATCACGAACAAACTGTGACACAGGTATGTTCTTGTTTAATACGTTCAACGTAGCCTCACACAAACAGTCAATCTGATCCTTTCTAGCTCCTGCAATCAGGTTACGCCGTCTCTGCTTATCCGCTTCTAAATAGTATTGTAAGAACCTTTTGTTCTGTTGCATACGACGAGAAGGCATTTTGAAAGGTATTAAAAACACATGTCCAAGAACGTCCGTTCAAGTCAAAGGGTAAATCCTAAGTGAATGTTTGGTGTACGCGCGTGAAATATATAATCCCCACTACCAACCTAATCCAGTCAGTACTTGTTTCACAATGGAGGAGAAAATAACCAAACTTTACACAGGCGTAAGGCCTAGTTGTGCCTTTACAAGCACATCCACGGTAAAAAAGTCTAAAGAAGGACAGAAGTTTAAAACAAAAGAAATTGATGCTGCATTGAGGAAGATTCCTGCCAATGTATTACACAAACCTCTGAGGAAAATTTTTCCACGACGATTTGTGTCTGTTCCTACTATTAACCATCAGTTTGGTGCTGATTTGATTGAAGTAAAACATCCACGTTCAAACTACAACAAAAAATATATACTTGTGGTAATGAACCATTTTTCGAGAAATGCATGGATGGAAGGGATGAAGACAAAGTCTGCTGATGAAACTCTTGCATCCATTAAAAGAATATTTACGCGTACCAAACGCACATGTAAACTATTTCAATCAGATGACGGGAAGGAGTTTGTAAATTCCAAACTCAGGGCTTACTTTGATACATTAGGTATTAAGCATTTTGTGACTGCCTCCTCTACAAAATGTTGTATTAACGAAAGGTACAACAGAACGTTTGGACAGAGGGTGGCACGGTACTTGACTCATGTAAAATCAAAAAGATTTATTCACAAGCTAAAGGACTTTGAACGTCAGTACAATAACAGCTACCATTCCACAATCAAATGCACACCTAATGAAGTTACCGAGGACAAGGTGCCTGAAGTATGGCAAAACATTTATTCTAAAAAGATTAAAAAACTTGAAAATACTAGTTCGGACCAGATCAAGGAAGACGATTGGGTTTTAATTCCGAGAAAGAAGGGTATTTTTGAAAAGGGTTATGCCCAAAACTATGGGGAAACTCCATACGTTGTACACAAGGTGAAGAAAACAAAGCCGACCACTTATATACTCAAGTCCCTTGAAGGAGAGATTATAAAAGGAAGCTGGTACAAGTTTGAACTGGTCCAAGTACCTAAAAAGTAGGATGGCGGTGTTTGAGTTTTTAAACATACTTTGTCCCTTACCCAAAAAAGGTCGACTTAGCATTTGTTCAAATAACACCTTTACATGCTATAGACGTAGCATGCATACAACCTACAGGACAATAGTGCGCAAACGTATTGTTCGTGTGAGCACCAAACGAAAACATTTGTGCATGCAGTCATATCCCTCGTGTACAAAGTCTTGTCCAACTCTGGTATAAAAACCCAAGTCGAAACTGGGACCCATCATCACTTGCTCTCCTCAGCTCTCCTCATCAACTCAACTTTATTCAACTCATTTTATCTTTGAAAATCAAACAGTCTTTCTCAAGGCTCAAACCAACTGTCTTTTTCAAGACAAACTCGTCACCAAAACTCGTCAACATGGACTCTACTCAAGCCAACCTGGCCACTCCCGCCAACGGACTATCTTCTCCTCCATCTCCTCCATCACCACCCATCATTGACTATGCTCCGGATAGCCCAGATTCTCCAACCAGCCGTTCTCCTGTACCCCCTCCCCCAAAGAGGGCCTTTGCTTGGATCGAAACTTTTGATCCTGAGTCAGCTATTGTATCCGACCCCATCCCAGACGACACGCACACCGAATTTGTGCAAGCTGAAGCAAAGGAAGAGGACAAGGAGTTTGAAGCCATGACCGCTGAAGAGGCTGACCTTGCTGAAAAGATCAACAATGAGATATTTGCTCAAACCTTCATCGCTGGTCGTCGTCGTGAACCAGCAAATACGGCCCGGGTTGAGAGTGTGAGGGCCAAGATGAGGGAGATTGATCATTCCATTCGTAGCGAGGACTGTCCATTCTTTCATTGTGTGTATGACGCCTCCTTGGTTTATCAGAATGCTTCCAGCGGATGTGCCACCTACGTTCAAGACATTGACTCGGGGCGTCCCGTAGCTTTGGACTTTTTGGCTCCTTACGGTCCGGCTTACTTTAGCCCAAAAAAGGCCAATCCCAGGTTTGCGCTCTGTAAGCACAATCCATGCTGGATCGGATCTGACATGGCTTATGCTGTTGTCAAGATTCTCATGACAGATGGTAAATTAGCTATACCATCAGTGTTGGGGGATGATTGTTTACCTTGGACCCCTCAACGTGGACACCACAAGATGGGTGACACCGCCAACTCAATGTTTGAAAAGTTTGTGAATGGCTATCTAAGGAACACTGCCGCGAGAGATCATCTTATGGAAAAGGTTATTGCGGCCGCTGGGAAGACACCACGTTTTGAAATGGAAGATGGTGTTCCTGCTTCCTTATCCTACTATGTACACTCACACAAGCTGACCAATATAGCGTTTCAAGACAGTCTCAAAGGCATCACCGACAATGATAGAATCGTGGAAATGGTGATTGAGCAGGCTTTGCGGTCACCACCCCATAGCGAGCTCAACTGTAACCTTCTGATGGATGAAGAGCCGGTGGACATTGACGAGAAGTACAACGATAACTGCCTCGGTTGGATACCTAAATACAACCCCCTCGACATCTCGGCGACCTGGAAGATGTTTGCCAACTGCTACAGGACCAACCCTGCAATTTTCTATAAACCGTCTCTGAGCCAGATGGACTTTTACGAGAAGGCGGACGTTTTGTGGAGGGATCTGAAGAAGATAAAGGAGTTCCGAGATCTTTGCTTTAGTGTTAAGCCATTGTCGGTAAAGGTGGACAAGCCTATCCCCTTACAAGATGATGGCTCTAACATAAAAGTGTGGTATAAGAAGGAAGAGTACAAGGGTAAAATGTATTTAAAGTATACTCTTTCAGCAAACAAGACAGGGTCTTTTTCATTTTTTGAGTGGGATCTGCCCCACGTCATGGATGAGTTGATAGACATTGTTTTATTTTATGCTACCAATCTTGATGAGGTTTATCAGGAGACAAAGTTTTTGCAAGCTCAGATTAGATACATAATGGGTCGCGGTCATGAACCTTCCCGTAAAGATTTTAACTTGGGCCCAGTAGATAGTTTTCAAATTTTGCCTTACTGGCGCGAATATTTTTTCACTGAACGTAGCAAGTATCCTGCTTGTGTTATGAAACTACGTCCATCTTTTTCAATTTTAATTCACGACGGGAATGATAAGGAGAAAATTCCAAAAATAGTTTTTCAAAAATTGTCAAAATTTCAAGTTGGACTCAGAAATGACCTGCGGTACGAAATTGAACCTCGCTACTTAATGTCTCTGTTAGGGAAGCTTACCAGGTATTGTCAGTTCAATCCCCTCTACAAAACCCATCTTGAGAAAATAAATCAAACTGACGCAGTTCAGTATGTTCAGTGGCGTTTGACTGAAGGCATGAAATGTGTCGCTCAGTACAATGAAACTATTAATACCACCAAACGAAAGGCAACTCGTCTTATAGCAAACCATGTAGATAATCGTTGGGAGTTGGTAGAAGAAGAAGAGGATGATGATGATGGTATGGTTATTGATGAAGATGCTTCAGCTAAGAAGCAAAAGTTGGATGATGAAACTGACGAAAACTAAAAAACCTTTTTGTATTTTTCCATTATTATTCTTTTTTGTCTTGATTTTTCTTGTTGTAAAAATTTTTTCAAGTTATTTTTTGGTTATAAATAAAAACTATTGTACTTTTTTTTTAACAAAAAATATTTTTTGAACGTTTTTGAGTTAATCCTCCATTTACTTTACATGTGTTTCATATATACTTGCATATTAGCATATATTACCCATAATATACTTGCATATTATCATATATTACTTGCATATTACCATAATATACCAGCATATTACAGTACTTTACAGTATTTTACATATATTTCATATACATCAGTCATCCTCTCATATCCTTGGTATACTTTAAGCAATAATCTCTCACAAAAAACTTGGCTTTGGGTACTTGTACCATTTTCGTATAAAAACTGGGACCGATTTTTCAACAACTATCATTCAGTCATGGAATCTCTCTCCTTCACCACCACTACTTCACCCTCTGGTTCTAGCTCTTTAAGCAACTCTCTCGAAACTGCTTATGAAATTGAGCAAGTCGACCAGGAACAGGGACCAGTAGTACTTTGTTTCTTTTTATTCATCATCACCATCATTGCCCTTGTCATTGTAGTGGCTACTCTGACCATCCAAGTCCAACATCAAAACGCCATCAACCAAGAAATTGCAAGCATACTCCAGGCTATTCGAAATGGAACAGGACAAGACAGCATTCAATGGCCCCTTCCAGGAGAATTAGTGGTGGAACGAGCTCCGGAACAGGACAGAATGTGATTGCGGCAACCCTAACCATTTGCATAACTCTTCAGCTCCGATCACCACAGCACAGCAAGAGGACTTTATTGACTTGATTGGTAAGTTTTACTCACACCTTACCCAAAAATTTCTCACACCGACTCCACTACGGCGGCGGGGCGGGGCGGGGGTCCCTCTATGCACATAGTGCATATTATATGCGAAGCATAGTCCCTATACACATAGTGTATATATACGCCCTTATGGGGCGTAGGGCTACGGCATAGCCGTATGTATGCCTTATGGGCATAGGCATATGGCATAGCCATAGGGGTAACGCGCACACACACCCCCAACACCAACACAACCAACCTAATTAGTTCATTTTTCTCTTTCCTTTGACAGAATTCCCCCTTACTCGACGTCAGCCTGAACCACTTGGATTCGCACCCAACGCACCTTCACGTGGGAAGCCAGCTTCATATGCAAACATGATGGAAGCCAGCTGCAAACGCAAACTGGACTTTGAAGGGATGGATGAGCCTTCAAGAAAACGCAATGGTGAGGATGACAAGGACCAAGTTGCCCCAAGACTTTTGAAATGCGAGCTATTGGGAAATAGCTTTTCAAAGGATAGTTTTATGCTGATTGAAAAATATGACAAGAATTTAAAAACTTGGAAGAAAGAAACCTTTTCAGTTTCAAAGTTTCCAAAGTTTTTGGCGGCTTTGATGAATAGTAATCCAGAAATGACTGGAAAAATAATGACAGGAATTGTTAAAGTTTTGAATGAATTATAGTTAAATAAATATTTTTTTTTTATAAAAAAATTAGGACATGTATACAATCATTTCTTCAGGAAAAATACTACTTCTAAATCGACATTTATCATTTTGCATTTGATCATAATCTATAACCAAGTATCCATACTTTTTAGTCATAATATCTTTCCATGCATACTCTAAAGTATCATTACGTTTACCACAGTTCATTTGTCGTCCAAGAACTGAAGCATACCCATTTTCTCTAACATTTTTCATGAGTACAATGTACTTTGAGTTCATTGTAAGTGTACGCAGGTTTTTAAAAAAGAAATTTTGTACAAGAAATAGTACGCTAACATTCCTGTGATGGCTTCCTCTCACAAACAATTCCACTCCGTCCTTGCTTTTACTCATCTCGGTCATCAAATCATCAAGAATAACAAGCCGGTGTCTGTTATTTTCGTCTGCTACTTCTTCTGGTAATCCCTGGTGAAACTGGATGTTGTGTATCTTTTGCTTCAAGTCGCCAAACAACTTTGGTTGGTATTCAGTGTAACAGTACAACACATCATTGATGGTGGGTCAATCATTTCAAGCCGCCTTTCAATAATACGGCTAGTCAATGTTGATTTTCTAGATTGGGTAGCTCCGTTTATTATCATACAAAAGGGTGCCTTGAGGGTAGGATCAAACTCCATTTTGATACTTTAGGGGACCCCGACTGTTACGGGTACGACGGTCAGTCTGAGTACCAACACTCCGCTTCTTCTTTTTCTTTTGAGTTTTAATAGTTTTTTTGACTTCGTCCTTCAATGCTTCGAGCATATATTCTTCATCCACAACAGGAGCTGTAGCTGTTCCCTTACACTCACCCTCCTCACATGTAGGCAAACGTAAGGGTGTATCAAATACTCTTCGCCTTTTTCGTTTTGGGATGGACAATGCTTTCATTGCTTTACCAGTCTTGCGTATAGTTTGGTAGTCATCATCATCATCATCATCACTGGAAATGTCGGAAAAGTACTCGGCTTCCTTATTTTTTAAAGGCATGCGAGTCTTGGTGTTGGCTTTTGTGTACTGAGCCATGTTGGATGTATGCACAGTGTTTTAGTATGCTTGTGATCAGGTGTGAATACGAATCATAAATGAAACAAATGCAAGTAAGTAGTCTGTATATAACACAAATAATCAAACAAACACAGGAATTGAGGTTAGATTTTACGCCGATTAAACAGCCGAACAACTTTATTTACATTTCTTGATCATATATACTCATTATTATTATTATTATTAAATTTATATACAAATATACATATTATAATATCTTAACTTAATTTACAATCATCATATCATCATCATCAACCTTTGGAATTTTTTGTTCAACCATCCTATCCTTCAGCACAGTGTTATAATAATGCGTCTCTTCCCTAGCAAAGTCCCTTGCACACATGCGGCGAAACATTTTTGCCTCCTTTTTCCTCTTAAAGATGGAACCTAAGTCAACCCAATCATAAGAATAGTACTTATTAAGATCAGCTTTAATTTTCCAATGCCCTAATGCTAATGACTCTGATGGGTTGATTTCAAACCTCTTATTGTCAAACATGATAAGACATTGCTTGGTTTGCTTAATTGTATGCAAATGATGCTTGTAGCTACGAATCGTTTTAAAATGAGCTTCCTTTCTACTAAACTTTTCAATGCAGTCTACATACTCACCAAACTTTGTCTTCCTATTTGCTACTTTTGGTACACCTTTCGCCTTCTTTTCTACCGAGTGAAAAATAATCTGGCCATTGTCATCTACCTTTACATACTCATATGCATACAACTTTGACTTTAATGCACAAAACTTTGTAAGCACACCATTGGATATTTCATCCTTCATTTTGTTGACCACCTTTTTGTTTGTAGGATCATAGTATTTACCCCAAATAGCATGCTTAGGATCGTAATCAGACATGTCAAACTCTTCTGAATGCTTTTTTATTTCGTCATATATATTTTCTACCTCAAACTTAATCACATGCGAGTCTGTATCAGAGTACAATAGGTTAGCTGAAGGATAGTTTGTCTTTACAAACTTGTACCAAAATGTATACATGTTTTTCCTAGCCTCTTCTAAGATGGTTACACCACTACCCATATTACTATTCAATGTGACTGATGTCTTTTCCATTACCAAAAGTGTAAGCTTATCAGAGAGTTGATGCACATGCTTCACAGTAGGCTTCTTACAATATCTAATCCGCTTTTCGGTATTATTAATGAGCACCATGTTAACCCTTTCCCTTGCATTTTGTATTTGCTTGCCATACAATGAATTGTTCAAAAACTTCCTAAGGTTGATTTCTACCTTACTTTTAGCCTTTGCACGTTCAGCAGAGTTAAAGTTTATATAATCCGCCATCCATGCAGCTTGTTTGAATCGAAGAACTTTATGCACATCGGTTATTACCACACCCAATTCCACCCATAATTTTAATGCTCTGTAATGACATTTTACTCTTTTTGTTCTCAAGCATGCAACCATTTTCTCACACTTCCATGATGTTTCACCCAACATTAAGAAATGGTGCAAACTTTTTTGGTGGAATGATACCTCACTTGTCATAACGCCCCGCTTGCTTGGTGCAGGCGGGTATGCATTAAAATAGTCATGCTTTTCTTTTGGATAAAACAAAGTCACATCCCATATTTCACCATAATTATCCGTATCACCCATTCTGTTAACCCATGCATTCGGGTCCTTTTTTCGTGCCAATACTTGTTTATCGTTTAAAAACCTGTAGTCTCCTACTGGTAAGTGCGATAACATGCCCCTTGCATAAAGGTTATTATTGTCCATGTACATAAGCCAAGACTTGGGTTTAGAAGAATCATACTCGGGGCAAAATTCATTGTTAGCTGATGCCACTTTAACATCACCTAAGGTGCATAAGCCGCCCAATACAGCAGCCTCCAAAAACATGTACACGTCTACATCTTTTACAAGCTCAATGTTTGCCCTTGTATATTTTAAACATGCGTCTAATGTGAATGCAGGCAGGGACAAGTAATGCGTAACACACAAGTTAAATGATGCCAACATGACTTTACGAAGTTTAGCAAAGCATACTGTGAGAAGAAGGGTATCAATGAAACAATACAAATCATGCCATTCACCCAAGTTTTTAATTTTCATGGCTTGCCATACCCATTGTGCGTTTGCATACACATCGTCTTCAAGCTCACATTCCCCCAAATCATTATAAAATTCTGATTTTGGAGGTAATGATGTTTCTTCAAACCTAGCAAATGAATCCATGTATGTGTATGGATATGCGCCTTTGTCTTTCATGTTTTTAAAGAGTTCATCAGTGTATGATATCCCTTCTTCTCCTCTGTCGTTTAATTCCTTACTTCGTTCTGTGCAATACGTTTTCAACTCTTGCTTAAAAAGATCAAAGTCCTCATCACCTAAACTTCGTACTGTAGCATCAAGAGATGCCCCACCAAAAAAGCTTATGGAATCAACAAACTTAAGCAACTTATTGACCGTCAATGCAGTAACTTTTTCAGTTGATGAGCCTATCATCTGCATATCTTGAACTAAATCCTCATTCTCTCCTGCCATCAGGATAATATGACTATCGTATGAAGTCCAATTATGACAAAAGACTGAAAACGTTTTGCGTACTCTAGCCGTAGTATTGCAGGGTGAAGAATGTGCAAGTCCAATGAATGGGTATGGAGGTAAATGCATATGATGTTTCACTATGTGATTAACTTTTTCTTTTTTGCCCTTTTCAGTTTCCTTCTCTTCAGCAAAATCTGCATACTTTAAGTCTTTAAGCGGCTTATCACAGAGACAACAGTTTTCTTTGCTAAAGTCATAGTCTGGATTGCTAACAATCGATTCTATGCGTTCACGCTCAGCCTCAGACTGAAAAGTCATTGTATGCTGTGCAGTTTGATTGTAAATTTCTACTTGCTGTTTTAAACGTTCAGCATGCGATAACAATGAACTAAGACAATGCGTACCTACATCCACATCCTTCCCCTCAACACCAGGCTCCCTACGCCAAATCGCTTTATCTACTATATTATTTTCCCAGTCTAAACATGTCCAGGTGTAACCTGACGGAGTATGCTTACTTTCTATGGTCAAGTTTTCATTCTTTTTCTCATTTGTTTTTTTCAGAATGCATTCAAAGTCTAGGAAATATGTGTATGCGCTTGGAAGAGTTCTTTGATAATCTTTAAACCTTAAATCATCCTTTGGCATGTACGTTTTGCATTTTCCTATAGCACTACAGTTTTCTACATGCTCAGCAATATTCTTTTTATCTTTAAAGTGCAGACAGAACCTGCATACATCCTGAGCATCCTTGCTATTACCAATCAGCTTACACATATCCTTTATATGCACAAAATGCCCGTAATCATCACGGAATATGTATAAAATGTCAATCATAAAGTCTGTTTTGTATGGAGTAACATACATGGGGTGAACCCTTTTTCTTAAGTCTATTTGTCGTTTTTTGTATATTTTAAACCCATGCTTTGGTGGTGGTGGTGGTGGAGGAGGTTTTGGAATAATCTCACCCTCACTATCAAATTCCTCAACCTCATCGTCAACCTCATCATCATCATCTTGTTCAGTAAGTTGAACTGATGCTGGTGCTTCTTCACCAGGGGTAATATGAACCTTCTGTTTTGCCTTAAGCCTTTCTCTCTTTTCATAATCATCCTGATCATCATACCCTAATACGCAAAGCCCAATGTTTGGGTTTTGACGTTGAAATTTTTTCATGTCCTGAATTGCCATTGGAAAGCTTATGCCTGAGAAATCTATAGTTATGCTAGCGGGCATTTCATGAAACAATGCATCCTCTTCAAAAAGCAATTGTTCACGGGTATATGTTAAACCGTTTGGCCCTCTTGCATCTTCAATAAGCTTTTTATAAGCTGAAGCCGTGGTCAATGTGTGCAACCTATGTTTGGTATAATTTGTACCTTCTTTCTCTTCTTCTTCCCCTTGCTCTTTGTTGCTAACTGGTTTAACCTTTGAAGATTTTTTAGATTTTTTGGATTTTTTTGGTTTTGGGTTTTCCTTTTCCTTCTCTTCTAATAACCTAAATCTCTGATCAACCCGAGCTTTCATGCGTTCAAAGTATGCTTGAACACTGTGTGCAAAGCATTTGTTTGATTCCCCCTTACTATCTTTAACCTGCAGCAACGACAATCTCTTATTAATTATTTTTGGTGGAAGTTCATACAGATTAGCAGCATCGCTTCCTGTAATGGGCTTACTACGATATATGGTGAATCTAAAATCTTTAACCTCTTTATGTGCCCATCCTGAACCATTTTGACAATGCTCGTCGTGCCGCTGTATACAATATGAAGTGAACAATGTAAGAACATCATGAATGTCGCTTTCTGTTCTTATGAGCATCATGGGTGTGGTAATACCGAAATGTTGTTCTGTATCATCCTTTTCATACAAGCTTCCTTGCTGGAATTGTATGCGGAATTGATGGAATGTCTGCCCGTTTAACTTTAAAGGCGACTTTAACAAAGCAGCAAGCTTCTCATGCAAAGACCTACGTATGGTTTTTATGAATTCTAGAAAGTCTGACCATATTACCAACTGCTCATTATGCTCGCCTTGTACAGCCTCTGTATCAAGCCTGTACATTACAACTAATCCGTCAGTAGATGCACCAACCTGACGAATATCAAACTCTGGTAGCTCACTAAGGTCTACTCCTTCTCCTTGTTGATAAGTATTTATGAAATTTCTATATGCTATGTTATGCTCCTGTTTTATGTGATCAAGTAGCCTACCGGCACTAGCAAAGTTTGACATGCCACAAAAGTTGCATTTACGTTGTTTTAAAGATTTAATATCACACACGTACCGATTCATGTTTTCCCGTTGCTCTTCGGCCTCCTGATTGGCTTGCTCCTGCTGCTGCTGTTGAAGTCTTTGACGTGCTGCTGCTGATGTTGATGGAACAGGACCAGCACCGACTTGATTCACCCAATGTTGTGGTGAGTTGTCCCATTCCTCATCAGTGGTATCATTCTCTGTGCACTGATTACGGCAATCGTTGGGTTCAACACGGTCAGGATTGATAGCGCGAAGTGACTGGTCAGCATACAGGCGGGCACGTTTACGTTCGTAGGGTTCCTTCATTTGCTTACGAAAGCTGTATCGCATGTTCATATGCTCATTTAGCCCCTCGTCAGGTGATTCGGACTCGTCAGTCGGACTGCTATTTGATGATTCACTATCTTGTGATGAGTGGATAACCCCCTCTTCTGTGTCATTATGCGATGATTCTTGTGTAGGTGCCACTAAGTCTTCTTGTGGAACTAGGGGGCATTCGTTTTCACCAAAGTCGTAGCCTGCAAACTCTGAGGAGGACTGGGACTGCGTAACGTCGTAGTTTGATATGTATTCCCCGCCCCAGCCCGTGCTCACCAAGTCCATAATGTTTGGAAGAGTGATTTGGCGTGCACGCCGGGGTGGAGGCTGAGCACCGTGAATACTATGTACAGAACCGTCGTTAATCGGAGGAGGAGTAATAGGGTCAGCGAGAAAAGATTCTGGAGAAGCAAGAACCGGACGGATGAAGGTTTGTGTCGGCCAAGGGGCATAAAGATCACTTTGGTTGACACCAAGCTCACGTAGTTCATCCTCCTCCATTATTGGTAGTGATTGGGTGAAGAACATATGGTCATCTTGAGATGACATTCCCTCGACGTCACCAAACTCAGTCACAGTCACTTGCACGTTCCTATTATCACCAACATGTTCAATTGCACTAAGTACTGATGATTGACTGGACGGTTTCCAGCGACGCCCACCTGCCCGTTGAGTAGAAGTGATTAGGGGTGACATGGGACGTGGAGGGGTACGTTGACCAAAAGGAATTGATTCGGTGATAATGTCGTCATTGATTCCTAGCATCATGGCATCATCTTCGTCCAACATGCCAGACACATCTCCATCAGTTTCCATAACTTGATCCATAGCCTGAAGTAGTAAGGCATTGTCTTGGGACGAGAAAATCTCTGTAAAAACACGTTAAAGTTAGTATTAGTTGATTAGAAAGAAAAAAAAATTTTTCTATCAAAACTTCAATCGATTCAATTTTAATGGGTTTTTGGGTACTTACCGGCATGGAGAACAGGATTTTCGCGGTCCGAAGTCGATTGGACCAACGGTTCCTGAGATATTTGATTTTGAAAATTCAAATTGACATTTGGAACCGAAGCTTGTTGGTTTTGGGTGTTACCACCCGAAACTGAGTTGGATGAGTGTCCAGACATTTTTTTAACTAGGTAAAAACCTGATGTAACTTGTTTGAAATATTTTTTTATTGTTTTTTGTAAAGATTTTTGAAAAAAATTGAAAAAATTGAGATTTTTTAGAATTTTTTAAGAAATTTTGGAACTTTGATTTTAAAGTATCAGTCTTATTACACACGATGATATATTAGTGTGGTATAGGTATACACACTACCATATGCCACACAACACACGTTTTGAGTAAGAGTCGAGAGCTGAGAACTAGAGAGTGAACTGAGCGAGTCAACAGTCAAAACTTGAATGGTCTCTGACTTTCAACTTTTTAACTTGGTAAAAAACTTAATGAATAAAAAAATGTTCTTTAGGTACCTACCGTCTACCGTACCTCCTAAAAATATTCGGACGGTCGAAGGTTGGACTTATTTTTCTCTGAAAGTGCATAAATGCACAATAGGAATTAAGTAAAACAATAACCCTTCCGCGGAAGAAAATATTTTTATTCCCATTTTTCAGTTTGGATACTTTAATCCCTTATACATTTTTAGAAGGGTTGTTAAAAAATAAAAAAGTCACGTAGCTTGTTATTTCTTGAGTCTCTGTGCATACTGAATGTAGATATACGTTTACGTCCGTCCCATGTCTGACTGTGTATATAAACCCCAAGAATTTTTGGAAGTGGACATCATTCACTCGTCTACTTGACTACAAGAAAGAAGTTCTTATCAAGTTTGAAACTGTTCCAATCGACAAGCTGCAAGATGGAAGCTGGTTATCTTCCCGTGTCCGACATGGAAATTGAGGACAACATTTACAACGCTGTCCGCAACAATCGAGCTGCCCGCTTTCGTCTCAAATCTACCATTGCTCCGGAGATAACTGCCAACCATCCGATGGGTCACAAATGTTCGGATAACTGCAAGAAGCTGAACCGAAAATGTGACGTTATTGCCGGACTGATGCATGATCAACCATACATGGAATTCTATGAGCCTGAAAGGAAACTGCTGAGAACGGATGCTGAGCGGGACGAAGGCATGGATGGAAGTCGACATTTCATAATGAAGTCTCGCTGCAATCATCCAGAAACCACACCTTGTCCTGAGTACCCCTTCCTCGCATTGGCTGATGATGGAGTCAACAAGATCCGCACAGGGTACTTCTTTTTGTGGAGTTATCATTTCCAAACCAAGGCGCGGACGAACTGTAACCTGATTATTACAAGAGCTCTGACGCGTGACGATGGAAGTATCCAAAAGGGAGCCACCATATTTGGACACAACATGCGTCAACAGATAGACGACAGACGCACCGTGCGTAACTTGTATACCAACAAAATCATAGGCTTCCTTCGCGAACATGGGTTCCATGTCCGTGTAGTACAACATGATACAAGCACGGAGGAGGATCGGGCAAACCGTATACAAAAAGTTCAGCTAAGACTCCCGTAAGTACTCAAGCTTTAGAAATGTGTATGTAATGTGCATAAACCCGATACTTAATCTCCTCTTTTCTTTTCTTTTTCTTTTCAGGATTATTCAAGGAACTTCCCTCTATGCTGCATGGCTGTTTTCAGAGTACCTGTATCACGGATGCAATCAAACCGTGCGTAGGATGAAGAGACATATGCCCACAGCCACTGAACTTTTCAGCTTTGGACATGACCTCTTCCCAAACAACTTTAGTTGGGCTTTGAGTAAGGAAACATTACTCGAGTCCACTCAAGTATATTACAACCTTCGCCGAAGCATGGAGTGGGAACGGTTTGACCCTACCTGTCGTATACCTGGGTATTATGATGGGCATTTTAATATGCCAGCTGAAATCCCAGACTACGACAAAGTAGGGGTTTACTGTCCAGTCAAAGTTTTTGATAACCGAGAATCTTGGCGATCATGGGGGAATTACCAGAGCAGCCATCACCGTGGATATGGATGGTATGGGTATCGTGAAGATATCGCTTTGGATGATAGGGATCAAGGCATTTGTAGGGACATGTTTGAGCCTAACGTGCATGGAATCCGGGACAACATGTGTGACTACGATCGTATCAATCACGATTTTCACTTAAAGAAGGTGGGAGAGATTGCCAATGCACGAAAGCGTATTCGGCTAGAATAATTTTTTTTGTATGTAAATATGCGTGTAAGTTTGTATATTTGTATGAAAGAAATTATGCATAAATCTTACCTTTTTTACCTTTAAAAAATAATCCTTTCTTTTGTAAAAGTTGAAATTTTTTACTCTGCATAAAACTTATTCGAAGAAAAAATAATCCTTTTTGTATAAGTTGTATTTACTCTGCATACTCTGCAAACCCTTTTGGATTAAATTTCCATTTTCCGGATTAGCATATTTTTGGGCTTCGCTCACATGAAGACCCTTTTCCGCATAAGCTTTACACCATCATCATCGTCATAGTCTACAATACCCATCATAGTATAGGGTATACACTCCTGCACATAGACCCTTTACCCATCATCATCATCACAACCGGGCGCAATACCTCCAATGCTAAGCGGTAATACACTCCCATGTTAAAAATCGGAAAACCGTCCGCAACCCCCCCTTACATTCTACTAACAACATTTCACCTGTTGACGTAACATTGTTACTTGGTTAAATGTTTATATTTTCTTAGTCCGACAAATAAATATTAACCAACAGATAGTAACACTAAGTGATGGTGAGCACTAAACTTTAGAAGTTCTTGTAATTCCAAAGTTTTTGCATATATTTAACACCATGTGTCCGGTATACTTCACAATAAGTTTCAAAGTCTCAATTTGCCCCGAAGTGGAATTACAAAGGTGAATTTTCAGCATCAAAAATCGACATGTTAAACTGTAACTCAATGAGGATAAAGAGTTGGTGGCTGAAACTTTTTTGCTTAACCAGTCATGCTATTAGGTTCTATTTATGATAATATTACGTTCTGATCATTCGTGTGTAAGTTTTTTAAAAAAGATATATAAAAATTCGAAAATTTTACAAATGTTTTAACTTCAAATTGCTGTAACTTACCAAGAGTAGAGTTTTGGAAACTCCAAAAAGGTTGACCATCGACAGTTTTTAATGTTCTATCTATCGTAAAACACTGCTGTCAAAAATGTTTACTAACAAGGAAGCTATGCATAAAACTATAAGTCAACCAATTTTCATGTATCGACTTTCATATCTTTAGAGCCAATTAGCAAGTCTTTAAGACATTTGAGTAGTTTGTATAAGAGCATTTTTGAAATCCCATAAAATGCTCTATTGCAAACAGTCATGGTTGCCTTCACACAACATCATCGTGGCAAAATGTTTAGGTGATTTGTACTTTGGAGAATTAAAAAAAACTAAGTGGGAAGAACGGCGAGCGGAAAATAAGGCAAGAGAGGGAAGAAAAAGAGGAAGAGGGAAGGAGGAAAAAGGAAAAACGGGAACTTTAACTTTGTTCATTTTCATTGCACAACTTGGCTTACCACATTAAAACGAATAGATTGCTTATAATTTAAGATATCAACTGAAATGAATAAAAACATAAATAAATCTATCAAATATTTATAAGATTACTGAAACTGTTTAAAATCCTTGATACTTTTCTTTGATTTCAATTAGCAGGAAAGGGCTTAAATTAAGCCGCTTAATCCATTCAATTTTTTTCTCTGCAAATTTCTCCATCCGAGTTAAAGTGGAATGATCGGTTTTTGACTTAGCATTTAGCATTCCCTACACAATGCAATACTTTCTCCTGAGATACAGAAATCTTGCGTAATATTATACATATCAATGATGTAAATTTTGAAAATCATTTACAAAAGTAATAAATACTCATATTCTCACCTTCTTTATCACAGGAACAATATCCAGAAAATTGAATGAATGTTGTCGAAAAGCATTTTAGCTAAGACATGATGTCGCCTTACTGTGCAAAAATAACAGTCTATCCGTTACTAGAAATATCAGAATTGCCGACATATTTGCAAATCATATCAACAATGCAGATAAATTTACGCATTTTTACAAACAGTTTCCAATCATTTTTGCTAATTCACTGTAATACTTTGATTTCTCAGCTTAGCTAACATTTTCATCTGCATTTTGGAGCCTGGTAAATTATGCATCGTTGCGTGTTTGCTGTCCAACAAGCAAATTAACGTGTACTTGATCTATGCAACTGTCTGCTATTCATCCGTGTTGATTTTAATATGCAGAATTTCTACTATGAATATTTTACGACAACATGTTAAACACAACGAAGCTTTCATCAAAAAGCTGTTTTAAAACACCAGAGTTTTGTACTATAAGACAAAATACTGAAAACACTCGAACACAGCTATTGCACATGAAAGCAATGCGACCTGTTCTTCAGTCGTACGTAGTCGTTTTGTAAGCTGAATACCAGTTTTCTCCCTAACTACTTTTTGTGGTTAGGCGAAAGAATCTTTGATGCAATTTTGATGTTTCCTATAAACCTTACTTGAATTCAAGTTGTAATTTATTGATGGCTTAACGTCAAGTAATGGAAGAACTTGTAAATCTTCAAAATAAGTCTTAATAAATAAGCTTCAAACTTGAAGCGTTTTCATCTTAATCTTACATTTAGTTTGTTACATTAGGTACATATTCTGTTGAAATGCAATTTTATGTTTTAACGTTGACAAATATTGTGTGCAGTCACATACAAGCAGTGCAGTCATATACATGCAGTCACAAGGTGAGGCTAAAATCCGAATGTTACTTAAGATGTTTCTGGAAAGTTTGTTCGAATGTACAGGAAGCGTTTTGAAAATGCTAAACGGAGCAACACAAATAATGCGGAAAACCAAATGGAACGTACGCGCAAATGAGCATAAATAAAAAACAACAACAACACTTTGGAGTCACATTGACTATACACCTGTATTGAAATTTGCTCTCCGCTTGCCTCAGCACCAGTCGAAACCTAAGTACTTAAATGTGTTTTAATGAAAGTAATATACTGCAGTATACTGATATATTCATATGCATTGTTTCAACCAAAATATTGATTTTATTTTTTAAAGCTGGTGCTAAGCTGTAGCTTTCATACCTACTCATATTTCTAAATTTTCATAAAATATTTAAAATAATTTTTACTAGCTCTAATACCTCTAAGGAATTTTTTTAACTAGAAGTAAATGTACAATATTGCCATAGCGCCAAGTCTCTTCGCCTAATTTAGAGTCTGACATCTAACTATTGATTTTTGTTTCACAACTACATCGATAAAATATTTTTAATGCATAGACTTTTTAGTGGATTTATGGATTTTAAGTCTTTTCCCTTTTTTTTAGTCTTTGCGGCAGCCTTGAGTAGTGCACTGGTCGAAGTGAATGTTTTATCGTTTTAACCAATATTTCTTAGTTTGGGAAATCCACTCAAATTTCTTGCTGAAAATTGTGAGCAATATTTGTAGGATTATCTGCATACTACATTTTCCCCACAATACTAACAATTCCTAATATTTCTTCAACAAAGAAACCTAACCTATTTAAATCAAAACGAACCATTGCTTAATTAATTACTTGCTTTGAGTTTTATCATATCGCATTTTGGAAACTTTAAAAAACTAAAAATCAAGTAGTGAACTGAATATTGCGCTTGGTGAACAAACCTTCCACTTGAGATCTATACCTTTCTAAAAGTTTCCGGGTTAAACACGTAAAAGCAAAAACTTTGGAATATTTCTAAACTCCACTAACTAAAACCTAACCTTATTCAATCAATATAACAGCTCCCACACAAGTTTGTCCTAAATCAATATTTTTTACTGAACTGCGCTGAAGTCACTTCGTTTTTACACTACTGATACTCTACAAACACGTTTTTGCTCAAGCAAACTTAGTCAATAATTGTCCAATTGATTTTAGAAAATCCCTTTCCTCTTGGTTTCAGCCTTAGGTAGCATTATTACAAAGTTCTTAGGTAAACTTGTACGTTACAATGTCACTTGTGAAAGAAATTTTCAGAATCCACAAAACAATTGAACACTTTTATACCCTACCATATACCTTTGATTGCTCAAGTCAACAAATTATTTCTAACCCGAAATACTCCTCTAATACAACTAAGTACTGGAATAGGATTTTTGAATTTACCATACAGTTCTGGCTAATTATAATAACTTACCATTTGCTCTGGCATCATTTTCATTGGGATGCTTACACAATTTATCATTTTGACGAGGGTATAATCTACATGATGGGCTTTTGTTTAATTCTGATACAAATCAGTTTTTATATCGTTAGTCATTTCAAGTGTAAACTGATTCAATACCTGGGCAACCAATGCATACACTATATTCAGCTAAATTCAAGTAAAAGTAGAAATACTAAAGTTATTCTTCTTGTGTATACAATGTTAGTTATATTTACCTTGGCTGTTTTAGCATCGACTGTACTTCCATTTGCAGTTGATTATTGTCCTGTGCAATTAGTGTTTGGTAAACATTTGGTTACAAAGTGTGTTGCTAGCTTGTTCTATGCAGTTATGTTTACTCAAAGTGAAACAATTCTCTACTCAACTTTTCTTATGGCTATGTTATTTCTAAACTCAATTTTATTCTTATCAAAAACTACATTGACAACCAAATTAGAAGAGGCAAATTTGGCCAAAATCTTATTCTACAAGAAGTACCTTTGTTTTAAGGAGGTTAGAATTTTATTAACTTTAGGAAGTGAATTCTTAGGCATAGCAATTTCATCGCTGATATATGTGGGTGTCTTTATAGCTACTGGCTGTGGTTATAGTACAATAAAACTTCATAGCTCATTGCCTATGCTTGTATACGGCATAATGCCCATTGGATCGATGCTATGTTTTTTCAATGCTATAGTATTTACCCGTGTAGCTGGTACATTTTTTACAAATGCTATTAAGTATAAGGTATTTTGGAAACAGCACTTATTTAGTCGAAAAGAAAGAATGTATCTTAGGGCTGTACCCGCTGTTGGATATATTTGTGAACCATACGGACTTGTAACTGCTAGGCTAGGATTAGCAATTTGTGATGATATTGTTCAGAACACTGTTACTTTACTTTTACTTGGCAGATGAATACATAAATTGTAAAGCATTAAACATATGATGTGATAATTGGTGGCAACTTCAATAAAGATCAAATTGAAACTTAAGATATAAAAGTTGTAAGCAATTGGTTTTTCTTTATGTTGCGGTATGGAACTCAATTGCTTGGTTTATAAATAAAGTCTACGGACATACAGACAAACTGACAGCTACATTTTAAATAGCTCCTGTGCAGAAGCAGCGAGCTAACAAGTAAGATACATGTAATTTTAAGAGAAAGCACTGTGAGTTGCTGTAGTTTGGAGCCTACAGTCTAATCATCGATTTGTATTGCCAAAAAATCATCAATAAAATATTATTAATGTAGAGACTTTTTGGTGGATTGATGGATTACAACTCTGCTTGTATTGACTTTTTCTTCCTAGTCTTTGCTGGAGAAAGCAGTAGCTAACTGATCCAGACGTCGAAGCAACTGCTTTGAAAATTATTGGTTTTAAATTTGACAGCAATATTTCTGAGGCTTTCTGTATACTGCAACTTCCTTTCAACTATAACAAATCGTAATACTCTTTTCTAGGGTCCGGAGTCTTTCAAAGTCTTTCATTATTGTCATTCCTTTCATTCAAAGTCTTTCAAAAGGAATGATGTCTTTCAAAGTCTTTCAGATTTTGAAAAATGTCATTCCTTTCATTCCTTTCAGGTGAATGAAAGGAAAGGAATGGAAAGGAATGACAAATGTCTTTCAACATACATAATTTTCCATTTATGATTAAAAATGGTATAAAACATACCAAAACTCAGTAAATTGTTATATAAACAAGTTTAATTAACAATTATTCACATTAATTGAATTGGTTTCAATTTCAAACACGATTGGAATAACTTAAAACAATAATATCACACTGAGTTAAATAATCGAAAAATTCCTTCGTTTTTGTTTATTAAATGTATTGGACATATTTACTGATTCACTGGACATATTTACCCATTTGCAATTATTTGAGTTATGTTCTCGAACAATTTAAATATTTTGCAAAAATTTACATTTGAAAGGAACGGCTTCCTTTCAAGTCTTTCATTTCCTTTCCATTCGCATCCTTTCAGGCTTCCATTTCATTCGTTTCCTTTCATTATTGGTTTTGGAAAAACGTCATTCCTTTCCATTCCTTTCAGTGAATGAAAGGGTAATGAAAGGAATGAAAGACTTTTTTCCTTTAATTCATGAAAGACTCCGGACCCTACTCTTTTCAAAAACAAATCTCCATAAAATGCTTGAAACAAAAGTTTTCTTATATTTCAACCAAATTAACATTTAACTTATTTAAATACCATTAAAGATACGTTCCAAAGCAAAAAATATTTATTACGAAAGTTTTGGAGACGATTTCAAACAAAATAAATTCTAAGCAACAACAATTTTCAAATAAGAGTGTGATGTACAAATAATGTACAGCGTACACATTATTTGAGTTGCATATCTACGGCACATTTTATACAATTTTTATACATTAAAAAGCAAAAATTCTGGGAACTTTTGGAGCTGTAGTAGCGGAAAGTTAGCTTCGATTTCTGAGCTCAAATCAATATAACAGCTACCCACACAAGTTTGTTTTAAATCAATATTTTATGCTAAATTGCGCAAAAGTACTTTCGGATTTACATTCATTTTGCTGGACTGAACTCAACCAAAATTTGTCAAATTGATTTTGGGCAACTTGATTGCTCTTGGAGCCTTCCTTTCTTATTACTAGTACTACTAAGTTCATAACTACACTTGAAATCGAAATGCCGTTTCTGAAAAAAGTTTTCAAAATCCACCAACAAATTGAGTGCTTCTATACACTGCCCTACAAATTTGATAGCTCAAGTCTACAAATCATTCCTAACCCTAAATACTTCTGTAGAGCAACTACATGGTGCAATAAGATATTTGAATCAATTCTACAGTTCTTGCTAATAATAATAACTTATCATTTGCTTTGGCTCCATTTTCATTGGGATGCTTACACGGTTTATCACTTTGACGAAGGTATGATCTACATGATATGCTTTTGTTTGATTCTGCTACAAAACAGTTTCTGTGTTGTTGTTCATTTTAACTATAGCCTGATGCAATACTTTGGTAACCAGTGCATAAACTACATTCAGCTAAATTCAACATGTAACAAATCCACTACTACTAAAATTTATCTTTTTCTGTACACATTTTTAGTTGCATTTACCTTTGCTATTTTGGCACCAACTGTATTTCCTTTTGCAGTTGATTACTGTCCAGTGCAGTTAGTGTTTGGTAATCATTTAGTCATAAAGTGTTTAGCTAGCTTACATTACGCATTTTTGTTTCTTAGAAGTACATTAATGATCTATTCAAGTATTTTTGTGGGTGTATTAATGTGTACCTCACTTTTGTTTTTGTCAAAGAACACGTTAGTGAATAAATCAAACAAAGAAGCTTTGACTAAAACCTTGTTCCTTGAAACTTATCAATACCTTAAAGTGGTTAGAATTATGGTGACTTTAGGAATTGAATTTATTAGCATGGGATTGTCATCGTTAATATTCGTGGGAGTGCTGCTTGCTACATGTTGTGGTTATAGCACAGTGAAACTATACACCGTACTTCCTTCGTTTACATACGCCATAATGCCCATTGGATGGATTCTATCTTGTTTTATTGCTATAGTGTCTACTCGTGTGGGTGGCATAATTTTCACAAATGTTATTAAATACAAGATATTTTGGAAACAGCACTTATTTATTCGAAAGGAAAGGATGTATCTGAGAGCGGTACCTGCTGTTGGCTATAATATTGAGCCTTACGGAATCGTGACTTCTAGGTTAGGTTTAACAATTTGTGACGATATTGTTCAAAACACTGTTACCTTACTTTTACTAGGCATAGGCGGTTAAATATGTAAATCGTTAAAACATAATTTGTATACAATATTAATATAATAATTTATAGCGTTTTGAATGAAACTCTAATTAACAATTCATTTCTGATAAAACGGTAATCAATTACTTTTCCTTGTGAAGTGGTTGCTTCGCAGAAAAATGCAAGGAAAAACAGAACGTTTATTGCGTACAAATAATTAAAAAGACCTAGGAACGTGCGCTTGCTGTTTGTCTCCAATTATGATTAACTGTTATTTATAATGCAAACAATGCAGGATAAATTGGAAACCAATTGTTGGTCTGTTAACCTGGACAAGCACGACCGCCATCATCATGAGTTAATTATTTGAGGAATCAAATCAGAAAGAAGGTGTAGATAGTTCAGTGATCATTGTCCGTGTCTGGAGGAGATCCTACTTTTTGCATTTCCAAACGACTGAACCAATCTTTTTTAGAAATAGATTGGACCAACAGACTCTGCTTTTGTACGAAACCATACAACTTGCCACAAGCCAATAACCCAGAAGTGTTAAATAAGCCGAGCAAAAGCTCATTTGTTCGTAGCAGCAAAAATCCCTTAAAGCATGAGATAAAAAGCACTGGCAAAAGACGCCAAACTAGCAAGCAATCCAAAACTATCAACAAGACAACTCATGTCCTTTCGGGAAATATGCAGAAACGGATAAATGCCTCGGACAAAAAACTGCAAAACAAATACTTTTATAAGGTAACCTTTTTGGTTTGGTTATCCTCTGGGGCAACTTCGAACACTTTTGCCATTTGTCAACTACATATAAATGAGTATCTGCTATGTTTGGAATCCACCAATCCAAAAACGTTCACAAAAATGGCATCTAACCAATGTAAATTTTTATATTTTGTTTTTCCTTGAAATCTATTTAATTATCTTTCCAAACTTCCACAAATACGTCCCATATAAATATGTACAATGATCACAAAATTTCTAAACTATTTTATTCTAAAAGCAAACCATGATCTTCACAAAATAATCTGAGGATATCAGTAAACAACTCCATTATTTCTTGAAAAGGGATACTTCAGATGCGCAAACGGCTGTCATATTTCATAATTCCTGCTATTAACCGACAAGCTTACCAGCAGACCGACTTTCAGTCAAAGCCTGTTGTCCTCTTTCTGAATTTTCACTAAATACCTGCACTTTAGTTTTGAAAAAAACACTATAACTAACCAAACCACAATCAACAGAATTATACAGAGAATATCCTGTGAGCACGGGCACTTCCAGGCGTTTTTTTCAACTTTGGTAAATCAAATACCCGAAGGCCTTGTTTTTCGAATGGCTCAAAATTTTCCGAATATATCAAACTCATCGACACCGACTGAACTTGGTATTGTTTTGACAAAGGAAGTGCACTTTCGCTTAGCTCCTTCCTTGTGCCACCCTCCCTCATTCTTACCAAAGTGTACCTTTTGGTAGTGTGACACTACCGTAGTGTGGACAAGATCCAGGACAGGAAGCATACTGAAGGAGGATATGGGGTAAACGGGAAGAAAATGGAAGCAAAACATACAACTTGGGGGAGTGGGGGGCTGCAAAGAAAGGCGAGGAAATATTTGGAGGTGGATTTGGTGGGCTTCTTGGGTGCCCCAAAGACGAAGGGGAAAACATATCGAGTTCAATCACTGGCAAGAGATAAGATGGAAATTAATGACTGTTGAAGAGACGGGAGAAAAATAGCCTGTTGGGTGTCAATTTGCTGGGTGAGCTTTGGGGATTTTTGTTTGCCTTTTAGCACGAAATTGCAATCTTCAACGTTGGAGTTTAGCTTGGAACAACGTATTATGTGAAAATGTTAAGTGAAAAGGACAAACTGGATTTCTTAGTAGAGGTTTATTTATATTTTGGAGGGAAAGTAGATGTTATGAAATATAAAATTTGCAACTTGTATTGGTTAGACGCTACTTTTATGAAACTCGGTGAATTGGTGGATTCCGGCTGAAGTAGATTTGCTATAGTATTTTTTGTTTATGCTGTTTTAATCTGATAAAATATCTTTTCCGTTCAATTCATTTGGTTTTCGGGTTGGTTTTAGTTTGAGACATAAAATAACATAACCAAACAAATAAAAATGTTTCCAATACAAGATACTTCAAAACATTACAAATTTGACGGTTACTGCTCCAGTTGCTCTCTAATCACTTTAGTTACACTATTTACTACAGTTTCGTAACTTTTATAATTTAATTTTTCATTTTCATGTTCTACCACAATGTATGCTTTCCAGTAACTGAAGTTATTGGTAAAAACGAATTCAGGAAATTGTTGAGTCGAAGACCAAACCAACAGATGCTAGGTCAGAAAGATTGGAATCTGATTTGCAAAGTGACCATCTGCGTCGTGTAACACTGAAGTTTTCGCCGAGCTTCCCACTAGTATCCAGTTGCGAGAAACTTTCCTTTTCTAACCACTAAACATCATGTTGGAATTACTCCACCTTCTGCAAAATTTGCAGAAGATAAAGCTACCAAAAAGCTTATGGCTAAAACTGCCAAAAGTCGTAATTTACTTTGCCAAAGTTGAGAATGAGTTGATTCGGTAGGCTGACATTGCATTTTAATATGCATGTAAAACAAGATTATTAGAATGGCGAAGGTGAATTGGGAGCACATTGGAACCATGAAGAAAGCGAATTTTAGGGGCTGATCCTAGGATGTGGTGCCGATCCGGATGGCATCGCATGACGTTTTTAAAGTGAATATCAGTCTTGTTGATTGCAGCGGTGGTGAGGTGGTGTTGGGTGGAGGGCGAAGATGGTAACCAGTTGGCACACTTATAGTCAGTTTGGCAAACTGTATTTTATAGTGTAACTAAAATACACAGTAATATTAAATTAACGAAATTTATATTTTGGAACGTAATTTATTTCTACAGTTTCTGCAATTCTGTTGTTAATAATCAAATTGGATATACTTTTCAAGTAGAAAATTCAACTAGGTATTTTGTCATGAAATACTTTAAATTTGGAGCATGAGCATGCTATAAAATAATCATTTAAAATAGATGATTGAATTTTGATAAGAATGTTCCAAATTTGATAACCGAACAGATAAGCGCACACATCTAACAGAAGATATGCAAAGCCATTGACGTCTTGAAAGAAGAATGTTGAACCAAAGCACATTTTAGGTGCGTCTCATATTTCCCATGAATTGGCATTTGTAAACCAAACCAAACCAGTCGAAAAAATTAAATCCTACTACCTATACTATTAGGCTAACTTGCAGTAAAATATTACCAGCTTACTCAATTACCCGGTAAACATACTATTTCACTTTGCTATTATGGTGCAGGTAAAGCATACAAGCATAGTTAATGCGTTGAGAGTAAGGTTCCAAGGGGAACGGTTCAGAGGGACGGGTTTGTTGAATTATCCAAAAACAAGGAGATGTATAATTGATTTACTTTATTGGTTAATTCATTAAATTTTTATATAAAAAGGTTGCTTTGCATAAAAATTAGCTGGTATGTTTAAGGTTTTAAAAACCTCATAGTATCCTTTATCATTAAACTTACAAGTTACGTCCTCCTGGGAATTAACCAATCTCTCCTCAGCGCCCGGCTCACCTGGACATGTTTCCAAAAAACCTCAGTCTCTGCCCAAAGGTTAATTTTTATGTTTTTCTCCTCGAACTTAGGGAAGCCCGAGTTTTACAAAAAGTTTCTTGTTGCCTCTTTAATTTTTATTCTAGAATTGAACAATAAAGCCGCTGCAGCAACATTATCCTCCGGAGCTAAATACCAGATTGCTTATGCAGATATATAAAAAACGCTTCAAAAGTGGTGTACTGCTTTGTAGAGTGACAAAATGATACAACACTCAAGATGCCACCGGAAATCCCCAGGACCTACCATACATCCGCTTCTACTCCCACCCCCTGCCCTGCATCCAAATGAAGACTGGAACCACCTGACTTAAAACTTAACTTGGCCCAGAAGCAGGTCGACGTGAACTTCTTCAAGCCCGCAGAACTGCCCGTGCTCCTAATTGAAGATTTTTTTGGAAATGGGGCGGGCTGCTCCATGCTCATGTGAGGAGTGGAAAAAGTGGTGGGCTGGAAAACGCTCTCGAGTGGATTAGGAGGGCCGTTAGATGGAATAAATTGCAGGGAATTACCGTGGGCTTTAGGAGAAGACAGAGTGAAAAAGAAGAGCAGAAGCAACTTTTCACGAAGCAAAGAAAACGCTCGAATGCTAATAAAGTTGCATATTATTATAATTCTCTGTTAAAATGACTGACATTATTATTGTATATCGATTCAAATAGCAAAACGACAAAGTTTTGTGATATTTTTAATGTTTGAAAATTTTGCTTAAAGCAGAATTCTCCCGATTTGAAACTTGCTGTTGATAATTTTGGAAGAATGTTTTCCCCAATTGGCTAATTAGAAGACAAGAATATAATAAACTGAACCATGACTACTTGAGAGCTCGGTGCCAATACCTAATTTAAGTTGACTCGGATGGGTTTTCCCAAATTCAGATGTAAAAGATGGTGGTAACTGTAAATACGTATAGAATACCTACTCAAGTTGTTTCTAAATGGGAATTTTAAGAAATTTTAAACATTTAGGTACAAAAGCAGATTTTTATTCCCCTCCACACCCTTCTTCTTAGTTTCCTGGTCCCCTCAAGCTTTTGGTCATCTCCTCCGCTTCCACTTTTATTCCATCTATCCCCCTTTTTCTCTCCTGCTGACTACATTAATCCCCGCAACCACAAGCGCAATACAGAGCACAGCCCCTCCATCCAAACGAAAGTGAAACCACCAGATTCACCAGAAACAAGATAATAATAAGATTTGGAAATTTATTGGATTTGGATTATTTGTCTGGTGTGAAAAGTTTGTGTTGAAAATGACGTCAGTGGAGGTAAACAATGAGCACGTATGCTCTTATACAAGGAACCAAGTTAACCTCTTGCTTCCTTTGGACACGGTTTGGGTTTATTTCGTATATGCTTGAAAGATTTTAGCCAGGTGTGTTGTAGGACTCCCGGGTCCTTTGGCAGGATGGTCAGAAGGAAGAAGGAATTTTGGCCTGGGCCAAGTTGGCATTTCCGAAGGGAGAATGATTATCTTCATCTTGACAGGGATGATGACTTGGAGTACTTGAAGTAGTCTCAAGTGGCGTGAAGCTTAAGGGAGCTGCGGTCTAAGTCACGGGCGAGATTGATTTTAGCAGCATAAATAAATTGTACTCCAGAATCTACGTACATTAAATGAGCCGAGTCTCTCGTCTCGTGCTAATCTGCAGCTGTTTAAAGTTACCCCAAGAGGTAATGCGGTGAATTTGAAATGAACTGCCCGTTGAATTGAACTGGCTGCTGCCCAAATGCTATCATCTCATTCTTCTCTCAGCTCGTGAAAAAATCTGCGTAACGTTTTCTAATTTTTCTAAATAAAGTTTTAAACGTGGTTTTTAATTTGTATCGACTGTTATTTGATAATCCATAACAAGTTAAACCTTACCTTTTCGTTAAGGGTCAGATTTTAATCAAAATTACTTAATTCTGTAGTTTTCCCGATAAAGTAGTCACAATGGGTGATGATAACGGTTCACAGGCAGCTCTTATCAGGGAGCTTAAGTCCTCTCTGACTGGTGATATCCAGGCTATCATTCAAGATCAGCTTAAGACTTTGCTTCCAAACTTAGCACAAACAGCTAGTTCATCTTCTGGTGCTCCAGAGAGCGTTAATGGACCTGACACCGCACGCCCAGTTTATACTGAAGGTCAGTGCCTGTGTCCCACTTAAAGCCTCCTTCATCCTACAGATGATCGACGCATTAACTCCCCTCTCATCATGAATGACAGGCTGAGTATAAACTGATTTTATAATCAAATTCTAATTTATTCAATAGATGAATCATTTAATGATTCCGATTTGGAACTGGACCCATTAGAAACGGCTGATGCCCGCTCCTGGGATCCACCACAAGCTACGAAAGAGGTTCTCAATAAATATTTGCGCACTGCATTGGACAAAGACGCACGTGTTCGTCTTATTGAACGGTTTCCTCCCCCGGCAATGGCGGTAGCAAAATCACCTATGGTGGACCACCCAATTCAGCATATTCTGAGCCAAAAACGGATTGGAATGCGTTACATTCCAGGGGTCCTTGCAATGGAAGCTGTCCAAGGCCGCAGGCTTGACGCCATAGGCCCTTTAGCTGCTATTCACGCAGCAGCTTGCGAGGCAAAAGCAAATGGAAAAGAATTAAATCCTGTTCCAGTTATTGAAGCTTTAAATCACAGCCTTGTGTTCATTGGAAACGCCAACTCCCAAGCAATCTATCAACGCCAACGTGCGATTTTGCAAAAGGTTAACCCCTCCGCCGTCATGTATCTCAACAAGGACAAACTCCCAACTGACACCGAAGAACTTTTCGGAGCAAACGTTCGAAAATCCATTAAAGAGGCGGCGGAAATGCGGAAGGATCTGGGAGTTCCCCCTCAACAAAGTTTTCGGTCACAGCCGAATGGGCGTTCATTTCGGACTCGACCATCGTTTGGAAGGGCGTCCCGTTACCAGCCGTATGACAGACGTCAATCCTTCCGACCCGGATTTCGTCAAAGCCACACCTTGGCAATGGACATTCAAAAAAGGTGTTCCTAACTTTTACACAAAACCACACCCAAAAATTCCTTTCACCCTTCCTCCACCATTTACCAATTTATTATCCCTTCACAAACCTCCAAACCCATATAATCCCAACCATTTCCCAAAACAAAACACTCACCCCACAACACCCTCCATTCTCAATCACCTCCCTTCTTAACCAACACAAAACCACCCTTATCCCAATCCCTCACTCTCACACCAAACCCTCAAAAACACTATCCCCTTCATTTCCATACTATTCTCCCCCACACCACAACCCCCCAACCCCTACCAACCCCTATAAACCAAAACCCCTCCCACCCAAACCCATTAACATCAACCAAATCCCCTACAAAACATATACCCCACTCAAAACTTCTTACAAACCACCAAACATACTCCCCCCCTCTCACTCCCAAAAACCCAACCATAACATTCCAAATAAACCCCACCCCCACCCCACCCCCACCCCACCCCCCCCACCCCAAAAACCCCCCCCCCCCCCCCCCCCCCCCCCCCAACCCCCAAAACAACACCCCTTCCCTCCCCCCCCCCCCCCCCCCCCCCCCCCCCCCCCCCCCCCCCCCCCCCCCCCCCTTCCCAATACACATGTTTACCATTTGGTTTGGCGTGTGCGCCTTATGTAGTTACAAAAGTGACCAAACCATTAGCAAGCCATTTAAGGGAGAAAGGCTTCAAATTAGTAATTTATTTGGATGACGTGCTCTTAATTGGGGACACTTTTGACTCCGTACGGCTGATGTGTGAGTATACGCTTGACCTTTTCCAAAAAGCCGGCTTTATAATTAATTTTGATAGATCAGTCATTGTCCCTACACAAGTCATCGAATTTTTAGGTCTTAAAATTGACACGAATGCTATGATGTATTTTCTTCCAATGCAAAAACAAAATAAAATCCGTGACAGTGCCCGTGAAATTTTAAATAACTTACAGACATTAACCCCACGGATCCTGTCAAGGTTTGTGGGCACGGTGATTGCAGCAAGATTGGCACTAAGAACTTCCAACTTGAAGTTAAGACAGCTGCAGATGACAGTAATCCGCGCCCTGCGGAATGGCGGGGACTGGGACTCCCTTCTCACTCTAAGCCAAGAAGCTTTGGAAGAAATGACTTGGTGGCAAGACCAGAACGATTTCCCCGGTTCCCCAATAATAATGGAGGAACCAACAATGGAAATTCAATCGGATTCATCTTTAGAAGCCTGGGGGGCTACATCAGGTGGGGTAAACACCGGCGGACAATGGTCCAAAATGGATTTAAAAGAGTACACACACATAAACCAGTTGGAGCCATTGGCAGCATTCATGGCCTTGAAGTCCTTTTGGAAAGCTCCTGTGACATCCGTTCTGCTTTGCCTGGACAACCAAACTGCAGTAGCTTATCTGAACAAGATTGGGGGTACGAGGTCAGTGAAGTTAAACAGCATTGCAATGCAGATATGGGAATGGTGCGTGAATCACAACGTATAGATAAAGGCGGAATATCTTCCGGGAGTGGCCAATACAATAGCGGATTGGGAATCTCGTCATTGTAACGACTTCAGCAGTTGGCAGTTGTCCCCGGAAGTATTCAACTTACTGAATGCAAAAATGAAATTTCAAGTGAACCTCTTTGCCAATCGGAACAATGCCCAGCTCCCAATTTATTGGAGCTGGAGGCCGGATCCGGAAGCAGCCGGGACGGACGCGTTCACATTGAACTGGAAAAATCAGCAGGCTTACGCCTTCCCCCCGTTTTGCCTTGTGGGGAGATGCATCAAGAAGACTCTGGAAGAGGAAGCATCGATAACCATAGTGGCTCCCGTTTGAAAAAACCAGCATTGGTACCCAGCACTTCTCGGATCCTTGACAGATTTTCCAATCTTGCTCCCGATGCGCAAGGATCTGCTAATGGATGCTCGGGGCAACTTTCACCAACTCGTACTTTTGGACAGGCTCCAGCTTGCAGCTTGCAGCAGGCCAATTTCAGGCAATCATGTGAAGCAGGGGGAATTTCAGAAGATGCTCAAAAAATCCTCCAAAGCTCCATTCGTTCAAAAACACGAAAATCGTACAATTCAGCATGGTCGTCCTTTGTACGCTGGTGCAGTGAACGGAATACCAATCCTTTTCAATGCTCTGAAGACAATGTAATCAATTATTTGGCGTTTTTGCATTCATCTGGAAAGGCTTATCGGACAATAAGCTTACACAGATCTGCTGTATCCTACTTTCACTCTGGCACTCCAATTAAGGTTGGGGTTTCTGAGAACATTAGCAAGTTTATGCGTGGTGTTTTTAATTTAAATCCACCACAGCCAAAATATACCTCAACGTGGGATCCTTCGATTCTACTAAAATACATTGATGCTTTGGGCGACAATTCTACTTTAACATTGGCACTGCTTTCAAAGAAAACGGTTTGTCTTCTGGCGTTGGCAAAAGCTTCAAGATCCTCAGATATTTGTGCGCTAGACTTAAGTGGTTATAGTGAAGTAAATAATGGCATAAACTTTCGACATGTGCATTTGCGTAAACAGTCAAGACCAAACTTTCTCCCGGACTCATTCTATCCCCGATTTTCTGAAAATTCCCGTCTTTGTGTTGTGGATACCGTGAAAACGTATATTGAACGAACGACCTCGATTCGGAAATCCACTAAACTAATATTATGTGCAAAAAAGCCTTATGGTCCATCATCCTCAAGGACAATAGCTCGCTGGATGCTAGATTTAATGGAAAAAGCAGGCATAGATATTAAGTCATTTAAGGCACATTCTTTACGTTCAGCAGCGTCTTCTAATGCGCTTAACCAAGGGTTGTCTATGGACGATATTCAGAAATGTGCAGATTGGAGTGGTCCCAACACTTTTCTACGTTTCTATTGTCGCCAAACGAGTACTCAGGGGTCGTCACTGCTCATACAAAGTATTACAAACTAAAACTTCAAAATCGGCTCATTTAATGTACGTAGATTCTGGAGTACAATCGAAGATTTATCAAGGACCTTGGTCTGATGATAAATCTAGATTGTAATAAGAATCGAAGTACATTAAATGAGCCCTCCCTTATGTCCCTCCACAGACTTCGATTCTTATTACAATGATTTTTATTGTTGATCTTTCAGATGCTGCTCGACGAGAATGAATTTTATTTTGAAGATGCTTATATTGTTGTAACATATGGTTGAGTTCGCATTAATATTGTATATTAATTATTCAGTTACCTAATAAAGATTTCCACATTGCTTCAAGAAGAATGAGATGATAGCATTTGGGCAGCAGCCAGTTCAATTTAACGGGCAGTTCATTTCAAATTCACCGCATTACCTCTTGGGGTAACTTTAAACAGCTGCAGATTAGCACGAGACGAGAGACTCGGCTCATTTAATGTACTTCGATTCTTATTACAATCTAGATTTATCATCAGACCAAGGTCCTTGATAAATCTTCGATTACATTGCTAAATAGACATGTCAATCAAACGATTATTGATCGGAACCTGGATTCGACTGTACTGTCCTAATACCGCCTATAGCAACAATTGGCATTTAAATTACGCAAGAAAAATTTGTTGCATAATCATATTTGATCAAAATCAAACAAAGCAACAGCAATTTACAAATGTTTGAAACTGATTTTTTTCAAAACCATGCGCACGAAGGTATTCAGAGAATAATACAAAATTCAACATTAAAAAGAAGAACGTAAGTGTTCTTGTATAGCGTCATGTTTTTCTGAATATTAAAATACTGTAACAAAAGCATACATCAAAACTAAAACACGAAAAATGCACAGTAAAATTTATTAAGCTAACTTAGCATAGTTTGAAAATGAAGAAACATCAATTTTTTAAAACTAAAATATATCTTGCTAATATTTTTAGAGTATTGCAAACAAGTACAGAATTTTATTGAATCTTCAAGTCTATCAATCTTTAGCTACAAAAATAAAATGACTTTATGTTGTTTGGAATTGATTGGTTCACGCCACGTGACAATTCTAATATATCTTTGATTAATCTTCGGCGTTTCTTCTGCCCCCTCTTCAACACGGTTTCACCCCCGAAGGAGGACATCCCCTTTGATTAGGGCATTATTCCAAAGCCAGCATAGTCCGCCACTGCCTTCAAAGTCCTTGGAAACCTACTCCAACCACCAAAATCAAACGTAGCGACTTGCTTCTTTAATTTCCTCCAATAAGCAATTCTAATCCAATCGGGTTTAATTTCTGGAGTCAACTGGACAATTCTGCTGCTCATCCTGATTACATCCTTTTAACTTGAACGTTTTTCACTCCATTTGTGTTGTAAGGCCAAGTTAATAGCTTCATGGGTAGAGCGTCACTCGAATCACCTCTCTTGGACCCTTTTTTGGGGTCACAATATCTCAACCTTGATCACTCTGACCCGTTCTCCCGTTCCAATGAACACAAACTGGCGCAATTGTCCTTCCCTCCAAGATCGATTGTTTATATTTTTGCAAAGTTTTTTAGTTTTTTAAAATCACTTAGAAGGATTTGGCAAAAACGATTGAAACGAAAATTATGTATGCATGAGTGTTTTTCACAACTTGGGGTTTAGTTGGCATATTGAAGAAAAAACATCATATTTGAAAGTTCACGTGAAGTTGTAAAATATTGAAGCCATAAGAATCACACAGCTATTTTGCAAGGCTTCTGTACATTACTAGATATTTGGCTCCACCAAACCTCTTGGTAAATCATTAACAGTAGCTCGTTACTAAAGATATTATGAGCATAAACTTGCTGGTGAAGATACGTTGTGAAGTAAAAATGTAATTATAAGGACAAGATTGATAAAAGTACAACTTAAAATAAGCTTGATATTAATATTGCTAAATTAATCATAATGGTTTATTTTTATTTTTAACATTCGATTATTTTTATTTTTAACATTCGATTATTTTTGTTTCGTAATAAACATGTTCATGATTTCAAGATTTTACATAACACTTATTAATGTTCTAGTGCATGCAGAGGTATTTCACGTAGCACAAAGACTTTCACTTTATTCCTTTTGATTCGTTGTAACTTACAATTGAGAAAGAAAGTATCTACTGACAGCCACTGCCAACTTCGACAATTTGACGGCTGCAACGTCTTTCTTTTTAAAAGCTATCTTAGCAATAACATATTACACGTAAAATTACTTGAAAGTAATATACAGTTTAGCGGAGTAAACTTTTAATGAAATTGTTGGAGCCAAACTTCACCTTTAATGGAGCACAGGACCAGCAAAATCTTCGACAAGCTTTTATGTCTCTAACGGGCCCAGTGGCAAATATTAAATGTTTTTCTAAAACCTTAGTGCTTTGTTAGATGAGCTATACTTGCCAATCCAGTAACCATTATCAAAATGATTCCTACACAGTCCACAATATTTAATAGGAAAAAGCAGATCCCAAATATATTTTGCAAATTCCATTCTATTATTATCAACATTGCTAAACCGGGTGCTTTTCCGAAAACTCCAACACAAATGATTGCAACAAGAACTGTCATTTGCTGAATTTCATTACTGATTGTAACCATAATTTGGGTATATCTATACCAAAGCAGTACTCGGGTTGTGGGCAATAGCGTAGATAGACTTTGATGAAGAAACCTAAATAAATTTTAAGCATTTGAAAATAAGTCAAAGATTCTGCATCTTAATTGGCTAATAATATTTGAGTCAATTTACCTTTGAAGGTAACTTTGTAGGCCAATTGTTCCAAGAACCTGAACATTCGCCAGCACCACTGCATTTGAAGATGCAGCCATGTGCCAGAAATAGTTGTTTATTACCAGAACCAGCACTTTTATACCCAAATTATATATATTCCATACAAAGTTATCATAAAGTTGACTATTTTCATTACACTTAGGTATTAACCAATAACCAACAAGTACACTGGTGCAGGCGCCGTTAAGAGCGACAAATCCAAAGTTAAAAACCTCCACAACAACAGGCGCTGATAGTACTGCCAGACGCGCAACATGCACAAAATACTTGGGATGTATTAATGAATCTATCTTGGATTTCTTTTCAGATTTTACCCGGGATTCTCTGAAGGTGAAAACAATTTCTTGAAGAAAAAACTTTATTTTGGAGCAATCTACCACATGCACCTACAGGTAAACCATGTTTACAACCTGGAACAATAAGCCCATATATTGCCCAAGTTTAAAAAGCCGTTGCATGCTTGGGTTAAATTTTGTGTACCCTGTCAGTTCTCCTGTGAAAATTAGTTTTCTCTGTAGATAAAATAATATCAGCATATAAAGTAAATACAGCAAGAGCTGTGCGCGGTGTTTTAGTTGATTAGCTTTGGTTGATTGACGACCATATTGTACATGATTATTTTTTATTTGAAAGCTACGATAGTTGAATAAGCTATGAATTTTGTAAGATAAATTTACTAAACCTAGATTGTCAACTAGTAAGTTGGAGATTTGCATTATGACAAAAATGCTTTAGCTTCGATATGCAACACTTGGTAACCGCAGTCAAGTCTGTTTTTGCAGTATACTCCTGAAAGCTACAGATACCTTATTCAACAGAAATTTTTCCTTAAATTCGGCGGACTTATAGTCATGAAATACTCGGCTACATTAGCTAATTTGAGGACTTTCAACTAACTTGGTTCAACCAAGTTCAACGGAAGAGGTATATGCGGAGAAGATAGAATGGGTCTTGAAAGTGTTGGCTCTAGAGACAAAGTTGGTGGAGCAAATGGCAAAACTAGCGACACTCAGGTTAGAGGGTATTGACCCTCTAAAAGCATCGCGTCCAAAAACTGACAAGGAAAGCAAGCTCAAGTACAAATTATTACAGCCGTTTTACTTTGAGAGGCTTCTTAGCCTGATGGTTAAGCGTTAGACTTTTTGCATCGGGAGCACGGGTTCGAATTGCAAAAAAACTAACTTGTGACCTTAACACAAAATTCTATCACTCAACCATCAGGCTGGACTCCAGCCGCCGGCTGGAGGCCTCTCAAAATAAAACGGCTGTAATAACTTGTACTTGAGCTTGCTCTCCTTGTCAGTTCTTGGACGCGATGCTTTTAGTAGGTCAAGCCGTCAATATGCGTATTTATTTTGGCAAGAAATTCGGAAAAGTATAAAAGTTCTGGTTTGATCACTCAAATACCAGATTATGACTGGTGGGATAACGGTAACAATCGTGCTCTTGCCAAGATCTCATGAACGGTTGATATACTGAAGGAGTGAATGTTTTTGGGTAAAAGTTAATTTTTAATGTTTTTTGTGCTATTCCGGTTTGTTATAATTAGCAGGATTTGTTTGAGTATTTATTTTTGACGATTAAAGTTCCCAAACGTGAAAAATGCACATTACAAATCAATAAACTTATTTTAAATCGGTCTCCCCATCCCCTCCAAAGTCAGTCTTAGACTCTTTGGCTGACCCCTCCAAAGTAAACTCTTGCACAAAACGCTGCTGTCAATGTCATCCCTCAGGGTAACTTCAGTGGTTCATCCCTTCCTTTCAAAATAGTCACCAGTGGAAACCTTTTCTTCCTTGCTGGCCAGACTCCAATACTGACACAGACTCGCTCTCCTTCTGCGGAGGAACCGAACCATTACAACCAGAGGGTTCATTTCCCTCGGGGAATATACAATCAAAGGCAATCCAAGCACGTCTCCAATCCGAAGATGTGAAGATGATAGAATGCCGTTTAGAAGATGGAGGAATTAATGGATAAGGTGACGCAGAAAGATGTAGAAGGACGAATGGGGTGGGCCAGTAGCCTTGGCCTGGCCCGCGTGATACATTTAACAGAAAAAAGTTTGCAATTTTCATGAATCTTTTTTAAATGGTTTTTAATCTTTAAGTCGTTGTATAGTGCTGCATAATCGTGCTCAAGCTACATGATCGTATAAGTACTTTCTTAGTGAATTATGAATTGAATCTATGTTATTTAAATTGTTCATAAAAAAGAGAAGCTTCAAATTGTTTCTAAAGTAGTTGAAGTATGATGTTTTGAGGCTATCATAAACTTTAACTCCAGTCGTCGTTTAAATGTGACAAATTATTCAGCCAGTTGCAATATACATATTGGTTCATGGGAAATTTTGCGTTCAACCGTGCATGGCATTGTAAGAGTTTAAAAATATTGAATATTTCCAAATGAAATGTGTTGAATAATCCATTATATGGCATCGTCTCGGTTATGTCTTAGACCTTAACGTAAGGAAGTACTAGTACAAGAATATTTCTTTACTGATTTATTGTATTATGGAAAGAATTAAAAAATGGCATTCCTTGACGTCTATTTAACCATCATCAAAATGTACTGAAACTGTATTAAATTAAACCGCAGAAAACAGAAATCTTGATTCAAGCAGTAATTTTACTTAATTATAAGTTTAAGTTCATTTGATATTTATATTCTTTTATGCTATAATATAACTTGACGCAATCAAAGTAGTTGTCAGGAAATACCTCACAAAAAACATATTAATGCTTGAAAAAATAGTGAAAGGGTAAGTGAGATTGCACTCAGAACTATACAAGTTCGTTTAAGGTGGTATATGAGATTATGCCACTGCACATAGTGGGGTATTTTGGATCAAAACAAAGTTAGTTTTTGTTTTTATAGTAGCTATTTTATCTAAATCCGATTACTCCTTTTGCCTTCTCCATTTAACTACTAAAGGGTCCTGGCAGAAAGCTACCTCGGGTGGTCTAAACCAAAACTTGCAAATTACGTTTGTGAGTATTCTTACAACTTTAAATATTTCCTGTTAAGTTCCTCGCCTTCATTTTAAAATATTATTGTTTCTGGCAACTTAAACCACCAACTTCCATCAGATCAGTTTTTGCTAAACACAGGAAGATCTGGTTGAATGCATGAATGACGTTTGTTAAATACATAGTTTGTTTGTGGCCAAATTCGTCGTGTGGAATGATGATTGTTGTAAAAATGATAGACAATAGGTATTTTAAGCAAGTTTTTATTCAAACGTTTTAATTAGTTTCTCTGTATTGCGGTGGGATATATTACATGTTAAGCCATTTCATTTTGGTTATTTGTTGGATTCAATTCCCTTCAAGATAAGGAAAGTTTTCATAATCAATGATGATTTTAGCTTTTTTGGTTTCCCAGAGGATTAGGGTATTACTGCTTTTATTACGGTAAGGAAGAGGTATTTTATTTTCTCTTACTCATGCCTACCTGTTTTTTATTTAAAAAGAATTAAATTATACGCTGATGCTATTTATCATAAATGTGTTTATCAAACTTTGGTATCTATACATATGCACAAAGCTAAAATTCGTGTTTCTATTCTTGCGGTGACCGTGTCCCAAATATTTTTGTAAAAATATGAGTTAGTGGCCAGCAAAAGTAACTAAAATGCCCGATTTAAAGGAACAGGATATTACAAGTTAGGTACCAGTTCAAATAATATGAATGTTTTTCCCCTCGTGGTACCCCCAGTGTCAATGCGATAACCCTTAATTGCCAATTTGTAAATTGCTGGAAAACTGCCTGAGCCTATTCCAGTGCGCACTGCCTTTTTTCATATCATATTATGCTGCTGCTGCTGCTCTGACTTTTCTGTGGGGCAACATGAACTACCCTTACTCTCCTGAGTCTACACTTGGCACCACAGTCCTGGTAGCGTATGCCTACTAGTCCTTGTGACTAGAACTGCTGCTACTGATGCAGTGTCTGGAGCTATCCCAAGTTCTACAGGCGAGTTGTGCGGCTGTGTGCGACGCCTAGCTGAAAGTCCCGTACTTCAGCCTCTGGTCCACACTTCTCAACCGCCGATCTCCCACTTGGCTTGGGTTGGTAACTCCGCCTCTTCGTAGACACAGAACAACGACTTGGTATAGTGCACTGAACTCCTCTAACTCATCTCTCTCGGTACTGCTGAGCCCTTGGTGGCACTGATAAGCAGTTTGATGACCGATTCACGATTTTTTGAGTTTATGCACTATGAACTTTAATGAACGAGTTATTTACACATAAGCAAAATAAACCGTTGAGCACGCACACAAGCAGATATTATTTTAAAACTGATAAAAATTGAAGTTATTTATTTCTCAAACTTATTAAAATGAAAAAGAACTCAAATTGGGTAATTATATGGCAAATTCGCGTTGATTTGAAATATTTAATTGGTCAGAAGGACCCGAAGAAAATTAATTTATTTGAGTGGCTATAGGACTTTTATAAGCACGTCTCCCTGACTTACGATGTGCTTGAAGGCAAAAGTGCGACTGGTGAGCAGAGTTTTTCTTTTGCTACTCTCTCACTCAAGAATACATACCCATAACCACATAATTCATATTACAGTGTAGAAAATAATACTCAAAATTCATACAAAATACAATTTAAAATATAATATTAGGTTAGCTGGCTGGACACACAATACACTCATTTTATCTATCTTTGTTTCTTCTTGACATTACAAACACACCCCCCTATTGACCGGAAGTGTCAATACATATTAAACTTGAAATGACAATGTTGCGACAACTGAGATCCCACCACGGCAAAACCCCACTGGACTGAAACTGTACAGTAAACAGGTAGCGGATGTGAAACAGTGTTCATGTTCAGTAGTGCGTTTTACGGCATTTACAACTCAATATAAGTCACTGAATTGTCCAAAGTTCCCTCCACAATACTGCCACTGAAACAGAACAGCCAGTGAAAGTAATGACCGCAGCAAGTCCTCAGTCTATCTACAACATTACATGAAATAAAATCATTACATTAAAATCAACCAAATTATTCAAATTTTATTAATGGAATCAGTTTTGTTATTGGACGATCTATCAGACCAGCTACCGTTTTTAAAGAAACCTTTCTCACATGTCCATCATCACTAGGATAGACTTGAATAATTCTCCCCTTACTCCAATTTCCCGGAGACGTCTGGTCCGCTATTAGAACCAAATCACCGACTTGCACATCTTCACTTTCCCATTTCCACTTTGTTCGCTGTTGCATAGTATTTAAGTACTCATGGCTCCAGCGCCTCCAGAAATGCTGAACCCGCTGCTGTTGCAGCTGATACTGCGACAGCCTGTTCTTCGGTACATCTTCCACATTAACGTCAGGCACTGCCGTCAATGGTTCTCCAATTAGAAAATGTCCGGGCGTTAGGGCATCAAAATCGGTCGGGTCGGATGACATGGCATACAGCGGCCTCGAATTCAGGACAGCTTCAACCTGACATAAAATAGTATGAAACTGTTCATAGGTTAAGCACACATTACCCACAATACGACGGATGTGGTATTTCGCGGATTTTACTCCAGCTTCCCAAAGCCCCCCGTGATGAGGAGCTGCCGGTGGATTAAAATGCCACTGTATTCCTTTCTTGCTAAGGTCACTTGCGATGGCATTGTTCACTTCCACATTTCTCATGATTGTTCGAAGCTCTTTCTCAGCTCCCACGAAATTTGTGCCGCAATCTGAGTAGAGATGCGCACACAATCCCCTTCTTGATACAAACCTTCTGAGCGCCTCCAGAAATCCTTGGGTACTGAGGCTGCTGACTGGTTCCAAATGAATGGCTTTGGTAGCCATACACACAAATAGGCACATGTATCCCTTGTAAACTTTAGGGGCTCTTCCAATTGGATTTTTTAAATTAAATGGACCTGCGTAGTCCACACCAGTATGTGAAAACGGACGAGAGGGGGTTGTTCTGGATTCAGGTAAATTCCCCATTAACTGTGTAGCTGCTTGATGTCGATATCGGCGACAAATAACACACTTTCTCACAATATGTCTCACTTTATCTCTGCCACCAATAATCCAGTATGTGCTCTGTAGCCTCGACCATGTTATCTGGAATCCACCGTGTAGTAGGCCAAGATGCTTATCTTCAATGATAAGATAAGTAAGACGACTGCTTCCTGGCAGTATCACTTGATGCTTTCTCTTCTCGGGAATGTTAGCATTTTTCAATCTTCCTCCTACTCTGAGAATTCCTTCATTGTCGAAATAAGGGTGCAGAGAATTCAACTTGCTGCTGGGATGTACCCTTCCACATTTCCTCAGTCCCTTGATCTCTTCGGCAAAATGTTGCTGCTGCACAATCCAAATCCACTTGTGCAATGCTGCTTGATACTCTTTTGCAGTGAGCGGTCCACTGCTCACTTTCTCCAGTCTGGGTTTTATTTCTTCACGTTGCTCCCTTGCATGGGCCACTGCAAACTTTCCATAAAATCTCAAAATTACTGCTGTTGAACATAATAAACGAGAAAGGGATGAATACCGCTCTAAGAGATCATTGCTCGTCACTGCCACATGATGTACTTGCACAACTCGCTCCTCCAAATCAGCTTCCTCCGCTGCCACCTCCTCTGCACTGAACTCTGGCAATCCTGGTTCTTGTAACCAACTCGGACCTTTCCACCAGAACTCACTTTGAAGTAGATCAGCTGCTGAAGCCCCCCTTGAGGCTAAGTCTGCCGGGTTTTCCTTCCCAGGGACATGCCTCCATGAATCAACACTAGTCAGCTGCTGGATCTTTGAAACACGATTCCCAACAAAAGTTTTCCATTTTGAAGGGGATCCAGCAATCCACGTTAATGCAATAGTGGAGTCACTCCATAAGAACACCTTACATTTCAGCTCCAAACAATTTATTACTCGACTAGCCAGCTTAGCCAACAGCAGTGACGCTTCTAGCTCCAGTCTCGGCAATGACACAAGCTTAATTGGGGCAACTCGAGTTTTGCTCGTTACAAAACTGACGTTTATAGTTCCATCTTCACTGAAACTGCGAATATAGAGCAAAGAACCGAATCCTTTTTCGGATGAATCTCCAAAACCGTGCAATTCATAAGATGAATTTGGAATGTGTATCCTTCGTGGAATAGACAGTTCCCGAAGCTTCAACAAATCTTCTTTGTACTCTGCCCACTCTTGACTTACAAACGAAGGCACTTCATCATCCCAACCACAATTTGCCTTCCAGCATCTCTGCATTAACATTTTTGCACGAATTGAAAAGCAGGAAATTAACCCAAGCGGGTCAAACACGCGCGCCGCATCAGACGCCAACTTTCTCATTGTTATCGTTTCATTGTGCTTAAACTCAACACTTTCAAACTTGAAGGTATCAGCACAAGGAAACCATTGCACTCCCAGTGCTTTCACTGTTTGTTCCTCATCAAATGATAGTGGTCCAGTCTCACGAAACTCTTTAGGGATTGCTGCTAGCACAACAGGATCATTCGAGGTCCACTTCCTCAAATCTAGTCCGGCGGTCGCTGCAGCTTTTGTAAGTTGATTGTATAGGTCGAGTGCTTTCTCCGTGGTGCTTTCACCCCCCAAAATGTCATCAACGTACGTGTTGAATAAAAACGCCAAAGACGCTGCTGGATAATCCTCTGCACACTCCTTTCCCAGCTGGTGTAAGCACCTAGTAGCGAGGAACGGTGCACATCCCGTTCCGTAAGTCACCGTTATTAGTTTGTAGTCTCGTAATGGCACATTTGGTGATTCACGCCAAACTATTCTGTGGTAGTCAGCGTCTTGTGATGATATCCCAAAATTGCGGAACATCTGCCTGATGTCTGCTTTCACCACCACCGGAAACACTCTGAATTTTAACAGCAAATCATACAGCTCCTCCTGCACGGTGCTGCCAACCATCATGCAATCATTTAGGGAAATTCCAGTAGTTGATTTAGCCGACCCATCAAACACTACTCTTAGTTTTGTTGTTGAACTGTTTTCATTGATGACCCCATGATGGGGAAGATGAGCCGTTTTCCCAATGACTTCCTTAGGCTCTGTTTCCGGTATCAATTCCATATGCCCCATACTGATATATTCTTCCATAAACTTTACATACTGATCTCTGAATTTGGGATCTCGTTGCATCCGTTTTTCTACTTGGAAGAACCGCTTTACTGCTACATCCCTTGTTCCTCCCAGCTGCTCAATCTTCTGGGTGAAAGGAATTTTCACTACAAACTTTCCCTTGTCACGCTTGAATGTTTCCACAAACAACTTTTCACAAGCAGCTTCTTCTGCTGACAAAACCTTTTCACTAGGTAATTGTTCCGTTTCCCAAAACCGCTTCAAAATTTCAGCTAGTGGGTCCATACTGATGTGATATGACCGGATATTTTCTGCACTTTCCGGACATCTACCAGCAGCTACCCACCCAAAGATAGTTTCACGACCAACTGGAGCATTCCTAATCGTTTTCGAATATCGCCTTCCTGCTAATTCGATTTGATCATAGTACCGCATACCAACCACAATGTCCACAGCTCCAGGTAGATTCCATGTTGAATCAGCGAGTTGTAGCCCTTTTAAGTGGTCCCAGTTGCCGTTGCATTCAGCAGAGGGTATCATACCCGTCACCTTTTTCATAACAAGAACATTATCAATCTTGATAGAAATTCCTTTATCATACCGACTGAATAGAGTGACCGTGACTGCTCCTTTTGAAATGCCTGCTTCCGCTTCACCGACTCCCGTTACTCTAACTTTTCTGAAATGGCGAATCAGTCTAAGCCTTTTGCAGCATTCGGCAGTCATTAACTCGGCCTCTGATCCTGGGTCGATAAGAATCCTGAACAAATGCCAATTGCCATGCGTATCCTGTACATGAACAATTGCAGTCATTAAAATTGCCTTAATATCAGACTTTGCATGATGTGAGTTAACTGTCTCTAGCTGCTGATCTTGTTCTCCTCCGGAGACCGCGACTGTGGATCCCCCACTTGATGAACTATCAGCTGACCTTGACTCTGCATGTAGTAAGCTGTGGTGCTTTTTTCCACACTTCCGACATGAGCCCTTCCAAGAACAGTTTTTACTCATGTGATCCTTGAATAAGCAATTAAAGCATAATCTTAGCTTTTGTACTAACTGCTTCCTTTCATGCACCGACTTTTTCTTGAATTCTGCACACTGGTAATGTTGATGGTGTCCGTTGCAAATAGCACAGCTGGAGCTGTCTGATGATGCTACATTGACTTTCACTACACGCTCCTTTTTGCCATCTACACTCTTTCCACCTCCATGTCCATTTCCTTCTGACATTTGAAGCCCCCTCACATGAGAGCGTAGAAATGTTTCCAATTCTGCAAAAGTCGGTAACTTTGTTCCATGTTGCCTAATAGCCCACTCACGTCTGGTTGTTGAATCAATTTTATTCAACACCAACACAACCAAAATGTCATCCCACTGATCAGTTGGCCTTTTCAACACAGTGAGTGCACGAACACTTTCTTGCACTTTGTCCAATAAATACTGCAATTCTGATGAACTTTCATACTTCATTGGTTTCACAGTTAGTAACTTGTTGACTAGTGCATGCACAATTTCCCTTTCATTATCATATCGGTCATTTAGTATTTTCCAAGCAGCACTATAATTGCTGTCTGTTGTTGCTAATGTACGCACAAGATTTGCTGCGTCTCCCTTCAAAGATGATTTCAAGTACTGAAGTTTCTGCGCACAGCTGAGTGATGTGTTTCCTCCCACAGCGGCTGTAAACAAATCTTTAAAAGACGTCCAATCAGCCAAATTGCCATCAAAAGCCGGAAGCTCTATTGTAGGTAGTTTAATGTTGGCAGGGGCACTACTGGTAGTAGCAGTTGCCTTTGTTGGGTCTAGTGATTCTATTATGGGCCGTAACTTACTTCTTAGTTGGAAGTAGGTTTCCTCCACTTTATCACCTTCAGCCTCTTGCGTTTGTAACGCTGTATCATCCAACGCTGTTGCTACCATTCTAGCTTGCACCACTTCATACTTTTCCCACACTTCTTGACATCTTGTCAATGTTTCACATGCTTCACTGTGAGTTAGTGGTTTAGCAGAGTGACCTCTCACTCTTGTGAGCATGTTCTTCAACCGGTTATGATTTGACCTTCTTAGGTTTTCATCTCCCATCTTGAATGATGAATGAACAAATAAATGCACAAAGTCACTTTCTCACTACTAGTTCAGTGAGAACTCACCACAAGTTACTTTACCGTCTGATCAGATGAGAATTTCACAGGAAATGTTATCACAACAACACTGAAAGTCTTCACTGAATTAGTTTCCGGTTCCGATGATCGGTGAACTTCCGTCGATCCCACGCTGGATCCGGTTCGAAGGACCAATGTTTTTCCCCTCGTGGTACCCCCAGTGTCAATGCGATAACCCTTAATTGCCAATTTGTAAATTGCTGGAAAACTGCCTGAGCCTATTCCAGTGCGCACTGCCTTTTTTCATATCATATTATGCTGCTGCTGCTGCTCTGACTTTTCTGTGGGGCAACATGAACTACCCTTACTCTCCTGAGTCTACACTTGGCACCACAGTCCTGGTAGCGTATGCCTACTAGTCCTTGTGACTAGAACTGCTGCTACTGATGCAGTGTCTGGAGCTATCCCAAGTTCTACAGGCGAGTTGTGCGGCTGTGTGCGACGCCTAGCTGAAAGTCCCGTACTTCAGCCTCTGGTCCACACTTCTCAACCGCCGATCTCCCACTTGGCTTGGGTTGGTAACTCCGCCTCTTCGTAGACACAGAACAACGACTTGGTATAGTGCACTGAACTCCTCTAACTCATCTCTCTCGGTACTGCTGAGCCCTTGGTGGCACTGATAAGCAGTTTGATGACCGATTCACGATTTTTTGAGTTTATGCACTATGAACTTTAATGAACGAGTTATTTACACATAAGCAAAATAAACCGTTGAGCACGCACACAAGCAGATATTATTTTAAAACTGATAAAAATTGAAGTTATTTATTTCTCAAACTTATTAAAATGAAAAAGAACTCAAATTGGGTAATTATATGGCAAATTCGCGTTGATTTGAAATATTTAATTGGTCAGAAGGACCCGAAGAAAATTAATTTATTTGAGTGGCTATAGGACTTTTATAAGCACGTCTCCCTGACTTACGATGTGCTTGAAGGCAAAAGTGCGACTGGTGAGCAGAGTTTTTCTTTTGCTACTCTCTCACTCAAGAATACATACCCATAACCACATAATTCATATTACAGTGTAGAAAATAATACTCAAAATTCATACAAAATACAATTTAAAATATAATATTAGGTTAGCTGGCTGGACACACAATACACTCATTTTATCTATCTTTGTTTCTTCTTGACATTACAAACAATGAATATCCATACAAGCAGCAAAATCATGGCCATTTGGCGGACAAACAAAACACAAATTCATGCCATTCCGATTAAACACTCCGTTGTTCAAGCACTTTAATTCTTATGATATACTAATTACATGGCATTGAGATATGTTAATGTCAAACGCCTATCAATATCAAATTTTCCATTCTAACAAATTGTTTTATTTTAGTTTTCCCTTTAGCCCGGCCCCATGGTCTTACGTACCTGGCCCGGCCCGCGTGGAAATCACGCTCAAAACGCACCTATTTTAGCCTCTGGGGTGGGCAGGCAGAAATTAAAAGTGAGAAGAAAGCACTAGACAGTTGCTGGAAGAGATGAGGGTTCGATGAAAGTGTGATCCACATTGTGTGGAAGAGCTCAGACAGAATTTGTACGGGATTAGGAAGGTGATGATAAGAGAAGGAGATGGATAAAAACAGGATATTTTATGGATCAAGTGGAAATTTATATAAATTCATTTGGTTTTTGGGAGAAGTTCTGGTGTAGAGAAGAGTTTTTAAGGTAAGTGTAAAGTTTCCCCAGGACCGCCACCAACAGTACTCCAACGCGTAACTTTCCCTTGTGAGAGGTGGATTTTTACCTTCAGCCCTTCAAACATAGCATTCCGTTTTTTGTTTCCTACCAAAATTTGTTTGGTTCTAATGGTTAAACTTAAATTTACTTAAATTCAAAACTATGCTCTCCTACTAATCTAAATCCAATCGACTCATGAACTGGGACTGCGCTGTGTCAAAAAATTATCTATTGCTTATTTATCAAAGAAAATGTAAATATGCAAAAGATTGGCGTACATATCACGCAAAAACAAGTGGCGCAAATTTTTTAAAATAAAATCGAAACAAAAACTATGAACTTTATAAATTTTATATGTGAGTTTCTTTTTAAATATGCATACGCGCGTACAACATATAAGGAACATATTCTCTTGCACTTGAGTATTGCTCAATGTGCTAATATCATAACAAACCTAGCCAAGCAAAAATACACTCAAAAACCAATCCTACTCAACACAAATGATCATGGTAACATTTACCAACGCATGTCCAGAATCTAGAATCGCATGCTACGCCGGAATAGAACTAGTCAACATTCAACATTGTTTGTGGATAGTAAAAGTTTATTTAATCAGATCAAACCATATTTGTTTTAGCTGCATAATTATTATCATTTTCGTAACTTTGACATTTTTCAGACTCTTTACTAACTCAAATTATTGATCACCCAAATTCAAAACCATTTTAAAAATTAAATATAACCAGTTGCATCAGTTACATGGATTAATTATGCAAAAATGACGCAACTTTTACTTCACTACTGGTAAAATAACACACGCTTAGGTGGTACAATTGAGGGGAATGCATGAATTAGTGGAAAGTGATCGTGTTTTTATTATTTCATCGTCAAAGTGGATGAAGGGGTATTGGTCACAATGTACAGAAGTGTTGAATGAGTATGAGCAGACATAAATATTTGTGCGAAAATGATGGACAGTCTTTTTTGTTGTTTATCAGTTTACGTTTGCATTTTATCAATATCTACTTTTTGTAATAAATTATCATATACTGGTTTTTACGAAAGTTTTTTATTACTTAAATACTGAATAAACGATCTGGTGATGTTGAACTAAATAAAAGAATGACTTGGTTTCCTTCGAGATCCTCAATAACAGTAGATAAGTCTAAAGAATTATATTATAATTTTTTGCAACCTGAATCAGCACCGGTTTTTATTAACAAGCATAACGTGTTAACATTAATTTTTGTACAGGTTTTTGTAGTTTGAGTATTATATTACTCACGCAAAATAAAAATTACATCACCTAACGTCTTTTTATGAAAATGAAAAAAATGAAACACTAACATTCAGTTTTGTTTTTCAGAAGCGTGCCTGAAACTGAACAAAACATCCTTTTCTCGGTGTGGTAATACTTTGCTGCGTTTAAGCGCCAGTTGTTGCTGTTCAAAGCATTGACACAGTATTCAGGATTGCAGATGATTGGTCCGGTATGTCCTATTGGAACAACTAATTGATACACATCACTTGATAGTTATATTTTTCATGTAATCAATCAATCATGATCTCTGTCAACCGCTTTGGTAGTCTCATCGGTCCGTTTCCAATCCTACCTGTCAGAAATCTGCCACCGCTTCCAAAATCATTGGAAGCCTACTCCACCCTCCAAAACCGAACGTAGCCACCTGCTTCCTTAATTAACTCCAATAAAAGCAATTCTAATCCTATCGAGCTCAATTTTCGGATTGCTTCGGACAATTATACTGCTCACTCAGGCCTTAAAATTTACCGCTATACTGAAACGGGCTGGTTTCTCACACCCACACCATTTGTAACGCCAATTCGGGCTCCACCGGAAATGCAAGTTTGGTCCAGGCAATAGTACTACTTCCTTCTGACCAAGTAGCCAAAAGTACCCGGAAGCCTTGCAAAACGTCCGGCTAAAATATTCGAAGAACATCCAAACTAAATAAAACCGTGACAAACAAAACAAGGTTAAAAAACAACGTGCATTTATCGTCATGTTCGAGGAAAAGTAAAAAATAATTCACTCTGTCCCAGATAAATCGCGACTTGCCACCAAAAAATGCCTGTGCATACTGTATTGTCAAACTTCATACTAAGGGTAATTGGATACTGAACGACATTTTGGATTGATAGTACATAATATGCCGATATGTTATCTAACTAGGCTCAGTTTTCTTTTAATTCACGAGACAGAACAGGATTGGGTAAATATTGCAAGATAAGATTTATTAAATTTTTAACCGGAAGCAATAACAGAGCAACGGGCGCATTAATTTTGAGTTTTGGATTGAAGCTTTTTAGGCATAACATGTTACGTTTGCACATTTAGTGCCAACATGGACATGCCGGAGCCCGGTTTACCGTTTGAGCAACAATGTCTTGACAAGCCAAAGAAAACCCGAAAATGTCTATATAAATTCTATTCAAACGGGTGCATTTTTTGGTGGCGATTCGCGATTTATCTGGAACAGAGGGAATTATTTTTTACTTTTCCTCGAACATGACGATAAATGCACGTTGTTTTTTAACCTTGTTTTATTTTTAGGTTTTTAAAGTATCGCTCAAAATACTTGATAATTTTGTATTCCTTCCGGCCGGCCGACCGTATGCGTTTTTCTCGGCAATGGCTGGATTATTTGCAAAACTTGGTAAACAAATATTACAGAACCTCAGTCGCAACCCTATTGAATTTCAGGTCAATGGGTCACCTCTAGGTCAGAGGTCACAGCGATTTCGAAATTTTTTATAGAGAGATTTATAGCATGCGACACATGATTATAGGTCAGTTTTTGACCAGCATTACGAATTTGCAGCTGGTTTGGTAAAATTTAGGCTTTAAGGCTTAAAATTCAGGACATTAACTGCCTGATGCTGCAGTTTTACAGCACATATGCTGTGCGATACATGATTTTAGGTCAGTTTTTTACCCGGATTACAAAGATACAGCCGATTTGTTAAAATTTGTGTTTTAAGTCACTGATTCAGGACCTTACTGTCCGAAATTAGAAAAGGTATAAGAGAGGTTCAAGAGGAAGGGAATTACCGCCGCTAATGCATTGCTTATGGGACGTTCAAATGGTCCCATCTGCAAAGCACTAGTGGCGGGAATTCCCTTCCTAGTGTTGGATTTTATTAGGTTCTTTTTTATATAGCTGTAATTGCCAGATGCATTAGTTTTACAGGCTATACCCAGTTTTACACATGATTTTAAATTAGTTTTTTTATCAGGATACCCATTACATTTCCAAGCCAGTTTGTTAAAATTCGGGTGTAAATGTCACCGTAAATCAGAGCCTTAATTGCCAAATACCGCAGTTTTACAGCCTGCATGCTGTGCAACTCATAGATTCAGGTTAGTGTTTAACCAAGATTACAACTTTACAGCCCGTTTGTTAAAATTAGGGTTTTAAAGCCCTGATTAAGGCGTTTTAAGCGATACTTAATTCTGCTTTCTTAAAGTTTATTTTACATAAAATCCATGCTTGCAACATAAATTATATTGACGTTTGCAACATAATTAACACGGTTATTTCGGACATTCGTAACATTACAACCTCTTGATAAATGAAGCTTTTCGCAAAGGACATTTCGCATTCCCCTTGTTAGGCTGGGCCATCCCTTTTTATTGCCTAATCTGATAGAGCGTGTAAACGCGGATCGATTACAAAAAGTTTCACTGAAATCGGTTAACAGATGCCGATTTTATGGCGGTTTCAAAAAATTCTTTAACATGGGGGTAAATGGGGAGGTGTACCTATTTCAAACCCCATTTTCACCTTGAAGTCTGCTGATCTATGGAAAAACAAAATATGCATCATAAACTAGAGGCTTTAAAGATATTTTTAAAATCTTAATCTTGATGGTGTTCTTCCGTATTTTTTAATAAATTGATTTTAAAAAATGTGAAAAAATGGCACTGCACGGTGGTAAAAAGCACATTATCTGGCGGCACAAACGTACAACTTAGGTGATTTCAATATAATCTCACTATAGTCTTTTGCCCTTAGTGTTCGTTTCAAAGTCACCTAAAGTCGTTTGTACTCAGCGCAAAAGACTGTAGTGAAGATCATCTAAGTTGTACGTTTGTGCCGCCAGATAATGTGCTTTTTACCACCGTGCAGTGCCATTTTTTCACATTATTTAAAATCAATTTATTAAAAAATACGGAAGAACACCATCAAGATTAAGATTTTAAAAATATCTCTAAAGCCTCTAGTTTATGATGCATATTTTGTTTTTCCATAAATCAGCAGACTTCAAGGTGAAAATGGGGTTTGAAATAGGTACACCTCCCCATTTACCCCCATGTTAAAGAATTTTTTGAAACCGCCATAAAATCGGCATCTGTTAACCGATTTCAGTGAAACTTTTTGTAATCGATCCGCGTTTACAAGCTCTATCAGATTAGGCAATAAAAAGGGATGGCCCAGCCTAACAAGGGGAATGCGAAATGTCCTTTGAACAATTTACAAATCCCCAAGTGCCAAGAATGTCCAAAATCTTGTATTATGCAATTTGGACCAGTGGTTTGCAAGAAAATATGCAAAACATGGTTTTTGGACACTGGCAACGTTACACCTTTTTGAAATATGCAACTTTTCCCAAATTTTCCAACCACTCACAAATTTGCAGGCTGCAATATTGTCAAAAAAATTTGTTTCATGCAATTTGGACTCGTGGTTCGCGATAAAATATGCAAAATATGCTTATTTTGGACATCAGTAACATTACAGCCTATCGAAATATGACACTTTTTCAAAATTTTTGATCTCCCCCTCGTACCCTGTTAATGTCAAATTTTTTTGTTTCATCAAAATCGGTCAAGCCGTTCCTGAGAAAACTGCCTGAACTCAAAAATTGGGGGGTAGTGAATGCAACATGCATTTTTGATAAGCCTTTTTGCTTCTCAAGGTAATAGGGATCAGAATCCCCAGATAAATGCACAAAAAGGGGAAAACGTAAAGCTACTAGGTTAAAACAGTGCACGGCAGTGCGGAGAAATAACCCAAATCAATAAAATTCGAAATGTTGGATTTTATTAATTTAAAACCTGGCCATTTTCAATTGGCAGCATTAGAGTGAAATAACATGAATCCCTGGAATTTTAGCTGGTGGTACAGTTCATCAAAACTTCACAAGTTAGGAAAACCAATAAGCTAAAATGTCTTATGAATTACGAACATACAGAGTAGAGTCGTGGTGGGGACCAATCTGAACCTTGATGTATCATCTACGGCGCCTGGGGACAGCTCACGGCACCGAATTACTTCAAAATTATTCAGTTCTTGTTTCATTCCGGAAAACTACGTTCCAAAATTTTAGACAGCCTTAACCTCTTCCCATGGTGTTTTGAAACATTTTTTCATAACCAAAGTGGGAATAAAAGTAGGTTTTTAAAAAGACAACGTGGACATTTCTTTGAAAAGTCATGTAGTTGCAATGGCTAATATTTTAAAATGCATTTAAGCAAACGTGGTAATTTAAAAAATGTGAAACTACCCTTGGCGTGGGAATTTTTCCGTGTCCGAAATTGAAAATATTTTTTCATAACTATTTGCTAAATTGCATTATATTGATGCAAATCTGAATAACTGTGGACAGTCTTGCGTAACGTTTTTCGGTCAAATATTTTATGTATATTTTCGTTCCAAAGTTCTTCGAATTCTTTTTTTAAAAAACGACTGTTTTAGCATGAATCATGTGGCAAAGTCTCATTTGAGGTAATGCTTACACACAATAAACAGCTTAACAAAATGTAGCAAATTCGTAAAATCTCTAGAAGAGATTATTTAAAGCAAAGATTAAGAGTAAAGAAAATTGCTCATTACACAGTATACAAACCTTGAAAAGTTTCATAGATAAGCATAGGTAAAAAGGTACTTAAGACTAAAAGTACTTAACATAAATGCATTGCAGTGGTCAGGAGTAACTTGAAATAAAATGCATTTTAAACAAATTTTTATCTTCAATTGACAGACATGCTACAGTAGATGCTAAATTTTTAGAACACAAAACTAACGCTGCCAAAAGTGGAATGTAAATGTGCCAAATAAATCCAAGTACCGCGGAGTCTATTTGCTTCATCCTCCGTCTCCTCTTCAAGGTAATTACAGACTTTTTTCACCTTTCTCCCAATCACTAAGCAATGCCTTTCAGGTTTAGAAACTCTTGAAGCTTGAACCCTTCCAAAATTGCCTGACTGCAACCACCATTCTCTTGAAATAAAACCTCAGAAAATACTACTACCGAACAAGAAAACCGCGGGGATATAGATAGTTAATTATCAGTTTTTCCTGGCCACGTATATATCCAATGTCGCGTTTTAATGATTTCACCTCAAACCTAATATTACACCTTCTTGTTTCAATCACATTCAAGTTCAAGTTTCAAATGATGTCGTAATTTCGTTCAAAATTCCCATGCTGGATATAAATACCCGATCCAACATCTTGACTACGTCTTTCTCCTGTTGGAGCAGCTAATATCCGTTGAAGGGAGACTCGGGATGAGCATAATCTCCTCCCAAAGCACTTCAAAGCTGGGCCACAGCTTTCCTGGTTCACAAGCTTATTCAAGGAATAGTCCAATGATTCCAATCATTTATCTGCTAATTAACAGTGCCATTATTCCGCCAATAACTTATGTTACAGATTAACAATCAATAACCTAGATGAATAGACCATGCTCCAGTATTTTTTTGCATTAATTCAGCACACAACGTTTTTATTTTTATTTTAGACCTATAAGAAGTTATATCCACAAATCTACAAGTTTTTACAAAAATGGCGTCTAAGCAACACGAATTTTTACATGCATGTTTTATTGTTCATAAGTAAAGTTGTACCGTTTTTCATGTATAATTTATGCAACTGATCAACAATCAATTCAAACAAAGAATAGCTTTGCATTTAAATGAACCGTAACCCAAGGTCAAGAGAGTTGCGGAATGTCTAAAAAGTATTTGTACAATGCCAAAGATGTATACGTTAGGTTTATGTCTGTAGTCTGTAATTAGTAGTACCTAAACACAATAACCAATTTGTTTTACCATTTTATACTATTTTACAGTAGTTGAATCACCAAGGATCCATAAAAGGCTAATTACTAGTGAATAATTTGTATTCATTTATAAGTTGCTTGATATTTTTAAGAGATTCCACAAAATCTAAATAAAACTGAAATATGATAGACAGTATGCGTGGAAGATAGTTTTTATTAATGTCAAGCTTTTGACCACCATTTTGTTCTTCTTCAGGACAAATACAACAAAAATTTGAATTTACTTACTTAATTACTCTGAGGCAATTTTAAATTCCTAATATTTGCATAATTATGTATTTGTAAAAAGCAATACCCGCAGTGAACCTGGAACAATCTAGTTTATGATAGTTTTATTTTGAAAGTGTTCAGCATGGAATAAAATTTTTAATTTTTAAACTAAAACCCAAAATGTAGATGATTGAAACTTGACACCGGGTTCCGAAGTTGGTAAATGAAAACAAATGTTAATTCGGAACTAGTAGTCGTGCTTGATCACAACAACCAACATTTTCAATTCAGCTACGTCGGACTTATACATTTTTTTATATGCATCTAATATTTTGTAAGAACACACATGTTTAAATTGAAATAAAACAGAAAAAAATGAAAATTCAAAACTTTACTATATATTATTTTGTCCATATAGTCTACTATCTGACTGCTCAATTTTGACCAACATATTGAATTACCCGTTTAACTGAATTACCAGTAGAGAACCAAGGGTCTATGTAGATCCCCAAGCTGTCTATGAAGTGTCAGCTTATCTATTCAACTCATTCTAATGCCGAAATTCTTTGGAAAAACAAGTCAAAATTTTGGGCGTGGTAGCCAGAAGCTGGATGTTAAATTAGATTTAATATTTTAATACTGATAAATTTTGCAGAAGTTACAGTAATTCCAGGAAGGAGCTTATTGATATTTAAAAGTTTGGAAAATAATTTTACTGAATTTCATAATAGGAAACAATCATCAATTTGGGTATTGTTTGTGTTGGGAGCTCGACGCCGATAGCTTTCCACAGACGACGGAGATGGACCTATTTTGGTGTAGATATGCTCAATTCTTGCTACTATGATAAATTTCTGTAAGCTTAATTAATATTGCAAATGTATTATAAAGGTCGAAATTCGAAATACATCTTTGCCCCAACACTGGAATGCATTCCACTTTTGCTAAATTGTTTGAATTAAAGAAGCATTTAAATTTGGAAAATCAGATGCATTTTGTAAAAGCCAACCTTCCTCAATTTACTCAAATTGCTACTCCCTCCAAACACGCTCTTCTTAGCTTCATTACGCTCTCTTCATCATCCCATCAGCTCCCAATTTCATTCCCTTTAGATTTATACTCTCCTTCAGTTTCTTTCCTGCCCTATATCTTCTCACAGACACAACCTAAAAGCTACACATCATCAACAACTAACCACAAGAAACTCAAACCCACGCCTTTCCATCCAAATGGAGACTGGAACCACCGACAAAGACATACCCCCTCCATTAACGCACACCTTCCCCTCAAGCGTGCCATCTTACCTCTTGGCGTTTCTGGTAACCAACCTAGAGCATTTTCACCTGCCACTAGATAATAATCAACTATTTAAAATAGTAATTTTTTGGCATAATTTCCGAATACGCCTTTTCCCAAAATGTCATATCACTACTTTTCATTACCACTTTGAAAGTTCAAAGCAGTTGCTTTTTCGCCATGCTCATTTCTCTCCTTTGGAATTTGAGTTCTAGGTTCTAATAGCTGGTCAGTTCCGTAAAAGCCATTAACAGGAGTGGTGGTGGTGGTGTGAGTAACAGAGTTTCCTAAATGGTGTGTATTAAAGACGACTTAAAGAACAGATTAACAGAGATGCAGAATATATTTATTACTTAATTAGGTAATTCATTCATTTTTCCAAAAAACCTGTGTTGTCACAAAATTTCTGACTACCCTACCTTCGTCCTTACTATCAAATTCATAGTTGCTTAGTATCTATAAAAATACTTTGAACAATTAAAATTCAAGCCTGTATCGACCTTTAATGGAAGTAATTTGAAGTTCCCGTCAATCTACATTGTTAGTAATCCGCCAATTCACATACTTTAACCAAAATAGCGTCTAACAAATACAAAGTCTTATATACAGTATTTTTACATCATGGCCCTCGAGGGCCCTCCCTGCACAAACACAACTTGTCCTTTTAATTTTCTTTTATCACAGAACACATTTTTCGAAACTCCAACATAGCAATTTTGTTTAAAAAAATGCCTCAACCCGTCAAACTTAATAAAGCAATATTTACTTCTTCCTAAACAGCAGCAGAAGTAGCAAAAAACTGGTGCTTTTTATTAAATTAACATATTTTACACTGTTTTATTATTTTTTTCAAAATACTCTTTTCAACTGCTTCCGATGGTTAACCTTTTAATTTTACAGAAAACCTTTCTTTTCGTGTCACATAATTTTTCAGCTTGTTATCTAACTAAACAATCCAGAGATTTTTGCACCAATGTTATGCAAGCAGTGATAGTAGTTTTTTAAGCTGACACAACCAAACTTGAGTTTCATATATTTTTATATAAACCTGAGAGCCAAAACCAGATTAGTAGTATGTTTTAATTGTCAGCTAAATGACACTTGCTACTTTTCAAATCAATGAAATATCTACATTTTAGGTAGAGATAAGTATTGTATGTTTTGCATATTGTTTACATATTTGCGTATTTCCAATTTATGATTATTTAGCAGATAAGATGTTACATAAAGTTGCAAAAATGTGTAGTGATACTTAACGTTTTCTACCCTTACGTCTCCGACACAGCAATCGAACACTAACCATACAAAGATTACAATCTCGCTTTACCATCCGAAACAATATTTTCCCAACTTCAATTACAAACACAAATCCAGCAAGAAACATTCCAAGTACAAGTAACAGAAACGGAATGATAATATTGCCATTTATGCTGAGCGCTTCTGGTACATTACGATAACATGTATTTGAATCCGGTTCATTTATATTCACTTTTGCCATCCAGCTTGAACTCCCAGACTCTTTCAATTTTTGGATTTTCATTGACGTTTTGGGAGTACAATGCCCTACCCAATCTACTCCAATATCTGTTTGTCCAAACGTTTCCTCTCCAACTGAAGTAAAACTTAAACCATGACGGCTACTACTGTATACCGACAATAGCGTCGACTTAGGAAGTCTGGCAAAATCAGTGCCGTTCTATTGCACATCCAGAGGGAATCCAGCAGCATATGCATTTCTTGTTGTTTGTACATTTCCGTGGCTATGTAAGCCATATTAGAATTTCCATCCATTTGGGTCTAGATATCCAGAGCACGCAGATGCAACGTCGCGACCATTCTTAGCATGCTCGAATCCTGCTGCATTATGTGCACACCAACTTCAGAAAAAATGGATACTCCTAATTCAGAATCCATAGCTATGTGTTGCGATCTTAATTCACCTTCTTGTTCGTCGTCCAAAAACCGTCTTAATTGTTTTGCTCTAATGTATATGCTGAAGTTATCGTGAGGTAATTCGTCTAACCATGTGTAAGGAATTCCATGGCGTGGACCTCCAAATCCGAATCGAATGATGTAACTTCTGTAAACGTGAAACAGCACTATCCAACTTAATAAAATGAGCGATAGAAATATCCGAAACTTCTGAGCTGCTCTTGATTTTCGTTTAAAAGGGATTCCATGACAGAGATTTACTTATATCATGAGTACCAAATGAACAATTGGGTCTGCTTTGATAGCTTTCTTCACAGCTGTTTCAAAGTTGTACCGATTTATTGCAGTTAGCATGGCTGAAGTTGCCACTATTCCAATCAGAATAGAATACCAGACCGGTGGACTGTAGATCATGATAAGTTTATTGAATTCCAAAGAAGTGATTCCTTTAATGCCACATGCTACAAAACGTGGTTTGCCTAATGGGTTGTTTATTAGAAGGTCAGGTTGTGCATGTCCGTCCATGGAATGGACAAATAAAGTGCTGGCTCGGTGGCCAAATTTATGGAGTAAATAAGTGGGAATGCTAGCGGCACTCAGGCTAAAGGGTTTTCTGCTAGTTCAAAAGAAAAACTGGGTGAGGGATCGGCTCAAGGTACTGGGAGTTGTGCGGCATCCCGAACTGGAGCTGCTGGCAATTCTGGTTTGCGAGTTTGCACAACCTCTAGCGAGGGTGGTTGTTTGACCAGTCAAGCCAGTGGAGGATTTGGAGCGGAAGAAGGTGCTTTGGGTGTAAACGGCGGGGGAGAAGATACTCAGGATGGCGAGGAGGTGCTACTTGTCTTAAAATTCACGAAATTTGGAGTTTGCAGAAACGGCAGCATGCAGTTGGCCAACAAAACCTGCAATATGCTTATGCTTATATATTTTATGCAAGCTACAATGTTGGAATTTGATTTCAAAAAATGAATTTTCGAAGGAAACTTTTACCTTTTATACAACTTATAGTGATTTCAGTAAGATTCTCAACATTTTTTTGTTTATGGGATTTTGGTTGAGCAACAACAAACAAACAAAACAAACATTTAAAACCTTTAAAACAAAATTTGACTGATGGAAGTAGTTTAATGTATAGAAAAACTCATTTTATGATAATTGCAAGTAAAACAGACAACATTGATTGGTAGACGAGTATGAAATTATTACTTTGGAAGTTTGGAATGATTGCTAAAAGCATATATGACAAATAAAATATGCATGCACAAGTTTGTGTTGGTTGGATGCTGCTTCTGTGAAAATAAGTGGATTAGTGGATTTACTATACGATAGATGTCCATTAAGTGCTGGCTCTACTACTCTAGTAAATCATCCGGACAAGTTTCTTCCATTTTCGTCTCTTTTAAATCTATATTTTATTGCGCACAAAGCAAATTAAAATGTTTCATAAAACATTCCATATGACAGGGGGACAGGACTGTCACAGAACTGAGTGTCGATAGAACCATAATTGGTGATCCGAGTAAGGCAGGCAGTGGAGAAGGTACGGACGGAGCCTTCATCATGGATGGAAAAGCGGAAGTCTAAGTAAAAGTGGAAGTGCGGCTGGGGTGGATGGCACCCAAAGTGGTGGTCTAAGAGAGAGCGAGCAAGAGAGGAAGCGGAGACAGTGGACAGTGGAGTGTGCCTGAATGGTACCAAACGCGGTGGTCCCAGTGCACTGGGTGGAGAAGGCAGTGGAGGACCTGAAGGCTAAAAGCTAAACCTGTTGTGCTAGACCTTGAAAAAAACATAACTCATCCTTATATAATTTGCTTTTTGACGGCAGTGCAAACTGCCGCTACTGAATTGTTGAATTGAATTATTCTATGAAGTACCAATTACAGAGTACCACGTTCTTTGAGTCAACAAACAGAAAAAAATCCTTAACATGACCTTTGCAAGCGCATGGCTAAATCGAGAATCAATACAAGTAGGCAACATGCCCGATGCCCACATCGTAGCAAAGTAGCAAAGCAGTAATTTAGCTTCGGAACCACCAAAAATTCGTTTCAAAACTTACTTGAAACAACAAGGATTGATTGAACCATACAACTTACAACTACCAAGACTTGAAAAACAAAGCAATGACTAAACCATTGAACGGTAAAGAGATTTTAAAAAAATTTAATTTAAACAATTTGCCTTGATTGCCTTAAATTCTCAATGAAAAATTAATTTGCTTACTAAAGTTTTTGTTATTGTTGGCGTCCTTTTCCGTAAAAATGCAGTTTGGGGCGTATATTTTTAAAATAGGTTATCTAGTTTTATCTCTTTGCAGGCGTACTAATACCTCCCGAACATACCGTCAATTTGTCAATATGATTCTGTCGTTGGGATTTATGGTTTTAAATGATTCATTGATACAATTGCTTGATTGATCGATTGATATGATTGTATAGTGGAGAGTTTATACCCTTGCCATAAAAATACTCACTTGGAAATCCTTTTGAGTTTGATCGTTATTTCTGTCACAATAAATTCATTACTTTATAGAACCTAGGTAATTATACAACAGCATAATGGAATAAAACCAGGAAAATCAATCAGTTATTACAGCTAGCAATAGTTTGCTGACCTTCTTAATCATTTATCAAGGGACTAAAAATGAGATAATCTTATTTGCTATTCGAAGAAAAAGAAGTTGTTTCGGGAATTTATTTCGAAAACATCTGGATACCGTGAAGAAAAGGGTTTTCCACCGACGTTCTGAATCAAGAGGAGGCATTGCAACGTGTAAGAAATTCTAGTTCAACAACTGATAACTCGGCTGGAGAAGTTTGCAGAGAGTAACAATTTGTGAGTGGCGTACCTCTCTACTTAGGAGTGGCGTTCTGTTGAATATTGACAAATTGGGTTCAAAATATTCATTTTTCTTTTAACCAGGATTAGTTCTGAAGCAGAATTTTTTTTACACTAATCACGAAAACCAGTACCTAGATGGGCACCACACCGACCACTCTGTAAACCATTACTGTGAATTTATATAAAATTTACAAAAATTGCAAAATTTTGGTAGAAGAAAAGATTTAATATTTTTTCCAATTTAAATAATAATATTATTCTTTCTATTAGTACTTTCGTATCATTCGTCTTTAAAACAAAACATCAAATGCACACAAAGCAACGAAACGCAACGATCTGTTCGTACTGTAATCCACCAATCCACCTATTCACACAAAAATGGCGTCTAACCAACTCAAACAAGTATATGCAAGCATTTTTGTTTAAAACTTCCTTTCTTCTGCAGCCTTGACAATCTTGTTTCTCTACAAATGTAATATGTTCCTTCTATTAGCGTTGTCACAATCCCGTTCCTGCATAATTAACGGAAGCAGGAAGAAAGTCTCCAGAAAAAATCCCCCGGAAAAAGCCTCCTACGAAAATAACCTCCGGCGAGGTTAACCACTAACAAAAAATGCTCCCTGCAAAAATTACCACTTTACCAACGTAAAGTTGCATAAATAATAAATGGCATGTATTTATTGCTAGTCGAAAATAAAATAGTTATCTCTCCCAGTGACTATTTCAGCGGACATTGGGGGCTTTTGTTAACCGCTAACTCAGCAAGCAAACTTAGCGGACCAACTTAGTGGTCATTATTTTTGCATCAGGCTTCAAGCCTATCACATGGATTGGTTAACTGCTCAAAAATATTATATGGTATATTAATTTGCAAAAAGCACGTTATGGTGACTACTGCAAGCGGCATTATCTGTAATCTGGTTTTTTGCACGTTATCGTTATTCCACCGGATGAGCATGGATCATTTCTTCTGTCTGTCAGAACAATATCTCGTTAACGGTTTTATCAGTTGTAACAAAACTTAATACGCTTGTCTCGCATAACTTGAGCTAGCTTCCTGCAAAACGCCAGGTCAAAAAGTCAACGTATCAAAAGTTATAAAAGCTGTTGATGTTTGTGTTGGCGGAAGACTGGTTCACTCAATTCAATTTATTTAAAACAGATCTAGTCAAATCGTTTTCTTGACATTAGCCCTGTTCAATCAATGAAAGTTATTTAACACGTGCATAGTCAAAATTTTTCTGTTGGTAGAAGATTAGTTCACTTTGCCTTTTAATTGTTTAAAAGTCGTTTAATAAATTTGCTTTAAACTTGTGTTCACTACTTTGTGGACACGTTGCCTGCTTTATTGAAAAATTAAAACTGTACAACACGGTTTTTTATAGTTTTGTTAAAGGTTTCAAGCCGCATAGTACGAAAAATATAAGTATTTGTGCAAAAATTTACTTTTGTAATCAAATGCCTGATGAATAAAGTACCTTGTGTGATAATTAATCCAACTTGCCAATAAATAACACGGCGTGCCTCAATCATCAAACAAGCTAATGATGGAACATAACCAACCAGTAAAACTATAAAAACAACAACAACATTTCCTTGCATATTTGGCGTTTCAGGGCGGCGAATTACTTTAACATTTTTCCATTCTTCCTCAAGAAACCTGGTCCACCACTCCGCAAGTCCAGATTGCTTTAAACCCTGAAATCTACTTAGAGTAGTTGGGGAAACATAGCCTATGAGATTGATTCCAGTGTAAAAGCTGCCATAAGTTTCTTCCCCAATTTCAACGGCAAACTTACCTAGTATCGTAAGACGTTGCTTAATTTGTTTGCAAGTATACTCCGGAGCAATTAACGCTACGTTATCGCAAGCATTTAGTTCATTGTCAATAACGCTCTTATATTTTCTCAAAAACTCAGTTTTAAAGAAAACTTGTTCCTCAGTTTCAGTTAAGATTGTAGCAAGCCCACCTAAATATAATTTTCGTATTTTGGCCAATATCTCATTTATAATTTTTGGTATTGATTCATGCAATGTGGAATATCTAATTTGCATATTCCAAGATTGTGATATTTTTATGAAAACGACTACTCTCTGCAAGCCTATAGAGCTCTGACTCAACCATTACCATACCTCTCGTCGATGGTTGACTTGTCTGAGACTCGAGAAATTTAAAAATATGTCCATGAAATGCAAATTCTGTTGTATTTTGCATCTCCGTAAATACGTTTACTGTCAGAGATAACAAGTCTCGCTTTGCTTCCGTGTATATCTTAAAGTCTGCATTAACCAGTTCCTCAATCTTACCATAGGGCACGTTATTCCGGGGTAAAACCATGTGGTACACGTTAGTATTTCTATAACCGTTACTGATCACAACACCTGCTAGCAATACACTACTTGCTAATAACCGCATTCCAAATTGTTTCGAGTTGCCTATTATGGGATCACCTTGTTCTAGTAAAACTTTCAGCAAAGCAAGTATATATGATAATCCTTTAGAAACCACCAATCTAGATCCTCGTAAATTTGAGGCAAAATCAGATACGTATGTCATTGCTAGTAGAACTATCAAAGAAAACAATGCTAAACATAACCAAACGTAACCATCATACACGTTGATAAATTCCTGGAATTTGTACGCAGAAATTTTCTTTGGCTTACCGCAACTTACAAATCGCATTGTTTGCAAGTTATTTGGAATAACATATTGCTGTTTTCTACCAATGCCGTCGTCTATAAATGACGTTATTTGCCAAATTGGAAAATCTCTTGGAGTAGTACCGCTGGGTACGCTCTTTTCAGGACAGGCTATTTTGTTGTTAATTCTTTTGCTCAGGTTTTCCATTACACTTAGCAACAGGTGGGCATAAGCATGTTTAAGATTTTCCAGCTTATTTTTAAATGGTAGCAATAGTCTCTGATTTCCATTACTGAACCGATTTTCGCAAGCAGATACCATATGTGGTATGTACTCCTCGAAACTTTCGTCTGTTGTAAACGATGAATTTCCAAGTTGTGAAAATGGTAACATTTGAATTTTTGTTAAGCTCATTTTAGTCCATTTTATAATATCAATAGATACGTCATTTTTGTATGTTGCTTTTGTCATAATCCTTATCGCGCGCAGAGTTTTGAAGATGTAAGCACATTTTCCCAAACTTCCAGAACAAATGCGTTTTACTTTTACAGTAGTGACAACATTACTTGATTGCTGAAAACCAGGTAGAGTCGCTTTATATCCTACGTAATCTAACCCGAATTGAGTAAAACTTTCTGTGTGCACGAATACGAATACAGTACTAGGTATTGCAATTGCCTGTTGAAAGTTAGGAAACAGAATATTCGGCGGTGGCTTCCAGTTCCACAAGTAAGAAGGTTCCATTTTATACACGACATGGGGTACAAATAAATTAATGTAAGCGATACAGTTCCACGGCCTTGCAGCAGAATGTCGAGTTTCAAATATGTGTGATCTGCAAAAATGGTGTAGGGGATATCCGTCTGCATATAATTTGTGGGCATTTGTAAAGTTGCAAGCAAATTCGGATTTATGTGCTTCTCTGAACGATTTCAAGTGGCGTGGCAGCCAGACAAATGGAACGTTAAATTTACAACTCTCGTCATAATCGTCGCACTCAAGTAAGAGAGGAGATTGTCCTCGAAGTACCACTGGAAAAGTACTAAAATGAATATTGGTTGATCGAAAATTGTTGATTCCAATAAGACAGTGATCCGGGTTGAAAGGTTTTAGCAACCGCCTTAAATCAATCATGCCTGAAAATTCCCAATTGCGTTTTTGGACAGTTTGGTAACGCTTATAATATTTAAGTTGCTCTTGTCTAACTCTAATAAACTCAGATTTGAACGGTGTAGTTACTGGGGGATATAAATGAAACTGTGCATTTGTGTTTTTAATTGTAGTTTCTAAAATCAGGAGGATCAAATAAAGGTTCGTCATTCTGCAATAAACCTAGCCGTATCGTAGTTGCACCATCGTCGAAGGTTGGATGACTAGTGTTTGTCTTCCTTGACTAAAGTTCATGTCTACCTAACTTGTTTTTATGCTTGAGTATGTTTTGTTAGGTTATTGTCGTTAATCATACCTAACCAAGAGCATTGGAACTGAGGTATGTTAATATTTTATTAATGCTGAAGCACTTTGCCTGATTAAATGCATACATGTTTATTGGATCTGTAATAATAAAGCATACGAGACGTATAAGTAGGTTGTTCATAACGTGCAAGCAACAAACTATTTATTTGTTCTCTAGACTATGTACTTGTTTTTTTTGTTTTTTTGTTTTCCAATATCCAATCTAATATTGATTATCGTGTTATGGGTGTTCCCATATGGGCTTCGTTTTTTCTTTTTTCAGATAGGTAATGCCCAAGCTTTTGGAATCTGGAGTTCTCATGTAAATATACCATACCATATTCTTGTGCAATTAATGCAGCTATGTAAACGTTACTTTTTAGGCAATATGTACCCTCAAGAGCTTTGGTAGTGGTTCTTAGCCCAAAGCGTACAAATAAATATTTTGAAACACGAACCAATAAAGATTATTTAACACGTTTTGCTGTTAATATTAACATTTATCTATAAAGCAAAATGAAGGCGGCTTTTAATGAGTTCTTCGATTTTTGTGGGAATTGTATATAGCCAGTTGCATAGTCAGCATTGCTTCATAGTTAAATTATCAAAAGGAAACACATTATCTGAAGCATTTTACACTACCAAATTTTATGATGTGCTGAATTAAAGGATGTCCCATAAGTAAAGACAATTTTTTCAAGTCCTTAGTGAAACTTCGAAAACAGTCCAAAAGCTTTGACTAAATTACCATTAGAAAGACAAATGCTCACATGTATTTCCAAAAAATATCCCATGGATTTTTGACATGTCTGGGGAAAGTTATTAACAATTGTTTATAGGCGTGATTTTCCTGAGTTTTCTGGAAATTTTTAACCACCAGTTTCGAAGTCTGTTCTTAAATCCGTTGTGTCCGGGTTTTTCTAAACATACAAAGCACTTTTATACTCACCAAACTTTGGACTTTCAGATGAGCTATGAAACATTATTCATTGTGCTTACGTATGGAAGTTACAGGTTAAACAAATTTAAGGCGGATTTTGAAAATCCCGGTTCGAATGAAATTTTAGCAATTGACTTGTATAACAAGTTTACCATTGCAGTTTTTCTATGTGTTTGCTTTTAAGTCGAGATTTTTATACTTATTTTGAAAGCCCATTTTTCACATATTTAGAAAACAATAATAATCTTGCTAATTTTAAAAGACATTTGGAAATAAATGATGAAATTCAAAGGTTTATTTATAAATCTCTTCTACACCATATTACCGGGTAAATGCAGTCATGAAACACTAATTTCATCACATTTTGTGTTTTAGTTTTGTAGAGGAATGAATTTTAAATAGGTCATGTGAATTTCCTTAGAATTTTTACTTATTTAGGACATTTGCCTAACGAATAAATGTAAAAAACGTTCCAAAAATTCGCACTGTGAAATCTCATAGATGGCGCCTCATAATGTCGAAGTGAGTTACTTACATTTTAAGAGATGCAAAAGCCGAGATATTTTTTGCAGCACTTCTCGAGAGTCTAACGTGTCATTTTTCTAAAGCATCTCATTTCAAAAATGCTTTTGTTAGAATTTATATGAAAATGAAAAAATTGTCTATACTTATGGTACATCCCTTACTTCGGGAAAAAACACCTCTTTATTCTTAATTGCCTTCCCACGCACATTCACTGAATATGATATCGACGGCTGTCGGCTGAGCAGATTAAACTTAATTTTAAGTGATCCCTATTTAAGGGAAATATTCTATCAACTATTAACTACCATCAAAAAAACTGAAACCTGGTTTTTCTTAAATCCGAACAGCAGGCTTGTCTAATCACCGCATTTTTGTCTGGTGTTCAATGATTGTGATGAAAGAAGACCTTTATCTGAACAGTGATTGGTGATTAAATTAAAATTAAAACAAATAAATTGTCCTTGTGTGAAAAATTCTGCTTATTTTTCCGTATTTTGTAATTAAATGCCCTTGAAACTATCAGTCCACCAAATGTGTCCTGATACTAATAATGGATTATTTTGGCATTTGGGTGCATTGCCCCATGCTCAAGATTATTCCTTCCTTCTTGCTATGCATTTCTATGTAATAAGTTTGAAGAGTCAGTTATTTTATTGCCACAATATTTATAATGATTTTACTGTTTCATAATATTATACTTATCCGGCATTTATCTGGTTTATATTGAAGAATGAATTAATTGTGGTAGGAACAACCTTTGAATTCCGAATAAGTTTGAAGTATTTTGGCTTTAAATTAAATACGTTTTTAGTAAATTCGATAAAATTTTCACTTTCAACATAAACGAACACTCAGAAATTAAATAAGGTCATATTACGAAATCAAACTGAGATGAAAAGACAATCTAACATAAAACAGTATGCACCAGAAGCGAAGTTTTAAAAGGAAACGTTTAACCAACACAAATTTTTATCGGTCGTTGTCACTCAGATGGTTCGTCCGCATTTTTCAACTGCGGACGACAAACTCAATTTTCAACTCAATCCTCGTTCGCATTTTGATGTTGCGGACGACAAAATTAACATTTTTAAACTTAAGTCTCGTCCGCAGTTTGATGATGCGGACGACTAAATCGAAGTTACAACTCAATACCAATTACGCTATGAACATACTTATTACAGGCAATGTGTCATGTGCACGGACCCTTAATCATAAAGGGATTCGTCCGCATTATGTTGTCCATACTAGCTTTTCCATTACCTTTAGTTAGGTTAGGTCGGTTTAGGTTAGGTTTTTTATCCTAACCTAGCCTAAACTAACCTAACATAATATTAATCAATATTGGTAGACAGATCTAATGTTTTATCCGCAGCCGTTAGACGCTCTAATTTACCTACAGATAGCATAATGCGGACGAATGGGATTCTACAAATGCACTTAACATTGGGGAGCATTCACCATACACAATAGTCTGTTCTGTCAAGAAAACCTTTCATGAATAAAGCTCTAAGAGAGCGCATAGTTAAGTATCCCTATAATGCCTTAACCAGGCCCTTAAAGCACAAATTTTAACAAACTGGTTGTAAATTCGTAATTCTGGTCAAAAACTGACCTAAAATCATATGTCGCATGCTATAGGTTCTATTATGAAATGTTTTGAAATCGCTGTGACCTTTAGGTTGTGGCTGAGGTGCTATTGTGCATGTGCGCTGTAAAACTGCTGTATCTGGCAGTTAAGGTCCTGAATCAGGGCCTTAGAGCACGAATTGTAACAAACTGGTTGTTAATCTGTTATACTTGTTATAAACTGACCTAAAATCATGTGTCGCATGCTATAGGTTCTATTATAAAAAGTTGTGATATCATTGTGACCTCTAATCTAGAGTTGACCTATTGACCTGAAGTTCAATAGGGTTTTGGCTGAGGTGCTATTGTGTCTGTATACCAAGTTTGGTGTTAATCGGTTAAGCCTTTAAAAAGAAAACGCATAAATGCTATGTCTGGCATCAAAAAGAGCCTGAATCAGGGTCTTGGAGCCTGAATTTTGAAAAACAAACTGCATTATTGGAGTCCTGGTAAACAACTGACCTAAAATCATGTGTCGCATGGTATAGGTTCGATGTAAAAATATTGTACCGTTGGTGACCTTTGATCTTTAGAGTTGACCTATTGACCTGAAACTCAATAGGGTTGTGGCTGAGGTGCTATAGTATCTGCGTACCAAGTTTGGTCGCAATCGGTTCAGCCATTGGTGTTAAAAAACCTGTGCGGGCGGACGGCCATACGGCCGGAGCACAATAATATTGTGACAATATTATCAAGTATCTTTAGGGATACTTAATAAAAACTTGAATTGGCTACCGCTACCACTACCAAAACGAGAAAGTTATTTGCCCAAATATTCCAAGTACGATAGATTCCCCCTTCACCTTTTTCCCAATCTCCTTCCAAAGGTGTTTTCAGTCCTTCTCACCTTCTTTCCATCCCACGTAGCCGCGTTCTGCTCGTTCAGCAGTGAAGCATCACCCACTCGAAAATCACTTCGCCGTCAACCACCACTCATCAGTCTTGTCTGCAGGTACAACAACAAGCATGGCATATCCTTTAGCATAGGCAATCCACCTCATAATGCCAAAATAATCCTGATTTTGCATCACGGTCCTTTCGGTCCGATTGTTACAGACTACATCTGCTTTCGTAACCCATTTTTTAAATACCCCAAAACAGCAAACGTTTATCAATTTGCGTAAGAATCTCCGATTTTTTTCAGACTTACCGTCGCTGGGATATTTTTTGACATTTGTCAAACTGCAACTGTAAAACCACCTAATTTCCTGATCCTTGTGTCACTCTTACCCCTTTGCATATTCAGTTGCCTACTGGTGTAGGGGAGGGCGTATTCTTAGGGGATGGTTGGTTGTACAGCCGATTACCTTAACATGGGGGAGGTTATCTTATTTTCGATGGGAAATGAAAGTTGGAGTGAGCGACGGAGCTTAAAGAGTAATGAAACTAAGTAGATTGCGGCAACGTATAGAGGTGGGTCTGATAGACTTCTCGGGTTTTCCTAAGATAGATGGGAAAATAATTCTGCTGAGCTTGCTGGTTAATCAGGGGGGAACGGTTTTGTGAAGATTATAATTGGAAAGTGCAAGTTTCATGCAGGACCAAAATATCAAGATTGCAGATGGAACGTATGCTTTAATGCAAAATAAAATATGCATGTACAAATTTGTGTTGTTTAGGTGTCATTTTTGTAAAAATCGGTGCATTGGTGAATAATTCTATCAGCAGATCGGTATTTTTATTGGCGCTGATAAGAGCTGTCGATTTCGGGTAAGCCAACCTGCAGACTTGCACTTGCCTGCGTTTACCCGCACCCGCGGGCGGGCGGGTTGAAAAAATTCAGGAACCTGCAGGTGCGGGTACGGGCGGGCTGACTGATGAAATTTTTGCGGGTACTTGCGGTTACCCGCAACTTTTTTCATATAGAAATTTAATCATATAGGTTTCCTTTGAATTTAAAATTCATGGCTATTGATGCATTATCTTTAGCACTAAAATCAATATACATTGTAATTATCTTTACGTTCCTGCTTCTATAGTTTAATTTCGACAGTTTGTCGTTTTTTAACAGTGCTTTAAGTTGAAAACTTGTAACAATATGCAACAGAAGTGTTATTTATTCGTTTTATAGCAAAGATAGATAGATTAGATAGATCTATGCATATATAAGCAAAGTGCTGGTATCAAAGTTTGAAATTCACAGGTTGTTAACAGGGAAATTGAAACTTGAAAGTTTCAATCTTACTAACTATGAAGGAGACTAACTAATGACCGAATTGTGTCAGAAAATTCGGCAATGAGGAAATTTAAAAAAAGAATTTTAGTACGTTTTTAAATTATCTTAACACTAATACGCCTCGAATTTTTCAAGAAATTTGTGTTTAAAGAGACATTAAAGAAAAGTATAGTCACTTATTTTGGGGGAAAAATATAATATATTTTTTCGTTAACCTGCAGTTACCTGCGGGTAACCGCAAGTGCAAGTTGGGATTTTTCACAGCAAGCCTGCAAGTAAGCGCAAGTAAGCCCATGGAAGCGAGCAAGTGCAAGTATGGGCGGGTAGACTGATTTGGACTGATCCGACAGCTCTAGTCCCTTCCCAGTGGAAGAGTCTAATGTCTCAAAATGCAGGGGTTTTCCTCCTTCACATTCTGACTAAGGACCTCAACCCTTCTCAAGCTTCTCTATGTCCCCCTCCCTCATACTCTAGCAGCATTTCTAAACTGACTCTATCCCACCGTCCACCAACACAACACATTCCGGATTATTCCTTCTTGACCTCCACTCTTTTAAATTATTATTATTTGTCGAACTTGATCTTTGTCTCTGAATGCAGCCTTGTTCCTTTCAGTGCCCAAGGGTGGCACAGCTTCGTCTTTGCTCTGCAATCCAAGTTCCTCCGCCCCGAACTCCCTTCTGTTCCCTCTCTGACGACCAATAGATGCGCAGAAACTGTTACTCAAAATTGACGACTTCTCCTTTACCGCCGACTTTTTTCCCTTAAGCTGCAATTCCAGAGCCTTCAACTCTTCTTATTCCAACTAGTTCAAGTCATGCAGTTCCGGCCTCCTTGAATTCATTTCCCTGGCCATTTTATCTAAACTCATGTCTCTGCACTCCAATTTCTCAGCTTTTCAGCCTCCAATTCCTTTTTTCTTTGCTGTGCATTACTGGGCTCCACTTTTCCCTCAATTTATCCTCCACTTCCGTTGCATCTTCTGCAGATTGATAGAATTTAAAATAGAGGAATAAAAAATTTACTGCGCATAATTAGTCAGCTTTTTTGAGGTGGAAGATGATACCGCAATATTCGTATATAACGGTACATGTCGAGAACTGAATAATCATGCTGAAACAGCAATAATAGCATCTCCTTCCTACAAAGAACAATACATGCCGCCGCCGCTGGTGTTTTGTAGATCCCAAAGCACTTGAAACGTGACCTGGCCCCACAAACCCACGAACATGTAATTTATGGAACTGTTCAACAATCAATTAAGAAAATATTTTAAATTAAGCATAAACATTAACCTAGGCTTGTGGGACACACCAAATTGTTATGGAATCTCTGAAAACTATTAACGTAAAGTCAGAGGTAGAGATAGCTCTTCGGTTTTTCTGTTTTTATACTCAGTTGTGTTGCGTACAGCACACTATCAAGCTTTTACCAAATAAAGAACTTATGTAGCTGAAGCCATCAACATCGTAATATTTTTAGAAACGTAACATCGTAGAAAAACACCAGAAGTCCAAGATATTTTCCCAAAGCGCACTGCATTTCAGATGCATTCCCTCATTCATGGCTTTTCATTCGGTTGAAGTTTAGATTTTTGATGCAAATTAAGAAACTGGCAAAAAGTGGGGATCGAAAGGATTGCCGAGATTAGAGCTTGCCGGTTAATTATGGGGAAACTGTCTTAGTATCCTAGTTTTATAAAAAATAGAGATGTCTTTTGACTGATCTGTAATTAAACTTTCTTTGTGAGGACTGGTTTGCTTTCAAAGAAAGCTTCAATATTGGAATATGGTTTATTAAAAATTGTTTTGAGATCCTCGCGGAATAGTGTTAAGTTTTAATAATTGTTTTAAAATAATTAAACAGTTTAATAGTGAGATTTGGTTAGATTATGAACATTCGAAATTTTCCGTAGAGATGATTGTTTTAGAACAAAGTTGGAATGATGGAAGTGTTTAGTGTTTTAGTGTTGAGTGAAAAGCGTTTTGTGATACGTGTAAACAAAAAACAAAATTTTTTTGTAGATGAGTATGATATTATTCCTCTGAAAGTTGGAAGAATTATTAAATAGGTTTTACTGAAAAATATAAACTCATAAAATATTATAACTGAATTTGTGATGGCTAGATGCCATTTTTGAGAAAATTAATGGATTGGTGGATATGTATCTCGGCAGGTCTGTTAGTTGGATTCGTCGTTGTGTTGCTACATTTTACAGCGATATGTCTACAGTTCCGTCCGGTTCGACTTTAGTGTTTTAAAGTTCAATTGATTGCATAGTAAGCAATTTATTCAATATCAGCATAATTTATGCAATATTAGTTAAATAAACCTGTAAAGAAAGTGTGGGGAAATTAGCTACCTTGATAGAAGTTTGGCGGAGTTTTCATATGTAACCGAAGGGCACTTGTTCCGGCGTGAACTAAGACCCGCTTCATTTTCAAGATAATTTTTGTAAAAATTGCAACAACGCTAAATAATTAAAGCAAATTGTTTAGAAAATTACTCGTATATTGCACCACTCGTCATTTATTTCTACGTAAGTAATAATAATTTATATACGATTAAGCGGTGCAGTAGTGATTTTAGGAATGAACCCAATAGATTGCTCTGAAATTAGTTTGTGGGGATTTTCGTTGTGTATTGCAAAACAAAATTGCAGTTTTAGAATTTAGTTTAGAAAAACAATTTTGTGATAATTGTAAATAAAAATTGGACAAGTTAGATTTAATTTGTGGAGGATTAAAATCGTATGATTATGATGGAGGAGTAGGACGTAGATAATAATGAAAAAATAAGTTATGCATGTAAAAATTTGTGTCTCTTTACGCCGGGATTACATGAGGTTTACAGATGACTCAACGAGCATTTTGAATGTCAAATTGAAACTTCAACGGATGGAGATGAGGATGGAATGACTTATGGTTAAGGATGCAGAGGAGATGGTTCAAGTAGGACATAACGTCTAGACCCGGGGTTAGTGGAGGGAAAAGTGGGGGTTGTAGTAGAATAGGTAGTGGGGATAATAGGAAAAGTGTGAGGCGGGTTAAGATGGGAAGTGGAAATTTTGAGCGAGGAAGTAGGGTGTAGAGAATAAAGTCATGGAACGGGAGGATTGGTGAGTGGATATCCAATTAGAACAGAAAGAGGAGTGGGCGTGGAGAGAAGGAAATGGAAAAGCGGATGTCTAAGTAAAACTGGAAGTGGCACTGGGGTAGATGGCACCCAAAATGCTGGTCCCAATAAGATAGAAATTGGAGTGAGTGTGGATGATGCAAAAAAGTGGTGATCCCAGTGGAAGCCTTGCTTGCCTTGTTTATTAAAGGTGTTAGGTGGACGCTCTATTTGGTAAAACGCCTTTTAAAGCGCACTTGCTCGAATTAGATGCGCTTTTTCTTCCATCTTAATTCGTCTGTATTACACAACAATGCAATATGAATACGATTCGGTGTTGGGGATTTCAGTTTTTAAATTATTAATTGATTGCATACCACACAGTTTAAAATCCTTTCGAATTTGTCATAGCTGCCAAAATTTAAGTCTTGTGGATTGCGTAGATATCTGAATTATAAATCCAGAATGTCATACCAACCAACGTAGAAACCCTGTTTATGGTGAGAAAACCCATCTGTAACGGCTAAGGGCAGATATCGGCACCGAACTTTCCACAATCAATCAAATCAAATTATTCAGTTTTTTTCTTCTTACATAATTGCGGAAAACTATCTTCCAAAATTTTAGAGTACTAAACTCCTTGATGGAATTGATCTCCATCTTGTAAAAATTGTCACAGCTAAAACTATTTAAAAACTTATTAGATTTTTGTGTTTGCATACTACTGCCAAAATCGGTCACTTGCTTTGCCGAGCATGTTTTGTGAAGGCTTTGTTTTGCTTTAGAACAATGTCGGAATTTGGCAAAGAAAGTGTGTTGGGAAAATTGTAAATAAAATGAACAAACTTTGTTTGCACAGTATTATTACTTTCAAAGTTTGGAAGGGTTATTTATTTAATAAGATTTAATGAAGAATAAAATATGGATTTAAAAATTTGTGTTGGTTTGATGCTATTTGTGTAAAAATTGGTGGATTGGTCCATGTCACACACATCAGATCCACCAGTCCCTCCATTCGAATGAATGCAAAAATGCTCTATAATACTAACATGTTTTCTAACCCGTTTTTGACATTCGGATTTCAGTTTTTTAAAAGATATCATTATATTTTATTGCATACTAAGCGCATTACGAATTCAATGGTTGCTCAGTAACTAAAGACTACTCATCATTTTAGTTACACTATTTAATTAATAAAGTTTGGTACATTTTGCATGAAATTAATATTTTTCAGAGATTCTAATAATTTACGGCTTCCACTAGCTTAGCCTAAGCTGCTTAGGATTGTTTATTCTTTGAGCTTTTCAACTTCTAGCAAAAGTGTAGGTAAAACGAAAGAACTCATTTTCATAGTTTGCCATGGTCACCAGCCCTTGTCATTTATCTTAGTGATATAGCAGTGAAAGGCATTGTGAACTGCCTACGAAAGTGTTCCTGCAAATATTTGACAAAAACAAGTACAGCCGGTGTGCAACCAGTTAACCAGCGTCATGTGTCATGTGATGGTAACGTTTTTTAGAAACCCCAATTCGGAATCACCCAACTGTCCAAAAATGATCCGAAATTCACATCAAATAGTTTTAAGTTTACGGACACCTATTAGGAATTCGAAACCCTTGAAAATTGAATTCCATACAAACGGCGTTGAGCTGGTGCATAAAATGAAAGTAAACACTTAGAAACAAAAGGGAATTTGCAGTGTAGCATTGTCTATTTTAGAATTAATTGATAATGGCTTCATAAAAAGCTAGGATTATCATTATGTGGTGAAGGGCAGGTCAGCATTTAAATGCGCCAAAGTTCTTAACATTGAAAGGTTACTCGAATGAGCTGTCAAACTAGGACGTTGGGCAGATGGGAATTTGATTGAAAGGCTTTTCCCCAAACAGAAGCCACTTAACAACAATGAATGGTATGGTGGACATTGGACACACCAGCCATGAAGAGGTAATCATAACCAAAGCAATTTATTCGGAGGAGGCGTTACCATTACATTGTTGTAGTAGGTTACCAGAGCCTCGGAGTGAATCATGACGAGACCAGACAAAGAGATAACACCATGCGAAGCAGCAGCATCCTTGCCTATAGTTTTTCCCTCAATGAAGGGGCAACAATCCAATGAAGATTGGAAAAGAAAAGGTACATACATTATTATTTTTATATTCAAACTGTTTGTGGTCCAACTTTCTATCCCACGGACAGGTATAATGTTTCAGCTAGCTGACCTTGATGGCCAGGTGGTGCTTTATAAAGGCCAGGACCAGACATTTGTTGTCTCGGGACTCTATTTTTAATTGAATTCTGGCTAGAAACCGAGGTTTTGAGACGAAACTGTAATTTCCAATAATTTTCAACAGTGCGGTGTAAAATTCTGCTTGACCATCCAAACAATTAAGCTTTCGCTCAGGCCTAGGCTATTAGCTCCCGAACCAACTAGCTCCCGGGGGTGGTGAAACGTAAGGTTAACAGTTTTATGTTTTAGAACTGTTTATGTTCTTAATTGTAGCTTGTATCTCAGTGACTATGCACTGTTTAGTAAATTGTTGGGAGCAAACTTACCAGGGAGCTAAAATCCTATGGGGGCAAATAGATTGGGAGCAAATTCGACAGCGAGCAACATGGCATGGGAGGTAAGTGGCCCGGGAGCTAAAAGAGCCGGTTACCACTTTATCGATGATTGAACCGTTACAGTTTCGGTTTGTAGAAATAAGTTGTATTTGTTAAATTATCTGTTCATGTATTTGTTCTTGTACAGCCACATCTCTTCCAGGAAACAACGCAAAATTTAATTGCAATGAAAGAAAAATAATGGAAAATAAAACTCCCTTAAATAAATAAGTTTCACTTTCTGGGTGGATATGAATTACAATTGTATGTTACTGTAACGGTTATATTTTAACGTTGTTGGTAAAAACTAAAAAGAACTGAAATTTAAATCAATGAAACGTATTGACGTATCTCTACTAGTGAAATACCAGATTTTGCTCACAGAACGACAATCTACTGTTCTACATATCCACCAATCCACCAATTTTCCTAAAACTGGCATCCAACCAACACAAATTTTTACATGCCTATTTTACTTTTCATTATAATCTATTCAATAATCCTTCTCAACTTTCAACGCGATAATATCACACTCGTCTACAAATATATTTGTCTTTTTAGTTATTGATATCAAAAAGTCGTATAAAAACTATAACAAACCTTCTAGAATCACAAAACGCTTTCCTTCTCAAATAAATTCCACCATCCCAGTTTTCTTCCAACAGCAAAACAAAATCCTTAAAACAAAACTATTCATTACGCAATTAATCTCTATTACGTCACAAAAACCGGGTACTTGGAATCCACAAACAGTTTTGCATAAATAACCGGCGAAACCGAAATTCTGATAAAGCGTTTAATTTTTTAGAAGTAACAAAATTATAATATTAAGACCTGAAAATGTACTCCATCTAAAGAAGTAAAACTCACCTGAGGTAGCAATTTTGCAAAACAAGTGTCCAACAAACACAATTTTTTGAATGGAAATTCATTTTACTAAAAAATTTTACATTCCTTCCAATTTACTAGTATCATTTGTGCATTTGCATTTAGTACATATAGTACATATGTTACCTCATTTTTCATCACATTGTCATAAAGAGCTCTGTTAATTACTAGTTACGTTCTCGCTCCAATCATATTAACCTTACAACGCTCTCATTACGTATCCTTGAGATACTATCTTAAAGCTTTCATGCAAATGTCCATTCCTACATCTGATACTTTTCCTTAGCCACCTATCCCCCCACCTGGGTTTGGGTTAGAGTACAATCTCTGCGTACCAGTTTCATTTTTTTCCTCCACCGGTGCAGTTTCGCAGCGCTGTCCACCACCACCACCGGCTTACCCCAATTGTACGGTGACAGTCCGTAGTACACTAACCTTTATCTTGAATTTTGATAATGCGGATGATTTTTCATTCATATTTTCGGAAACGAAACACAGCTTTGCTAAGATTAACGTTGTGTAGTAGTAAGAAGGGTAACGTAAATATCGGAACGAGTTTTAGATGTTAGGTCACGATCTTCAAAAATAAGCTGGAAAGGTTGGCAAACGGAAGCTTAATATGACATCATACGTTCACTCGTTGTATTCCTTTTTTCATTTTTAATTCTCAAGTTTCCTTGAATAAAGGCCTTCGATTAGTTGTTGGCTTTGGGCAAGCCAGGTTTTTGATTTTGCATCAGAGCTTTTATGGTATCCCCGGATCTCATCTATTCTCTTAACATACTGTCCCAGCACCTGGAGAAGAAATGATTGGCAGTTAAACTCAGCAGTTTTGTATTGTACGTGAAAGTGTGATTGTCTTAGTTAAACAAGCATTTAAAGCCAAAAAATTAGAGACAGTGCTCTGATTTTCTTCACTTTAAAATTTATTTAGTTTTTCAACATTCTTAATGTACATTTCTGACGGAAGACTCAAACAAAACCTGCTGTAAAAAAACTGGAACAACCCATGACCCATACAGTTTTAAAAAATTAACTTTTACAAATACACCAAATTGTTTGCATGTTATTAAGCTATGCAACTAACAATAAGGATCTAAGTCAAATTAAAAAGTCAGTTTAACTGTTGTTCGTTAGCACCAGTAAATAGTGCTTTAAAAACAATTTAAATCTGATTATAAAACCGGATAACGATATATTGCAAGTGGAACAGGAACAAAAACAGACTTTTCTCGCTTCTCTGTACTTTCATCCTAATTTTATGTCTGTTTTTAAACCAGATGTTGGAACCCATTCAAACGCAGCACCTATGGCAACTCTCCCACTTATTTAGTAGTTTCTTAGCCCATTCATCCAGGATGAATCATCCTTCAAAAGAAGTCTGGTCCCTTCTAAAAAACGGGTGGCTGTTTTACCAAATCCTTTACATCTTCCCATCTCCCCCCAAAACCAGTGGGTAGCCTGACGGAAGGCTGTAGAAATACTCAGTGAACCAGTGTATTCAAAAATACCCCAACAAAATTTAATCCACTCCCCATCTCCCTGCCAACATTATCCTCCCAAAAACTTTGAACAGTCAGCAATTCTTCTGCCACACTGCCGGATACTTTCAGGTGTTATATTACATTCTTAAAAAAGCCTATGACAATGGCGTCACTTTCCTTAGCTGGCGAACACGATCTACCTCCGATTTTTCATAGGACAACAACAAAATCGGAAGTCTCTCTAAAGAGTCTTAAACCAGTGAATTTGTATCGGTAATCGTGGTGAAAGAACTCGTTGAAAGAGTTGTGTACTTGGTTGAAAAGGAAGCTACGTCTTTGTCGTTTTTCCATTATTGAAGGTTCTGTAGGGAAAAGTCAAGAAGGGCAAGTTATTTTTAAGGGAGTTTTGAAAAGTGCTTTTGGTCAGCATTTTCAAAAAAGAAGCTTGAGAACATTGTATATGCCATATACTCACATAATATCTCATTTTTATCACCAAACATTATGAATGTTGCTATTAATAGTGTAATATTTCTGTTTTTATGTAATTTGGCTAGCAATTAATCAAACAACAATGTTTTAGTTCTTCCGTATTGTTCACACGGAAACGTGTAATAATTGTTGAATAACTATCGATTTATGTGGTATAATTAAGTAATAGGAAGTGTTCACAGTTTGATTGGTATTGTGTAAACTCTGTGAGCTTCCGCTTTACTTTAGTATTGTATGTTTAAGTATTATGCAATTCAGCCATACTATAAATAATGTGAGTACCCTAAGAATAGGGATCACTCACTCACTACACGTACGCCAATAAGCAAGGCCTTAAGCCTGCTCTAGAGGCTCTGGCTCTTTAGCCATCCTCCCTAGAATTATATTGAATAAAACCACTCATATTTAAATTTAAACCAACACACAAAACTTAATAACTTTTTAATTGAAAATACAACAAATGGTGACGTTTCGCCAGATTTCAAGTTGCCCCTCTTTGTCGTCAATTTATGGGCAACTTCCTGGCTTATCCGAAGGGACTCTTATCTTTTGTTTTGTGTTGCGTTTTTGGGTTATATGAAATTCGGTAATTTTGCCCCTTTTTTATTTTGTTTTGTTTCTTGAGTAAGCACCGAATCCACACTAGAGGAAACGTTTTTTTCAGTCTTGAATATGTGCCGTATAATGGTACAAACAAGTTTCGTTTTGCAGATTGAAAGCAAAACCCGTTTTTCCTACGTTTTCTGTGTGGTGCTCCTACAAATCAAACGCAGTGGGGTTTTGTTACTCATTTTTTCAGCACAGAGAAGAGTTGTTTTTTTCAAGGTCACCCGGTTTTACGTTGACGGAAAGTGAGTGAGTGTGAAGTGCTTGTTTATTGCTTTGTGCTTCTTTTTAGTTTGCTTTGCTTTTGCTAACTGGTAACCAGACGGAACGGAAAAGGGTATGAACAAGATTAATATATTTTTTAATGCACGCTGCCGCTTGTGCGCGATTGCAGTTCTGCTCCCCACAGAAAATGGGTTGAAGCGTGTTTTATATTAGTGCTGCTGAATGCGCACCTACTCTTCGTTTTTTATTTTTAACGTGTTCTGCCTGCCATCCGTATTCATTTTTGGTTTTGCCATGACAGCAGAGTTTAAAGTTAACTACAAAGCAGATTATTATTTATTCAAGAAAAAAAAAACAATCAGTTTGTTGTTTCCACAAACTTTTGTAGCAGCGGTAGTCATTACCCTTAGAATATTGCTCAAGTTTGTTTTTATTTTCAATAAAGGGAGATAAGGACACGTATATTGCTTTTAATTACGCACCTCGCCCTTAGTTTGGCTTTGAGGTTACATTTGCGCTAATTTTGTAATGCCCATTTTTGATCTTGCTTTTTATCATATTATACGCGCTTGGTTTGGCAATATATTATTCTTATGCGCTTTGGGCACTATGTATCCATGCACCTCGCCAACGCGCCAATGGCTTGAGGTTCTTTACACAACAAAGAATATCCCGGGGAAGCATCATGATTTTCCAAGTTGCGCGGCATATAATGTTCGCGCGCGCGCTTGATTTTGCAAAAATTATTACGCGACTTTTTACTCCGTTTTGCAACATGTCCGTTTGACGTGCTTTTATTGTGCGATAATAAGGTTCCTTTTGCGCTATTTCAAATTGCAGCGTTTTAAAAAATGCATTGAGTACTCATCTTCGTTTTTAATGACTTTTACACACGTGTTTATTTTGATTTTCATGCGCAGTTCATAAAAAAACCGGTATTGTTTAAAATTTCAGATAATTTCTGAATTACAATCATGAAATTATCGTGAGATTTGCATGCATGTATTTTTTGGAAAAGGTTTTCTATACACTCTAAACATTAACCACCTTATTATTAGATAAGGGGCATTTGAATGTTTTTGTTTGTATAGACAACTTTAGATTTTTCGTATTTGACTCGAGGCTAGTCACCTCTGTATGGTATCTAATAGTGTACACCAGATTCTTTTGAAATTCTGTGGTTAAATGGCAAGTAAATATTTATCCTTTTAAAATGTGCAAAGTAATTGTTAATTAATCAGCCACAAATGGCTTCCTGCCTAAGACTTATTTGTAGCCCTTCCGGTTCTAAAACACGGTTCTATATTAGAAATTGAGTTACACTGTTATGTAATGTTGTTAACACTTTCTTGTCATAAGGAAATACTTATCTTTTATTTCTGCAACGATTGAATATTTATGTCAGTAGATTGTGTTCATATAAAATTGAGAACAAGGAAAAATGTATCCTGTGAACATGTACCGTTTTGAAAAAAAATGAAGTTTTATAAATTGTTTTACTCTGGTTGAATTACCTTATTGTTTTTACGATTATTACACATTGTAATGCCTGATTTTTCTGTATTAATATTTTAATTGTGATTAATTACTTGAGATTTTTATGAAGCGTGAAGTTATACGTAGAGACGTGCAGCACCACCTCGATCAAGGAGCATGCCTTCTTTTCTGCAGCCAAGCAGTCCATGTCCCAAGTACGAGTCACAACATGTTTTAGTAAGCCACCCTTACTCCACGGTTCACTGCCCTCACTGAACACCATTAGGTTCAGTTTTTCAATATTGGACAGGATGCGAACGCACGCACCTAATACCACCCTCTACAAGTTTCTGTAGTAGCAGAATCAACTCGTTTTTCTGATTTTTTTCACTTGCTTTGTTTCTGATAATGGGACGCTGTTCACTCAATACGCCTGTCGGATATGGACGTCTGTGTTTGATAAGCACCTTCGAAAAGTGCAGAGAAACATAACTCAACGACGTGGGCTTGCCGACATTAAAAGGTTATCCCAGCCATTTATGTGCCTCGAAAGCACTTTGGCAGAAGGGATACGTGGACAACCCCCAACCAGTTCAGCTTTACGTGATTGCCTTCTACGATATCAATGCTACTACCCAATTTTGCTCTTTACATCGCCGTTCCTTTGCTGCCTACTGCCTACTACGTATATTACCACCAACATTTTTGGTTTCGATTTTATTCAGAACTTTGACAATCAACTTCTATTAAAGTTTTTATCTGTTGAAGTCCTTTTAATACACATTTATGATAAGTTTGCAAAATTTGAAAATGATTTTTTAAATTACATTCTCATAGCACGTTGTTTTGTTACGTAGCTTTTTGAATGTTCTAAATGTTAGTACGCTAAATTACACTAACGAAATCAATCAATTTGTAAACTATAACTATACCTTATATGGATCGATAGATGTTTTTTTTCTTTGTTTTTTTGTATCATAAGTGAAGATGTAATATTTCTGTTTTTATGTAATTTGGCTAGCAATTAATCAAACAACAATGTTTTAGTTCTTCCGTATTGTTCACACGGAAACGTGTAATAATTGTTGAATAACTATCGATTTATGTGGTATAATTAAGTAATAGGAAGTGTTCACAGTTTGATTGGTATTGTGTAAACTCTGTGAGCTTCCGCTTTACTTTAGTATTGTATGTTTAAGTATTATGCAATTCAGCCATACTATAAATAATGTGAGTACCCTAAGAATAGGGATCACTCACTCACTACACGTACGCCAATAAGCAAGGCCTTAAGCCTGCTCTAGAGGCTCTGGCTCTTTAGCCATCCTCCCTAGAATTATATTGAATAAAACCACTCATATTTAAATTTAAACCAACACACAAAACTTAATAACTTTTTAATTGAAAATACAACAATAGTTATTGCTTCTGCAGAACATGTGTCAGGTATTCTTCTATTATTGCCATTTTTTGGAGATTTGTCCATACTCGATTTAATTCAAACGGTTTCTTGTTTAAGTAACCTGCAATAACAAAATATTTAGGTACACAAGTTGTCTTCATAATAATAATATTTCAAATGGCTTAATATAATCTAGATCGAATCGGAGAATGTTATCGAATGGTTTGATGACCTCTCCGTTCTTATAGAAATTTAACAAGCAGTCTAGATTTAATATGAAAAAATTTGCCATAATTAGGATGCTAATTTATTTGATGATATATTTTATTATTCTGGGGATCAATATAGTACCGTCTACGACCTGATGTGATCTAGATGATATACAATCCTACAAATGCCTACAGTAGCAATTTGTGACATTTAAATGTTACAATTTCAATACATATTATCCGTAAAGTAAATGTATGATTGCTGCAGTTACCAATATTTTAGATACAAAAATTTAAATACAATGCCTGAGAACGTGGCCTTATAACTGAAGGGCAATGGTTATCGTTTTAAATTTGCGTTCGTCAAGGTGGTAATTTCAAGAAGGTGCATCTACTCTTGGCAATTATTTATGCAAAGAAAATGGCAATATTCTTGTTCAAGAATTGCTAGAATGCTTCGTAGCATACTCTAGCTTCATGATCTCATCTCGCAAATTTAATGCACAAAAATTTATTAATCGAGTGCTAATTTAAAAACTGTTACGTATTCTCACTACATTTTTAATTTTGTACTCCGACTGAAATAGCACTGAAATGCTTACCATCTGCTGCTGTAGATTGTTTGGTGTCAAGCTGTCTGTTAATGTTTGATTTTTTAGAAAAATATATATAATTTTTAAAAGCAAGGAAACCAGCATTTTCCCCAACTTCTTTAGTGTAGTGTGTTTACAAATATTTGTTTTAAGTAATTTAACAAGATCAATTACTGAGGTTGGCTGTAAAACGGCAAGGGCTTAGTTGTCATTATATGCAATTTTCCTTACGTGAGATAAATTGCTGTTATATTGATGGACAAAAACCTCCTGACCTACAGTATATTATGACAACGACAATGTCAATTTAATTTCTTACGGAATTAAAATATTTCAATATTCACATCCTTCATGATCCAAATTATCCTTTCCCAAAAACTTTGCTAAAAAGATGGAATGATTGACGTGTTCTTTGGAACAATTTTATTAATTCATACCTTTTGACAATCATATCTTTCATTCAATAACTCAATCTTCTGCTTCCTCCTCAAGATGGGTTTCATCCCCGAAAGGATGTCCGAGGCGCATCCCAGTGAGATGATCCCACTGTCTCACTCAATCATCAGTGATGATTCATCACAGCTCTATAACCCGGCAATGCATTATGTGACATAATTTATATCGTATACCGAAGAACTGACCAACTTTAGATTGTCAAATTGAAATTCCAAAGCATGGAGATGAAGATGGGTTGGTGGTAAGGAGGCAGATGGAGGAGATGGTCCTAAAAGTACTAAGTAATTTAAAATTGCAAGGGACCTAAATCCGGTTCAAAGCCACTTTCTGAAAAAGGTTGTGGCCCTGGCAATACGGAAAGTGGATTCCCGGGGATTATGGAGGGAAAAGCGGGGTAGGAGAACAAGTGCTGGAAAAACTGGAGGGCCGAGTAGATTTTAAAGTGCAGGTGGAGGAGTTGGTCACCAACTTTTGGTGTGAATATATTAAAAAGTGGTGGACCAAGTAAGACTGGACAGAATTGAGGTGGAACAGAAGTGGGTGTCCAGTAAGTCAGACAGTGAAAAAAATAAATGAAGGGAAGGTCCAAGTAAAACTGGATGAAGGGCTGGTGTGGATCGCATCCGAAGCGTTGGGATAATTAAGGCAGGAGGTAGATTGGGAGTATGCAAAAAGCGGTGGTTCCAGTAGTTTGGTTTGTAGGGATTTTTGCTTTTTAGAACAAACGCAGTTTTCGAAGTAATTAAGTGTATAGAAAAATAGACTTGTAAGAGTAATTTGAGGTAAAAAGAACAAATTATATTTGAAGGAGAGGTGAGTCACTGCAGCTCGTTGAGGAAACGAAACCAATACAACATGCCTGAATACGACGCTCTTATTCTTCAAATGCTGCTTTGTGTGCTATGGGTTTAAACAGATAACTCTGTAATCGCAGCAATGTTGTATCTGACCCAATGTGTAAACGTCTAAATCCCAGGTTTTAGTCATTTTTTATTTACTGTTGCTAAGCAATATCTGTCAATTAATCTAGGATGTTGAAACAAAACAATTGAAAGCTCTGGCAGATGCAGGTTTGATCTTAACACAGGTACTTTTATACACGTGTATTGGCACAGGAAAGTAAGTTGTTCTGTGAAATAATTCCAATTTAAGAATGAGGTGGGTAGCAAACTTGCATTGCAACTATGTTTTTGAAAATTTAATTTTCTTTTCCCTTATTTGACATGATTTAGAAATATTAGAAATCTGGTTTGGTGGGTTTTACCACTTGTAATAGAGCTATTCATTGCAAATTAAGAGCAAAAAAAGTTTTAGAGTAACGTAAAGGATGGAGGGGTGGGTTTGGATGGCTTGTGGTTGCAGGGTTGATTATTTTAGTGAGGAAGAGGGGGACGTGAAGTGGAGGGTTCCGGAGGATGAGAAAGTGTTTCCAATTTCCTCCTACTCCAGTCCACAACCCCTTCTTACCCATCGTCCTATATCTTACCAATAGCTGAACCAGAAATACTTTCCGCTTTGTCTTAGGAAAATCCAGAAGCCTTAAATTCCATCACAAAACGCTTTAAATTTTGCCACATAATACCAGACTAGTGATATTTTTGTAAGATGTTTGCATTCAGCTAAGTTACAAAATATGTACTACAGATATTGGATGCTAATAAAGAAAAAGCCAAAAGCTTGGACAGAAAGGGTACCCGAACGTTGCCCAGTCAATTATGGGGGAAGTGTTTGAACATCCGAAGTATTCAAGTTTTAGGAATAAGTATTAATGCAGATGTTTTATGATTGATCTGTGATTAATATTTGTAAAGATTTACGATTTACGTTTCATTTAAAACAAAGTTGCAATGTTTGAATTCGGTTAAGAAAAAAGTGTTTTGTGATTACAGATTACAGAAGGATAGTTTTACGATCAGGCAGTTTAATAGAGATTATAGATGTAATATATCTCTGTTGGGGCTTTTGTTTTGTTTTTAGGACAAAATTCGAAGTGGAAGTAGTTTAGAGAATAGTTTTGTGATAATTGTAAATAAAATCGGCAAAACTTATTTTTAGACGAGTATGATGATATTACTTTGTAACGAAGATTAAATAAAGAAAAATAAAGCATGTATATACAAATTTGTAATTATAAGACTCCATTTTAGAGAAATTAGGTGGATTGTTGGATTTGGTAACACCTAAGATTTAATTCGCTCCTTGTCGCTTATGTTAAGCTACTCTGTAAAATTATCCCAGTAGAATTCATTCATTAGAATAGCAATTTTGATTTCATTTTATTGCACACTAAGCAATTTCAAATATTTATATCCAGGCAAAATTCAGAAAGAATATTACGAATTTGATAGTTCCTCTCCAGTTGCTGACAAATTAAAAACAAACCATTTTCTTACACTATCTGAAACAGTTTGGTACACTACCACTACCAGCTTATGTTATTCTTCATTCGAATCCAAAGACATCTTTTGACTTGACTGTTGGTCAGTTACTATGCTACATAGAGTAGTCATGCATTGCATTAGACATCAACATTAAAATGCCAGTTTCATTAGCAGCAACATTATGAAATGAAAATAATTATTCCACTACTAACAAAATATAAAACTAAGGTGAGACACTTTATGATGGATGGTGGGAGGAGTTAAGGGAAAAGCGTGTGGATGCTGGGTAGATTTGAATGACAAATGACGAAGGGAGGGTAATTCTTATAACAGCCAAGCCAAACAAAGCTAATTGTGACAAGACAGCTATTGTTTTAAGCATTAAGGAATTACCTAATTAATTAATTTGAAACACTCCCATTTTAAACTTCTGTTATCCACACCACCACCACACGTGTCGAAACTTTAAGACCATCACCACAACAAATTTCATCATTCAATTTTAAAATCATCACAACTCTTGTAGACGGGAATGCATGACAGTTACTGCAGACCTTATGATCTGTTAGAATCTCAAACTGAAATTTCAAGAGATGGAGATGACGATGGAATGGGTGGTGGCAAGGTTGCAGGTGGAGCAGATGACCCTCAAGGTATTGCAGCTAAGATCTAAACCCGGGTTCAAACCACTTTCTGTAAAAGGCGGAAGTGATGGTTCAAGTAAGAAAGGAAGTGGAGTGGGTGTGGATTATGTAACAAGCGGTGGTCCAGGTAAAAAAAGGCAGTGGAGGAACCGAAGGCGAGAGAAGAACTAGAACTATAAGTATTTGGGAATTTAATCCCGGGGAAGATTGTATAGGTCGGATGGTGAAGGGGTGAATTCGGTAAGAACGAATTGGACGCTGACGTGTTGGGTTTGGGCTGATCTCTCTACGCGCCTGATTTGAATGACAATATTTTAAACTGTTTAGCAGTCAATCAGTTAATCATTTCAAGAACAGAAATCCCGACCACCGAATCCTATTGATGTTTTATGTTGAGTAATACATAAGACCTGACCTGGAAGCAAAGATAATCTAGTGTGGATAATAATGCACAAAACGGCATTGTTACCATATAGAGCGTCAACCTAACACAAATATATAATGGATGATTTTCAGTGCTTTAAAGAATATCCCTTTCTACTTTACTCAACAAATAGTAAATTACATTTTTTTTAAAATGAATGGTTTGCGCTTTGTTCTAGTTTTAAGGTTTCAAGGCTCCACGCTCCATTAACATTTTATAAAAGTATTAAGCAACAATATCAAAACAATTATTAAGAGTTCACAAAAACAGTGTTGGTTAATGGTTCTTGCTTTTTTTACGCCAAACACCATATAATTTATGCCTGGGGACATTAGTTACTGTATTAGATATGATCTACTTCCCATAGTTTGTGGATTCCTCTGCTTCCAACAGTCTAGCGGTTCACCTATACCATTTTACCAGTTTCAATAGCCCATGACAAGTTTTTGTGGCTTCACAACTTAACGCTTAAACTTATGTTCGGAGGTTGTGCTTTGGATCCATGTTCCACAAAATCATAAACCGAAATATTTCCTTCTCGTCTCTGATTACCAATTTGCAGAAAAACTATCTTCGAAAATCTTATACTAAACTTCATGGCGGAATTGCTATACTGTTCGCGTATTTCGCAGAACCTAAACTAAAAACACTTATGCCATACCACTGCCAGAAATATGAAATTGCTTTGTCAAATTCCAATTTTTTAATGAGCTTATTCGGTAAACTGGCACTATTTTATCATGTAAGTTAACAAGTTAAACAAAACAAGAAGATTATTATTTAGTAATAATTATAACCTACATATATAGGTTATCCAGTCTATGGTAAACCATAAAATTGCTCGCTGCTAAATATCAACAAAGTTACTTATTACTAATTCATTTTAGGTGCTTTAAAGCCAACTTTAGCTGGTTCAAAGCCTAGGTGGGACTCTTGAGAGTGGGTGGGCTACAATGCATTGAAATGCACATTTTGCAACGAAAACTGAAATCCATCTGAATGAGGCGTATTGCCAAAAGCTTTTAGAGTAAGACCATGAGTGTGGGTACACCCCAAATTTTTTTGTCTCAAATTTTTAAAACTTTTACACCATTTTGAAGTATGCTTATCCACGATTACTCTATACCAGCTTTCATCTCCATATGTTGTTTTAGAGAGACTGGACAGAGGTTTAAAATTAACGTGTACCAAAAACGGTAATTTTTGATTTTTTCAGACCGGACGTAAAACTGAGCAATGAAACTTTTCGTGGAAGTTGAGCACCTTAGGACCTATCAGTCTGGAGATATTTGGCAATTTGACCAGCTTATGAATTTTTTGAAAAAAATAAAAATTTGAAATTTTTTGATTTTTTTGGGCATTTTGCTGAAAGATATAGTATAATTTTAAACTATTTTTTTGTTTCTTGGTGGTGCTTTTAGGTTGACCATCTACAGTTTTGTCTGCTCTGTTAAGCGCAAAAAACCATTGGACAAAATATTCCCATTTCCAGAAGATATGACTAAAAGTTTGAAACCTCCGATATTTTTTCGACACTTTGTGGATAGTCAAAGCTCTGCAACTATTGTCCTAAGCATTTAAATTTTGTCTAAAAACGCTTATAAGATATTTATATTTTGATATTTTTTGAAACTTTTTTTCGCTGATTATCATATTTCGATACTTTTGATGAATATTAAACACATTTGAGCCACTTCCAACGAAAATATGAAAAAACAGAATTTTCAAAAATTTTGAATTTTAGCTTATTTCACTAAATGTTTACGTTTATCATTCATGCTAAAGACGTTCAATTTCTAAAGTTGGGGTGTCAATTTGTTCTTAAATAAATTTGCTAAAAGGTCGTCTCTCAGATTTTTGATATCATGTCTGCAAAAAAGTTATGCAAGAATCTTTGATTTTTGGGCACTTTCGGTTTAGAGCAAACTTTTGTATATTCCTGGTCGCCACTCCAGCCAAGCTGTTCATGTTAGACAATTGATACACTAAACATGTAGCGCGGACAATTAACTATCTTATAAGCGTTTTTAGACAAAATTTAAATGCTTAGGACAATAGTTGCAGAGCTTTGGCTGTCCACAAAGTTTCGAAAAAATACCGGAGTTTTCAAACTTTTAGTCATATCTTCTGGAAATGGGAATATTTTACCCAATGGTTTTTTGCGCTTAATAGAGCAGACAAAACTGTAGATGGTCAACCTAAAAACGCGACCAACAAACAGAGAAATAGTTAAAAATTATACTATATCTTTTCACAAAATGCCCAAAATAATAGAAAATTTTCAAATTTTTAATATTTCAAAAAATTCATAAACTGGTCAAATTGCCAAATTCCTCCAAACTGATAGGTCATAAGGTGCTCAACTTCCATGAAAACTTTCATTATTCAGTTTTACTTCCGGTCTGAAAAAATAAAAAATTTCCATTTTTGGTACACGTTAACTTTAAAAACCTTTGTCCAGTCTCTCTAAAACAACATATGGAGATGAAAGTTGGCATAAAGTAATCGTGGATAAGCATACTTCAAAATGGTGCAAAAGTTTTAAACATTTGAGACAAAAAACTTTGGGGTGTATCCACACTCATGGTCTTACTCAGTGTCAATGTAGAAGTGCAAGGCAAAATTGACCATGATGCATGTCAGGAATAAAAATAACACTTCAAATCCTTTCAACGAAAAATAAAACATTCATATAAAAATGTGCGTTTGTTAGACGCCATTTTTTTGAAAACTGAAGCATTGGGGGATGACTCGTTCAACAGATTATGATGGATGCAAAGACTGATGTTATATTGCTCTGAAAGCTAAGGGAATTAAATTCATTCGCCCCTACTATTGAATTTGTTGTTCCATTTATTAAATGACTTATGAAAAACATTATGATTGCTACTTTCCAAAATGTCTGTCTCATGGATTCAGTAGTGTGGAGGGCAACATAAGGTTAATGCGTTTTTGTTGTAGGGAGGACAAGAAATATTTTCAGTTACTTGTAACCACAATAGCAGCCTTGATCTTGAATTGTGAATTAGCTTGCAGCATAATTGACTACCGCGCGTTGTATCGCCGGATGGACATAGTTGGACTTGCTTCTTCAAAATTAATTTCGAAAATTGGTTAAAGTCTAAACAGTCGCATAAACTAGTAATAAACTTCTTGCTGGAATTGCTCTATTTTCTGCAAAAATTTAAATGACTAAAAACATTACAAAAGTTTTACCATACCACTGTCAAAAGTGGTAAGTTGCTTTGCCAAATTCTGATGAATTTAGATAATTTTTTTCAACAAGTAGACCACTACATTCCAGATTCACGAGCTTATTCATGGTTTTGTAATACCTTTGCATGAGGCTTAAGTAGAGGTATTTGAGGCAAACTAAGAAATATATCAACAATTTGGGACCGAACACCGAAAGGATTCTGGGAAAGGCGGAAGTGGACGAAGTCCAAGTGAGACGGAGGGTGGAGGCCCGGGGTTGATGGAGGGAAAAGCCGGGTTGGAGGGAGGAGAGGGAAATATGGAGGGAAGTGAAAATGAAGACAGTGAAAGTCACTGAAGGATGGTAGACTGAGCAGAGGAAAAAGTAAAGGACCGGAAGGAATGGAGAGTGGGTGTCCGAGTAGAACTGAAAGTTGAGAAGTGGGCGTTAATGGAGGAAAAAGCAGAGTTCTAAGCATTTTTGTCAACTTGCTTAAAACGCCTCGACCTTTTTCAAAAATTACTTTTGTTTTGACCTACTCTCCTGATTATTGTTCCATCTCTTGCCACTTTGCTACTGGTGCCATATTGTTGGTCGGTTAGCAAGTACCCTAAGGGACAAGGATGAATGGTATGAAATCATGATAATGCTTAATGCTACTGCTATTAAAATTACGCTACTGCTGATTGGCATAATTGTAAGCATTTATATTACTGAGTGCTTTTTATTCGAATTTCCCTGAATAGGACCTATGACAATTGAGTCGAAATGTGGAACTTTGTTTTTTTTTCGAAACACTAGTAAATGCCTAAAATCATTTTACATTAACTAATAACTTTTAAGTTTTCTGTTGAAACATTTTAAATTGCTTAGTGTGCAATAAACGAAAATTAAAAAAAACTGAAATATAACTGATTACGACGCATTCGAATTATTTTTATGAGAACAACATTACGTGTCAAAAGAACTATGTATCTACTGTAAGCCAAATTCACCAACTTACTAATTTTCACAAAAAACAGCATCAAACTTACACAAATTTGTAGGTGCGTATTAAGTTTTTAGTAAAACCTATTTAATCATCCTTCCAAGCAAAAACTAAAGTAATAATATCAAACTCGTCTATAAGTAAAGTTTTTTTATTTACAATTATTACAGAACGCTTTTATGTAAACACAAATCTACCTCCATCGTTCTAAATTTGTTCTAAAGAGCACAATAAAAATCCCATTGGTCAATATTATGTTCATAACTTCACTAAAATCTCTACTAAACTATTTAATTGTATAAATACTAAAAATATCTCTGCATCTACAAAATATTTTTTTAAACGAAATTCCAAAATATCACTGGTCAATCACAATAAAGTTCAATACCTCAGATGCTCAAACAGTTCCCCCATGATTAACCTGCAAGCTACTCTCAGTAATTTAATCTGTCTCAACGTTTAGCCATTTTATTTAAAATGTGAATAAAATATCTACACTTTAGCCAAATACAAGGCAATGGTCTTAGAAAGCCATGAATAAGCTTGTGAATCTGTAATGCAGTGGCTCACTTTTGAAACAGTTTGGGAGGGGATTCTCCGGCGTTGGAGAGGTATGTCGTGGGTGAGGACTCCAGACGTTTATCCAGATAATCTTGTCAGTAGTCAGGTTTTAAGAGTGTCAGTTGGGGTGGGGACTGGGGACAGACTTGCCGGCATCAATCTATGTGCCTTTTGAGGAGTTTAACAAGTTGAAGGAGGAAATGCGGCGGGAAAACCTGGAATCAGATAAACAATTCAGAGTTTTCGAAGCAGGTTTTTAGGCGCTTCGGCAAAAGTTGTTGGATTCACCCATGCAACCAAGTCGACCATTCAAGAAGACGGGTTTAAAACTACAAGGGAGGAACGTACTAAACTTGGACAAAGCATTGTGGTGCTTCTAATGAAACATGGACATTCACAAAAGTGTTTATGTATTCATGATGACGCAGCCTGTAGTGTCCTACCGTTTCAATGCCTATCCAAAGCAGAAATATATTACAATAATTGTTTCAAGGGGTGTTTATATGTACGCTTTTAAATTTAATCTCTCAAAACAAATAAGCGTACTTATTGTTACGTTCCAGATTTACGTATATTTATTATTTCCAAATAACTGTCTTAAAAGACTTATACCTAGCAACTAATTATTGTTCCAATAAATACAGTAGCCATTAGTGGTACCTAAACGCAACAGGTATTGAACTAAGACCACTAAGCTCTTGGTCATGGCGTATTCGGTTACCTAACGGTTGGGTCCCAACCCCACCATCATTAATTTCCACTATCCTCTAAGTGGCAATAGCTAAGTGGCAAGAAGCCCGAGTGTCACAAGAATCAGGAGATTAGATGAGAGCGTACCTGTGTTACCAAAACAAACCAAAGTATTGGAAACATTGAAAACAATCCGGGCAAACGAACACATTTTAATAGGTTTTAATATCTGTTACTAAGTTATTTAAATTTATTTCACTTTTGAAGCCATGTAGGAGGACTTAAATATTTAGATATAAAATCACGGACATTTATCGGTTTCCAAGCAAATATTTGAAGGCAATCTAACTATTTCTTTTTTCAATCCGATTCATGCAGCAGCATTTACTTACGCTTAGGTGCGGCAGTTCCTGTATATTTAGCACCAACCACTTAAAAGCATGATTTGTACAGTACAGGTCATCTAGAAAACTTCTAGAAAACAGACTTTTACATACATACATTTTTAAGCATGGTACAGTCCGTTGTTGCATTTTAGTTTTACATTTTGCATGTAGTATGCGACTAAGCTTTGATGATTTTGATCTTGAAGGACAAAATGTGTACAAAATTAAATATTCAAGGAAATTAAATATTAAGCTGATTATCAAATACAAGAATAATGCATGCACAAAATCGCGTATATTTTGAGCCTTACAACTGCTTGTCAGGATGTACACAAAACGACAGACGTCATTGTCGATTTTAGTATCTGATGTTACAAAACATCCCCTCCTCTATTTAAAATAACTGCTTTTAAACTCTAATCAGCCCATCTTTAAACCTATCAAAAAACTAACAGTCCTCTCATAACTAATTTTTTTTAAAAAGCTTGATAATAGACTCTCAGCTTTAGTAAATATTAGTTATTCACGCCATTCTATATAGTTATATTTAATTTGAAATTATGTGTGCACTGTCAACCAGCAAGTAGTATCAATTAATTATAATATTCTGTATACGCGCGTACAAGAATTTACTTACCGCATCGATACAAACAAGTCTACATTGCATAATCAGTCAGTATTAAACTTGAAGTACACATCTACGTATAAAACCCATGTTGTATCCATCTAGCAGATAGATGTGCGAGCTGAGAATAATAATAACGAATCTGAAGTGTTTTTCCATGTACCAATGCTTGTAACAGCAATAGTTGGCACTTAGATGCTACAAAGTCAATATTATTTGTAGTTTTATAAACGGATTGTTTTCTCTTTTACACATGTTTACATAAAAGCAAAATAGAAAGTGTCACAGTTTGTTTTTTGAAAAAAATTAAACTTTGATTAAACTTCCTTTCAAGTCATTTTTTCAAAACCAGAGTATATCTCTTGAGTAGGAGACGTTGCGTGTGTCCCAATGGCAAATCATTTGGGGATGAAATGATTTTGTAGAGAAGGCAGAAGGAACACCGTATATTGATTGATTAAATGAAAAATATTAGTTAAGTTCTGTGAATTAGTAAATTGTTACACAAAACATGTCAATCAATATAGTTTTGCAGTAAAATGACTAAAACTTGAGGACTCAATTAAATTGTGTACATATGTCACAATACTCTTAACACATTAGCATATTCTTTGTTTAGTTTCAAAAGTGCAGAGCCATCTCCACTCTTCTCTACCAACCCATTATAATTTTTTTTGAAGAAATCATACAAGAACTCATAAGCTATGGTTATGATAATTGCCACTTTTAGTAAATAATGCAACTGTATAAAAATGTTCCACAATTTTCAATTTATCGAATAATTAAATATTTTTTAAAAAAACTGTTTGCCCCACTTTTTTGCATTGTGCTAATTAACTTGTTTAACGGGCATTTAATAGGTTAAGTTCACAGAATGATTTTCTTGGAAAGCTTAAAGTTACCTTTTTCTAGAAATACCTATAACCTACTTCTTAATTGCACGACAGAAAAGAAACGAACAATTTACACTAGATTTAAACACCAAGATTTCAAGCAGATTTTTGCAATAAAATTGGGAGGAAAATTATTTATTTATTACTTAGATCAAAAATTTTCCCAAACCCGCTATGAGTTCAATATTCTTTAAACACTACAAGCGTGCCCACAACTGATCTGTTGAGCTGTTAAATCCCCATTACCTTGGATTATGAAAAATTAGTGTAAATTTGTTGCAGAATCAAATCTAAAGTACATTGAAAAATGAATTATTAAAGCTTCTCATAACACCAGTCGCTATCAATCACAGAATTAAGTGACTGATTGTTACTGCAATTGCACACAAAAATAAACACGCATCAAAATAATTTTTTTTAATTTAAAAGCCTGAGTGCACGCTTTACGTTAAGAAAACTCAAAAACAGAAACTTAGTTTTTGGAAAATTACAATAGTATTGTCTTGAAAGGTGTTAATAGGTTATTAAATTAATCTTATTTTTTCGAACCATGTTGGAATACTAATAGAAAGGCATAAATATAGACGAATCTTGTGCGAAATGTTTGTCGGTCAAGTAATGTTAAATACTCTGATTAATCTAAATATCATTAAAGTCAGCAGCAGGAATTATTGGCACTAAAGTACAGCAGTTCTAGCATTACCAAAAACAACTGCATGAAAGTAAGATTCTTTCATCTACAGGTATGTAATCCGTAACCACCCAAATAGTCTGTTGCAGTTTTTCCTGATTTTCAAAAGTGTACCGGAAGTATTTGAAGAAAGTTTCAAATTCGATTTGTTTCTTCGTTTTTTGTAACACTCCTGAATTCTTGAAACTTGACTTGAAACAAAAATTCAAACTGACCCAGTAGCAGTTAAACTCTATCAAGGTACCGGAAGTGTTCGTGCTGCAAGTTCAGGATTACCTTGGCATTGTGGCGGATATCTGCAACAGACTAAAGGATAGTTATTTAATGCTAAAGGATAGTTATTTCTCGTTGTTATTATCAAGTACATATCACTAAAAGCTGGTATTGCTGGGAAGACCGGCGAATGGTCGAGTTTGCATTTTATCGAGAAAAATGGCTGATCTACAAAACTAGTAGTGTTGAGTTGATGTCAAGTTGATATTATCAAACCAAGTAGTAAAATGGCAGGGGTATTAAAACTTTTTGTAAAAACTTTTGCAAATCTTTTGAAAAGTCGGGTACTTCTACCAAATCTAGTGTCGCCTCATATTTTGGAAGATACGTTATCACAATATGCTAGATTATAAATTTTGGGAATTCAAGAAAAGAAAAGGTGCCGATACCTGTCCTAAGAAACTAAGCATATGGGCATTACTGGCACTGATGAGAATTTAAGTAACGCATGGCGGCGGATATTGGTATGGCTACTAAGACTAAGTTTTTCTACTTTGATTTACGGCTTTTACAAAAAAATTACTTTGAACTGTTTTCCTCCGCACACTAAACTTATTAGAAAAAGCTTCCATGCCTAAAATAGAATCTGAAATGTCTGAAACATTTCTACCAAATGCCAAAGATATCACACCATGCCATTAAATCGTATATTAAATGTTAAATATGTGAAACTCAATACATGAGTTTTCAGTTAATATTAGCCGAAATAACTACATAAATGATTTTCCTGTTTCATACTATTATGCTGTTGTATAATTGCTTAGGTTCTATAAAGTAATAAATTTTTTTGTTGCAGAATCAACTGTCAAACTCAAAAGAAAATTCAAGTGAATAATTTGATTGGAAAGATCAACCTAGCATGCGATCAATTAGTCATTTAAAAACTAAAATCCCCGACCAAATCGTGTTGCTGTTATGTTATAATATGGTGCATACAAATGACCAACATTGGAGGGAAAACAACCTACGGGGGTGCAATTACGCACAAAACGGCATTTTTACCAACAAGGGCGTCAACCTAACACAAATTTTAAAAACTTTAATAAGCATGTCAATATTTCAACAAAACTCAAAGGCAGTTGTTTGAATTAAAGCTTTGGAAAATTCTCTCTGCAGTTGACTCGTTTAGTCAATGCACTTTTTTAAATTAAAACTTTGATAAATTCTTTTGGTGTTTGAATGCTTCGATCAATCCACGTTGTTTGAATTCAGTTTGGAAACGATGTCCTTTGGTTCTTAAACTAAATTACTGCTGCATGTGGGCATTGAGCATGTTGTTCAAACTCATTGACTCAAACATTCTTAACGTTCTAGCGTGGGGTTTGGGTTCTAGCTTCTCCACTGCCTTTTCCACTGAGACCATCACTTTTTGCACCATCCACTCCCATTCCACTTCCTGTTTTACTTGCACCACCACTTTGGATGCAATCCACACCTGCCCCACCTCCAGTTTAACTTGGAACTCTTTTCTCTCAATCAACACATTCTTCACTGCTTGCCTTACTCGTACCCACCCTTTTCTATTTCCTGTCTTACTTGGTCTTACTTTTTTCCTCTTTCTCAACTTCAAGCTTTACTGACAACTCAAATTTTCCTTACATTCACGCCCACTCCTCCACCTTTAGTTTTACTGGGCTCTCCTTTTTCCCTCATTCCTTCCTCATTCCTCATTGCTTCGTGGCTTCGTCACTCGATCCATGACTTTCTTCTCACTTCTTCAGCCGCTCCATCTTCACCTTCCTCCACATCTGCACTTTCAGCCATACTCCACCCTCCACTTTCTTCAGCTTCCCCAATACCAGCCCTACAGTATCTGCTTTTCCCCACCGAACCTTTATTTTTTGCCCTGCTTGGACCAGCATGTATGCATCCAGTGGTTTAAAACTGGGCTTGAACTACGTGCAGGGCCATCTCCCTCATTTGAATTCTTACCACCACGGTGGTGGCACCACCCACTCCATCCTCATTGCCTTCCTTTTTTGAAATTTCAGTTGGAGATTCTAAGAGCTCGTTATCAATAAATGACTTGGTTTGCCGGGTTAAAGAGTTTGGATGTCGTTTAGGACTTTGACAGGTGTGGTGGTGGTGAGTGGCCTAAATGGTCGGGTTTGCTGGTGTATTGAAGAAGAAAGAATGCAAATATATATATACACAATCGGTTAATTTCTTAATTTTCATGCGTTCCCGCTCATCATGAAGCGTCTTAAATCAGCCTGATATTTTGCCAGTTGTGGAATAATTATGACAATACTGCTGCTGATAAAAATGACTTTTTCATACGTAATTTATGTAACTATCTACAGTCAATTCAGAAGACAAAAATGGCTTTGGCTTAACCTAAGCTAGTTGAAATTAGTAGTGTAAATAATTATGTTTTTAATTTGTGAGCAACTGAAGCAGCCACCACATTCGTAACAGTTTTAAAAATTTTGTTTTGAAACATTTAGAATCGCGCGCGAATAGTGCTCAATACATATTTTAAAATACTGGCATCCAAATGATTGAAACTTGTTAACATTAGTTATTAGAAAAGTCCAACATAAAACTAAATAAAATGAATGTATTTGTAGACGCCGGAATCCACCAATCCAGAAATTTTCACAAAAACAGCACCAAACCAACACAAGTTTTAATATGAGTAACTATTTGCGATGGGGACCACCAAAAAATCAACTTTCTCAAATTTCTAAACTTTAACTACCTGCGGATAGTAGGTCTCAAGGAAAGAGTCCATGCTAAGTTTCAGCCCTCTAAACTAAGTACGACGTCAGTAATGACGAAATCATGTTTTGATCGGTTTCACCGTAAACAATTTCAAATTTCTCAAAACTGAAAAGGTTTTGGAATGTGATTTTTTCTTTGAAGTTGAGTGGATGTATGAGTCAAACATACAAGCCAATATGGCTACTTTTTGCATTTGCAGTTTTTTACAAAAAAATTTTTACTAAAATTTTCATGATTTTTTTAGAAATTATTCTTACTTCTAACCGCGTCCATTTTTGGTTGTAGTTTGAAAGGTCACAAATTTATGATGTCCACCTACAAAAGTGTCTTGCTGATACACTGCAGCAAACTGCTTGCAAAAATTCGTTTCCAATAACGAGATATCGATAAAAGTTGAAATAACAGGTTTGGGTTTTGAGGATATGCTTAGCATGCACTACCCGTTGCTTGGCCAACAATCAACCAATCAATCCAACATAATGTGGAAAATATGCGGCATAACTGACACTTTCTCTGACGTCAATTGCAGCTTGATTGTTTGAAAGCTGTAGCTTTGGCGGAAACATATGTTGACCACCCCCGAATTTCAAAAAAGTGACAAATTTTACAAAATTTGCGATACCTTTTTTCGAGATCATGATTTTAAAAATCTGAGATTATAGAATTGAGCTTAGTCTATTGTGATTATTTTGACACCTGAATGGTTAATATCTGACCACGCAGACGCGTGGACAGTTTGCCTACTTTTGGCAATGTATGAAAATTTCTGGTGAAATGCTAGTTCTCATGAAAATTCTGACCTTCACCAAATGCACCCAAAACATAATATATGTACTTCCCTGTTGAAATTTAATCGAAGTGTGTTACTTCATGCCATTTTAGTGGCAATTTGACCAAAAAGTTTCAGTTTGCAAAAGTGGTCATAATCAAATTTTCTATTAAGTGCCAAAAGTAGGCAAACTGTCCTCGCGTCTGCGTGGTCGGATATTAACCATTCAGGTGTCAAAATAATCACAATAGACTAAGCTCAATTCTAAAATCTCAGATTTTTAAAATCATGATCTCGAAAAAAGGTATCGCAAATTTTGTAAAATTTGTCACTTTTTTGAAATTCGGGGGTGGTCAACATATGTTTCCGCCAAAGCTACAGCTTTCAAACAATCAAGCTGCAATTGACGTCAGAGAAAGTGTCAGTTATGCCGCATATTTTTCACATTATGTTGGATTGATTGGTTGATTGTTGGCCAAGCAACGGGTGGTGCATGCCAAGCATATCCTCAAAACCCAAACCTGTTATTTCAACTTTTATCGATATCTCGTTATTGGAAACGAATTTTTGCAAGCAGTTTGCTGCAGTGTATCAGCAAGACACTTTTGTAGGTGGACATCATAAATTTGTGACCTTTCAAACTACAACCAAAAATGGACGCGGTTAGAAGTAAGAATTATTTCTTAAAAAATCATGAAAATTTTAGTAAAATTTTTTTTGTAAGAAACTGCAAATGCAAAAAGTAGCCATATATGCATGTATGTTTGACTCATACATCCACTCAACTTCACAGAAAATATCACATTCCAAAACCTTTTCAGTTTTGAGAAATTTGAAATTGTTTACGATGAAACCGATCAAAACATGATTTCGTCATTACTGACGTCATACTTAGTTTGGAGGGCTGAAACTTGGCATGGACTCTTTCCTTGAGACCTACTATCCGTAAGTAGTTAAAGTTTAAAAATTTGAGAAAGTCGATTTTTTGGTGGTCCCCATCGCAAATAGTTACTCTAAGCATATTTTTATTTTTCAATTAAATATTTCTTTTAAAAAATTGAATTCTTTTCAAATTTATTAATCCTTCCAAAGTAATAATATCGTACTCATCTGCAAATAAATTTTGTTTTTCTACTTGCAGTTATCCCCAATTTCTTTCTTTCAAACAGTAAACTTTTAGTTTAGTAAAATACTTCCATCATTCCAATCTTGTTCTAAAAACAAAGCGAAGGTCCCTACAGAGCAATATTATGTTCGTAATCTCACTTCAATTAATATTATGGCACTCCTAAAAAGTATTTAATAGTACAAAAACAAACCATCCCTTTACAATCACCAAACACTCGTTTCTAGACCACATTCCATCGTTGCTCATTTTATTTTAAAAGCAAATGACAATCTTCACAAACTATTCACTAATCAGAGGACATAAACATCCGCATTATTCCAAAAAATTGTATGCTTTGTATACTCAAGCGTTTCTCCCATGAATAACTGGCAACCTACTGTCGACAATCCTCTTGGTCCCAACTTTTGGATGCTTTTCTTAATTTTCACAAAATATCTGCAGTTTAGCTGAATGCAAAGCAAACGGTTAACAAAGTATAAAGCCATGAATAGTGCAGCGTAACTCTTTGCGGAGACTTCACATAATCTATGCCACATTGGAGCGATTGATAATCCACTAACTTAGTTAATCCACCAATCCATCAAGTTTCATGGAGACAGCTTCTAATCAACGCAAATTTGTATATGAATATTTTTTCAATAACATCTACTCTCCTTCTACAATAATAATATATTGGTCCTCTACAAATCTACTTTGTTGATTTTTTATTTACAGTTATTCCATAACACTATTTTCTAATTTCAGTATTGAAATTTTTTCGAAACCAGAAAAAAATCTTTACAAAATTCACTGCGCAAATAATAAACATCTCTATAAACTCTCAAAACTGAGTACTTCGAATCTATAAACAGTTCTTGCGTTCGCTATAATTCGTCGGGAAGCGACTCTCTCAGAAATCCTTTCTGTTGAACTTTTGCTATTTTTCCTAATTTGCATAAAATATTTGCACTTTAGTCAAATGCAGAGGTCTCTGAAAACAAGCCAGGAATAAGTTGGTGAATCTGGAAAGCACTGGTGCAATTTTGAAGTGCTTTAGAAGATAATTCTGAGCATCTGAGTATTTCCTAAGACGGAGGACTAAATTTTCGAGTTCCCTCTTTCACCTTTGCTTCCGTTTACACTTTCATTTCCTTTGTTTCTATGCCCTCCTCAAGTTTTGCTGCCTGGCCGATGTCTACCCATGGAACCATTAAGCGATACACGTCTCTCCCTCCACAGCCACTCCAGAAACAAATCCAAAGTGGCAAGCGTGCCGGTGTGGCTGAAGAACTTTTTGCAAAAATTACCAAAGCGTGTTCAGAAAACTTGAAACCGACTCAAATGATTTAAAATCTGCAAATGCCAGGCCCCTAAAAATTTTTGCGTCACGATGCCACCCTGAAACAACTATAGAAAATATTAAATCGGTAACGGAAAAGCAAAATTGGCAGATTCTGTCAATAGAAAAAGTTCAGGCGAAATAAAGGATGTCCCATAAGTAAAGACAATATTTTCAAGTCCCTAGTGAAACTTCGAAAACAATCCAAAAGCTTTGACTAAATAACCATTAGAAAGACAAGTGCTTACATGTATTTCCAAAAAATATCCCATGGATTTTTTACATGTCTGGGGAAAGTTATTAACATTTGTTTACAGCCGTGATTTTCCTGAGTTTTCTGAAAATTTTTAATCACCAGTTTCAAAGTCTGTTCATAAATCCGTTGTGTCCGGGTTTTTCTGAACATACATAGCACTTTTATATTCACCAAACTTTGGGCTTTCAGATGAGCTGTGAAACATTATTCATTGTGCTTACGTATGTAAGTTACAGGTTAAAAAAATTTAAGGCGGATTTTGAAAATCCCGTTTCGAATGAAATTTTAGCAATTGACTTGTACAAAAAGTTTACCATTGCAGTTTTTCTATGTGTTTGCTTTTAAGGCGAGATTTTTATACTTATTTGGAAAGCCCATTTTTCACACTTTTAAGACACAATAATAATCTTGCTCATATTTTAAGACATTTGGAAATAAATGATCAAGTTCAATGGTGTATGTGTAAATCGCTTCTACTCCATATTACCGGGTAAATGCAGTCATGAAACACTAGTTTCATCGCATGTTGTGTTTTAGTTTTGTAGAGAAATGAATTTTGAATTCGTCATGTGAATTTTGTTTGAATTTTTACTTATTTAGGACATTTAGCTGTCGAATAAATGTAAAAAAATGTTCAAAAATTCGTACTGTGAAATCTCATAGATGGCGCCACATAATGTCGAAGTGAGTTACTGACATTTCAAGTGATGCAAAAGCCGAGATATTCTTTGCAGCACTTCTCGACAGTCTAACGTGTCATTATTCTAAAATATCTCATTTCAAAAATGCTTTTGTTAGAATTTATCCGAAAATGAAAAAATTGTCTTTACTTATGGGACATCCCTTATGCTTCATATTCGTCATGGAAAATTGTATTTAATAAGCACGGTCTTGATAGAAAGGAAGTTCTGAAGTGTGAAAACTGGCCTACTGGAATATTACTTCGAGAATGGCGTGACGCTCCTAAGAAAAGACAAAATGTGGGCAATCGTGCCATGTCGGAAATTACTAAATCTTCATGAACATTCTCACGTGGAACTGTTATGGCTTCAAGTCAAACGGGCTTTGGCTGAAACCAATAATTAAAAACTATGATTTCATTTTGTTACAAGAAACGTGGTTGCATGATATTGAGAAAAACGAGCTTGATGTGCTGAGTAAAGAACATTTATCATTTCACCGTAGTGCTATGTTATCTAGTCGGAACCCTTTACGAGGCCGTCCATTTGGTGGTCTAGGAGTACTTTATAACAAAAAGTTTCAAAACAATGTGAAGCATTGGGAGTGCGACGATAATCGTATCTTAGGAATAACAATACGTAATGATAACGTGACTGTGCTACTACTTAATGTTTATTTTCCCGTGAATTCACATGATAATGATGCTTTAGTTACGAATTATATTGCAAAATGGGAAAGCCATTATAGAAAGCCATGATGGACCTGTGGTAATAGCAGGTGATTTTAATCTATCACCAATGCAACCAAAATTTGCTGAGCTAGTTGCTATGGCATCAGACTGTGATATTACAATTGTGGATTTTAAGAATATGCCAAGTACAACAGTAACATTCTGCAGTAAAGGCCAAGGTCATGTAAGTTGGCCTGACCTCATCTTAGCGACAAATTCAATATCTGTGACAGACTGTTTTGTTCTAAGTGACGCTAACCCTAGTGATCACTTTCCCTTGCGTTTTGTTCTAAACATAAATATTCAGTCCGACTCAGTAAAAACTACCTCAGTGAAGACAAATTATAAAAAATTCAAGTGGGCATCTCTATCACAAGAAGGCAAATACCTGTTTACCAAGTTGACACAGCAGCGATTATGTGACCTTTGTGATAAAGTTGAGCTCTGTGTTAATCCAGGGTGCTCTAGACTGGACCATTGTTCAAAAATTTCGTATACATACAACCGAATCGTAAGTATTATTCACGAAACACAGTTTGAGGTGCTAAAAATTGAAAATTTGAAACGATCCAAAAAACGAAAGAATTTATCATTCCCTGGATGGACAAATTTCGTAAAGGACTCGTATGAAATATATCGGAGCTACTATAAGGGCTGGATTGCGTCAGGAAGGAAAAGCGACGGACTATTTCTTAAAATGAAGCAGTCACAAAAGCACAAAATGTAAACGTAATCGGGATAAACAATTCTGTGACAAGCTGGCGTTTCAGTATGAGGGGCAAGATTTCCAGAAATTCTGGAACATAATACGTACAAGTGAGACTGGATATAAGATAATATCCAATAACTGTCTTGAAGGAAAAACTGATCAAAGTGAGATAGCTGAGTTGTGGATGACGTATTATAAGCAGATATTTAATAGCAATACAGATACAGCAAATACATCATACGTGCAAAGTTTCCTGGATAAAAACGCTTGTGTCATTCCACGGAATAACATTTCCAGTGAACATGTGATTAATGCTTTAAAGAGTTTGAAAGCAGGAAAAGCTACTGGAGCAAACGGTCTATGTGCCGAGTCAGTGAAATATTGTGGGAGTGCGTTAGTTGGGCTGCTAGTTTTAGTATTCAACAGCTGCCTTAATCATGGTTTTTTACCGGAAAAGCTAATGGAGGTACAAATTGTACCAATTCTTAAGAAAACAACGTTGGATAAGACTAGGATGTCTAACTACCGCCCAATTGCAATTGCCACTATTCTCAGTAAAGTGCTGGAGAAAATTATATGAGAACTCTGTGGCAATTCCTTAAATACAGCGAGCAACCAGTTTGGTTATATGAGAGGGGTTGGAACTGAAACAGCCGTGTTCACCCTAAAGCACATAGCTCACCATTATCTACGAAATGATACTCCTGTTTATATAGCATATCTGGACGCCAGTAAGGCGTTCGATATGGTTAATCACTGGACCATGTTGCGTAAGCTTATTTGTAGTAAGATGGGGACACGTAACTTCCACACAGTTTCCGGTGAGAAAAAACTTTAGACAAGGCGGAGTTCGTAGTGCTATCTTATTTGCAGTGTACATGAATGGTCTGAGTAAAGCTCTGAATAGATCTGGACTTGGATGTCATGTCGGGAAATTGATTACAAACCACATCGGCTACGCTGTTGATTATTGCCTCCTTGCTTCTTCGATTATGAGCCTAAAGCGGATGTTGCTGATTTGTGAACGCTATTCATTAGAGCATAACTTAACTTTTAACCCTTCAAAAACTGCCCTTCAAGCATTCATACCACAGGATGCTGACGTAAAATTTCCTTCGGTCTACTTTTGTGGTGAGCTACTGACTTGGAGTGAAAGCGTGAGGTACTTGGGATATGACGTGAGCTGCTGGAATAGAGATTCAAGTGAACTGCAGAGACGAAGACGCGAAATCTACGCACGTGCAAACATGTTGGCAAGCAAATTTAGATTGTGCAGTAATAATGTTAAAAAATATTTGTTTAATACTTATCTTGGAAATATTTACTGTGTAAGTTTATGGAGTCCTGTAAATCAGGAGCTATTGAGAAAAGTTAAAGTTGCTTACAATGACGCTTTTCGCATATTATTTGGATATAGTAGAAATTGCAGTGCGTCTTATATGTTTGTTGAGTATCAAACTAATGACTTAAATGCAAGATAGAGAAGTGCTGCGTACTCACTGCTGATGAGAATTAGCAATAGCAATAATGACATTATACGTTGTATCTTCAATTCTAACGCGTTTGTCTGTTCATCAATTTTTACGGAGTGGAAATCGTTATTGTATGTAAATAAAAATTGAAACCAATGTATGATAGTTTTTTGTGACTTTGATGTTCCTGCTTTAGTCTGTCTCTGTGTCTGTGATATGGTTGGGGTAGATGGTTTGGCTTTGTACAATTCAGGGGCTCCTAACGAGCTATAAATTGTCTATAAACGGCACCACTGAACATGTCCACCGTCCAACACTGTCACCTAATCATACTCAGCCTGAGCAGTCGAGCTTTGATCTTACTTAAAATGTATAACTCCTGATGACATATTAGCAACGCTTCTGCTAATTTAAACTGTTAACCTCTCTTAAACATTGCTTTAATTCATTGTACCACTAATTTTTGTTGTAATCGCGTAAAATATGGATTGTCAATTGACTGATCTGCAATAAAGACAAATGAATGAATGAAACTTTTGAAAAAATTGGGGTCTTGCAAGGAAAGTTGGTGGTAAGGGCAAAGCAATTTTTGGAGGGTTGATGCTTCAGAAGATTTTAAACGTATAAGGCACTGCAAGGTCAGTTAAGAGGAAACTAAGACGCAAAGGAAGTCACAGGAAGGTTAGATGCTTGCTGAGGAGGCAAACAAAGAGAGAATCCGTGGTACTTGGATTTCTTTGGCGAAATAATTACGTTTCGCTTTTGCAGTGGTATAAGTTTTTGGTAATTTTTGTTTGTGTGAATTTTGAAAAGTATAGTTTCTCGCCATTGAATTATTGAAAACCGGAATATAATAAGAGTGGATTTTGACAACATGGAAACTTTGACGACAGTCGCTGTTTTAGGAAGAGACGGATGGTTATTTCTTACACAGATTAATTATTCGTAACTATATATATGATGGAAAACTATACTATACGCTTCTTAGTAATTTCTTGAACTTCCATTACCAGTTTTAAATGGAAATCCAAAGTCGGCTAGATCCAACCTAACCGGCAAAACAATACATAGTAGTTGATTACGCAGTGTGTCAATTAAAGATATGTAGGATGTGAATACTGTGATAATTAGCAACTGCATTGTTTTCAAGTTGCCCATATATCTGGAATCCCTCCACCCTCCATGTTCATTTTATTTTACCCCATACCCTCCTCCAGTTCTCTTCCTGCCTATATCAGATATAAGGTCTTCCCCATGAAACCAGCAGAAGCAAATTGCTACGCTTCATTAACCCCCCGTAACTAAAAGTTATCCAAACCTACACCCTGAATCTAAACGGAGATTGTAGCCAACAAACTAGCTAACCTTCCAAATTCTACATCCCTAAGCTTAAATAGCAACACTAAGGATCAGTAAAAATTTATTACACGCTTCATACGCTACTCTAAGTGCCAACTATTTTTATACAATTGATAAGCTACTCTTAGCGTCAGTTGTTTTAGAAGCTTCCTAGACGACACTCAGGTGCAGTAAAAATCATTTATTCATGCCATTCTATTGTTACAATTAATATGAAATAAATTTGTGTGCACTATCAACTAGCAAGCACCAAGTAGCTCTATTTAATTTTAGTACTTTTTTACCCACGTACAAAACAAATGCACTGCAGCAATTCAGATTTGAAACTGGATCAATTGAAACATTTAATTTTACGCAGGAAGTTTCTAGTTTTAGTCAGTACGGTGATGTAGTTCAAGTCTGTTAACAACAAAAGCTGAACACAATTTTTTATTCTTATAAACTTTTGCATTGTAAAAATTAAAATATTAAGAGTTCTATTTTTTTATCATTTAAATATGAAATTGTGATTATTTCGCAAATATGTCATGATGCCTCCAAATTCATAATAGTAAACGCAAAATCTAATACCAGCTATGTATTCCGTATATAAATAAATAAATAGCAATAAGTCATTCAAAAGCTTTTTTGACACGTTCGCCCATTTCCCCATTTTATAAAATAACTAGTATCCGATTTATCACAAGGAAAAATCCAAAATTATCAAAAATTTTCCGTGCTACAAATTTACAACTTCGTCCCTGGATGTTGCCAAAATGGATAGAAGAGAATTTATTGTATTGTGCATTGTATGTTGTTGTGGGTAATATGGTGTTCTGGAGTTGTTGTTTTTGCATGATTTGTTTTTGTTCTTAAGTTTTTAAATTTTCGTAGTTTTTGCCTAAAATTTATAACAAATTAAATTTTTTAAATTTTGCGTCATTTGTTTATGCGTAATATATACGCCAGTCTTATGCGTTTTAAGATTTTATGCATTAATGAAACCACAGATAAACTGGTGGCAATTCCTCTAACGTGTTAAATCTAGTTTAGCAATAAATTTAATGCAATTTTGTCACAAAGTTTATATAAACATGCTAATATTTGCGGTTTTTGTTTTGTTTGCATTGCAGTTTTGCACCAACCAAGTGAAACAGCTGAAAGAATAACATTTTAATCTAGTTCGCTTTCTGAAAAGTAAGATCAATTTTTAATCTAACTCAATCTTAATGTTCATGCGGTTACAATGCGTGCGTTTCCCTTAATAAAGAGTGGTAAGTATTAATGCAAAAAGGTTAAAAAAGTTCAAAGCTGTCATGTGATAACTATTACTGTAAATGTTTTGAGGTTCCAGAGAATTTGAGTGTGAATAGATAAAACGATAACATGACACATTTAAAGTTTGGGGATTTTCATAAACAAGGACTACAAGGAACATAAAAAATTAAATGCCTTATAATTGCCAATCTATTTCATGACGTCTAAGTGACTTCTAATTAATTTTAAAAGTGATTTTAAGACAACTTTTTAACGGACAGTGCAATGCATCATTCAGTTTCTTGGAGTGGTCGACCTTGGGAATATGACCACATGACAAACTGAGAATGTTAGTTTCCTTCAGAATTTGTATTTTGTTCACGTTAAAGAAAAATGCGAGGCAATGCCTCGGAGGCATTCATGAATACTGAACTGATTGACCTTTTCAAAGAAATAGATACTTGAAGTGCTTGCCTGAATAATTTGTGCTGGTTGTGATGAGGGTTACGGAAGTTGAGGTAGCTTAATAAATTTAAAATAATATGATATACAGGAAAACGGAATAAAATATTCCATTCTTGTTTGATTACAATAGCATTTTTATTCATAGTTCTTTTCCCATGCTAAACTTTGATCCAAAGACTTTGTGACGTCCGTTGGGTTTTACGAAGTATCAAAAGCCTTAGGCTAAACCAAACTATATATTTGCTGATAACCACTTTATTGATTTTTGCATTTTTTCAAAGTTTCAGGCATTCAAGTTGAATTAACACAGCATGTCAACATTATATGTATAAATTTTGGTAGTTTTTTCAGTAAAGAAAATTTGATTTTGCTGTATGGTACACTCCAAAATTATTAATCAATAAAAACAAAATGATAACAAAAAAGCAAAATTCTTAAAAAGTTAAGTAGAAATTGCGCCATTTATTTAGTTGTTTAATTTTCAGTGATTTATCAAACCATAAGATTACTGAGGGGGTAATATAAAACTACCCATAAGATAACTGAAATCTTAAACTGTATATTGAATATCAAATGATGCACGTTTCTTCATATACGCTGATTTTTCATGAGTGCCGAATGGTGACCAGAAAAAGAAATCTCTACATTTTAAACCTGGAGTACATTGAATTACCTATTTCTTGACAATACTCCAGTGCAAGCTTAAAAGCTTATACCCAAATAAATGAAACGTGTTGGAATAACTTTTTACCCCATTTAACCCAAAAAATACTACAAAGCTGTTGTTGTCGACTTTGCATCTGCGAAACCATACGTATAAAGATAAATAAAGCTTTTAAAGATAAATGTACACAAATACTTGTGTACATTTATCTTTAAAATTGTGTTGCTACAATTATGCACACGTAACAACTCATCGTGACGCAAATGGTTTGAGATTTGTTGTTTTCATGGTCACTTTTTTACCAATAATTAGTGGGGGAAATGAATATTGCATCTGAAACCTTAGTTTTGGTTAATATGCTTTTGCCTCCACTACACACTTTTTGAGCTGTATTAAAATAATGTTAAAACTGCTACCTATGCAGATTTGGCAATTTAAAATCACTTTGAGAATAAAGAAGGATATTAGAAATGCTAATCTGAAAACCTATTACTCTATCTGTTACTATTTTCCATTGTGCCAAACAATATGAAGAGTTTAGTTTGTTTTTGCAAGTAGAATAATTGCTTTTATGCTCCAGCTAAATGATGAGGCCATGAGGTGCAAGGTATATTTATTTCTCAATCTAGAATTAACCTTCCGAACGACAGATAAAAAACCAGGTTTACTCTAAGGTTAATAAAATGTTTATCAATGTCTGTCTATTATTTAGTTACGAATCAGTATGAATGACGAAAGTGAACACGTTTTCCGCCTAAAGCGAATAATCACCTACATTAAATATAAACTAAGCGCATTTCAAGTAATATTATTATTTTGTATTTTATGACTTTACAAAAAGTTTTCTTCAAAACTTTATATGCATTTCAAACTATAAGTTCCTCTTCAAGAGGGTCTGAGGGAAACCCTGATTGAAAAATTCTATGATAAATCTTAAGACTATCCTGATAACTGTATGTATACAAAATCTATCCGTTGTTTATTTATGTGTAATGAAAATTACTTGGATTTATTTTATCCATTAAAATCAAAACGCAGAAATTATGTACCTCGTGAAATTTTACACTTTCAGTTTTGACGGTTAGTAATCATAAGTTTATTCAACAAACATCTACTGCAAAACCTCAATTCAAATCTACTTAATCGTTAATTACCACCACATACAAAAACAAATTAAACATAGCTGAATCATCACAAACATTGCAAGTTTTCATTTGCAGTTTACTGCGAAATGAAAAAGGTGTCTGCTTTGCATTATTTCTTTAATTTAACTTCAAGGAACTACTCTACGCTATTTTTTTAAATTCACTTTCCAGCAGGTTTTACAAGTATATAGATGGCATTATATAAAAAGTGTTTGGCGTAGGACCTTAATCACAAAACCTTAAAACCTCGATAATAAATTAATCTCCCATTTGATTATTTTTAGGCTTTCTGAAAGCTGACTAAAAAATCTGAAAAAATAATGATATAATGCAAAAAGCCCATTGTAACTAATTGCTGCCCATAATTTGTTTAACTTGTGCAAGTTAAAAGTGCAAAGTGCTAAGTGCAAATAAATCAACTAGATAAATCGACTAAATTTGAATGATCACAAATTTGGTTGTAAAATGTAACATGCTGTATAAAATTATTTCAATGTCTAATATACTGTGTGCATTGGGTTTACTAATCAAGTAAACTATATTATGTATTATGCACCTTAAGCATGACCTAAAAATCTGAAGTAACAACAATGCTCAATAATCTGCTCACTTAATTCATCCTAAATAATAAGTTATCTGGCAATAAGTAAATTTAAAGCTGGTTCCAGGTTTCTAATAAAAACGAATAACTTAACATGTGTGAAAAATATTTCTCATGAAAATTATACTCTTACTTTTCCCGATTAACTCAACAATCGTAACAGGATTCTGCGTTTATCAATCTGGACAAGACTGCCAATCAACATTTGCTGCATATAAATGCCAATCATTACTGCTTTAGGTTCTGAGATAACTTATCGTACACCAGTTCACGAGAACTCACTACAGCAGTTGAGAATATGTCGTAGAATACTAATTAAATGATCTTCCAGTGTGTTGAACTTCATCCACTTGATTTTAAAACCAAAGTAAACTTAATTCTCTTTGTGCAGTTTGGTGAAATTTAAAAATCTTTTGAATAAACTGATATTCTGAGAAAAAATTGTAATCCTTCATACTTCATTAAATAGGCTTTGTTGGCTAAAATAGGATTTTTTAATAGATGTAAAATAGATGTTTTGTAATTTTGTTAACATTTTATGAAATCTCCTAAATATATAAAAAAACTTTAAACCTCAAATAGCGTTGAATTATGTTTTGTTTAGGAACGCTTTAAATATTTACCAAACATGCATAAACCAGAATAAAGCACGAAAAGTCCCCTTTCGCTTAAACGAAAAGTCCCTTATCAGTCTTCTAAAAAGTTTTAGCTTTGAGGGGGTTGCTAGTTTTTTGGGATGTTTTGGGTATTAGTACAGAATGCTTGAATTTGTTTTTTTTAGAAAACAAACTAAATTGTTTATACCCAATACCAATACCTGTTTTAAGATGACTCGGATGGATTTATCTAAATTCAGATATGTTGAGTGGCGCAATCTTAGTTTGAAGAACTTGAAAAGTCTTTAAAAAATTGGCACAAAATTGGAATTTTTAAAAGTAGATTGAGAAGTAGAGGTCCAAAAAGCCGATTCTTACCGGCCGCACCTTTCTTAATTTCCTCATCCCCTCAAACTCCCCGTCATATTCTCCGCTCCGCTTCCACTTTTATTCCATTTGCCTCCATTTTTCTCTTGTTTCATTAACCCTCGCAATCACAAGCACCATACAAAGCACACCCGCTCCATCTAAACGGATACTGAAACCGTCAGAAGCTAGATAAGGTTTGAAAATTATAACGGAGGTATTCAATGAGCACAAATACAAGGCACCGTGTTAACCTAAAAGCCCTAATCCAGCACCCTTGTGTCACGGTTTTATTTCGGACTTTCTTGAAAGATTTTAGCCGGGCGTTTCGCAAAGCTCTCGAGCACTTCGCTTGCATGGTCAAAAGGAAATAATAGAAGTTTTGGTTTAATGGGCTGCAGCACAGGGGACTTGTGGTCAGTCATTAAAAATCTTGAAATGCACGACAAGTGCAACAGCTTGTTTTCACTTATACAGGGAAGAGGGTCTGGGGTCAGGATGACCAAGGTCAAAATTATCAGCCGAATCAAGTGCAGAGACGTCCAAAACATAAAAAACTAGACTAGGGATATAAAATCTGCCATAGCTATGAAAACTGGCCAAGACTTAGTCCTTACTCAGGCAGATGTTGAGACGTACCTAGTCTGGTTACCAGTGATACTATTCCATGAAATTCTTTCTCGGTATCTGGAATTGACTATAGTGTCACAAGGCTTCCAAAAGCAACATTCGGCACTTAAACGCAGTAAAGCTAATATTACAAATTTGGGAAATGGATGACTTTCTTAGTTAGGCACGTTTATACAAAAGCAAAACTGAATTGTAGTGCTTCATTTTCTTTCATTTTCAATATTTATATACCAAAGCGTAGGTAATATTTATGTTGACTGCGTATTTTAATACCCAAAAGATGAAAGGCTGTACAAAAACAAATGTTTAAACACGATCTTCCAATTAAAACAAACCGGAATAACCAGTTGAAGTAAAAATATTATTGTGAACGTTTGCACAAGTTTGGTTACTTTTTTAGCTTTTCTACTGTTGAGGATCAGAAGAAAACCAAGGAAATTATATTCTGGTGGAACAACGGAAAGTAATATCAAATGAATCTATTCTTTGGCACTGTCTAGCATTTTGGAAGATAGTTTTCCGAACAGAGGCTAAGCGTCAAGCGAAAGGCAGGACGAGGGCCCGGGTAAGGGTAGGAGAAAGTGGGCCCCTTTAACGTCTGATGATTTACTTTTCTGATGATGGGTTAGTGAATTACGGTTAAAATCCGTGTTTTACAGATATAATGAGAAAATTAAACGAATTTTTGCGCAAAATATGCGAAATTTGTACACAAATAATGGATGGCGAGCGTAGCCAGCCCAAATTTTTTGAAATTATAAGCAAATTTACTAGAGTTTTTGGTTAATTTTGCCTATTTTTTGCTTCGTTTGGGGCCCTCCAATCGCGGGGCCCGGGCCGACTTCGAACTCTGCCACCCTCGGCGCTTAGCCTCTGTTTCCGAATCTGGTAATAGAAGACAAGAATACCATCAATCAACTGAAGCTATGTTGAGAGCTTGGCGCCAATGCCTGATTTAAGACGACTCGGATGGACATTTTCTTAACAGATTCAGAAATAAAACAAGTTGATGTTAGAATTTGAATTGAGGATTCTTAATTAAATTCAAACAGAATAGGAGTTTCGGGGAATTTCTAAAAATTGGCCAGAAACGCAGATTCTTACCTCGGCACCTTTCTTAATTTCCGCGTCCCCCTAAGCTCTCCGTCATCTCCACCTTCACTTTCATTCCCTTTGCCCCTGATTTTTTCTTTCAGTTATTCTGCCCAGGCAGCTAGCAAAAGCTACGCTTCGTTATCCCTTGTAACCTTAAGCGTCATACAAATCACACCTCTCCATCTATATGGAAACTGAAACCACCAGAAGCTAGATATCAAGATTTTAAAATACACTGGAGTTGGAACTTTTTTCATCTTGTCCCATTTTTTCCTGGTTTTAGTTTGGATCTTTTTGCCGGAGGTTTTGCATACCTCCCGCGTACTTTGGTGCATAGTCAGAGGGAAATAGAACTTTTGGCCTGGACCAAGGTGGCATTTCCGGAAAAACGTTATCTCTATCATAAAAACGCTGATGGTTTTAAACAGTTTATTTAATGTTGACTGAAGCACAAGGAATTCGTGGTTACAGTCACGGCGAGATTCAAAATGAGCTCGGATCTTCGAGCGAAGACCAAGCACACCAGTTTGTTTACTGGGATGGTTTGGTCGCCTTGAACTCTCTGATGTTACTATACTGGGTTTGTGCAGGAAAATGCTACGTTACTGTTACTAATATACCTATAGGTAGTAATATATGGAAAAATTTAAACGCCAAGCAAGAGGAATAACTGCACAAAATGAATCTTCTAGATAGTAGATCAGCAAGTCCAGAGTTTTTTTCTGAAATTTTATTTTTATAAATACAATGAACACCACCATTTAATTTAAACGTTCCTGATGATATCATTTGTTGTCATAAGCCTAAATAGGCGCGGTTTGAGCGCGGGAATCAGGTGGGGCAGGGACACAAATATCGGTCAGAGGGTCAGGCCAGGAGTAAAATCTGGCATGCTAAAAATAAATTGCTGTATTGCGTATATTTAGGTAATCCATTGTTTAAAGAAATGACAGGTCTGAAGCGACTTGACAGGTCAAGTTCGATATCTTGTTTTCTAGCTTTCAACCATATACACAATATTCATCAATATTTGCTACAGTAAATCCTCTCCTTGCAGACTTTCTGGTATGTAATTAGTAAAGGGCATGTTTTGGATTAAAATTTGTTACGTCTGATTTTCTTTTTCATGTAATCAAACAGCCATACATAGCAAGATATTATATTGAAAACAAAGAATTACAGTTGGGTGGACTTTTGTAGTATTTGGGTTTTATATAAAGACATGAGTCATGTCACATGACTGGACGTTGAGAAAAAGCTAACATTTTGTAGCAAGAGTTTCTCACTATCTTGCTTGCTACGCTCCATGAAATATCTTAGGTATCATTTGGACGGTTGGCCCAAACTTTCGACGGGAATGTCGAACAGTATTGGGATAAAAAAATGACCTCATATGAATGTTATAAAACTTTTTTGTCAACTTTAAAGCAGATACAGGTTTTAGTGGATTAGAGCACTTGATTTATATAGTTGTGAAATATATTTTGAAAGAAGTCGCAGAAGTTTTTCGGGGTTTAATCCTGATATTTATTTTAAAATATATTTCGGAGAATCATGTGGTTTTATGGGATCTAGATTTTACTTCGATTGGTGGTAGGTGTCTGGACAAGAAGCACTTTCACACACAAACACTTGCTGTTCAGTTGCCAGTATCAACATTTTCTCAATTGACTGTACAAATAACACAGCTTTTAAACCACGTCTTCAAAGTTTATAATTTTTATGATTGAGTAACTGCATTGATTAGACTACCCAAGAAAATTATTTATTAGTTCAGGAATAGCTTTTAAAATATTCAAGGTATACACACTTTTAAACCAAATCCAAGTAGGTATACAAACAATACCCTATTTATAAATTATATATTATATTCATTCATTTTGATTGCATAATTCATTCTAGGTTATAAAAAAGTGAAGCACCGATACTGATGTGTTCTGAGTTTGTTTCATTAGAGGAATATATGCTGTGCAAAACATACATCTCTATCGGTTTAATTTACTGATTTCACAATGTTTAACATTCTTCTGATAACACGGTTAACTTTTGAGTCGATTTTAGCACGTTTATGTGTGTGATTACAGACGTAAAGATGTCTAAGGAAGTACACATGTATACTAGCTATAAATTGTCTACCTCGGTAAAATATTTTTTTAATACTAAATTTGTAAAACGTGCAGAGCAACAATTTTTTTACTTCTGATGTAAGCTCCAATGTAAAGAAAACTAGACCTAGAATAGTACCGATTCCGTGCATAACAAAAATTATTACAATGCTACCTTTCAACGAAGCACTGTGTGGTTCATCGGACACCTGCTGATTATATCTGTCTGCAGAGTCCTCTATCTTAGTCAACCATGCTTTAATTCCGGACTGAACCAGTCGCTTTGCAGTAAGCAGCATGGAGTTTGGAACATAATTTCTAACCTCTATTCCAACGCTGGGATTAGTAAATACATCTGTTCCTATTGAAGCAAATTGCTTCCCAGCAAGTTTCAATTCCTTCATATATTTTACAGCTACGTATTCTGGAAATACTATGGCACTATTATTACATGCTAGCATTAGTTCTTCAGATATTTGTTGTTGAAATTCTAGAATTGCCTTTTTTAAAAAATCGCTAATTTTATTAGTTAAACGTGTGTCGCTGAGGTTTATCCAACCAATTTGCACAAGTGGATCTAGAGCGTTAAACATTCCTAGAGTCTTGTTTACTATACTGGTGTGAATTCTTGAAACCAGTGCAAGTTTCACGATTGGCAAATTTAACATAGCTTTTGTATTACCATGTAGCGCTTTGTGGTTTAGGAATATATTTGAAAGTTCATCAGAAACGTCTGTTTCTCCAACTGCAGTAAGCCCAATTGGTGTTTCAAAATTCACAAAGTGGTTTTTATTGTATCGTGACTTAAAACGGGTAAAATTATTTTCAAGAATTAAACTTTCTGGAAGATCAAACAAATAAGAAATAGGAAAATTTGCAACCAAGCTTTTAATTTGGCTAAAAATGGGCACGTCATCTGATTGTAGTTGATCAAGCGATTCGTAAAGCTGTGGATATCTTGGCAAAACCATGTTGTAAACATTATCGTTTTTATAAGCGTTGCTTAGTACCATTCCTCCGAGAAAAAGTCCGGATAACAAGATCCGAAATTTAGACATTCGTTCCATATAGGACTGAAATGGATCCCCTTGCTCCAATAGTATTTTGGTTAGGCGAAAGCAATTGTCAAAAAATTTAAACGAGTACTTGTGCGTTCTAAATGACCTATTAATAGTAAGCGCCAGGACAATTATAGATGAAGCTATTGCACTCCAAATATATAAATCAAAAATATTCCAAAATTCGCTGAAAGGAAATGGATCTATACCTCTTAGGCCACAAGCCACAAAACGTAGCCTTGCAAAATCGTTTCTTATCATCATGTGACGCCTGTGGTTACTAGAAAATACTTCATCGGTCAAAAGAACAGATACACTGTAGCGTGCACAGTAGTTACAGGATGGTTCAATCCTGTAACCCATTCTGCCAGCATAACGAGTGAGGTTATAGGTACCGTGGTACGTGTAGTTTGACAACAACAGTACTATTAAGCTGGCTACCCCAAATCCCCACTTTTCTATATCGCTTTTAAAGTCTATTTTGAGCGTATTAGAAGCAGATTCAGACAAATGACGATCAACATAAGTTGACGTCGAACCCCTAGTTTCCACGTAAGCTTCCTTAATCTGTCTGGAGTACGCAAAGGTAAGAACATCCTGCGTGAACATTTTTGAAAATGCGGATGTGCTTAAACTCACTCTCGCACACTTCAGTAGAGACAGGGGATATTCCAGCAAGTCAACAGAAGATACACTGCCATTAGCTTCTGGTTTATTTGTTAAAATAAAAGCCAAATTTTCGACAGTATTGGAAAAATTGAGCCCACGCTGCTCCACTATATCATGAACTTTATAATACATCCACATACATAAATCCTCAGAGTACACTGCGTCGTAAAACAGTGGAACAATAAAATGTAATATTGGTACAGAAAAGTCCAATAGACTAGCTAATTTACTTGGCACTGGTGAACGCTTACTCCGAAAGGACATGATGAACTTGGGCATAAATAAATGGATCTGTATTATTCCGCACCACGAATTAAAGACAAGGTTTTTGTTTACTCGATCTGCATGTGCGTGAACAGCAGTTTGAATTTGAAATATCAGTGGTTCACTGGCTTCTGCTTTAGCCCACCGTGAGGTTCCAGTAACGTTCGGCTTTTGAAAGGGTGGCAAGGACTTACGTATATTCATTATGGTGACGGGAATATTCATTGGTGCAACATCTACGTCTAGGTAGTTGACTATGTCTAGTAGATGGTTGCAGCTTGCGCCAAATTGTTGGAGAATTTCATTGAAGTTTTCAATTCGAAAGTTTGAAAGATCAAGTGATCTTTTGTCTACCAACGATCGAAAACAGTTAAATACTTGAGTGTATCCGTTATTAATTGCGCAATCTAACACTTGCTCAGGTTCTTTATAAATGTCAAACAAATTGGAGGTATAAACGGGGCACATAAATGGAAGCAGAAACAGAAATGTATTCATTTTTGAATTTGAAAACATTGCAATTTAATATCTGAATGCAGAAGTCAAAGTACACAGAAGGAACACTTTGCTTAACTGACATATAACTTTAATCAAACCTTTTTAACAATGGCCATTTCCTGGTTTAGCAAAGTAGCCTAAGTTCCGTGTGCAGCGATAAGGAAGTGATAATTTGCACTTCCACGTTGTACCTTACTACAGAGCAAATATTACCAAACCGGGTATCCGGAAACCAATGGAACATTCAATAATCAAGTTAAGCATTTGCTGTCACAAAATGTGTGGATAGTATTTCCGGTTAAGCATCTGGTTTACGCCACATAACTTCAAAATATTAGACTGGTGTACAAACCATAGTTATATATTTTAGGTTTTTTAATTCGTTGTACTTTGTATTTTTTAATTCAATATATCCAAGGTGGAAAAATCCCAGCATCCTAAGGAGGAAAAAACAACAATCAAGCATGACATGCGTATAAGTGCTACAATAGACCCAGTACAGAGTTGAAATTTTTCAGCTCGGAAACTCTAATGACTAAGTACATTGCACTTTGTCTAACCTAAAACTACTTGAAATACAAGCAGGTCGTTAAATTTGCAGTAAATGTTTATGTACAGACTAATAGTAAATATTTCTTAAAAATATATTATTGGGCCAGATATGTTCTACAAAGGATACATACAGGACAAGCTTTGTAAACGTCTTCTTTGAAACACGACATTTCAGACAACTGATATATGCAAGTTGGCTTATACAAACCTTTGACATAAATAGTATTTTTAACCATTTGTTTTAATTATACGTTTGGTTGGATAAGGTACCTTAACTTGGAATATCTCCTTTTGAAAAATAGGTTACACGTGAAAGGCTTTCCAGATGAATACAGGAATTAAGAGTGTTTCGGGTATCTCTGCACTGCTGCATTTTAAAGCCTTATAGGCGTGCCAATAGCATATATACTCCTACTTTAAAAATTGTGCATAAATGTTTTAATGTAATTAAACATAGATAAGCTACCTGAAAAAATATGCAAATATAAATTCTTCATGTCTTGCAAACCTAAAGCAAGTTATTAGTTTTTCTGTCATTCTGTCTGACACTCTGAAGATGCTCTAGAAGCCACAATTTTTTTCAAAAATTAGTTTTCCATTGTAATACAAAATACTTGGATTTATCTCATCCATTTAAATACAAACGCAGAAATTTTCGACCTCATGTAGTTGTGCACGTGCATTTTTGACTAGTGATTAATCGTTAGTTAATTCACTAATCCGACATCTACTAAAAGACCCAAATCAAACCTAATTAAGCAATAATTACCATCGCATCCAAAAACATAGTTGAATCTGAATCATCAGAAACATTTCAAGTTTTCAGTGCAAAAGTTCAGTTCAGTTTTATCTAGCAATCCGCGATATATATCAATTGTTGGGACAAGCAAAAACATCAAAACTACTGGATAAACTGTGTTCTTAAACTGCAAAAGATTTAGCATTCATTCTCGGACCCGGGTAATTAGAGAATGGATAAAAGTCCTTCTTTACCTCCTCCGGAATTCCCAATCCAGCCTCCCCGGCAATTGTTTCTTGACCAGAACCCTTTTGAATTATAAGTATTTGTCAAACTCCGTCCCTATCTCTGAATCCAACCTAATCCCATTGTGCCAGGTCCAGTGCCTACGAGTGGCTTCACGTTTGCTCTGTATTCAAAGTTCCTCCGAAACCCAATCCCTCCATGCCCCTACTTACAAATCTTCAGTTCCTCTGCTTTCTCCTCCAATTCTTTCGCTGTCACCACAAGTCGTGTACCTCTAGTTCCTTCTCCTTTGCCTTCAACTCCTTTTCTTTGCTGTCCAACATGCTCCACTGTTCCCCAAATTTATCAAGTACACCTCCGTCATAATGATTGACAATCATAACTCTAAAATGGCATTTAAAAATACTCTCGTTACATATTTTCTATTTTCTGTTCAAAACTGACATCAAAATGCCCATGTCCCATTCTTATACCTTGCTCTTCCTTGGTCACCTTCCTTCATTTGGAACAAACCATACTCTGTTCCCGTTCCCTTATCCTCCACCGGTGCGGTTCTCATATCGCTGTCCACCACATCCTCTTGTACTACAGCAGCAGCAGCGCTCCACCAACACATCTAATATGGTTATATATATAGTTATATATATTATATAGATCGAATATATATGTACATCTATACATAGATCGAAACGTCGGGACGTTTTACAAATAAACATTGTTAAAGCACTCGTTGCACCCAAAATACTTTTATTTAAACATCTGATATTGCTTCTCCTTTAGAGCTTGCCTGGTTTAGACGAGCTAGTTGGAACCTCCTTCGTACTACCTTGCCAAGGAATGCAGTAGAATAAAGTTGCTAAATGTAGGAATATGTTTTTGTTTAGGAGATGTGTGTAGTAGATGTGTAGTAGATACGTGCTTAGTAGTGTTCGTAAAGCATGAACAATGAATTCCAGGGTATCTTCACTTGCGGTTACGCACTCTGTTTAAACGGGTGCGCATGAGGGCGTTAAAATATTGCAAAAAAGTATGTTCAAAAACTTTTGAAGTTACATAGCAACTGACTGACTTATAGATCGCACCGAGCCAGGGACTTTTAACACTTGTTACTAAAATGACAACTTGCTTTTCAAGAGGATGGTCGACGAGCAAGACATATACATACAATATATGCAAGTATTCTTGAACGCTTCATTCAATGTTAATTTTTTCTACTGATTTTGAAAAATGGACTTATATTTTTGCTTATATTTTACTTATATTTTATACATAAACAATTTCAGCGCAAAAAACTAACGCTCCAACACTTAACGCTAAAAACGACTTAATGTTTATTTTAAGTAGGAACTTTTAATAAAAAAGTTTACTAGTTTCCCAACCCAGTAAGAAATTGAAAATTCTTGACCAAAAACATTAGGATATTTTAGGATATTCTGAAATCTTTTACCCATTTTGGGTTTCAATAATTTTGTATAAAAATCGTTTTAAAAATAAAATACATGTTTTCTGTGGGGTTTAGACACTTTATTAGACTACGTAGGGCCCCCAACTTATCCCCAGAAAATTCCAGAAGGTTCGGATCACAGGATACCCCAAAAAACCAAAAAAAACTAAAAAATCCCCCAAAATCCCCAAAGTTTTTTATGCTGCTTTTGCTCTCCTTCTCTGCTTGCTCCGCTTTGCCCACTGCTTCTACTTAACCGAAAATGCCTTTTATGCTGCCAAATTGTGAAATCAATGCAGGAAGGACTTCAGAAATGTTAAGATTTACGAAAAACACAGAGAGAAATTTATACAACTTTTTTAGCAAATTTACAGAGATCCGTTGCCCATGAAAGCTACGGAGAGAGTACCGACTTTTCAGCCAGCTTACAATAGTTAAAGGACGTTTTCGTCCAAAAAATGATAAGTAAATTTAGAGTTAACGAGGTGGGCTGGGAGTCTTCTTCACTTTTTTCTTATGGAAAATGCCTCATGGCAGACAAATTGTGTGACCTTGAATGCTGTGAGGACAGGAACCCTAAACTCTGAGCCATTCGGCTTCACAAAAACTAAGCTCGTACGAGCAAAAAGAAAGGAAAAAAGTTTAACAAACTTGCTGGCTCGTAGAGCCCAAAATATTTAAAATAGAGTTAATAATGACAATTAGGCAAAGTGGGCGGAATTCCTGACATTTTCTATATTAATTAATTGTTTCCTCAAAACTGTTCCATTTGACAAATTACAAAATTTTCCCACTGCACAATTGCTTTTCCGTTTTTACTAAATCGTATAACTATGATAACTTTTCCCATAAAAAGTGTCTCTTTAAAACACCAAATTTACCCGTTTTAAATACAACTCGTGTATAACGTGCCGTAACGTTATATGTCTGCAGGAAATTTTTGAATTTTGTGGTTACCGGGAAGTTTTTTGTGTACTACAGCATACCGGGAAGAAAAAGTTTTTTCCAGCGGCGGTAATTTAGTTTAGGAACCAACAGGACATCGTTTCCAAACTGAATTCAAACAACGTGCACCGTGCATTGATCGAACCATTCAACTACCAAAAGAATTTATCAAAGTTGTAAGTAAAAAATGTATGCATTGACTAAACAAGTCAACTGCAGAGAGAATTTTCCAAAGCTTTAATTTAAGCAATTGCCTTTGAGTTTTGTTGAAATATTGACATGTTTATTAGTCTTTAAAATTTGTGTTAGGTTGACGCTGTTTTTGGTATAAATGCCGTTTTGTGCGTGAACGTTCCTCGTAGGTTGATATCTCTCCAATGTTGATCATTTGAAGTACACCATATAACATAACATCAATACAATTTGGTCGGTTTAAATTTTTAAATGATTAATTGATCGCATGCTAGCTTTCCAATCAAATTATTCACTTTTCTTGAGTTTGACCATTGATCCTGCAACAAAAAACTTATTATTTTATAGAACATAGGCAATTATACAACAGCATAATAGTATGAAACAGGAAAATCATTTATGTAGTTATTTCAGCTAATATTAACTGAAAACTCATGGATTGAGTTTCACATATTTAACATTTAATATACGATTTAATGGCATGATGTGATATCTTTCGCAATTGGTAGAGATGTTTCAGACATTTCAAATTCTATTTAGGCATAGAGGCTTTTTCTAATAAGTTTAATGTGCGGAGGAAAACAGTTCAAAGGATTTTTTGTAAACACCGTAAATCAACGTAGAAAAAGTTTTTCTGGAAAAATCTTAGTAGCCACAACAACATCCGCTGCCGTGCATTATTTAAATTCTCATCTATGCCAGTAACCGACTTAGGACGAGTATCGGCACCACTTCATTTCTTAAATTCACAAAATTATAATCTAGATTGTTGTGATAAACTATCTTCCAAAATATGAGATGGCACTAGACTCCGTGGTAGAAATACCCTACTTTTCAAAAGAGTTGCAACAGTTTTTACTGAAAGTTTTAGTACCCCTGCCATTTTGCTAATTGGTTTGATAATATCAACTTGACATAACACTACTAATTTTATTTAAGTCAGCCACTTTTCTTGATAAAATGCAAAACTCGACCATTTACCTGTCTTCCCAGCAGTACTAGCTTTTATTGATATGTACTTGGCATATTCAATAACAACCAGAAATGACTATCCTTTAGCAAAGAAATATCCGCCCCAATGCCAAGGTAATCCTGAACTTGCAGGACGAATAATTCCGGTACCTTCACAGGGTTCAAATGTATCTGCTACTGGGTCAGTCTGAATTTTTGTTTCAGGTGAATTCAAAAGTGTTACAAAAAACGAACAAACAAATCGAATTTGAAACTTTCCTCAAATACTCCGGATACAATTTTAAAAATCAGGAAAAACTGCAACAGACTATCTGAGTGGGAACGGATTACATGCCTGCAGATGGAAGAATCTTACTTTTATGCAGTTACATTTGGTAATGCTAGAACTGCTGCATTTCACTGCCAATAATTCCTGCTGCAGGCTTTGGGACACTTCAATGATATTTAAACTAATATTAATGTCTATCGTTTCGTATACATATATGTGTTTTAGTATTTCAACATGGTTCGAAAAAATAACATGAATTTAATCATCTGTTAACACCTTTCAAAACAAAACTGTTGTAATTTTCCAAAAATCAAGTTTCTGTTTTTGTGTTCTTTTCAACGTAAAGCTTGAACCCAGATTTTTACATTAAATAAGAGTTCATTCTGATGCGTGTTTATTTTTTGTTTGTGCAATTTCTGTAACAATCAGTCACTTAAATTCTGTGGTTGATAGCGATTGGTGTAATGACAAGCTTTTTTAGTTACTTTAGATTTGATTTTGCAACAACTTTACACCATTTGTTTCATAATCCAATGTAAAGGGGGCTTTACTGCTTAACAGATAAATAATTAGTCGTTTAGTGGGTAGACAATGTTAAATTTGAACTCATTGCGGGTTTGGGAAAATTTTGGATTTAAGTAATATTCTCTCGGTTTTATTACAAAAATCTGCTTGAAATCGTGGCATTTAAATCTAGTGTTAATTATTCCTTTCTGTTTCTTTTCTGTCGTGCAATTAAAAAGTTAAACTGTTTGTAAAATTATTTTTTAGCTTTCCAAGAAAATCATTCTGTGAACTTAATCTATTAACTGTCCGTTAAACAAATTAATTAGCACAATTCAAAAAAGTATGTTAAACAGTTTTGTAAAAATATTTAACTATTCGATAAATTGAAAATTGTGGAATATTTTTATATAGTTGCATTATTTACTAAAACTGGCAATTATTATAACCATTGCTTATCAGTGCATGTACGATTTCTTCAAAAAAAATTATAATGGATGGGCAGAGAAGAGTGGAGAAGGCAGTGCACTCTTGAAACTAAGCAAGGAAATTGCTAATGTTTTTAAGGGCATTGTGACTTATGTACACAATTTATTTGAGTACTGAACATCTGAAGCATCCGACTTTTTTGTTGATTGATCAGTGATATTTTGGAATTTGGTTTAATAAAATATTTTGTGGTAATAGAGAGATAGTTTTAGTGTTTATGCGATAAAATAGTTTTATAGACATTTAGTGAAGTTATGACCACAATATTGACCAATGGGATTTTTGTTGTGCATTTAAGATCAAAATTAGAATGATGAAGGTAGATTTGTGTTTACAAAAAAGCGTTTTGTAATAATTGTAAATAAAAAAACTTTACTTATAGACGAGTTTGATAATATTACTTTGGTTTTTTGTTTTGAAGCATCCACAAATTTTTGTGTAGGTTAGATTCTACTTTTGTGAAAATTAGAGGATTGGTGGAATATTATATGGTAGATGGTTATGGATAGGGATCCTTCATTCTGTACTGTGTTATACCAATAGATTCATTCCAATACGTTGTATTAATTTATATTTCATTTTTTAAAATCTACCTTTTATTGCACACTAAGCAATTTAAAATGTTTCATTAGAGAAAACTCTTAAAAATACTACGAATTTCATGGTTGCTGTTACAGTATTTAATACAGCTTGGTTAATTGGACATTAAATATTTTCCAGAGAATCTATTACAGTTTATAACTTGCACTAGCTTTTTATATTGTTCAGTCAAATCTAAAACCATCTCTGATTAATTGATTGTTGATCAGTTATACATATATATACTTACCATCCATCCTTATCCATTGGGGTACTCGGTAACCACAATGGCACCAGTGGCAATGTGGCAAGGGGTGGCACAACAATCAGGAGAGGAGAGTAGGTCAAAACGTGCGTAAGTTTGAGAAAAGTCTGCGCGTTTAATACACATTGACAAGAATACTTGGAACTCCGATTTTTTCCCAATTAAGGTACATTTCTCAACTTTCAGTTCTACTCGAATCCCCACTCTCCATTCCTCCCGGTCCTTTACTTTTTTCTCTGCTCAATCTACCACTCTTTCACCGTCTTCATTTTCACTTTCCTCCACATTTCCCTCTCCTGCCTCCAACCCGACTTTTCCCTCCACCACCCCCGGTGGCTCCACTTTCCGTCTCACCTGGGCTTCGTCCACATCCACCTTTCCTAGATTCCATTCGGTCCCAACTTGTGGATATATTTCTTAGTTTGCATAAAATACCTGTACTTTAAGTCTCATGGAAAGGTATTAAAAACCATGAATAAGCTTGTGAATCTGGAATGTAGATGCATGTGAAGACAAAGCCGGTTTTCTCCAGCTGATTTGTCAAAACAAACAAAGCCTTAAAGGTCATTCACCCCAAAACCCAAAACAAACCAGCTCTTAGTGGTCAATAACCCTAAAACCCAAAACAAAATCAGCTGATGGTCCCAAAACAATAGCCGAGACGCGACGCCACGGATCAGCTGAATGTATAAAACCCAAAACAAGGCCGAAATATTCGGCACCCCAAGTTACCACCAACCGAAAACGAGATCCATAGAATACATGCTGCAACCATAGCTAAAATCATTTTTCAAAGGAAAGGGGATGGAAAGCGGTCCCAAGGACAATCTGGAGCAGAAATAATTTTTGGAAAAGGGTAAGCATGGAAACGAGAACAAAAGTAGCTGCAGGCTAAAGGTCAAACTGGAACTTTACTAATTTTCAGATGATGAGGATAATGGATAGGAGCACAACAGCAGCGATAGCCCCACGGCCTATATGGAGTTGGCATCACTTTTGAATGGGGTGAGAATGGAAAGAGAACAATAACCAAACTGCATGCTGCTCCTGTTCAAGGTCATCCCGGACCTCGACTAATTTTTGTAGGGGACGAGGATGGAAAGCAGTTTCGTAGTCAAACTGAAACTGGAACCTTTTTTTGTAGGGGGAAACATGGACGAGAGAACAACAGCAGCGGCAGTGCCAAGGTCATTCTGGACGTGGCCCCATTTTTGGTGTGGGACGAGGAGGGAAAACAGTCCCATGGTTAAACTGGAATCATTTTTGGAGGGGGACGAGGATGTAAAGTGTTCCCATGGGCAAACTGGAAGTGGGAATAATTTAGGAGAGAAGACAAGAAAGAAGAACAGCAGCAGTATCGTTCCCAAGGTCAACCTGTAGCTTAACTCATTTTTGGAGAATCGAATCATTGAGTGCAAACCTAGATTGAGTCCAGTCGAGTCCATCAATACGTGGGATTGTCGCTGCTGTTGTTTTAATATCGCTTCCATGGTATCAGTTTGACTAGGGACTGCTTTCCATCCTCGTCCCCTTCCAAAAATAAGTCCAGCTCCAGGATGACTGTATGACTGCTGCTGTTTTCCCTTTCAAAAATGATTCCAGGTTCAGGTTGACCAAGGGACTGCTTTCCATCCTCTTTGGGTTTTGGGACCATCAGCTGATTTTGTTTTGGGTTTTAGTGTCATTGACCTCTAAAAGCTGGTTTGTTTTGGGTTTTGGGGTGAATGACCTTTAAGGCTTTGTTTGTTTTGAAAAATCAGCTGGAGAAAACCGGCTTTTTGTTCTCATGCATGAATGTAGTGGTCCACTTTTGATGCGGTTTGGGAGAAACCCCTGGCTTCTGGGTTTTCCAGAGATGGCTAAACCCGCGGGTTTCCACATTTAAACCCGCCGGGTTGGGTTTAAATGGGTAATAACGGGTTTTTGGGTTTTAACGGGCATTATTGGGCATTAACGGGTTCTATTTTATTATGCATGCATATGGGGCCATAGAAAATGGCGCCATTTATGGGTTTAAATTTAACATGGGGCTTTATTATTGCCCAAAAACCCAGCCCAGCCAGGTGCCGGGTGGGAGCGTTAAAACCCGGGCAAAAACGGGTTACCCGACTTAGATTTTAACCCGCGAGCCATCTCTGGGGTTTTCCCTAAGACGGAGGGGAAAGGATATCGAGTTCAACGTTCAATAACTTGGCAGACATGGGTAGAATTTGCAGTGAAACATCTTTATCCCAAGCCTACCTCTATAGCCCTTGGCGTAAATGATAACCAACCTACAACGTGCCACCCAAACCCTCCGCCGCGGAGGGTCCGCGATTTCCATCACCCCTTCACTGGTAAATGGCAAAGTGGGCCGGGCACAATTGTATTGATTGGATGAAAGTTCATCTGCTTTGTTTTGTTAATAAACATCAAAGCGTCGGTGAGTCCAAAAAAATCGGGAATTTTAAATTAAATTGAAAAATTCTGGGTTACCTTGACATAAATTGAAAATAATACATCTAAAATCGAAATTGTTTGGCAATGCAACTTACCACTTTTGTCAGTGGTATGTTATAACTTTTATGATGGTTTTAGTTTTTTTAAATTTGCAGAAAGTAGGTCAATTGTAGTAAGAATTTTGGTACTAGTTGATGCGACTGTTTAGACTTTTACCAATTTTCGAAAAATATTTTGCTGATGCATATATGGATATATCCAAAATTTTCGATGCCCATCGATACAACGCGCGGTAGTTAATTACGCTGCCTGCTAATTCACATTCACGATGAAGACTGTAACTATTGTGGTTACTAGTAACTGAAAATTTTTCTTATGTTCTCCCAACAACAAGAACGCATTAACCTTTTGTTATCCTGTTATCTACTCAATCAATGAGACTGACATTTTGGAAAGTAGCATTTATAATGTTGCTTTAATAAAACTGTACCATTATTCATAAGTCATTTATGGAACAAAAAGCTCGAAAAACAGATGCATGTAACTTATTTGCTTAAGATTTCATAGCAATACAACATTACACGTGACGTCCACCGTATCTGTCCAACTTAAAATCCAACAATCCATTCATTTTCCAAAAAATGGCGTCTAACAAACACACATTTTTACATGAATGTTTTATTTTCATTGAAATACATTTTACCTAATTTTAGTGCATTACACCGATATCTGGAATGTTATTTATAACATCCCAGATATCGGTGAAATGCACTAAAATTAAAAAATTAATTTCAATGAAAATAAAACGTTCGTGCAAAAAATTGCCACCAGGGTAAGCACCCTCAGCTTTCATTCCATCCTCACCCAATTTACCCCCTCCCGATTCTCCATCCGTATCCTGGCCAGTAGTGCCGGGCACCATCTTTCCGGGGATTTAGACCCATGACTTGTCTTTTCCTTTTATCCAATGGAATTCCAGGTCACACTTGCCATCAGTTCTTCCACAGCCTTTTTGAGACCACCGCTTTTTGCACCAGCCACATCCACTTCACTTCCTGACTTATTTGCACCACTATTGTGGGCGCCATCCACCTTAGCCCTCTTCCAGTTTTACCTGGACCATTGTTTTTCATTCTACCCGTTCGATATCTATCTACTCTATCTACTATCTACCCCTGGCCTGCAGCTTTTGCCTTTTCCGGAAATGGGTTTGGAATCGAGTTTAGATGCCATCTTAGTTGCCATCTTCTGGACTCTGGACCATCTCCTCCATCTCCCACCGTCATAAGGAGCTTTTAGAATCTCAAAATAGATTCTAATAGCTCCTTAAGTATTTGGAAAACGTCATTGACAAATGTGGTTGTGGTTTGGGCAACTGAGCTTTATCAAGGGTGTGGTTCAAATCGACGTCTTCTCTGGCTTTTGTAAATTTATCATTTCATTTTGAAAAGGTATCAGACTTGATGATTAAGTAGATAACTGGAAAATATTATGAAATTCATTCCAGCTTCGGGACAACATATGAAAACCCCTAATTACTTGTCACCATAATAGTCACAGCCTGCGTCTACAATTTCCAGATAACACAGAACGTAGTACTGGATATGGATCTTTGACGCCCCTGGAAAAAAACTTTTTCTTCCCGGTATCCAGGTGTTCTCAAAAAATTTCCCGGTGAACACATAATTTAAAAATTTACCACTAGACATATAACGTCACGACACGTACTCTCGAGTTGATTATAAAACTGGCAGAGTTGATTTGTTACATTTTGGCAGTCTTATGGACGCATTTTATAAGAACAATTTGTATATTGGGAACGATTTCGAAAACAAATTAAAAGAAATTGTGAAATAGTGCAAAAATTTGGTGATATAGTAAACATAATATATCAATTATTAAAATGGAAAAGTTTTCAAGAAACAACGCAAAATGTATTTGCAGAGAATTGGAAAATTCTGGGTTAAAAAGAAAACATTTGAATATTTTATACCAAATCATTTTTTCAATTACGTAAACTCAAGAATCTTAATGGAATGGCTTTAGTCATGGCCATTGAAGGCAAGGCAATTTTGTATACTAACCTAAAATATTTTGAACAGATCACATCAGACTGGATATGTATTGTAATAAAACTGATCAATTATGCACAAAACTCAAATAGGTTTCTATGAAGCTGGAAAAAGTTGTATGAAACCCGAAAATTATTGTGTGAAAATGGCAAATTTTCGTATAAAATCCGGACAATTTTCTATGAATCATGATTTTTAAAAAATTAAATCTGGATTTTTTTACGAAACTTGGATTTTTTTTTATAAATCTGGGAAAATATTTGCAGAAACCTTAGAAAGCTTTGTATGAATCTGGAGAAATTTTGTTTAACACTAGGAAACTAATTTTGTACGAAGAGAGGGAAAATTTGCGGCAAGTAGAAAGTTTTGTTTAAAAACGAGAATATTCCAGTGTCAATTTTAAATTGTAAAACTGTTTATTCAATTAATTCAAAAATCTGTTACAAACTCGGGAAATGAAGTATTGGAAAGCTTCGGAACATTTTTTCCATTATTTGATGTTACATCCCCCGTTTCCTTCTATTCCCTCTCCTTTCATTTTCTCTTCCATTCTTCTTCCTTCCCTTTTCCGTTCCTTCCCTTTCCTCTTCCTTCCTTTTTGTGTTCCTTTCCATTCGTTTACCCCCTTTGGCTTGAAATTTCCCGGTATCCTAGATACCAGGATACCGAGTTTTTTCCAGCGGCGATCTTTGATAAGAATTATTTTAATAGAACCACCTAAACTACTCATCAAACGATAAAAGATCTCGTATCTATGTGTACATATGATATCTGCGGCGGCTACAGAAAAGGATCGTCGCCGAACATCACACAAAAGCTTAAACTAAATCATTATTTTCTTTTTTCCAATTGTCGAGTTGCAACAAACTAACCTTTCAAATTTCAGATAGCACTAGACTCCTTGCTGGAACTGAAATTGCTATACTTTGTGCAAAATTTGCAAAAGATAAAACTATCAATTGTAAAAAATGGAAGCTTGTTCAGCCAAAGATTTTATTTACAAATGAGTTAGTTCTTTCGGTAAGCTGACACTGTATTTTATCATGAAAGTTAAGCAAGGTTATTACATAACTGTTAATTACGGAAATAAATGAATCTTTGATTTTTTAGGAAGGGGGGGGGAATCTTTTTTAGTGGGTTAGGAATCATTCAACTTGAATGGCTTTTGACTTCAGGGATTAATGAAGTGTACGTTTTTGCGGGATTCTTGTAGAAGATGTCATATCCTATAGAGGAGAAAACCTGGGGTAGGATCAGAGGGAATGATAATGCAAGCTGGAAAGATTTCAGTTATTTAGGGCAGTTCGAATTTAATTAAGTTGCTAATCATCACAGTAGTCACATCGTACACATCATTAATTGGCACACTGCGCAATCCACTAGCGCGCATTGTATAGCCGGAGCCAAGTTTTGGATTTCCGTATTAAAACTGGCTTCGGAAATTAATAAATTAGTGTGGACAAATTTAGTGCAACATATCACAATCGTTTACCAGAAAGGATTTTAAATATCTGAAATGGACAATACATTCATACAATCATTTGATTTTTTGTGCATTTTGAAGATTGTGACAACGCTTTTATATGAGATTGTAATAGTTTTTTAAGTTAAAAATTTTACCAGATGCTTAATGGGATTGAAATTGTGCTTATTTTTTCAAGTTTTAAAATATTAATTTTATATCTACGTTGTAATTGCATGCCATATTCATTATGCGTTACACAACAATGCTATCAACAAGATTCAAGTAACATCTGGTATTTATTATTCGGTTCCAATGCTTCCCACAGCAACAACTGGCACTTAAACGTAACAAAGCCATTATTACCAATCAGGTTAAAGAATGATTTTCCCAGTTAGACACGCTTATAGAAAAGCATATATGAAGATGAAGGATATATTTAGATCCATGCTGCTGGAAAAAAGAATCGGTATCATGGTATCTAGGATATCCGGAAATTTTGAGACGAAGAGAGTAGAGAAGCCAAACGTTAGCAAAGGAAAATGAGGAAAAGGGAAAGAAGAGGAAAGCAGAGTGAAAGAGAGGAAGCGGAAATGGTAATGAAAAATGAAAAAGTGGAAATAAAATGTTCCAAAAAAATTTCAAAACTTCATTGTAATGTTTCCTTATGGACTTATGATGTTCGAGGGGTAATGTGAGACGGATGTAATGGAAAATAAATGAAGAGGACTTTTGTATGGAGAAGAGAAGAGATTTTAATAGGAGTGCCGATTAGCCGAATCTGATAAGAATTTACAATTGAGGTGGTATTTATACTGGAAGATAATTAATGGTTTTAGATCTATAGAATTATCTAGAATAATCATAATAATAAGAAAGTAGTGTTTACATAGACTTACTGGCATACAAGATAAGACATACAATCATGCGTAAATAATAATACAATAAAGTAGAATTCCGGGTGTAAAGAAAACATACGCCTTATCAATTAATCTGGTTAAGATAAGTAATAAAAATAGGAGGTCCAGAAAATAGTCACAGTTGAATTACCACTTAATTAGTCTACCATGAATTTACAAGTGAAGAATTAAACCTTTACAACCATTTTCCTATAATTACCTGTTCATGCATTCAAGCATATCGCATACACAGTAAAGTAGTTATTACTATGAAATATATATACGCCTATTAGTACACTCTCATCTTCCTATAAAGAAAAAGGCGAAAGACTTTTTTTTTAGTTAGTATGCATATTAATCTATGTTGTTTGGATTTTATCTTATCGATATTGGACAGATCATGGTATATCTATTTTATTTATAGAACTGTCATATAGGTTTATAAGTTAGTTAGTCATTATGAGAGTAAATACTTAAATCGTTTAGAGCATAAAAAATCCTGTTAAGTCAGTCGAATTAAAGAGCAGAGCATGTGAGTCTGAGTCAGCTGAACGTGTTTCATTCATGTTTTGAAGGATCTTAGCTGTATTGGTTGATCGCATGTGGTATTTCTACGTACGTATCTGTATACTCAAACAAGTTTGTTGTTGAATACATATTCATGTATTTTCTTTTTCTCGTGTTGATAGTCATTTGTATCTTTGTCAATTCGTTTAGTTAAAATCCCCGATAAGAAATTATACCCCGTTAATTTGATACTTGTCGCCTAGATAAATATTATTTTTAATTTTACATTTGTTGTGAACCAATGATCCTATTACGTTTGTATTTTATATCACAAATGCAAGTAGTCCATGCGATAACTATACACATACCAAGTACGATTGAGTTTGGTGTTGAGTTCTGGCCAGAAAGTTGGTGGTGTAAGTCATCTTGTTGGAGAGATGGAGATGAATATGGACAACTTCCATTTTACCAGCTGGAGTAGGGATGATCGTTTCCGTTTCTGCTAATTCAGCGGATTTTTCCACGTGGAGCATGATAAGAAGTTTTAAAGGTTGAAATGAAGGTGGTTTGGTTAGCTAACTTTCTGTTGGTTTTGTTTTCCGCAGGTAGTAATGGCGACTTCGGGTTTTCTTGAGTATATAGACGTCAGGTTCCAATGTTTAAGTGGTCAGGTTTTCCTTAGCACGTGCATTGGTTATGTGTATGTGTACCTCATTGCAAGGCACCCCACGGGCCGCGGGTAATTGTCCATATACCTCAACGCCACGCATAACCAAGAGCCGCAGGACATGGACCAGGATAGAGACAGTGATTTTCAGCTTCGTATAAAAGGGAAGGTTTTGGAGTTGGTTTCCACCAGTCATCCTATTTTTTTCGTTTTGGTAAAACATCCTTTTAATCCAGAATTTCTTAGGGTTTTTGGGCTGGAAGGTTTTGCCTTCAAGAGACTCGTTTTGTTTTCCTCGGAGTGTTGGCTGTTCTCAATATGTTCTGGTTAGGAGCGCTGTTTGTGGTTTGCTGGTATTTGCGAACCGATTTTTGCCAAGAAAATATAAATTTAAGAGGGCAGTTAACAAAGCCTTTTCAGGAGGTTTTGGTTCAAGGAGTCAGGGAAGTAGTCAATTTGACACGTGAAATTACAGCAGACTGTTCAATTTTGAATGGGTAAGTTATTTTCATCGTACTTTATTTTCAGTTTTTCGTTCTTCTTTTGATTGATTATTTACTTGGTTTGATAGGGAAATCGCGGACGCTATTAGGTTGGCGGAGGAAAGAATAAATATGGCTGCTATTGAAGTCCCTGTTCTTGCTGGAGGTGACGTTCCAGGAGAACAAATGGTAGCTGATGATGCAAACGTGGGAGTTCGCTCGGATTTTCGAAGTGAAGTGGAAGTGCACTCGATGGAGGCGTACACGTTACCGTATTCGTATCAGTACCTTTGTCAGTTCTGTACCAGGACGGATGATGTCTTCGTCTTGTGGAGTACGCGACAAACACCAAGGGAGGTAGTTTCCCCAGTATGTGAGTCTCGCAGGGACCTGGAAATCTTACGAACCAGTGGCAGCTCGGAGGATGTTGCATTGGGCTTCTTTCTAGCGCCGCATTCATGTGAATATCCCATCGTAAAGCAAGCTTTCTTTGCTGGAAAAGGTATGGCTCGTTTTATTTTCTTGTTGTTTTTGTAGCAACATCATTTTGTTTTTTTTTTGGAGAGATGATTTAAATGATTTCTGTGTTATGTTATAGTTGTGCCAATGGAATACTTGGAGGCGTATGGTTACGGTCGCAGCTTACTGGATTCCATCGATGTTGTGCTGGATGAATTGCGGAGACAAGAGCAACAGCGACAAGAGCTCCGGGATCGGCAACAGCGACTACAACAGCAGCGGCAACAGTAGCTGTAGTAGCAGAGTATGTGCTGGCCAAGTTGGTGTAATTTTCAAAAGTCTCTTTCAGAACATCGTTCTTAGTTGATTCCATGATAAGTTTGTTTTGTTGTTTGACTGGTTCAATTTTAAGTAGTTTCCATATCATAAATGTTTTATTAAGATTCTTCCAAATTTCTTGTTATATTTCCCATTAATGATTTGGTATAGTTTGTATGCTGCGTTATTGGCCTAGTACTTGACTAGGTGGAACGTTGTCTCCTAATTGGTTTGGGTTTCAGCTTGTAGAGCCCCTATATTAGTTTTCACAATATTGTCATTTTTTTCTTCTTGTTCTTGAATTTTAATTTCATTTGTCTTATAAATTGGAAGATGACTGTATTATGATGGATGTGTGTGATTCAAAAAGCTTCCAATAAATATTTTGTCTTTGATCAGCAGCAATAACGTTCCCTTCCTGCTTGTAGAGTTTTTTTTTCGTCTCAGCTACGTTGCTGGTGCAGGGAAAGATGTGGACATAATCGGCTCATCGGGGTATTTTTTTTCGTTATTGTCGGTTGTCAAGGTTAATTTCTGTCTCGGTCCCGTCTCAATCAATGTTGAGATACTCTCCTAGAGTTACCGCGCACCTGGGGGTACCCTAAGAATGTCCTGTTAGGAGACTGGGGCAGTAGGCAAGTGATTCCTATTTGGTTGATTGGTTAACACAGAAGGGGCATATACATCTTGATTCTTCTTGTATACATATCGACCGTATTTATAGTTTTTGTTTAAAGAGTCGTGTGACTCAGCCCGATAACATTGGATGTGTGTATGTTTTCTCCTGGATACATAACAGATGCAAACACAAGCAGAGCACCCAACGAGCAGTAGTAACGTACAGATTATTCCGAATAGTAATAGATGATGACGTATGTATTCCGAACACGCATGTTGCGCAGTAGTAGTGGAGTTGGTACTTGCTGTCATCGCTTGAGCTGCTGGTACGTAGACTGGCATAGGTACTCGAGTTAATTTGGTAATTAGATGCAGAATTAAAAGACTTAAGATAATATTCCATATAATGATAGCGTATTGGGGTAAGAAAGGGTGATACGTGACAAGTTTTTCAGTCCATTCATGTATCTTAGGTTTTATGATGTTGGATGGTGGTGTGGCAGTCCATTCGACAGGTAAGAGTTTAGATAAGTTCTTAAAGGTCGTTCCATGTCCTGGAAATAGTTCATCATCATCTAGAGTAACTTGGTGGTGTCCAGGTGAATTAGTCCATAAGGGTGGAATTAATAGTGTATGGGAGGTGGATAATGGTGAATCAAAGCAGGGGACCGTGGTTTTTATGTAGGTATTACGATTATCTTTCAGGATGCAATTGCACGGAAGTTGCAGGTGAAAGCAACCGTGTTGGTGGTGGAGTGGTGTAGAAGTATTGTTGTTGTGGCATAGAATAGACAGATTCTCCACGTTGCTGCTTACTACATATTGCCGATGTTTAATTTCTTTAATGATCACGGTGGTATTGGAGATAGAGTTGCAGTCAAGTTGACAAACTGATGATATTTTGTCAGCTTCAATTCCATTCAGTAAATGTAGTAGGCATTTATTTGTAATTAGTAGTTCATTGATGTAATGTGGTGAGGTGTTACATAATCCAGTGGAGTAATCACATAGTTTACTTTTCTCACTATAAGCCAGATATTCGTTGTCTGTTTTTAAAATGTATTCGGAGTAGGTGGGGAGAGTACAGATGGAGGATTTGTTGGCCATGAAAGGTAGATTTAGCACTTCAAATAGTTTGTAGGTTCTAAAAAGAGGGATGATGGGTACATTAAGAAAAACCAGGAGTTCTTTCTTGACCGGATTATATTGGCAACGGGTGAGTGGTAGATTATAATAACGGGATACGTCACGAAAGTTCAGGGATAAGGAATAATTGTGGGTGGTGAGCCTTTGGTGTAAGGAAGACAAGTCGGATTTCAGGATGTCTGGGGTCACCAACGTGAGTGGGAGTAAATTATTTCTGCATTCATTAAGTAAATGCTGAAATTGGTTAAGTTCAGTTAGGCGGGCCAAGATATTGGAGACAAAATGAGAAAGAAGAAGATGACGAGTTTGTCCTTTTGTAAGTTTGTGGAAAGCCTTGGTGATTATTTCATTATTCCGATTTTGTCGTTCTAAATCTTGAGATATCCTCAATGTGAAATTATGAAGATTGTTAGCTTGGAGTTGTTGATAGTGTTGCATATTTTTGAGATTGTCAATCAAGTTGATTTGGTTGGCGTCAATTCGGTTTCGTAGTTCTGATATAACCGACGAGTAATCAGTTTTTCCTAGCCAAGCAGATAATCCTAGTCCACTAAAGACTAAAGAACCCAAGACGGCAGCAGCTACTACTTGTCGTTCGGATCTGGAGGGAGCCCCAGGTATTATTATTGTTGAGGAGTTGGTTGAGGCTGATGATGAGTGGGTGTTTGGAGCATACATGCTTTCTTCACTAGAATCTTCATATGTATCCGTTTGTATATGGTTTTCAATGTACGCTGTTTTATTTATTAGGATCTGATGTGCTCGACTGTTTAGTTCATATGGGTGTTGCCTTATGGGAGTAGCTTGTATAAAGGTATTTTCCGTTAAGAGTGCCAGGCGTTCGCTTGTTGTTTTCAAAGCTTGTGTAATACTGTTTATAAGGTCACATTCTGGATATTGATTGGAGTCGCAGAAGCTCGCGTATTTTTCAAATAAAGTGTCGTGGATATCAGAGGTCGTAAAGGATACCGGATATAACAGATGTACGTACTTCTCATAGAATATTAGAGAGTGAGGTGATTGTCGTAGCACGTATCCAGGTTGGATTTTTATATCGGTCTCAGCCTGTTTCAAGGCGGGTAGAAGTAGTATGATGAATAAGGTGATCATGGTGTTGTTACGGGTTGTTTGATCGAGCTAAATTTCGTATAGTTTTGCGTTGTTGTTGCGATAATTTTCAAATTTGTCTTTTGTGTAGATATCTGGAGTATTTGTTATTGTTTGATCCGTGGGATATTTATGGCTGTATGTGGTTCAAACCCATACTGTAGAGTTTTATGCGTTCCTCACTTGTTTTTATAGTTTTGTCCTACGTAGGGTTTTTGATCTTATCTAAATCTAATATCGCTGTTTATCATACTGGATTTGTTACATGGTCCGTATAACATTCCGAGTCGTTGGCCGTTAGGTACTGAGAGGACGTTTGAAGAGTAACGAGTAAGTTATCAACCGAAAAGCTGGTGATCACAATATTGTTGCTCGAGAGATCCCAACGCTTCGGTGAGTCCAGTAACCGAGGGAAAAGAAGGATCGTAAATATCCATAGGTTCATCTGACCATTTAGATAATCCGGGAGGAGGTCCAATATTAGAGGATGTAGTCGGATAGTGATGGGTGTTCACGTGGTGGTTCACGGACGGCTTGGTGTCATATTTGTAAGGTGTTGCTAGGTTGGTAGAAGAGGATGAGGATGCCAAAGAGGTTGAGAATGATGAGTTAGATGATGCATCATGCTGTACCAGTTCAAACACCGTAGGTTGGATAACAGGTTTTTGTCCTTGAGGTTGTTGTTTCTGTTGCGCATTCTTGCGTTTTTCTAATCGTCTTTGTATTTTTCTTCGCAGGGAGCAAAATGCACAGGCGCATTTTCGTAGAAATTTCTCGACTTTATGCGGTTTCAAGTGGATAGCAGCGGTCAAATGAGTTAAGAAAAGTGAATATCCGATCGTCAGAGTGTGAAAGTGGTTCACCATGGAATCGTAAATTAGCCGTGGGTTGCCCGTGAGTCGAGTCCGTAAATTGCGTCGAAATTATAGCAAGCCAAAAAGTCCAGGAAGGTATAGGAATGCATTGCCCATCCATTGACCGGAGGAGGAAAGTGAAGAGGAGCAGGTGCAGGGAGCTTAGTACTCAGGCGATGCCGATGAGTATGGTTGGTTGGAGCGGACTTGGACAGTGATGGTTTGTTCGGGGCCATAGTTGAGAAATGGTAATGGTATACTGCTGGTGGGGTGGAGAAAGAGACCCTCGTCTTTCTTGAAGAGGCGAGAGGACTACGGGGTCAGGAGGACTTCGTGAGTCACCAGTGTAATGTTTCCTTATGGACTTATGATGTTCGAGGGGTAATGTGAGACGGATGTAATGGAAAATAAATGAAGAGGACTTTTGTATGGAGAAGAGAAGAGATTTTAATAGGAGTGCCGATTAGCCGAATCTGATAAGAATTTACAATTGAGGTGGTATTTATACTGGAAGATAATTAATGGTTTTAGATCTATAGAATTATCTAGAATAATCATAATAATAAGAAAGTAGTGTTTACATAGACTTACTGGCATACAAGATAAGACATACAATCATGCGTAAATAATAATACAATAAAGTAGAATTCCGGGTGTAAAGAAAACATACGCCTTATCAATTAATCTGGTTAAGATAAGTAATAAAAATAGGAGGTCCAGAAAATAGTCACAGTTGAATTACCACTTAATTAGTCTACCATGAATTTACAAGTGAAGAATTAAACCTTTACAACCATTTTCCTATAATTACCTGTTCATGCATTCAAGCATATCGCATACACAGTAAAGTAGTTATTACTATGAAATATATATACGCCTATTAGTACATCATAATGAAATTTTCAGATTTTGTGAAGGATTTTTGACTAATTAAATTATTAATTTTAAAATTTAAAACTGATCATATCAGTCTGAAATGTTTTTGGTTTCAAACAAAGCTTTCTACGTCGTAATAAAGTGTTCCCCAATATTAGTGTCCCAATTATTTTACAAATTCTTATGAAATTTTTTCGGTTTTTGCAAAATTTTCCTAATTTCGCACAAAAAAGTAGTTTTCCAGTAATTTACAAAGTTTTCCGTGTTTTCTACAAAATTTCCCCAGTTCACTACAAACTTTGAATTTCAAGTTTCATTGAACAAACTTAATAATTTCCCAAATTAAACAAGTTAGTACATTGAAAAATAGTGACAAAAGGTGTTTCTAAAGTCTTATGTACGCATTTTGAATTCTAATTATTTCGTATAACAATCTCAAGTGTCCGCGTTATTCAACCAAAATGTCGTTGTATTTTTTTTAAATTGTTTCCATTTATAATTTTACAAAATTTTCCCATTTATGGGTTTACCTCAATGCATCCAAAAGTGTAATCAAATTGTATCTATACTTCTACACATCCACCAACACACCAATTTTCTCTTAAATGATGTGTAACCAGCACAAATTATACTCTTAATTTATTTTATGTATTGTTAAGATACATGACTGTTTTATATTCTGGCCATTTGTATGCGTTTTTCATAGCACTGCCAGCACCGATTACATTCATATTTACAGTCTGTCACACAATTTTCGAACGATGGGAAGAATTGCAATATCTCATGAAGGGATATCTGTCTTAGAACTTGTGGTGTCTGGCAAAGCCTTTCTAAAGGCTTGGCCATAGAGATCGTCTCAAGTCAACAGTCCGAATGTCCATGTTTCAAACCAGTCACATTAGATGAGCATGCCTCCTATTCACATGCTCATCTTCAGCATCCAGAGCAAATCTCAGGACTCTGCCCTACACCCTCACACTAGAAGCATACCAATTTACCTACCTACTCTGTACATTTAAAGTTACCAATAAAACCTTAACTATTCGGTATTCAGAAATAACCAAGCCTTAAGTCCAGGCCTTTTTATTTCCACAAACACCACAGAACTGAACGGATTTAGTTTAGTATTCTTTGTTTCCAAATTGGCCCCGTACCAGTTTTTAAACTTATTTGTTTAATTAAAGCAATCTTCATCTTGAAAAAATGCAAACAGATGCATTAAACCTTAATGTAAAGAGGTAGCTAGGCTTCCAGTTATCAAATTGTTAAAGCTTTTGGCTTCGTATTTTTCCCACGGGAAAGTTATTGCTGGGTCAACAAACTAGATCATTGACTGGTTCAAGGGCCGCGGAGGAGGAGAGGAGGCCGGTGACAAATCCCCTCCTCGAAAATATGGGCGGTGAAATCGTATCATTTTCACCCCCTCGATTTTATCCACACAATTGTTTTTCGTGTAGTAGATCAGATGCATAAAAAAGGTATTAAAATTCCAGTTTCACTGTGTTATGCATAAAATATATCTTAGCCTTCATACGTGTATCACATCCATTGCATTGTCACTCAAAAGTCTCCAATATGTAGTGAAATGTAACTTAACTAAAATACATTGATTGTAGTACTCTGCGAAATTCAAAAACTTTTTGTTCTTCTTGCGAACCACCAAAGTCATGTATTATAAGTATTAAGTAAAACATAGCTTATAGTACCAACATAAGTTTTTGTATGATCCAAACATCAGTTTTTATATAGTAGTTGATTAGCATTGTTTCAAGTGGTACTGGTACAGTTCTCCTACTTAACTGTTAATATATACAAGCTCTAGAGATACATGCTGTACTGCAACAAATATTAATTTAATATGTTAGCAGTTTTAATTTGTTCGAAGTGTGGTTGCCAACTATTCAATAATTGTTCAAAAGTCATACAACAAATTCGTATCATTTCGATTGACTGCGTTTTGCATTTTTGGAGGTGCGGTTGCAATTTATGGCTATATGTGTTTACGAAGAATTCTAGGATAAGTCTCAACCAACTCGCTACCATCAATAATACATCATAAGATTTTCGTCTCTAAATCGTTGTTTTGCAACTTTCTTTGCATTATTTTACATATTTGCACATTGTACAACGGTCATGTGTGTACATTATTTGTATATTAACATGATTTCGATTTCAAGTTTATTGTTTTTATTTTGTTTGCTTCATTTCGTTGTTTCGGTATAAGCTTACAGTTTGAAGCCGAAACGTCAACAATAAACTTACTGTTTGTCTAAACCATGTCCTCAAACATCGTAAAATTATTTAGAAATATATTGTTTTCACTGGAGTGGATTTATTTAGGAGCATTTCCCACTCAGTAATTTAAAAACTTTTACCGGAAGTTTTGGAAACAACGATTTTCTCACAAACCTTAAAAACTTGTTATGTTCAAACGGCGATTGTTAAGATGTTCATACTGTGCTGACTTAATGCATTCATAGGTTTAAAACAAAAAAATGCTTACCTATTTGTTATACAAAGTCTGTCTACTGTAGATCTTCAGACCAACATTCTATGTAATGGCATGTCTTCAAACAAATATCTCAAGACGAAGAATAATATAAATGAATATTGCGGTTATAAGTTCACATGATCGTTAAAAATTAAAAATTCCAGATGAAGGAAGCTTATGCAAAATGCTGCCAGTGCGGTCATTATGATTCTACGTCAAATAAATTAGTAACCATATTGACCTATTCGTAAAACTGATTCACTAATGCTTAGACAACTGTATTAGCTACACGCTGGGATCGATTGACTTAGCCCAGATGAAAGTTGACTTGACCAAAAATAGAAGGAGTTACTTAAGGATGGTAACATATTAGGTATACAAGTACCGTTTTTACATCATTTTGAGTTGTGTAGAAATCAGTTGCCGTTTCACTAAGCTTTGCGCAGTGATTTTCTGGTAGTGTTTTGCACATCACAACTATTTTCAGTTTGAATAAAATTGTTACCTTTCCAAAACACAAGTGATGGTTGCAAGCAAACTTAAATTCTATTTCAAGTAATCAAAGCATATTATTTCATAACATAATTTAATTAATTCAAAGTAATTTAAAAATTCAATCATCAATAAAAATTTTATCTGGTGTTTTCTGGTTTCAAAATTGCATTAGTACCTCTTATAAAACCGTCTTCTGACAAATATTATCCATACTAACAGACTTCATGTTGCTAGTTTTATTTAAAATTAAAACGGTTCGTAAAAGACACAATTTTTATAGTATTTAAGTTTTTAAAGAAAAATGTTCTAACTTTGACGCTTGTAAACAATGAGTTTTGCTTAATTTGTTACACCAATCAAATTTTGTGTAACAAAATTTGTATTCTAATGCTTTTTTAAATTATCAAATCAAAGTTTTGAAATTTAGTTTTTTGCTCGACGTTATTTGGTTTGCAAAGAAACAAGAGCTTAAACTATAATAGTTGCCCCGTCTAGAATAGTTTATGGAGTGAAGTTACATTGCAATATTTTATAATTTCCGAACAGAATTTTTTTAAATGCTCAAGTTTTTGAAAAGTAGCAAAGCATACTTCCACTTATCGAAAATAAAAGTCTATACACTCAGTCAATGTGTACAATTCGGTTTGTCTATATAATACTAAACATTTGATTTTCTTCCAGATTCACAATAGAACGGGATATTGTTCAATATTTCTTTTAATTTTACTAACACAAATTTCCCTAACCCTTTAACACCCATTAACACGCCGTCAAACCAGTGAACATTTACCATAATGATTTACAATATTTTGTGTTAATATAATTTAAGCTTTTTGCAAAAATTCTAATTAATGACTATTTTGTAACTTTGATATTTTTAAAAAAATATTTGGAGAACATTTACAATTTACTACATTCCGCGCATTCCAAAGCACTACAACATTTTTATCTATTCCAATGGTATTCCAATTTGTAAACAAAAGAAAAACTGAAGAAGTTTTGAATTTTTGTGTAAATGTGCTTACAATCATCTTTATATATATGTATGATTTCTTTATGATTCCAAATGACGATACTGAACGACGAAGGCTATGCAACAACATAAACTTATTCGCAACCTAAGACGCTTTACCTTTTTTAAATAGGGTTCTAGGAGTTAATAGGGTTTTCTGGGGTATACCTCGAAATCCACAAGATCTTCAAACAAAATCGAATTTAAAGCGAAGCAACCAAAGGAACCATGTTAACATGTGTAAATTGAAAGCCAAAAAATTCAAAGTAAATAACATTTTTACTAGCAACTCAATTTCAGTATATCAACTGCTTACTCCATATATAATAAAGTTTTGTGCTTATCCACAAACATCAAGTACTTCGTCACATCATAATTTATGCAAATTTTCCAGTACACCCCCTCGGCAAATACCGTTCCGCGGCGCCTGGACTGGTTTTGCGGCTAAGACATTGTTCAATTAGTAAGCTCATTTTCATACCTGCAAAATTTGCCATTTTAAACGTTAAAACATGCATTTTGTATTTTATATTGCATTCGTTTAAAATAAAATTTGAAACGTGTTGTCTTGAACGCAATTTTTCAAAAGAATAATTAAGACATTGACAGCTAAAAATCTGTAGTTCTTTATATGACTCTACGTATCGAAAAAACGTATTTACTACATCGCGTAAAAAACTTAAATAACTGTCAAAATTAGAGCAAACCGAATACTTTTATTTGAATAACTACAGTTTCTTGCACTGACTTGATTTTAATAACGCTCTTTTCTCCTAACTGTTACTGTTTTAACAAAAAAAATCTGATTTTTTCACAAAAATGTTTCTTCATCCTACTTAACTGAAATCAAAAACTTCCATTCCCCAAATCCGATTCACTACACGGGCCCTTTGACAACTTGGTAAACAGGGTGACCCAACGGTATGAATGTACTCCGCAGGTGCCCACACTACCACTTCTAGTGTGCATAGTGGCATAACTGTGTTGACCAATCGTGGTCATTTTTCTTACCATCAGTTACTTGACCATCGTCTTGATGGACTATGAGTAAGGTCTGTAGCCAAATCTTTGCGCGAAATGGCGACGTGTTTTCTTAAATGCGTGAGGTAATACTTAGCTTGCACGGTTCGCTTGGTCCACTTTTTGTGTTTACCTACAGGACACTTGGAAGTTCATACGTTTGTGGAACGCGCCAGGTCTGCCTATTACATTTCCCGGGATCCTTTTTTCCACTGGAACCCGGTCCTCTTGCACCACGGTCATATCTTCCCGTCTCAACCTTACCCGGATGGACCATTACAGATGTGGCCCCCAATCAAAGAATCCAATTCTTGGAGTAAACATGGGAAACATAAAAGGAAAATGGACAGCAGCATGGCTGTTGTTGACCAATATTCTTCACTTTGACATTTTACCCCGATGACCTCCTCGTCCTCTTCCAGCTTGAAGTACAGAAGCTTGGGCGTTCTCCTCATCACACAATTCATTCTCCGTTGCACTTGATGTTCACTCATAAGTTGCATTCACTTCCGTGCATATACTAGACACCTACTCCTTTCCTCCTTTGTACATTCTGTATCTCCCGAGATTTTTGTGGAGGTGGAGGTAGCTACTTTAACAATTCACTCAGCATTCTTCTTTCAAATAACTGTGTTAATAAAACATACAAAATGAATAGAAGGAACATTGGAAGAAACATGCAAGTTTAAAACGTTTTTGTTATGACTCGGCAGCATTCAGTATTTTGACGGAAGGGATGTAGGATTGCACTTGACTAGGTACAAAAATTACCATGACTCTGTTAGAGTTGTAAACTTTTGTTACTAGTATATGGACGTCTGTTTACGTTTTTTTGGCAAATTCTTCTTATTTTAAAAATGATATTTTGGACGATTTATGTTTACAGGCAGCAATTTTACGAAACTTTAAAAAACATTTAAAAAACTTAATCATAAGAGTTTGTTTAAAATAACATATTTCCTGGTGAGTGGTCTGGTGGCATCCAAATTAGAATCATTGGCATGAATATTCCGTCATTGGAATTTCTTATCCATCTCAATTGGTCAGTCTTGACGTGATTCCGAGTGTAGTAATTTTTTCAACTTCCCTTACATTTCTGTAAAGCTTATAGCAAAACTGAACAGAAATTCTGGTCATTTGCCTACAGGGATGATTTTGATAAAACAACAACCTACTTATTCACATGCTTTAGGCTTTAATTAGTTATTTTTTAAACCTTTTACCTAAATTGGTTAAATCGATTTGTAAATTGTAAATGTAGTAATCAAATAGCTTAATCAATGAAAAAATTGTTTTTGCAATGCTTCAGCAGCATTTGGTTTCTTGGTGGAATAGCAATTGGATTAAATTTATTTAGCATTTCCGAGTTTCTAATGCGTCTGCAATAATGTAGCTCTTTTAGGTAGTTAGCTACTGTAAGAACTCAAGTGGGTAGGTAGCTTAAATCTTATCTCTCTACGCCCCGATCTCCCTACCCTACCCAGTTCCAATTTTGGGAAATGAATACCCGGAAGCGTAATTCTGTCTTTGAAAATCCAGAACCAAATTAAATACGTATTTAGGTGAATAGCCCTTTCTGCCTTCCATACAAAATTATCCCCTTGTTTTCAAACAAATGTGTATTTTGCAATAAAGTAAATTGACAATCATTTATTCACTGCATAAGTATTTCTTACCTACAAAAGATCCTCTGTCTTCTATTAATTTTTGGGTGCTACCTCGCTCAGGAAATTTATCAGTATTTCAGCAATTATTCTATTAAACAATTCAACTACAATCGAAACATGCTATTTTAGCACAAGGTAAAAAATACGGAAAATAGTTTATAAACTTTGAATTACACAGCAAACATCTGCTAAAAGTTCATTTGTTACCCATAAGCTTGATCTAGATCAAGACATATTGAACGCTTTAAATTATGGTGATTTTGTTTGCTTTTTGCTATGATTTGCTGTATATATTTTGATTTGATTTTTGAGCAATTTTAGTGCCGATTGAAGTATTAGATTAACCATACCGAGCTTTATATAGTATAGGTTTTAAGTTTGCTTTCTAGTTTTTTCTTGAGTCGAATGATGCAAATTACAAATTTTAAATATCTGATTCTCGGTACTTCAATAGACTTTAAAATATAAGTGTAAAATTGGTTGTAGAGTCATGTCATTTTATTTTCAAGCCCACTATTTAGTAAGCTTACTCTAATCTCCGGAACATTGAAAAGCGCTACACGTTTACAGATTGTTTACTTCCATACCTTTAGATGTATACTGTATACTATGTCATTTACTAGATGCGAAATTTGAATTTACTTCATTTTAAACCTGCTTTGGGTTGATTATTAGCACGTGAACGAAATAGGTAGTTTATATTTGCTAACAACAAAAACCATGGTCATCCCATTTATGTTTATAGCTAAATTGGGCCACGCAAGGGACACTGAAAAAGCTTTAAGTCTTTGGAAACGGATTACTTTAGCCAAGTTGTTAAGATGTTTACAAATCATCGAATACTAACTAAGAGCTAACCTAATCAGTGGATCTATCCAGTGGCCGGGGTTTTGCAAGATGTTCTATTGTTACCAAAAATATTAAAACAACTAACTGGAATTGTAATGTGGTTGTTCAATTTTCATTTTTCCAGAAATTTTGTTTTCTGTGATAAGCCTTGTACGTGGAAAAAGTGTGGTAACGGCTTTGTTCAATAATGTTCAATTTTAAGGATACTGTTATCGCCTATATTATGCTTTGTAACTTCAAAATGCGGAAATCCAATCTGCTTTGGATTCTTCACCAGAAGCGAGTGTCAAGGATGACCGTAGATACGCCAAGTATTTTCAAATGTTCACGGTGAAAGTGTCCGCCATGAAGTTGAATATACTGGTGGAGGGGACAGATCCATTTCTTTTTGAGCAGTAAAGTAAAACAGTCGATCACCTTTGAAGGAAAGTTTCCCGAACCCAAGATTTGGTTACCAAAAATGTAATACTATATAATACTACAAACCAAGTTCGTCATATTTCTTAGAGGCCACGGCCAGAGTGCAAAAATCTGTTAAAAGGCATGAAACCTAAGAAGTTTCGTTAAATTGTCAATTAAAAATTGCCGTTAACCAATCAACAACCGAACTAATAACTTTATAGACGGTGAATGTGCAGTCTTACAATAATACCACAGCTTCACACAAATTTGGTTAAAGTGTAGAGAATTTTTTGGAGGGGGTTGGGAGGAGATCATTTATAACTTTTCAAAGACTGAGAACAACTTTCGTTAAATAAGCTTTCGAGTTTTTAGAGATGTACATGTGAATGATTTTTACTGGGAAATTAAGGAAGAGTCTGTTTTGCTATATATGTTAAATTTGATTTCATGTAAAAACTCCACGCCAGTTTTTATCGAATGCAATCTACAGAATATTTATATGCTGAAAGGTTTTTGATGTCGAAGAACAGTCAGATGTTTTCTCATCGGGATTTTTAATGGTTTGGGGAAAGATTCTGTGAATTAGAAACGTTTGTTGTGCAGAAAAAGTTTTTTCCGCCGTTTTCTTGATAGTAATGACGCCAAATAATTTTGCGATGACTTTTGTGGACAACACTCTTTGCTCTTTGTACTTTCAAGAAATTACAGAGAAACACATCGGCCAACAAACTGCAAACCGTGTATATTTTCAAGGTCACTTTTATATACAATTCCGTTCTCCACGTGTAGTAATCCTCTGGACAATTTAGGAAAGATGTCAAGTATAACCGGAAGAATCTTAGCCGCCATCACCGCACTTCTCTGCTCTTCCTTATTCGTGGTCCAACTGAAATTGCCCACTTCACTTATCCATCCAGGCGTTTCATTTCATTAAAATCCACTTCTCTCGCCAAAATGATTTATAATTTTATTTATGGACTGGTATGGTTTATTGAGAATGGTAAGGTGAAAGCCACGTCAAGTGGGACAGCCCATATTTGCGATTTTAAAACTCAACCAAATGACTTTATTGGGGTAAAAGTAAATTACTTGCTGACTTAAAAATAAAAAGAATTTTTAATATTGGTTAAGCCGTTCCCAAGTTATGAGCATTTTAAATTTAATTAGATTACGAAAATTAGCAAAATATTTTAACAATTAAGCATTTTAAACAACTTTGGCTATCTTGGATATGTTTTGGTAACATAGCTTTACTATTTAAAACTTTAAATTTTCAAAAAAGCTTTAATTAAAGTTAATTGCTATGTTAATTGTTACCCTAATTATCTTGCTTCCCCCCAGAGTGCCCAAGGATTTTAAATGCAGGTATGATAGAGCTTCTTTAGGAGATTCGATTTGCGATGAAAAATCTTTGGGCACTCTGGGGGGAAGCAAGATAATTAGGGTAACAATTAACATAGCAATTAAGTTTAATTAAGGTTTTTTCAAATAATTAAAGTTTTAAATGGTAGAACTAAGTCATCAAAACATACTTAAGATAGCCAAAGTCGTTAAAAACGCCTAATTGTTAAAATATTTTGCTAACTTTGCTTAGCGAAAAACAGCTCAAGAGAGAAAAACGAAAATATGGTAGCACTCAAATAGTCTCACTTGACGTGTTTCTCGCCTAATAATACAAAAATTTAATATGTTAACTGTCAGAGATAACAAGTCTCGCTTTGCCTCCGTGTATATCTTAAAGTCTGCATTAACCAGTTCCTCAATCTTACCATAGGGCACGTTATTCCGGGGTAAAACCATGTGGTACACGTTAGTATTTCTATAACCGTTACTGATCACAACACCTGCTAGCAATACACCACTTGCCAATAACCGCATTCCCAATTGTTTCGAGTTGCCTATTATGGGATCACCTTGTTCTAGTAAAACTTTCAGCAAAGCAAGTATATATGATAATCCTTTAGAAACCACCAACCTAGATCCTCGTAAATTTGAGGCAAAATAAGATACGTAAGTCATTGCTAGTAGAACTATCAAAGAAAACAACGCTAAGCTTAACCAAACGTAAGGCGTCATCCACTAATGACGTCACTAAAAAATCGCTATTTTTCGGACCACTGACTGACCCCTGTCATTATGCTGTCACTTTTTAAATTTACCACTGACCCCAGTTGTCATGTCATCTGAGGTTACGTTAGGCCGTCACGTGACACAAAAAATTTGAACCTCATTTTTTTAAGATTGATTATCGATGGTTACTTTTCGATTGGTGCTTTATGAAAATCGTTATATTAAGATAGGTGCTTTGTGACTTTTCTCACAAAACTCAATAGGTGCTATATGACTTTTCTCAGAAATTACGATAGGTGCCATATGAAATTTTGGGGCAAAATGAGATAACCTACAGAAAAAATCCGCGAGAAAATTACGCACATTTTGGTACCAAAATCTCATATCACCCTAAAAATGCATATGGCACCTATCGAAATTTGTGAGAAAAGTCATCGTAAGTCACCTATCGTAATATAACGATTTTCATAATACACCAATCGAAAAGTAACCATCGTTATGAGGACTTGATTTAAACTCATTTCAAAAGTATCTCATCTCAAACTATTTTATTTGTAAACACGTTTGATTAAAAGTCAGCGCTAGTTCTGGAAAACTGAAATGTATCGTTGGAAGATTAATTAAGGAGATTTCTATAGTAGAATACAAAAAGTCAGCATATTCTCGGCCTTTAGCTCTTACAGGTTTTAAAAGAGAGGATAGTTCCGTCACTTTCAATGCTTAAATTTGAAATTTGCAAAAGCACCAGATGCTGAAAGCCACAAAAAACAAGTGTAACTTACACCATATAAACTTTAGTGCTTGTAGTGTCAATCTGGAACCTAATATACTAATAACATAATACATTGCATAAAGATTGATATTCTAGAAATAATATCTTGAGATATGGCACAATAACAAACAGGATGACTAAGTTTCATTTATAGAAATTTAATTAAGAAAATTCAAATTATTATTGAAACGGAAGTGACGTCACTTTTTTCCTTAGCCACCCACCCACCCCTGTCACTAGTCGTCACTGTCACTGGCAGACCACTGACTGACCCAAAAACGTGACGTCATTAGTGGATGGCGCCTAACCATCATACACGTTGATAAATTCCTGGAATTTGTACGCAGAAATTTGCTTCGGCCTACCGCAACTTACAAATCGCATTGTTTGCAAGTTATTTGGAATAACATATTGCTGTATTCTACCCATGCCGTCGTCTATCAATGACATTATTTGCCAAGTTGGAAAATCTCTTGGAGTAGTACCGCTGGGTACGCTCGTTTCAGGACAGACTATTTTGTTGTTAATTCTTTTGCTCAGGTTTTCCATTACACTTAGCAACAGGTGGGCATAAGCATGTTTAAGATTTTCCAGCTTGTTTTCAAATGGCAACAATAGTCTCTGATTTCCATTACTGAATCGATTTTCGCAAGCAGATACCATATGTGGTATATACTCGTCGTAACTTTCGTCTGTTGTAAACGATGAATCTCCATTTGGTGAAAATAGTAACATTTGAATTTTTGTTAAGCTCATTTGAGTCCATTTTCTAATATCAATAGATACGTCATTTTTATATGTTGCTTTTGTCTTCATCCTTATCACTCGCAGAGTTTTGAAGATGTAAGCACATTTTTCCAAGCTTCCAGAACAAATGCGTTTTACTTTTACAGTAGTGGCAACATTACTTGATTGCTGAAAACCAGGTAGAGTCGCTTTATATCCTATGTAATCTAACCCGGATTGAGTAAAACTTTCCGTGTGCACGAATAAGAATACAGTACTAGGTATTGCAATTGCCTGTTGAAAGTTAGGAAACAGAATATTCGGCGGTGGCTTCCAGTTCCACAAGTAAGAAGGTTCCATTTTATACACGACAGGTGGTACAAATAAATTAATGTAAGCAATACAGTTCCACGGCCTTGCAGCAGAATGTCGAGTTTCAAATATGTGTGATCCGCAAAAATGGTGTAGAGGATATCCGTCTCCATATAATTTGTGGGCATTTGTAAAGTTGCAAGCAAATTCGGATTTTTGTGCTTCTCTGAACGATTTCAAGTGGTTTGGCAGCCAGACAAATGGAACGTTAAATTTACAACTCTCCTCATAATCTTCACACTCAAGTAAGAGCGGAGATTGTCCTCGAAGTACAACTGGAAAGGTACTAAAATGAATATTTGTCGATCGAAAATTGTTGATTCCAATAAGACAGTGATCCAGGTTGAAAGGTTTTAGCAACCGCCTTAAATCAATCATCCCTGAAAATTCCCAATTGCGTTTTTGGTCAGTTTGGTAACTCTTATAATATTTAAGTTGCTCTTGTCTAACTCTAAGAAACTCAGATTGGAACCGTGAATTTACTGGGGGATATAAATGAAACTGCCCATTTGTGTTTTTAATTGTAGTTTCTAAAATCAGGAGGATCAAATATAGGTACGTCATTCTGTTATAAACCTAGTCGTGTCGTAGTTTCACTATCGTCGAAGGTTGGACGACTTGTGTTTTTCTTCCTTGACTAGTGTTCATGTCTACCCAACTTGTTTTTATGTTTGAGTATGTTTTGTTTGGTTATTGTAGTTGATCATATCTAACCAAGAGCATTGGAACTGAGGTATGTTAATATTTCATTAATGCTGAAGCACTTTGCATGATTAAATGCATACATGTTTATTGGATCTGCAATAATAAAGCATACGAGCCGAATAAGTAAGTTGTTCATAACGTGCAAGCAACAAACAACTTATTTGTTCTTTAGACTACTTGTTTTTTTGTTTTGTGAGTTTTCCAATATCCAATCTAATATTGATTATCGTGTTATGGGTGTTCCCATATGGGCTTAATTTTTTCTTTTTTCAGAAAGGTAATGCTCAAGCTTTTGGAATGTGAAGTTCTCAGGTAAATATACCATACCATATTATTGTGCAATTAATGCAGCTTTGTAATTGTAAACGTTACTTTTTCACTCAGTTCTCCTGCCCAAGGAAAAGCAACGATTCAGTATCCGACGCAACCTCAAGCGCCATACAAAGCACACCCCTCGATCTAAATGAAAACTGGAACCACCAGAATCTAGCTATCCAGACTTTAAAATTTATTGGATTTGGGACTATTTTCTAGTGTGAAAACTTGGTGTTGGAAACGGCGTCAAAATTTATATTCAATGAGCACGTATGCAGTGCAAGGTGTTAGTCCTGTAGCTTTGATCTTGCCCAATTTTGTCGCGGTTTTATTTTGGATCTTATTGGAAGATTTACCCGGGCGTTTAGCAGACCTCCCGGGTACTTTGGCTGCATAGTGAGAAGGAAATTGAACTTTTGGCCTGGACCAAGTTGGCATTTCCGGCATTATGCCACGGCTGATGATTTGAAGCAGTTTACTTAAAGTGGACTGAAGCATAAGGAGGTTGCGGTCACAATCCCAGGAAAGATTAGAAATATGCCCGGATCTTGGAGTGACGGACAACTGCGCCGGCTTGTGTTAACAATTTCCGATGAAAACGTTTGGATAATCGAAAACGCCGATTCGATTTTCCAAAACATTTTCGATTGCGATCCAATTAGTGTTCAAAACGTTTGTTAATCGGGAAAATCGCGATTTTTGCCAACCATAGAACTTATGACGCAAAATCTATTTAAAACCTTGCAAATTTAAATATTGAGATTTATATATAATAAAATATCGTCAAAGCACACAAAAACCTAAAATAATTGGTGTACCAAATAATTAGGAAAAAAGACAAATTTTAAAAGACAAACGGAATTGAGACCGAAGGAAAAAAACGCAAAAAGGAATATAAGACAAATAGGTTAAGAAGACAAAAGGTAAAAATGACAAAATGTAGCGGAAAAAAGACAAATTCTTTCCTTGGGTCTTTTTGTTTAAAACTGTAGCGAGAACATAAAATATCAAAGATTATTTTGTATTAACGTGGTTCATCTGTTAGCATTTTTTTTTAGCAAATCTGAACCTTGTTATCCGAGTTCTCAATAGAAAATAGAATGAGTAATAAGTAACGTAATATAGATTTTTCAGTAGAAGATTATGGTTATTCACCTAATGGTAAGGCGAACATTATTTCATATTATATAAAATATATACACATAACTTTGCCATGTAGAAGTTAGCATCGCATTCTTGTGGTTTCTTAATTTTCTTAAGTGCAAACAACGCAAATATAATTTAGTCTGCAAATAATATGTGCTAAATTGTACTAGTGTGTCAAATGTACTCCATCAAAGTCCCCAAAACAAGACAAAGTTCGTAAATGTGAAACAGTTTGTTCTAACAAATTTGTGTTGGTGCAGTTGATGCTATATTACATCCATGTACACTTTTTTTTAGCAATGTTACTCCTATTCCATCTTCAAAGGCATTTTCCTTTTTTTACATTTTGCATTTCTTTCCTATTTGACTTTTTGTACTTTTGTCCTGTTTTCCTATTTGACTTTCTTTCCGCTTTGCCTTTTTTTCCTTCGGTCTAAATTCCGTTTGACTTTTGGAATTTGTCTTTTTTTCCGGACACGTTTCTAGAATCTCGTTTCGAATCAAATTTTGGTGTCACCATTGCGACCAAATGCTTTTGCTGCTCCTATTTAATGCAAAAGTACTACAGTTCCATCTGTCCTAGGAATAATAAAAGCTCATTTTCTAAGCTTTCAGAAATAGGGTTCCAAACCTTATTGTAGATGATTGGTGGTTTAATAATAACCAGGGATTCTAGTACTTTGGTTTTTGAAGCTAATATTTTGCAAGAGGTTATCCATACCTACTAAGAAGCAGTAGAGGTAAACTTTTTATCACATTTTGTAGAGAAATGAATTCTGAGTATAGCACGTGAATTCATTGAATCGTACAAGTTATCTGGAACTTTTGGCTAACGATTAGGCGTCAAAAGTTATGTACCCGGAAATTTGATAGGTGGCGCCACCTAACGTCGAATGCTCGCGTAAGCTAAAAATGAAGAGATCTGACCGAGATATTTTTTTCTATAATTCTTCAAGGTCTAATGCATCATTGATATATTATGTTTCTATTTCAAATGATATGTGTGACTTTTTAAAATTCAAACAATTTTTGTCGCTTTACTTATTATACATCCTTTAATTAAATCCATGAATAAATTACGACCTTCTTAGCAGAAAATTGTTCACTTTGGGTCATTTTGGAGCTTCAGAACTAATTAATTTTAATAAATGAATGGTCTTTGGTGGTGGTTTAAATTCCTCTGGGCTGGCTGGATTCCACATTTGAGCCAAAAACCCGGCCACGGTGAAGAAAGTGAGTCGTTAATGTTGGGAACGGGCTGATTTAGTTTACTGGACGAGAAAGTAATTATCTAGCTAACAGTTATATTACAGGGGCATCGCTCCCCCACAGGCTCCTTTTGAAAGTGGGAAAAATGTATGGTCTTGTCTAGTAACTTTTCTTCAAAGACCCTTGAAGTTCCACTTCTAAAGTTATAGTCAGCTTTAAAATAGTTCAACGAAGAAGCAGACCTAATCGAGTATCTGCGACAATAAAAGGAAGCGGGCATTACAAATCAAGACTTCTTTAGTTAGCTTTGCAAACATGTTTGTGTCTAAAAAAGCTCAGTGTGTCACACATATACATATAAAGCCCACAAAAATTTCTAATTCCAGTTTTTGTATTTAAAAATAATTGTAGTTATTGTATTTAAGTTTTTATTATGAGGTTTTTTGTAAATGTTGCCACGTGTTTCCTGCAAAATTAAAACTATATAGTAATTTAATTTCTGACTAAGCATAACCTCAACGTTTTGCAAAAACATAATATACCTACTAATGCTTTCCGTTGTCCCAGATTGAATTTAAAATATCACGGTAATTTCCATTTTGGCTATACGTAGTGGTGGCAAAAATCGGAAACTAATCGTGATTAATCGCGATTATTCCGATTTTTGTCCAAACGTTTTGAGCGTGATGGGAAACGTTTTATACAAAAATCGAATCGAAAATCGCGATTAATCGCGATTTCTAGAAAACGCGATTTTATGGCAAATATAGCATTTAAAGTTGCTCATAATGGAAGCAAGTAACCTATTTTCAAGGAAAATTACACGTATTGATGTAGTCACATGCTTAATGTTGTCAAATTTTTACTTTTATCAGGTTTTGTAGTTGCTATATGTAGCACTAGGAATAAATTTGAAAAATTAAGGTAGTAAAAATCGCGATTTTTTCGATTTCTAAACGTTTTAAGCACTAATCGAATCGGTTTTCCGATCATCTAAACGATTTTACCAAAAATTGGATCGGAAATCGTTTTGGAATCGCGATTAATCGTTTGCCATCACTAGCTATACGTAAATCTAAAACCGCATATTTAAAGTAAGTGGTGTAATTTTCAATCAAAAAATCTACTACCAGCATTAAACTCAAATGTTTTAAACATCAAAAATTCTTAAATCCTTGCTTTATAAATTACTTTCACGTAATGCATTAAAAAAATTATGCTTATTAGTTGGTAAGACCTTGAATGGAAGCTATTGTAAGTTATAATATATTATTATATAACCAAATTTTGAATTAGAAATCAGACGTAACAAATCACCAGAAATATATTATTACCTTCACTACATACTTTTGAATGTACGCCATAATATACCAGTAATTACCAATTTTGGTATTCCCATAATCTATAGGGTATCCTTGACTATTGGATAATTTAAGTGTACTGCAATTTGGTTACACATAAATTGAATCTAATTGCGCTTTTACTTCTTACCATGTAGTTTATGTGTCGCATTATCATTTCTATCGGCTTTACAAGTTGTAAATGTCCTTTTTGCAAAATGGGTTCTTATTTGAAATTCATCATATATTTAATTGACTTAACACTGTCTTTGAGTCGATTGTTTGAAGGAACCACCATAACACTCGACAAAAGGAAGACACGTTTTTATTGTAAATTGCAATCGAGACCAATACTGTGCAGAACCTTCAGCTTGGTCGGTACTTTCTGTTCCACTTGTAATCAAATACTACAGACAAACCGATCTGGACACTTTTCTATTAGCATTAGCTTGGTCGACAGGCTATACAGTTATTGTTTGCATTTATTCCATTTCCAGATTTTTTGACGAAGAACTTTGCTGCGTTGCAGAAAATTTGGCAGGATTGTTACGCCGTTGTAATGGTAAAATGAAAAATATAATTAAAAACTTTTAGTGAAAAAAACTTTCAATACAACTTCAAATTTTTGACATTTTGCAGGCAAATACATGCAATCCGGTGGAAACTCAAGATTAGATACAATATATTTATTGATTTGTGTCGACTTTTTACTTGTTGGAGCTACCTTTCTTGGGATTTTTGCATTTACTGCTGCTTACTACTTATATGATCCACAAGGTTTAATATTTCTTGGTGGCTACATTCCAACAAAATATTTCTATTTTCCACTTAAGCTATTTATATTTGCATACCATATGTACATTCTGCTTGGAGTTTATACCAGTGTTCCAGTAGTAGCAGGAATAATTACCATTTATATTGTGTTTGTGTATATTTTTGGAATATTAGAACTTCAACTTGGACGAAGAAATTACATTTTAAATAGTCAGTTTCGTGAAATTTCTGAGCTTCAAATTAACTTTCGAAAAGTTCAGATTTTGCGCAACCAATTTATGATTGGATGTAGTATAGGAACGTATCTTGTACTCATGAACGCTCTGTTTCTGATTAATTCAGTGTACATAAATTTTATTGCCGTAAGGTATAGAAAACAGTTGAGTTTGCTTACATTAGGACCATTAGTAGTGGGGAATGCTGCATCATTTATGTACTGGACATTTGTTTTGCAAGTAGGTTGCATGTTTTATGTAGGAAGTACTGAAGCCATAAATTCTTGGAAGAGGCATAACTGGGGTTCTCGTGAAAGCAATAGAATTATGAAAATGTTCAGCCGTTCATGTCAACCTATTTTAGTATCCAAGGGAAAACAGTTTATAGTTGGTAGAATCAGTGTACTAAAATTTCACCGTGGCATTACTCGTGGTACTGTAAGAATGCTTTTGGCAATAAAACCATAGATTTTATAACCAATTGTTTTGCCATTGTACATTTGCATTTGGTAATGGACAATGTTCGTTTGAAACAAGAAAGAGCTTAGAGAAACTACAACTCCGTGCCAACTAAATCTATTTATTTATTTACACATTGCTTCGTACAAGGTTGTATGGATTGTTCTAGTTTACCACAATGTATGGGTTTGGTCTGTGTGTTTGTTTTTGTGCAGTTCAATTTAAAAAGTCTGGTTAAAATATTGCAGTTTTTCAGTGCCAAATGTTGCTTCTACATATGTTGTGAAAGTAGTTGTTCTCGTAGGTTAGATTTTTCAATTTCGGTAGACTTTGAAAGCTTGGAAGCATTGTAAGCGCTGATCATATCACAACTTTACGATGTAATTTTATAATTTTTACCCTTGCGTAGTTTAAAAAAGACGAACAAAATTTATTTAAAAAAAATAAATTTATTGTATTTCTTAATAAAAATATGTTTCTAATAACCTTTCAAATGCTACTTAAAGCCTAATTCAGTTCATAAAAAATCCCGATCGCTGCAGTATTGGGTTATATGCGGTCAGTAAATTCTTGTACGCACGTTGCATCATGTGGAAAGAGGGCCTCTTTAAGAGGCAGATAGAAGAGATTGTCCTGTAGGTGTTCCAGGATTGCAAAAGATCTAAATACGGTTCCAAAATAATTTCTGTAAAAAGCGGAAGTGATGCCCCGAATGATAATAACTTTGCTGTGGCAGAGTATGCAATAGAGTAAAGGAAAAGCGATAACTATTCCTTTTTGCAGATATTTTTAAACATACGAATGAAAAATAAAGGTTCTGGACCTCCTTAACCTTTACTTTCATATAGAAGAACCTAATAACATGTAGCTAAACAACCCCTGCTCCCACCCACCAGTAGCCAAGGGGCCATGGTGGCACAACTGGAGAGTAGGTCAAAGCGTAAGTAAGTTCAAGAAAAGACGGGACACCGTTCCATTCCTCCGTTCAACCTACCATTTTTTACTCCTACTTCACTCCTAATTTCCCTCTCCTCCCTCCATCCCAGGTTTTCCCTCCTATTTCCCTTGGGCCTCCTCTTTCCGTCTCACTTACTTAGACAACCATTTCTACCTTTTCCAGAATTCTTTCGATCCCAAGGTTTGCATATATCTTACTTTGAATCAAATATCTGTTTTAGCTTAATTCAAGTTTCATACAACTCCATGAATAAGCTAGTGAATTTGGAATTGCAGTGGCCCGCTTTGGAAGCGGTTTGGGAAAGGATTTTGGGCATTTCAGATTTTTGGACGGAGTAGTAAAAATGGTATCCCATTCATAGATGTTTCCCAACTCACCTCAACTACCACGAATTCCACAAAGTATTTATTATAACCTAAGCTGGTGAAAATCGTGGATTGTCTGAAAAATATTTATGAATTGTCAAAAATAAAGAACTGTAGTAATTGGTGTAATTAAACGTTTTTAATTGCTTAGCAATTTAACTTTCAGCCAAAAACCGAAACTCAGATGAAGAAAATGTGCTGTCGTATTATAAATGCCTAAGACGTGTAACAATTGATGATATCTACTTTACTTAAAATCCACCAACGCATCCATTGTCACAGAAATGGAATCCAAGCAACGCACATTTTCTATGCATACATTATTTGTATGTCATTAAACCGTTTTTCTACCGTATTACGGCATTTGAAGTAAAAACTTGTTTAATGGTGACTACAACGCATTTTGTCGTTTCCCAAAACTGAAATGCATTCATTGTTGATTTTCTTCTATCGACCGACTGACAAGATTGGGCTTTAGCCAGCAGTAGGACAATAACATTCGTGCTTCTGTAAGTTTTTAGTTAATGATAGCTAAAACTTGTATTAGCTATCAAGTAGTGAGCTCATTCTAGTTAAAGCAAGTTTCCATTTAGGTATAATTTTCAGCTAAGTATTTTGTTTTGGAAGTATGTATTTGAGATAGGGTAGCAAGTAATAAAATGACAATGAAAGAAAATATAAATTAATACACTTTTCCGTAGGCTAAATCTGCTAAGAACTAGTATTTACAAAATTAAAGTGTTACCAAAAAGAGCGTCAACCTAACTCAAATAAAATGCAGCAGGTAACAAATTATTTCGGGTTACACATTTTCCACCAAATCAGTAATGGGGTTTTGAAATCTATTCAATGGTCACCAAATGCATCAAGTACAAGTGAAAAATGTGTAGTTGCATATAAGCTGATCCTCACTGCAGTTTTACTATAAGCTCCTATGGTACTGCACCAGGTAGATGGAGCACTCATAGAATCAGATAATGGTTTGACTAGATTGCTGGAGTCCGTGCGGTTTTTTGAGATATACTGTATCATGCACTTACTTGGCAGTAGCTCCGAAGGCGTACTAATTCCAGTACAGTATGGTGGGGCCGTATTAAGTCCTAGAATTTATAGTGTGGCGCTTTGTTCACTGGGCGACCTATAAAAGTTTCCGCATCACCCCGTTGTAAAGAGAAAAAAAGACTAACTGAGCCCTGAAACTTGGCTGGCGCTCGCTGAAACGTTCTTACACCTGGTTTTGAATCAAAATTTGGTTTGTCCGTAAGCATTATTGTATTTGCTATTTTAATTACTGGCGTGCTTCGCCTTTTCATCTTATAGAAGGTATTCAGCAAGAATTTAAGTCCTTCTTTAATACGAAGTGAACAATTGCATACCAGTTCGGCTAAAAATGCAACACAAGCAACGACCCACAAAATGGAAATCAGCAAAAATATTAGAAGCAAGTGTTCGAACTTCATATAATTTTCTATAGTTATCACTGTGTCCGGTAAAAACGCATTACCTTCTACACTACTTTCAAACCTCTGAGCATACGACGCCCAATCATTCCATTTATGTACGAGTCCACTATCTGAAAAACGTTTTAAAGTTTTTTCGACCCAAACGCGGTTAACTGTGTACGTTATAATGTATCTGTGTTTTTTGGCAAGCGTTTCGGACAGCAAGAAACATTTTCGTGAACTGGCATTTGATTTTATGCTCACTGATTTTTCCAAGGATAGTAAATATGGTTCGAAGTCAATTGATTTCAAATATGCATACTTTTCCATAAGAAAGTTAACAATTGTTTCACTAGGGTATTTGTTTATGGATTTGTTGTGGTAAATACTTGTTGTTAAAAATTTTGACAAATTTCTTTTTCCGTACTCCCTATATTTTAATTCCCAACGCTTTGGTTCATAGTTCGAATCTTGCCTTGGATGCCTTGGAATCCGGGGTCTTTGGGTTTGTCAGTGCGGATCCCGCTAAAGTACTGAGATCCGGTATCCTGCCTGACTATGTATGATGTGATTTTGATATACCGTACGTAACTTTCCATTTCATCAGTAAAAAAGGCCGGAACATAAGTGTTGCTAATATGCCAAAACGATTACGTTCTTTCCAAATGTTTCAGCTTCTAGCTTCTTAGCATTGCCCTATAATCCCTATTCTTGTTGCTGCATACATGTTTTCAAATTTAGTGAATAGGGAAACAAATTAGTGAATAAAAATGTTGCGTAGACATTTCCCAAAAAAATCAATTAATTGCTTTGTGGTAAAAGTTAACACATTATGTCACGTTTTTATGCTGAAGAATTAAAGCTTTAGCTGGAAAATTAATCAATGAATTATTTTAGTAATTATTTTAAAAGAGTAGTGAGAATTTATATGTAATTGCAAATATCGCTTTTCAATAAAAAACTGAAATCCAAAAGTGTGAAGCGTGCTGATGTAATGTTGTAACATGATAAACTATTACAAATATACATAATAACAACACAGCTAAGCAAGAATCTATGTACTGGATATTCCCCAGAAGTAGCATTTTTAAAATGGAAGCATCAAAGTAATACAAATTCAAGAACTCTTTTCATTCCTTTCCTAATTGCCAAAGTTGCTAGCATTGAAAAGGAGTAGATAAGTTCTTAGCCCAGTTTTGTATAAGTTTAAAGTTGCAATGAGAGGGTGTTGACACCGGAAATAGTGGATTTGTAGATTTACATAATATATTTTAGTACTTTGAACTTTCTTTTATTTTGTCATGAAGCTTGAAGTAAGAAGAAGAAGAAGAAGAAGAATTGTTAACTTAAGTATTTTTATCACTGATTCTTTTGGCTTTATTTCGGATCATCCCGTCATACATTTGGCATTGGGGACTTCAAGCAAGGTTTATGGTCTTGTTTCCTTTCATTCCGCAGTTTTATACCATACGGGGGAGGTGAACGGGTCATTCAAACTTAGAACAGAGTCTGGCACAATTTTGGGTCATGATTCTGACGCCAAAAGGTACAACAAAGGGATTGTTGGTTAGTTTCACATATAATCTTTTATTCAGTTTTTAAAATGAAATGAAAGTTACATTTAAATAGCATTTGGTAGATATGTAATTACGCTGTAAAATCTTTCTGAATTCAATACTATATAATATTTTTTGATTTATAACAATATTTAGCCAAAAATGAATTCTACTAATATTTTTTGATTTATCAAAATCTACCTATGTACCGGGACTCAATAACCTGCTGGCCAAGAAGTTGTTTCAACATCTGGGGAAACATTATTTGGCAGTTAAACTAAGCAGTTTTACTCAATAAACACCAGATGCATACGTTGCAACATAATAAGAGAAAAGCAGCTCAGAAGACTCTGCATTCACTTTCAAGAAAAGTCGAACACAGACCATTATATCTGCCAACATCACCTTGACTCATTTTGCACTTCACTGCTCAATTCCTAATATAAGTTGAAATACATGCGCATTACAATGAAATGACAAAGGTTTGCACTTTTTCTTTGCTAGTCAGCCTTCTTTATGTAATAAGCTGAATACAAACTATAAACTAATGAAACCACACAAATGCAAATCTTTCAATAAACTTATGAATGATCATACCAGTTACCCAGTGTTTTGGTCATTTCATGTTTTATCACCAAACCTCAATATTGCTAATAATCATTATTTCCCGATAGTCCTTCCCACTAATTTTTGCATTTTCGTTGTACTTCGTGTGCAAGATTACGTTACGAGTTATGAGAAAGAAGGATCTGCGCAAATAATTTAGGGTCTTTTTAGAAAGAACAATTTAAGCAATCGAGTAAAAAAATTTGGTGCATGTCAATTGGTCAGAAACAAGGTATGCAATAAATGGGTCATGGACAAAATCGTCAGAAAACAGTTGCTATTAGTGTTTGCAAAAGTATTTGGTAAGGTATTTGGTAAGGTTACTAAGCATACCAAATAATTACCGCATATATTTGGTATCTATTTGGTAAGGAAAATCATATACAAAGATGTATGACAAAAGAGGGTACTTTTTACAATACAATTTTTGCTTCCTTTTTGTAGTAGTAAAAATAGCTATGGTTTTATGATGTAGAAAGCAAAAAAAGCTTGGCAAGCATTTGGTAATTATTTGGTATGCGATAAGCTTACCAAATACCGAATAGTTACTCAGATTCGGTATTTGGTTTGCAAACACTAGTTGCTATGATTCTCTGAATGAACCCTTTAATTTAATTCATAAACTTAAATTGATAAAATCTGATAAGTTTGTGCACCAAATAAAAACCCTTAAAGATAATAACACTTAATATAGGACCAGACTGTTTCCAATTACTTGGCGCCCCGCAAGAAATGTTTTAAATCTTATTACCTATTAACTCATGTTTTTCTTGAGTATTTTCCCATTTATTGGCAAAATAGAAAGTTTCTTCAAAGTGTTTAATATTTGCTATAGAGTTTCCATATAGTGTAAATATCAATAATAGCTTACTCATGTAGCCAATACATATCATTTCATATAAAAATATCAGCGATATTTAATTTTCAAAGGCTACCAAATCACTATTTAATCACTGCATTAATTCCAGAGAAAAGAGAGAGAAAGAAAGTTAAAATAAATCCGTAAATTGATGGCAACGTACTTCTGTATCTTTAGATATTATAACTAAAATAGTATGTCATTTTTTGGTATGAACATGTCCTTTTCCACTTTCCAGCAATATAGCATGGCTTTTCCTTCATCTTCACTTCAAAAAGAGAGGTACGTTCCTGATTGTATTTACGATACAGTCAAACAACTTCTTCGTTATTTTACCATTCACGCGATTTTGGGTAAAACGTTAGCTTCCTTTGTCTATTTAGTTACTTTTATTATAATTTATACGTTTTATAATTGTTCCAGTTTCATCAATGCAATTATGTACCATGAATTTTTTTAATATTTTGTAGTTGCGATTACTATCGTTTAAAAACTGGACATGCTTATTTAGTCGCTCTGATTTACATAACGTATTGCCATATTAGGTACCAATGGTCTAGAACCCATGCCTGCATACAGTAAGAACTACGAAAGATACAGCTATTTGCATTGTAAATTGCAACTAGTTTGTACTTAATTATGAAATGGGTCCGGCTCTATTAATAAAATATACACGCATACATCTTCACGGGGGCCAGGGCAGAGCTAGTTTAGCTACTGAAAATTAGTTTGTATAACTAAAACACAATTAATGTTTACAATTTTTAGTAAACTTTTTCATCTGGCCTAGCAAAGAACCATCGGAAAAAGTGTATTCTTTTTATTTTTGTTTAGCCAACTAAACCATATTCTTCACAGTGTCACACTGTCAGTGTGTCCGGGTTAATTTAAATTATCAATAACTTTTGTCCAACTAAAAGTGGGTACATTTCATGCCGTTTTTACGTTGTAGAGTATGCCGTTTGCTGATTAGTTCATAGCTAAGCTCGTTCGAATCTGTGATCTAGTGAAGAATTTGTAATTTTTTGTATTATTCAACGAGTTGGAAAAATGAGCTTACTGAAGATTTGAATTAGGTGAATAGTGAGTAAAAATGGATACCTGCAGAGCGTAGGGAGCCTGAAACTTTTGTTAAAATTCTGGATTTTTCCATTTGGGTTTTTCATCTTCGTCCACTAGCTTCCGGCTACCCCGGCCTTTTGCCCTGCTTTACTGCCCCGGTCCCCGTCCTTTCCACGGTTTCTCACGGGCGTAGTTTAGCCTCTGGGCAAAATATTAGTCTTGTTGATTGAGTAGATATAGACAACACGATTACAAATACCGCTCTAGAGCTGGAGGTGCCCGAATTAAATAAAAAATGATAATTTATACTTCAAGATGACCTGTATCACTAATGTCCATTTGCCTCGCATAAAGACAGATATCGGCACCAATTTTATACAATTTTATTTGGAAAATTTGGATTTTGTAGTACTATCAAGGAATTTTATTTTATATCAAAAATTAATATGGTATCAAATGAACGTTGTGTTAGTAGAAAAACATATTCCACTGCAAAGTCCTGTTTAATTGTACAAAATGGTCCATAGTACAACTTTATGGAATTAACGGATTGACATTGCTTCCACAAGATTTTTGAATTCTTTGTTTTAGTGTAGACATACAGCTTGTGACTCTTAATTTTAAAAGATTCTTGCATTTTCTGCAATGACGTGCAAAGATTGATCAATTTTGGAATCACAAGTACTAGCAACACAAGTATTAGCCCAAGTAACACTAACAAGCTGTATCTGAAAAACGGAGGAACCAATGCTACACCTCGAACATTTACCCAAACTGAGAAAACCACCATCCAAAAAGGACAATTAAGAATTATGTACAAAACGTGTGTCAAATAGGGTTCCAGGAAACCAAAAATTAGTGTCAGCTCAATATACAGGTGTCTGCGTATCCAGAGATTTTTAATTTTTTGTTTAAGGGTACCTAAAACTATAAAAATATTACTTGTTGAAATTATGTATACTGAGAGTACAAAAACCAGCGATCTGCAAGATTCGAAAGCCACACCAGAAATAAATATAACTCTAAAAACCAATTGTTCTACTAGTTGGTATGCTGTTCTGTTTAGTTGGTTTCCGTAGTAATATTCCTCTACAAGAAAGTACGACGGATCCAAGTTGTACATAAGGAAAGACACAATTGCCACGTAAGGTATCACCACGGCGGCTAATGATATTGCTACCAAAACCATTCCAGTGTCAAAACCTGCATAAACTTTTGATATTTTATGTACTTCTGTGCCACTAAGATATAAATTGGCTAGCGTTTGTTCCATTTTAAGCAGCGCGTTGGGTCCTGCCATCACATGTTTATGCTGATGTTCAATTAAACAGGCCAAACTGCATAGAAGCAACATTATAACAAAACTACCGGAAAACATGGCAAGGTTGATTCGTTGAAAGTCTGAGCGGGGTTTTAAATATCCGAATACAACACAACAATGGAAAGTTGCAAGTGCTATTAAAAATATCACGAAAATGTTGAAGTGCCAAAATAACCTTCTACGCTTGGTGTTCAGTATCCATACTAGTTGCGTAATGAGTAATTCCATCGTACCGGAAAGTTGGGCAAAAAGAAAAACAACAGTCTTTGAATTGAAAAAGCTAGTATGTGCGTGCTGGTTAACATATTTTAGCTTTAACTTATGACTTTAATAAGAAGTAGGTAGCTTTAGTAGTACAACTAAACTAAAAACACAGTTTTGGCTTTTCACTCATTTGAACTTTTTACGCAACTAAAACTAATATATATTGAATTTTTAAAAAAGATTAAATTTATATTGGCTAAAGTCTATACACTGGTGGCAAGGAAAGTACATTTTCCAGTTCTAAATTGATTTAGGAAAGAAAAACCTCAATTACATTTAAAATTGGAATCTGAAAATAGCTACTTGTTTTAATTTTGTAGTGAAAACTCATTATCGTTCCAGCAAACTTATGGCAGGTAAGTGTTCCAACAGATACATTCTGTTTTTTAAATGGACAGTATTGGTTTCGGTTTTCGTAAACTGTTTACGCAAACATGTTTACTTTGGTATGAATTTAATTTAAGAAAATATGTAGGGTAATGGAAAGCTTTGAATTAATATGTTTTCAAGAGTTTTTAATATTAAAAATGCTATTAGATAAAATTACTTTTTATTTATTTACTGTCTATAGTATTACTGAATTGCGTATTTATAGAATACCTCACACCAAACATATAACTTACATTATTTGCTTTTTAATATAACGTCACTTATAATTTGAACTTATACAAATATAATAACCTATTTTCAGGCATGGGAAATAAATTTCGGTTTTGTCCTAAAATAAATTTATGACAAAGGTAAGTTTTGCGTTTTAAACGGAGTTCCTATGTAATAATATAATATACTAGAATGTAGTATTTTACAATTAAAACTTGTTTGCATACTAAACTAGCAAATAAACCGGTTAAAATGTAACCGTGAAATAGACCAAGAAGTATTTTGACTGGTAGAACAAAGTAATTTGGCGGAATAAAGCTACCAAGAAATACGAAGCTGTTAGGATAAAACAAACAACATAGCCAGTTAAAACGATATGGTTCCGAAACAGGAAGCTACCAAAATGCCAAGAAATATGTCAATTAAGAGAAAAGTTCCAGAAGTAAAGTGGAATCCTTTGGAGGTATGCGTGTCTTCTATATTAATTATCAACTGCATTCATTCTTCTGCAGTTCTTGCAAGCTCCCAGTTGCAAAATTTTCCGTGGGCAAAAGTAAAGAAAAATGCAACGTAAGCAATCCACTAGGCTATTGTCATATGCAGACTATCTTTGTCACCAAGTTTCCAATAATTTAGAATCTTTAATAATGAAAGAATGCACCATGCAGTTGCTAATATAAAATTGTAGTGCATTTTCTTTCTAGATGGTTTATCGGTTTGATAGTACATGTTTGTAGGATTGTACTGAATGCAAGTAGCTCCTACCAAACAACCTACGGCGTGTGTTAACTGCATTATTTTATGCAAACGGTACGATATTCTTTGATACATTTCAGAATGATTCCAATGTTCTAATGAGTAGCAAAATATGATACTAGACTACTTGGTATGTTTTCACAAGCAAATTTTGTACTGTTCTTGTAAACAGATTTTTGGTTCGACTGCAAACAATGACATTGTAATTTCCAGTGTCAGAACAGTTTCGAAAAGGGTATTTAATGTAAACGTTAGTAATATAAATGGAGAATTGACAAATTATATGATTAACTAGTTTTTTACTACAGTAAGCTTTCAATGCCTGATTAAAATCCAACCGATTTAAAAAAGGTCATATCGATTCCCATACATAATCAAGGAAGAAAGAGCCTCCTGGGCCAGGAGTCCTGGCAAATTAAACTTATTCTAGCTCATATTATCAATGCACACTGCAGTACTCTAGTTCATAATTGATTCACGTTTGTATCGTTATTGTCTAAACAAACGTTTCTAGTTACTGATATCAAAGTCGTTTTGCAAAACAATATTAACCAGGCAAACTATTATGCAGCCAATTAGAGACAACCCGGAACATTTTTCAGCAAGGTAAATTTTATTTTATTTAATTAGTCGTTTTCAAGTTTATGCAAAACTGAAGGTTAAACAGTATTTCGTATTTGTTAAGTAATTATATTTAGAATATTTTTGAACTATTTATTTTGCATGTCTAAACAACGTAAGGAAATATACACTTTAGCAACTCGCTCATAAGTTTATTTATTCATGCATTTCTGCATGCCAGCACTTCCATTTCCGAGGTCTCTACATCAGAGTTTTTGATGAACCAAATTTGTATCTTTACTACGACAAACAAGTCGCAGTACGACTACTATGAGCAGCAATAAGATAATTTGCGGCCATCCTACTTACAATACTTTATTAGTGAAATGCTAGCATTTTTTTCCAACTACATCTACAAGTCTTAACTAACCTCCATACATGCTTTGTTAACTTTCCTAATAATTTGGACATTCTAAGTATTGCCATACAAAAACATGTATCCTGAAACTTTATATTTAATAAGTACTCAAATATACAGATATTTAGACTAACAGCACAACCAATTGCGTACGTAACAAATATTACAATAATATTACCACTCAAAGAAGCATTTTGAGGTTCTGGAACAACCTCTTGATTAAATATTGCGGTCAGGTTCTGTGATTCAGATATCCAATATACAATTCCAGATTCAACCATTCCTTTTGCGTATAGCAAAATTGAATTCGGGACATAAAGTGAAATTTCAATTCCAATGTTTGGGTTAGTAAACCCATCTTTTCCTACTGATGCCATATGATTTCCTGAACTAGCAAGCTTCTTCATATATTCCACTGACAAGTACTCTGGCAAAACTACAGCACTTTTATTACATGCCAACAAAACTTCCTCATAAATTTTATCTTGACGACTTTGAAGTAAATTTTGCAGAACTTGTACAAGGTTGTACAATAACTTGTTATCATAAATGCTTAACATATCGAGCGGTGCTGATTTAACTAAAGTACTTGTCAAATTTAATAGCTCAGGCACTATGTTTGGATGAATTCTGGATGCTCGCCACAATTTGATAATTGGAACTTGTGAAACATATAAATCATTCTGATCCTGCAATACTTCAGTGTGCTCCAACAACAATTTTATCATTTCGTTTAAAACTTCTGATTTCCCGTCCGTAGCAAATCTCAGATGGCTTGAAATGAAAAACGAATGGTTTGAAGACTTCATTACATTCGTGGGTTCAAACAATGGATTTTCAAATAGAGCAGTTGTTATGACCCGTGTGTAAGTTACAACCTGGTCGGCTACTAGTTGATCTAGTGTTTCATAAAGTTTTGGCAATCTCGGTAAAACCATGTTGTAAACGTTATCATTTTTGTAAGCGTTGCTAAGCACCATACCTCCCAAAAACAGTCCGGACAACAAAATCCGGTATCTTGAGTTTCGTTCCATATAAGCCTGAAATGGATCGCCTTGCTCTAGAAGTACCTTTGTCAAGCGGAAAAAATTATCAAATATGTTATACGTAAACTTGCGAACCCTTAATGATCTGTTAATTGTAATAGCGAGTAGGCTTATTGTAGCTAATATTGCAGACCATATATACCCATCAAAAACATTGTAAAGTTCACTGAAAGGAAACGGATTTAGGCCTTGTTGACCACAGGCTACAAAGCGTAAGCGTTTTAAAGGATTTGGAATAATCATCTGATATTTATATTTGTCAAGGCGAACATTTTCATGTAAACTGAGTTGTATATTATGTTGTTCCCAACCTGCACAATTTTCCATTGCAGCTAATCCAACCATATAACCGTTTCTGCCAGCGTAGCAAGAACTTTTAAAAAATATGTGATACGTGTGATTAAGCATTAAGTCCGCAACTAGCCTAGAAAGCGCAAAGTAAAACCTATGCATACGGGTTTCAAAATTGATTTTTAATTTTGTCAATTTTGAATTAGGTAAAACCAGAAATCGTGATACTTCATTGCCATGCTCAAAGAGTTTAGCCCTCTTTGTTTGTGTGGAATGTTCCTGAACAATAATCTGTTGTGTGGACATTTTGGAGAAAGCGGTTAAGCTTAAACTTGCAACTGTACAATTTTCTATAAAAGGATCATGTCTTAGTAACGTAACCCCAGTTACAATGCCATTACAATTTGGTACATGTGCCATTGCAAAAGCAAGATTTTCGGCGGTAGTAGGCATATTGTTACTTTCACGAGCCTCAACTGTCCCTTGGACTTTTTGAGATGCCCATCCGCACACACTTTTCAAGTACCTTTCTTCTTGATCTATTGAAAAAACGATATGAGACACAGGCACGGACAAATCGAACAAACTAAACTGCCTATATACGGCATATTGACTGTCGTATCTCGTGTATACATTCATACGCCATGGTGCTAATAAAAATTCAGGTATAAACAAATGAACTTGTACTACGCCACACCAAGACCTGGAAATAAGTTTACTGTTGAAAAGTGTTCCGTGTATATGCGCAACCGCTCTTATATCCCCTAGAATCTCCTCGTGCATATTATGTACACGTAGATAGTTGAGATGTGTGTTATTAAAATGTTGTTCCATCACGCGTTTGTGAATATTTTCAATGGTAATGGGAATACTATTCACTGGTACAATGTCAGCTTCAGCATAGTTTATTATATTTAAAAATGAGCTGCAGCTCTTTGTAAACTGCCGCAATACTTCCTCCAGATTTGTGATTCGAAAAGTTGAGAGTTTGTGTGACATTTTATCAACACTTTCTCGGAAACAGTTGAAGATTTGCGCATATTTGTTGTAGTCAGAGCAATTTTTGAATATCCAGGATGTTTGGATACTGTTTTCGAAGGAAATCAGTATAAGTGGAATAATAAATTTCTTCATTTTATTGATTTTTGCACGCTAAGTCTGGTTGATGGAAAGTACTTGGATGGATTTAGAATACTACTTGAAGTAGTGCTGCTCACACTGCAAGAAACATGAAGTGGTATAAAGCAGGATATTAGATTCAGGAAGGTAGTTGTTTTCAGTTCAATGTGCTTACAAAAATTAGAGGTAGATTGGGATATATTATAAGTACCTTATAGTTTATCTTTTGGAAGTTTTAAAGGCGATGGCACGTGCTGAAGTTGTATTTAAACGAATTTCCCCTTTTCCGGGTCCCACCCATGCACAAACAAGTGTTCCGGGTCTAGCATTCGATTTATTATAAATATAGTTTTTCTGCAATACGTTAGATATAGTTGACATTAGTTGAAACCTTCGTATTTCGAAAACATAGTTGCACCTAATTGTAAGCAGTAATCAGCAAATGCTGACAAATTTCATTTTGAAGATAATGATGAAACAGAAATCGGATGGATAATTGGAGACCATGCATTGTACTTAATGAAATCCAAAATATGCCAAGTAGAATACCTAGGTACAAAACTCGAAAATTTGAGCTTACAGTCTGTGTCAATTGATAGGGGCCAAACCTAAAAAGTTGAATAACTTCTTCTGAAGTCTATTATTTCGCCTGATTTTACTACACATATATCCTGATACTATTACAGCTATGATCACAAAGTTTCATGAAAATCGTACATTCTATAGCAAAAGTAGGCAAAAATTTGTAAAATCCGAAAAAATCAAGTGTCTCAAAACCAAGGGGCCACCATAAGGTACTATAAGTAATTGGTGTCATACACACTTGGAATCAATTTTGTGTGATTGGAATCAGGAACTGAAGGTTGCTAGACTAGTTTTTGATTCCTCCAAGCGGAATAAACAGGCTTAGAAAAACACATTTTCTCATATATAACTTTCGTCAATAATTTGTGGCAAAATCCCCAATAAAATCCCAGAACCATTACCCAAAGTCCCCAAAAAAGGGTTTTAGCTACTTTAATGTGATCTTTTCGTGTTCACATGGTGTGTATTAAAGCAATTTTTAATATTTATTGGACTTAATTCTAGATATAAAACTGATGCTGCCTTACTACAATTTGTCACTCGGGGAGATTAGGCCTCAATATGTCTATAAATTGTGAGCAATATTGATATTTTAAAAGCAAACTTGACTTCAAAATCATAACTAAGGTTCAAAGTTGGTAGAAAATCGTGTTTATACGCCAAAAACTGCAGAGCAGTATAGTATTATACTTATACATCAGGTCATTCCCAGGGTAGCATACGGACACTGGGTTTCTTTACATGAAAACAAAACTTGTTTGTGACGCTGACGTCAAATATATTTATCTAATGCATAATATAGTTAAATGTGAACACAATAATAAATATCTTGTCTCATTTGATCTTCATTAGAATTGCTCTGGTAGACTACGGTAGCCCAAGAGGCTTCGGTCACTTGACAAGCTTATACAAGGTTAATTATAAACATGTTTACTGAAAAAAATTGGTATGTTATTGCACATAAACTGCTATAGAACAAAGACAACTTGCCGTTATACGTGATATAACATAAAACTGGACAGTACAATTCTAAATTTGGAAGTTTTTTGATAATTGAATTAAAGTTTCTTTACATTACGTGACCATGAACACTTATTCTACCTAACAAATAGAGAATGGCTTCAAAGAATATGGATTTTAGGATAATCGGGATAATCATAGTATCAAACTGAAGTAGCTAAAACCATTTTGGGGACTTTGGGTAATGGTTCTGGGATTTTATTGGGGATTTTGCCACAAATTATTGACGAAAGTTATATATGAGAAAATGTGTTTTTCTAAGCCTGTTTATTCCGCTTGGAGGAATCAAAAACTAGTCTAGCAACCTTCAGTTCCTGATTCCAATCACACAAAATTGATTCCAAGTGTGTATGACACCAATTACTTATAGTACCTTATGGTGGCCCCTTGGTTTTGAGACACTTGATTTTTTCGGATTTTACAAATTTTTGCCTACTTTTGCTATAGAATGTACGATTTTCATAGAACTTTGTGATCATAGCTGTAATAGTATCAGGATATATGTGTAGTAAAATCAGACGAAATAATAGACTTCAGAAAAAGTTATTCAACTTTTTAGGTTTGGCCCCTATCAATTGACACAGACTGTATTTTTGCAACAAACCATTGGTAATATAATTTGGAGTAGATTGAATGGCAAGAACCAGTTTTGACAGGCAAAGGCAGCTGAGCCAGACAAATCCCAAATTAGCCTTCCAACCTCTCAAGTATTCTACACTAGCACTAGTATTTGGTACCCAATCTTTGTCTGCCCTCTAAACCCACTCCCCCAATTTTGGCCACCACCGTCCCACTACTGACAAATGAAATGGGCAAGTGGGCCGGGTGCCACAATCTTAAGAAACATAGATGAAACTTCATCTGCTTTGTCAAAAAATACCAAAAGGTCGGTGAATTTGAGAAAAACCGAAGACTTGATTGAAAAATGAGGACTTCTGCGGTATTTTGAGGAAAACTGAAAAAAATCTCATCGGAATCCTTTGGCAAATAGTAAGGAACTTACCCATTTTGGCGGTGGTATTTTATATATTATGTAATAGTTTAGATGACAATTATTGCAGAATATAGACTAATTTCGGCAAGGAGGTTAGTACTCTCTGAAATTTTAGAAGGTAGTTTTCCGTAACTGTTTAACAGGAAACAAGAACTGAATAATTTGGTTTGTGCTTCTGTGAAAGGTTTGGTGCCGATATCCGTACTTATGCGTTGAAGATAGATTTTGTCGCTTATAGATTTTATCCCCCAACCTTTATTTGCGTTTTGTTTTATATATACTGAATCAACAAGACGTATATTTTGGCACTGGTGAAAAATATATTCATAAGTTGCGACTGAAACTACCAATTCAACATATGTAAGTAATTGTGAAACTGAACAACAATCAATTCAATAAAATGACTTGGGTTCGGAAAATCAGACTCAGTCCAATGTACTTTTACAGTAAAAAGGTAAAAGTCCCTTTGCAGCAGAGACTGGTGAATCGGAATTTGGTAATACATTTTGAGCTATTTTAGACCGCAAAATATTTTTTTCAAAGTGGAAAATTCAGTGCACAAAACTGTTTTTATTTAAAAAATGTTGTGTTCTTTCGTTGGTTTGTAGCTTTTTCATTAATTTTAATAAATGTTCCATTAAAACGTTTAAATTCATATTCTCTGTTACTCAATGTTTTATGTGGATTTGATAAGGTAACCAGGTCGTTGTATACTCAATAGATCACAATAGTTGTCATTACAACGCCTGAATACATGTTTTCGGTAGGCTGAACAATTAAATCAAACGTAGATTATTCGTTGTCCACTGTGAGTTAATTAAATAGTTGAAGGGTTGGACTTAGGGGAATCATGTTCTGAAAATCTTAATAATATTTACTTTAACCGAATGCAATGCAATTTACAAAATATTTGTTTTTCAGATTTTAAATGCCATATTTTGTATACGAAAAAAGGCCCACTGATTTTCATAGCCATTAAATCCGTCAATAGTCTAGTTAGTAGTCCCACTAATAACTTTTGTCCTATATCCGGCTATGACGTTATTTCATGTCACTCAAACCAAACCAATGATAACCAATTCAACTTCTATTTTTAACCTGTTTTTTCAAGTAGCCCCAAAAATGTGTAGACTTCATCCAAGGGATTGCAATGCTATTTTAATTGTTAGTTGTTTTATCGAAATAGAAAACCTTAATCCAAATCCATCCTTTAAAATATAATCCGTTATCCTAATATCATTCTTCCTTCATTTATAAAAATTATCTAAAGAATTGTCCCTAAATAAAATAGACTCTTGTCAATTGAATACAGTTTCGGCGATGCCTCAATAAGGTTTATTGAATGTACTTCCATTTTTTGAAGAATATTGTTATTATTGGCCAGTATCTAGCTCTAGCTGTAATAACTGGTACAGGGCAAATCAAAAAAAGAGTTAAAAGTTAGATTCATTCAACTTTAAGACCAAGCGGGGAAGATTCCTCAGGCAAATTTAATCAAATGTACTCCATTTTAATAGATTGTAAACTTTTCAATAAAACATTTAGACCTGAAGCGTAACCGGATCTGCATAACTATTAATAACCGCCACATCCAAAAACTAACCAAGCATAGCCGAATAAGCCGAATCATCACAAAAATTATGAGTTTTCAGTACATAGGATTCAAAGCCTTATAAGAAGTGACTAATTAAGATGGGTCATCAATTTCTATGGCGGAATATTCATGCTAATTGTTGTAAGCATTTTACAGCCCACCCCACCTTCCACTTGGCCACCAAGACTTTAAAAATTACAAGCCAAACAGTAGCAAGTAGTTCATTATGCGCATGATTTAAAATTTCCACTGCGATTCATATTTACAAAAGGCATTGTGAGTCCGACAAGCAAAAAGTACTGATTAATTTTCAGACAGTAAGACATTTATGGCTCAGTTATAGCTTGCTAACTATAGGACAAGTTTTTTCATGCATCTCATATTTTGTATCAATATATTTGAGGAAAATCAGACAAAAATGAAAATTTAAAATCTTGCTATACTTTTAATCTGTCTGACAGCAAAAGTCTAATTTTACCATGCTTAAGTACTGGAGAACTAAGCAAATGACGCCCCAGCATCAACAAGAATCTCTTATTCTCCAAGGACTAGTTTACTTTAGTCTCTGTTGCTCCTGAAGATCTCAAAGCACTTCAAAATTTTATTCTAATGCCCCCAAAGAAGTCACCAAAATAAGATAACCTTCCACCCCGTCTCTCCAGACTATGCATCCTTAGCCTGTGGGGTATTTGGTAAGCGACTCACAATATCTTCCACCCAACTCCACCTCTCAATTTTCATAACTTAAGTTTTTAATAGTTTTAATACTACCAATTTTTGCAGGCAGTAGTGTAATTCCAGCAAGGAGTTTATTGTTATTTAAGATTTTAGAAGATAGTTTTCCTTTATTGGATAACAGGAAACAACACACTGGTTTCTCACTATGTTGAGAGCTTGGCGCCGATACCTGTCCTTACACGACTCAGATGGACACCGTTGGCGTAGATGCAATTTTGAGATCGACGGATTCCAGCACAGATGTACCAAAACGACTGAAATTCGAAATGTATTTTGGCACTCGCCCCGAAGCAAGAATTAATTCCTCTTTTATGAAATTGTTTAAACCGAAAGTGCTTTTGAATTTGGAATGGAGACAGTTTATCATGGATCGATGTTTTAGCAGGCTAATACACTAATTGTCAGTTAAATGATTAACAGTCCATGAATTTTAGCTAATTATTTATAGCTTATTCAGCATTAGATATATGAAGGCAACTCTCCACTATCTAGCCTAATTGCAGTATCCTTCACCTGCTTTCAAAACCCCACAAATCTACCACCAAACATTCTCTTTGAGTTCATTACACTCGTCGCCTTTTTCGCTTCAACTTGCATTCCCTTTGCCCCCATAACCTACTCCAGTTCCCTTGCTGCGCTACATCTTTCCCCAATGGGGAATCCCCATACACGTACACTTCATCAACCCCTCAACCACAAGCCATCCAAACCTACACCTGTTCCATCCAAATGGAGACAGCCCTTCCATGACCCACATCTTCTCCTCTAGCGTCCACCTTAACTTTTGACGAAATTGGTAACCTACCTGAAACATCTTCGTCTTCCACCTAACGCCTCCCCAGTTTCCACCACCCCTATACTGATTAATAAAAATGGTCAAGATGGCCGGATGACACACGTGGGAGAATATTAATTAGATGGAAGTACATCTGCGTTGTCAAAAATACCAACGGGTTAGTGATTTTGAGAAAAATTGGGAATTTTAAACTAAATTTAAAAATGGGAACTCCGGTGTATAGTGAGAGAAGTTAAAAAATACTTCATTGATTTCAGTTACTAACCGTTATTTGATAACCTCCTTGCTTTGCTTAACTTGGTAACTCGTATGGTAAAATACGGTGTGAGCTACACGAATCAACTCATTCTAAAATCAAATTTTTTTGGCAAACCATATTACCACTTTTGGCAGTACCTTTAAAACTATATTGATTTTCCTGTTTTATCCTTCTATGCGGCTACCTAATTACCTAGATTCTATAAAGTACATGACTTTATTGTAGCTGGAGCAGCTATCAAACCCAGAAGGATTTTCAGGTAAATAATTTGCTTTGCAAAGATTTTAAACTGTTTACCATGCAATCAATTAATAGGTTACTAAGCTTAAATCTTGGTGACCGAATTGCATGAGTGGTATATTTTGTTCTACTCACAAAATCTGATAACGTTTGACGAACAAAACCAAATTTTCACAGAAAAGGGCGTCAATCTCACACAAATTTTAGTAACCATTAATGTTTCATTTTGAATTATATTTTCTTTTTCCACCAAATAATATATAAATAAAAATAAATAAAAATAATACATATCCTATTTGTAAATTGCAAAATATGCAATAAAATAGAATGGAATGTGTTGGCATTGTTTGTTTTCATTAACAAGACAATTCTCAGTCAGTCATCGTTCTTAAAGAAATATAAGTGTTCAAAAACTATAATAGTTACCCATAGAAAAAACTATCATTTCCATTTGTGTGGTGCCACGTGTTGCGATTAGAATTTAAAGTTAGTTCTTGACTCCGTCTCCTGAGTTTTGACATGTGTCATGGTCACTATAGTCAGAACACCATGGACTTCCTTAAGAATTCTCCGTATGCTTTCCGCTGAATTGAATTGAAATGGTTGAATTTAGTAGTGTAACTAAAAGTCTTTAATTAGTGAGCAACTGGAGCAACCACCAATGATGGCCCATCATATTCGTAACACTGTTTAGGAATTTTGTTTTGAAACATTTGAAATTGCTTAGTGTGCAATTGAATTTTAAAAATAATGGTATCCAAATGAGTGAAGCTTGTTGAAGTTAGCTATTAGAGTAGCTCAGCAGAGAACCTTTCACCAGACGAATCTGCAGATATGAAAATCCACCAGTTCACAAATTTTCACAAAAACAGCATCTAACCCCCACAAATAATATGCACATTGTTTTTTCAATCAATTGTTTTTTAAATTCAATTTCTTTCAAATCTATTAATCCTTCCAACGTAATAATATTCTACTCGTTTAAATATAAATATTGTTTTTATATTCACGGTTCTGCTTAAACGCTATCGTCTAAACACTTAACTAGTGATGGCAAAAATCGAAAGGTAATCGCGATTGAACCGATTTTTGTCTGAACGATTTATCCAAAAATCGGAAACGGTTTGTTTGATGAAAAATCGTTTGTAAACGTTTTACACGCAAATCGGATCGGAATCGCGATTTTAACTTTCTGGTCATTTTATGTGTACTTGGTAAACCAAACATGAGTAGTATAGTGGTGGGGAGGGTACGTTTAAAATGCACTATACAAACTAAATGTCAATGTCCAAATCCTACTTATGTGTGTTTATTTGTTCGCGTAATGCGTATGAATTTCCTAAATGCGTTTCTGCATTACACAAATGCCGAATAAAATTTTTAGGGCTGCTAATCCAAATTTTTGTATTATGCCTGAATTAGTATTTTCCGAAATTGTAAATGATACGTTTTACAGAGCGCACTATTACCTTGAATTGCCACTAGATCAAACTAAGCAACCTTTTAAGAAAAAGAAGCAAAAAGTGACGACTTATACAAGTCGATTTCGTTCAAAAGTATGTGTTGTAGGGAAATGACGGACTTGTAGAAGTCCGTCACTTTTTGCTTCTTTTTCTTAAAAGGTTGCTTAGTTTGATCTAGTGGCAATTCAAGGTAATAGTGCGCTCTGTAAAACGTATCATTTACAATTTCGGAAAATACTAATTCAGGCATAATACAAAAATTTGGATTAGCAGCCCTAAAAACTTTATTCGACATTTGTGTAATGCAGAAACGCATTTAGGAAATTCATACGCATTACGCGAACAAATAAACACACATAAGTAGGATTTGGACATTGACATTTAGTTTGTATAGTGCATTTTAAACGTACCCTCCCCACCACTATACTACTGTCATCCCCTCAAGTTTTCTCCTTCACCTCATCCGCTTCCACTTTCATTCCATTTACATCAATATCCTACACCATTCCAGTTTCCTTCCTACGTTATATTCTTCCGAAAAAAAAACCTACAAACTACACAACAAGCTAAGCAACTTAAAAAATAATTAACAATAATAACGCACTTGTCACCTTAAAATCGTTCCCCATTAAACTGGCTATTTTCCCTTCGCGCTGGTAGCGTTCCTCCCAACCTTTCACCAACGCAACCACTCAACTAACTTGACAAAGTATTTGATTAAGTAAACCCACTTGTTTCAACCATTCTGTCTGTTTTATCTTTGGTTTTCTGTTCCAATCTGAAAACCCTTTCAGAAGACGTTAATCCCTCCAACTTAAGGGAGCCTCCTTCTCATATTGCCTTCTTCGCCACACCCTTTGCACTTTAAAATACATTGCAGAGACGCACGCTATTGTCGTCACCGTATATCTGTTGATGCAGGGAAATGAACCCAAGCTATCAATAAATTACTAATGGCGTAAAAGTAAACACAAAAACAAAGTTATTCCTAAAACAAACAATAAGTAAACAGTAGCGCTGATGCCAACACATGAATTTTTGTTCTGTCTTATTTACCATTCTGAGCTCGCGAGTTTATGCTCTAATCAATCTATGATGAAAGTGCTCTGGTTGCACAATCGAATTCATAGATGGTTCTGTCGTACAAAAAGAAAAAGAACCAACCATTGATACAAGAAAAAACTAGATAAGTAGAGTATTTTCCTTATGGACCTTTATGTGCGAGCGAACATATGTTTTCAAATGGAAACGCAATGGTTTATTGGTGGTCTTTAATTAATGGTATGAAAACAGCAACTGGTTACTCAACAAAGGATTGATTGGTATGGGTTAAATAGAGGTTTATCTTTAGTAAAATTGGATTATTATAAAATTGTGGAAAAGCAAAAACGGTTTTGAAATTTATGAATGAGCTTTGGATACCTTACATGCCACTTAGCGGTTTCTTTGCAGTTTCCACTACGTACTGTTATCTAGATAGCAAGTTTCCGAGATGTTAAATTTTTCTGTGGCAACTTACTGCTCATAAAGGTATAATAGCCAAAACAAGGTATTTTAGCTCTTTTTGACACTTTCAAAAGCTGTTGCTGCTCTAGGCTTTCCGAAAATTGTTACATGACATTATTGAATTGAAACAAAAATTGAACATTCGTTGGAAAGTGTGTCTCTACAAACATGGTTGCATTTTCAAAACGGGAAAACCGTTAATCTATTGTACAATGCAGTACAAACCAATAAAAAAGAAAATACCAGTTTGAATGAACGCAACTGTCTACTCAACAGTTTAATCCATAAAATATTTGAAAGAAGCCAAGTGACATATTGAAAACTGATGCGTACAATAAACAGAAAAACAAAAGTTCCTACATTAGAAGTTTAGAAATTGGGTATGGGTAATATTAAGATAAAGATTGTTAATTCAAACTACTGTAAAACGAGTGGAAAACGCTTGATGATTTACAATCAGCTTTGGTTTTACTCTAGGGGATTCCTCCGTTTATTCATTACAGAATTGATGCGGCGTTTCGTAAGAAAGTTGAAACAAAATGTGTTGTGAAAGCAGCCAAACCAAAACCACTTGGTTTCCACGAAATTTTAGTTCGTCCGTGTTTTTCTCATACGTTTGTCCCTAACTGAATAGATGTTGAAAGTTATAACTGCACTAGCTTCAGATGTGGATCTGTGTATACGAAATCCACCAGAAGTAGCATTATCAATAAGGCGTCAAACAATTTTAAATTTTGAATGCAAATTCTAAATTTTCACCAAAATTTTCTTTTTAAATTAATTTTGACTTGTTTTCTAAGTATTAGTGAACTCAGGCTTGTCACCAAAAGCATGAACTCATCAAGAACTTCTTCATTTCTAATTACCATTTTGTTCCTCTTACACTTAGTGACACAGTGCTGTTTACCACCCTCTGCCTTCCCCCAGATCAGTTAGTCTTTTATATTTGGACACCCTCCCCTAAGATGTCAGCTTTAACTTGCACACACCGGACTCTTTAAACAGGTCTTCCTCTTTCCTAAAACTCCCTTAGCTCCTCGCTTCATCAACGCTACCTTCCTATCTCTGGCTAGTTGGACAAACGGTGTATTCTTTTCCCCTCCGTCGACGGGAAATCCTAGAACGCCCCTGGAAAAAACTTTTTCTTCCCGGTATCCAGGTGTACTCAATAAAGTTCCCGGTGAACACAATGTAAAAAGTTTCCCGCAAGACATATAATGTCACGACACGTTTCCACGAGTTGATTATAAAACTGGGAGAATTGACTTATTACATTCGGCAATCTTATGGACGCATTTTATAAGAAAATTGTGCATAGTGGAAGGATTTTTTTAAAAATTATTTATAAAATGCGAAAAAAATTCAAAAAATTTGTAAAATAATAAACATATAAGTTATGAACTTATGAATTAATATAATGGAAATGTTTCTAAGAAACAACGGAAAATGTGCTTTGTAAAGCAATTGAAAATTCTAGTTTTAGAACGAGATCATTTGAAAGTACCAAATCAATTTTTTAAATGCCTAAGGCAGTATGATATAATATTTTTCAAATGCGTAGACTCAACAATCTTAATAATTGGTATTATGGACATTAACGAGAAGGAGGAGTCATCAGAAATCGGATCAGAAATTGTTTTAGAATCGCGATTAATCGTTTGCCATTACTATCCACCACCAACACCAACTACTTAAACCCTCCGAAGATTCCAATCTTGCGAACGGGACCCGAATATGAAACCAATCCAACCGTCATCCATGAAATTCTAAATAGTAATTAAGGTTCCAGAATCACCATATATAGTCAAGTGAAAGTCCTCCTAACTTTAAGTTTCACAAAGTATGGCGTTAAGTTGATACATAAAATTAATCTACATTATAATTTTATTTAGAATTTTATTTTGAATATTTAATAATTAATTGATAAATGCTTTGCAAAAAGTCAGTTTCATATAATGAACGTCAGGTCAACAGGTATTGCACCAACGGTTTTAACAGTGCATTGTTACTCGCTTTTTGGATAATAATGATTCTCGTCAATTATCAAATATCAATAAATTTTTTAACAGCGATATTCGGTATAACGTATCAATATACCGGAGTGAATATTTCGAAAGCTTAAAAGCTTCCTGGTGGTTTTGACTTTCAATACATGATAAAATTGCAATCCACTTGGACTTTTCAGCAACATGACATCATTAGCAATTGGGCTTTAAAAATGAAGGATTTTCATTTTCCAGTTTAACAAAATCTTTCACATAATCCATAGCAAAACCTAAGAATTGGGAAACTTTGCTAGAGTAAATTTTCCTAAATGTCATGAGCTATTCACTGGCATATTCACTCCATCGAATTGGACACTGGAACCACCAAAAACAAGAAAACCTTCTCAACTTCTCTTCATACCCTCCACCCTTAGTCATTGGGCATTCGGTAATCGACCCTTCGCCTGTTAATCCACCCAACACCCCATTTTCGACCACCCAACCATCAGTGGTAAAGTATCAAGGGGTCTGGGTGGCGCAATGTTTTGCAAGTTAAGTCAAATTTCGAGGAAACATTGGGACGTTTTAAGCATATTGAGAAAAATACTTGGAACTCCGCTTTTTCTTCCGTCCATGCCTACTCCTCCATTTTCAGTTCTACTTCCCATTCCTCCCGGTCCTTTACTTTCTCCTATGTTATAACTTCCATCCGTCCTAATCTTCACCCCGACTTCCCTCCAAATTTCCTTCCAATCCAGGTTTTCCCTCCACTTTCCGTGTCACTTGGAGCACCACTTCCGCCTATTCCAAAGACCTTTCTTTCCAACTTTTTCATATTTCTTACATTGCATCAAATATCTCTGTTTTAGCTTAGTGAAAGGGTCGTACAAAACCATGAATAAGCTAGTGAATTAGGAATGTAGTGGCACAGTTTTCAGCGCTTTGGGGAAAGAATTTAGGATATCTCGGATGTGGAGTGGAAACGTATTGAGTTCAATTATTGGCCTGAGATATGTCGATACGTATGAGGGTAGAGGCCAGAGGCTGTGGAGTGGAATAAAAGGAAGACGGAGACACCTAAGCTTTCTCATCTCAATGGGCATAGCTTGACGCCGACGCCTACCACAATTCTTCGAAAATAATTTTATTTCATGTTTCAACTCAATAACCGAAAACAACGGTTTTGCGGATCAAAGGTATATCCATCAACTACCCCGAAACCCTCAAAATATTCAATTCAACAATTAGTACATAAAGAATTACTAGGACCGGGTGTACCTAATTAACCGAATAACCATCAATGAATTAGATTTTCTTAGATTGGTGTGGAGTTTGTGCAAAAAAATACTACACAGGCACATAGCATAGTGGATTTTGTATTATAGCATATTACATTCGAAATTGATTGATAATTGCTTTAGAAAATTAGCCATATAAACTGAATGTGTAAACAGGTTGTTACAACTACACATATTTTATGTTGGAGTACAAAATATACCAATATATAAACAAAAAAGCTGCCAAAATGACTTTTATTGCGAGTCAACCAAATTTCTTCTTTTGGCCAGTGACACATTGTGAAGGTACTCAAACGGGAGTAGACAGCGCTTTAGCTCAGTTTTGTAAATCTTTTAAAACACAGTTGGGACATTGAGATTAAACGTTGCAATGTGAAATGAAATCGTTTAGTTTTTTGCTTAGCAGCATGCCAAATCTTGTTTTAGCTTTAAACTGTGTTGGATGTTTATTAATTATTATTATTATTATTATTATTTCTACTCCGTCTCTTCCTCTGAATCCAGCCTAGTCCCTTTGTATCCGGCACAGTGCTCGTGGGTTTGCGTTCGGTTGGTAACTTTTTGGGTACGGGATTAAAGCTTGGTTTGAGGGGTTAAGAAAATAGAAGAAGGGATGGATAGGTTTGGTATCTTTTGAAGTATTTTTTGAAAACAGGGAAGAAATAAGGTGGTAAGGTGTTGCATTTTGCTGAAAACTTGCTGTAGCAAAATTTATATAAATTTTGTTTTAACAGAAATCATTCCTGTAAGCAAAGAAACAGGCATTTTTTCCTGAATTTTTGAAATTTGTTCGTCACAAGTAAGATTTTGGTTAATACGGAATCACTCTTCAATATTTTTTTCATCATTTTTGTATGCTTTAACAGGATAGTTAAGCACTAAAAGATCTTTCCTGAAAGATCTCTAGGAATGGATTCTTCCGGCATCAGTTTCCGTAGTTCCGCTAAAACGTTACGTTTTTACTATTTTACAGGGTGCTATTTTTACAAAACTACTATTTAACATTGCAGAGTCAATGCACTGCTGCTCCAGGTGTCCTGCTGGAATAAAGCTGAAAGCATTTACTGACGTTGTTTTTAAGTCACCACAGCTTACAGAAATATCATGATTTCCGACAATCTACTGGTTTGAATTCTGTCCCTGCACCAGGAGAACGAATAAATTGGCACTTAAACTCAGCAGGTTGGTCTTGTACGTGAAAGTGTGATTTTCTTAGTTAAACAAAACAAATTCCTAAAAAGCCAAAATATTACAGATAAATAATGTAAAAGTCTTGAAAATTCAAGCAAAAAGTTTCCGTGCCAAAATGTGATACTGGATGATACACTATATGTGGTTATTGACACGAGGCACCTGCTGTATTAATCAAATATTTAGCAAAAGCTGAGATTATATATCATGCCTAAAATGAGTATATCTATCATATCATAGATTTTGTTTCATAAGACACGAATAATGGCTTGCTAAAACTTTGTACATAATATTTCATCATAAGCGACGCAAATTCAAAAAATAGTTTACTATAAATATTTGAAAATATATAAATGTCTAAATAAATAATATTTAGCAGAACACTTAATATAACTTAAAATTTTTACAAAGTGTGTTTCGCAAACAATAATACAATGATAGAATATTATATCAAATAATTACTTGAATTTACTTACTTACTTACCGAATTTGAATATTTTTTATTGGAACACTGACAGTTTCGACAACTTCAAGTTGAATAACTCCACACCTGGCACTTCTGAATAAAAGTCCACAATATTGGCATTCATTTAAGTCATAGTTAAGAAGGGTTTAAGCAAGCAAAATTATCAATCAATTTTAAGCACATGAAGGTACTATATAAACTGTCAATTTTAGTAATTCAAAGTGAAGGAACATAATTAAACTTCTAAGAATATGTCTTTCTGTTTTCAACTGACACTTTAGCCACGTCTATGTAATTGTGCAAAATATCGATTAACTCGATTTTAATATATTTTAAGCTAAAGCTGGTAGGAGTGCGTTTTCAACGTCCATACATTTGGTTAAACTTCAACATTTGTGAGAAAATGCTTTGATAAAACAAAAGGTTGCTCTACTATGATATTTCAACCAAAATTATTCTTGATTACTTAAATGAATGTACGTGCATTACATGTATTCCTGAGTTAAGGTTTTATGCTTCATTGACTGAGATTCTAGTTATATACAACTTTGCTAAGTAGAACGACCACAACGTTTACTTCATATTAAAATACGTAACTTTATTATGTGTTTACATAAGAAAGTTTATTAATTACTTCAACAATTAAGAAATTACAGATAAAAAGACTTATTATCATCATGTGGATTTACCTGAAGCTACTTGCCGTTTTAGTTTTACAAGGTTTTTCTGTAAAAAATACAGACGGCTTTAAACAATGGTCAATAAAAAGAGTAAACTCAATAGGAACAGGTAAGCGGATAAAAAACTATCACCAGTACATTTCTCAGCAAACATTAGGCAGTGACGGAACAAAATTGGTTCATATCACGTTTGTTGATCACCTTGGTTTTGGTTTTGCCTATGTTAAAATACCCATAATTGTTAAATGCATTTTCTTGGTTAACCTTGTAATCCGCAACACCAGTGAACAGATTCCTCAATTTTGGTTGCGCGAGAATACAAACGACATATACATTCCACACAATATAACAAGTGTTCTTGAAATAAAATGCTTGAGTAAATTATTTACAAATGTTGACTGGAAGATACCCTGTGATTTAATTATTCGAAAAAGATTCGTCACAAATACTAGACCATGGAATCAAGAAATTTTAATTGATGCGTATATTGATCGTTACAAAGAAATGGACTATTCTAGAGTATGGTATCATGGATTCTTTGGGTCAAAATTTATGGATTTAGAGGGAGAAATGCTTCCAGTATCTACAAAAGTTATATACATACTAATCTATTTCAGTTCATCGCAATTTAGTTCGCGGTTAATAAAAGACTGGATTTTCAAAGTAGCAGCATATGGAAATGACAATCTATACCAACTTTTTGGGATGGTTCATTCTCGTAACCGGATAATTAGTGTAAACTGGTTTAAACCAAATGGGAAGTATTTTACTGACCTTTCTGTAGATAGTCCGCCATCCTTTTTGAAAATTGATCTGAGTATCGAGAAAAACAAAAGTTTACTTAGTAACCAAATCTATTCAAAAGAAATAGAAAGAACTCATATTCACTTACTGGGAGATATTAACGTTGAATATTTTCAAAAATTCAGTCAGAGTTTTGAAAGCTGTTTAAACCTACCTGCAAAATTCCTACTTTTTCACAAAAATGAGCACGACCAGGATCTGATAATGTACACAGCAAACGTGTATAGATACCTAATTACATCGGTATTGAGAAACTACAGTTTTTACACAAGTTCGCATCGGCTATGTGTTGATGGCGCATACCTAACTAAGGCAACAGAGCGTAAATGGAGTATGGAACTATCTAGCAAATTATACGTTGGATGGAAGGTTGCATTTGACGTTACGGTGGCACCACTTATATCCGAGGATCATTTGCACCAGCTTCGATTTGTTTCGTGCGGAATTAGAAAAATAAAAGGGCTGGAATTACTACCATTTTTACAAACATTTGATGTTTACACGTGGTTTTTAGTTCATACCACAATGTTCGTTGTAGGTATCGTTTTATGGCAAGACATATTTAGAAACGCGGTGAGTTCCACAAATTTTGTCCAGGTGTTTGTAGACGTATTTAAAGTTCTCCTGGAACAAAGCAGTGCATTTGAACTACAATGCGTAAGGCCAAGAGTGGTATTTAGCTTTGTGGTTGGAGGATATTTCCTTATGTTCATGATTATCAGTAGCGCATATAAAAGTAGTAATATACGCCAAATGCTGCTAAAAAGGAAACCAGAACTTTACGAAAGTTTGAGTCAGCTGCTGGCTGACGAGTTTGCAATTTACAGCCGGACAATCAAGGCACCCACCATATTTCCCCTTAGTCCATACGAATTAACCAATGAAATATCTCCAAGTCGACATGTGAAACTCTTGCGGAATAGGTATGATGAAATTAAACTTATTTCGGAAGTATATTCTTATCAAGGGTCTTTGCCCGCAAATGCATCGTCTAAGGAGGAAAAGCTATTGAAAACTCTGATGTACAATTCATCCGTAGTACCAATAAATGTTGCTAGAATTGCAAGGAGATCTTTTAAATTTACACCACATGACTTGTTTCAAACTCCAAACAACTACTCAAACACGGAACAACTGATAATGCATCAAGAACTTAGTAAATGTGGAAAGGTTTCACTTATTCTACCCATGCATTTGTCTAATAAGCTGAAAATTCGTGATGCTAAGTTTCACATTGCCAAAGAAGTGGCTTTAAAATTTATTGCTTCATACCACATATCCACCCCATTGACTCTTTCTCTTATTAAACGATTTAAAAGTATGCAACAATCCGGAATATGGGAATGGTGGTCCAATATCATGAAACGTACTGTATCACAAGATGCTTTCAACAGAACTAGCTACATTCCTGTAGTGTTTGGGCTTGACGGTAATATTTTGGCAGTGTTCCTGATATGGCTTGCCGGTTTACTGATAAGTGCAGTTTTGATTTTTATAGAAATTGTAGATGCAATATTTCGTCAGATTGTAAATATTTCCTCCACCAATTAATATGGGTGGCCTTAGCGACAAGAAGTAGGTTACGCAAATGTCCTTGTCGAAAAAGTTAGTCTAACTTTCTAATTTTACTTGCACAATAATATACTCAAAGTCAATATTTGTAGAATTTTCTTTAAATCCTGCTAAACGTCTTTACAATTTTCAATCTTTATTTGTTGTGCTTAAGATTACACAAAACTCCAAGTCGAGCTGATTGGGATTCACTTGAATATTCTCTATGACTTCCTATTATAACTGTAATATTATTCGTGGCATCAGAAATTTCGTAAATGGTAACACGGAGTGAATTAATATCGGGGTATCAGCAGAACTTATACTGTCTTGTTGCTGATGGAGTCAAACATTGTTTTAGTTATTGACTGCTGTCACGAAACTTTTTGAGCATTATCAAGGAGCATGTATCCAAGTAGTTTTTGAGTGAGAGAAAGGAGATCTTAGTAGGCGTTTGTCCCTTGAAAAATGTCAACTGCTGTTATGGGACGAAATTCAAACGATTGTTTATTTCTAGAAATTTTGCAAGCCAGTGGTAGTTACATAGCGATAATTGTAGTAAGTTATTAGCACAGAGTTTGACAAAAGAGAACATAGAGAGGGGTTTATTATTGATGTCATAATGATGGTCTTGGTGCATTCTTTTAAAAAGCTTCTTTACGTGGTCAGTTCGTTTCATTTGGCTACTTCCAGAGGCGACATGAGCAATAGGATGATTTGTACTGCGGTTTATATTAAAATAAGGCTACACCATCCTTTGATAACGGCATAACTAACATTTAACATAACATTTAATTATAACATTTAATATAAAAACAAAATACCACTTATAAAACAAATAAAGTAAAACTTGTTTTTAAAAAAATCAGCAGCGTAACTAAATAAACAAGCTCATATACATACAACTAACAGCTAGGCGCCCCATGGTGTAACGTTAGTCAATTGATAAGCAAAAGCTCAGTAACTGATTGGAGTGATAAGCAGTACTAGCTCCGTTATTGCCTCTGAGTCAGCAGCTGAGTCTGCGAAAAGTACGTGCACTTTGCGTAGCTCTTTGCAGGGTCATATGTAAAGGGTTGTTATGGAAGGATACATCGGAGTTTCGAAAATTAAAAATCAACAAACTACAATTTTCTGTCCCATACGATACCCAACGTTAGCTACTCGAGCTAAGATCTCCTTTCTCTCGCTCGAAAAACCTCTTGGATACACGCTCCTTGAGCATTATATTATTACGCAGAATTAATACAAATTAGAAACTATTCTGTAGCAGGCATTTTATTTGTCAAACTTAAGCATTTTTTCCCAGAAATTCAGAAAACACACTAAATATATCGTCGACGAAAATCGATTAGGCGCTTTCGCGAAGCATGTCAATTTTGACAAGGCGTCTTCGCAAAACATGTCAATTTTGACAAAGCGCTTTCGCTAAACATGTCAATTCTGATGAAGGCACAACGCAACTTGTCATGAGCCTGCGAAAAGGGCACATCCCAAAATACCTAGTTTAGGAAGAAAATCGCAATTACTACAAGCATCCGGAATTTTTGGCGTCTCCCTTATCGTCCCCATAATTCCGAATTTGGTCAATTTTCGAAAACTAGCTTTTTAAACGAGAGTCACTGATCCTATAAATATATAAATTATTTCGCCAAAAAAATCAAAGCTGACAAACGCACTAAAGAGTTGATTCAGCTGTCTCAACCACACATGATTTCTCAGTATTTTGTTTGCTGGTTTTGTTTGCCCGCTACATAAGTGTGAGGCATGAAAATGTGCAGAATTGAATGGCTTTCTTTTAAATAAAAAAGCTCATTTTGCCCCAGACTTTGCGTTGTGCCCTTTTCGCAGGCTCATGACAAGTTGTGCCGATATTAAATATTATTTAATATCGGCTCAATCAGTGGATAAAGCAAGCCGAATTATTAATGAACCGGAAAAGTTTTTACAAAGTGCTTGGTTACCTTTTGAAAGATTGATGAGCGTTTATTTGATATGTCTTCAGTCATCAGCAACAAGATCTGTTGCTACGAGCTATTTTGTTGTTAAAAACCTCCAATAAATATCATTGCATTTTATCGGAGCCGTCCCGGTGTAATGTGAAAATCAATCTGCAAGTCGAGAACAGTAATTGCATACCTTTGAAAATTTAGTTATGTTTATAAAACAATGGAATGGCAATCTTCTGATCACAGATAGTGATGTATAATAGAAGTGAGATATACCATTTTAGAATGTTCTAAACTTTGACGAAATTTTTCAATTTCTTGGTATTATTCTTGAATAAGGATGACGCCGTTGTGTAACTAAAAATGCAAAAACTTGCATATTAATTGAACAGATGGTTTGATAAAGTAGGTTATATTTCAATGTAGGAAAAGCTTAATTCGCTTATGAAATATTGTTATCATTTATATTATTTTGGTCCATGCATTTTGATGATATATAAAGAGTGAATTTTTATATTACCTTATATATGTTACTATAATGCAAAAAGTGTCATTTTATCATTCTATATAATTCAAACATTACGGCTTTGTCGTAATAAAGTTCATTCTTTAACCGTACTCCATTTTTCTTCATCGCCAGGCAAGCATCACGCTTTCATCATTTACTCCTTTTTTCTTCGCCTGAGGAAATTGTAAAATGGAATAATCAAACTCATCATTTTAATAGATGTTCAGGTACTTCAGCTTTCATTCATCCTGTTTTTTTCTCAACGGACTTTACAGAGAAAAATAAAAGAAAAACGAGAAAAGAAGAAGTGGGAAGTTTGGTCTCAGCTCCAAAATGATTTCACTGGGGAAAAGATGACACAATATAGAAGAAGAGAGGAATCAGGTTATACTAGTGGAAAAACGAATAATTCTAGAAGAAAGGGACACAAAAATTCTAATGCAAGCCTAATTTCAATTTTGTGATATTATTCAGAATAAACCGACAATTAAAATAACTCAACGGGTATCTGTTAAACTTAATCTATTTTAGACAAAGCAGCTGCAATGCCTGCAGTCCCACCTAATCTTCATGTTTTTATGCCACTCCACCTTAACCGTTTGCATTTGCTATAGGAGGGGTTGTGGAAGCTTGAGGAGATAGTGGTTTTTGGAAGTAACAGGTAACAATATTGCAAATCGGTAACCAAAAAACGGGACGCTTGATTTCGGGGGCTGCAATGCCCATTTGGATGTTCATTGGGTGTAGTTTCTTGGTGGTTTCTCTGAGTAGATCTAGGGCTGAATGAATACTGAAGGACATTATAGGGTGAAGGGCAATATGAGTCAAGTTGTATTTACTTCACAGGATAATGAAGCTACAGAGAATGTGGGAATGAGGGGAAACGATATCAAGTTCAAACAATGGTAAGAGATAGGAGCATTGACGTATGACGGTTTGCCGGATTAACTGGGCATATATAAATGCTGGCATCTTGAGAAAGGGGGTTCAGAAAAGATGCTGGGTAGCACAAGACGACGTGGATGACAGCATTGAAGAACAATACATGTGGAGGGAACGGGAACGCAGAGTATTTCTCTGAGAGAATGTGGGCTGGACCAAACGGAGGAACAACTGACTCAGCAAGAGGATTGGATGGAGATTTTATGAATTTTACACATAAGTAACAAGTCGTTACTAACGACAAACTTGAGGAAGAATATGTGAATGGAACGAGAAGGTAATTTGGAAATAAGAGAGTTCCTGATGAGTATTTTCGGAGACAAATTGCATTCCTGTAGCAATATATGGTATTATTACTTTAGAAGGAAAATTAAATTTCACTGAAAATAAATTTGGGGGCTTTTGTTTTGATTTTTTAAAAACGAAAGTGCAATCTGCACTGTTCGAGTCTAGTTTAGAAAAGACGTGTTGTGTGATAATTTTAAGTGAAAAGGACGAATTGGATTATTGTTTGTGGAGAAGTATGATTTTTTTGAAGGAAAGTAGATTTTATGACATATAAACCATACGTAACTTGTGTGTTGGCTAGACGCTATTTTTAAGAAAATTAGTCAAATGGTTGATTTCTATTACACTATATTCCTGAATCTTCATTAAATATCGATGCTGGTTTGCTCTGATGAATTTCTCTTCACGTTCCATTGATTTGGATCTCGGTTTAGTTTTTGTGTAAAAGTGAAATAACTAAGAAATTAAAAATGCTTCCGAAACAAAATACTTTTCAACTGTTACGATCTTGATGGTGGATTTAGTTGAAGCTCACTATCATTTTAGTTACACTATTTACTAGAGTTTGGTAACTTTGACGTTATACAAAAAAATTTCAGAGATTCTACCATAATGCTTTCCGTTAATTTAAGTTATTGCTTACCCCAAATTCAAGTCCATTTTTAAACGATTTTTGATCAGTTACTTCAGTAACATGAAGTAATTTTGCAAAAAGACATAAATTTATTGCAATAGTGATATGATAATTTTCATTCCACTATTGCAAAATCCTATTCTTGTAAATTCAACAGATAGTAGATAATAGGATAGCAAAAATGTAATGCATTCCTGTTTGGGGTAACTTATGAAAAAACTCCAGCTGCTAGGCAGGCTCACCAATCACCACAAAAGTCATATCAACTGGCACACAGCGGAATCCGCTACTGTACAGTTTAAGGCCGGTTGGACATCGCAATTTCGATCTTCAACACAAACTTAGAAAATCAGTAAAGAAAAGTATCAACTCATTACGAATTCAACAAACACCACATCTGTGATCGCAATATCTGTCACTGTCGTCTTACCACTAGAGCTGGCGCCGAACTACTCCAGTTGCGAGAAACTATCCATTAAAATTTTTTATGACACTAAACTCTTGGCTGGAATTACTGTATGCTGTACTTTCTGCAAGTTTGCAAAAACTCCTAAAACAATTAAAAACCTTATGCTTATTCATATTGCCATGATGATAAGTTGCCTTGTCCAAGAATTCCAATTCTAGAAATGGTTTCATTCGGTAATCTGGCACTGCACTTTACACTCGAGACTGCTGTGTGCAGACGAAGTTTACAAAGGGAGGGTTTACTAGCTACCCGAAGAAGAAGCATATGCAAAATTGATTTACATAATTAGTTAATTCCTAGTTTTGTATAAAAAAGCTGTCATGTCACAAAGCTTTGTTTGCCTGTATTAAGAGTTTCAGATTACTCTACTTTTGTCATTTATCATTCATCCATACCCAATCCCACACTCCATCAATGCTTCAAGCAGATAATTACTGAAGGTACCGAAAATAAGATAACCCTGAATTGGCCAAAAAGTTTATCTGCTGTATCTAAAATCCACCAGTCCACCAATTTTTACAAACATAGCATCCAACTAATACAAATTTTAAATGTATATTTTATTTTCCATTAAAATGCATTTATTAATACAAAAGTTTCCAAAGTACAAATGTCATACTCGTTTACAAACCAGTTAAAAGTGGTGGATTTGGATGTTCATGGGTCATGGAGTGTAGTTTTATAATGGTTTCTCAACATAGATCCGGGCACGAAGGCGAACTGAAAAAGGTTACGGGATGAAGGACATGAAAGTGGGGGAGAAGGAGATTAAGGAAGGATGTGGAGGGGAGGAATTATGGGCCATCGTAGATGACGAGCTTTTCAAAGAAAGAGGTTAGGACAGCACATCGCTAACGATTTTTGGGAAGAGTGTCGAGAACGAAAAGATTCTGGGTAGAACTGGGGGAAGCAGATGGTGGTGGTGGATAACGAAAGCGCTGTGGGTCCGTACCGGTGTAGCAAAGTGGGAACCCATATTATCGTCCAATTGAAGGAATAAGTGGCCGGTCGTCAAGGAAGAAGGATCAGATATATGAATGGGACATGTGTATTTTAATGAGAGTTTTAACAAGTAACGAGAGCGTTTCGTTTAATGTTGATTGTAAGTGGAATGAAAATATAATATTTAGAAATCAGGAGAGTTCTTGGTGAGTTGATGTTTCTTGTGACAGACCTGTATAAAAATAGCCACAAGATATCTGTATTAATAATTTTGAAGAAAAATAAAATCTTTTTGAAAATAAATTTGCATTTAAAAAGTTGTGTTTTTTACGCTAATTTTTTGCAAATGCTACTTCTGGTGAATTATAAAGGGTGTCTACTAAATCGGAGCACAAAACACAATCGAGGTTTTTTGAATGTTTATGTTGCGTGTATACCAAGGTAATATATCCATTTAAAGCTCAAAATCAGCAGATTAAAACACAGTTGTAGTTTAGACGAAAATCTATATTGTGTAAGTTTTTCATACTAAGAAATAATTGTTTGAAATTTTGATGTTTTCCAAGAGTGTAAAAATTGTTATCCAGATTGACTTTATTTTATGGTCACGTGTACAGAAAGCAAACAAAGTTCGATCTTTTGTTTTTAATATATTGACCATAAAGTTCTTTGCAAAATAGTACATCCGCTTGAATATAAGATACCCTATAACTGCAGTTGTAAGGAGTCAAACATGAAACGGATAAGGAAACAAAAGCTTATTTAGATTTGCATTTTGAGAACACTCATAGGCAGAACTCAGACCAGCTATTGGTGAATTTGTATTAAGCAATGTCTCTTTTACTTAATGCACTAAAGATCATTTCATAATTAAAAGCAGAAAGAAAGTAATGCAATGGTATTGCAAGAGCATATATTTTCATGTTCGAAAATAATGTGCCAAACTAACGCACTGCCATAATTTTCCAAACAAACCAGCAATGGAGACTATTAGATATATTTCTGAATTTGCATTTTATGGAGATCAAAACCCTGGGTAGTCTTTGATTATACTGTAATTCTTTAAAGAACTAAATTTGAAAATAAAAGTTAACTTGTTCGAAACCCGGGAAAAATCATATTTTGGGTCCCTAAGTAAATGCAGCAATAGGATCATTACACTATCAGGTTTTGACCACAAGTAATACTGGTAATGAAGCCCTTAAAATGTAGTATCATAGTATTATGAACTCAATTCGATAGGCTTGTACAGTTGACATATGTAGCGTAACAAAATTTGTGCTCCGATTTAATACACACCCCTTAGTTCAATTGCATAGCATGATTTTATCATTTCACTTTTGTCTGCTTTCATCAAATTTATTCATGGGATATGTGAGGTGAATGGGAAATTTTGTGTTGGTTAGATGCCATGTTAGTGAAAATTGGTGAATTGGTGGACAACTAACAATTAGAAATGATCTGATGTTGGATACTTAATTATCTTATTCTACTTTATAAAATTACCCAGCTTCACGTTTAATTCATCTACATATCAGTTTATCAATTTAGTAGCATATAAAAAAGTCCAGTTAAATCAGCAGTGCATTACCATGATTATTGCACTACTGGAAAATATCAGGCTAAGACTTGTATTATAGGGGAACGCCTTGGTAGTGGAGGATTATCTGAGTTTCCCTAATTTCAGTATCCATTTGGATGAAGCGGTCAGGGGATGTTCGTGGTTACTGGTAGGGATAATGGAGGATTAAGGATTTCCATAAAAGGCGGAAGTGGTGACCCAAACTCGAGAGAAAATTCGAGGTGAAGAAAATGGGTGCGGGAGGGGCTAAGGGTGGGATAACTGATGAGCCGAGTAGATAGAAAGTCATGGACCGAATGGAATGGAAACTGGTGGGTCGAGTATATTTGAAAGTGGAGAAGGGGTGTGGATGCAGAAATAAGTGGTGGACTATGCAAGATTGGAAGTGGGACAGACATGCCGTTGAAGAACATACAGATGGAGGGAAGAGGGGAGGTCCAAGTAAAACTGGAAGTTGGGCTTGGGTGGATGGCACACAATTTGTGTGACACAAAGCATTGGGATAAATAGGACATAAGATGGAGTTGGAATTATAAAAGGGTGGTCCCAGTGGCTTAGTGTGTAGGGATTTTTGTTTTGTTATTATAACAAATGCAGTTTTGGTAATTTAGTGTTTAGAAAAATTTACTTGTAAAGATAATTGGAAATAAAATGCACAAGCATTTAAGTATGCGTTTGCTGTTATTATTTTGGAAGCAAAGTGGATTTAGATTTAATCTAATAGATTATATTGGAATATTAAATGTACCTGTAAAAATTGAGTGTTTAGACGCTCTTTTTTACCGTTGTTAGTTTTACGCTGATTTGTTAACAGTTACGTCAATAAGTAACACGTTTGATTCACCTCGGTGTCGGATCTCGGTTTTTAATGAAATAAGCATGCAATGTAAAAAAAAAGCTTGTAGGACAAAACACGACTTTGGTGGTTGCTCCAATTGATCACTAAATAAAGCTCTAAGAGAGAGTAGTTAAGTATCCCTAAAAAGAGTTAATCAGGGCCTTAAAGCACAAATTTTTACAAACCGACCGTAAAATTTTAATTTTGTCCAAAAACTGACCTAAACTCATGTGTCGCACATCATACAGGCTGTAAAACTGCTGTATCTGTCAGTTAAGGTCCTGAATCAGGACCTTAGAGCACGAATTGTAACAAACTGGTTGTTAATCTGTTATGCTTGTCAAAAATTGACCTAAAATCATGTGTCGCATGCTATAAATGCTATTATGAAAAGTTGTGAAATCGCTGTGACCTCTGACCTAGAGATGACCTATTGACCTGAATTTCAATAGGGTTGTGGCGGAGGTCATGTACTATCTGTATACCAAGTTTGGTTGTAATCGGTCCAGCCATTGCTGAGAAAAACCCGTACGGGCGGACGGCCGGACGGAGCACAATATTATCAAGTATCTTTAGGGATGCTTAATAAAGACTAATCATTTAATTATAGTTTTATTATTTGGTACAGTTATATTTCCTTCACATTGTACAATTTTTTGTCATATACATTTGCTCTAGCGTACCCTCGGTAACGAAACCCTTCTTGTGAAGTAACCGAAAGAACGCCAAAGATGGATTGATTAAATGAAAGTTATGATTCTAAAAGGTGAGAATTAGTCAATCATTGCAAAAATATACAACGCTTTCTGCTACGTCTTCATATCTGAAATCTAATTTACTGTCTCCATGCTTTCAACTGCAACATCTGGTACTTAAGCGCAGCAAAGCTAATATAGCGAATTAGGCAAAAGGATGATTTTCTCTGTTTTAGGCAAGCTTAAGCAAAAGCTTACCAAAGGATAATGCTCCATTTTCTCTACCATCAAAATTAAAATACAATTGCATGGGGAATTTTTATTTTGCGTGAGTTTGTATTAATATACTCAAAAAACAAAAGGCTGTACAAAAACAAATGTTAAAATACTACCTGCTAATTAAAACAAACCGGAATAACCAATTGAGATTTAAAAATAATATTGTGAATTTATGAACAAAGCTTCTTATTTGAGCTTATCAGTTGTTATGGAGGATCTACAAGAATACCAAAAAGCCATTCCCATCAATAGTTCATCAACACCAGTTGATTTTGGTGGCTGATTTGATTAGAAGATCCTTGCCGAATTCGGCCGAATCGGAATCATTGATTCATAAACTGGTCCAATGGGATGTCCCAACATACACTCTGTCCAGTAAATAAAGCAACGACCTACCATTTCAGTGTATCTCAGAAACTATTCAAGGCTTTTACTCGAAACTCACAGGGAATGTTAACCATCTTTCATCGATATTGCATGCCAAGTTTCAGGAAATTTGGTTTGATCGTATAGAAATTATGGCCAAAGATTTAAGGTCAATCAAAATTAGGTGTCCAGAAAATAAAGCAACGATTTTAGACATTTTGGATTTTTGTTCACTTATCCGCTAAAATTGTGTTCAAATTGGTTTTACGATATTTGATAGTTAATCAGCTGACAGAATAACTGCAGTGAACGACTATATTTGAAAAATATTAAAGAAAATAACAAATAACTGAAGGTCACTCCGACTAAGGTGCAATCGGTGAATTCTTCGGTATACCAAATCCACCCTTTTTGATAAAAATATACTTTTTTAAGCCCACAGCACCTAAGATGTTTGCAAAATTTAATTTAAAACCTAATCATGACAAAACAACTTCAAGTTTGAACCCTAAGGGAAGTTGAGAGATTCTTCGTGACTCAGGAATTTATGAAGTAAGCATGACTCATGTAGGGTTTTTGAATATTGACTCGTATTATTTTCAATAAAATGAGAGATTTTGTCGTTTGTAAACGAAGCGTTAGTTCAACAGCAATTTTAGTCAGAATTATAATGAATTTCGACTTCTACATTTAAATGAACGTGAATAAGGTATGAGTGTAAGATGTACCCATTCTGATGTAAAAGTATTTTACAGCTTTTAGTGCGCACGTGTGCATCACTGTGGCCACTGAGGATTTGTAAGCAATAAACTACACATGTCACAACATTATAAGCATAAAGCTTGCATGCAATTAAAAAATTGTGACATAGAGAGTCTGATTATCCGAACTAGTCAAACATACACTAACCTTACGATGTCAGTTTATAAATTGAAAACGTGAATTGTGAATCAACGTTTATTTTCAACCGCAAAACTCCAACAGGTTAGAATGTTTGTAATGTGGGATTACTGAAGGTTCATTGAATTGCGGAAATTCGGGTTGTTTTTAAATGTTTCGTAATGTAATTTACAAAAGAACTTAAAACCCTATAGTAAATGTTGAGGCCTATGCAGGAAGTAGTTTACAAACTTGAAGCTGTTATGTCTTATTTTGGTTTTAAATACAATTTTGCATACATCTTAGGTGCTGTGGACTTCAGAAGCCTAATTTTGATTGAAAAGTGTGGATTTAGGTAAGCGAAGGATAAACAAACTGCACCATAGTCGAAGTGACTTTCAGCTATTTGCTATTTTCTTTAATATTTTTCAAATATAGTCGTTCACTGCAGTTATTCTGTCAGCTGATTAACTATCAAATATCGTAAAACCAATTTGAGCACAATTTTAGCGGATAAGTGAACAAAAATCCAAAATGTCTAAAATCGTTGCTTTATTTTCTGGACACCTAATTTTGATTGACCTTAAATCTTTGGCCATAATTTCTATACGATCAAACCAAATTTCCTGAAACTTGGCATGCAATATCGACGAAAGATGATTAACATTCCCTGTGAGTTTCGAGTAAATGCCTTGAACAGTTTCTGAGAAACACTGAAATGGTAGGTCGTTGCTTTGTTAACTGGACAGAGTGTAGGAGCGTCCCAGATTCACCATATCGACACAAAGACTAACCCGGGAAACAACTTGTCAACATTGTTTGCATACGGATTAAACCGTATAATGAGTAATCTTTTTTTAAATGGATATAATAGAAAAACATGTATGTTGGAAAAATAACAGTTAATTTGCTTTATATTAGCAACATATTTCGTGATAAAAATGCAGTGATCGGATTCACGATAACATTCGTAATATTTATAGGTAAATTTCCTGAGATCTATTATTTTTGTTGGTTTTATGCTTAAAAGTGCATACATATATTACGCGCTGAAAAAATTCTTTTGTTTTTTAAAATTCGATTTGATTGAACCATTTCCGCACCATTATTATTACATCCAATGTACAGGGGATTTGCTAGCTGCATAGGTCTCTATTCCTCCTCCCAAGTATTTGATTTGGATTCCTTTTAAGCTTTTAGGGAAAAAGTTGTGAGCTGTCCCTGAAACTTCTAATCAGTTCTGAAAAATTTATTGACACTTGCAAGGCATTATAATAGCTTATTAAGCTTTCATTTTTTTAAGTTTCAGGAGGATTCTTAGTTTTCTGGGATGTTTTCAGGGTAAACTGATTAGATTTTAAAAGCAGGTGTTTTAAAATGACGAGGCGATATTCTTTAATGGTGGTGACGGAAATAATAAATTTACAATTGGTGAGATTTTTGGAGCTGGTGACGGTTTCTTGGAAAAATTGAACTTTGGAATAAGATAGGTTGATTTAAGGAGACATGAAAGGTAATGTAGACTATTGTAATTGGCTTCATTGAGATTTGGGGACAAGTTCGGTGACTATTTGATTGACTTAATTAACTGATTAACTTCGGTGAAGCAGGTTAAAGATTTTGAACTAATCATCTTTCCTAAAAAAACTAAACTATTAATGAACCATTAGAAAATTTGGGTTTCGCGGGAAAAATTTGTGTTGGTTAGACCCTATTCTTGTGAACATTTGTAGATTGGTGGATATTAGTAACTGCAGGTTGCTCTGAAGCGCTTCAAGTAATACTGATTTACTCCGTGAAGTTATCTGTACGCGTTTCCTTGAATTATTGTTGATCAAAAATTGTTGCTACAAATTACTTTTTTTTAAGGGCCCTCCCTCCTTTTGTTAACGAGCAGATGAATGATGGCATTTATTCCACTACATAACAAATGTGGATAACAACAATGAAATGTATTCCTGTTTTTGGGACAACCTAAGAAAAATCCACACTTACTTCTTACCATAATAGTCGCATCCTTCATCTTTAACTGGTACAACGTAATCCACTAATATGCATTGAATAGCCGGGAGGACATCGGAATTTTTGAAAAATCTTATCAAATGTTACGTATGAAGAAATGGCACGGCTTTCCATAAATATTCTTTGGATGGACTGTGTATACAAACGATTTTACCAGTCTCTGGCGCACTTTATAATGCCAGTCTATGGTTTAAGTATTTTTGCTTGTACAGCCATATGAAAAATATATTTTAAAAACAAAAACACTACTGATCATTCTTAGCGTGTTAAAAACATGTTTAACAATCAAATCTTACTATTACGTGGTTGCTAATTATAATGCTGACTTTAAGTGCCAGTAACTGCACCTCCAGGTACTGTAGCAGTATATGCTACAGTAAATGGAATTCTGAAGTACCAGTAACCTATTGCTAACAACAACAACAATAGATAAGCTCAACACAAAATATGCAAATTTGTGCAAACGGTCATAATATTTTTTAAACCTCAATGGGTTATTACGGTTTGCTTTAATTAAAAAGTCGATTTAATCTTTTTGTACAACCTTTTGTTATTTGAGTATTAAAATACATACGCAAAAATACCTATGCTATTGTATCTTAATTTCGTAAATGAAAGAATATGCAAGTCTATCCTTAATTTTCTTTTTGTACAAGCGTGCCTAAAACTTTCTTCATATTCAAAGTTTCAAACATTCATTACCTGATTGGTAATACTTTGCTGCGTTCAAGTGCCATTTGTTGCTGCTCGAAGCATTGGGACAGTAGCTTGTATATAACAGATATAGTTGACGACGGAAAACACCACTGACATTCAATGAAATAAATGCTAGATTCTCTCTTACCAATTGGTAAATCATATTCATTTAATCAATCAATCTTTGGCGTTTTTTTTCGTTTCTCCTCAAAACGGTTTCACTCCCTAACGAAGTCATCCCATGTGTCACTTGAATCACCTGCTCATGACCCCTGTCAACAGCTTCAGTGGTCTCTTTGGCGTCGTTTTTCTCGAAGTACGCCTCCAAAATCATTGGAAGCCTACTCCACCCTCCAAAATCAAAGCAACCACCGGCTTCCTTAACTTACTCCAATTTATAGGAGCTTACTGTTTAAGCAATTCCAATCCTATCTAGCTCAACGTTTAGTGTCATTCAGACAAATCTGCCCTAAAATTTGCCGCTTTACTGGAACGGACCTTACCCCCATTTGAAGCAACAATTAAACAGCTTCATGAGTGGAGTGTCACTTTTTGTCGTCACATTATTCTGACCATGGCCACCTGGACTTTGGACCTCCTCCCCCGTTCCAGTGAACATAAACTAGTGCACTTTCCATTCATTCCAAGATCCGTGGGGATTTCTAATCTCATTCCTGACCGTGATCACACAAATCCCATTGTGCTTCAGGCAAATTTAACCAGCTTCAAATCAGCAGCCGTGTCAAGATAAAGATAATATTCCTCGTGAAATGCCAATTTTAAAACATAATGAAGAAAAATATGCCTCCTCATTTTGAAGATTGAAAAAAAACTTAGTGCTTACTCTATGAGGGGAATAACTATGAATTTGCGTTGTTAAGAAATTTCTTTTTGCTTTGTAACTGTTTAATTTGATTTTATGCATCCACTTGATGCCAAGTTTTCTAAATTTTACTGTACGAGTATTTACTTGGTGGATAGATGAGTGGAATCTAAATTCATTGGATGTGGATATATTAAAGGTTTGGGAAACCCCAATTATTGAATGCGTTTGGGGGGTGTTGAGGCGATTTGGTGTATAGGTTTGGTTTGCAATAGAGCTTTTCCCCATTTTTGACATGCATATGACGCCAAATAATAACTGGAAAATTAAAGTGAGCAACTGGCTAAGCCTTTTGCCTTTCGAGAAATGTACAGAGAAATGGAATGGGCAACAAACTACAAACCGGGTATCCTTTCACTATAATTCCATTTTTTGTGTTGGATGGTCCTCTGGGACAAAATAGGACTCGTGTCAGTTATAACCTGAGGAACATTTAACCGCCATCAGAGCACTACTTTACTTATTCTGTACCAACAGATACCCTCAGGTCCGTTCTTGAACCCCAGTCTTATCCCATTCCTTAACCCCTCCACCAAACGGGTCATAATGTTATTACCGGTAATTTGTATTTTTCTAAAAATGCTAATAATAAAACCTACATGTTGGGAAAAGCAATAGGGGTAAGCAAATTAGTTATTGAATTTGTTGTTTAACTGCCAATAATTACTGATGCAGGCATGTGACATCTAGATGTGTGGAAAGAATTGGTTTGTTCAGTAAACAATATATAGGTACAGCCAGTGTTTTGTTTACGCCGGGCACATGCCTCTCCGATGCTACCCTGGGCTGACACAGAGGTACTAAGGGCTACGGCAACCACAAAAATAAGAGACCTTCATGATGTTGCTTAATTGAACGTTCCTATAAAATTATTATGAAAAAGTAAATTATGTTCTAGGAATATAAGATTTAAATGCTTTACTTTGCAGAAACTAACTGACGTAACTCAGAATTTACAACAGTTGTAGAAATTACGGTATTCTGGTGACCTAAATTACTTTCTCTTGAAATTGGAGTAAGCTGCTCAAAGTTGAAATAATTCTTGCACTATGCTGCAATGCCAAATTATATACTCCAGCAACACCTGAGATTGTTCTAAATTCCATATGGATAAATTCCGTCATTCTGGCAAACATATTTTGTATTGAATTATTTGATTCAGATCAAATCTCATTTAGCCTGGTTTAGTGCGCACTTAGTATTTAACCCCTTTTCAGTGCCAATTTAGCCTGGTTTGTAGCCCAGAAAATAAGGTAGACGGACACACGGACAGATGGACAAACAAACACACGACCACACTACATCAGTAGCAGTTGATGCTGAAGCAGCGAGCTAATAAAAACTTGCCGTACCAGTTGTTCATCACATCACGCAGCGTATATTGAATAATATTGTGCGTTAATTTATGTTGTCATTAGAACAAGGTCAAGGTTTCGGTTGTATTTGGAGTGAATGCAGTTTAACAATGCGCACTAAAGAAACTAAGCTAATTCTTTTTCCTAAAAAATAATTTTACCAAAACATCATACCAGCCAAATTTATTTAATACGTGTGCTTCAAACTTGCAAATTAATACGCAAAGCATTGTGTTTTCGTTGTTTACTCAACCTAGCATGCAGTTTTTCTATCAGTTCAAAATCAGTTTTACTGTTTTGTTCCGTTTTAGATAAAACTTCAATCAAACTCGAAACATAAGGATAATTTGGCTTCCACCGAAATTAGTTGTGGATAGTTAACATTGTTCGACGAGTTTGTTCACGTTCGCTGATGAATTTTACGAGGTCTCTTTGCTTACCTCAACGGAATTTGTAAATTTTACGAATTTTGTAAAATGACAGTATAAAACATTTTGGACGACAAACATTTTTCGCCGATTTAAATGATGCACCAATTTTCAGTACTATTACATATTGCAGTAAGGAATTCAAACAAAACTCACAACAAAGCGTATGGTTTATTGATCAACTAATAGAATCTTGTCTATTTACAATTGATAATTTTATTGAAATTACTTTGATTTCATGTTTTAACGGTTACAGATACATCCAATCTCATGGTGCTTGCCACTCTCAAAATTCATAAATGCTGAGAACCACTCACAGTGACTTTCAGCTGTTCACGTGATCATGTGGGCAGAGCACATAACCACGTGAACAGCTGGAAGCCAGTGTGATTGGTTCTCAGCATTTATGAATTTTGAGAGTGGCAAGCACCATGAGATTGGATGCCTCTGTACATGATGAGACATAAATGTATACTTAAAAATGTTTACAGTTATAAATGGTTTTCAATTTTGAAGAATAAGGAACTTTTTTGAATCAAAAATTTGCAAAACATATCAAGACGTCTGGTTAGTTAAAGAATAAAATTTTGCGCAACTTTATGAATCTATTCGTATGATTGTTAAACATTTTGAACGATTTCAAGAGCTTATAGATATCATTCCACGTTTTCTAGCTAGGATAATGGTAGCAAAAACAGGACTGGCCATTGGGGCACTATATACTGTTGCCCAAAGCCACTGCAGTACATTTCCCCTGTCGTACCCCTGAGAGTGGGCATAGTAAGAATTAAAATTTGTTGCACCATACCTGTAACTGTAGTACGTTTGCCAGATCCATTCTGCACTTCTTCCAGCGCATCTGTATTGAGTATTTTGCTGTATCCATTCGCATGCCGACTCAAAAGTCATCTGAGTTGACTGAGAACTGGTGTATGCTGCGGCAACCACGACCAATATTGCAATCAACTGAAGCTTCATAATGTCTTCAATGCGAGATTTACTCCGTGAAATTCAAAAACAAAAAATATTTTTAAAATTCAAAAATCAGTATTCTATTTTGGAAACTTTCTTATTAATCTTCTGAAAAATTAACGGCACTTCCAGGAAAAGAATTAAATTGCGAATAATATTTGTTTAAAAAAGACTTTTACAATATACGATGTTGAGAGGAGTTTACTCTCTGTGCTACTAGTTCATTTAATCGTTGCGTTATATTCGCTGAAAAAGTCAATATTTCCTTTGACATCTGCTGGGACAACCCAGATATTTGCATTAATATTCAAAAGTCAACAAACACACTCGCTAAGGTATAAACTGCCTGTCGCATTTATTGACAAGCACCTAGTTTTTGAATATCATTTTCGCAAAATGTGGTGCATTACTGTATCACAATACGCCACTCATACATAAATTCATTTAAGCTTTTATAAAACCAACACAAAAAAGGTATTTAATACTTGAGCTTATAAATCTTTTTAATCTAAACCAGTTCATTTGAAACACAAAAATGTGGGTTACATATACCACAACATAATATGCTTGGTTTTTAACGGTTTATGCACTAGGGTTTGTAAAGGTTTGTTTGTACCATGTCATATTTATACAAGCAAACTATATGAACCTCATTGTTTAAAAACAACATGCTATTTACCTTCAATCACTCCATAGATATGACTAAATAACACACAACAAAATCCAATATTTAGCTTCTTAGGTCAACTAGGTAAGCGATTAAATGCAATTATCATTAAAACTATTTATATTTGTCCCTTTGTTGTCGCTTTGCTATCCTTGTAAAACTGCAATAGTGCTAAAGTGTATGACAATTAAATACAAATTCTGCAAAAAGACTTTGACTTAATTAATGAAGCGTTGTAAAACTTAAGTTAAAACAAAAAAGCAGTATAACTCAAAACTAAAGTCCAAAAATTAATTTAAAATGCACGGGCTTATAATACTAAAGGAGTTCTTGATTACTAGCCTGGTTTAGAGCCGAATTTTGCTGGTTTGGAGCCTATTTTAGCTTCTTTATAGCTTAGTTAAGACAGTGTAATGCCTATTTTAGCTAGTTTGGTGCCTTTTTAAACTGGCTAAGGGACTATTTTAGCTGTATTACAGCCGATAAATCAAAGCAGACGGGCACACGGACACACAGATATCTTAATAAGCTCCTCTGCTGAAGCAGCGAGCTAATAATTAGAGAAAATTGTAAATTCTCGGAGTATTATGCTTCCTAATTTTTAAATTGGCAGACATTTATAAATTTTTTATAGAGTTTAAATGTTCATAACGTATAACCATAAAAGTTTATTGTATACAAATATTACTTAACAACTATAAGATATAAGTTAGTAATGTCACAACACTGAAAAACAACCATGAATAATTTATCAAATATCTCAAAGCTGGACCCACAAGTTGTAACGGTGGATATGACATACTTTATGTTGTCATACATTTTGCATTAACACAGTAAACAAAATAAATTCACATCTGTTTGCTCAAATGGTATGAAAACTCTTCACTAAAATTTCTTTATTATCATAAAATGTGGTGTATATGTATTCTATTGATATTCATATTTTCTAGTAATTGTTGACTTTACTAGTAACTGTTTAAGATACATTAATCCAACAGCACACTTTATTTTGATTTGGCAGATTTTGCTCATACGTATTAACGTGTTTTGATCAGTTTGTGCTAGGGTCCGGAGTCTTTCAGGAATGAAAGGAAAATAGTCTTTCATTCCTTTCATTACCCTTTGATTCACTGAAAGGAATGGAAAGGAATGACATTTTTCCAAAACCAAGAATGAAAGGAAAGGAATGAAATGGAAGCCTGAAAGGAATGGAATAGAAAGGAAATGAAAGACTTTCGTCAAAGTCTTTCGAAAGGAATGATGTCTTTCAAATTCTTTCAGATTTTGAAAAATGTCATTCCTTTCATTCCTTTCAGGTGAATGAAAGGAAAAGAATTGAAAGGAATGACAATAATGAAAGACTTTGAAAGACTCCGGACCCTAGTTTGTGCAGCTTTATATTCAGAAAATACCGTTAGTAGCAGCTGAAAAATGATGCCGATTCTAAACGTGTGCGAACTGATTCTCGTTATCTGTTGTACAGGTCTCACTCGGGACATATAAATTGAGTGCTAACCCAAGTTGTCATCATTCAGTCTTTTTGCAAATCAAGAAACGTTACTACAGATTTTTAATACGGAAAAATGAAATCAATCATTGCCATTCTTGCTCTGTTGGCTTTCATGTCAACTGCATGCGAGGCATGCCGTGAGGTAATAAAAAGTACTTACTTTTAAAAAACAAATTTTTGCACATTTTCCAAGTTGGTTTAATTTTTGCCATTGTTTATCACTATATTTTAGTGGCAATGTAATAATATGAGATGTATTCCGATCAGCTTTGTCTGCGATGGTGACAACGACTGTTGGGATTGGAGCGACGAGTGGGGATGCATACGAAATATTCCTTCAAATTCAAGCAAAGATTCTACTAATACGTCTTCTACTTGAAATGGGCGATTTAATTGGCGATCATCCACTCAACACATTTGACAGCATGACATAATAGAGTTCTGACTACGAATGAAGAAAAGCCACGCCAAAGTTTTGAAATGGTAACTGGTATGTTATGCCATTAAAATGTTAGTTAAAATAATTCATATTATTGAAAATAATCATTTATTGCATTGCTGCAATTTTTCACAGAGAGTAAATAAATTGTATTATAAACTTATTGTGTTGTTTGGCAATCAAAGTAAAAATATTTAAGTCCATTTTTGTGTATTTTGAGATGCAGGCCGAACGCAAAGGAAAAACGCTTTGTTGTGAAAATGTTTACTTTACGTTGTTCTTTTTTATTGCATTTAAAAAAACTACTGACAAAAGCTAAATCGATTTATGTACTTTCATAACAAGTATTTTAGCGACTAACCGTGTTGCGGTTTTGCATCAAATCATTTTCTTAGTTTTATGATCAATCTCACTTTCACTCTATTAATTGAATTGCATAGAATTGAATGGTTTTATTGAAGATCTTATCTTTTTATAATTTATTTGAAGAACCGCGTGTTAAATATTTACTAATGAATGGCGGTTATGATTTCCCACCCAAAAATGAATCAATACTAAAATGTTTACTTTGCAAAACGGCATATTGAATTTCTTATTGTACAATAGCCCTCAACAAGGAAATATTACTTTGTAAACATTTATTTACTAAAAATATTTGCACAAAAGTGCCGTTTTTGTAAAAAAAATAAACTCTTGTTTTAGGTACTTGACCAATTTTAAACATGATAATGTGACACTAGTTAATGTTTATCCTTATAATTAATCGACTTTCAAAGTTCTGGAAATCATAGAATTATCCAAGGTATACTTAAATAAGCTTTTCTACATTTAAAAAACGTAGAAATGTACAATGTATGTATTAGAATGTATTAATATAAAGTAAGTAAACAATAAATACTAAAATAGCGATTATGTTTTTTTTTTACTTTTCTTTGTTTGATGAGCAATCTTGTTCAGTAATCATGCATCATTGCGTTTATTATATTATTGATAAAAATGTTAAAACTATTTGTTTATCGCTTTGAATGCATTTTAGCACTTGTTGTTTACATTTTAGCACTTGTGTGCAGATCGTACACGCGCCTTGTTACCATTGTCATAAGTATTTGTAACATTGACAGTTTTAATTGTTTCAAAGAAATTATGTTCTGTTCACACATTTGTGGCTCTCTTCAGTTCTTTTACTACGTTGCGTTGATCACGTCTAAACTCATGCACAAAGCAGGTGTTGTAGAATGCATGGATAAATGTGCACACGGAAATGCATAGATAATATATTTAACAAAAAACAGATAAATGACTTGGCTTTGCATAAAGTGTATTCTTTGTAAATGTTTTAAATGTAAAATGTAAAATATGTAATGTAATGTAATGTAAAATGTAAATGTAAAATTGTTGGCATTCTTTGTAAATATTGATAAGTTGCACAGCTGTCCTGTGTTTGTATATACTAATTTATTCATTTCCGACAGCAGTTTTGAAGCAGGAATCCATAATTTCTTTGGTTTAACTGGCTATACGTGAGCCTGTAATGAATATCTCAATTAATGATATAGGATGAGACTATTGCGGGGATTAGCAACTGCATAAATTTTAAGTTTGCCATTTTAAACCAATAACCAAATCCAAAATGAAAGAAACATGAAACCGCATCCAAACATGTCGGAACCCTTTGTCACATCCTCCACCTTCATTTTCATTCACTTTGTTTCCGTACCCTCCTGCAGTTCTCATGTTGCTTTATATAAGATACAACATCTTCCCAACTAATCAGCCAAAGGGCACACTTTAGTAACCCCCTCAATCACAATAAGCCATATCAGCACACTCCATCTAAACCGAGATAGAAACCAAAAAGCAAGATAACCTTCCACAACCCTAAATCCTTAATCACCTTGGCTATTGGAAAGAATTGGAGATTTATTAGCAAATTCACATTAATTTGGATTTCCAGGGTTCAAGAGAAGTTAGAAAACTTGGAAGTTTGATTTATTTCTTATTAACTCATTCCTTTCAGTGACTAGCCGTTATATAATAATCTTGCTAACCTTGCATGATAAAATATAGTGGCCATACCGAATCAACTCATTTTAAAATCAGAATTCTTCGTAAAAACTTTTCCAGTAAGAAGAAGAGTTTACAGTTTAGTGATATCTGAAATTTGTAAGGATATTTTGTCGCAACTGAATAATAGGAAACGAGAAATAATAATTTGGTTTATGCTTTTGTTGGAATTTTGGCGCCGATACTTGTCCTCGTCTGCGTTGCCGATGGGTTTTGCTATAGCAGATAGTCTCGTCTTTACTCCTCCTCAGTTGCTAAGATCTTTACTAATGTTCCAAATTTATTTATGTACTTGGAATGACCGGTTAGAGAGGACATTTTTGATAACAAATTTTAATTTCTGTCAAGCTTTCAATAATATATTATGGTCATCATCAAGACATACTTTTGACTTTGTTAGAAAATTACGTAAACTTGAGTTAACCTTTGAGTTAAATTTTAGAACATTCTATTCTTACTGCTATTTTTTTTTACATTTGGAGTACATTTATGCTAATGTCTTAATTTGAAATTTGAAACACTACATAATTTCCGGGTAATTGGTAGTAACAAGTCTACAATCTCATTTTCGATTTCCATACTATTTCTATCTTGTTGTTCATCCTGTGCTGAGCTTTTCTAATATACATGCTCTCTTTGAAGAGACGATGAAAAAATCTTGGTTTTGGTTCGATTAGTACTCCTGAATTAAAGTCAATCTGATGATTGTTTTCAATAGAATGTAGAGCTATTGCTGATGTCTCGATGTTTCCTTTCTTTACGTCATTCTGATGTTCAACGAGCGTCCACTTTGTCCTATGTAAATGTCATCGCAAAATTGATCTTTGCAAGGGACTTTATATATTCCTGCCTCTGGTTTGCCATTAGAGTCTTTGCTTTTGCATACAAGTTGCCTTATCTTTGTTCCCGATTTGTAATCAATGTCCACGTTAAATTCAAAGCTGACACATTTCACTTGTCATTTTGTTATACCATGGTAGAATTAACCTTCCGCGTTTTTCTTGAGATGACATGGATTGTTGAGAGTTCTGGGACTGTGATCTTTTATGGATAAGGTCTTTCATTTTTGTAATGTTGTTATCTAACATGCAGTTAGGATATACATTCCGTCTTAACGTTTCTCGGAAGTGGTCAAATTCTTCTGGTTGATTTTCTTCATTGCATTAAGGCCCGATAAACCAAACTGTCAACCACTGACATTTTATGACAAATGGGATTTAAAATTCAGGTATTTTTCTGAGTGTGGCGGTTTTCTGTAGACCTGGTGACTTAAAGTGGATTCCGGTTTTCTGTTTACGAAAGAGTCTAAAAACAAAGGTTTTCCTTCTTTTTCTACCTCAATAGTGTATTGGATGCTTGGTCGGATCGCATTTAATTTTCCTATAACAAAATCAGTTTTTTGTTTGTTAAGATGTGCATACGAATCATCGACATACAGCCAGTAATTTTTCATTTCCGGAATGATGGGAATATTAGTTTCTTCGAAGTCTTGGAAGAAAATTTCGGCTAAAACATGAGATATTGGGGAACCCATCCCCGTTCCTTCAGTTTGTTTGTAGAATTTGTTTGTAGAAATTTTCGCGGAATCGGAATGGTGTTGCTTATATGCAAAACCTAAGTAGTTTTATGATGTCATCTACTTCTAGTTTCGTTAACTTCTTCCAGCTTGTGTTGGTCTGCAATTTTTTCTTGATAATATTCGTGGTCTCCTTTATTGGAATTTTGGTAAAAATGTTTTTGCGTCGAAACAAACTTGAGTGTCTTGTCCATGTCATGTCCTTCAGTTTATCCACAAAAGCATAGGATTTTTTTATTGAATATGTACCATACTTAGTCAATTTCTGCGGTATTGGTTTAAGGAATACTGCTAAATCATATGTTGGCGAATCCCTGAAATCCACCACTGGTTGCATTGGAATATCTTCTTTAAGTATTTTTGGTGCTCCATATAGTCGTGGAGACAAAGCCTTTTTAGGTACTATTCTTTGTTTTTCTTGTTTGCTAATTTTGTTATTTGAAATTTATTGTTAGGATGCAAATTAAAAAATACGCTTTATGCCAGTTCAGAATGGAGTTGAAGGCTGTAACATGGCGACAAGTAACTGGAGATTTTTCTTGTGATGCCCCGAAAACTAGAACGCAATCCACTTTTTTTCCACTTATCTACTCAATCAACACGACTAACACATTTCTAGTATGGGAATAATAAAATTCATAATTTTGCTGCTAGTAAATTAAAAATATAATATATTATGAATATAACCGTGGATTTTATGTTTAAAGTTTTTCAAAGCTACAAATAGCAATTCTGAAAGCGTTTGTTCTGGAGATAAAACTGGAGTGATGTCTCTTTAAAATTGTACACTTTGTCGTCTCAATATCAGAATACCTGTGTATTATGGCTGATGGTTGATAGTTTAGCACATTATGTCTGATAATTCATAATTTTGGAAATATATCACTCCAGTTTGTTCTGTTTTATTTCTAAAGCAAGCGCTTTCAGAATCGGTTTTAACATTGAAAATTAAAGTTATGCCAGAGGGTCAAACGTGGGCTTGAAGTAGATGGTTCTCGAACAGCCCCTCCAAGGTTGGAGTTCCATAACTTTAGTAATTAGAGACATTTGGGCTGATTCTTTCTACAATAGAATTCCTGGAAATTCCTCTTTTTAAATTGTTATTAAAACTGAAAACCAGAGGTGTGTTGTGGAAGCTACAACGATTTAGAAGAACGTTGTTTCGAAAAAACATATCCAATTTTGACCTACCACAGCTTGAAGACCACTCCAGTAACTTCTAAAAAACAACCTCATTTAATGTTCTTTTAAAAATGCTATCAACATCAAAAATCAAAAGTGGGCGCGATGGGCAGTCACGAGTTTGAAAAAAGTGTGTTAACTATGGGGCCTTATGAAAGCTAAAATTACAAACTCCTTCATTCCTCAACAAGGTTAGAAGATAAGGACATACTTTAAAATGCAAAATTGTAGAAATTTAGAAGCTCTATCAGAATCGACAATAAACTGGGAGGTCAAAATTTTTGCCCTTAAGTTGCATAGCCATTTACAAAATTTCTAAACTGAGTTAAAAATATAAATTCATACGCACATACTCATTGTATCAGCACTGAAAAACTGGTAAAGTATGAAGTGCCAAGTGTGGATAGCGTACATTAAATTTTATGTGGGTAAAATATAGAATTTGTAGCTTTGAAAAACTTTAAACATAAAATCCATTGTCAATGTAAAAAATTCACTTGCATAAGTCTGAGCTGGCTCACATTGTTTCTAATGAAATTGAAGTTTTTCAACCTTCAGTTGAAGGTTGAAGGGAAGGATGATTCAAAAATTACGTTCAAGAATTTTTGCAAACTGAAAAAATATGAAAACTACATAAAAACAAAACAATTTTGACCAAAACAAACCATTTTACAATGTGCTTATCATTTTTGCATATTACATAAAATGCACGCACGCTTCCATGAATGGCCCTCACTAAACACAGTAGCCAATAGGAATGCGTTTAGAGGGTCTTTTCATTTGGTGTACAGCTGTTACTAGTTATTTTGGAAAGGGTAGTAAGTAGTATCACACAGAATGACCGAATCGTTTGTAACCCCACTCGTGACGTAAAGCCTTCCAAACTAGAACGCACCAACTTCAACATCTCATCTTCCATGTGGCCAATGCATGGACTTTGTAGAAAAGGAATGAGAGCTGAAAAATCTCAGCTCTCCTACATAAAACAAATGACACATCTTCACATGTTGTGAATGCAAGTGCAGGGGCTTTTTCAGTCTTCCCCTGCAGTGCAATATTTCGGCAAAATTATAAATTGTAGAAAATATTCTTAAACTCAATATCGTTAACGATAGTGTGATTAATAAATACACAAAATTTACTCTCAGCAAATTCCTCCGAAGCGTTATTATTTCTGCATCCTAACAAAGAACACAGCAGGGTTATAAAGGAAGAATAGTCCGACTGTTACAATGGTGCCTTAACTATTGGGTTACAGGATTAAGCAGATAGAGAATTAACGCCCACTTCAAAAGAAATCATTCTTGTGCCAAAATGAAATCGGAGCCGCCACCACCGTCCTCCTATTTTCAGTTTCTTGTGCCAGAATCAGTTACGAATCTTCAGATGTAGATAATTATTTTCATTCCTGTCATCACTCCCATGCTGGTTCATTATCTCTACATAATGGCCAACCGTCTATATAGGAGTATCTACAGGCGCATATGGAATACACCCACAGTTCTGATTTCTACAAACCCGTTGCCTCCGGACAATGCACAGCCGACCCGCAAGAAACCTTACACTTCCTCCGAAGTGCTGAAACTGAAAACTGATTTAGACGGACTGGAGAACAGATTAAGCACAAAAATTTCGGAAGTTGATTGTGAAGCTCGAAAGTTCACTCAGTTTGCTAGCCAACGTCAGGACCTCCGATACAGCGACCTGCAAACAACGTTTGAAGATCAACAGCGTCAATTTAATCAACTTTCTCAGGATATGCTCCAGATCCGCAATACTTTGACACAGGAATTGAAGAAAATTCGTGAAGATTTCCAAACCATCGAAGAATTCTCTAACGGAGTAGAAAATTTCCTCGCTGGGGATTTCATCCCTCGACCATTTGTGGAAAAATTTAAACAAATCCTAGCTCCAACACCTCAAGTGTCAACATACGTACCGGGCCCCCCTCCAACTGGCCCACCTTATTTGGCCAACACCACAATACTGTCTAGTTCACCGAGCACCCCACACAAAAACTGTTTATCAGAACCACCACCATCACCTTTTGTCTACACCCCTCCTTCGACAATGCCACCTCCAAAATTTGATCCCAATCTCAACACAGCCGATTCGTTTTTGGAGGAATTGGAACATTATATTAATCAAAAACGGATCCCACATCACGAGCGCCTATCACATCTTCATCTAATCTTTGGGAAAGAGAAGGAATTAAACTTGCAGTGGTGGCAGTGCACTAAATTGCAAATCAAAACATGGAGTGATTTCTGTGACCATTTTATGCGTATGTATGGTTCGGAATTCAATCACAACGCAGCACTAGAAAAACTCCTACTACGACGCCAACAGAAGAACGAAAAGTTTGCCACATTTGCCATGGAAATGGAAATCCAGTATTTAAAACTCCACAAAAACCAAAATTTTGTCAACAAGAAGGTGGTACTGGACTTCATTTCCGAACGGGCTCTTCCTTCATTAAAACCACATTTGATGGCATGTCAAGCTACCGACATTTATCAGTTGATTCAGTTTGCCTCAAAATTAGAAACACCAACACAGCCTTTTCAGAAAGCACATCAATTTCAACAAAAGTTTTCTACTAATCAAGTCTCTCCACAGTCACAGTCTGAGTCACCTCCAGCCCTTGACAAAATCAAATACCGCCCACCACATCTTAGAAAGGAACCATGTGGCACCTGCGGTAGAAACAATCATGCAACAGCAGACTGTCGACAAAAGTCCAAAAGGCCCGAGTTAATGCAGCTGAAATTCTACCCAATCCCAATTCTACGGAACAGGAGTCGTCTTCCTCGGAGGATGATGTTTCTGAACCATCACTAAATCAATGTATGGGTTCGTTTCACATTAATCATTCTTTCAGTAGTCATAACTGTAATTTGCCCATGATTCCAGTAAAACTTCCGATAGTAGACCCACATACCAAAGTAAGTGACACAGTGACAGGTGACGGATTAGTGGACTGTGGCTCAAATATTTCTGCAATTGGTGACGAACGTTTATGGAAACATAAGAAAGTCAAAATGTGGAAAAAGGGGAAAGTGAAATTGGTAAATGGTTCAACTGTAGTACCAAAAGGACAAGTTACGCTTAAATTTCGTATTGGACATAAAGATTTTAAACACAAATTTGTGATACTTGATAATTGTGATTTTGTGATGCTACTAGGAACAGATTTTCTACAAAATAGCGGCATGCAAGTTGACTTTGACTTGTTTCAATTCTGGTTCAAAGATAAAGGACCTAATGTACGGTATTCCGTAATTCCAGTAAGAATACACATCACATCCGATCTCTACAAGTACTCACCGATTGGGAACAAACCAAAATTCAAGAAATTTTAAAACAGTTTCCAACTGTATTGGACTCTCCAACATTAGGACGCACCTCACTCGTACAACATGAGATTAACGTCACGACTGACTCACCAAAACTTATTAAGCCATACCCTGTTTCTGAAGCGAAGCACCAGATTATCGACAAAATCGTTCAAGAAATGTTGGAAAAAGGATTGATAGAGGAAAGTAACTCCCCATATTCTTCCCCTGTTGTTATTCGTCCCAAACCGAATGGCACTTGGCGTCTAGTCAATGATTACCGCTATGTCAATTCTCTCACTATCCCTGACCGCTTTCCCATGAAAAGGATAGCCGACCTTCTCCGCATGTTGGGTGAAGCCAACTACCTAAGTACACTTGACTGTGAAAGTGGATTTTGGCAAGTAACTATGCGCGAAAAAGACAAAAAGTTCACAGCTTTTCAAACTCGTCGGGGATCGTATGTCTACAACGTTATGCCTCAGGGATTGAAAAATAGCCCAGCAACATACCAACGTCTCATGAATAAGGCTCTTAAAGGAATGGATGCTTATGTTTTCGTATTTCAAGACGATATTTTGATTTTCTCCAAAACTTTTGAAGATCATCTTGTCCACATTCAGGCAGTCATGGAACGGTTGCGCCAAGCAAATTTAACCATTTCTTCAAAAAAGTGTCAATTTGGTCGTGAAAAAGTGAAATTCTTAGGCCATATCATCTCATCGAAAGGGATTGAACGAAATCCGGAGAAAGTCGAAGCTATTAGAAAACTTTCCATCCCAAGAACTCGGAAACAGTTGCGAAGCTTCCTAGGTGCCGTTGGATGGTTTCGGCATTTTATTAACCAAATGGCCGAGATTGCTCACCCTTTGTACACTTTACTGGAAACCAAGCGGAAGTTTAAATGGACTACCGAGGCTAATCAAGCTTTCAACCGTTTGAAAGAAATTCTTGCTGAGGATATAGTTCTACATCATCCAGATTTCAACAAACCTTTTGTTTTAAGAACGGATGCTGCGTCTCAAGGACTCGGTGCATTGTTACTACAATTAGATGATAACGGATTAGAACGGCCTATATGCTATGCCAGTAAAAGTTTCAACAAGGCCCAACGAAACTATTCCACTATTGAAAAGGAAGCCTATGCTATCATTTACGCACTGAATAAGTTTGCTGATTATCTCGATGGTTCAACATTCTCTATTGAGACCGATAATCAAGCTCTAACATATCTCCACAGCATGAAAAATACCAACGCCAAATTAATGCGATGGGCCATGAAGCTTCAGGAATGGAGCCCGTCAATCACCCACATTAAAGGACGAGACAATGTTGTGTGTGACTATTTAAGTCGCTATCTTCCTGAAGAAATTGATGATGATGAGGAGTGCAACTATCGCATCAATGTTGCTACCACACTCACATGCAACCTGGATAAAACAGTTATCAAAGCAGCTCAGAAAAGTGATCCCAATTGCAGTAAAGCTGCTTTACAAAATCCTGACCAGTATTGTGATGTTAACGGAATACTATACAAGAAACTTCGTAAAGGAAAATTAGTTCCATTTATTCCCGATTCTCTATGTTCGGAAGTAATGAAATCTCTACACGACTCCCCAATTGGTGGCCACCTTGGCATCGATAAAACTTTTAAAAAGTTGCGTACACGAGCATTCTTTCCCGGAATGCGAAAATTTGTGGAAAAATACATTCACACGTGCGATATATGCCAAAGGAACAAATATAGCAATCAGAAACCACATGGATTAATGGGGATCAAACCAATCACCAGCCCTTGGCATACTGTCTACATTGATTTGCTTGGCCCATACACACCGTCCTCTCCACACAAATATCAGTATGTACTTGTTGCAGTTGACTCGTTTAGTAAATTTGTGGAACTACACCCGCTCCGGGATGCTACAGCAGTACAGATTGGGAAAGTCTTGGAAAAAGAGCTGTTTTATCGTTACTCTGCACCACACACAATTGTCACCGATAATGCCACCAATTTTCGATCGGGTCTGCTTCAAAATATTTGCAAACGCTGGGGTATTCGACACTCCTTCCTTTCTCCTTATCATCCACAGTCTAATCAGTCCAAACGCGTGAACCGTGTAGTCAAGACCATGATTAGAAGCTATCTGGATGGCAAGACACATTCAAAATGGGCTGATTACCTCCCAGCATTTCAGCTTGCTATCAACTCGTCTCCACATGATAGCACCGGCTTTTCACCTTCACAAATACTGTTAAACCTGACTCCAAGTTTACAGTTTGACACAAAAACTAGATATGACTCAACAGACGAAGACGAAGTTTCGTGTGACTCTAAAGTAAATGATGATGTGTTTGCTTATCGTTTTTCAGAATTTCAACACATCGTCGCGGAGGCCAAAGCAAATTTGCAATCTGCCCAAAACCATCAGAAGAAATATTATGATAGTCATCACAAATCTGTACCATTTGCTGTTGGCGACCAAGTTTGTTTAGAAGACACAACCCTGTCCAGTCGGGATAAGAAAATCACCGCTAGTCTATGCCCTCTCTATAAAGATATTGGAACCATTTCAAAAATCATTAATAATCTGACATGTGAGGTGACCCTTCCCGATGGCACCAAAAAGTCTCCTATCCACATTCAGATGTTACGCCCCTACCTTCCCCGGACAGATTCAACAACAGATTTTATGGACAGGGAAAATTCTCAACAATCAGATTCTCCCCAAAATGTGGACAACAACATAATAGTTTCGCCTATGCCTCCTCCCGTCTCTAATTTGGTATCAGCAACCACCCAGTCTTCACCGGACTCATCATCACCCCCATTTCCATCGCCAATTCCTCCCTGCACCAGAATACTTCGTCCTCGACAACCCACTGATTATCAGGCTTTACATCGTGGGACTAGGCAGAGACGTTGATTTAACCTAGATGTCCACAATCACCGCCTTGGTGGGGGGACTTTGTAACCCCACTCGTGACGTAAAGCCTTCCAAACTAGAACGCACCAACTTCAACATCTCATCTTCCATGTGGCCAATGCATGGACTTTGTAGAAAAGGAATGAGAGCTGAAAAATCTCAGCTCTCCTACATAAAACAAATGACACATCTTCACATGTTGTGAATGCAAGTGCAGGGGCTTTTTCAGTCTTCCCCTGCAGTGCAATATTTCGGCAAAATTATAAATTGTAGAAAATATTCTTAAACTCAATATCGTTAACGATAGTGTGATTAATAAATACACAAAATTTACTCTCAACAAATTCCTCCGAAGCGTTATTATTTCTGCATCCTAACAAAGAACACAGCAGGGTTATAAAGGAAGAGTAGTTGTAGTCTGTTGTGTTGTTAAATCCAAATACATAGATTATATATTAGCATGGAACAGTGCATAGTTACTCGTAGCTTAGGATAAGCAAAACTTCTTCGTCAATCCGCAAACGTCAGAACGGTTAGGGAAGTTGAGCTCAATTTGATGGATGAGATGGTAAATCAGGCGATGGGAGCTTTGAACAAGTTTAATATGTAAAAAACCGGAAGGTATCAATCACACCTGTGCCAGTTGTTGAACTTATTGAAGAAACGAGTTTTTGCCTGACACGCGTTTTTTTAGAAATGTTTATTATTTTGTCTTTGGATTAGGAGTAAAGGTAATAATCCATTTGAAACTTTTCCCTTCAAATTGTTCAAATCAAATTGGTACTCCTAAAGGTTTTACGAAATTGCATCATAACTGCTTGTACAACTTGATATCGTTTGTATACTAGTATTTGTTCAATATTCAAATAGTTGACGGAGAGAAGCTTTGATACTGCGTTTACATTTAGTTTGAATATGGTAAAATAAATTAGTGCAAACTTGCAATTCGCAGTAACTTTAAACAAATTATATGTATATGCAAAAACATAACGCATTACAAACACAAATGTTGGCGAGTTTGAAAATATATCTGTGATATTGTAATTGGTGGCAAGTGAAAGCAAGATTGCCGGATCGCTTCCAGCACGCACACGACCCAATGGTGTTATTAAGGCAGCTGTGTAGAAGATGAAGACAATGAAAATTAAAAGCAAGCCATACCAGTCGACAGATCTGCCTTTGAAAATGTTTAGAAATTCTAAACAGAAAGAAAAGCCGATTAATATCTCCTTTCAAACATGTGGTTTAATATTAGTTTTATATTTTACCTTTGATTAACAGCTTGAATAGACCATCGGTTTTTTTAGGAATGATTCCATTTGTGTCGTGTTTAAGTCTCCATGTTATTAGACTAGCTATGGTTTTGCCATAAGTTATTAGTAACAAATGTTCTGCCACCTCATGCGGAAGATATACAGAAGAAGCAAGAACAGCAAGTTTTTGTTTCAGTGTAAAAGTTTCCGGCTTGTAAATTATTGTAAATACAAAAACCGAGAAAACCGTAGATACTGCGTAGGCTGTGGATTTAACTATGAAATTGCAAAGGCAAATGGACCATTTGTTTTGACGAGATTTACAAGCTCGCGCTTTACGACACCAAAACAAAGTCACAAACGGGAATGTGAAGTTGGGTATTGTTTGACATATCACAAGCTTTGAAGAGTAGTGAAGTCATGTTTAGAAACCCACCAATTTTGGGAAATTTCTTTTCTTAAATAGCCAAGCTTTGTAAAGCACGGCTTTACAAAAAGAAAGCCACGAGCGTTCTAGTTTCGTAAGATTGTGTGAGTTACCATGGGCTAGACAGTAAAAGCTAATACCTAAATTCGCGTACGCTACAATATAAGTTTGTCTGTCTATCTCTCTGTCCGTAATCACGTTTTCCAGCTAAGGGGTTCCAGTCATCAGCCGAAATTTGGTACATTGGCACAGTTTTTGACCCAGTCGTTTGCTTTAAAAATTTGGTCATTAAACTTTTCACAGAATCAAGTTATAAGGAAAGTAGTGCATTTAATCCTTAAAAGATACACATTTAGGCTCGATACCGTAACTTTTTTTATAAATGACGTTTCGGTGATTCTGCATTACATATATACAAAGCGTTTTTACGCATATGTTCTGTAAGCTTTAGTTCTGTATGTTGAAGGATTTTATGCATTCAGTATTTATGCAAAAAGGTTTTAAAGGGTTCCTCGTATATCCGGAGACATTTTTGAAATTGTGACATTTTGGAACATGTGGGCCTTATTGAACTGCAATGTTTTTTACCATTTAGTACAACTAATAGTTAACAATATTCACATAAACTAAGATTCATTGGTGCCTTTGTATCCAGTGCTGTAAAGTTCTTGTTTGGCTTACGCTAGAACCCCATATCCCGATTTTCCCGATCATGCTGCCCCTTTAGTGGTGATATTTTTTCAAATAGTATTGAAACCTTGGGGTAAACTGTGTGGGTTTTGTAGATTGGGTTACCCTGCCTTACATGAATTCCAAAAAGTTTTGATGCCTCTTACCAGTAGAGTATTTGGAGCACGTTTTGATTTTGGTCTGGGCCTTAGAAAGATATTTTTGTAAAGAAATCGGGGTATAGATTTTGCTCGCTGCTCCTGACACTTGACTGCTAGTTGGTGCTTCCGGCCTAGTGCAGGCTTTGTTGCCCAACTTCTAAGCTTTAATTTGTCCTATCGCTTGTAAACTAATGTTGAGTTTGTTGGCCGCAACACTAATTGAGGTGGAAGGCTTCTCGTGGAACAACCTTGAAGCCGTCTTCAAGCTTCCTAAGAAAGCCACCGTTACAATACGTCCATCAGAGAACTTGCACCCTGGTGTTTTTGTAGCTTTATATCCCTGAATTATTTTGTATATACCTGTCAGGCGCTTATCTGCTTCTACAAAGTGTTTCACTGCTTTAATTGTTGACCCATCAGCGACATTTTCGAAGTAGGATATAGCCCGTTTTGAAAACGTTTCTTTCTCCCGAGATTTCATGACGATGCGTATATTTTGAAAAACTAAAAAATGCATTATATAACCTCCGAAGGATGAGCTATCGCATGATGCATTCAATTTTTTATCTCTTGCTTTCATTTGCATTTTATCCATGTTTGCAAAAAAGTCTCCGGATTTACGAGGAGGGCTTTATATATCAAGTCGTTTTGCATTTTTTCAGTTTTGCGTCCTATCTTGGCCTACTTTGGTACGTCGTTTGTATCGACTTATTTTGGAACATGAGTTTAGTAAAATATAGAGAAAATATAACATATATAAATAAATTACCAGTTTTTCCGGTCGATTTTGTTACATTCGACTATTCTGGTTGAACAACATTTTACAAAATTATTATTTTTAACGTTTAAATAAAGCTACGTAAAATAAACTTGGTAAACATTGTTGGGTTGGTGACTTAATTCCCCTGGACAACTCATCCCCGGACTATTTTCCCTGGACAAATTTTCCCTAGACAATTTTCCCCTGATTTTATTTGCCAATTCAGCAAAATTTCCCCGGACAAATTTTCCCTACTCAAAAATTTCCTCAAACCCATTTTTCCTCGACAATTTGTTCCATATTTTTTAAAAATTTATTTGCAATGAAAAATGCACAAAGTGTGTTTGGTCTTTTTGAAAATGAATTAATTTACAAAGTCAGCAATCAAAGTCCCCACCCACATTTGTGCTTAGAATTATACAAGATGTTAAGTAAACATTCAAGTAAAATACTTTAAGACTGCATTGCCAATATTCTTTGGTATATGCTTACTTCTTTCATTGATCATGTCATATATTTTTATTTGGCTGGTCTCTTTTACACACTACCAATATCAATAGACAGTTCTGGGATTTGTAATGGAGGGAAAAAGTGTCGGGGAAAAAATGTCCGGTTTGGGGAAAAATTTGTCGGGGGAAAAATGTCCGTTTTGGGGGAAAGTTTGTCAGGGGAAAAATTTCCGTTTTAAGGAAAAGTGTGTCGGGGGAAAAGTGTCCGCAGGAAAAAACATCCAAGGAAATTTTGTCCAGGGAAAATTGTCCGGGGGCGAGTTTACCGGGGGAATCGGGTCCTGTTCCCAACATTGTTAAAACAATGTTTATATAAAAGCCAATGTAGGAAACTGCCATAAAAATGGTTTAAAAGATTGCTCAATAGATTGCTTGAGACTACTGTAAAATTAAACGAATTTTTATTCGCTCCGGAGTAAAAGTATTATTGTTATTCTAAAAGCTGCTTCTATTTTTGATATTTTCCTACATTAAAAAAAATAAATATGCTTATCCACTAATATATGGTCTACCTGTTTAAACAGTTTTTCACGTGCCAACCAAAAGAAAAATAATTTAATTACCTATATTTCTGTAATGTATATTCGTATGCTCATTACATAAAATCAGGCTAATTTTAAGAAGTGGAACGACAATACAGCAAGCATGCCGGTGTTTGATTCATCTGATCTAATCATTATCACCCAAGGGAAACTAAATTGAACGTAGGTATACGTGTATTGGATGACCCGATATGTTTAAATACATTCAGGTAAAATTAATCGATTAAACATACTGTCGTGTTGAGCTGAAAACTCATTTTGTGTTAATTGCTTTTATGTTGTTAGATTTTAAATTTACTGTAGGGCTTCGGCTTTATTACATTTTTCCTCGTGACGATCTCGCGGCAAGATTGGTCCTCTTTTGTAAGGTGAAGAAATAATTAATACTCGGTCGTAAGGCAATTTTATTTTTATATGACAAGTGTTTTTAGCATTTCACATTAGACCACACTTATCGCACACGCAACCTTTAGCCATTTATTAGCTAGAGCGTTAGCTTTCGGGTAAAAAAAGGAATATAAAAACACATATTTTAAGGAATATTATTATTTTCAAAATCTTAAATAAATTTGGGAAAATACAACATATCACAAACTGAAAAAGTTCATAGAGAACAGATCAACAACAATGTTTCTTAAGTGCTCACATTTCCAAAATCAAACACCACCATAAATAATTAACCTAATTAAACTGTTGTCAATTGTTAGTAAGAATAAAAGGCTAGGTCAGAAATGTGCAGATTTCTGCATTTCTTGGACAAAATAATACGAAGAAAGTCTATTAAAGATTACCATTGAAGTGTGGGTAAAACTAATAAAAAGCCGGTGATCATCTGATACCACATAATTCCCCAAAAAATAAAATGCCTTGTAAAGTGGCGGTAGTACTACGCAATTTTTGCAACAATTATTTCTGGTTGTTGCAGATATAGGAGATGTCCCTGATGGTGCTGGAACTAAGAGGGGATGTACACACGGTTCCAAACAACTTTCTGGAAAAGGTTAGAACGTCAGACCAAGTAGGAGGGAAAATGGAAATATGGGGGAACCTGGGTCCTTGCAGAACAGATACTGGAGGTACTGGAAAAACCGGAAATATTGTAGGTAGAGTCGAACTAAAAGTGAAGGTGGGGCCGTGAATGGAGAAAAAAGCGGCATTTAAAGTATTTTTGTCAATTTGCTTCAAACGACTCGACTTTTCTTCAACGTATATACGTTTTGATAGAGTTTTACATAGCAGCTATGCGCGTCCAAATTTATTTGCTTCATAAGGTCAGGATACAAAGTAGGGAAGCCCACCAGCAGGTAAATGTACGTCATCAATTGGTAAACAGCGCAATCCACTACTATTTATCTTGTGGACATCACGAGTTTATGGAGTTTCCACCTTCAAATTTGACTCGGAAAATCAGTAAAGCCGAATGCAAGGTATTGGCGCCAAGGTCTAAACAAAGTCTTAATTAGTTTTTTCTCTGAGGTGTAAATATATGTTGCATCTCCTTCTTTTCTGTTAAATCCAAAGCTATCTTTCAAATAGATTTTCTGATTAGTTACATAAATTACTTACTCTGGCAACACAGATTTAAAATTAGGAATTAATTAATTAAATAGATAAATTTTGCATCTGTTTTTCTTTCGATAAGCCAGCAAGCAAATCCACCCAGTTTAACCTGTGGTGCCAACGCCACCATCACACATGTCAAAATATTAATTCCTAATACTCTTCACAATATTTTTAGGCTGGAATGACTTTTAACAAAGATCGAACCAAACCGGCTGTTAGAATTTTAAACTGATACACCAGAGGGAGGTGATGAGGGTGGAATAGTTGGTGGTCAGGCTTCAGGCAGGATGCAGATGCACATGTATGAGATGGTCACGAACCTATTGCAACTAATGTAGGATTTAAACTCGGTTCCAAACCACTTTCTGGAAAATTGGTGGTCAAAATAAGACAGGAAATGGGGTCGGTGTGAATGGTATGTGCCACATACTATGTGGTAGTTCCAGTAAAAAAGGGAGTTGAGGAATTGATGGCGACAATAAACCGCAAGTTCGTTGGACGAATTGAGAAATCGAGTTTTGGGGATAGAATCCCGTGGAAGATGGTAAAGGTCCGGTTGGTGCAGGGCGCAAATTTGGTAAGGATGGAATGGACATTGAAACTGTGGGCTACGGGGGCTTAGAAGTGTCTTCATCTGCCTACTATTTCCTTCCACAGTCCCTATCTCCCATCGTCCAATCTCTGGCAAGTGGTCAACCAAATAGCCAACCACTTCCAGTTTTACCTCAACTCCAACTCGTCAATTAGACTGGAAGCACTGCAAAACTTCGGATTTGATCACATTGCTCCTAGGCTTTCCTACTTTGTATGTACGAACTGGAAAAACTGATTTTGGACGAATTAGTCGAATAAAATTTTCTCTGTAGCCACTAGCCCGGGTTTCATATATGTTCCTGTAAAAATGGCTGACAGTAGTAGTGTATACGTTGTAGTGAAATATTTCAATCCAAATGTTAAAACGACAAAATGAGGTGATAGATTTAAGATTCACAAATTTTGCAGAGAGTGAAATTCTCCCAGCTTGAAATTTTGTGCTGTCTTCAATTCCGGAAGATAGTATTTCGCCATTGAATAACATAAGGCAAGAACACAATAAACTGAATTGAGTATTGAATTTATTTAACGTGTTACTGTGTATCAACAAAATTGCTGGTTTCCAAACAATAACAATACAACACTCTGAGATAATGCTCAGTAGTTAAACTAATATCTTTCCAAATCCATAAAGTCTTGGCCAATAGAAACATACAAACGTAAACATATTTAAAATAGTAAAATATTTTAGAATTATGACTTTTTAGAGCTCGACGCCAGTACTTGCTTTAAGACGACATACATGGACTATCCCTATACAGATCAGTTTGCACTGCATCGATAATTATATTATTTTCAATTGTATTAGCTTGCATTAGGCTTTAGTAATTTTTGAAGTCTATTTCTACATAATCTACGTAAACATTAGCTAAACTAGCTAATTTATTTTGCTGTTTTAGTATTATTATTTTTTATTTAATTATGTATATTGCAAAGAAGCACACAGAATTAGAAGGGTAGTTACAAATCGTCAAACAGGAGGCAGTTCGAAGTACATTAACCTGCTGGTAGACTTTGATACTTTACTTTGTATCTGGATTTTATGAAGCAAATGAATTTTGGACGACGAGCTACACTTTCTTGGAGTGTTTGTTCCGTCCACCAGCGTGAATAGCAATTCCGTCTGTTGTTCATTTGAAAGTCGAAATAAGATCCAAAGCCGAGTGGAAAATCCTGAAACGCGTTGGTGGACTCATCAGAGAAATCTGCCTTGGGGTAAATCAGGAAAGAATCAGTCTTTTGAAAATATTTGTATCCGTGAGCCATCTCGAAAGTAGTCTGACCTCGTATGAAAGAAATTATGACGAGACTCGCTACAGGAACCGGGATTCTGGATGCCACGTCTCCAGATAATAAAGAAGCTTTTCATTTTCCCAATGTGAAAATATTAGTAATACAGGAATACTTCGGAGTGCCGGTAAACGACCTTCTGGCCGTTCCCGGTTCAATACCACTATTGTATTTAGAAATAAAAGCACATTCTTCTCCCGACCAGGTATGTATTATTCGTGTTTGTTGTAATGAACAGGTTTTGTTTTTGGTGTTTGTTGTTGCATAGTTCAGTCCTATCTAAAAGGTACAATTAATTTTTAAAACCAAATTAATATATTTCAAAAGGAAAAAAATCCGACCATCATCATCGAAAATCTTGCATTTTTAAACATTTTTCGAAACATGTTTACCTGGAAAAACCATACTATTATGTGACTGATAATATTAAAATGCTTAGTTTAAAAGCCAATAGTAGCTTCTCCAGATGTGAGGACACTCTTTGAGCCAGCAGCTTAGAAAATTTTTATTTATATCAACCTTACATGTTTAAAATAGTCGGTCAAAGTTAAATTAATCAAGACAATTTTTTAAATAAATCTTTTCTATCTAATTCTTTATACAAATTTCAGCTCAAGCCATCTTGTAACCTCAAATTCCCAGTTTTCTCAAAATCGTACTAAACTGGGCTCAAGCCACTGGTCAATTGGTGAAAAGCAACTTCGTTCGTTATAAAAGTTACTTTTCCAGCCTTGCAGTTTTAATTGTGTGTGCATTTACGTACACAAGCATAAAGCAAAATACGTCACTAAATTCGGTGCAAGATTTTTAAACTTGAAATTGAAAATTCACCTCATCCCTCATCTGCTCTGCTTGAGTCCAATCGGTAATAATCTTCTGTTGCTACAGTTGTCAACATTAATCGCAAGTTTATCATTAGCCCAAAGAAAATATTACCCTACAACCAACCGTTAAAGTTTTATTCGCTTAAAACATTCACTCCAGTATTTCTACATCTTTTTTAAACGGGTGTCCTTTACGAATGCCATTGTGACGCTTTAAGATTGAGGAGAAAATTATGTTTATCTTATGATTTGAGTAACAATGCAATGTTATAAATTTTGACGCACTTACTTGTTGACCTAGCTCTCAGTTTGTACTACTAGCTTTTATTAAGAATATATCAATTTGTTCTAATATATATATGCCTCAATACATTCCCTAATCCCTTTTCTTTTAATCGGTATTTTTAATTTTGCAACAACTCCACACCATTTTGTGCATTAGCCAAAGTAACTGGGATGCGTATGCTGAATAGATGAGACTTGTGCGTGTGTTCAAGAAGTTTTAGAATCGAATTATGTGTGGGGATGTTTTGGAATTAATCTATAAAAGATTCTGTCGGTTTTGTAGTAAAAAGCTGCTTAAAATCGCGGCATTTAAATCCAGTGTAAATTATCCGTTTCTATTCTGTTGTGCAAACAGAGAGTTAATTGATAAAGTATTTTTAAGATTTCCAAGAATATCATTATGTGAACCTAACCAATTAACTCTCCGTTATAACAATTTAGTTAGCGCAACGCAGGAAAAAATGCAGTACAAATATTTGATTTAATTTTAACATATTTTAAAAGCGTGGAACATTTTAAGTGCATTATTTTTTTAAATGGCAATTATAAATATTGCTTATCAGTTCAGGTATGATTTCTTTAAAAAAAATTACAAAGTCTGTATATGGGTTGGCAGAGAAGTGTGAAGAAGGCAATGCATTTTTAAAACTAAATAAATTTAGTGCTATTTGCATATTGTTGTGTATATGAAGAACTGCTAATGTTTTGAGGACATTGTGACTCAAGTACAGAACTTAATTGAATCTTTGAGTTTATTAATAATTAAGTAAATACACTTTTGGAGAATAAAAAGGTCCTACAAGGACAAAAGCCATGAATAAGCTTGTTAATCTGGAATGCAGTGGCCACGTTTGAAGCGGTTTGGGGAAAGATCTGATCTGGGTGTCTAGAGTTTCTCTACGACAGGGGGAGATCAGGAGTTCAACCACTGTCCAGAGAGAAGGAAGATAAAGAAACTTTCAGGCTTCCGTATTATCAAGTTACTTTCATATTCCTCTTTCGTCCCCTTCCTGTCCTATTTCCTCCCAAATAAACCACCTAAAGGCTACACTTCTTCATCCCCGCAACCATAAGTCATCCAAACCCACATCCTGTGCAAATGGATTCCCCTAAAGTGTTCCACCAGAGTCCTCGGCGTATTTGATAACCTATTGGCTTGCCACCCATCTCTTCCCGAATTTCCCCCATTTCAACCGTCCACCGACAATTTGTCGGCGACAAATGCAAGTAGCCTGGTGGCACAAGTGCAAAGACATTAGACATTTAAGTACAAATCCTTGTGCAAATTTACATCTAGAGTCTCCTTAAATGTATCGTATTGACGTACCTTTAACTAATTTTTTATAGCAATTACTACCACGAACTATCTACTGAATACTTTATCCACGAATTCTCCAATATTCACAAAAGTGGCATCTAGCAAATACAAATAACTGCATATGCATATTTTATTATTCATTAAAATTTACATTTTTTTCTAAAATCTGTCCCTTGTATTTACACTTATCCCAAAACACTTTTCATGAACCAAATTAAACTTTGCGATTGCCTTTAAAAGCAAAATAAATCTTGATAAACTAAATTTGACAGCAAGCAAATATAGTTAAAACTTTTTTCCTCGGGTTCTTCTTGCTAATCTTTAAGCTTTTATCAAAATGTCAATGCCTTATTTATATATCCAACCCGACACTCTCTCGCGGCCACCTCTCCCTCCGTTTGGGCCAGCGTATATTCTGTGCGTTTTCGTTCCCTTTTTCTCCATTGGTGCGGTCTTACAGTCACCGCCTCCTTATCATCCCCAGCTTCCTTGACTTTCTGCACATCCATCCCGAAGACTTCGACAGACATTTCTCTTCTTTCGATATTATTTCTCCTCCGTCTTAACGAAACCCAAAAAGCCCATTTCCAAACACTACCGCACACTTATCAGCTTTAGCCCCCTCTGAAATCTTTGCTCCTACTTAATATAGAAACAAATTTGTAAAAGTAATGTGCCATATTTCTGTTTTTTGTATGAATTTGGGTTTTAGTTTGGAGTGCGCTCTGCGGCTCGTGTTCGGTGTTGGTGATGAACGGACACGCAGTCGGGAGAAAGAGATTCATTGTGTAGTTGGCAGTTCAGAGAAGTGATCGGAGCAATTTTAGAGATTTTAATTGTTGAGCATTTTAATTGAGTTGAGATTAGTTTGTTGAATAAAGCAGAGTTTGTTTTTAATGATTGATTTCCTATAAAAAGACTATATTTCCAAAGTGCTGAATATTTATTTGTCATCGTAATCACATCTTTTATTGGCATAATAATTATCTGGGATCGTTGCGGTACTGTTTAGTGCGGGTAGCCTAATCGGGTTCCGTTACATTTTTTGGAGGCCCTGCCCAGATAAGTGAGGGGAACTGAAAGTGCTGCGGTGATTACGAGAGAAAAGTGTTACTAGTGACTGGATAATTGCTGACGCCCGATTTTTAGCTCAGTTAAAAAGGTGTGTGTGATTAGCCGACTGATTACGATGGAGAGGCTAATTCGCGGCAGGAGGCCAGTTAGGCAGCAGTTGTCCAGGCTGGTGAATGAAGTGGCGGAACTTCTGAAGAAGAAGGAGTTTACACCTGAGGAGACGAAAACGCTGCGCGTCAACTACGATCTGCTGGCGTCCGCTTTCAAGAGCTTGGAGGAGTGGGACGAGAAGGTCAAGGAGCAGCTTCTGCTGGAAGAAGCCACTGAAGAGTCTGAGGATGAAGAATTCAGAGAGATGCAGCGTTTCAAGGGACTCTACTTGGGCGCGCGAAGTGACATAGACAGCTTCTTCGCCAATCAGTCCGATGACAAAGTGGAGACCGAGTCCGTGAAGTCCTCATCCTCTGAGAGGAGGAAGTACCACCTGCCGGAGGTGAAATTAAAATCCTTCAATGGAACATTGAAGGGTTGGCTTGGCTGGTGGTCTCAATTCCGCCAAATTCATGAGGACGATTAGCTGCACCCCACACACAAGTTTCAGTACCTGCTGCAGTCCATGGAAGCTGGAACAGAGGCGAAAGATTTGATGGAGAGCTACTTGCTGACGGCAGGCAACTACCCCATCGCAATGGAGGCACTGAGAGAGAGATATGGCCGTCACGACCTGCAATTGCAGGTGTACATCCGGGAACTTTTAACACTTGTGATCTCAAATGTTGCAGGTGTTCAAAAGTTGCCACTCGCCCAGCTCTATCTGCACGTAGAGTCTCACATGCGGTCCTTGGCGGAGCTTAATTTGGACAAAGCGGATCCTGCAACCTGGCTATTCCCGATGGTGGACTCCAGCCTGTCAACTGAGACACTTTGGGCGTGGCAGCGTAGCAGTTATTCGAAAATGGAGGCAACTGTGCTGACGCCGAAGAAAACAAAATTAGACTGGCTGATGGACTTCATTAAGGCTGAAGTACGAACAGCAGATAGCCTTGGCTCAGCAGGGATTTCGGGAAATAAAGGGGCCAGAGGATAAGAAGGGTCCGAAGTTTGGTGGAATTAAACATCAACGTGTGGAGGACATTCCAACAGTGGCTAGTCTGTTTACTAGCCAGGCCCCTCGGTGTTCTATTTGTGATGAAGAACACGCACCCGAAAAATGCCCAACCCTCCGCAACCTGTCCTATAAAAAACAGCGTCAATTGCTCCGGGAAAAGAATCTCTGCTTCAAGTGCCTCCGACCTGGTCATCGTCGAGATCGTTGCCGAAGACGTGAGGTGAAGTGCTCTAACTGCCAAAAGGGACATTTTGAGGTTATCTGTGAAACCGAGAAAAGATTGGTGATCCACAACAAGGCAGAAACATGAGTGTCAAGCGGTCACTCGGAAATGACAACGAATCGGGTCAAAAGCGTGTGCGCTTCGCCAAGAATGGGGACATCAACGTAGTGGCTCAACAAAACAACCAGTGTAGTGGAAACGTCTTGCTAAATACTGTCAAAGTTCGTGTCCAAGTTGGAGAAAATTTGTGAAAGACAGTTCGCCTGGTTGGTGATGGTGGGAGCCAGAGAAGCTTTGGTGTTTCCTCTATGATGAAGCAAGTCATTGGTGTCCACACTGGTGATGAATGGCTGCACGCCATCGTATTTGGAGCTGTAAAGACTGTAACCTTGTTTGGTTTGAATGGTGGGCACATGACTTTGGAGCTGCTAGAAAAGGACACCATAACTGGAGAGATCCGAGAGATTCCAACTGGCCCTTGGACACAAGAGTGTGAGAAAAGAGGGATCACGCTGAATGACATTGGAGATCGTTGGTCCGAACCGGACATTCTTGTGGGAAATGATTACTGGGGCGCAATAAGAACTGGACGCCTGGTGCATTTGGCTTGTGGATTGACCGCTGAGGAAACAGTGTTCGGTTGGACCATTGGTGGACCAATTGATAAAGTGATCAGCAGCGATACAAACATCATGGCAATGACTGCTGCGTTGGAAAGTGTGCCGCCCCTGCAAATTGAGCGACTGTGGAGCCTAGAGGCATTGGGCATAAGAGATCATGCAGAGTCCCTGTCCGCAAAAGAAGAGGAGGAAGCAGCGCTTCAACATTTTGCTGAAACTGTGACGAGGGATGCTGAAGGAAGATATGTTGTATCTTTACCGTGGAAAGCTTCGAGTGCAACACTTCCTAGTAATAGGAGGATTGCAGAGCAAAGACTGAAGGCCACGACGAGCAAGCTTAGTGTTTCCGGGAAACTGGCACAGTATCATGCAGTGTTCCAAGGATGGGAAAAAGAGGGTCTGATTTCAAGAGTACAGAATGATTGTACAGCGGGGCACTTTATCCCTCACCGTCCAGTCTTCAAGGAGAGTGTTACAACGCCAGTCCGACCGGTGTTCGATGCGTCGTGTCGCCAAGGTCGAAGTCCATCCCTCAACGATTGTCTCTTCAAGGGTCCAAACCTGATTGAGCTGATACTAGTTATGCTGCTTCGGTTTGGAGAAAATGAGATTGGAGTGTCCGCAGACATCAGTAAGGCCTTTCAAATGCTGGGGGTAACTCTGGAAGAGAGAAAATTTCAGCGCTTTTCGTGGTGGAATGACGAGGACTGTTCCAAGGTTGTGATTTATGAGCACAACCGTGTTGACTTTGGGGTCACGTCCAGTCCCTTTCTGCTTGGCGCAACCATCCAGCATCATCTGGATAGGTGCGGAGTGGAGACAGCGCTGGAATTGAAGAAGAGCTTCTATGTGGGTAACTTAGTTACCTCGGTCAGCACCTGGCAGGACTGTCGAAAGTTGAAGGCGGATGCTTCCAAGATAATGGATGAGGCAAAGATGGAGTTGCGAGAGTGGGCGTTTACGCAGGTCGCTGGAGTAACAGAAGCCGTTCCTGAGAACACGATGGGCATCCTGGGGATTACTTGTGACCGCAAAGAAGACACGCTTTCGTGCAACGTAAAAAAGATGAGTCTTACAGACAAATTAACGAAACGAGTGATGTTGTCTGTGGTGGCACAAGTCCTTGACCCCATGGGATACGTGGCTCCTGCAATGTTACTCCCTAAGACGATAGTGCAAAGTTTGCACTTGAGGAAATGCGGTTGGGATGAAGCCGTGCCTGTTGATGTGGAGAGGAAAATCAAAAAGTGGATGGAGCAAGTGGAGCTGCTATCACAGGTCAAAGTTCAGCGTTGGAACAAAGTGGAGGATTGCGTGAAGAGAGAAGTCCACATTTTTTGTGATAGTTCCAGTGACGGGATAGCCGCAGTTGCCTTCATGAAGACGACCAGTGGAAGCGAAACCAAGTTGCAATTTTTAATGTGCAAATCTCGACTTGCATCTCCAAAGGGGCTCACCATACCGCGGGCAGAACTTGTGAGCTGCGTCATCGGAGTGAGGATGTGTGAAGTGGAAGAGGAGGAGTGAACCGTGAGAGACGCACTTGGGCTTCCATCCGAAGCGTTTTATTTTTGGAGTGATTCCTCCACAGCTTTAGCGTGGATTCGGCGTGCTGGAGATTGGGGCGTGTTTGTACGCAACCGAGTTAATGAGATTCTGCGGTCAAGTAAAGGTGAACAATGGAGACATGTGCCAGGTGCCCGAAATCCTGCAGATTTGCCTTCCCGTGGATGCTTCCCGAAGGCCTTGGTGGAATCCGCATGGCGGGAGGGACCTAGTTGGCTCAAAGACGACACCGAATTTTGTAAGTTTTGATCAAAAGTGAGCAGAAAAAGACGGTGACAGTGATGATGATGAGCACTACTCAGGAGTCACCTCGGTTCTCCTCCTACAGGCGGAATGTAGCAGTTTGGGGCTGGGTGTTAAGATTTATTCGCAATTGCGGTTGTTTTGAGTTTGGACCACCTGTGAAGCACCCCCATTTAACTGTTGAGGAGATGAGAGCAGCTGAGATAGTGGTTCTGTGGAGAATCCAAAGAGACTCATTTCCGGACGGGTGTAAGGAGATTGGAGGAATCCATGTTTTCCGGGATGAGGATGGGATCATCCGAGTGAGGACTAGACTGGCTAGGCGAGACAACACGGAGGATTTTATTTATCCGATAGTGCTGCCTAAGGTGCACCCTCTTGTGGATTTGCTTGTGGAGGAAGTCCACCGTTTTCATGGCCACGGAGGTGTGCAGTTCCTCCTCGGGAAGATCCGGGAAAAGTACTGGATTATCCAATCCAGAAGAGTCATCCGCAAAGTTGTCCGGAAGTGTGTGAAATGCCGGAGGCACTCAGCTCAGCCACTGGAGGTAGACCCTGCGCCCTTGCCAAGGATAAGAGTTGAAGACTGCGAAGTCTTTTCCACCACTGGAGTAGATTTAGCTGGTCCCCTTTACTTGAAAAATGGGGAGAAAGTGTGGATTGTTTTGTTTACGTGCGCAGTTTACCGCGCTGTCCACCTAGACTTGGTGAGGACCCTTTCCACGGAGGACTTTGTGCTGGCGTTGGAGCGGTTCGTGGCTCATTATGGCAGGCCTAACACTATTTATAGTGATTGTGGCACTAATTTTGTGGGAGCCGCAAATTTGTTCGCTCGGGTGGATTGGGATACTGTGGAGGCTGAGTCGGACATGCACCAAATCCAGTGGATTTTCAATCCTCTTACCGCTGCCTGGTGGGGAGGTTGGTGGGAGCGCATCGTCAGAATGGTGAAAGATCTGTTGAAGAGGATGCTGGGAAAGTCGCGACTTTCCTTTGACGAATTGCGAACGTGTTTGGCTGGAATTTGTGCGACGATCAACGACAGACCGTTGACCCTGGTGACGGAAGACCCAATGGACATGGTGCCACTGACTCCTGCTATGTTCCTCAGGCCACGTGGATTGAGCCATTTTGGTGAATTGGAGCATGCTGAGGGCTTCAAGGCAAGCTATCGGACCATGAAGGCTTTACAGAAGGCGATCCAGGAGAGATTCCGGAAGGAATACCTGGGCCTTCTTGTAACCCGTGGAGGAAAGAGGAGAACCGCTGGCATTGCACTTGGTGACGTGGTTTTGGTCGGTTCTGATAACCGCAAGAGATACGACTGGCCGTTGGGAGTTGTAACGGAGTTGCTACCGGGGAATGATGGGAAGACCAGACTTGTCCGGGTAAAAACGGCTTCTGGCATGGCTCTCCGACCGTTACAACGTGTATTTCCCTTGGAAATACCTGAAAAGGCGAATGAGATCTCTGGGCCAGTCATCAGTTCTTTGTCAAAGCCGGAAGTGCATAAGACGCGGTCTGGGCGCAAGGTGAAGCAGCCCACACGTTATGGACAGTGGCATCATTTGATGCAAAATGTTTAGATTGTAATGTCATTTGGGTGCTAAATGGGGTAGAGCTTCACTCTACTGAACAGGGTTTTTGTCCATGCTTTCTTTTATTTAAAATGTATTAGTTGTAGTTTTTCTTCATGGTTTTCCCCTGTTCCTCCAAGTGACCAGTAGTCTTTTACTTAGTAATTGTCGTAAAAGAGGTAGGAGTGTAAAAGTAATGTGCCATATTTCTGTTTTTTGTATGAATTTGGGTTTTAGTTTGGAGTGCGCTCTGCGGCTCGTGTTCGGTGTTGGTGATGAACGGACACGCAGTCGGGAGAAAGAGATTCATTGTGTAGTTGGCAGTTCAGAGAAGTGATCGGAGCAATTTTAGAGATTTTAATTGTTGAGCTTTTAATCTGAGTTGAGAGTTTTTGTTTAATAAAAAGCAAAGTTTGTTTTTAATGATTGATTTCCTATAAAAAGACTATATTTCCAAAGTGCTGAATATTTATTTGTCATCGTAATCACATCTTTTATTGGCATAATAATTATCTGGGATCGTTGCGGTACTGTTTAGTGCGGGTAGCCTAATCGGGTTCCGTTACAAATTTCATGCCGTCCTCTCCATAGCCTCATTTTGTACCCCTTGTACCCTGGCTCTACCCCGAGAAACCACCAATAGCTTACGCTTAATGAACCATGAGCATCTAAAAGGTAATTGAAACCCCAGAAAGCAAAGGAATCCTCCACCAACACCCCTTCAAACCATTCATTCTCAAGGGTCCCATCTTAGCCCTAGGGGTCTTCCTTCAAGATTCAAAAGCGAATCCCCCACGTTTCCATAACCCCTCCTATGGCAATTACGAAAGTGTAAGGAGGTAGGCGGCAGAAGGATTTAAAACATAGGTGGATGTACAGCTGCTTTGTAAAAAAATACCGAAACTCCAGTAAGTTCGCAAAGAGAATGGCATATATAGAGAGTAGACACTAAGCAGGGAAAAAATACCAAAAAATATTAAACAGCTGATCCAATCTGACCAATAGCAGCGATTGGGGTATCCGAACCGCCAACTTGATTGGCAGAGGGGGATACGCCAGAAGCCGCGATTGGCTGACAACCAGGGTTTGGATTTGCACTGTTTTGCTGCATCATGTCTACTCTTCTACTACTCTTTGGTAAGTTCGCAAACAAATGGGAGACTTTAAGCCAATTTGAAATTGAAAAAATAAGCTCTGGGTTTTTTAAGATCAAAATGATGCGTTTTGCGTTTTTTACTAAACAGAAATACATATGTGATGGTACTACAATATAATACAATGTTTTGTTAAAACTTGGTAAAAGTCTTCAACTTTAATATATTGCTGATTCTAGATGAATAAGATGTTGATGCAATTTTATTATATCTAAAAGCGCAGAAGGTCATAAACCACTCTTTGCAAGTTATATCTACTAAACCGAAACTTATCAAAAATTATCTAACCATACTAAAGTCCACCAATCCACCCATTCTCGCAAAAACAGCGTTCAGCCAGCACAAAACTTATATGCATACTTTCTTTTTCTCGAAAATAGACTTTTAGAATCATAACATCATACTCCTCCACAATTGCAATTTGTCTCTTTTATTTGCAATTATCACAAATTGTGAGATTCACAATACATTTTTTTCTAAACTAAATTCTAACATTGCAACTTCGTTTTAAAACAAATATCCCCTCAAACTAGGTAATCACAGAGCAATCTATTATGCTCATTACCAATGTCTCTACTAAATCATTTACTCGGTTATAAACTATAAAATATCTACTAATATTTTATACAAGTTGTAAATATATAAATATTTTCTTGTGTGACACTTATTACACGTGCCGTGCTATTGCAGCCTGAATATGTTGGCCGCAGGAAGATTGTTTTTTAGGTGGGTAGACACACTACATAAGAGGGGCAGTTTGGTTTTGGCAGATGGAGACAAATGACGATTCTAACAAAATTGTCATTGTTCCTTCTGAACCCATTAAGTACTATTTTTCAAGTTATCAAGCGATTTCATGTGCTTTTGAAATTTAAAATCAAAATACGTAACTTTTTGTGTGCATCAAAGCAAAGATTTTAATTATATTTCTGGTATGGCTGTTAACAACAGGATAAGTGTTTACAGTGGAACGAAATTTCGTTCAAATAACTAGTAATCACCTAGAGTGATCGCAAAGTTTTCCAAGTAGTCTGAATTGCTGCATTGGGATTGAGTTAATTGGAGCATTTTTCTAAGGATATTTTGAAATATCGCTATAACTTGTAAACCCGTCGAATCAATCTATAAACAATCCAAACTTTAGTTAAAATGCATTGCCATCTTACGTTTGCTTCCCTTGTTTGTGGTGCTTTACAACTATTTTTTCATAAGACAAGTTTTTCAGATAGCCAGCTAAATACTGACAACATGCGTGAATCAACAGAATTCCAGACATTTGCTAAGCGTGTTATTAGTACTTTGGCGTCCCACATGCACAAGCATGAATTACTGATTCACTCGTTTGATCCCACTTGCAGTTTACAAGTTCAGAATTTGCGTTACATGATATTTCAGAAGAAGTACGAGGAGGATGTGGGAATTGAATTTCCGTTTAAGTTCAGTCAGCCTTTTGCTGTTATACTAGCTCCTTTTATACAACAGGACACTCAATACTATTCAATAAATGTTTTTAAGTCATTTTATCAGCTGTCGCTCCGTTCGTCAACCGTTTATTTATTCGTTCACAAATGGAATTTAGTAAACCACATGTATACTTTCTTGTTGTTCAATGACGCTGATACTTTGCCTGCCACCAAACTTTTGATAGAACTTCAGCCAAATAATGCTATATTGGTAAGGTATCACTGTGAAGGGTACTGTAGTACATTTGCACCGTGGAAACTAATACAGAATTTTACAGAATATGTTATTCATAATCCACTCTTGTTTCATAAAAAGTTATTTTCAAATGGAAACAATCAAGAAATTACAACCAACCAAAACATGACGTTGACTCAGTTGTTTTGCGAAAGGTCACAATGGCTCTCTTCACATTGTTCAGGTATGCTTATGAGTGCGCTTTTGGTTTTAAAACACCACAACTTCACCTCTACATACACTACAACAATCTACATTCATATGCAATATAAGGTTCAGTTTTTTATGCCTTTACATTTTTTTACGAATTACGGAGATACAATAGCTGATCTGGCTTATATAAAAGCTGGTATGTTATTTTATAAAACACACAGTGACTCAGTGTTTTATTGCTCTTCGCTTCGCCGAAGTACAAACAGGCTCTCTGCCAGCACGCATTCATGGATGGGAATCATGTCAGTGCCAAGTGCAATTTGTCTTGTGGTTTCATTGGCAAGTATTTCGTTGTTTGCCATCTACCTAAACAAAACACAATTTTTTAAAACCAACTTGTTTGATTTAATGGGAGAGTTTCTTGGATGGTCTGTTGCAAGTGCCTTTAAGCGCACAAAATGGTTATTTCTGATAAGCTTACTTGGAATGATAATATGTCCAAACTACTTGAATGAGGTCACCACACGTGTGACCGTTTTTGTGCACCTAAAACCATACAGAACACTGAACGAGCTAGTGGAAAACGGATTTAAGCTTCTGTGGCCAGAGTATTACCATATTATGAAGCCGCTGGAGTGGGAAATGAGATTTATGGAATATGGAAAAAGGAATTTGTCGAATGCCGAAGAAAGCATTTACTACAACAAAACAATTAAGCAATCATACGAAACCCATGTTGATTTTCTGATTGAAAAATATGCTTTATTACATTATAAGGCTGAGGTCTATTTTCAAGCTATAGAAAAGGGTGTTCTAGAAAAGTCAAATGAAACTTCGCGAAAATGTTTCCTGTTGTCCGAAGCACTCACCAAAACACATGCATACCATATCACATATACCGTTAACCGAGTTTGGGTATCAGAAACACTCCAACGTATTAACGAGGGTGGATTCTCGCAAAAATGGGACGACTGGAAATCTTCTGCTGAGAGATTTGAAAGAGGTGCACAAGGCATGGAGTGTTTGTCTGACAGAGTCGTAACCACAGGATATTACATGGAGCTGGAACACCTGCTAGTACTATTTCTGCTAATTTGTATCCTTTGGGGTATTGCTGGGTCTTTGTTTTTAGCGGAAATTGTGTATAAAAATTGTAGTAATTTGGTAACTCTGATACCGGAAAACGTAGATTTAGCTAGCCAGCCAAATGGGGAACTAAAACGCGGCTGCGCGTGCTTCAGCAGTACTAGATGGGCGCTTTGTAGCAGTGTGCTCAGAAGTCTAGCTTGTCGAATGAATTCACAGGGCACAATTCGGTACCTCTGACAAAGTCATTTTTACGCTTTTAAAGTCCAAATGATTTTAGCCCTGCATCGCACTCTCACGCGGATCTTCAAATGGTAACAAAACTAGAAGAGAAACTAGAAGTGGTAACGAGACCTTTCAGCTGCCGTTGCAATTGCTCGTGTATTTTACGCTGGAGTACATAATGTAACACATTAAAAGCACCTAGGTTTTGGAAAGACTTTACTGCCTATGAAGCTGGTTTCACTTAATGGCTTGTGACACTAAATAAACTAAACTAAATAAAAAATTGATAATGGTTAGATAGTATTGTAACACGCACAGAGGTACATAATATTATTGAGTCTACAAGTTTATTAATCATTATGATACGGAATAGAATGACTGACATGTTTTTCGTAGCAAACAATTGATTAATTCACATCACTTTAAATAAGTTAGATCCTATGAAACCGTTGAAGTGCCAATCTTTTTATTTACTTATATTTATATTGGTTGTTAAACTGACTCAAAATATATGTAAAATTAAAATGTTGTTGCCAATGAATTTAAATTTGCTTTACGGTGTTCATATATATTCTTCAACGACATAGGCAAAAATATCTATCCAGATTTTTTGGCAATACAATTCTATGGTTAAACGCTTAAAACCAAGAAGTATTTATACACAAAAATACAAACAACTATATTCCTATTTAACATTTTACATTATGCAGTATTTTTACATAAATTAAAGTTGCAGTAAGTTAAGTTAAACCTTTTTGATAATATACATCACGTTCAGACGTTCATCTTGGTGTTTCAAGAATATTTCTTGCTGCCATTTTCTGTTTGTCGGATACTACAAAAACATTTTCATGGTGTGTCAGTATGTTAAGTGTAGTTGCTTTTTATGGTTACTGGATCTGTCTGGATCTTATGAATATAAATTCCAGAATAAGGTTTTAAATATAGTATATGTGAATTTTAGAATACACAGAACAGCAGCCGAATAGGGAGCTTTCACGATTACAGACTATAGAAGAGAAATGACAGTTAAAAACCTTCATTACGCAGATCATTTTAGAACTCAGAAAAATTGACCAGCGTACATTTTCTATACTTGAAAATTCTTATTCGGTATTTTTATTCACTTCATATCCTATAGTGTATGTCTGAAAGGGATTGCATATTAATAACACAATTCAATTTAAAGCTTATTAGCTCGCTGCTTTAGCAGAGGAACTGATGCCTGTGTCGCTGTCGGTATGTCTGTCTGTCCGTCTGTCTGTAGATTTTATTTTTATACCAGGCCAGATGAGGTCTAAACCACGCAAAATGGGGTCCAAACCGAGCTAAACGGAGACTAAACCAAACGAAATGATGTCTAAACCAACATAAATGGGGTCATAACCAGGCTAAATGGGATTTAAACGACGATAAATGGGCTCGAAACGCTAAAAATGGGCTATTGTATTTTGATAATTCAAGGGTTCTATTTCTATTATCGTCTTTAGCAGTGAGTATTTTTATTGTTTTACCATGATGTTTACAAACTATTTACACCATTCGTTAATATTTCAAGGTAACACCCCACAAATCGTTAAACAGATTCTAAAAGGATATTATCTTATATGTAACTATTAACTCTACTACTAATTACAATGTCCAATTCAACTCTGTTGCGTTTGTGTTGCGCGTTTTTTCGTAGGCAAAGAGCAAAACTTCATACACAATATATAACAGGTAACAATAGCAGACAAATAAAAATATGAAACGAACGCGTTGTTTCCCCTCCATGTAATGAAAATTAATCGCGATGGATAACATGAAGGAAATACGGGAGGAGGATGGAGGTGACAATTACATGGGAGGGTATGGCGGGGATGGTGGTGGAGGGAGTTTGGTTGGAGGTTCTATGGGCCTTTCTGACTATTACCAAGTACTATTTACTTGTACATTAGTATTTAAATTTAATTGAGATTATCTCTAATTAGTTTTTGTTTATTTTTTGAGCAGGCTAGCTTTCCATTCCGCTTTTTAAATTGCTTAAGCAGGACTATTCAGGAATTAAAGCGGCGTGTACAGAACTGGGCGGAACTCCGGTGCTACGGAATGTGAGGTCCTGCGGTTTGTCAGTGTGGGTCCCGCTAAAATGCTGGGGTTCGGTAGATGGAGAGTATCTTGTAATACCTTACCAGTAATGTGATTTGTGATAAAATCAATCTGAAAGAGATGTTTGATGATTTGAGTTTCATCTTATCTACACAGCTTCCCCTTTCATCAGTACTAATTATGGCCGGAACATAAGTGTACATATGCTACAAAAATTACGTTCTTTCCTAATATTTCAGCTTATAGCTTCTTGGTGTTCTTAGTATTGCCCTATAATCCCTATTCTTGATGCTACATTTTTTATCAACACGAGTGATGCTCGATATAAATAAAAAAGCATTATATTCCGCTGTTACTTTTCCCAACATGTTCATTTCTCTTTTATGGCCATGTATAGAAGATTTATGTCCGTAATAACATATTACAGACCATTCTGGAAGGGAATTAAATAAGGGAGCTGGATAAGTGAGCCATGCATTCTGAGCTGCAATGATGAGGGCTAAAGGTTCTTCCGGGATTAAGTTCACAAGTGTTATATTTTGCCCAGAGGATCTCCCAACCAAAAAAATTATCTGGTTTGCAGTTTTGGCCGATGCATTTAACTGTTTCCTTACATTTCCCGGAATGGCATAATGAATTGCCTACAACAATCTTCCAGAATTTTTTTATGAGAGTAGTAAGTAGCAGGTATGGAATTAAGTAAAACAGGAAAAAATTAAGAGCTTTGAACAAATGGGAGAGAAGCAGGTTGTTTACCTAAGGCAAAAGTTGAAAAGCTGATGGGATCCCAATTCATCCGAAATGCCCAGAAACCCACAAAAAACGTATTCCTGGAATGTAAATTCGATAATATCCAACTTATACTACGTATAAGTCTCTTCATAAACACAATGCCCTGTATAAGAGATTTATAAAGGATGGCGTTAAGTCGGTGAAAAAATTGAGTTCTACAGTTAAAATTTAAAGGGAACTTTTACTGAGTTGCATTTTGCACTTCTTTATAATAAACTAATATTTAAGTGCTTTATAAAGAGGTAGCATTACGTGAAGGTCTGGCCAACCTGGTGAAATAAACTTAAAACCAGGAAATAGTCTCTAAATTCTAAACATTATACTAATAATAAGTTTGTGTTAGACAATGCGCGTATCCTTTATACCAGAGAGCACCTTTTAATAGCTTAAAAAATGAAGGGAATCTTAATTCCCCTTGGAGCCAGGTCCCCTCCAATTTTATCCGAAAACTTCACCGAAGTTCTGTCAAGGTAGCAAATTTTTTTTTACAAAATCTGACATTTTTATTTTGAAAATCTCTCTGTCGGAAATCTTGAAGAACATGCCCGTTCCCAATTCCCGGGTGCCAAGTCCGGTTGGATCCACACGCTCTCCTTCCACCGCTTCGACTTCTATTTCGAAATCCCCCTTTACTGTTTTCAAAACCTGTAAAGTCAAACTACACAGTCAAAAACAAAAGGAAATTTGCAATGTATCATTTTACAATTTCAAATTAATTGGTAATTGCTTTGTAAAACTGCTAGTTTTATATACTGAACGTCAGGTCAAAATGTAATTGCACCCACGTTTTTACTCGCTTCGTTTTGAATAACAATGTTTCTCGCCTATCATCAAGCATCAATACATTTTTACCAGCAACATCTCTTTGCAAAACGTACTAAAAACCAGAGTGGACGAAACCCGCGGGTTTTCCACAAAAACCCAACCCACCCGGGTTTATCTGGGTTTTTGGGTAAAAGTGGGTATTTCTGGGTATGGGTGGGTATTGCTTTACCATGCACTAAACTCTGCACCCACACAAAATTTCGCGCTCCAAATAGCGATAGCTCAGCTAAAAATTCACGTAATAAATGATTTGTGGAAGCTAAAACCATAAATATTTTGCAAATTCCGTAATTATATGCAACGAAAAGGTCAATTATTTACGAAAACTGCATTTTTTCAATAGTATTTTTTTAAAACCCACTTTTACCCAAAACCCACTCTCAAAACAAGGTGGGCTGGGTACCCAAAAACCCGGGTTTAACTGGGTCACCCAACCCGTGGGTAATGGGCACACGTCCACACTGCTAAAAACACCGTATTTCATGAAGTTAAAACCCGAACGGATGGGGCCTGCTGGTTTTGACCTTCAAAACATGATATCTTATAAAAGTTTTAGTGTGTTTTGTATCTAGAAGTATTTAAGGCGCTCCAATGCATGCATCAGCATTTCTTGACGCTTAAATGTAGCAGTTCCAATATTACCCACACCAACCATGTAAAAGTATGATTTTCACAGTTACATGCGCGCCCAGAAGCGCCAAATGCAAACAACGGTTGCTGTTTCTTTTACTTTTCAAAATTTTAATATGCCAATTTAAGCTGACTGAATTTTAGTATGCATTTTTCATTTGTATTGAAGTTTTATAAATGTCTCTATTTTAATCGTCCGAAAAACTACAGTACGCACAAAAACACAGCAGATTGACTAAACCCATAGGCCGCGGAGAAGGTGGGGAGGGTGGTGACAAATCCCCACCTCGAAAAAACGGACTGTGAAATAGTATCATTTTCACCCCCTCGATTTTGACCTCGTAGGAGATATTCATTAGAATATAAAAACTGAGGTGGAGGGAATTTAACAGTGCAACTGAATATTATAAGTAATTAAATCATATACCATCATATTACCGACTGCAGTTCCTTTTTGTCGGCACTAATTGTATTCTATCTGGCAAAAATAATCATTTTACTTTAGATTACTTGTGTTTTAGCAAATTCATTTTAGACTCAATTAGTTGTTATTGCTATCGTTCCAGTTTTGATCGTTATGTGGGGATTACGTCAAACAGTTAATTGGGAAAGAGACTGTTTATGGATAGAAACCAATGGCATGAAACATTTTTATCATGTACAATTAAACAACTGAACTTACCACAAGATATACAAAGTACTATAACTGTAGTTTACAACGCATAGTCATGAAATTTCAGATAAGTTTGGCTTTCACACTGCATGCTTTAAGTTTAAAATAATTAAATTATTATAAATTAGAATTACGGCTTCAGAAATTAATACGCTAAAAATTTCTCAAAAGTTGAACTTAAAACAAACAAATCAATTGCTATTTAAACATAATTTTTAATAACGCTGAATGGAGCATAAATCTTTGTGCAAGTAATGATTTTAATAAAATATTGCGTGAGTTGTAAATTCTTACAACGCTAAAATATAAAAAATTATTACGAAAAATATTCGATTTTTCTATAATTCAATTGTAAAAAACAGGATTATGGTATTACTCCAGTAAAGTAGAATTTTTAGTTCTCTAATTCATTTCCTGTGTTTTGCCTTAGCTTACTGATTCTACGGCAAGAGCTCTTAAACAAGTTAAGGAATAAACGTTTCAATATACTTTTTACTTGGCTTTTAACGATTGCAGATATAAACTGCGCCAAAATGTGTATGGATTGTTTACGTATTTGGTACAGTATATTACGTTGGACTTTGAACGTTGGACGTTGAATTTTGTATTAGTTCTGATGACCATATTGATCGAAAAATAGCTATACCATAACATCTTCGCATACAAAAACAAAGTTAGTTAGAAAATGGGGTTAAAGTAAAAATTGGGTAGTATCTATCTTTGTTATTTAAATGTAAAGTGTATAAAACGCATAGCAACAAGATCTACACACAACTGAGTTTCAGAAAAGCAAATGTTTCACCAATTATCGTATTAAAATTTTCTACATATTTTTGATAACCAATTATATAATATTTATTCGTCTTTAAAGTTTTTTTTCAGGAATAAACTGTTCAGTCTTTATTCAGTCAGGAAATTGCAAAACAAATTCTACTAAAAAGCTATAAAATATTCTCTGCAGTTCGATCAAATATGCCATTTTACTCTAATTTAAAAGAGTAAACGTATCATGCTGTTGTCATAAAATTTCGTTTCGAAAAAATCGTTTGTGTGCCCTCCTAAGACAATGAACTTTTACAACGTACAGATCTATATCAGAATTATCCTCCCCTAATCCATCATGGACTTTAGCGTTTTACGGAACAATAGTTAAAATAGACGGATCGAAGCTAGTGAGTTCCCGCAAACCTGATTAGCAAGTTAAAGATAAGTATAATGAGTTTTGGTTGTTGTTTTTAAATTTTGTTACTTTGAATGACGGCAAGTTTGTTAAACCCAAACTCGACAAGTTCGTTAGTACCAACCTCGGCAAGCTGGTTATATAGTACCAAATTTGGTAAGTTCGTTAATACCAAATTCGGCAACTTTTTTGAGTGATGATGTATAATAAATTTTATCCTGAGACTTTTGAAGCACGATTCAGCATTTTAAATATCTAAAACAATTGTAAAGTTTGATACCATCTAACTTGCTGTTTGTCAAGCCATTAAACTTCGCAGCAAAGGTTAAAACAAGAACTCAGCCTCTTTGATTATTTTTTTGCATGCTAAGGAGGTTCACGTAAACTCAGAGGAGTCAATCAGTTCATGCTAAACGCCAATTTAAACTAGAACGCGGCAAAATGCCTTCACTGGTAGCCAAATCCCATTTAATTTTTAAAGCAAGCAAGTTACGAGACTACAACATATTTTTGCTACCAAAACGCCTCGTAAGGCATGTAATGCAGGTGTTTTAGCCTAAGTTGATGAAAGCTTGTTTAAAAAATATCAAATTATTTATCTATGAATCAATGCACAAATGTAGTATATATCTTAATAAAATATGAAAATAAATGTTTAATACTTTATACTAATTCCAAACAATTTTAATATCAGAGACATTGCTGGAGAAATGGATTTTTGTAGTCTTTTTATAATACCGGTCAAATGTCTGATATTAATTTTCTTTTAATTGGTATGAGTTATACTAACAACAATATAACGTAATATTTAAAACTTAATGCAAACCAGTGCTTAACCAGTGCAACACTTAGTTTTAAATTTTCTATAATTCTATTTTTCCACTAATGTTTCCAGATATGATTTACCGATTTTGCCATGACATATCATACGTCAAATTGTTCTTCAGAGTCAGCTTGTTTTAAACCTATATAGTCAACTTTTCAATCGGTACTTTTCATGTAGTTATATTATAAACCTCATATGTGTAGAAAGCATTCAATCCACTATCACTTACTTACTGGCCACTTCAATTGCATACAATAAAGTTGGCATCTATAAGAAGCTGACTGAATATACTTGCATGCATAAAAACGAATGAAAACACGTTATTAAACTACAATTTTTATTTATATTTAAAAACCTAATTTCATCTTTGTGAATGAATAAAACCGCAAATGGTCAGCTTTCCAAGAGAATCGATTATAGCTGACTAAAAATTATACATGAACTTGTCACCACCTCGTCAAAACACGTTCCGCGGCCACTGACTAAACCTCCTTAATTTAACCAACAAGAATGTTTGTAAATAACAGCATTATATTTGTTTTTTGCTATTCTCTGAAACAAAAATTCTCAACATTTACTTTTACGATTTCCTCTAGCAAAAAATATTATATTTTACTTAATGAAAACCTCGAGGCTGGGATGTCTTATTGCACACTTCTCAAAACACAGTGTAGTGTATTTTATTCTTCAAAAGATGGGCACCATGTCGTAAACTATATTCTCGTAACCCCCATTTAAAATTCTTCGTACTTACCATTTTCCGTAGGGCACTACCAAAACCGGAAGTCCAACTTTGTCAAACCGGTGAGTTTGTAGTGTAATCGTTGTGAATGCTGTCAGGACTTTTTTACTCGGCTAAAAGGGAAGCTACGTACTTGTCATTTTTTCACTGCATGCTCTAGGAAATGAAGGAGGTCAAGTAAATTTTGAAAAAAATTATTAAAAAACAAACGTGTTAAGTGAAACTTGTCATGACATCACAAATTTCCCGTGAAGAACCTTCAATAAGTTGTGGGGCTTTGCCAAAGCCGCTTTGGCATGCGCAGCTTGAAAAAATGGAGTTGTTTTCAGAAGGAAAATAGGAAACAAATTAGCGAATAAAATTGTTTCGTAGACATTTTCCAAAAAAAACAATTTAATGCTCTGTGGCAAAAATTAACACATTATTTTATGTTTTTTTTTCTGAAGAAATGAAGCTTTAGCTGGAAACTTAATCAATGAAATATTTTAGTAATTATTTTAAAAGAGTAATGAGAGTTTATATGCTATTGCAAATACCGCTTTTCAATAAAAAAAACTTAAATCCGAAAGCATGACGCGTGCTGATAATGTTGTAACTTGATAAAACATCACAAATATACATAATAAAAGCACAGTTTAGAAGCAATCTATGAACCGAATATTCACCAGAAGCAGCATTTTTAAAATGGAAGCATCAAAGTAATACAAATTTATTTTCACTAAAACTTTATTCTTCATTTTAATATTATCATACTATTTCACAAATCAACAATCAATTTGACACCAAAAACAAACCCATCAAAAACTGTTTTCATTCCTTTCCTAATTATCTTGTTGTTCCTTCCGGAAAGGTCAACCGACAAACTTCACACTTTCTACAACCTCTGGTTACTTCGAAATTTTCAGCTCTCCATGTTTGTGTTTCTCATGATTTTGAACACGTATGAATAATGGCACTCACAAATTGTCTTAATAATGAAGTCTATGTCCACCAGTATAGCTTGAATCCACCAGAAATAACTTTTTCACAAAAATTGCGTCAAACTAACAAATTTATTTTCACTAAAATTTTATTTTCGTTGAAAATTAAGAATATCATGAATATCATTTTGAATATCATACTATTAGTATATAGTAGTGTCACCGAAAACCTCGGCTCATTAAGGACTCCCTTAATTTCTAATTATTTTCTCATTCCACTCACATTTAACTAAAAACGCTCTCGTTACTTATCTTTAAAACTTTCATTTAAAGGACCATGTCTCGTTCTTAAATCCGATCCATCTTCCTTGGCGACATCTTCCTTTATATTGGACCAGCCCATATTCTCTTTTTAGTGCGAACGCACAGCGCTATCGCTGTCGACCACCAACACCTGCTTCGACTCCCTGTTCTATCCAGCATAATTTTTTTACACTCTTTCCGAAAACGTCACCGTTGTGCTACCCTGACTTCACTGTTTAATGGAGTTTGACATCCTCACTCCTCCACCTTCCTAAAACTTTCGATTCTCCGTATAAATGGTTTAGGGCCCTAGTAGGGGACCCTGGTATCCAGGTAGTGACTAATAAAAAAGACCAGATGTCAAGTGCCCAGGGGTTCTATATTTTAAATGAATTGCGACTAGAAACCGGTTGTTAGTTTCAAAACTGTGATTGTCAATGATTTTTCTCAGTGCAGTGGAAAACCCGGCTTGACCATTCCAACAATTAAGCTTTTTCTCGGCTTGCTGAGCACCCCGGGATTTGGCTTGTGGCATGTTGTAGGATTTCGAAAAAAGGCAGAGTCCGTTGATGTTCCCATATTTTAAAAAAATCCATTTCCAAAAAGATTGGTTCAGTCTTTAGGAATTACAAGAAGTTGGATCTCCTCCATAGTAACAATGGACCCTGAATATCCACACCCACCACACTTTCTTGTTGGTTTATTTCCTCAAATAATTAACTGATGATGATGGATCTCTGGCTTATTCACGTTTTAGAACAATCGGGTAATCAAATCAATCAATTGGTCACCCAACCTGCCTCCAAGAACCCATGAAATCAATTGTGGCTTAACCAATCATAATATTCGAAACCTTACCTTTTAATTAGTTGAGTTGAATTACGAAGCATAGACAAGTACTGTGATGGCGGGTTAGATTCTCCCGGTTTCAGTTGTTAAAAAAGGAAAATTGTAGGAAAATGTGATATTGAAAAGGTACTAGGTTTGCAGTTTGTCGTCCAATGTATTTATCTGCATATTTCCCGAAAGGGAAAATAGGATAACCAGACATAAGACCATCTCCTAGAAATATTTGGCGGAGGAAGTAGCTGGAATCAGGTAATGAGGTAGATATTTAATGCTTTCTGCTTCGGATTGTTCAGTAAGTGTAATTTATTTCAGCGATGCAAAAAATTCTCTTTTTTGATCTAACAAAAGTTAATTTATTGCCTATTTTCAATGTAAGTTAGATACATACTCCTCACTTCATGTATCCTTCTGCTCATCGTTTGTTTAAGTTGAACGACATCAAGAAAAAATAGTGATATTATGGCATACTACGTATATGTAGATCAATCGTGGCCTGTATAGTTAGTAGTACATCTGACAGAAAAATATCTACCCTCTGAATATCAATGCTTAATTTACATTAAAAATAAAAATATACCGTCTTTATTTAGAATTCATGATTTTTAAAAGTCAACTTACAGGCTTTACAAGTCTTACTTTTGTCGTTTAATTAAAGCATTTAATAATAATTCCTGCTGAGGCTGCAAAAAATTTTACAACACAAGAAAACCGTATTAAAGCAACCCAACTTGCTTCAACTTGGTTTAACTTCAGGTTGTCTTCAAATCTTAAAATGTTGCCTAGACAAGCCCACAAAATCCATAAAATGCTCTACGTTATAAATTAACGGCAGATTGCTTGCATTGTTTAAGCTGGAAAATTAATAATGAATTATTTTAATTATAATGAACTCTGCGTTAACCAAACTATTGGCTAACAGAGAGATTTGTTCGAGAAAATTATTTAAGTTCACAAAAATAGTAGTAATTTGAAGCACTAAATCACTTGAGTGAAATCAAATATAGGTAATAACATTGCATTCAGCAGCAAGTCGGCACTAGTTTGGAATGCGAGCGTACTCTGTGAATTTCTGTAGCTCCCCAACAGATTCTTAATGCAGGCATTTTCCTGTTTAAATTCTATAACGTCATGTCCCCTTAATACGCTTTCATCCACAGCACTAAACAGGTGCATTTATCTGGATTAAAAAGAATTGCCACAGTACCTCAAGCAGTATTGTTTGACATTTAAATGCAGCAATTGTAATTGTAGTTTGGCAGTCTAGTCCAGATTAAAAAACGCAAACAGTCTAGTTATGTTTATTGACTAAACTGTTAAAAGTAGAAGTATAATCTGTATGAAAAATAATTTTAAATCTAATTTTATGAAGATTAAATTAATTAATTAAATTAGTTTTAGTTAATTAATTTTATGGAGAACCTGGAACTGGGTTTAAATTTATTTATTGCAAAGATCAATCATTTAGTGTAAATTTGGTAAGCAGATTATTGAGTTCCCTTATTACATGAGATTTTCAAATCATATTATTATTAGTGATAACTTATATTACACTTTGAAGGTATTTTCCAAATTCTAAAATAAGGTATACAATATAATTTACTTGATGGGTAAACCCAATACCCAATGCACACAATATATTAGGCATTGAAGTAAAAGAGAAACTTTATACAGCTTGTTTTATCTTACCAGAAAATTTTGCTATATTCCATGAATAATATTCATATTATGCCTGTTAGGTATGAAAAGGTGATAAGCAATCGAATTTGAAGTGAGCATCTTTTTTCAGAATCTGCCAAAATTTCCTTCACCCTCTCAAAAACTCTTCAAACTTTCAGAGATGATTCGTCCCTATAAATAAACAGCAATTTTTAAGTATTAGTTCGAAAGTCTGCCACAATTCGGAAAAATTGCGAAAACCATGATTTTTTTGAATGACCTCAGCTTAACCGTCGTAACTTTTTTGTGTGCAAGCAGAAACCAATGAAACTTTGCATGCTGATACACAACTAATTGAACTATTTTCATACGGAGAATCAAGTTGCTTGCTGCATTATAACAAATTCTGCAAGGCAGTTTATCTCAAATTTTGGTGTTTGCCCAACACATATATGACTCCCTAGCCTATACCAAACAGTATATTTCAAACACGTAAAAATGACTATAAGGCCACTAATATAGGCTACTTGATACAAAAGACCGCATGAAGAAATATCAAGGCGTTTTCGAGAAATCTCGGTTTGAACATACAAGTCCTAGCACCAAAACCAGGTAGTGTGTTCAGAAAGTTGCATACTTTGTAACATTAGAGTCCATAAAATAAGATGTACTAATATCAATAAGCAAGCCCAGTTTAAGCAGTTTCGAATGGTACATGAAAGTTTTGCATATACCCCTTCAAAGAATTACTAGGACAAAATTTGTCAAATTGTACATATGAACCGGACAAACACCAAGCCACTGCAACGTACAAATTTCAAATTTACATAACTTCTCACAAAATTGACAAATCGCAATAAATCTTTCAGTGTACTTTATAACTTAAAATTCTCTATACGACAGAGTTAAATTTTTACAAATTTACACATTTTAAATTTTTTACTAATAAAATTATGGTAAATTTTTGCTGATTTTTAGCACTCAAACCGAGATTTCTCGAAAACGCCTTGATATTTCTTCATGCGGTCTTTTGTATCAAGTAGCCTATATTAGTGGCCTTATAGTCATTTTTACGTGTTTGAAATATACTGTTTGGTATAGGCTAGGGAGTCATATATGTGTTGGGCAAACACCAAAATTTGAGATAAACAGCAGATATAAACAGATATAATGCAGCAAGCAACTTGATTCTCCGTATGAAAATAGTTCAATTAGTTGTGTATCAGCATGCAAAGTTTCATTGGTTTCTGCTTGCACACAAAAAAGTTACGACGGTTAAGCTGAGGTCATTCAAAAAAATCATGGTTTTCGCAATTTTTCCGAATTGTGGCAGACTTTCGAACTAATACTTAAAAATTGCTGTTTATTTATAGGGACGAATCATCTCTGAAAGTTTGAAGAGTTTTTGAGAAGGTGAAGGAAATTTTGGCAGATTCTGAAAAAATATGCTCAGTTTAAAATGCTTTAGCATTGTCATTTACATAAAAAGAGCATTTTGTTTAATAGTCCATTTAATTACACTGTGAATGAAGTTAAACATATTATGAATATTAATTACATTTGGTATATCCTGCATTATATCAGTATTTTTTCAGATTTGTTGGACAGCTTTCAGCAAGCTTAAAGGTGTTTTAATAGGAAATAAATTAATTAATTAACCTTACAAATTTTTTGCCAAAACTTGTACACAGAATGTTGTTTACAAAATGATCTGTATATCTCAGAGGAGTCCTGTGCAGTGGATTTTTAAAAAATGGCGTAGAGTTGCTCCATGAAATCAAATAAATAAATAAAAGAATGCAAAGCAGACACTTTTTTTTCATTTTGTAGTAAGCGTTTCACCAAACATTTATGCCTGCTTCCATTTACATCCACTTTGTACTTTGCGACCACCCGGTTGTCAAAACGGATAAGAATGGAAACCGCCCTTATACTGCCACAGATAATACGAGTGAATGAACCACTTGAAGTGGTCCAATTATTAATCCACAATTATTAATTGGTTATCTATCAGTATTTTTTGACGAGGTTTGTACACCCACATTCGCATTTCACACCTTCAACCTGATTTTATATGTATTTTTAAACCAGATCTTGTAGCCCATTCCTCATTCAGATGGATTGTGACCCCTTCAAAAACGCTTGGCTCTTCGACCAAATATTTCTCTTCATTTACCCCCATCTCCACCCCACATGACAGTGTCTGCCGTAAGGTTAAGGTTTGTCGTATGTTGAAATACTCAGGGGCCCAGTATATTCAAAACTTCACAAAAATTGAATCCGCTACCTTCCTCCTGCGCCAGCATAATCCTACCGAAACCTTTCGAACAATCACCACTTGTTCCACAAGTTTTTTCCTCTGCAGAAACCGGCATTCTCAACTATTTTTCGGAATCTTTTGAAATCCACCAATTTATAAAAGTTTACCAAAACGTCTTCACATGAATTCCGTTTATTACCAGCCGCAATAAATTCTATTGTTCCTTGGACGAAACCTCTTAAATATGACACTGGCGCATTGTGCTTGACGTTCTGGCCAAATTCGGGCATTGTATTTGATACACCAACTTTGGTTTAAGTTTCTACTCAATGTAAATATTCACCCCGATTCATATCCTCCAGGGCTGTTCACAGGGCTTAAGGGACACTGAGATTTACCAGACATCTTTTCCGGGACCCGCATATTTTTTAAAAACTTAACATCGCCAAAGGTGTAAAGCAAAGGGTTTTAAAAAGTAAATAGATTCACAGTGATGGATATTTGTTGTTTGCAGTTGTTTTACCTAATCGCATTTCCAAATGACCACTATGTGTTCATTGTAGGGCAAGAATTAAGGCTATCTAAATTCTATGCATTTTAATAATTGGAGGTGGATCGTAACAATGTGAATTGATTGATTTTCTTGCAGCAATATTTCAGTTGTTTTGTTGAATGCTATAGTAAATTACATTCGTTAGTATTCAATGCTAGCAATTGTTGTAGAAATTGCGCGGTTTTACCGCCATTCCGTAAGTTGCTTGCTTTTTCTGCGAGTAGTCTATTATCAGATTGATTTATCCAGAAGACTATCCCCTATTGCCTTTTTGACTCGAAAGTTTGGAGAAATGTTCGGTAATGTGCACTAGCCAACAAAACAGAAACCTGGTACCTTACCGCGAAAATTCATTTTTCTCGGTTGGGAGATCGTCTGGTGCAATCAGCATGTAAATAAAATGACAGAAGCTTTTAAGATACGTTTTAGATTGTGAAAAAATATTTTTAAAGGGGAATTTTAATAGTTTTTAGGAATTGCACTTCAAGTTATTTAAATTTTTATCATTGTTTTTCAAGCCAAGTAATAGTATTGCCTATGAATTCACGTTGCAAAATAAAGTTCTCAAGTACTAGTGGACCAATACAAACAATTTGCACGATATTAAATTTGTCATCACGTGGCAATTTCATAACCTTGGTGCTAATAAAGGTATATCATTTCTTCATACGTAAATTGAGAAACTGGTCAACGGGTCAATGATCATTTCAATATAATGGCTGTGGATTCGGATGAACAAAACTCAAAGCTAGTGGAAGACATACGTCGTCTTCAAACCTTTGAAAAAATAATATGTAATGCCGCAGATACAGAACTGAATTAAATAGTTTTGAGTTCATTGAAGCAGCAACAGTCATAAAATTAGTAGTTCTTCGGATGTATTTTGTTTGGATTTTTTCTAATTGTTTAGTGTGCAATTAAGTTTTAAAATACTCAACAAAAACAAGATTCAAACTTTACAGCATGACCAGTTAAGATCGAACCATCTATCGTAATTGATATCCACAAGAAATAGTGTTTTCACATATTTAGCGTCAAACTGCATCAAATGTTTATATGTACGTATTTGTCATTTAAAGTTTAATGTTACTCCAGAATAATAATAGCATTCTCCTCTGCAAAACTAAGGTGTCCATACATGCATTGCAAAAGATATCAAACTGCATTAATTTAAACTATAATGAATCATGTATCTTAGTTTTTTAAGTGATAGCAATAATACCTAATTACCTAATTTAGTTTTTCGAATTTATACTGCAAAAACTACCCAATAATTGCAAAATTATAGAGCTTCCTTAAAGCCATGCATTTTTTGGAGCTGGAGCATCCATCAAATCGTAATCCAAAAGAGTGAAACTTAACTTACCAATGATTAGCTACCGAGTGGCTCACGAGTGAAAAGGAATCGTCCTATAGCCCAGCATCCAGTTTTACTATTATCTTTAATAGGATCAAAGTGGTTTGTCCAACTGGTGCACATGTGAAAAGTACGAGAACAAGAGAAGAAAAGAGAGAACATGTTTTATACTACCAGCCTGTTCTGTTTAATTTTTATTTGAATATCCCTTTCAACAACACCGAAAAATACGTGCACATAATAAAATCGCGATTCACTTGGAAAACCTAAGCCTATGACCATTATTGACATTTAGATTTGGAAGAAAATAGTCCAGTCCTTACAAATATTTGATTAATAGCGCTTTTGTAAGCAAATATGCCAGTTACACAAATTAAAAAATGTGTCATAACAATTGAAAACCATCTCCTTTCTGTATTTCCTAGTAAAAGATTAACTTTTTCTGTTTCAGTGAAGGATAACACTACTTTGATCTAAATTGTAACATACGAATACAAGCTATTAGTATACTTACAAATTCACGCCTTCGGTATCTAGGATACATGGAAGTGAGCCAAAGCATGCAGCAGCCATTATTGACGCTGAGGTATAGCAGTTCCTGTATTACCAAAACTAACCATGTAAAAGTATGATTTTTACAGTTTGGGAAGCTACGTTTTGTCCATTCTTGATTAAATGGTATACGAAAATAGAACGAAAGTGAAGAAGGTCTGTAATTTCCAACGGCCGAGTAGAGTAGAAAGTAAAGAACCGGCAGTAATGTGGAGTGGGTGCAGATAAGAATAAAAAGTGGAGTTTCAGGTTAGGGTGGAGAAAGAGTGGATGGAGGAAAAATCGGTAAGCCAAGTAAAACCGGAACATGGGGCAGTAGTTGGTGTCGATGATGTTGTCAAATGGTGGTCCGAGTTAGGTTATCATTGGAATAAGGAGGGAAAATCGAGGGTAAATTGAAGGCCCATTGGATGAATGAAAAAGGCAATTTTTGGGGATCGAACTCCGGAAGGATTGTGCAAGTCGGGATACCTAATCTGCCATAGTTACGAAAACTGGCCCATACATTTTAAATGGGCGGTTAGGTAGACCTTACCTTTACTTAGGTTCAGGAAGGTTTCTGCATTTGGCAGTTCGTCTTTTGTATTCCATAAATATAAGCTTAGGTTACTGTTGGTCTGAATCCAAAACCATTATACTTTGGAATGGTTTTATCAAATTTTGGTTTCAAATTCATCTGAGTTTCGTTTTTGTTGAAAAATGAATATATTCTAACGTACTAAGAATCTAAATGAAAAAAAAATATTTCAAATAAAATATTTGAAAATCATTTCGATTTTTGATGATTGTGTTAGTTCCAATAGATACATTATGGTGTCAACTTTACGTTTTACAAAATGTCCCTGTGAAACCACATTAGCAATATAATTAATAGCATAAATCACTAACTAACTCACTTTAGTATCAAGTCCCTCAATTAGTGATGGCAAAAATCGAAAACTAATCGCGAGTAATCGCGATTAAACCGATTTTTGTCCAAACGTTTTATCCAAAAATCGGAAACGGTTTGGTCTGTGAAAAATCGTTTGTAAACATTTTATACCAAAATCGGATCGGAATCACTATTAATCGCGATTTTTACAAACAGTCATTTTATATGTCCGTGGTAAACGAAGCCTTAAAAAATATTGTTGTGTAGATCGGGAACTTCATGACAGAGCAGATTTACACCAATTATTTGGGTGTATTGTGCGTATTGACTATGTTTTATTGTTTGTAAATCTTTTTATTTCAATTTGTCAAGCTTAAAATTGATTTTCCGGCATAAGTTTTGAGGTTGGAAAAATCGCGATTTTACCGATTAGCAAACGTTTTAAACACTAATCGGATCGGAATCGAAAATGTTTTGGAAAATCGGATCGGTTTTTCCGATTATCCAAACGTTTTCATCACAAATCGGATCGGAAATCGTTTTGGAATCGCGATTAATCGTTTGCCTTCACTACCCTCAATCTCCTTCTCTAATTAGCCGAGTGCAGAGAAAAGACTGCATTAATAACTGATTCATGTAATAGTTAGGAAGTTTAGGCAGATGAGATTATTTACTGCTAGCGTCAATTAATTAATACTTTTAAAACGTAAAATGTTAAAACAAAAGTTCCTGAGGGTTTGGAGCTGTTTTGTTTGATTTTTATGTACCAACTCCACGCCATTATTTATAACTCCAATGTTCAGGAGATTTGCGTTCTGAATAGATAATCCATACGACGGAATATGCTGACACTATATGAATGGGTAATTTAGATGAATGACTGAAAATGAATAGGGTTTTATTGATAAACTGCAGCTCTTAGGCAGTGCCCATTGAGCCAGCTTTTAGAATATAATACATATATTTTGGGTAATTAAGATAACGAATTTTGCGAGTTTGGGGCATTTTGGACGAATTGTGATATGATCCACAAAAATGGCTTTTTTACTTTCACTTTCGCCCTCGGAACATCTTAAAGCACTTAATTTCACGAAAACGTTTCGTAGTCAACTGATATATTTCCTGAAATGTGTATAAAAATGAATTGGAGATTTTATTTTTTCATCACACTACAACCTTCTGTGCAAAAAGCATACTTATTACGGAATTAGTTAAGTAATACATGTTGCATTTACGTGCCAGTGAGTGCTGCTGAATCTTTCAGCAGCGAATGAAATTTTCATCACTTGCGGAATGAAAAATTTCTAGATAATGTCACAATTCGGACTATTTGCCACGTGAATAAATAATTATAAAAAACTCGATTTTACAGCGTAATTATGATTCTTCTTCCTCAATCTTAATTGGCGAATAAAAACACAAAATCTTTCAAACTATTTAACCAATATTCCATTTTGTTGTAACATTATGTAAAAACAACAAAAGATTTCGATCTAATCGGATGTTGACTATTCTCCTTAAACTAGCGAAAAAGAAAAGCATGTGCCACGTGGATGCAAGATCAATAAAGATCGGTAGCAGCATAGAAAATGCTTGGTGATAAAAATGGAATGGTCAAGATAAATAATACCAAGTAGTGAGTCGAATATTTCATAAGTCTCCGGATTGTATCTTACATTCAGACTATTATAGGTAGTGATGGCAAAAATCGAAAACTAATCGCGATTAATCGCGATTAAACCGATTTTTGTCCAAACGTTTTATTCAAAAATCGGAAACGGTCTGGTCTGTGAAAAATCGTTTGTAAACGTTTTATACAAAAATCGGATCGGAATCGCGATTAATCGCGATTTTTACAAACTGGTTAATTTTTATGTGCGTGGTAAACGAAAACTGAAATTATTATTGCTACGTCGGTCAGGAACTTCAAAACAGAGCAGATGTACACCAATTATTTGGGTTCATTGTGCGTTTTGACCATTTTTTATTTTTTGTAATTCACTTTATTTAATTTTGTGTAGCTTTGAGTAGATTTTGCGACAAATTCTGTTGTTGGGAAAAATCGCGATTTTACCGATTTGCAAACGTTTTAAGCACTAATCGGATCGGAATCGAAAATGTTTAGGAAAATCGGATCGGTTTTTCCGATTATCCAAACGTTTTAGTCAAAAATCGGATCGGAAATCGTTTTGGAATCGCGATTAATCGTTTGCCATCACTAATTATAGGAAGATGAAGAGAAATAAAAACAAAAGAAAGATGGTTCACTAACTCATAAAGAGTGAAAACCTTTCACAATGTAAATTTTATTTTCTTCCGTTTTTCGATTAGGATGAGCATCCAGATTGTAGCAAAGTGCATTGTGAGTCATGGTGATACGAACATACATCTTTTTTGTATTCCGCTTTTACTGAGAATTTTTTTTACATTTTGGTTCCTGTTCTATTTAGATTTTATCATTATCCGATTTTTATATTCACTTAAACTGGTAACTGCCAATAATTGCTTCTCCAGGTGCTTGGATAATGTATGTATGTATGTATGATAGCAGATTGGTGGAGACCTAACCTGGAGGTTTTATTAAATTAATGATATTTTACAGTACTGAACCAAACAAGATGTTAAAGCTTAATTTTGGAGATACAACCCTTACGTTTGTTATTAATTTTCAGTGAGTTTTTTCTGAACAAAAATTAATACGTTTAAAGTAAAATTTTTTAATTTTTCATAACAAGTAGTCTTTAAAAATCTACCAAGTGCTTACGCAATTCAAATCCTGCTTTCATTGTTCACTTTAATACCGTAATAAAAAAATTGGTTTGCTTCATAAGCAAACCAAGAAACTATTTGAGTGCAAATTGCAACTTTAAACCAAACCTCATATTCCCAACTTCGTTTAAAATTGTGCAAAACTGGGTTGAAGCCTTATCTGCGTTTCTGGAATGTTAGGCTCTTTGGTGCACTTGATATGACCTTGAGAATATAATCCAGATTTTTACAATGCAATAATTAATTGATTAAGAAATATAAAACGCATCATTACCATTTCTCTTTTGCCTTGAAGTTTGATGTTGCAACAACTATACACCAGTTTTTGTAAAATTCAAAGTAGAGGGGAATTCATTGTTAACTAGATATGTAAGTCCTTATATATTTGGATGTTCAGGTATAATGCAATTTGAAATCTATAAGGATTTGAAATTACCTGGGGTTTGGATTTTATCTACTAAAACGCTTTCTCCCGGTTTTTACATGACTTATGAGGTCAAGTATTTTCCGAAAGTTTAATTGACTATTCACTATGCTCTTTCGGGAAATGTGCAGAAAAATGCAGTGGCCAACAAAAAACAAACCTGGGACTTTTCTCGTAAAATTTCATTTTTCTCGATTGGAGATAACTTTTCAACTATAATTGAACAAACCCTTAGCCGCCATCACACATCACACTTCTCTGTCCATCGTGATCCAATTCTAAATGATTGGCCTTGGGCCAATGCCAATGACCCACTTAATCAGCTCCTATTTCATCTCATCAGTACGCAATGATGACCTTCCACAAGAGATCCAAGAACCTACACTAAACTTTACTTCAACCTTTCAATACTCAGCTTAGAGTTGTGAGGGTAGAGTACGAAGAGAATTTCCTGCGAAAGCAACCGAGAAGTGAGGCTCCAGACAACCTCCAAATCAACGAAGAGGGACCAAGTACCAAAGTATCCAACTCTAAAGTGGTCATACGTACGTACAGTTGGTAAATCGGACTGAAACTGGGTTCCGTTTGGAGTTCCCTAGGCACCAAGGTTATTGCTCTGGAGTACTTAGGGTCAATTGGAGGCGCTAGACTTGACGGGAAGATTGCCAAAACTTTCAAAAGAATTTTGACGAAGCCAAATTGAAACTGGGAACTCAGGTTACTGGAGCAAGGAAGGAGGGGACCTGTGTTAGTGGAGAACCTTGTAATGCACCCATCGAGTAAGCACACGGCAAGCTCTCTACTTCAAATTCCAAGAGACCACGAGACGAGACATCAGGAGAACATTGAAAAATCTCAATGTTCATTCTCCTCTGGAGTTTCACTAAATTTACACATGCTAGTGCAGGGCTCTTTCATTCTTCCCTGCAGAGCCTTAATTCGGCAATTGAATTTATTTATAAAAGAAAATCAACATTTATAAATTTTCGTTTTATAGTTTGAATTAAAGATATTTCTATTAAATTAGAAAATTTACGATTTTGGTGTATTTTCATTTGAAAAATCATCATTAGCACAGGGAAAACGGTGTGCATAATATAAGAAGTTTATGTAACCGTTACAACCTTAAGAATCCCGGGAAAATTCCGGTGTTTTCGCCATCGGCGATTATATTTATGGTCCTTTATTGGCGCCTCCTCCTCCTCCTCCTCCTTTATACAAGGAGGAAGATGAAGGTATTATTTTGAGTGGGAAAGATTTTTTTTATTTTTGGGGGTTTTTAAATGAAGACTAATTCGGAGACACACTCTAAGGATGAAGTAGTCTCACTATGTGGCGTATTTCGGAAAGTGGGTTACTTTTTAAGAAGGATAATAGATTGGTGTCCTTGAATGAAGTATATTACGGAAAGTACAAAGAGACCACCCCATCCTTTGGAACAGAACAGTAGAAAGTGATGCTTATGGGTTGAGGTTTCCTGGTGGAACAACAAGATAATTTGTGAATATCAAAATTGGTGCTGGCTACACGCCAGTTTTGTAAAAGCTGGTCGATTTGTGGCTCACAGGATCAGCAGATAAGAAACGATCCATAGTGTCAATTCTAGTGTTACATGAAATTGCTGTGAAACGTTGACAAACTAATGCCGAATCTCCATATTAAATCTATTTACAGACAAGTAATTAAACTGTTGCCACGTGTTTCCTGCAAAATACAAGCTATGTAGCAATTTAATTTCTGATTAAGCATAACCTTAAGGTTTTGCAAAAAATCAAAAACAGGATATACCTATTAGTGCTTTCCGGTGTCCCAGATTAAATTTTAAATATCACGGTAATTTCCATTTTGGCATTACGTAAATCTAAAACCTTATATTTAAAATAAGTGGTGTAATTTTCAATCAAAACATCTACTACCAGCATTAAACTCAAATGTTCTTAAACAACAAAACCTCTTGCTTTATAAATTAGCATGTCTTTGTCCATATGTCCTCGGTCCCATATTGTGTATTTAAACGCAAAAATAACATTTACGCAGCTTTAATACAGATACGAGACTCATATACTGATGAAACATTGACAAACCACCACAGCCACTACTGTTGCTACGTGTCTCCTGCAAAATTAAAGCTAAGTAGTAATTTAATTTCTGATTAAGCATTACCTTAAGGTTTTGAAAAAATCAAAAAAATTATATACCTACTAGTTCTTTTCGTTGTCCCAGATTAGATGTCAAATATAAAGGTAATTTCCACTTTAGTTTGAAATAAATCAAAAGCCTTATATTTAAAGTAAATGGTGTAATTTTTAATCAAAACATCTACTACCGACACGAAACTCTAATGTTTTTAAACAATAAAAATCCTTGCTTTACAAATAACTCCGACGTAATACAATTTAAAGAAATAAATTTATGTTTATTAGTTGCTAAGACCTTGAATGCAAGCTATTGTAAGTTATAATATGTTATTACGTTCACCACATACTTTTGAATGTACGTCATAATATGCCAGTAGTTACCAGTTTTAGTATTCCCATACTCTATAGAGTATCCTTGACTTTGGGATAATTTAAGTCTACAGCAATTTGATTACACATAAATTGAATCTAATTGCGCCTTTGCTTCTTACCATGTTGTTTGTACGTCGCATTATCATTTCTGAAACGGCTTTACAACTTGTAAATATTTATTGCAAAATGGATTCTTATTTGAAATTCATAATATATTTAATTGACTTAACACTGTCTTTGAGTAGATTGTTTGGAGGAACTATCATAACGCTCGACAAAAAGAAGACATGTTTTTATTGTAAATTGCAATCGAGAGCAACACTGTGCAGAACTTTCATTTTAGCAGTTTGTTGGTCGGTACTCTCTGTTCCTCTTGTAATCGGATACTACAATCAAACCGATCTGGACACTTTTCTGTTAGCTATAGCCTGGTCGATAGGGTATACAGTTATTGTTTGCATTTATCCCATTTCCCGATTTTTTGACGAAGAACTTTGCTGCGTTGCAGAAAATTTGGCAAGATTGTTACGCCGTTTTAATGCTAAAATGAAAAATACAATTCAAAATTTAAAAAAAACTTTATGCAATTCAAATTTTTTACATTTTGCAGCAAAATACATTCACTCCGGTGGAAACTCAAGATTACACACAGTATATTTATTGATTTGTGTCGACTTTTTACTTGTTGGAGCAACCTTTCTTGGGATTTTTTCATTTACTGCTGCTTACTACTTATATGATCCGCAAGGTTTAATATTTCTTGGTGGCTACATTCCAACAAAATATTTCTATTTTCCATTTAAGCTAGTTACATTTTTATACCATATGTACATTCTACTTGGAGTTTATACCAGTGTTCCAGTAGTAGCAGGAATAATTACCATTTATATTGTGTTTGTGTATGTTTTTGGAATACGAGAACTTCAACTTCGACGAAGGAATTACATTTTAAATAGTCAGTTTCGTGAATATTCTGAGCTTCAAATTAACTTTCGAAAAGTTCAAATTTTGCGCAACCAGTTTATGACTGGATGTAGTATAGGAACATATCTTGTACTGATGAACGCTCTGTTTCTGATTAATTCAGTGTACATAAATTTTATTGCCATAAGATATAGAAATCAGTTAAGTTTGCTTACATTAGGACCATTAGTAGTGGGAAATGTGGCATCATTTATGTACTGGACATTTGTTTTGCAAATAGGTTGCATGTTTTATGCAGGAAGTACTAAAGCAATAAATTCTTGGAAGAGACATAACGGGAGTTCTCGTGAAAGCAATAGAATTATGAAAATGTTTAGCCGTTCGTGTCAACCTATTATAGTATCCAAGGGAAAAAAGTTTATAGTTGGTAGAATCAGTGTACTAAAATTTCACCGTGGTGTTACTCGTGGTACTGTAAGAATGCTTTTGGCAATAAAATCATAGACCAATTGTTTTGCCATTTTGCGTTTGTTATTGCACAATGTTCTTTTGAAACAAAAAGGAGCTTAGACAAACTGTAAGGTAAAATCCATATCACTTAAGTCCATTTATTTGCACATAGTTTCATGCTTTTATTATTTCCCCTTTTATTTTCCAATGATTACGACAAGTTTGGACTTTTACAAATTTCTGAAAAAGTACTCGAGACCTGTAACAGGCCAGCACAATAGTAGCGGGTTATATAATTAGCAGTCCATGGGTTTTTGCTAATATTATATTTACGACATTTCAACTACGGATGTTTGAAATGTTTAATTTTCCCTGCTTTATTCTTCCCAAAGACGTGACCTGAACCAGGTGTAGGAAATGTTGCGAAACGTATACTCTGTATGTCTACATTCTGTATGCGAAATGTAATTTTTTACACATTACTTCTCCATTCACGTTTGAATCAAGCGGTTTGATTAACTATTATCTTCATACGTCTACCTACTGAATGCCTTTGGGCATTATTATATAAATTGCATAGACTAAAACGTTCTATTGATGCTAGTCGCAGACTTGTTTATTTTTGTAGGAATAAGTTGAATTTTCTACTCAGCTATCCAGTGTTTGTGCAGAGTTACCGTAAATTCTCAATTTATAGCCCTCTTTCAAATTATAGCCCCTCTCTAATTATAGCCCTCCCTGGCAAGGGAAAAATTGGAAATTTAGCCTCTCCCTAATTATAGCCCCCTCAAAAACTAATTCGCTAATATGTTCTTTCAAAACGACTATAAAACAATCAATCTTGACATAAAGAGGTTCATAATGAAGAATTTTGTATCAATAGATGCCAGTACTAAATAATACTGAAAAATTATAACATAATTCCATAATAAATAGCTAACAAATTATTGGTAGCAGGCACTGCGTAAGTAATATTAAGACATAATTTGTATTTTTAATCAATTTTAAGGATGCTTGCTTACAATTTTTACATTTTTACACATTTTTGTGAAAATGATTGTTAAGTTTCAACAAGTTTCAAGGCGATTTTGAAAATTTAGCCTCTCTCTATTTATGGCCTCTCTCTAATTATAGCCCTCCCTGAGAGAGGTAAATTTGAAAATTTAGCCGGGGCTATAAATTGGGAATTTACGGTATTTAAAAATTTAGGCAGGGGCGTAAGCGGTTATTAGGTATAAATAATTCTTTGATATTCATAAGCTGTTTGCACATATCAAACGGAGATTCCCCATATCAATCTGTAATTAGAAGGTGGCACTTTTCATCAGCAATGATAATGGTCGGCACTTTAACATTGCTAATACGCTTAAACAGAATTACGTTTTTTCATATTTTTTCAGGTCCTTTGGAATTTCTAACGTCTTCATCGGCAACACAGGCTTTTTGAAGGAGGGGATTATGTGCTTCTTGTGGACGGAGACGAGAGGGAAACATTCAGTTCGACCTTTGGCCAGATAAAAAACCTGGAAGGAAGGTAGGGCCTGTGGAGTTGGAGGAAAATTCAGACTTCTAAGCTTGCATTTTCATTCCCTTTGCATCCATACCCCCATCCAGTTCCCTACATGTCTTGTATCCACCCCAATAAACTTCCAATACACAAAAAGCTTCATCAACCCCGCAACCACAAGATATCCAAACCCACACCCGTTTAATCCAAATGGAGACTGAAACGGCCGACAACGAGACAGCCCTCCATTAACACGCTCTTTCCACTCAAGCGTGTCGGCAACCGAACAAGCCAAGGGCTAGGCTAGGGCTTAAGCCAGGTGGACGTTTGAGGACGCTTCAGATCAGTGTCTATTTAATGTTCATGGCTCATTGGGTATAGATTCTTATTCTTGGTGGCTTTTCGAAGTAGATCCAGGGCAGAAGGCGAACGAAATCCGGTTAAGGCGTCATCCACTAATGACGTCACCTTAAAAATCCGATTTTTTGAGTGACCCGCTGACCCCTGTCACTATTTTTTAACATGAGAGAATGGGACACTTAACATAGGCCGTCACCTTTTGACCCGAGTGACCCACCGACCCCTAAAAGTGATGTCATTAATGAATGACGCCTAAGGGGTGATACCCAAGCCTGCAAATCTGAAAAGCAATGGCCCACTCTGGAATCGTACTGGAAGGAGATTCTGAGCTTCCGGTGGTCGCCTAAGACGGAGGAGAAAGGATGTCGAGTTCGACCACTGGGAAGCAACAATGAGGAAATGGGTGTTGAATGGTGGTGGAGGAAGATCATTGTGGACTTACGTAATGAGTTTAGAGTTGCGTTCAACGCTGACGTGTACAGTATGGATGTCCAGACAGAAAGGACGATAATTAGGATTGGGGGAAGCGCAATTTGCAAAATACAAGAAATTTACAGTTCGCAAATTCAGGAGAATTAGGGAAGACCTTAGAATGACCCCCATTCTCCTCAATTCGCAAACAGAAAGTGGAGTTGGTGGGATAGTACAAAAAGCGTAGAAATGACTGGATGAAAAGGTGGCCGGGTGAACAAGAAGCAAATTGGATGGACGGAGAAAGCGAGTTTTGGGGATGGAAGAAATTTGCTAAGAGCAAATTTGGTGGAGCTAATGGGAAAGCTAGCGAAACTCTGGTTGAAGGGTCTGCTGACGGCTCAAAGATAAACTGGGTATAGGGAGTGGTGGATAGTCAAGTTAAAACTATTTTGAAACTTTACCAATCACCACATACAGAATTCAAGGTTGAGTCATGGTAACAAAATAATAGTTTGACGTGGCTTTTAAAATCGTACTGACGCAATCTCGAGTCAATAAGGAAGTGCAAGGCAAAATGACCATGACACATGCCAGGAACAACACTTCAAATCCGTTAGAAAAAAAGTGTTATGTAGCAATTGTAAATAAAAATGAACAAATTAGTTATGTAGAAGAGTAACATATTATGATTGTGGAAGGAGAGTAGATTTAATTGATATTGAAAATAAAACACTCGTACACAAATTTGTGTTGATTAGAAGCTGTTTCTATGAAGCTTAACGGATTGGTGGAATTACGTGCACGTAGGTCATGTTGTGTCATGCTTCATTCATTCGATATCGGTTATTTAATTGAAACAATTAAGCATTTTAAAAGTTTTCAAACAAAATAATGTTGATGGTACTTCGATGGTTGCACACCAAATAAAGGCTAATCATGTTAATTACAGTTTTGTTTTTAATACTGTTAGAGATACAATACATAAATATATTTTAGGAATTCCACTAAAATGTGGTGTATTCCAATAATTTAGGTTATTGTTTATCAGAATCCGAAAACACCCCTTTTTGAATTGAAACAATTTCTGTAGCAAGCATTTGAAACTGGAAATGTATCTAACTTAGCTCGTTACATGCATGAACTCCCGCAATGAAACGTTCCTTCCGTTATCAGTTTTTGAAAAGTGAAAACCAACAAGTTCAGCCCCTTTCTATTGTTCACTCCAATTGTTGGGAATTTTGTGTCTATTTCTTTCGCGCAAGTGCGTAGAGTAAGTTAAATTGTAGGTAACTTTACTTAGGATGATAACTTTTAAATAGATAAATGATAAGTGAGTTGTCGTTTATACAAAAGAGTTTTTACATGAGCAGAGATAATACGTGCAATCGCAACTGACCTTACCTTTACCTAATAAGATTTTGCAATGAATACAATTATTTTAAAGATTCAATTGATGCTTCATAAAGTTTGATAATATATAATTCTCTTAAATACTACCTCAATTTTAAATTAAGCTTCCATGCAAGAGACTCTTTTTCAAAAGAATTTTGCAAATCTGCATATGTTCAAAGCTAACCTTGCACATAATAAATTCATTTCGGTATTACTTCCGGATTTTCCAGAAAGTGGATTGGAATCGGTTATAGATCCCTGATTATTGCAATGCTCTCTTTATCTCCATCCTTTGGACTTTAAGTTTGAAATACTACTAGCTCGTCTTGTCTTTGATAAATGTTTCGGTTGTGATACATTTTAGGGTTTAATGTTTGGAAAGTGGGGTGATGGTGGAGGCAAAAGAGGTTTATGACGAATAATGGCTTACCAAAAAAGAAAAAAATACACAATTTGTTTACATCTCTGGCTACTCTATCTTCGTCAATGACGAATCGTCATATATTATTCAACCCTGTCTAGCACCCACATCCCCTCCTCATCATCACTCTGACAATGGCACTGTCGTTATTCTTAGAACTGCTCCTGTGAAAATCCCCCAAAGGGTCGGAAATATCGCTGCGGTCATAGCGAGCCCATGTATCAGTTCTGGCATAATAATTTTCGTCATCCTTCTCATCCCTTCTATAATCAGGCAGCCGGGATTTGTTGAGCTGAAGCAGCAGATTCTATGGCAATTTGTAATTTGTGCGAACGTTCAAATTAGCTTTTAAATCCTCAATGGGCTATTCCAATTTGTTTTAATTACCAGGTCGTACTTGTTTTTAAGCATCCGTTTTTGTACAGCCTTTTATCTTTAGAGTATTAAAATACGCAAAATGATAATTTCCTGTACTTTTGTGGTTTAATTTTGAAAATAAACGAAACTGGAGCATTAGCCTTCAGTTTTATATTTATAAAAGTGTGAGTAGCTGAGGAAACCATCCTTTTACCTGATCGGCAGTACTAGCTTTGCTGCATTTAAGTGCCCGTTGTCGCTGTTGGCGGCAGTAGGACAGTTTATATCGTATCAGGTGTGCAAGGCCATAAAAACTATTCACCGCAGAGTAATAAACATAACCGATATAACAGTGTAGAATTACAATTAATATTTAAAATTTACTTAGAAAAGCTTAAGTTTACTTTTTATCGAATTATCAAACTTCCCGCATTACTGCTCAAAATGCTTTACGCTGCTGCACGGTTTTAGCATTAAAAGTAGAGCTTTAAAACGATTAGGTTAGTTAGTGCCATTATAGAATGTACGCCCTGTTTTCGCTCACCCTCTCAAATATCACAAAGAACTCATAAACAATTTTCATCTCCCACCTCTATTCATCTCATCTACCGAAACCTTTTAATTTTCTCTTGTCACCTTTACCTGATTTCACATCGACTACTTTCCGTATGCAATATACTATGCCATTGAGGAAATGGGAAATAAATTCGCTGCCTAACAAACTGCATATCAGGCACTTTTGCTGTCGAGGTCACTTTTATTTATAAGAAGTTAGCAGCCATCGCCACCAAAGATATCTGTACCTTGGAATTCACCACAATTTACCAAGATTAGTGTAGGTTTTCAAATTTGCATTGATCAGAAATTAAAATATGGGTCTAGGACCTGGCTTCCACTTCCGGTTTTTCCCCGGACAATATGTCCAAACCAAGATTTCCAAAACAAAGTTTTCCACGAAGACAAATTTTCCAATATACCAAAATTTCCATTGGACAGTTTTTCAGTTACAGATTTTCCATTTCACAAAATTGTCTCTTTTACAGACATCTCTGCTGGATAGTGTAAAGTTCTAGGTATAAGGCATAACACATTAGGCAAGAAAAAGTTATTTTTATGTTTCGGGAGTTTTCGTTTTCTGTTATGCAGTCGTTTTCGAAAAGCGATAACCTGTATCTTAACGTACGGCTTTGGTACCTGCGGAAGTTAAACTAACAGACCACCACCATACCAGTATATACACACAGCTTTTTTCCATACATGCAATCACGGACGATGGATGGACAAAAATCGTTATGTTATGCTTTGCTTCCAATATTATGGAAGTTCCAAACAAAGCCAGTTCCTCCTACAAATGTGTTTTAACAGATTTGCGTGACCTTATCACGGTATTACGGTATCACCTTAAACCTTTTATGGTAATTTCGAATTTCGAAAAACAAATGATCAACACCGCGCTGAAATTTTTCAACTGCCACTTTGTAAGGCGGTCCCCTACATCTAATAAAATTCCTAATTCGAAATCTATCTAAGACTTAGATTTTAAGCACAGCAGTTTAAGACAAATGTATGACAGCACCCCAGGGTTCAGTCATTTTATTCGAAGTCTTTTTGGACTTGCATTCCTGCCTTTGGAAGATATTTACGAAGCATTTGAAAAGTTACACAACGCGACATTAAAATGGCACCAATATGATGTTGACAAGTTTTTAAATACATGCGCAGCGTTCAAAGCTCTTAACCTTCAAATTTTTGGAGTTTCCGCCAACGAGTTGGACAAAACTTCGACGAATTTATGCTTGGCATTGCATTCATTATGACTCAGGTTAGAAGATTCCAATATAAAAGAAAATTTAAATTTAATGTGAATAAGTTTTTGACATTTAAATTTTTATGAAATAAATCAAATTTTGAATGCTAAATTTTGTGTTTGGAAAAATTTAAATTGGGTAAAATGTCCAATTGGAAAAATTGTCCTCCTAAAATTGGAAATTTTGGTTTGGAAATCTTGGTTTGGACATTTTGTCCGGGGAAGAACAGGAAATGGGAGCCAGGTCCGTCCCCCTTAAAATATATGTAAATACACCGTGACTTTACAACGTGTTACAAAATGTTTAAAAAATACTTCTGTGATAAATTCTTGAAGATTTTGTTTCGCTTGTAAAATAAGGTTGCAGTGTTGAAGATTGGTTTCAAAAATGTGTTTTGTAATTAAATGTAGAAGTACAACTTTTATGAACATGATACTGCTCTGTAGGGATTTTGATGTTGTTTTTTAGAAAAAAATGTAATGATGGAAGTAGTTTAGTGTTTAGGAAGGAGAGTTTTGCAGTATTTGTAAATAAACAAATATTAAATAAATTTGAATGTAAAATAAAATATTATGCATATAAAATTTGTGAAGTTTAAGTACTGCTTTTATGAAAACTGGGAGATGGGTGCATAATATCGATACCAGATTAGTTATGCTGTACAAGTGACTTGCAGATTAGCTCTACTTTGAAAACTTATCCCAACACGTTTAATTTAAATTTAATAACTATAACTTATAACTTTAATTGCATTTAATAAATCTGCTTTTTAAATGAATGTTTTATTGCACACTAAGCAATTTAAAATGTTTCAAACAAAGTTATTAAAGAATATAAGAGTACGGAATTTGATAGCTGTTCAAATTGCTCTCCTTGGACTTCATCATTTTACTTACACTATTTAATACACTTTGGTATCTTTGAATGCCGAGTGGACATCGGGGAGTTTTTGATTTGGATCTTTAAAGCAAATATAATAAATCAATAAAACTGATCAATTTTTTAAAAGGTTGAATTACATTGCACGGTATAAGCGTATCTGTCTGGTTTTTGCCCATCTGAGCCGTCCTACAACTGGAACTGGCGCCGAGCTTCCCACCTAATCAATTCAGATGTAGGAGGGTATGGATGCAAAGGGAATGTAATCGGAGGGGGTGAAGGAGGGAACTTGAGTGGGCGAGAAAGCATTGAGATGCCTCCATCTTCCTCCTATTTCCTTCCAAAGTCCTATGGTCCTATCTCGGGCCACAGGTTGAACTCAATATTTTTGCACTCCGTCTTAGAGAAACCCTAGAAGCCAAGAATCCTTTCCCAAAGCACGTCAAAAATGGGCGACTTTATTCCAGATTCAAAAGTGTTTTTACGGTTTTGTAACATCTTTACATCAGACTAAAATAAATTTGATACAAATTACGAACAGAGGAGAAAGTTAGGACTGTGAGAGACGGGGAGTGGAGGTCCAAGTAGAACTGAAAGTGGAGAAGTGGACGTGGGGAGGAGATGGTCCTGCAGGCATTCCAACTAATATCGTATCTAAAATCGGTTTTTTTTCTGGAAGTAGGAAGGGGTTCAAGTGGTTGTCTAATTATGACGAAAAGTAGAGGGAAAAGCCGGGGTCCGGGAAGAACAGGTAATGGGGGTGCTGTGAAAATTGGATATAAGGAGGGTGATGGAGGTGAAGATGAAGGCAGAGATGCTGAGGAAGTGAGCAGGGATAAGCGGAGGAAAGGACAATATATTTTTTATATTATAAATGACCGGGAGGAATGAGGAGTGGGGGTCGGAGTAGAACGGAATGGGGAGGTGCGGGCGTGAATTATTCACAGTGAATGGAGGAAAAAGCGGAGTGCCAAGTATTTTTGTCTATTCGCTTAAAACGTTCCGATTTTTTTCTAACTTACCTACGCCTTGGTATTTTTTGACAAAAATGCTATAAACATCTTCCTAATCTCCATATTATTGTGAAACAGGACCCTTGCCATTTTGCATTTGTCACTGGTGGGGTGATCGAAATTGTGGGGTGGAATTAATTGGTAGGCGAAGATATTGTGGATCCGTTACCGAGCACCCCAAGGGCTTGAGGGTTGGGAGACAGTTGGTGCCACCAACTTGGTGGAGGGGAAGTTGTTGGTTAGTGGGGAGTTCTTTTTTTTCGGTGGTTCCATTGTCTATTTGCATGGGCTAGATGTGCGGATGGATGGCTCATGATGTAAGCTTTTTGTGGGTTCTTGGAGGATGAGGTCGTTGAAGTTACATGGATTAATAAACTGGTCCAGTAGGAATAAAAGCCCCCAGATTCACCATTAGGCGTCATCCATTAATGACATCACTTTTAGGGGTCGGTGGGTCACTCGGGTCAAAAGGTGACAGCCTATGTTAGGTGCCCTATCCTCTAATGTTAAAAAATAGTGACAGGGGTCAGTGGGTCGCTCGAAAAATCGATTTTTTAAAGTGACGTCATTAGTGGACGAAGCCTTATGGAGAAATACTAAGTCGCTGTAATACAAGATGGCGCCTCTATTAATATGTGTGCCCTCTTCCCTGTAGAGGGGTAGTGTCAGTATTTATGCGATTAAACAGTTCAATAATTGGTCCATGTTTTAGATCAAATTGGAAAAATGGAAGTAGTTACATGTCTACAAAAAGGCGTTTTGTAAAAACATAATGAAAAACGACGTATGATTTAATTATTTTGGAAGTTTTGGATGATTATTAAATAGATTTTAATGGAAAATAATCCATGCATTTAAAAGTGTTGGTTAGATGCTGTTTTCGTGAAATTTTGCGGATTTGTGAATTTCATTTATAGCAAATTCCCCTTCACCTAGTTGTGACTCTACTCTATGAGCTATTGCTACTCCCAACACGATTCATTTGCATATCAGTTTTTTAAATGTATATGTGTTTGCACAGTAATCAAATTGCTTAGCAATTTAAAATACTTCAAAAGAAAAATCAAAAGTATATTACGAAATTGAGGATTGCTACAATTGCTCACTGACTAGAGAGTATTACGTATTATTACTTCATTTGCATCAGGGCATTTTTTATTGTTATTGTTTTGCTAGCAGATACCAGTATGTGCTCAAAAAGAGCAGATGAAATGAATACGAGTTTCTCCTACACCGACCGTCAGTAATGTGCATATTATTCATTCTTACCATCGAAAAGTGCAAACAAATGAAAAAATTATTAAAAATCTCCTGCATATGAAAAGTCAAAATTTTGATTTAGTAATTCATATCAATAAAAACAAATGAAGTTTGACTTACCATTTTTCACATTTGAATGTTATGATTAAAAATACATCAATCTCGCTAAAACTGACGAAATAATATATCACAAATACATGCCGAGGTGAGATCTGAGAATTTATAAATGCCAAAAATCTTAAAATGTATACACGAATGACGGTTATATTTAGCAAAACTTTCAGAATTTCATAATTGTTTAACATTGACCAAATACAGCCCTCAATTTCTTCAGTGGTTGCCTCTATGCTTTAATTTGTTGAAAAAATAAATAAATGATTGTATGGCCAAAAAAGGCCTCAAAATGTCCATTTATCAAAGATTTAGGATGATCAATGGGAACAAAAGGTAATCAATCAAAGATCAAAGGTGCAGACTCTGAACTTCAGAGTGGCATTCCAAGAAGCCCCAGTCATTGCGGTCAGCATAAGAGGAGGTGGTAGACCGCACTGCACTGTGGAACAACATCGTTGGAGGGAACTGGAACGCGGAAAAAATGCAAGAATATTTGACTAATCAAGAGAATCGGATTTTTGAATGGGACATGGACACTAAGTGGATTTTAAACATAAGTAACTTAAAGACAGACTTCAGGAATAATATGTGAATTCAACGAAAGGTAATTACGGAGTAAGAGAGTTCTTGATGAGTTGGTGATAAGTTGTATTTCTAAAACAGTATCCATACTGCCCATGGGCTATTTTTAATACGAATGGAAAATAAGATTTTATTGAATTTGGGGATTTTTTGTTATGCCTTTTTGAACGAAATTGCAATGTTGGTGTTTGGTTTAGAGAAACGTGTTTTGTTATAATTAGTGATGGCAAAAATCGAAAACTAATCGCGATTAATCGCGATTAAACCGATTTTTGTCCAAACGTTTTATCAAAAAATCGGAAACGGTTTGGTCTGTGAAAAATCGTTTGTAAACGTTTTATACAAAAATCGGATCGGAATCGCGATTAATCACGATTTTTACAAACCGTCATTTTATATGTGCGTGGTAAGCGAAACCTGAAAAACTTATTGCTACGTAGGTCAGGAACTTCCACACAGAGCATATTTACACCAATTATTTGGGTGTATTGTGCGTTTTGACTGTGTTTTATTATTTGTAAATCTCTTTATTTCAATTTGTCAAGCTTAAAATAGATTTTTCGGCATAAGTTCTGTGGTTGGAAAAAATCGCGATTTTACCGACTAGCAAACGATTTAACCATTAATCGGATCGGATTCGAAAATGTTTTGGAAAATCGGATCGATTTTTCCGATTATCCAAACGTTTTCATCAAGAATCGGATCGGAAATCGTTTTGGAATCGCGATTAATCGTTTGCCTTCACTACCCACTAGCATGACTATTCCATCATTGAAATTGCTTATCCATTTATCCATCCCAATTTGTCTGTCTTGATATGATTCAGAGTGTAGTAAATGCTTCTCCAGTAATTTTTTCCGCTTCTCCCACATTTCTATAATTTCAACAAAACAGAAATTCTGGCCATTTGTTTACAGGGATGACTTTTGATAAAACAACAACCTACTTACTTACATGTTTTAAGCTTTAACTAGTTATTTTTAAACCTTCTACTACAATTAGTTAAACCGATTTGTAAATATAGTAACGAAATAGTCTGGTCAAGTAAACAATAATTTTTGTGATGCTTCAGCAGCATTTGGTTTAATGGTGGATGCGGAATAGTATCTTTGTTAATTGATTTGTCATTTCCGAGTTTCTAATGAATCTGCATTAGTAATGCAGCTTTTTAGATAGTTAGCTAATGTAAGAACTCAACTGGGTAGGTAACTCAACTCATCAATTAAATTGATTCAATTTATTTACTTTCGACGGATTTGTTGTATGAAAGGCACCCATTTTTACCCGGGTACGGTCGAAGATCGGGTTCTAATGGCAGTGGAGGAAACGGATCCTGGGGAGTAAAGGAGGAAGGCCTAGCCTGTGTCCACAAAAGTACCAAGATTCCTGTAGGAATTGGCCGTACTATTTAGCTCCCACCGGAAAAAAAGTAAACAAAAATAAACTTTTTGAAAAAGTGGACCAAGCCAAAACTGTCTGCAAAGTACTATCTCATTATAACGGGGGAAATCAATGTTTCCCATGTCCTGGATTGTTTGTTGGGGGCGTCCGTACGACAATGGAGGGAGGGATTAGGATATGACCGTGGTCATCGCCCTTGTAGTAGTATTCAAGAATAGAAAGAGCAGATTAGATCTACCATCAAATAAACTACCTCCACGTCTGATAAAACCCCAGCTCTGATCTCTGATTTGACACAACAGCTAAAACAGACAAGGAAAGCAAGGGTGGAAATCTATCAGTCCATTTTATCTCTTTTTTTCAATTAGCTTGTAATTTGCCAGGTTATTCATGGTTTCCGTATTTTTCGAGTTTTATGATGTGTTAGCTCAGGCCTCAGGCGATCTCACTTCCCTCAACAGAAGTGCCATACTGACCAAGCAAGGGAAAGGGAAACCAGGCTAATTATTTTCCTAATATTCATTACATCAGACCAGGTAGAAACCCCGGACGTTAAATGCCCAAAAAATATATTGCAGCAACAATTTCCCTTTCTCCCACCTTGTTCACTTTCGCATGTAAAGCATATTATAATATCCTGACACAATACCCTGTAATATCTATCATTGACAAGGCTGCCTCCACTTCCACAAAAAACCAAGCGTTTCTGAATCATCACAAAACATGTGCTTACTTACGGATTTTAATGCACAACAAAATACGTTTTGAGTTTATTTAGCAATTGGCGCTTCGCATTTATGGTTCTTTTTCAAATTGAACCAGAAATGGAAGGGGCGATAAAAATACAGGAACAACGAAAATTAAGCGTGACAATGACGATTTTAAATACAAAATTTGTGGGTATGCAGGTTTGGGTTGGATTAAGTTTTGAAATTTTTGATAGTTCTGCCAAATGTCACCCCAGTGGTTGAAGGAAGAACGGGAAACTAGAATCAAGTCAGATTCCTCCAGCAAAATTAATTGCAATCATTAATTCCTAAATGTTTTAGGCGACGGCTTCGCCGTCCGAAGTATAGACCGGTAATACCTCGTTTCGTAATTCAGTAAATAGTTCTGATTTTTGAGAATAGAAGCGTGTCTTTCGAGGTTTGTCCAGGTCCCCCAGAGTCGCCACCGTTCCAGAAAAGGCTTTCCCATCTTTGCCAGCATCCAGTTGGAGATGTCCTATCGCTACCAATTTCCTGATCCGCATCTAGTTTTCCTTTTTGAACAAGTAGCAGATTGCTTGATTTACGTAATTGAATTAAGTGCAAAATATGAGTTTACTTACAATAAAATGGAGTTTTGAGTGTAATAGAGACTGATAGAGAGTTATTATCGTTGCCATAATTTTCAAAGAAAAGTTAAAGTTAAGTAGAGGAGAACCAAAAAACTTTTCTGAGACTGCAACGTTTTTAACGGAGAATCAATGATGTAACAAGTAGATCAAGGGTCAAATGGTTAGAGCTGACGAACACATGTTACCATTGGAACTTAGAAAGATATATGTTTTTAATATATCCACATTCGATAAAAACTGATATTTTTTTAGAGAGCAGAATCTTTTGTGAATGTCCAAGTTTCCATTTTACTTCTAGCTTTATGTTTTTTGAAAACTGTCTGGTGCATCTGCGTAATCCACAATCCACAACTTAAAAAGGCTGAGCAAAGCAGACTCTTCAACTTACCATGGCGGTTAGGGTGATATTGGTAAAAGGTCCTAATCTCCGGAAGCTCTTACTGGTCACCTTGCTCATTTTGATCGGATTTGGATCTCCTCCATCTCTGACTGAAGCAACTACCAAATGCTATAAGTGGCCCAATGGATGTCCCACCTCAGGGGAAGGAGACGAAGACTTTTGTGGGGGAATCTGTAGGGTGACCAAAAACGATCAAATTTCGAAGGATTGCCTCGACCCCAACAGCCAAGTGCCTTGGTTGAAATGCTTGTAATCACATTTGTGACAAAGTGGACACTGCCTCAAATTCACCAATGGTGATCCACAATTTGTGTCGGCCAATACTAACTGCGCTAGCTTTGTTCCATCATCCAGGAACCAGCGAATGGAAAATTTGGTCACTTCTCGCCAGACTGGAAGTGGAGGAGAGGTATATGCTGGTGTGACAGAGATCTTTGCAATACTAACTCACTCGTGGGTGGAAGCGGATCTGGAGGAAATGGAGGAGGAAGTAAGCCACTACCAGTCAAGAAGGACATGATTTCGTTTGGAGTAGTGGAGACCATTTTTCTGGTGACAAACTGGCTGTTTTACTGACCTGAATGAGACTTGGCTAATGAAATTTGTGTGGGTGGTTGGAACCATGACACGGCCTCTATTATTTTTTTGCAATTATTCGGAGTGGTATACATAAATGTAAAAACAACAATAAATATTAAACCTAATTTCCGCAATTTAAATGAAGAATCCGGCTTCATCTGTGCTCCTTAGATATACGTTATGTAACATTTAACATTATATTTAGGTTCATATGGGCAAACTTTAGGCCTATATTCTGTACAGTATACTGGTCTGCGAGGAAAGACTAAACCTTTAATGCTGGATCATGCAGAAATTACTGGGCATCAAGATAATTTGATATGTCATAGGCATGCACTAGTTATTTTAATTGTTTTTGTATTCAAACTTACTTCAAAATTTACTCATCTAATGCTGACAATATCAGATGAGCTGAAAATGAAGAACATAACATTTATATGATTTCAGATGAACATGGTGAAAATTTTGTCATTTATTCTAACATAGTCAGTATCGTTCCAAACTTGCACTTTTCTATATCACCTAAAAGCTACTCTGAACATCTGAACACTCATTCAAACTCCATCAAAAATATATGACAGATTTTTTAATTTTTACCAGACTAGTAAACGTTTATGTAAATTTAGCTAGAATATTTAAGTAGTCATATAACAAATAAAATTTGCATACTTGTGCGCAGAGTCTTGAGAAGGTTTAACAACAATTTACAAAATAAACGAATGTTAAAACTAAACCTATTGCCAAAGTTTCGAATTCGATAGAATTGTTGTGTAGTTCTTTCTATTAGGAAAGCCACTATGCTCACTACAATTCCACTACCAAGAATAACAAAAATTGTTAGAATATTACCCGTCATTGTTGGTTTCTGCGGAGGCTCATTGAAATAGTCTGATGACAACCGTGTTTGGTTCAGCTCATTAAAAATCCTTTCGTAAAAGCCGGACTCACTTATTGCTCTTATGGCTTTAATCACTTCAGCAGAGACAAGCCGATAAATGGTAAAAATCAAGTATACTTTTGAATAAACTTCCTTTCCAACAAATACATTCCTATACCTCAATTCTTTCAGCCTAACCCACAAATTTATGGCTTGGCTTTCAGGCACTACCAAAGCACGCATGTTACACACCTGCAGCCAAGCAAAAAACATTTCGTTTTCTTTATTTATTAGTTCTTTGTGAATTTCATTATACATTTTTCTCCTGTATGTTGTGTTTGTGTCTTTTAATACAAACGATTTCCGACTGTTCCATACTTCTTCATAAATTTTCATTGTCTGGTTTAGCAGAGATGTTACGTTGTAAACTAGGTTGATTTTATTTCTGACTTCAAGTAGCTTGTCCATCTTATAAATAAAAGAATGTAGATAGTTGTTTATTATTTCTACAAAGGATACGGTAACGGCGTATGTTTTGTTGTCTACCATGAACTTAAATCTATGTGAACCATTTAATACTTTGTAACTGTAAAGTCCTGTATAAGCCTTTCCGATAGATGTTTTAAGCAAAAATGAATCATTTAGCAACTCTTGTAGATGGTCGTAAGGAACTGGCTGTCGGTTTGTCACCATATTGTAAACATTTGTGTTTTTGTAAGCATTGCATATAATAATGCCAGCTAATACAAGGAATGCAAGGTGAAGTCGTAGTTTTAGTTTTTGCATCACTCGGGAGGGAAATAGATCTCCTTGTTCCAGAAAAATCTTCAGAATTCTGTAATTTATTTCTACTATTTGACCAAACCATGATTTGCTTGTTCTGAATACCATTGAAATCCGCAAACTAACGGCAGTAAACACAAGCGCAATGGGAATACAAATCCACACTGGCCACTCAAATACGTTGACAAAGTGTTTAAATGAAATTGAACTTTCACCACGTCGACCACAACTAATGAAACGAAGTTGATATGGTGTAAGTTCTACATAAATAGGAAAGCCGTTATAGGGTCGAAAATATAAAGGGTTTAATACAAAGTCTACAATGTTTACATCAATGCCGTTTGGAAATTCATATTCTGATGCCACTCTTTTTCCGTTTACGCAATACGTTATATAATTTCCATTTCCTTTATACGTACTAGTAAAATTTTTAAAGGCAAACTTCCACGTCTGAGCAATTTCGTAAGCTATTCTGTCCATAAAAACAAAATTTGTTGTTGAAAATCGTTTTCCGGGTTGCTCACAATCCTGCAAGTACTCTATAATTCTTTCAAAAAAAGTGTATGTACTGTAGTAACCAGGGGTAATTTCCAAATTGTAGGTTTTTACAGACATTGTACTAAGTGGTTTGAAATCACGTTGCAACTTCCTATTACCCCTAATAAAACATTCAATCTGTCGCAAACAAAATGTAAGTGACTCAACACTAATAATTTTTACTCGATGATTGGAAATCTGTATAGTTCTGGCGACCATATAGCTTTCAACAATGACTAAAGCTTGACTCACACGATGTGTGGCAAGAAAGGCTTCTGAAATCCAACGTGATAGAATTTTGTCACTTATTTGTTCCTCAAATCCAGTAATATAAATATGTTCAGTTGGAATGGCGCTAGGAAAGGTGCTGGTGGCGTGAAAGTCAGGCATGTATGAATAGTCTCTCTTTTCAAATGTCGTTGCAATTTTCTGGTACGGTTGTAATGTGCGATTTGGATATAGAAAAACTTCCAAGTGACAGAACCAAGGTTTGGAACTCATTGAGTATAGCGAATAATTTAGCGACGAACAATTGTGAAGCGGATAACCAAACAATTCTGATGGAAATGCAGTGTTGAATTTTGAAATGCACTTTACATCAACACTTTTGTTAAGCTTTGTATATGCAGTGTGATTGAGTGGATGCAACAAAAATATCGGACCGTTTACTACTTGTAGGTCAATATTTTGAAAATTTATTATTGCAACGAAGCATTTTAGATCAAAGTACGGAATCAATATATCTGCGATGTTATCAACTAAATAAAATTGTACTGAAAAGACAACCACAACACTTGAAAATATTAGGTTTACCAAGAGAACATTCATAAGTTCCATGACGCTGGAAGACTTTAATGTTATGGCTTACGGAAAGTTCTTGGTATAAGTTTCTGTAAGTAATTTACGATAAACCTTGTCCAAAATATTCTTGTTTTCAACTCGGAAAACTTAGATTGTATTTCTTAAATGTTGGCAAACAGTGCTGAAATTTAATGTTTTTGACGCTTTCCTTACAAAAGAATTTTTTAACTGACAGGAAATCAGTATTCGAAGAAAACATTTTAGTACAAGGTTTATCGATTTAAAAAAACAATATCAAAACTAATTACCTACTGGGCTAGCAAAAACATTTTGTCAAAATAATAACATGTTTTCTTTTGCTGGAAAAGTGCTTGTTTACTAACACGAAAGACCCAATACTTATTTGCGCGTGTGACACCAATAATTGCCATACTAATTAACACACGTGTGGAATATAATTGTGGAATATAATTGTGGAATATGTGTTAATCACGAATGGCTGGTTGAGTTTTAAAATTGTTGAGTGTTTAGTAAACTTAGAATATATAAATCTACATTTCTACTAAATAAAATTCCCGGTTTTATTAACATTACGAATAACGTTTATTTTTTATATACGGATTTTATGTTTTTAAGTTCGATGTACTTTGTTGAAAATAAATAGTACATGAAAAATATATTATTAGTTAGGTTGAAGAAATAAAAACAAGTAAGCAGATTTAAAGTCGTTCCAGATGATAAAAGATCATTTGCCACCTACATCCTGTTTTTGTTTTTAAAAAGTTGGTTAACATAACAAAAGTCTGAAAGCTACAACAACAACAACAAAAAACTTTTTATCGACATAAACATTTCGCTCGATTCGTGTTAACTTACTTCTTATTGACACGCAGCCTATTGCTTACTTGCTAAAGGCCTATCAGCCAATATTTATACGGGCCCGTATATATCCTCAGTGAATCAAAGCTGGTAGGGTAGAAATAAAGATGCCACAGTAAGGCGACACTTAAATTGGTGGATAGCGCAAGAAAGGACAATTTAGCAAGCTTTGAAGAAATGTATGAAGTAACCATACCCGGGTACTGACTCACTTGAGAAATCAAAACATCCAGAGAACTCATTTTCTCTTGGGGATATACCACACGCAATCTTCTCACCTCAAAAATCCTTCCGTTTCCTTCTAAAATTGTACTCGTGCTCCCACTTTTTCTCACCTCTTCCCCTCCATTCAACAAACCCTCCAATTCCTATCCTGCCAGTAGAAACACCTAACGTTTCCTAATCTTGAGTTCCTCCTGTTCCAAACCCTGAATAAAAATCTCAGCCTTTCTCCGACTCCTTTTCTTGTCCCCCTCATCCACAAGCAGCATTTCTAAACTGCATCCTTCCCGCCGTCCACACAACACATTCCGGACTCTTGGTTTTTGACCTCTACGTTTTTATAAAAGGGTATTTATATTTAATTATTATTATTTGTCGAACCTGGTCTTTGTCCTTAAATGCAGCCTTGTTCCTTTGTGCCGGGTACAGTGCCCATGGGTGTGCCAGCTTCATCTTTGCTCCGCATTTCAAGTTCTTCCGCCCCGAACTCCCTTCTGTTACCTCTCTGACGACCAATAAATCCGCAGAAATTGTTACTCAAAATTGACGACATCTCCTTCACCTTCTTCTTCATATTTTGTTTTGGAATATTACCAATTCTTTAGTATGAAACAGTAAAAAAAATCATTTCTAAACAACAAAACGTAATCCGATTGATTAAAATATCAGAATATTATTAAAAAGCTTTGATGATGGAGTTAACCTTGACCTAATTCAGTAAGCATAGCATCCGAAATAGCATTTTTTCAATATTTAGTGTCAAAATACAACAAAGCCTTATATGCCTATTTTTGATTTTGATTTTTTTACCTTTCATAAAAATAATATCCTAGTCCCTTACATTTCAAATTTCTCCTTTTTTATTTACAATTATTACAAAACACTTTATTACTTAATCTCAAAAAAACAAACAATACACAGAATATTATCATGCTCATAATCTGACTAAACTTTTACTAATCTATTTATTAAAATTGTATACAAATTTTCACTGTTTGTTCTAACGAATTCTTCGACATTTTTATCTGTTTTGATGCGTAATGGACCATTAACACAAATTGTTTGTCTTGATTATCCTAGGAATCACGGATTGTCTCACTATTCACTGTCATCATCTATTTTAAAGCGGTCAGGTTTTAAAGGTAAAACTTGAGTTAAACTAGCATTGTCATTGTCAAGTTTTCATTCCCATTTCATTAACATATTTATGTAACATTTGACAACAACCAAGACCATCTTCACCGGGAATCGATCCCAAAACTCACCTTCTGCATTCATCCAATGGGCTTCCAGTTCACCCTCGCCTTCAGTCCCATCACTGCCCTTTGTACTGAGACCACCGCTTTTTGTTTATCCTTCTTGTCTCTACTAATTATTTTTTTACTTAAACTACCACCACTAGTGCCATCATGTTTTACTTGGACCTATGCTTTACCCTCCATCAACATCTTTTTCACTGCATGTCTTACTTCTGGTTCCATCGACAACCGGCCTTGCTTGGCCAACTCAATTCATTCCTTATCTACTTCCAGCTTAACTTGAAGTTCCACTTTTTTCTCTTTCTCTTTCAGTTCTAACCTTTCTCCCATTCTCGGCCCATGTCTCTTCACTCCTTTCTCCACTTTTACCGGCACCCGCACCACCTGGTCCGTTTCTCTTCCTTTCCACCCAAACCGGGATTATGTCCCATCTTACCTTCAAGACCATCTCCTCCATCTGCATTCGTCCTTACCACTACCCATTCCATCCTCTTTGTCTTAACTATCTTAAGAATCTCTGAGTACCCTACCTTCGGCAATTACAATTCAGCCCCACTCAGCACCCACACCCCTTATAACGTTCATCCAAATAAACACTGAAATTATTTTTAAAAGAAAGGATAGCACTTCACTATCCCACGCCTTGCACTCCACCCTCTCCATCATCAAGCCTAAACCTGATATTTAGTAAGTAGTGGAATAACCATAGTATTGTTGCTGTGCTAAAACTGTTGCATTTTATCAAACGTAATTTATGTAACTAGTTAACAATCAAATAACCTAAGCTAATGGAGGGCATAAATTGTAATAGATTCTCCGAAAACATTTATTAATCCAAACCGTATTTAGCAGTGTAATTAAATTAATTCATGCTAGTGAGCAACTGGGGCAACCATCAACTTCGTAATATTACGAACTTTACTTTGAAACATTTTAAATTGTTTTCTATGCAGTAATACATACATAAAAACTGATATCAGTGATATCGAAACAAGTGGAACGTGTTGAGATGACTTTTAGTGGTTCAAAACATACAAGTTGTTGAAGGGACAGTGACATACCTTCCGTGTAGTAATCCACCAATCCATCTATTTTCATAAAAATGGTATCTAACCAACACAAATTTTTAAATTCACATTTCCTTTTTCATGAAAATCTATTTAATAATCCTTTTAAGCTCCCAAGTAATAATATCATACTCGCCTACAAAACAATTTTGTCTTAGACGCATTTTTCTATACACAAAACTAATTCTATCATTCCATTTTTGTTCTAAAACAAAACAAAAACCCCAAACAGCAAATTATGGTCATAATCGCACTAAACTGACCACTAAACTTTTTAATCCTGTTAACCTTTCGGCCATAGGGATACCTCATACGGGTATTGATTTCTGATAAATATCTGTAATGCTTTACTACTATTTAATCAACGCGCTTCATTCAAATGAATTTCAGTTTTTAGTTTGAAAATTACATTACATATGTTCAGATTCAGTTACCACCAACCATTCCAACCTTATCTCCATCCCTTTGAATTTCAGTTTGAGTTTCGAATAGCTAACAGTTTCATGTATTCCAGGCTTAAACAGTCGATGCTTATCAATAATGAAAGAAATGCAAAATTTATTTACCCATTAAGCTAATTCCTTACATTTTTTATTAAATTTTAAAAAGACTGTTTTCTCACAAAGGGTGGTTTTCAATTCGAAAGAGCAATACCCTAAGCTAGTGGTGTACCAAACTGTATTAAGTAGTGTAACTAAATCATTTTAAATGATTAGTCTTTAGTGAGCAACTGGAGCAACCATCAGTTTTGTAAAACTATTAGGAATTTTGTTTTGAAACATTTTAACTTAATTCGAGTGCAATAAAAAATAAAATATATATCATAAAACAGATATTCAAATGATTGAAACATGATTGGACTGCGTCTTACAGAATTTCAGAGAAAATGCCAATTGAGGATATAATTAATCTGCTGTTATGAATAACCATCCATCCACCAGTTTTCCCAAAAGTGGCATCCAACAAACACAAATTCAAAGATACCTGCCTAATAATACTTTATTTTTCACCCTAATCTATTTATTATTCCTTCCAAACTTCCGAAGCATTAATATAAAACTTATTCACAAATAAATGTTGTCTTTCTAATTTTACAATTCTCACAAAACGTTTTTTCTAAACTGCTTCCATCATTCCAACTTTCTTCTAAACAAATAAACCAAAATTCCTACACAACCATTATGCATCAAGCATGTTGATAAATTGATAATCTTACAAATAAAATCTCTATTAAACTTTTTATTTGCATAAAAGCTACACTACCATTGAAAGCGTATAGATGAAAATGATGTAAAACTGATGATGTGATGTGGCGATGATGATGTGCCTTTTAGCAATGTTATTATGACACAAACGTGGATAATGATTTAATGTGGATTAAAATAATTGCCTCATGCAATTAATAACACAGACAAACTGACGTAGGTTTTAGTGGCCACAATAAAATAGGAAAACTTTAATTTAGTCACACAAGAAAGGCCAATTATAAAGAATGGATAGATAGGTACAGAAGGTACAAAAATGGTACAACCGTTCAAGAAGACGTACAGACAGCGACTCTGGTAAATCCCAGAATATAGAGACGAGACGGCTTAGAAGCTCATGGGCTTTTCTCACACCATACAATTCATACTTAGTAGCAATTTACTTACATGTCAATATTATAAATAGATGGCATTATCAAACAATTCAGATAAGCATTACAGACAAAGGTGCATTACATACAAACCATTTCATAATGTTCCGAAGGAACAAACAACCATCCTACAATCACAACGCAATTTTTAAACAAAATTCCAAAGGGATCTTTATTTTAAAAGAAAACAAAATTTTCCAAAATTATCGCAGGTCAATCTATCCACATCTCTTAATTTTTACTAAAACTCTGATATTTGGAAAGTTCAAACAGTTTCCTCTTCAATACTTAACCGGCAAGCTATTCACGGGAATTCTTTCGAACCCAGTCTTTTGACAGCCTTGTCAATTTGAAATGCGGTGGTCCACTTTTGAAACGTTTTGGGAGGGAATTCTGGGGTTCGATTCCCAAAAACAGAGAGGATATCTAGTTCAACCACTGGGCAGAGACAGGATAATTAGGGGATACGGGCTGTGAAACACTTCTACGCTTTGCCCTTCCCTTAGGACCCAAGGCGTGTGTGTTATCATTCCTCACAGCTTTCACTTTCATTTCCTTTGAATCTAAGCCCCGTTCCAGTTTGCATCCTGCCCTGCCTAATGTAGGCTAAAGTTTAGCCGCTAAACCCCCCCTACGACACCACCCAAAACTTAGATTGATCAGCCCTGCAACTAAATGCCGTCCAAACCAAAACCCACACGGACTCCACCCGAATACAGACTGGAACCATTGACACATAATCCACCATTAACCACCGACAATGAGGTAGCACCTAGTTAAACCACAATGTTTCCTCAAATGTCCCACCTTAGCCCTTGGGTGAAGGGTGACCAACATTTTCGTGAGCCAGCCTGGCTGCCAATTTTCACCCTTTTTCACTGACAAATGCAAATGGGCAAACAGGTTATGTTACAAAAGACCTAATCACTTAAGACCTCAAAAGACCGTGACTAAAAGACCTTGTCCTCAAAATATCGTCACCGCAAAAAACCGAAACTCGAAAATGTCGTTGTTATAAAAGACATAAGATACAAAATGTATTCATTGTATATCTTACTTTAATTTCAATTCTATAAGATACTCAATGTATACTACATGTTATAATAATTTTAATTACACTTTAATAACGTTTGACCAAAATTTGCCAAGAAATACGTTTAACAAATGTTGATGTTCCAGGAGTGCAGATCCTGTTTGTTATCTCTATGTTTCCCTTTTCTAGCATTGTTTTTGTTTGTATAAATTTTTAGCCCCTTCTAGTACTCCTGTAGATCAGAAAATGGTCCATACTTCACACTAAAAAAGTTACGAATTTGTATGTACAAGTATTCGAAAATTCCTCGGTACCAAGTAAAATTTTGAAATTTGTTGGACGAGGCATAGGCAGAGCAAAACCCTCGCTGCAAAAATGATGTTTCCTCCCAAACTTCTGCTCAAATACTTAGAAACTGGTCTCATAGTGGTAAGATAAATCTGAAATTAGCAGATTTCCTACTAACCGAAATTTTATTCGCCTAAAATGCTTATGGTGCAACAGAAGGTAAGTTAAATAATTCTAACTTTAATCCTGTCAGTACATGTACTTCAGGACCAAGTTGAGTCCAAACTTAAGTGTCGGTCACAATTATCGCCAAAGAAAAGGAGAAATATATTCGACAGATCAAATTCGTTTTTACAAACCCCGGCTAAATGTAAGTTTCACATCTCAACGGAGGGTTAAATTCTAGACAGCATACACACGGAAATGGGATAGAATTTGAAAATTCATAGTTTGCGTTTACCTAGACAGAATGAACTGTTACTTCCCTCAATCCAAATTTGAAGAATAGGTAAACATGTGGTAACAATGCGGTTGTGAATAGCAACTTGTGATGGTTGACGATTGACAAGAAACCCAGGATTCTAGAATTATCTTAAAATTACAGCAACATACTTTAATTACCAATTAAATATAATATGTAAAATGCTACCTTAGAAATTCGCTTTTATTTTGTATTTTTCTGTGAGTTTGATTTTATGCATCAACTCTACTCCATTTTTCATACAATCAGTTGCAGAGGTATTTCACCAGCGAACCTAGATTATGTCAAGCTAGATGATTTCTTTAATTAAGTTGGTAATTTGATGGGTTAGGGGATAATAGGGAAATTAACAGTGTACAGGGATAGTTGTGGCCAATTGGAACTAAGGTTTGATTTGTATTAACGCTTGATTCCGTTTCTGATCTGACACATAATTTCCCGAAGCTATTCCTAAGCAACGCGCTATGGTCGTTGCCCTTTAGAACTGAGAAATGGATTGGCAAACAAACATGTTCTCTGGCTACGGCTACACCAAAACAAATTCAAGTTGTAAAAGTAAACAAATAGAAAACAAGTGCAAATTGAAAATGTTTAGTATTCATGCATTTCTAGCATGTTTTTGTTATCTTCAATACCACGCAAACTTGAAGAAATACGATGAAGGAACCCAATTCTTTAACTGTTCATATTTTGAAAGTAAACTAACAAAATAAACAAACAAGCTAAATGAACCATTACAACCTAGAAAAATATGTTAACAAATGTGGAGATTTCATCATTCTTAGATTAAAATAATATGAATGAGGTATACTAAAATGTTGACTCTCAGTTACCATATCCGTCTACTGCGAGCACCAACCTGCAGGCAATATATTCCAAAAATCATAATGCACCATTTGTAATGGCGGTAGCACTGTGCAATTTACGCAACATTTGACGGCAAAATAGCTGGAACCAACCTGATCAGGAATAGAACGCGGAATTATTTCCAAGCAGAATCGTAGCAATGAACTGGAAAAGACCAAGAAGTCGTTTACTAGCTCTCGGGGTGTCTATGTGCGCCCAGTATATTCCACTCGGGGAAAAGAACAGTTTCGGTATACTCCAAGAAGTTTACCTCGTCATTCAGAATGAGTTGCTCCAGTTGGTCCAGATACAAAGTAGGAAAGCTTCCTGGCAGGTGTATCAAGAATCAACGGAAGTCTCGGAGTACTTCCAGTCACATTAACATTTTAAGTTGAAGTAAAACCGGAAGTGGTTTGAATCTCTTTTGCAACCGCAACATAACATTTCAAGAGGAATAGCGAGCATATGGCAGGAGCAACTAACAAACCCCAAGGGATTCTCAATTGAGTAATTTGATTGGAAAGATTTTAAACTGTTTATCAGGCAATCAGTTAAGCATTTAAAACGGAAACCCCTACTACCAAATCGTATCGATATTGTTGAGCTATACAAATGACAAGATCCTAATAAAAACAAAACCTAGTTTGAATGACTATCCACAAGACGGCATTGTTACCAAAACGAGCGTCAACCTAACACAATGTGTCACTGACCGATAGGTGAAACCAAGTTGATTCGCAATAAAAGTCAGTTTTGCAGGTTTGCTGTTTTTAATTTGTACATTATGAACTCCAGCATAAAATATACGTAGCTGTAACAACAAATATACACCTTCAGTTTAGATTGTTAGTTTTCCTAAAGCAATCAATTTTGAAATGCTACAATGCAAAATCCACTTTGTACCTGTGTGGTATGTTATTTGCACCAACTCCACACCATTTTAATAAAATCCAATTCACAGGAGAATCTTATGCTGCCTAGATACAAAGGATTTTTGCCGGTAAATGTTTAGACAAGAGTGAATATTTGGTGGGTTTCGGGGTAGTTGAGGTAAGTCGGGATACACCTATCATTGGGATATTTACTATTTTTCCCTCCCCGTCGTCTTAGGAAAACCCAAGATGCCCAAAATCCTTTCCCAAACCGCTTCAAAAGTTGCATTCCAAATTCATAAGCTTATCCATGATTTTGTAAAATCCTTGCATTAGGCTTTAAAAAAGATATTTGGTGCAAAGTTAGAAGAAAGTTGAGACCGAAAAGGCGGAAGTGGTGGTCCCAGTAAGTTGGAAGGAAGGGGATAGTGGAGAGAAAAGCTGGGGTTGAGGAAAATTCGGAGGGAAGTAGAGGTGAAGATGAAGATGGACGGAGGGTAGAACATAGGAGAAAGTGAAGGACCGGGAGGAACGGGTACTGAAGGTCCGAGTAGACTTGAATATGGAGGAGTGGGCGTGAATGGAGGAAAATATGGAGTTAAATTATATTCAAATATTGTTGTCAATTTCCTTAAAGCCCCGACTTGGAATATTTTAAAAGCTATAAAGTAGGTGTGGTTTTAGGTAAATCTAGCAATTTAAACAGAAAATTGTTCTATAAATTTTGGAGATCATGCCCAATATTAAGTATTAAAGTATTCAGAAGTAATTAAGGAAACAGAAACACGCCCCTTATTTTGTTAGAGGTTTGTGCGGATAAAATATGTGCTCGGTAGCTCTTGTAAAATACGAACGTTCTGAAATTGTTTTATTGTAAGTTAATTGTTAATTAATATTTAGGTTACGTTCTCAAAATTATTTGTACCTGCAACAAAATTATTTTCGTATATATTTCGTTTGTGGAACGCAAAACAAATTATATTTTTCAGCAAATTACGAAATCTCGTTATGGCACAAATAGAAAGTTATATAGCGTAACCCATTTTCAACAAGCTTGTCGTGTTGAAAACAAGTTGCGCTACTATCCAAGTCGCCTTCAAACCTTGTAAACTTCTGGTACAGAACCTTCAAGATGTTTTCAGAAAGACTTTGGAAAATCCTCGGTTTTCGCTTTACCATCATGAGATACGGCTGCAGCTCACCATTCACTTGGAACACTAAAAATTTTCAACTCCTGCCGTATAGTTGCCAGAACCTTTCGCAAAGTTAGCATGTTGCTGGGGGAAGAAAGGGATTGTCTTTGAACCCATATTGGTTGGCATTGACTTGCTGTTGATTACAATATCCATTTTAATTGAATCCGCATAACAAATCATAAGAAACTCGGCAAACGAGCTTATGCATTTCTTTAATGAGGTTGTGAATACTGACCGCCAATTTGAAGGTAAAGTAAATTATTGAATATTTACAGCTACTATTTTTTAAATATTTATTTTTCAAAATTCCAGAAACCTTTCATCGCTACATCAACAATAATCCCACCTACAAGAAAGCCAAACTTCTAATAGAATTACTTGCGCTCCTAATTTTGATTGGAAGTCTAACATTTCCGTTTGTATGGGCAGCTTTTTTCCTTCAGAAAACTGAACCCTTGCACCGCTTCTTTGTTGAGGTTCTCGAAGTCAAACCCAAACTGGATTTACCAACACTTCCACTAATTTTGTATATTATGTGGTATGTTTTTCAATATTCAAGCGTAGTAATCATATTGCTAGTTGCAGGTATTCTCTATGTTAAGTTTTATTACCTCTGGGTAATGTTGTTGTGTCCAACAAAAATTGCAGCAAATGACAAGTTTCTTACAAAAATAGGTTACATTAGCGAAAATGATGTGATCAGATACTACAGAATGCACCAAGTACTAAATGGAATGTTAAACCAGATTTGTGCTAATAGACTGGCGGCAAATCATCAAGCCATGATTCAAATATTATTTGTAATAACCATGTTTTTATGCATTTGATATTTTAAATTGATGTTACTCACTCCAGGTTACCAGGTTGGCTTTCTAGCAATAGGAGCATCAATTACTATAGAGTATATGGAATGTAAATTGATAAGTGAAACTAGTCAGATTAGTAAGCTACTCAAAAGAAATATAAGGAAATATATAATAAGAGAAATATAAAGTAATTTTTTTATATAGTAACGGGAAAATATGTGTTCTAAGACCTCAAAATTCAAAAAGTGAATGCGAGAAGTTGAAAAGCCCTAATTTTTTGCACATTACCATAGATATGCATACATAGCAGTATATTTACTTTTCAAAAACTTTTATGCTTTAGATTTTCAAAAAGTAAATGCGAGAAGTTGAAAACCTCTAATTTTTTGCAGACTACCATAGATATGCATAAATAGTAGTGTACTTACTTTTCAAAGACTTTTAAGCTTTCAACATTCAAAAAGTGAATGTGAGAAGTTGAAAAGTCCTAATTGTTTTCACACTACCACGGAATTACATAAGAAACAGCATACTAACTTTTCAGAAATGTTTATGCTTTCAACGTTAAAGTGTATGCGAGATACTGATTAACCCTAATATTTTTCACTATGCTATAGAGGTATGCATAAATGACATCATACTAAGTTTTCTGAAACTTTTATGCTTTCAACGTTCAAAAAATGCGTGCGAGAAGTTGAATACTAATCCCAATCTTTTGTACTCTTCAATTAAATTATAAAAGAAACTGCATAGTAACATTTCAGAAATTTTTATGCTTTCGACGTTCGACACATGAATGCGAGAAGTTGATTAACCCTAATTTTTTGCACACTGCTATAGGATTACACAAGAAGAAACATACTCATTGCTTTGAAACTTTTATACTTTTGACGCTGGAAAAGTGCATGCGAGAAATTGAAGAAATGTGCTTGCAGAGAAATAATAAAACAATTTCCTAAAAATTTCGAACTGTGTATGTACAAATTATATTTTATTTTAATAGTTTTTGAAGTCGCAGGGCGTATACCTGCAGTATAGCATTTATGACTTTGAATGCGAGAATTTGAAGAACATTTTTGGTACACTACCATAGGAATAAATAAAAAACAACATAACAGCTTTTCAGAAATTTTATGACTTCGAAGTTCGAAACGTACAATCGAGACGAAATAAACCTTTGTTGTGTAAATTGTTGATTACTAATATTAGATTTCTGAATAAAACTTCATTTTTCTTGCTAAAAGAAATGCATTATTTGGATTAATATAATTGAATGAAAATTTCGAACCATGTAGATGTACATTATTGGGTGGCAATAAAATTATTTTGAACTCTGGTTTTTCAAGTAGCAGAGCGTATGCCTGCAGTAAAGCTAGTATTAGCTTATAGTATAATAGATTAAACAATTCCAATTTAAAACAAGTTAGTAGAGCAATTTGTTCTAAAAAATGCGTAGGATGTTTTCATTAACTTGTTTAAAACTTTTGGTTTTTTATACCTAATTGCCCTAATTATCCTAATTTTACCCTTTATTTACCCAATCGACAAGACTGGTATTTGCCATTAACGGAAAAATAACACTTATTCATGTGTGCTTAGAAGTATGAACCATGGAAAAGCTAAATACGTACCAATATCTTCAAAGATTAGCATTTACAAATCCACAAACTACCACAGAAACGGTATCAAACCAACTCAATAATGTATGTAAATATTACATTTTTAGTTAAAATCTACATTCTATCTACAAAAAATATCACACAGCATACCCCACTACACATAAATTTGATCATTCGTTACAATAATCGCAGAACACTTTTTCTAGATTAAATTTCTGCATTGCAGTTTCGTAACGAAACTTTCGTTCTGAAAGTTAAACAAAATCTTCACAACCTAATAATAAGTACGCAGTTAATTTCCCAAAATCGGTTGCTTCCAAACGGTTTATACGTTTCCTGACGTTTCCTATAATTCACCTGCAAGCTTCTCCCAAAAATCCTTTATGTCACTTTAGCTGAATGCGAAGCAATTTTCTCACGAAGTCATGAAGCATGCTTGCCAAACTGGAATGTACTTGCCCACTTTTGAAGAACTTTCGAATGGGATTCAGGGCTTCTACAGTTGCCTAAGAGAAGGGAAAAATAATCCGGTTTGACCACTAGGCATGGAACGATACGTAGGAGAGTAGGGGCTGTGGAGAGGAACATGAGGAAGATGGAAGCACTTTGGACCTTCCTCTTCCCCTCGCTCCCTTTGCATCCATACCCTCCTTCAGTTTCCTTCCTGCCCTGAGTACTTCGCAAGGATTCACCTAAATGCTGCAACCACAAGCCATCCAGACCCATAACTCGGGGCTAGAGTGGCACAAGTGGACGAAGGGTTGGCGGGTTCGAGAACAATCGGGGATTTTAAACTAAATTAAAAGGATAAAGACTTCCAAGGGAGTTTTGAGAAAAGTTGAAAACTTCAATTTGTTTTTATTGATTCATTCTTCATCCATTAAAGTGATCAACTTACAGTCTTCTATAATAGCTAAACTTGCCAACTTCTTTCTTCCCGTATCCCGTTTTTTCCACCAACTCAACCACACACACTCAAATAACTTGACAAATTATCTGATCAAGTAAAGCAATGAGTTTTAGCAGGTTTGGTCCGTGTATTTAGTACTGTCTTCTGTTTAGACCTACCATAATAATAACAGTATATCATAGATTAACAACAAATACCATTTGTGCTACTTACTTCAACCATCTATCACTTTCTCTGCTTACATTTTATCATCTTCACAAAAAACCCGAATCTAAAAATACATATTTTTACATACAGCTATTTCTAAAAGCATGGTTAGATTTTCAAAAAGGGGAAAACGTTAGTCTATTTTACAATGCTAAACAATCAGAAAGAAAATAGTAAATTTAATTGAACGAAGCTGTCTACTAACATTTCAATCCCGAAAAATATTTAAAACAAAGAAACCAAGTAAAAAAAATGATGCGTAAAATAAAAAGAAATTAATAAAGTTGATACAATAGTTGATTAGAATGTGGAAGTGAGTTTATAAATAATGTTTGAATTTAAACTACTGAAAAACTAGTGGAAAACATTTAAAAGATTACAATTAGCTTGATTTTACCCACAGCGTTTTCTGTTAGACTTTTTAATTAGTATAAGATTGCACCAGAAATTTATGGAACAAAGGGTTTCTTGAAAGTAGCCAAACCAACGCAACTTGGTTTGGTTTCCACGAAATTTTATAGCGTAAATTCCAGAAAATCTATTTTCACCGGAGTATCTATTGAACAGAAATCCACCCAGAGGAGCATTTTCACAGAAAAGGTGTCGAACAAACGAATTTTTAAATGCAATTGTTTTCACTAAAATTTTATTATCCATCCAAATTAATAATATCATTTGTGTTATTAGTGTACAGACTAAATAAATTAATGCTTAATGCTAGAGAAACTAAATTCTACTAAATAACAAAGCTGTGTAAGTATTTTGGTTTGGAAACTATTGAAATTGCTTGTTAGCTGTAGTGAGGGTGGCAAGGCTGAGGTGGATGGCCACTGAAGTGGTTGACCAGTAAGACAGTAAGTGGAGCGTGTGTAGCTGCTTAGTCCAAGCAAGGTTTCAGTGCTACTGCAATATTGAAGCTCTTATAAGTACCAGTTACAGAATACCACGTTATTTGACTCAACATACAGGTCCCTGGACGATACCATGTCGATTTGTACTTCTAACATCTGATTGCTGTTTGCATGTAAACAAAGGCGCATCTCCTCACCCGAAAAGAATAGCCCCTCTCCCCTAATTACACACATTCAGTAAAATGGGGTAATCGACTGAGCTTATGTAGATCTTAACTATCTTAGAGGTCATACAGAAAGCTGAGTATGTCGTCTCGTCTGAATAGTAAATGCTGTTGTAGTTGCAAGTCTGCCTTAATTAGATAGGGGCTGAGGTTTGGGGGCTATGGCGTCATCCACTAATGACGTCTCTAAAAAATCGCTATTTTTCGGACCACTGACTGACCCTTGTCATTATGCTGTCACATTTTTAATTTGCCACTGACCCCATGTGTCATGTCACCTGTGGTTACGTGGTCACTTCTCATCTGACACACATAATTGGAACCTCAATTTTTTAAGCTTGATTATGATGACTTTTTGGAGTGTTAATAGTATCTCATTGCAAATTGTTTTATTCCTAAGTACCCTTGAATTCTGTAGGTTTGTCTGTTAAATATTTCTGGAAAACTAAAGTGCATTGTTTGAAGGTTTATGACAGAGTAGAATACAAAATCGACTTTACCATGTTTGGCCTTCGTTAGTATCGTTACAGGTTACAAAACAAATGGCCAGTTCTGTTACTTTTTAATGCTTAAATTTGAAGTTCGCAAGAATGTTAGATACAAAATGCCAAACCAAACAGGTATAATTAAGTTTTAGTACTAAAAATCTTAATCTGGAATACAGAAGTAACAATAGCGTATTACGTTGCATAAAGAATGTTCCAGAAATTTTCGTATTAGGACAATTACAAACAGGATAACTATGTTTCCCTTTAGAGGAATCTAATAGGATATATTTAAATCTTTGCTGGTACGGTAGTGACGTCACTTTTGCCATTTGCCACCCACCCACCCATGTCACTATTTGTCACTGTCACTGACAGACCACCCATTGACCCGAAAAAGTGACGTCATTAGTGGATGGCGCCTATGAGGTAGGGGCTCACAGTCAACTGGTGAGGAGGTACTGCCGTTGTTATGCAGCGGTAAAAACAAAACGAGAAATAGAAATCTAGTTCTTATCGTCCAGCCCCCTGTACCAAAAAATCCTCAAAGTGACATTTGAAGGCGTACGGCTAAACCGAGAATTCATAAACAAGTGCAAGGTTTTCTGGCTATAATGAACATGACGCATTTCAAAACTCAGGAGACGGAGTCAAGAATAACACTATAACACTTTAAAATCGAATAGCAACACAAATGAAATGGTAGTTTTTTATGGATTATAATTATAATTTTTGGACCATTACATTTCTTTTTTTATTAAGAATAATGACGGATGACGCATTTGTCTTGTGAATGAAAGCAACTAATCCCAACACATTTAATTCTATTATATCGCATATTTTGCAATTTACAAATATGTTATGCATTATTGTTATGTAGTTTATTTATTTTTACTATATATACTATTTTGCTGAAAAAATGAAACTTTAAATGAAAAATTAATGATTACTAAAATTTTTGTAAGGTTAGCGCTGTTTTGGATGTAAGTGGGGTTCTCTGCGTGATACATTTAACAGGTTTCTTGCTTACACAAAAGTTTGTACTAATTTAGAACATACCATCGATAAAATTCGAACATCCGGGTTTTATCTTGTTAAGCGATTAATTGATTGCATGTTAAACAGTTTAAAATCTTTACAAAGCAAATTATTACGTAGCTGAGCATAGTGAAGCTAGTATTGAGATTGTCATATTTGTCTGTCTGTCCGTGTGTGTGTGTGTGTGAGCACGATACAGGCCAAACGGTTTGTCAGAATCACACCAAACTTGGTACAGTGATTCATTGGGTCATCAGGAGGAACCCTATTGATTTTGAGCCTGATCGGTCATCCCCCTGGGGTAATAGGGGGAGGTAATCCTCCTGACCATATACTTTGTCAGAATCGCACCACATTTGGTATCGTGGTTTATTGGGTCATAGTAATGAACCGTGTTGACTTTGAGCCAGATTGGTCATCCCCCTGGGGTAGTAGGGGGAGGTAACATCCTGACCATAAATCTTGTATTGAATCACACCAAATTTGGTACAGTGATTCATTGGACTATGAGAAATAACCCTATTGATTTTGAGCCTGATTTCTCATCCCCCTGGGGTAGTATGGTGGAGTCAGGGAATCAGACAGACAGACACCCACTTTGCTCAGCTACGTATTTCAAATGATCATTAAATCGGTTTATTTACCTGAAAATCCTTCTTAGTTCGATAGCTTCTCCAGCTACAATAACCTCATTATTTTATAGAATCTGGGTAATTATGTAGCATGGAAGTATTAAAACGGGAAAAACAAAATTGGTTGTTATAGGTTGTTGAAGAGGTTAAGGATAGATTTTGAAGATGAGGTGAAGCTAAGAAGTGCCTCCATTTTTCTATTGTTCCTCTTCAGGCCATACCTTGCTATCCTCCTGTCTCCAGCCCGAGGTCGAACTCGATATTTTCCTCTCCGTTTTATTGAAAATCCAGGGCCCCAAATTGCTTCCTAACGCGTTTCAGAAGCGGGCCAGTGCTTTTAAGATTCACACGCTTATTCATGGATTTCGGTATGTCTACGTTATTTTATACCAGGATAGATAGGCTATAAACCATGACAATTAGATTTTATGCCAGTTGGCTTTTTGTGTTTTTAGCAGCGAACAAATTCAATGGTTTGTCATAGATGTTTTAAACATAAAATTGCTCTGTAGGGATCTTAGTTTCCTTTTTTAGAATAAAATTGGAATAATGAAGTGGTTTAGTGTTTAGAATAATGCGTTTTATGACAATTGTCAATAAAAAGACAACGCTTTCTTGTAGCGAGTATGTTTTTTTTTGCTTTGAATGGATTAGTAAATAGATTTATTGAAAAGTAAGTAATAAATATTTGTGTTGGTTAGATGCCATTTCTGTGAAAATTACTGGATTGGAGGATTTCGCTTGCAGCAGATGCTTTTCCCTGCTCGTTCACATAATGTTGAATCTAGTCTACCAGCATTAGTATAAAGTCATCTAAACATATTTAATTCATATTTTCGTATGTGTTAGGGCACAGTACTCACTAAGGAATTTGAAATCTTTTAAGGAAAAGGTTATTACAAATTTGACGGATGCCCCAGTTGCTCACTAACTAAAGTATAATCATTTCAATTACGCATCTTAATACAGTTTGGTGTATTTGCCATTGAACAAATATTTTTGTGATGATCTACTACAATATATGGCTTCTACTAGCTTAGTTTATAGATCATGCAAATCCAAACCCATCTTTTAAATTTATTGGTTGATTAGTTACACAATTTCCGTATTAAAAAGTGCCACTTTTAGTACCAGCAACGTAATAATACTTTTTATTCCCTGTTCTGAGGAAATATCATTGATATCAGGCTGTACACTTGAGGACGGAGGGGAGGGCGTGGGTTAGTGGAAGGTTATCTCTCTTTCCTTTACTTCAGGTCTATTTGGATGAAGGGTTTGGGTGTATGCTGGGCATTGTTGACTGATAAATGACTAACGCAGGGTAATCTAAGATTCTTAAGATAGCCAAGACACAAAGTTTTGAGACAATACATATAGGCCCCAAAATTAAAAAAATAAATATTCACAAAAACTCGATTTAATTGTGTCAAAACTGTCAAAATGACGATTTTAGACACTTTTTACACTGACGAAATGTGTCAGAAATGTTTATGTTCGAAAAAATTCCGAAAAATCTCAACTTTTTTTCTAGGGGCCAATATAGGCCCTTTCGCTAGGGGCCTATATTGGCTCCTAGGGGCTTATATAGGCCCCTTGATCCTGGACTGTATTTGTTGAAACAAAAAATTAAATTTTAAATGAAAAATCATTTGTAACTAAAATTTGTATAAGATTTTTTTGATGCAAAAAAATGCCTTTGACTACTACACAATGCTGTTAGAATCAAATTTTATTGTCCGCGACCGGTTTCAGTGGGTCATCTTCAGGCAGACTTTAACGGAGAGACGATTTTCCGACTCCATCTTAGTCATTTGGTGTATAAAATGTTTTCGGTGAAAATGGGGTTTTGTGTGGGTGGCTCGTTTAACAGGCTGTCTGATCCCATAGAACTTTGTATTAATTTAGAATCATCAATACAATTCGATCATCCGGATTTTAGCTTGTTAAATGATAATTGATTGCATCATTGTATGCTAAACAGTTCAAAATCTTTACAAATCAAATAATTTACCTAAAAACCTTCTATGTTTGATTGCTTCACCAGCTACAATAAACTCATTATTTTATAGGATCTAGGTAATTATGTAACAACACAGTAGTTTTACAACGGGAAAATCAAAATTGGTTGTTATAGGCTATGCCAGAAGTGGTAACTTGCTTTGTCAAAGAATTTCGATTTTAGGGTGAGTTGTTTCAGTTATGTAAAGTGCGTTTTATAATACAAGTTAACAAGTTAAGCAAAACACGAAGGTTATTAAACGCTTACCAACCCAAATGAATCAATCAATAAAACGCAAACCGATGTCTTTCCAACTTTTCTCAAAACACTTTAGTGCCCTCATTTTTTAAACTTGCAGATCGTCCGGAAACATTCAGACTTTTCTCGGACTCGCCGACCCTCTGGAATTTGGATTAATTTCATCTAATCTCCTTACATAATATGTGCCACCCGACGCCCTTGACCATTAGTAAGAGGATGGATGAAAATAGTGCGGTTGGCGTCAGGTATGACGATAGCTTAGGTGGAACGCTTGAACAGAAAGTGTGGGTTACTTGAGGGTTGTCTCGTTGTCGATATTTTCCTCTACGTCTTATGGCGATTCCAGGGTCCCAACTATCTTCCCAATGTGTTTCAAAAGCGGGCCAGTGTGTTTGAGATTCAAAAGCTTATTCATGGTTTTCGGTATGTTTACGTGGTTTTAAGCCAACTGGGTTTTACACCGGTTGGCTCTATGCGATTATAGCAGCGAGCGTTTTTAATGGTTTACCATAGATGTTTATCAACATAAAACTGCTTTGTAGGGATTTTTGTTTTTCTTTTTTAGAATAAAATTGGAATAATGAAGTATATAGTTTAGTGTTTAGAAAAAGCATTTTATGTTAATTTTAAACAAAAGACAACGCTTTTTGTACATGAATATGTTTTTTTTGCTTTAAATGGATTATCATTAAAAAGTTTTTATAATGATAATTATTTGTATTGGTTAGATGCCATATTTGTGAAAATAATTGGATTGGTGGAGGTTGTGACCAGCAGATTTGACGGCTGCATCTTGTTTATGTTGTACATTCTGCTCTAAAAACACCATTATAAATTTATCCGAACACATATCATTCGCTTGGATATCTGTGTCTTTTTTACGTATGTGTTAGTGTACAGTTGTACCAGTTGCTCACTCACTGTCCTTTTTGTATTTAAGTGATGATAAACAATTGGAAATGTTGATGTAAGTATGCGCATATAATTTTTTATTCAAAAAGAAAGACTTGCGGAAGTGCAAAAGAGTTAAGAAACCTATTGCAATAAAAACAAACTCCAAAAATTCCTAAGGGACAGGAGTTATGACATTGTTAAATTTTGGCCACCCGAGGGCGTCGTTGGGGGCACGTCGGGGTGTTAAACAATGCACTAAGGCCTGAGGAACCTATTCCAAAAAACAGAACTCCAAAAAGTCTTAAGGGACTGGAGTTATACACCTTTTTAAATGGAGCGCCCTCTGGTGCATTTTTGAAAATGTTTTTAGACCAGGCACCAGATCATGCTAAGAGCTACCGTCTACAAAAACAGAATTAAAAAATTCCATTTCTGAGAGGTGTTTTAGGGGCGACGGGCGGACGGCCCCGAAACAGACCAAATGTGCGAAATGAATAATTAGCCTGCGGCTACTTAATAAACTACGACTTATTGCTTACAAAGCTAATTGTTCATGCAAATCCAAAACCATTTTTTAATTTGTTGGTTGATCAGTAACATAAATCCTGTATGAAAAAGTGTCACTTATAAAACCAGTGCCATTATGATTCTTTTTATTCCACTACAAGCAAAATATGTGGCTAAGTTAGGACGCTAGAGGAAAGAGGGGAGGGTTAGTTGCAGGTTATCTTTCTTTCCTTCACTTCAGGTCTATTTGGATGAAGTCTGGAGCGGGTTTGGGTGTATGCTGACTGGTAACTGATAAATGATTAACGCAGGGTAATCTAAGATTCTTAAGATAGGCAAGACAAACAACAAAGTTTCGAGACAATACAGCCCTTTTAAAAAAAATTTGAATAACTGAATACCGGATATTCAATATCCTAATTAAGTAAATATATTTCGCAACTGTTCCTTCTTCGATAAGCCAGATAACTCGTGCATTTAAATCACTCTCCATTTCCGCTTGAACCTGCTTCTGCCCACACGATCACTGCACCTGTCAAAATACAAAAATGCTAAAACTTATCACAACTCCTTAAGCTAAGCAAGTGAAACTCAGTCCCAGGATATATAGATATCAACGCTAACTAGCATTCTTGTATCAACCCCAGACTAATTCTGATTTCCATGGGGCAGCTCCTTCAAATTTTTGTTACTTTGACGCTCGTTTTTGCAAGTGTAGTTTGTATGGGGAATATTTCATTGGTAGGTATAAAGGTGAATATATACGGTGTTTTTCAGATGTCGAGTTTAATTGCAAAGATTTTATTTATAATGCAAAGTCTCATTTCTCTGGATTGTCACATTTTTTGGAAAATGAAAATGTTTATTACATACGACAATTAAAAATGTTTAAAACCAAACGCAAGAACGTCTTTAATACAAGCAAGAATACCTTGGAGACTAAACAATCTTTGTTGTCCTAAAACTGGAACTGGTGTCGAGTTTTTCGCATATGGAGAAGGGTATGGATGCAAAAGGAAGGAAAGTGGAAGCGAAGTAGGTGGATAAGGGAAATTGAATGGATGAGGAAACTATTGTTCCTATTTCTCTTCGCAGCCCCTACCCTCATATCCTCCTATCTCTGATCAATGGTCGAACTCAATATTTTTTCGCTACGTCCTAGATAACCTTAGAAGTCCAGACTACTCTCCAAAGCGCTTCTAATGTAAGCCACTACATTCGAAATTCATCAGCTTTTTCTTGGTTTTGTAAGACATTTGCATCTGGTAGACTGTAGATATTTGATGCAAATTAGGAAATATACGAGAAAGTTGGGGCCGAAATGAATTCGGAAAAGGCGGCATTGGTGGTAAAAGTAAGACGAAAAGTGAAGGCTCGGAGGATAGTGAACGAAAACCCGGGGGTGGATTCAGGGACGTGGAGGTTACGATTAAGACGGATTCAAGTTGGAGTGAAGATTGGTAGGTTGAACCGAGGAGCAAGTAAAGGACAGGGCGTAACGGGGAGTTGGGGTCCCGAGGTCCGAGTAGAACTGAAAGTAGAGAAGTGGGCGTCAATGTAGGAAAAACCGGAGTTCTAAGTATTTTTGTCACCTTGCTTAAAACGTCTCGAGTTTTCTCAAACTTACGTACGGTTTGACCTACTCTTCTGAATATTGTGCCGCCACTTTGCCACTGGTGCCATACTGTGGGTCGGTTACTGAGTACCCCAAGGGATAAGGATGGACGGATGACATGATAAGGGCAAAAGTTTTGCCACAAGTTATTTAAACAACTTTTATCTATGAGAAATTCCTTATCTTATTCATAAGACGTGATGGAGAGTTTTCTTGTTTTCGGTGGTTCCAGTGTCCATTTGAGTGGATGCGGTACTGGATGGCTCATGAAGGTGGCACCGGTGGCTTTTTGGAGAAGCAGATTGCTGCCGCATCATTTGTATCATAAACTGGTCCAACTTGAAGCCCAACCATCATAGCACTTCGATTCACCATCACGACCAAAGCGTAAGCGCGACCACGACGTAAGCAACTTGTCAACATTGTTTGTATAATGGATTAAACCGTTTAATGAGTAATCTTTTTAAAAATAGCTATAACAGAAAGACATGTAGGTATGTTGAAAAAGTACCAGTAAATATGCTAATTAGCTAAATGTTTCGTGATAAAAACGCATTGATGGAGATGATGATAAAATTCATAATATTTAATAAATCTCCTGAACGACTGATCTCTTATTAGCTCGCTGCTTCCCAGAGGAGCTATTTAAGATGTCGCGTGTCCGTCCGTCCGTCTACTTTATTTTCTATACCATCCCAGGGAAGTGGTTTTAAACCAAGTAATTGTAAATCAGGCAAATAATTTTCAAACTAGACAGACATCGGTAAAAACATAATTAATATGCGACCATAGCAATGAGCAAATTTTAATGGTTTACTATGGATGTTTTTTGTGAATTTTTATGCTTGAAAACTGCATTTTGATTAGTACACATATACAAACTGGTAAATCTGTTTTTTAAATTTAATTTTATTGAACCATTTCTAAACCATTTGAAAAAGTGATGCCGGTGACAATTGATTTATGGACCTTCTGAAGGTGTTTTGGAGAAATTGAGCTTTAAAACAAGACGAGGTGGATTTAAGGAGACATGAAAGGTAAGGTGTATTATTATAATTGGTTTTATGGGGATTTTTGAAACAAGTTGGTTGACCAATTGATTGATTTGTTTAAGTGAATATTCTAGAACCTATACAAACCAAGCCTTATGAACACTAAACGTGCAATCTTAAAAAACAGCCTATAAAAATATTAAGTTCAAGTTTACAAGGGATTGGGAGGTGCTCTTTTAGTAATTTTGTTAACACATGTCAATTTCCGTCAAATAAACTTTCAGATTTTAGACGCTGAGATAGGTTTAAGATTTAGAACAGCAGATCATCTATCCTAAAAACCTAATTATTAATCATTAGAAAATTCAGGCTTCTCGAGAAAATTTTGTGTTGGTTAGACGCTATTTCTGTGAAGATTTGTTGCTTGGTAGATTTAATCAAATATAGATAAATTGGACGGTTGCGAATAATGCTAAACTACTGCAGAAAGTTACGCGTGCACGGTTCATTGAGTTATACAGATATTTGATACAAATTAAGAAACTACACAACCGAACCGAAAGAATACCCACAACTAGCTGGCCAGTTAATTATATGGGAAACTGTTTGAGCACTCGACGTATACAATTCTTAGAAATATTAAACATTCATGGTAAGCGATTAAAAAATGCTCGCTGCTGAAGACGGCTGGAATATTATAATTTACTTGAAAACCATGGCTGATAAATAGAAAGTTGCAATACACTGTTACTGATACATCTAATACAATTATTTTACTGATTTTATATCAATTAATTATTCATGTATAATATAAAGTGATACAAAACAAATATTTGTTGTTTTAAAATTGGGTTGTTCATTTTATACAGCAACTTCACGGTATATTTTCATAAAGCTCAGTTATTGAGGATTCCATTGCGATATAGATATTAAAGCCGTAGTCGTATAACAATGCGATAAGAATCTACCATTTAGTAATGTTGTTCTTTAATGGTTACTTAAGTCAGGTGCGTTTAAGAAGAAAGGATGCTAAGTCGGGTTTAAGGAAGCAGTTTGGAGGTGATGGACAAGACAGGATAAAGTAACGGGAACGCAGAACCGGTAACTGGTCTAAATGTGGAGTTGACCATATACGAGGATTGGGTATGTAAATGGGGCATTCAATGGATTGGGAATTTATTGAAAGCTTTTAGAATAAGAAACAAGAGCGTTCTAAGCAAAACGTGAGAGGAACACGAAGGTAGTTTGAAATGAAGAGGTTTTGATGAGTTGATGCTCTCGGTGATACGCTAGTACACTTATAGCACACAAGATTCTTAATTTGGAGTATTAGACCAGTGTAAAAATACGGTCTTACAATATTTTAGATAGCTTCTCTGCAAAGCAGCAAGCTAATAAAATATGCCAATACTCATATAAAAATTTGTGATGATGACGTTAGATGCCATTTTTGTAAAATTGGTGAAATGGTGGATTTAAACTATTTCAGATACCGAGCAGGAGATTCTGATATATTGATTACGCGTAATAATAATCTGTAATTATTATTCGTAAAATCCTATATTCTTTTTATTAAAAAATAATTTTAATAATCATTGAACTATTTCATTCAGTACATGGTATCTTTGGCATAATTAGTGAAGGCAAACGATTAATCTCGATTCCAAAACGATTTCCAATCCGACTTTTGACAAAAACGTTTGGATACTCGGAAAAAGCGATCCGATTTCCCAAAACATTTTCGATTCCGATCCGATTAGTGTTTAAAACGTTTGCTAATCGGTAAAATCGCGATTTTCCCAACTACAGAACTTATGTCGCAAAATCTGCTTAAAGCTATGCCAATTTAAATAAAGAGAATTACAAGTATTAAAAATGGTGTAAACGCACAATGAACTCAAGTAATTGGCGTACATTTGCTCTGTCATGAAGTTCCTCACCTACATAGCAATATTTTTTTCAGGTTTCGCTTTTTACGCACATATAAATTAACCAGTTTGTAAAAATCGCGATTCCGACCCGATTTTTGTTTAAAACGTTTACAAACGATTTTTCACGGACCAAACCGTTTCCGATTTTTGCATGAAACGTTTGGACAAAAATCGGTTTAATCGCGATTAGTTTTCGATTTTTTCCATCACTAGGCATAATATATCAATCTAGCAAAATTCATGTCTTTAAATATTTAGCTTGGCTTCGATTATTTTTCATGTGATTAGATTAGATTATTTCAAGTGATTGTTGTGCAGTTACATAAACTTTTTGATAATAAATTACACGATAACGTCTGCTGTTGTTGTACCAAACTAGATATGTTCAAAAAGTAAACATTTTTGTCAACTTAATTTTTAATCTTACCGAAACCATATGGAGTACTTCAGTTTGATTGAACCGGATCCCATCTAACTTGCAATACCTGCAGTCTTCAGGACCATCTTCTCCAACTGCATCGTTACCATTATTCATTCCATCCTCATCCTTAGAATCTCAGTTTGAAATTCTAAAGCTGGTCCTGCCTTCGGCAAACGGTAACTACCTTAAGAATTTCAGATTATTCTACCTTCATCATTTATCATTCAATCCCAATCCTATCCAGCACACACATCCTCTTCACCGTGGAGGCTCCCCGATTTATCCAAATGGACACTGAAGTTTACGAAAACAAGACAGCCCTCCCCTATCCCAATCCTTCTCCTCAAACGTTCCACCTGAGCCTGATATTTTCCCAGTAGTATTTATTGCAATGCTACTTCTAAAGAAACTGTGACATTTTTTCCTACGTAGTATATGTAACAACAATGTACTATGTACAATCATGTACTAACAAACAGTGAACTCAAAAGATGGTTAAACGCATGCTAGTGGTGTACCAAGCGGTACTAAATAGTGCAGCAAAATTATTAGTCTTTAGTCAGTGAGCAATAAGAGCAACCTTCAAATTTGCAAAACTAAAGTATGTTAAATTGCTTAGTGTGCAACAACATTTACAATCAAAAGTGAAATCAAATGATCGTGCTGCACAATTTGTGCATTGTTGATGTAGCTGCTTCCAGTCTTACATATTACTAGATACACTGAACACGATGTAGATGACGTATCTGACGTATGTGACATCCACCAATTCAATAATGTTCACAAAAAATTGCATCTAACCAATGCAAATTTCTATTAATTATTTTTCATTAAAATCTGTTTAGTAAATCTTTAATCCTTCCAAACTTCAAAAGTAGTAATATCACACTCACATGTACACTTGAATTTTGTCTTTTATTTACAATTATCAGAAATTAATTTTTTACAAAGCACCAACACTAAACTACTTGTATCATTCCAAGTTATTTCTAAAATACAAAACGAAAATTACCACGTAGCAATATTATGTTCATAATCTCATAAATAAAATCAATATTAAAGTATTTAAAATACATTATTCTAACCCAGATTTGAACATTTTTCAGTTTTTCAAAGAAAAGTTTCAAGTTTGCAATTTTGTTGTAATAGCAGAACCTGCTGGACAGATTTGGTGATTAAATTGGTCGTGCTCATTAATTAATTGTATTGCTAAATTCAAATTCAAGCTCACGTTTTAGTGAGTAGCAACGTTTCTGAAAATCATTCACAGAAAAATTATTCTATCCACAAACTATATACGGTATTCTTTATACGGTCCAATAATGATCGTCAGTCTTAAAACGATCATTAATCTGCTTTTATCACAACGTGGTTTAAACAGGAGAGACCCAATTTAGTTTCCTTTAAACATGTTTGAAATAAATCGGTTGTAATTCTGAATAAAAATAGACTTCTAAAAATCCACAAAATTTTATTTAAAGGTTGTCTTCATTTTTATTACAAAAATCGGTTTCAAATTTTGTGGATATTTCTGCTGAAACAATTTAAAAGCTAAAAACAAGATTTGGCTTGCTGCAAAAGCAAACAAACTAACCATTTCAATAAACATTGCAACTTGTAATCTCAAATTCCCAACTTTGGTTTAAGAGATTTAAAAACTGAGCTATAGATACAAAACTGATAATATCAACTCCTGTTTGTGTACTTTTCAATGTGTAACTGATACCAGATTAGATTAGATACCTTACCAGTGTAATAGATGAAACCAGATTGATTCGCAATATAAGTCATTTTCGCATCGTTGCTGTTTTTAATTTTGTACATTACCCGTGCAGCAAAATAACGTCTAATAGTTATCTATATGACATGCGTGCATGGATTTGTATTTATCCGAGAGACATCCCAGACATGACATGTGTTATCGCGTCGACGTCCCAGGGATGGACTTATTTCACTAAATAAGGTCCCAACAATGTCATTTGCACATATCGTATGGACAAACATAAGACGTCCAGCTGGTTTCTAAAACGGCTGATGATGACGTTTACAGGATGTTTCTTGGACGTTTAATTTTAGATATTTTTTGCACGCGCCAATAAAAAATTCAAAATTAGATTTTCTCAGGTGGGGTCATAGAATTTTATTGAACACAAAAACTTTGCATTAACAAAAATGATTATGTACGCCAGATTAATTAGCCTGGGGTTGACGCTTTTGCTCGTCAGATTTAAGGCGGTCACCAGCATGGCGGAACCAATTCATTGTAGCTTTTTCCACTGCTTTCTCATTCCAATCCGCTTTTCGGGTAGACAAAACAGCACCTAGAATATATGAAATATATTTGCGTTTTGATTGCAGAAAAAATAGATAAATCCTACTTTAACCGTTGTAACTCTTGCACAAATACTTACGTTTTAATGTTTCCCAAGTTTTAGTTTTGGAGAAATTTTCATTCTCCTTCTGGCCCCATAAACTAAATCGCTTTGCTGCGGTATTTGTCATCAACTTGCGAAGAATTCGGCCAACAAATTCCACAACAGAATCACCGCCACAGCTAAGCATCTCGGACTTCTATATTGAAAACATTTAGTGCTTAAAATCATAGTTAACTAAACATAAGCTGGCCAAACTACGCACAAAATAGATATTAGTAATACCAGTGTGTCAAGGTCTTCTGATGTAAGTTGTTCATCAAAACTTTTGAAGTCATCAACAGTTTGATGGCACACAGAAAGCAGACGAAACTCCCCCAGAGTTGACGTCCTGCCTGTAGCCCTATCTCGCTCCAAGTTTGATATTCGATTATCCAAATTGAACAGAGTTTGCTTGATAATTGCCGTATCTCCTGCAATTTTTTTCAGGAGTTCTAGAAAATGAATAATTACGATCAAATAATATGGTTACAAGCATGATTATTATAGTAAACAAAGAATAAAAAACATACCGGTGGCCGAACCGTTATCGGCCTGGAACTGCTGATCCGTATTACCAGGTCTCTTAAATGTTTCGCTGACAGATTTTGACTTTGATTTTGAGCAGCCAGCGCCATGATTTGAACCTGCCCGTGATAGCCCATATGATGTGGATGCTATACGACCATCCGATACTGGTGAAGAAGTCAGCTGATCAAGCGGGCTTGTCTGGACCTCCTCCAACTCTCTCTCCGTGACACAAAGCACTCCGTTATTATCTGCAACCAAATGTACGAATCTATTAGATGTTTTTCCAAATTAAATCTGACAGGAATGATAATTAGTTAACGTTTTACCTGTTACTAGACCCAATTTGAATGTAGGTGGATGATTAATAGTCCGCCCCTCTTCTCCAGATGAGTCATGTCCACTAGATTCTCCGGATTGCGCAGTAACGGAAAGCTTTCTGTTTCGGGTCCTCCTGGGACGCTTGGGAGTGGGCGCTGAACTATCCTCCGATTCTAGGTCCGACTTATAAACGGCCACCATTAACCATTTTCTCGCTTCTTGGTAGGTTGCTGAAATTACCCAAAAGTTTGTTTTATACGTTTTATGAATACGTTGGACTGAAATGCAAAACAATCTAAAATTTTAAAACGAATCTCACTTGCAGCTTTTAAAATCTTCACACTAAACGACTGCCATGTCTTTGCATCTGGGGTTTTCTTGGCTTTGACCATCGTTTCAGCTTTGTAACTGGGAACTGGTGGCCATAGGCAACTTCCAGTTTCCGAGTGCATCCAATTTTCAGGGATAATGTAGGTTTCCTTTTCATCCTTCTCAGCTGCACTCGTCTCCACAACGTAGAACATTCTAGTAGTCACAGTGTAACAAGGGAATTGCAATAAAATATTCGTCTTCCGGAACCCCTTGAGCTTTTCCCTTTACTTCAAAAAATGGGAGAACTGTTAATGCTGGAGATCCGATATTTTTCTTGAATTTGAAAATACCTACAACTGCTGAGTCACACGGTTCATTAAAACAAGAACTTCGTTGTGTGTAAAGTATTCCGAGAAAACTACAATTTGAATCCGTGGAACTTTTAATTATGTTCTTTACTTGAAACAAATTCGAATTTTGTGTTATACAAAAACTGTCCCTTGGAAAACTATCTGGACACTTTGAAACCTTCAGTGTAAACTCTAGGCATTCACAAACGTAATATTGCAATCCTATAAAACTAGCTGGAGTTGGACCATCACTATGCTCTTTCCGCAGTAAAAAGCTAACTGACCTATTTTTCGCACATTTTAAATTGTCTAGCTCCCTTAATCGGTTGATTACTTGCTCTAGTGGTCTATTGGGAGTTCTTACTAGCTTTTTTTAACTTGCCGAGCTTGTTCTCAAATTTAAACGCGCTAAATGTGTCTAGAGTGCCCAAATTGTTAGAGTCACTGGCCAAATGGATTAGACAATGCACATTGTAGGTAGCCACTTCCTTTCCAAAAAGTTTTATAAATCCTTGCACAAAATATACAAGTAGTTCCTTTGCATATTGGTTATATGCCTTATTGGAATTAGGTGAGCACAAAATTCTAATTCCTACCATTAGTGACTTGAACAGTAAAAAGCAGTCAAAGGATAATACATTCCTAAAAACTACCAAACCAGTGTACAAAACCAGTTGGCGGAACTCCACAGCTTTCCATCTATCTAGTTGAGCCAATGTGCGAGGTTTACGCTGAAACTCCATCACTACATATTTTGCTACACCAACCAGCCTATTTGATATTGTTTGTATTTTTTGCCCAGTCAACTTATGATTGCCCGGCTTAGCTGCCAAAAACTCTTGAATAAACTTGCGCATAACTCCTAAGCACACAAGGTGCATGTAATCGAGTGGAAATGAGTTGGGTACGTATCTAAGTTGGGTACGTTTTCGAACAAACTTTCTTTTTTATGATGATCCTCGTCTAAGCGCAAACGGAATGTTTCGTTAGTTCTTTCTCTAGCCTTTAAATCCGGAAAAATTTGCTTGTAGTTCAATCGATAGCCATCTACTTCACACTTATCACAGCCATGTAAACCAGTATGGCTTTTAATCCCTTTAACATAAGCCCTTGCTGGGGCGTCGCAAATTACCGAATGTAATTGTAAACAAATACCCTGGGTTGATAACTCTTCTTTTAGACTAATAAATTCTTCAATAAAATGCTTCAAAAGCTCATTTGCGCATGCTGGCTTTTTTTCGCCATGATAAATTCCTATTACAAATGGTTCCAAGGAATCTCCTATGAGGAAACCTAAAATTGGCCAAAAGCAAGCATCAGAGCTTTTATAAATTGGCAAACCATCTACATTTATCTGTAATTGAACTATTTTAGCACCACAAGTTTCTATAGCTGGCAATATTTTAGTTTTTAATCCTAAATGACAATATTTTCCTGGAGGAACTACTATAGTTACCACACCCTGCTTATTTGGATTCAGAACTGTTCTGCTATCAGACGGGAAACTAGAATGACATGGATGCTTTCGAAGTATTTTTAGAAGTCCTGAAAACTGGCTGTGATTTATTTTGTTTGACAATGCCCACGATTTTAATTCCTCTAATAAATCCTCATCAGTATCTGAATCGCTGCTACTTGTGCTAATGAATGAAACAGGAGATAATCTATCTTCAAACGAAAATGGAACATGATTTGTTGCCTCATTGAGGTCATGACTATCACTGATTTCATCGTCACTAGACGTCTGAACTTCCGGTTCTGTAGGTAAGAATCTTTGAACCTCCTCCTTCGCCAATTGCCTGATTCTTCTTTTACTAAGCACAGCTTTTCTTCTGCTTGACATTATGAAAATGCCCTAATTAACTTACAATGCAATAAGTTACACTTTCTATGTATCCATTAAATTCACAATAAATATTAATCAACACCACATTAATTTCTACCACACCACAAAAATTAACAAGGCTTTGCATTGACTGAGACAACGAGCTTTTTTTTGTCCCATGTGATTTTAAAAACCAAGTTGCCACCTATTCATGCTGCTTTCATGCAGTTTTGGGGTGTTGTGAAATTGGCTTCAGTTGAACCAAGACTTGTCCCGTGTACATCCATTTGACGTACAAGCAGTGACAATGAAGTCTGTTTAAATTAATTGAAGACGTGACGTCTTATGTATATCCATATAATGTACCAAAAAGGGACAGTCAAATCTCTAGAAAAAACATTCATATTTGACGTCATATGTGCATCCAATTGACCAACATGTGAGGAAGATCCCTAAAGTCCTGTAATGGACAGCAATTTGCGTATCCCTGGGATGTGGCTTGCTGCGAGGGTATGTACTCCAACATAAAATATGTGTAGTTTTAACAGCCTAATATACCCTCGGTTTATAATGCTAGTTTTTCTAAAGCATTTACCAATAAATTTTGAAATGGAAAATGCTACAGTACAAAATCCACTTTAGTATGCACCTGTGTGATATTGTTCGTACGTAGACATACAATCGGGGTTTACTCTGCTACCAAAAATGTGAAATTCCGTTAACAAATTAACATTATACTAATATTGGGCCTACGTGCAGAACCCAACGCCAATGCCATTTTACCTTTCTTGACCCCTTTTTAAACTCGTGTAACCTCATTTCTCGAGAGAATATTCTTGAAAAAAGCTTGAAAAAAGCAAAAATCTGTTTCATGTTTCGCTTCACTTCTCGTCCGACTGCCGACTTGCTCAGCCGCTCTTTTTCATCTTTCAAATTGCTTTGTAAAATGAAACCAATATTTTTTGACTTATCAGCCCTAAAACCTCTGTATGCATTGTTCTATTTATTTTCCACCCCAAGGTGGCTACAACGGCGAAAAATTCCAAGGCATTAAGCCACATTTTTGTTTTAATCATCATCTTTTTATATTAATCGTTGAACATTTCCACATACTTTTAGCCACCATCATCCAGTGATCTCCCATCCATCTGCTCTTTCCACCAAAACCATCAGCAGCAGCGAACTGCCTAACAAGTTTTCCTTATAATTCGGACACTCCGGGTTCCCCCCCATTCAGGTATGGTTTATGCACCAACTCCACACCATTTTAATAAAATCCAAATCACAGCGAGATAAAGTATTGACTAGATACAAAAGCTCCCTGCTGGTAAATGTTTGAATAATATTGAATTGCTTATTTTGTGGGTTTCAGCGTTGGTGAGTTGGGATACACTAACCATTGAATATTTTCTACTCATAGCAGTCTTTCGAAAACCGGAGACTCCCAAAATCTTTTCGCAAACCGCTTCAAGAATGGGACACTGCAATCCAAATTCACAAGCTTATTCATGATTCCGTAATACCCTAGCATGAGATTAATGACCAGATATTTGATGTAAAGGAAGAATATGAAAAAGGTGACCCATAGGTTTCTGGAAAAGGCGAAAGTGATGGTCCTAGTGAGACGAAAAGGGGAGGCCCGGGAATAGAGGAAGCAAAAGCCGAGCCGGGGTGGGGAGAAGTAGAGACCTCTACTGCAGATGCAGATGAAGACGGACGGAGGGTTGAACAGAGGAGAAAGTTAAGGACCGGTGGGAATGGAGAGTTGTGGTCACAGTAGAAGTGAAAGTGGAGGAGTGTGCGTGGTAATTCCAGGTGTTTTTCTCAATTTGCTTAAAATGTCCCAATCTTTTTTCTAACTTTGCTCTAACTAACCTCCTGAAGATTTTGCCACCCATACCTCTAGCTACTTTACCACGGGTGGTCGATATTGGCGTGTTTGGGTGTCTCACTTTTCTCTCGCGTCTTAGTCTTGAGGTTACCACATGCTTAGCAGGAATCAATGGTATCTCAGGCTTTTCCCATGAATGAAGTATGTGTGCATTTAACAATTGGACTGACCTTCAGTGTGTAATATTAGCTTTTTATAATGCAGTTATCTATTTCAAAAATGTAAAATGATACAATAAAAAATCCTTTTTGTTTTGTAATTGTTTAGTCTGACTTTATGCAAAAGCTCCACGCCATTTGTTAAAAAACTTCAATGCACGGGTATTCTTTCGGCAAGCAGATTTGTCATTCCATATATCAACGAGATGGAAATACTTAAAGGGCTTTGAAACATTTAGTAAAAATTGGAATATAGGTTTGTCTTGCAAAAACGGCATACCCCATTTTTGACATGACACATGACGCAAAATAACTTTAAAGAAAACAGTATTTAAACTACAAAATTATTAATCGATTTACAGTAAAATCAAGTGGTGTTTCTTAACCATTTCAAGCCCAAGTCTTGATTGCATGGAGTTAAGTAAAGAAACGGAAAGGCATCGACATTGTGACTGATTAAAGCAGGAATTCAACCAAAAAAACCGGGTAATTGTTCAACCGGAATTTTTTAAAACATAAACCCCTGCATCAATGAATGATATTATTTAAAATCGGCACTGAAATGCAATTTTTACATTAACATTATTGGGTTTTTTAATTAAATATTATAACCTGTCTTTGCTAATAGAAGAATCATTTTGTGTTTGTTTCTCACGTGACTTTGCATACTTTTTATGCTAAACATGAGTATTTACACACAACTACAGATATGTAGAAAATCTTCTTTTGTACTTAGAATTGTTCAGAAATTGTTAAAAGGTTATAGTGACACAATAAAACAAATAATATGGTTTACTATAAACTAGTATCACAGTTAGCAAAGTGTTTGGAAAATCTAATCGCTTTCAGTGAGTACCCAAACGTTTTTACCAGAATTCGAAACAGAAATCGGTTTGGAATAGCAATTAATCATATACAGTTGTAGAAGGGAACGATCTACTATTTTAATATTCACGGAAAAAGAAAGTAACTTACTGAGTGGCGGTTGTACTGCACAACAAATATGTTTGGTTTTTTTAATAATAATTCGTTACTGTGTTTATTGTTGGCCTTTTTCATTTTAAATCTGAGGTATATGCTATATGCGCACACTTATGAGACTGAATATGGTATCCGAAGCTTATTTTATTATCCAGGAAAATCGATTTTAATTCGTTAATTTAAGTAACTCGAGAATAGGTAAGCATTTTTGTGTTTTGGTACATAACTGTAAAAATGGAAAGGAAAAATTCAAATTAAAAAAATTATCAAGATTTCTTCAGGTCGTTGTTTACCACACATCCCCAAAGTGTCAGCACCATTTTTCAGAACCTTTCTAATTTAACGCTTATGTGCCAAAAAACAAAAATGCTTACATGTTAATGCATTGCATATTAATGCTGGAGGCAATTTGACCAAAATTCAGCTAAAAAACAAGACTCGAAAAAATTCAGTTTTTTCAGAATTGGTCAGAATTGTTTGAGGTCGTCAGTACCACTCGTCACTTAAGTGTCCGAAATTCAAGTTTGACTTGTCAAAATCTTCTCAGTGAAATTTGCAACATGGTGTTTTCTCAGTTTTTCAATATCCCGTCTACAAAAAATGGTAAAACTCATCTTATTGAATTGCATGTTGGCAATAGTGTGCGTATCAATCAACTAGAAAGCTAACACGAATCGAGTGAAATATTTATGTCGATAACACGTTTTAGTTGTGTTATGTTAACGTTCGTTATGTTAACCAATGTTTTAAAAACAAAAAACAGGATATAGGTAACTAGGATACAGTATCGTCTCGAACGACTTCAAATCTACTTACTTGTTTTTATTTTTACAAACTAGCTAATAAATTTCTAATTTTTTTGTGTACTATTTGTTTTCTAGAAAATACACCGAACCTAAAACATAAAAACCATATATTTCTAAACATGAGCACTATTCATAATGTTAAAAAAACTACCAATTTTTTACCAGAAACGTAGATATATTCAAAGTTTACTAAACACTCAACAATATACAACTCTACCTAAATACCATTCAGTGAAATTATTCCATAACTATTACACACGTGTGTTAATTAATATGACAATTATTGGTGTCACACGCGCAAATAAGTATTGGGGCTTTTGTGTAAGTAAACAAGCGCTCTTCCAACAAACGAAAACATGTTATTGTTTTGACAAAAGGTTTTTAGCAGCCCAGTAGGTTGTAGGTAATTAAAATTACGTTTTTAAATCGATGAACCTCGCACTAATACGTTTTCTTCGAATACTGATTTCCTGTCAGTTAAAAATTCTTTTGTAAGGAAAGCGTCAAAAACATAAAGTTTTAGAACTGTTTGCCAAAGCTTAAGAAATACAGTCTATGTTCCCCGAGTTGAAAACAAGAATATTTTAGACAAGGCTTATGGTAAATTAGTTACAGAAACTTATACCAATTCCTTTCCAGAAGCCATAACATTAAAGTCTTGCAGCGTCATGGAACTTATGAATGTTCTCTTATTATAATTCATATATATGAATGAGACTGGAAACTGAACCCAATAGGATTAGAATAGCTTATTGAAGTAAAATAAAAAGTAGGTGGTCACGTGTGACTTCGGAGGGTGGTGTAGGCTCCCAAGGCTTCGGAGGCGGTGGCGGACTTCTGGGAGGCGGGTTTGGAGAATATGGACACGGGACACCGAGGGGACCACTGAAGCGGTTGACAGGGATTATGAGCAGAAGAAGGAGGATCAAGTGACCCAATGGCAGGGTAGACTTACTTCGGGGATGAAACAGTTTCTGAAGGGAAACAAAAGGAACGCTAAAGATTGAATGATTAAATTAAAAATATAATTGTTAAGTGATGTAAATTAATAAGTTGTTTTAAAATCGCGCCAGTAAAAATTTTACTAAATGCAATCATATCTAATGTTAAGTACACTGCCCCAATGCTTCGAATAGCAACAATTGGCACTTTAACGCAGCAAAGCTATTATTAGCAATCGGGTAAAAGGATAAATTTCTCAGTTTTTGGCATACATATACAAAAGCAAAATTGAAGGACAGTGGTACATTTCTTCATTTCCAAAATTAAAGTACAACAGCATAAGTAATTTTCATTTTGCTTGAGTATTTTAATGCAGCAACGACAAAGCACTACAAAAAATGTATAAACACAACCAGCTAACTGAAACAAACCGGAATACCATTGAGGTTTAAATATTTTTATGAACTTCAGTTTGCACATTTTATTTAGTGATGTCCTCGAATTAAATTATTCCGCCCTTATCCATATGGAGACTCAAAACTCTGGATTATCGCCGATACTTAATGGAAGAATTCTTAACCCTGGAGTATTTTAGTAGTATAGTACTCCCAGCTAGGAACTTGTAGTGCTGACTAGAATTTTGGAAGAAAGCTGACCACGGTCGATGTGACCAAGCTCAAGAAAATGTAAGGCCAAAATAAGTTTCCAGAGTGGTGATTAGTGACATTCCACCCATGCCGCTGTTAACTTGGCGTTACGAATGGAGTGGAGACAGGTCCGTTCTAGTAGAGTGGCTAATTTCCGAATTGAGCAGCAGAATTGTCCTAATGACAACGGAAATACAATGATGCCCCGATATGATTGGAATTGTTTGTTGAAATAAATTCAAGAAAAAAGTGATTATGCTGGACTTTGGAGGGTGGAGCAGGCTCCCACTGATTCTGGAGGCGATGGCAGACTTCTGCGAGACGGGATTGGAGAAAGAGGACGCCCGGGAGACACCGAAGCGGTTGACAGGAATCATAAGCAGGAGACGATGCAAGTGACCCATGGGCAGGGGATGAAACCGTTTTTGAGATTGTTTGATTAAATGAAACATATGATTGTAGAGTGTTATGATTTACATAAATAATTGCTCCAAGTACCTGTCAGTTTTCCTAAAATATCTGGTGTTTTATTTACTGTGCAAATGCTTCCAACAAAAACAACTGGCTCCAAAACGCAGCAAAGCTAAAGCCGGTAATACTAATCAGGTAAAAGGATGATTTTTTTCAATTTTAGGCACGCTTCTACGAAAGCAGAACTCAAGGATAGTGCTTCATTTTCTTTCATTTTCAAAGTTAAAAAATAAAAAATCATACCAAACGTAGTCATTTTACGTATTTTAATACTCAAACGACAATAGGCTGTACAAAAGCAATTTTTAAAGCATGCCCTGCTAATTAAAACAAGCCGAAATAACTCATTGAGGTTTTTAAAAATTATTATGAACGTTTTCACAAATTTGCTTAGGCTTAGAGCTTGCCTATAATTTTTGAGGATCTAAAAGAAAACCAAGAGCCATTCTGATAAGTAATCTACCATCAATAGTTGGTTTACTCACTCAGTATTAGTTCAATTAAATTAATTGATTACTTTCCGAAATGAAATCAATAAGTAAAATGTAAACTGATAAATAGCTAACTAAACTGTTCATAATAGACTTAGGCTGAATATTAATCATTTCCAAGGAAATGGGTATGTTTTAAAATAACAGAGTTAGGAAAATGACTATGTGCAAAGATGAAAGAGGGATTAAGGTTTGTACATTGTTGTAGATCGTAAATATTTAAATGCTTCATGACATTTTTTGTATAGTTTAGCGCTCTAATACTTTTCTAAACATTTTTTAAAAATGCATTTTATTTGCTTTTGCATGCAGCTGGTTTTTTATGGTTTTAATCCCTTCAACATTCCAAGAATTGCCCTATTTTTGTGTATAAGAACCTTTCTTTTCATGTTGTATTTGAGTTTCTATTTTTATTTCATTCAAGTATAATTATGAATACAAATCTATGTCTCTTGTGAATATGCATTTAAGTTTTCAAGGGACAATCGTAATAGGTTTATCGTATCGTTGTCAACAAATATATACACAAAAGTACAGAACCAGATACTAATACCCATACAGGTTCATTGCGGTGCGTGCACAGCTTCAATTGTTCTTCAGTGATCCGTTTAAATAAACGAAGTCATTTTCATATAAGTCATAAGGTCATTCAATAATTTGTCATACAAGTATCTCCAAAGTAAACACATTGGTTTTTTTCATAAAGGGAAATTTTATAAAATTTAAGCCAAAAGTCTGAAAGGTGTCGAGGTCCTCGACTCGAGGAATTTAAAAGCAGAAAATCATGAAGACAATATCAATTCTGAGGTGATTGCTTGAAACACATAAATTACTTTTGATTCAAGGGAGTTCGTATTTTCTCATGTTTGCACAGTGTGTGTACAAGTTCACTCATTTCAGAAACTTTCGACGCTTCAGTGTGCAACATAGTGCTTATGATTACCCTGAATCCATACTTTATTCTGACTAACGGATGAACGCCGGTTTTGTTTGGTCGTTTATTATGTTGTTGGCAATCCATTAAAGTGTGTTGATAGGCAGGTCAGTATAAAATTTAGTTGCAGTGGATTTGATTAGTGGCGTCAGATTTGCATTCATTTATTGCATTCTCTCTGTGGTTTGTGCTCTGAACTAACTCATTTTTGCTTGCAAAAAGCAAGGATTTTAAGTTTTAGATACCAAGCTTGAGATTTTTTCTAATTTACTAAACTTTTAAATTTTAAAAACCTTTTAAAATTGGCTATGACTAAGCTTGAGATTTTTTCTAATTTACTAAACTTTTAAATTTTAAAAACCTTTTAAAATCGGCTATGACTTTTATGAAAATGGCTGTTTCCAAGTCATGCTTTCGTATTCGCTATTTTCTACTAATGTTTTTGTTGTGCAGTATGCAAAACTGTGATGTAACTGGATGCGTTAAAAAATTAAGCAAGCCAACGTCCCTGAGTTTTTCCATGGGCGACGTTATTTGGTGTAGAATGGACTATAATAAAGGAGCAAAAGCGTTTTCCATCGGTCACACAATGCTGGCTTTAAACTCGGAAGAAATTATTCATGTCTGGGATAGAGAAGACAACTCTATCAAGAAGTTTAAAGCATCTACTGTTAAGGTTAAACAGGATAATTTCAAGTTTTTTACGGAAGACGCTGGTATGCACAATTGTTTTGTTATGACTGAAGAGTATGACCGCTTTATGCGGCCAGTCAAACCATACGGTGCTAGCACTGCTGTTGGTAGAGCCCATAGGGATCTGGGAAGAACTGTTTATTACGGTGCATTAAGATGCAATTGTGAGCACTGGGTGAGTTTCTGGAAGTACGGAAAAGGAAAAGCATGGAGCTTGCAGAGTGGTTTTCCCATGAGTTACAAGTGTGTACTGCAGTTAAATTTTCATTAGGATGCTAAATACGGGCACCTAACATAAAGTTTGTTATAATTAAATTTCTACTTTGCAAAGTTTGAGTTTTTAGTTAATAGTCTAGCTTTTTGACACAGTAACTCCAATTTGGTTTGGGTTCTTTCATTTTGTCAAATTTTGTAAATGCTAACAACAATATTCTTGTGTACTGTATGAATTAAAAATAAAATGTAATCTTGAGTTTGTTTGAACGAATACAACATAACATACTGACCGGATAGTGCGGGCATCCACATAACCATTGACATGAATATTGATGTCTATGCAAGAAATTGTACTGTAGGATTGGAGTACTTTTTGATAGATTTGAAAAATATGCTGGCCATGTTGCTAATAAATTATTAATAATAAACTGTTATTTTAAATGCGCAAAAAACGCGTGGATAAGACGCCGTAAGTAAACAGTTTGTATTGCTTGGCAATATCTTCCATACGAGATCCAGTGTCTTATTCGTTCCCGTGTTGCTTGATCAGAAACCGTCTTACAAAATACTGGGCAGTTTCTTTTCTAATACGTAAGTACATATTAGACAAAGACAGGCATAAAGACAAAAACAACGTCTCTCTCCTTCGCCTCTAAAATTTTAATGAAATTTTTACTTTATTTTCTAGATAAACTCCGTAGTAGTTACAGCATAATCCTTCTTCAAAAGAGGAGTTATACTCGTTCAACCTTACTTGGAATATGATAACTAGCTTCCCAGTACTTAACTTGCTGACTAACCTTATTTAACACTTTCCGACAAAAAATGAAGGCATTAATGAAGAAAAGACAGTATTTTGTTGGAGTCATAACTGAAACCCTCGTATTCAATTGAAATGAACCCATTTTAACTCAATTTGCTACTTTTATAATGGATGCGGAATGTCAAGAGAAAGTCTGTTCCTGTAGTATTTTATAAGGATATTGGAGTACATATAGAATTTTTCATTTAGACTATCAAGCATAATACTATCGTAATGTCTCCTTGATACAACTGTTTTATATTAATTTATTATCTTCATTTTGTATTATAAACTCTTTTTAGTGTAGGTACAATTGGTCTTGCAAAAATGATTATTGATCAATTATTTACTTATTACTTATAAATTCAACTTAGTAACCTGCTGTCATGACAGTAGATTAACAATATAGTGTACAGATAGACAGACTGACAGATAAACAGACAAGCTATCTCTCATAAATAGCTCTCCTGCAGAAGCAGCAAACCAGTAATGATCAACCACAGCAGCAATACAAATTTAAGTTAAATTATTTAAGTATAAATACAGTAAGTTTAAGCTATTTTCGCTTTGCTTACAAAGTATTCAATTAGTAGGTCTGAAAATGCGTGTACGGGTTTTAAATTTACGTGTGCGAGAAACAGTACGGATTGACTTATGTTTAATAGAAACCCTCTTGCATTCTGCAACCATCATTTCAAAACCTCGACGAATCAAGTAACATGTTTTTTCTCTAGCTTCCAAAACAAAGAGTAAAAACGAGCAGAGCACACCAGCAACTAGGATTATAAATATCACTGCTATATTTCCATTCATTTTTGCTGCTTCTGGAAAATCAGATGAAGTAAATCCATGAACCTGGTACTGGAGATTAGGCAGCCACTCTGCAATTCCGGATTCCTTTAGTCTGGTAAGTTCGGTAACATATTCTTTAGATCCGTATCCCTCCAAATTTATTTCAAAAAACCTGGGATTATAAACCTCTTTTCCAATGGATATATGCTCAACTCCTGAGTTGTGCATGGTTCTAGCAAGCATGTGACACAGATAGAATGGTAAAATAAATGCGCTTTTCTTTCAAGTAATTAAGTTTTGTGTAAACCATTTCATTTCAAGTCGATGTAGATTTGTTGCAATAAGACGAAGGGCTTTAGTCCCAAAATTATAAGGTAAATCCCTAAACCTATCCCTAAGATCCATAAGTTTTGTAATTTGTCCTAGGAAAACTTTAACTTGAGGATGCAACAAAGATGCGTTGAACACCATGCTGTTTTGATCCTGGTCTATTTGGTATGAAACTTCTGAACGAATGCGAAAATGTAAACTTGAATATGAAGATCTACAATGGGTGAAGTGTGTATGATTTTTGTCAACTTCATAAGGCGCCATCCACTAATGACGTCCCTTTAAAAGCCGATTTTTTGAGTGACCCACTGACCCCTGTCACTATTTTTTAACGTTAGAGGATAGGACACTTAACAAAGGCCATCACTTTTTAACAATAGTGACCCACTGACCCTTTACAGTGACGTCATTAATGGACGATGCCTAACAACCGTGTCCTGGATTATACGTAAAGGATCTAGTGTAAACACTAAACCCGTGTTCGATAATTTGTTCAAGTTTTTTGTAGTACAAACTTGGTCGCGGCCTGGCCAAATTATAAACGTTTGTGCTTTTGTATCCGTTGCTAAGAACAAGTGCACAAAGAAAACAAGCGGCGAGTATCCATCGCATGTAACATTTTTTTGCTATTCTCAACGGAAAGGGATCTCCTTGCTCAAGTACTACTTTCCACATATAAGTCATCGTATAAATTAAATTTATAACGTTACACCAGAGTGGTTTGGACAAGGTTTCTATATTCATGGCCAGTACGCAAGCAGGAACTACCAAAACAACGGCAACGCATATCCAAATTTTTGTATCGTATATGCTTGTCAATTCCCCAAATGACACTGAGCTGACTCCTTTTCTGCCACAACTAATGAATTGAAGTTGATTGAAGGTATTATTAAACGAAAGCATGCTTAGTGGGCGAGTAAGATTTGGGGAAACTGTCTGAATAGACCACCAAAATGGGAAAAGATTAGCCATTTCGATATGGCTTCCTGATTTGTGATAAGCTCTTCCGTTTATGCATAAAATTTTATTATCGCCCGTATCATCATACGGTTCATGAAAAACATAACTAGAGTTCTTCATCACGTAACTCATCAATGAAGCAACTCTGTGTAGGAGGCGTTGTTGAAGGCTGCTGTATTTCTGTGAAGCAGATAATCTATCGCGCTCATGTTCGTAATGCTTGCACTGACAAAGCATTTCAATAATGGTTTTGCGTTCGTCTTCCAGAACCCATTGTGTCCCGGATTTTGATGAAATACCTCCTCCACTGAATGATTTATATCCGTTTGAAAATACTAACTTTGTGATGCTCTCCATAATTGTCTTTTCGATCGGCATTACAATTGGTTTAATTGCGTAAAAGAAATCATTTCCACAAGGGTGACATGTTGTAAGCGAAAAAACTTGTTCTGTCATAAACCGACTTGGGCTAGTTTCCTCTCGCACGTAAATCAGTAGGAACATATAATGGAGTGTATCTGCAACGTCAAGTGCATGAACATCATAAATACCATAATACGAAAATGCACTTCCAACCCACCTCTCCAATTTGAATTTTAAGGTAACTTCACTGCTGTTTGCGACAAACAATTTTAGGCATTCTGTTGATGGAATGGCCTTTCCGTATTCAGTGTTTCTATATGTAAAAATGTTTTGTGTATTTTCCGCTCTTCCAAATAGCTTTGTGTGCATGATGTCTTTCCAAGGCTTGATATTAGGCAATATGTCGAAAAAATTTAATCGACATCTGTTTTCAAAGTTTACGGAGGCGTTATAAAAACTGTGAATATGTTTTACACAATCTTGGTACTCACTTCTTAATACAACTGCAAACTTTAACTGCGGTAGGTTTATTTGTTTGTAGTTGTCAATCACGCTAAATGAGCGTTTTCCAGCTAAACGGTTAAGTGTGTCAAACAGATCGTGTTGGGAATTGCCACAGCTAATCCCATTGAGCAACATCACCAATACTTTTAAAAGTAGACATTCAAGTATACCTCGGTTCAAAACTACCATCTTGTTGGTCTTCGATACAATTAAATTAAATTTAAATAGATTGTTTCATGCTGAATTAATATCTAAACCGGATTTTGTAGATACTTCAATATTCCTCTACATGGAATAAACTGCCGAAACAAATTAGAAATTTTAATGTAACAGAAAAAATATAAATTTCCGAGTTTCAGCAAATCAAAATGTATATGTAGTATTTCTAGGAACAGAATGGTTTTAAACTATTCTGACGTGAAGCCTTGCTAGAAGATTCAAACCGCTGAAAATTTATAGCATTGATAAATATTTACGGTAATCGCAGGAACAAATTTTTGTTGCAACACAAATTCGATGATACTTGTTACTCGGGAGTTTTAAGTTACTAATCATATGTTGACCCAATCGAAGTAAGTTTTTAAACCAAAACAATGGCAAGGAATGTTCCAGTAAAAGCGAAGAATACAAAACATGACCGCACAATAATAGTGATGGTATAATGAATGGCTTAGTAGTTTTTGGACATTCTAACAAGATTGAATATGCTTATTCTATTGGCTTATAAGCTGACGCACGGCACGCACACATGACAAAACGTGTCACCCTTGCACTACAATGTGACTAAAAATGTATTTACCGTGAAGCCTTTTATTTTAATGGTTGTACCAAATATCAAATAAATGTATTTGAAAAATAGAATGGTGAAATATTTTGCACTCTTTACACAATTTACATTTTAAACTGAAAAGGTACGTACTACACCAGCCTTTCTGATCCTATATTATTATTTTTTCTATCTAGGTGTTTATTTCGTTCCAATATTTTTTCTAGTATTATTAAATTACGATTTTTAGACTAGATATTTGTATCACTCCAACCATTTAAAAATTTATGTTCACAATCAATTAGCCTACTACTTGTTCCGCTACACGCGTTTTAGTTTTAATGCCAAAATGTAACTTTCTGACATATATCGGTACATTCATCGAATAGGCTTCGACGCCGACATATGTCAGTAACCCGGCTTCAATATAACTGTGGGCCAAAACAATGTTTTGAATTCTAGTTTTAACGTTCTTGTGTTTTAGCCAAAACAATGTTTTGAATTCTAGTTTTAACGTTCTTGTGTTTTAGCCAAAACATGCAATGAATGATTTCTTGTTTCTTTAAGCTAGCTAAAAATGACCAATAGAAATTTTTTGCAACATATTAACGGAAACTGCTGAAAATAGCTAAGTGTAAAAATACATATTCTTACATGAAAACCTTTTTGCACGTACGACAGCCTGTCTGAATTATGGCATGTAAGCACTGTATTGAATATTCGTAGCAACCACTCGCGACAAAAACAACACAACAACATACTATTTTAGGATAACGTTCAAGCAAATTCAATTTTTAAATGCTTTTAAACTAAGCATAAACTTACAATTGTGGCAGTACTAAACCTACCGCACGTGCTTGCGTGTGTCATCGACCTGAATCGCCTAAGCAAAACATTTAATACAGAAAAGCAAATTTACATTTACCTAAGCATGTTTTATGGTGTTACTGCTGCTGCAAAACTTCAGGTACCATGTTTTTCATATTTAAGTAATTAGTTTGTATGTAGGATTACTTCGTCGTCATGACCCACATGAATGAAATGCACGAGACAGCTTGCGGGCTCATATTCTTTAGCATTCTTTATTTTAATTAAATTCACATGAGTTGTCGAAGCAAAACTGTAACTCGTCTTCTAGATATACGGTTGTAATACGGGTGTAATAAATAATTTATTTTTACATTAAATCTCACATTACCGTTAAACTGTTAATCAATCGTCAATCAATCGACTCTTTAATTCATTTCATAAAATTATAGATTGAGTTTTTATTTGTTTCTTGCAGTTTCATGAGACAGCCTTTCAAGACATATTTCATAACAAAGTCGATTGCTTCTTAAAATGAAATTAAGCTTCTAGTCTCCATATTTACTGAACTAAACAAACTAGACTAAATTAATTTTAACAGTCAGCTAGCTTTTCTAGTTAAAAAAAGAGGTTGTTTCAGACAACTTTGATTTGTATCTGCCCGTTATAAGTAAACCATTAAGTAGTAAGAAAAAACGGAGAATTGGAATAGTTGCTTCAATCCATCAATCCATGTTGATGGCTATGTGCTAATAAAACCATATACAAATTACAGAAATGAACTAGTAAGGTTCGTATAATTCTGCTAGGATTAGTGTTATCATTATATATGCATTTTCATTCATATTACCTGTACATAATTAATGCTTCTACACCAGAAAAATAAGGCATAAGACATCCATTTCATGCAACAGAGGAAAAATGTTAATTCCCAAACGGTAATTAGCATAACGACATCTTCAAAATCAAACAGTTCAGATTCTAAAGACCACACGGCACCCGTTACTGAGCTTTGTTGTTTTGGGATATTTTCAAAAATATCATACAATTAAAAAAAGTTTGGTTCTTGTTTTTTTGTCTCCTACGGTACAACCTTATTAAATCAGTCGGACAATTGAGTTCCTAGCAATCAGTAATCAACAACGACAATTTTAAAAACAACACAATCATGTTGCACACAAGGTCATGCTTTTGTAACCATAACATACCATATTAAAGTTTTTATACAGAGATGTATAAATATTAAGAAATGCTTTGGACCAAATGTATCCAACTCGATTGGAGTAAATATGATTAGCTGTTAATAAAATATCGTTAATGTATAGACTATATAGCTTATTCTACTAAATAACTATGAGTAGTCTTGTATAGAATTTATAAACTGCGATTTGCACAAAGCGTTACATTTCATCCAACGTACAACTTGACAGCAAACAAATTATTAAAGTTTCACGTTAACTTGTTTCAAACTTCATTCTGTCTAATACAGTTTAAGTTAGACCTAATGTGTTTTAAATTAACTCTAAAATTTGAATTATCCAACAATAATATAGTATTGCGCTAAACCAAAATCTAAGTTTAAACTTTACATTAGCAAAGCAGTTGCAGTTTTATCATTAAGTGCAATCGTGTGTTTGAACCCATTACACTCCTCAATTGCATAAAACTTTCCCATCCAAATTTGAATTATTTTACAAGTGCGACACTGTACCTTGCAATAATATTTTACAACTTTAGGCTTCCAAAATTTGGAAGCCTAAAGTGCTAAAAACATTTCAACTATATAATCTACTACGATATTACTATACAAAACAACTTTTAAAAAGCATTTCATGTATTACAACGCTGATGATTTCTAATTCATGTCAATTTCTTTTAGACAAAGTTTTCAGTAATTACCTACAACTCTAATTTACATTAATAACACAGTTGTAGTGTTTTCGACCACCGCCATCATATGTTCTAATCCGCTGGCCTCATTTATAAAATAAAAGCTTCCCATCCGAATACTAATCTGTCTACATGCCCCCAACTTATACTTGTTCTTATTTTGTGTTAACTTGTACTTCCAAAATCTACAAAAATTGTTCACTTCTTTTGTAATCACACAACAAAACCCATAAACCATCAAAGTACTAAGAGCAATAATAATATTGATCACCGCAAACATCCAAAATCATAATGGGAGGAAACACATCATGCAACCTAATGCAAATATATGTGGCAACCAAATTAAGAAACAACGCACCAAGAAACATAACTGGCATGCCCACATGTATGAAATACTGAAACGATCGAAATAATATATAACCCTTGTGATACGTTTTTAAACCAACCGCAAACTTGCCTATTTGGTAACCAGGCTTAACAATATGTTTGCTTTCATACATTACCAGTAAGAAAACTGCGCAACACTGAATAACATAAATGCAGGCAATGCTTCCGTGGAAAAACCAATACACGGAGCTAAGTATTCTTTCCACCAATTTAAACTGAATAATGAAGTTTGGTAAAATTTCACGTAAAATGATGTTGGCGGGTGTTTCCTTTAATACAAATGGCATAAATGCAAAAGCAAAGGGCAAAATTAGAGCAACAACACCCAATCCGTAAATAACCATTGTCTCAAGATTTAGTTCTTTGTTCTGTATTTCTAGAAAAAAAAAACATCAAAATTATGAAAACTATTTGAAAATAATTTCATTAGGAACTTACCAACTTGAGTTTTTGTTCTAATAAGCTGGTTAATAAACCAGACAGCTTCATGGGTTTGGAAACGCCAAGTCCAGATTGCTGATGTTGTTATTGCGGCACAAGTTATAAACATTACGTTTATAATGAAGCCTTTAAAAGATAAACCCAACGAATTTGCATCATGGTTGGCGACAAACTTCAGAATTTCCAGAAAACTGACTACAAAAATCAGAGCCATTTGTACCGTTTCCCAAGCAAGAACATGTCTTTTGCGAGGATTTAGCGTGAATTGAACGATGTGTGGATTATAAATGAATGTAAGTTGTAGTCGGTTTTGTAAAAACTGATACAGTTTCAAAAATGCAAACCACATTTTTAAGAATGGCTTAGCGTTTACAAGAGTTTGTTTGAAGTTTACAAACGCAACTCAATTTTGATATCAGTAAATCTTGTTTATGCATTAAGTTCTACTCACAAACTGACAAAAACGAGCATAACTTGTTATTTGCCAGAAACAATTACTATCCAGTTCACTAATACCTGCATGAAACCATGCCAAAGTCTACATGTGCCAAAATTATTAAATCCCCAAGCCATGTTAATGTCAGGGCCTTACCAACCTTGTGTTTAAATTACATCAACAGGAGTTCCAAGCTTGTTATTTTGCCCTGGAAAATTTCAGTTGAAATTCCAATGTTAAGATCAAAGCAAACTGTTAATTGGCGCATGCTTATCTGACGTGACTGGTGAGAAAAAATAAACGCAATAATTAGAGAAACCTTGTGGGCATATACTAAGTAAATAGAAGCGTAATTTCTGGCAAGCTGCTACGTAATTTGGTGCACCGTCGTACTGTTTGTTTATTGGGTGAAAAAGTTGTTATTAATTGGTTGCAAATAGTAAAATCGTCAAACAATGCTATGTTTGCCAGCATATCCGCATTGTTGAACAGGAGGTTCCTGTTTTGTAAACATTAGGAAATGCTTTTATATAAACCGAACATTTTAGAATCAAACTTTTTGGTTTGTAAACAAAATGCCAACTATCGCAAGTAACAATAAAACAAGCAAACGACATTTAACTATTTCTAAACAATTTTGGAGCAGAATGTTTGCTAACCATAATTGTTTGAGAAAATTGTGCACATATTTTGTAATCACAAAAGTGTAGTATTAGATACAAGGTCATATATGTCGGAGCAAGCAAGCTTGTCTAGTCTGCACTGTCACTTTAAAAACAAAACTTAAGTAAATTAATAAGTATTAGTTGCTTTCAACGGTAAAACAACAGCAACTTATATTTTATTTAATATCTCCAAACTAGGCACATGGACTTGACAGACATGGGTGTAGTTGTACGCTTATTTTTGTTACTTTTATTTAGCAATAATAAAAGCATTGATAATTACGCATATTTTAAAACATTTCATTAGAATATAATAAATCTGGTTGTGGTAAAAACTAAGAAAGAAACAGTGACAAGCAAGAATTGAAATCAAAAGTACATTTGCTTAGATTTCTTATCAACACTATTTGTAGTAAGGTATCATTTTGTTATACAAATACACCAAACAGATTAAGCTAATTCATGATATTACAAAAATATTATAAGTTTGTTACGTAATCATAGTTAACATGTCGACAGAATTATATTTTTATTGATAATCAAAAATCAATATACTATCAAAAGTGCGCTGGGTTAACAGGAAAACATAGTCCATTGCAAACTCCTTCTTGATGGTACAAAATGGTCCATAACGTAACCTTATACACTTTGTGGATTCACATTGCTTCCACAATATCTTTGACTTCTTTGTTCTACAACACACAAAGAGCTCCCGGCTTTTGCATCGTGTTGTTGCCAACATTTGCTCTAATGTTATGCATAGCTCGATTAACTTTGGAATTAGAAGAAATAACAAACCCAGTAATAATACGAGTAACACTAATAAACTCCACCTAAATAAAGGAGGTAAAAACCTGACTCCTCTAACGTTAACCCAAGCTGAAAAGACAACTAGCCAGAAAGGACAATTAAGCATTATGTACAAAACCTGTGTCAAAAAGGGCTCCGACAAACAAAAAATTAGTGCAAGCTGAACATACAAAAACCTGCATATCCATAAATTTTTAATTTTTTGTTTGAATATACCTAAAACTATGAAAATTTTATTGGTTAATAATATTAACACTGACAACGCAAAACATAGTGATCTACAAGATTCAAAAGCAACACCAGAAATAAATATTGTTCTTGAAACCAATTGTTCAACTGTTTGGTATGCTGTTCGATCTTTATGGTTATTATAGTAATATTCCTCTACAAGAAAGTAGGAAGGGTCTAGATTGTACAATAAAAGACATACAATAGCCACAAAAGGTATAATTACAGCAACTGATGCTACTGCTACCAAAATTGATCCCGTTTCAAAACCTGCAAAACTTTTTGAAACATTTTGTGCGTCACTACTATCAAGATACGTAGTAGTAAGAAAACGTTCCAAATTAAACAACTCATTAAATCCTAGCAAAACACTTTTATGGTGCTTTTCAAGTAAGCAAAGTAAAATGCACATCAGAAAAAGTATTAAAAAGCTGCCAGTAAATACGGCTAGATGAATTCGTTGAAAGTCTGCTCGGGGTTTGAGATATCCGAAGACAATACAGCAGTGGGCGCTTGCCAGTGCAATTAAAAATACCACAAAAATGTTTATGTGCCAGAATATCTTGCCACGACGAGTAGTCAATGTCCAGATTAACTGTGTATAAGAATTATTCCATTGTATTGGAAAGTATGGTAAAAACCCAAAAAAGGTTCGCTGAATGGCAAATGCCAATATATGCTTGTTAGTTATCATATTTCAACAACTTAAATGTTGTTCCTTCGCATACATTCAGCAGTATTCAAATGAGCTTGCGACAAATAGTATTTATTCTCAAACTGATGATGCTGTTTTTGATCCTGTTTTGAAAATGTTATTTCCTATTTATAATACGTGTACTAAATATATGTTTTCCAAAAAACGAGAACGAAAACAGCTTATAATTTTTTTGAATGGTATAGGCAAATCATACTAAAACCAAATTGTGTAGTATCTTCACAAAAAATAAAACCAGCTCAATTAAACTGTTATTCCAACGAACCAAACAAAACCAATTTACCATATAAACTATTTTCCTAATACACCATATTAACATATAATTAATAAGCTATCAAACGCTGGCGTGTAATAAATTTTAATAAACATTTTATATAACATATTTGTTGTTCGATAAATCAAGGTTGAGCTGTACACACAGTATGTCAAGCAAGCCAATTACATTATTTTTTGTGTTTCGTTTCTCTATGAAGTTAAGAAAACAAAATGCTTATTTATTAAAGCCACCAAACATCCCGGACTACGAATATAATTATAATTAATTGAAACCAAAACATGAATAAGTGTACAACTTAGCGCTAAAGCAGACACAATTTAGGAAAACACGTTAATTTTATAACTACAAAATAAGGCTGTTCTAAATAGGAACAAGCTGTTTTTTGGAAAATCTGAACCCCATTTGCAAACTGAAATTGTTTTATAGTTTATATGTATTACAACGCGCAAAATATTTACATTTATTACGTTTGCTAGCTACTCATGTTTTTAAACTGTGTTACAGTCGGAAATATTGGCGTAGTTTAGTTCGATTGCTGAGTTGAATGATTATTTAGCAAATTATAAAAGTAGCTCAGGTGACATTCCATGCAACAACAAAAACACAATGCAACGGGTGCATATAAAGTACCAAAAATTTGTACAAGAATTATAGACTTTAGTCATTCAGAAAAAGTGCCTGCAATCCCATTCTTAAACTTATCAACATAATTTGCATACTTTGACAGCTACTTAGATTGTGTAAGTGCCAACGTTCTAAACGTCCCTCTTAGGACACCTTTATAAAATGTAAGCACCGTACCTCTTCGTATTACAAACTGTAAACCAAAGCCGAGTACAATAGGTTTACAACTACGACAAAACAACTTCATTTCCTTATTTTGCCTTCTAGTACCCCAGTCCCAATTTTTCCACGAGTTTATTGTTTTTCCACCCTGAGCAAAATGTAAACGCCCAATTTCTAAAACAAACGTCCACACCTGCAGAATCCATGTATCTCCAATGATCATTGGTAGTTTAGTAAGTTGCGCCAAAGTGTTCCAAAACCGAATTAATACAAAATTTAAATAAATAGACACACTTTCAGTTAAGACGTTCATAACAGCTATACATAAACCTAACGATGTCCCTGTTAGTGCATTTGCATGTAACAATTGAAACGCTCTGTAATACTTTTGTAAGTTTGTAATTTCTCTAAAGTTCGGAAGACATACGTAAGATTTTTGTTTTAAGCGGAGCTCATGTTTTACAATGAAATATACTAGAATGTTATACTTTACTATTAAAACTTGTTTGCATACTAAGCTTGCAAACAGAACAGTTAAAATGTAGCCGTGAAATAGAGCAAGAAGCATCTTGCTTGGTAGAACAAAATACTGTGCCGGAATAAAACTGCCAAGAAATATTAAGCTTTCAGGATATAGCACAGAAAATAACCAGATAAACGACAGGGTACCAAAACATGAAGCTACCAAAATACCGAGAAATATGTCAATTAAAAGAAATGTTCCATTGGTAAATTTAAACCCTTTTGATGTATGAGTGTCCTCTATTTTGTTTAATAATTGCATCAATCCTTCGGCTGTTCTTGCAAGCTCCCAGTCGCAAAATCTGCCGTGGGCAAAGGTAAAGAAAAGTGCTACGTAAGCAATCCACCAGGAAATTATCATGTGCAGACTGTCCTTGTCTCCGAGTTGCCAAAAGCTTAGAATTTTTATTAATGATAGAATGCACCATACAGATGCTATAACAAAATTATACCGCATTTTTGTTGCCGATGTTTTGTCAGTTTGATACGACATGGTATCTGGCGTATACTTAATACAAGTAGCTCCAACCATACGACCTACGACGTGTGTTAACTCCATGATTTTATGCAAACGGTACGATATTGTTCTATACATTTTGATGGATTTCTTTATTTTAATTCCTATGCCTAACAAAGTAGCACGTAATGTTGTTTAGCGTCCTGATATCTTTCCAAAACCAGAATTAAAACTGTTTTGAAATCAGATTACTCGTTATACTGCAACCATGGCATTGTAATTTTCAGTGCCAAAACAGTTGGTAAATAAGTGGAGATAAATGCTAATAATTTAAACAGGAGATTGACAAATCTCTGGGGCTACAAGTACTTTTTTGCTTTTAAACATTTTTTAGTTCTTTTTGATTTTAAGTGTCTCATTAAAACCCCACTGCTTTATAGGGACATCAAATATGCATATATAGTCAGGGAACAAGGAGCCCCCCGGAAAATTAGGTTCGTTTTGGGCCAAACTACGAAAACTTACTGCAATACTCTATAATTCGTAATTGGTTCACGGTAGTAGCAATTTTATCAAAACAAACGTTTCTAGTTATCAATATCAGAACCTTCAAATAATTTGTAAAGCGTTATTAACAAGGAACATTATGCGCTATTACACAGCAATTTCTGGACAACACGGAAAGGTTTTTCAGTTGGATAAAGTTTATTTTATTTAATCAGTTGTTTTGAAGTTTTTGCAAAACTGAAGGTTAAGCGTTTTAGTATGTATCGTGTAATTACAATCCAATTTTCTCAAGAAACTTATTTTGCATGTGGAAACGTTCATTGATTTTTACGCAAGTACATGCATACTACAAGATAGTTCCTCAAGTATAGACGTATTTGTTCATGCATTTTTACTGGATCAGGTGGATAACATAAGCTAATGTTGTAACAAATAATTGAAAATAATAAACATCACAAAATGCTCAGGTCAGGTCAGTCTAATATCATCCAATACATTGAAATATAAAAATTAATTATAAATACGTATTCACATAAAATATAAGACCACTGTATTGAAATTAGTGCTCAAACCGGATATTGCCATTGTGCTGTATGCAGTTGGTTGGGCAAAGCGTTACAAATAAAATTTGCAATTTTACAAAACAACGCTTCCAAAGTCAATATGTAGGACAAGAATAACCATTTCATGCAAAAAATTAATTGCACAATTAAAATGGTGTATTTGGTTTTAGCAAGAACATAGAATTTATCGTAAAGGTGCTTGAAGGCAAATATAAATAAACAGCCATTTAAAAAGTATATAAAAATCATTTCGTTGTTAATTTCACGTGTTCATTTTGTTACCTACACTACTTGCTCGTGCTCGTGATCAGAATTTGTAAAATAGGAAGCACTTATGCATATTAGCTAAATAAGGAAGTACACAAGGCCAGATCTTTTACAGGTACAAACTACATATGGCGTGTCAGCCTAAAAAAATTTCATTATTTCTACTTTCAAGGAAGGCAGTTTTTGTCTTACGAGGAAGCAGACATAGCACTTCACATAACTTTTTAAATAGCTAAGGTACCAGTAAACTTCGTTGGCGTGAAAAACAAGCATTTTTTAAGTTGGGGGATCTATGATTTTTGAAGGCGTCAATATGAAAACCTTGTTTATTTATCTTTCACACCTTTCTATTATGTACGGAAATATGGAGATAAATGAACAAGTAGGAGATTGCTTACTAAACACTGACTATACAAAAATATTTAGTTGCCTCCGATCTCTGGCTGATCAAAAATCACAAAGTTTATTAACCTTTCAAATAGAAAATCTTAACCAACTTCTACAGCAATTTGAGCAGGCCTGCAATCCATTATTAAGTGGAATCAATTACTTTGGCATTGACATAGCTCCAACGAACATTCCCGTCATAATACACAATTTTCGTAAGCACTTGCCAGAATCGCCAACCTCACAAAAAATCAGCGAGGAAATGTTGCGAAATAAGGAGATAGCAACCTGGGGAATCCAAACTGAAATCCTTATCAGCACACTCACTCATATTTCTGTTTTTGACAAAAAACTTGTTTCCAATGCTTGGTGTGGCGTAGCACAAATTCATTTGTTCATACCAAAGTTTTTACTGTCGTTTGCCTTCAATTCCGGAGATATGAAATTTTATATACCACATAACAATAGTACGTTTAGTTTGTATGAGTTGTCCGTGCCAATATTTCACTTTATTGTACCAATATTTTTTGATAGTTGGTACTTGGTGTCTATATGCGGATGGATGCATTGGCAAATTGAAAAAACGATGGGCGCACGTTCCGAGAAGTTCCCTAGCACTGCAGAAAACTTAGCGTTTGTTTTGACAAACGAACCAGATCATACTAGCCATGTAAACAAAGTAAACTTATTGGAATACCACCTAGATACAGACAATTGCAGTGGTGCAAGTTTGAGCATAACTGAGTTTTCACAATATTCTCCAAATCAAGTCCCGGACTTTGAATATTCTAAGCAAACCCAAGAAGCAATTGTGGTAGGGTTTAGCACACAAGAAGAATTGAACCGCAATGTAATTCAAACTCAGTCAAAAATACAAAAACCGAGGATCGACTCAATGGATCGATTTTATGTTGCTCTTGCTAGATTGGTTGTTTTATTGTTGTCAAATTATACGTACTACATTGATTACGATAAAGCGTGCTATGTTGGCAATCAAGGTTACACAACTGTGGCATCTAACAGTGACCGATGTGAGTTGTATAAATTTCAGCATCTTACACATAGCATTAAAATTGTGCTTAATGAAGAGTTCGTCTTAGACATGAACAAACATCATGTAGTTGCTGAAAATCATTTTAAACGACTGCGCTTTGTTGCCTGTGGTCAACGTGGACTAAATTCATTTGTTTTTAGTGTACTGTACAATATTTTCGATTTGTACATATGGACTGCTATAATAGCATCAATATGTTTACTAGCTGTTACCATCAAAATGTCCTTCAAAACGCGGAAATACTCCTTCAAATTGTTCGACAATATTTATCGTTTAACCAAAATCTTGCTAGAACAAGGTGATCCATTTCAGTCATATATGGAACGAAATTCTAGGTTTCGAATTTTGTTATTTGCACTTATTCGAGGAGGAATGGTACTAAGTAACGCATACAAAAACGATAATGTTTACAACATGGTTTTACCCAGATTTCCCCTTCTTTACGAAACACTTGATCAACTAAAATCAGATAATGTACCAGTTTATAGTCAGATTTAAGTAGAAACAGTGGATATTGCTTTTCCCGGAAAAGAAAATTTTGAGTATGGTTCAGGCTTGGTGAATAAGACTTCTCGTTATGATAAAAATCATTCACTATTTATTGAGACCGCGGCTGATTTAATTTTAGACGGAAAAACAAAAGTTGGAGACGAACTGTTGATGATTTATTACCATAACAATGAATTGTACACTAATGAAACAGCAATGGCATATTTACCAGTTGTGCAGCTTGCATTGGCTTCAGAGCTTCACAAAAATGTAGTGAATATGGCGGCAAGCATGATAAGCTCTTTAGCACCACTTGTACAGATTGGCTGGCTAAATCTCAATGATACGCAACTAATGAATAACATTGGAAATATTTTGGTTCAGTTACTTTTGCAAAAACAGCAGTCAATTATTGAAGAGGTATTGCTGGCGTGTAACAATACTGCTGTTGTATTACCAGAACATTTAGCTTCAAAATATATGAAGCAATCAAGACAGGCTGGAAACATTTTAGCATCGGTAGGAATAGATACATATACTAACCCCACAATCGGAATAGAAGTAGCAAACTATGTACCGTACTCTATTCTGCTTAACGCGAAACTGTTAGTTGAATCAGGAATTAAAGATTGGTTGGCTAATGCAGAAAATCTGACAAAAGTTTTTAGTCAAGAGGTATCACAAGAACCGCAAAGTGCTTCGCTGAGAGGAAATATTATTGTGATATTTGTTGTGCATGGAGTAGGATGCATGCTTGGTATAGTTAGCTATGTTTTGGAGTACATGCTAAATGGAAAGCTTACAGCTTTGTTATCTAGTATTTCTTTAATTATTACAAAAGTGTCATCAAGTTTAGAACAACCATTCTTGAAGTTTGTAACACTGGATAAACCCGGACAAAGTAGTTTTTCTAGACAGAGTCAAGGGATAATAGAAGTCAACGTAAAAACATGCCCAATTAAATAAGCTTCGCATTTGCATTTTGTGCAATTGGTAACACAACGCACCAATATCCTAGCGTGCATAATGCACATTATAGCTATAAGTTTAGGTTTATTTTAGTTACAAAAACTTTTTGTCGAAAAGTGTTCCAGCACCTTTTCCAGAATCTCATAAAAGTGTTTTGACGACGCACTCATTAGAACAAATACTTTTCCTGGACTTGATGCTTATTTAATTAGATCATGCAATAAAAATGGTTCATTTTTCCTGTTATAATGTTTTCTTTACTTCTTATAACATATGGCCATTAAATTATATCCCGTTTCACCAAGAAAGCTTAACCGAAAATATAAATAAACCTGCGCAATCTAAAGTCAATTTTAAAGACCTATTAGATTAATGCTAGAATATAGAATGTGTAGATACATTTTTCAGCATTAAATGTTAGCCATATGACTGTTTTTGCAGCTATAAGAAAATCAACAAAATTTACTGAATTTCTTGTGAAATTTAAAAAATATATGTTCAACACGGAAGCGAAAATTTACCTGTTCCAATAAACATGAAAACAATGAAGGATGGTTGCTTACTGAGAACTGATTTGTTTTCAAAGTTTCTTAAGTAATGTTTCCATTGTTGCATGTTTTAAATATAAATGAGCTTTGATTTATTCTATCGAATACTATAACAACAACATAATAAGTTTCTACACGGATTCAAATTAATTAATAATTATACATTATAAAGATACAAGCTAATAACTCGAAATCGGCCCAAATGGGTCTAATGGGGGTACAGAGTACCTATTCTTATTTATTACAGAGATGTTTCACCTATTATAAGTAGTTGGGCTAAATGGGCTGTAAACCATATAAAATGGCACTGGACCTTTCTTCTTAAAAAATAAGTTGTTGTATTATATGTGTAAGATTTTTATGTTTTTAGCAGCGAGCGTTTTAAATGGTTTACCATTGACTGCTTTACACTAACAGGATAACCTCTCCGTAGTTTTAAGAAAAAACGTACTGTACTTGAAACAACTTGTTCTAGCAGTTGCATGATGTATTTGAATACCATGGTGACCGTGTTGTGCAAAAGAAACTCAAACATAAACACCGGTACTCCCAACCCAATTCCAACTAGCAGTAAAACAAATATTACTACTACGTTTCCTTTCATCGATACACTTTTCACTTCACTTGGCTCAGGATTGTACAATTGCAATTTATCTAGCACATTTACCACCCAGTCAGCAATTCCTGACGTTGTAAGTAATGCTAAACGTTTAAACACAGTTGGCGAAAAGTGCCCCTTAACCTCTATTTGAAGTGTAGCTTGCCCAAAACTTTTCGATCCAATACCAACTAGCTTTTGTCCCATTATAAATAGTTTTTTGGCATAAATGTTGCAGTGGTACACAGGCATAATAATGGAAGTCTTCTGGCATTCAAAAAGTGTTTTTAAGAAAAAATTGTCTTCACGAGAGAAAAAGTGCTTTCTTATAGCGGGTAGTAGAACTTCAGCATTTTGCTTGATAGTCGCTAATTGGGTGTCTACGGAAGTTTGGAAGTAATCAATATTAGGCATATCACCTGGGTGGATTTTGGAAATATTCCTTAAATTGTCTAAGACAAAATTATAGTTAAAAAGTTCGGATATTGCCATCACGCTTACTCCGGAATTCATTTTGGAACAAATAAGTATCACGTGATTTTCAAGTAGATTCTCACAGATGCGACCCTCGCGACTTTCAAATTTATTAATCGTAAGTAGTTTTCCAACGCGTGTATAAATCAGGAATTTGTCCCGAACAATTTGCTGAAGTTCTGTGTATAATAATGGTTTTCGGGGTACAACCATCTCATAAATATTATCGTTTCGATAGGCATTGCTTAGCACCAAGCCCGCTAAAATCAATCCAGAAATCTGCAATCTAAGCTTTGCCTTTTTTTCTATGACCGATGGAAATTTGCTACCTTGCTCCAGCAGAATCTTTGTAAGCAGAATGAATGTTTTGGTCCTACTCAAATCACGTTTTGGTTGTTCATATGTGCCTCGAATTGTTGCTGTAAGAAATACTAAACAAAAACCCACACACAGCCAGACATAAAAATCAAACACTCGTACAAATGCCTGAAATGGAAAGGCTCCTATTCCTCTTTGCCCACAAGTTAGCAGTCGCAAATCTGCAAATGGATTCTTAACAACGATGTTTTGGGACGTTGGGACTCCGTCTTCAGAAATGTGCACCACAGGTAAATAATAATTTTGTTCCACTTCATGGCAAAAATTTGGTGGTACACTTGAAGTTGTCCATCCATCATTTCTGTTTGTCTGACACATAAAGCATGAGCCACTTTCAGTAAAGTACCAGCTGTTGTTAGATTTCACTATCAGTTCTAGAATTAGTTGTGCCAAGCCATGAGAAAGTTTTTCCGATCCGGACATAAAGTGTTTATTTCTAGAGGTACCTGCTTTGCAAATCACGCCCATAAAACCGTCAATATTGTTTATAAATCTTGAGTCCGGATTTTCCAGGTGTGGACTAGCCGGGTATAACAATTCGTATAAGGTATATGATTTTGTAAACTTTGTTTGAGCCAATTTTGTCAAAGAAACATTGTGCAGTTTTAACTTTGCCTTGGAATTCCAAGGTTGAATAAGAAAAACTTCAGAAATCTCATTAGTATCAAAGCTAGGCATTGCAATAAAAGTTGGATTTTGGATAGAAAAATCTCGTCCTGCAAGGAAGTCGTACATCCAAAATAGATGAAGAGTGTCTTGTTTTGAAGTTATTTTTATCAAGGCTTCCTGAACAACTATAACATGGTACACTGGAAAAGATGTTCCACGCAAAACTGCTGGTTCTTGTGAAGAAAAGTTTTCCTCTACGTTTTCAACAATTTTTGTGGATATCATTGGTACATAGAGATGGATTCGTATACCTCCTTTCCATGATCTTGAAAGCAGAAGCTTCGTATCCATTCTAAGTCCATGTTGTATTACTTTAGTGGTGAATTCCTCAGCACATGCAAACTCGTTAGTTGAAACGTCTGTCAAATTGGTTGTAAAAATAGTGCGTCCGGATTTTAGTGCAACAGGTATAAATGTTTCCTTCAAATCAACGTCCATGTAATTAACTATTGCTAAAAATATATTGGTGTTATTTGAAATTGCATGAATAACCTCGTTAAGGTTTTTAATGGGAAAATGATTGTTTTTTGTTATGTTCCACGCCTTTTCATAACAAGTGTACCCTGCTTGTTTAAAAGCAACTGCATAAACACAGCTAAACGAGATCAAAACCAAAAACATTTTTGCGATTTCCGAGTATCAGACATAACTAACATATCAAACGATTAGTAATAGGCTTCATGTACCGTTTCTTTCAAACAAATTTCAAAGCAAACTACACCATACGCGTTATATAGAAATGAAATCTGTTTTCATGCAGTTTCTATCCTAGTAAGTTCTATATCAGCACCAAAATTACACCATTTGTGATTAGGTTGGAAACACAACAAACTGAAGCATTCAAGAAATGGTACAGCTCTGCGCAATTTAATACCAATTTTTAGGGCTTAATTGTTTACTTGTTTAGAGCACCAGAATTGTTATTATTAAGTTACTTGAAATTTGTTTTTCGCATATCAAACATCGAACCAAACAACTTCTAAACATTCCACACGACGCTTTGGTGGGGAACTTATTATACCTTACTATGAAAAAATGTTGTTTAAAATAACTGAATCACAGGTCAGCTTTTATAGAGGGTTGCAGTTAGCTTGAAAAAACTACTACAATAACTTGCAAGCTCAAATTGGCAAGTGTTTAAGGAAAAAATTACTGACTAATTGATTACTTGTTAATTTATGTAAACATCCATGGTAAACCACTAAAAATGCTCGCTGCTAAACCCGATAAATATGTATTATAAATTAACTTTAGTTGACAATTATCTAATTCGAAAAATTTAAAATTATGTAATTCATTGCCTACGCCTGGTCTAGAGACAAATTAGCCTGGCCTAGAGCCGATTTAGCCTGGTCTAGAGCCGATTTAGCCTGGTCTAGAGCCGATTTAGCCTGGTCTAGAGCCAATTTAGCCTGGTCTAAAAATAAAGTCTACGGACAGACAGACAGACACACGGACATCGACATCTGCAATAGCGCCTCTGCTGAAGCAGCGAGCTAATTAAATCATTTCATAAATAGGTTTTCTTCTACACTAAAGTATGCCAAAAGTGAAAATTTCAAGCTTCACACTAAAAACGTAATCAAATAGTTGCATTGTAAGGCAAAATATCAAGCAAAATTATTAAATGACAACGAAGTTATTTAGTTTGATACTGAATTAGGTTTAATCACAAATTGAACGACGTCAAAGGTTCTTTAGAGTATAAATACTCAGAAACTCAACAACACAAATACACAACACAAACTGAACAATTCTCCCAAACAATTGTGAATACTTGAATAATGTTCTTGTGTTTGCTGAATACACCAATGTTTCCAAAAGCCTTAGAATCCAACCTAATGTTTTTACTTGTAAAGATGGGAGAAAGCTCGACACAAACGGATTCTGTTAAGTGGAAATAAATTAAAAAAGGGGTATTCTATATACATGTTTACAAAAACAATAGAACATTTCAGAGCCCATTTTAATATTTTTACGTGCTAACAAGCACGTGCCATCGATCCCAAACGTTATTTCTACCCACGTTATCGTACATAGACATAAATAGATCAATAGTTTTAAATTGTTTCTCACTGTCGGTATACTGTAGCAGAGAACCAGTAAACATGTTTGCGCTTAGCATTTCCTGGCGAAGCTATTATCATGCAAATATTTTTAAAATGTAAACTGATTAAGTGCTGCCCCGTGTTTGATCCGTGGTCCGTAAAAGCAAAAAGTGTAGATGATTGGTAAATACATAGATCATTTGGTTATATAAAAATGGTGATAATGTATATGCAGCACCCGAAAACTATAAAGAACATTAAAATAAAAACCGAAATTTTTACTATGTATTTACCAATTGTATACCCTTTTATCCTATATTCAGTTTATTGTATGATATCTAAATTTTAGTTGGGGATTTTTACGTTGGGTAATTTTACGCATTGTGGATTTTTACGTTTGGGTATCAATATTTGGGGATTCTTATGTTGGGTCTTTTTACGGTGGGTCTTATTACATGAGACCGTTTTTAGCATGCAGAAAATAAATTGGTAGCATAGGTTTCGTAGCTTTATAACTGAAGCGTATAAGATCAGACTAAATAAAGTTAAATTTTCTGCTGCGTCAACACAAGAGGCATGACAAACAAAAATTAATCCAATTTTAGTTTGTCGCTGGTACCATAGCTAAATATGTAATGACATTTAATGCTAGATGGAATTGCAAAGTGGTTTAATAAATTTTGCAGCATGCAGAAAAAGTATTAAGATGTTCGCATCCGCACGCGTCTTTTCCTTCGTGCGGCAGCAAAAACGCTCATGCGACAATATTATGAAATCAAATCCAGCAGCAGTAACTGCACCTGCACTTAAAATTTGCAAGCATTTTACAGAATTTTCCAAAATTAGCAAGTGAGAAGGAACCGAAAGTAAATTAGTTTTAACAGCAAGCAATTTATTTCGCTTTGCTGGTATTTCAATAAATTTTATCGATATTTTAGGCATTAGTAGTATTACTTTTAAATATATTCCAGATACCAGACGACTATGCATAATCTTTTGTTTTAATTGCGTTCCAATATTTTTTGGTTTTAATAGTTGGCACATACTTATTACCAAAAGTATACCATATATCATTAATAGGTCTGTCAAAACTTGTGCTGTTCGTGTCCTAATTCTGTAACTATTCCATTTTTTGCTGGAAACATGACTTTGTGGTGCTGAAGCCATGTTACATAGCCATGTATCCCAAGCAATGTACCGCAATCAAAAAAGGTTTAGTTAGTTTAACATGACCTTCAGGAAGTTTCCACTTTCTCCTCCATTTCTCTGCTTGCGAGACAACTTGACACCAAGTCCAAAAAGGTTCAAAAAGCATGCTTTTCTTGGACGTTGACGTATGCCACCTTTCCTCACCAAAAAGGTTTATAAGAAACTTCGCATGCTATCTCATATCAATTGTAACATTTGATGGCTTTACAGACTCCAGAGGGTGGCCCAGCCGGCGAGACTTTTTGCTTGTAGGACTAGTACAACAAGTCGTTGGAAGTTGAGGCTGCTCTTTATGGTAAACTGAAGCTATTCATAGTAACCGTCATGCCACCGAGAAAAATGCAGAGGTTCTTGGTGTTGTTTCGAATAAATCAAAAAGATTCGAATGACAAACGAGGTTAGGCAACAAATTATGATAAGCTTCTTTGGAGAATGATATTCCTTCCGCTTGGTTCATTTAACCTGACTTGAAAACTTGCAGTATTGTGAAAATCGTGTTGTTTCGACAATTCAAAGTTATATTGCATTTTGATTTTTATCAGAGAAAGCTAAACAGCATCTTACCTTGGCACTGTATAGAGTACAAACGTTGTGCCCTTGATACAAATTTAATAGCTTTTAATGAGATGTATAGTCTCAGTATGTAGTAAATTTTAAACACAAAGTCAACCGGTTTAACGCATATAATAAACTTATGGACACATACTAGAAAAAGTATTTGTTTGCCTAACTGCACTTAAATGGAGTTTAAAGGAGTTCAAAAATATAATATTACCTTTGCATAATAATTTTAATTTCTGTCAGTTTTTAACTCTTTACAGATCTGGTTTTAACTTTTAAAGTTGTTAATCTGAAAACTTTGAGATAAATTTCAACTAGCATTCATTTCAAATTTTAATAGGCTTCAATAGTTTAAAAGCCACATGCCGAACAATTCAAAATGTTTCAATCTATATTATCTGAATGAAACGTTTGTAGAACTATGTGAAATAAAAATTACCATTTATCTTTTTTATTGGGTGAACATTTCAAATTACACAGACAAAACATATTCCATTTCAAAATTTTACGGTTTGATACGGAAACAGTTTCATACCGTACTTAAATGTCTTTCGTGGGCGGTTTGTGAAAAGTGGTGGGTTTGTCAAAATTTTAAACTTAACACTTAGATCAATATTAATTTAGAAAAACTTTTTTAAACGGAGTTTTAAACTCCTAACCAATAATCTACATTGTTACTGTGTCCTTTGCTAAATATATCTTCAAATCAAGTATGACGATTTCAACACCAGTGCTTTATTCTTCGAGCTGTTAATTAGCTAATTATTTTCAACTCATGTTTTTTTATTTGCGTGTATAGTGCGGCTACCCAAAGATATTGCGACATTATGGCAATCAATATTTAGTGCTGAAAAAAGTTAAAATATAAAAATGCGGAAACTATAAAATTTCAGTGTTGAAACGTGGAAAACAATAAACTGTGAATTTCATGGAGTCATAATGACAAACCAGAAGTTGAGAACTCAGAATTTCACAACTACCTTTAACAGAAAAGTAGGCATAATTCTTGTTGGCTACATTTGTTATAGCATAAAATGTTGTAATTGGATGATTAAGTAACGCAGATATGTTTTATAGTTTTGTTTTCTCGCAATTGCTCAATGCTTCTTACATTCAGTAAGCCTGACTAGTCATATTGAAAATACCTGAAATGTTTACTGCGTCCATGTCTCGTTCATAAGAAAAAGCTGCTCGGATTTTGATTTAGTGTGGATTTATACTAGAGTTGAAATATGAATTCATTCACACTTCAACGGTTTCATATTTTAAACTTCTAAAATTGAAGTTTACAAAAGTTTAAACGCAACAATTCAAAAACGGCAAACTGTGATCAATATCATATTTCACTGTCAGTTGTACTTAATATCGTTGAATTCTTTCAGTCCACATGATGAAATTTTATAGACTGGTATAGACCCAAACAAAACATATGATTATGATGAAAATCCTCATGAGGAAGTATAAATCCAAAATTGGGAACATGAATTGAGTAGAATCCTAGTTCTTTCGAGTTAAGCAGGGAAACAAAATCCATGACTAATGGTGCACTCCTTATTAAGAAAGTTTTTTCATGGTTGCCAGATTGATATAGAAAAAAATAATTGATGTGGTATTTGTGGTCCATAAATGAACACTTAAAATCATTTTTCCAGTTGTCTTGATTTTTATGCTATAGGCGCTGTTTTGTGAGCAATCTGGTAAACCAAAAACATGCATTATAAACAATTTGATAAAGTAACAAGTTTCAGAAAATATATAAATCGTAGTTAACAATTTTAAAAGCTTACCGTGTAAAATTATATCCTTTTAAAGCGTGGGAATCCATATAATCATCTCTTATGAAAAAACTCTTAAATATGTGTAATCCTTTTCCCGTTTTGAATATGAACAACTCGTTAACAAAGAAATTCATGTTATGTTATAAAAAATATATTCTATGTTAGAATCCAAAACTTTTTATGATACATAGTTTTAACTGCCATTTATTAAACCGAATTTCGAAACTCTTATATTTTATTGGAATTGCTTCTTATCTTCTTAGCTTAGTGTTCCAATCACGATTGGCTACTACACCCAGTGTATCATTGGGCACTGGAAAGCTGGAAACTATCTAGTGGAAAATGTCCAATGTGTCTGCGTTTTCATTGTTTGTCCAGTGGACTGGGTGGACATTGAAACTTTAGGACATTGTGAGAATCAAGGAAATGAAAAGCTTGGACTATAGACAGATAAATGCCAAACCAAGTCAAATCATTCTTTTCTTCGTTCTTTTTCCCCAATACCTACATATTGATTTTGACTCAAGATCTTGCGATAGTTTGACTTAAACCTTGACGGTTTGTAAATTAATTTGATCCTCAATTTCCATCTGAAAGTTGGCTTACCCTTTCAAAGGAAATATCTGTTGGTGGGGAAATCTTTAATCTTTCTGTGGACAATCTATTTTTTTAAACTAAAGATGTCGGCCCAGGTTTGTTAACTTACTTTTGAATATATAAATTAAACCGTGTATCAGTTACATTTTGAAAGAGTTTGAATGTAAATCAACATTGTTATTTTTAATTTAGGATCAGGTTGTAAATTGGGCAGCCAGCGCTACGCGTGATGAGCGTCTTCAGTTAATTAAGCGACTAATTGACACTTGTACTCTCGACGAGAATAAGGGTCTTATGAGATTAGTAGAAAATGCCAAAAAGAGGAAGCGACGTAATCAACGGGTTCTACTAGCTGTGCCGACGGGAAAAAGCGAGCAAGTGCCTGTGTCACCGGATCATGGTTTGCATGTGCAACCTAGACCAGATGTGCCTGTCTCACCGGATCAAGGTTTCCTTGTGCAGCTTAGACCAAATGTACCTGTGCCGCCGGATCAGGGTTTGCTTGTAAGACCGAAACCTCAACGGACGCCTTGGTTTGCAAACTACGACAGGATGCTAATGGTTTCATTGGACTGTGAGATGGTGAATGTGATTAAACCAAAATCTGGTTATCCGACTCAGCAAGCCGCCACTGTTGCCATTGTACGTGTTTCTGATAAGAAAGTAATTTTTCAGGTAAGTTGGGTAGACTTAAATCACTGACTTAATTCGTAGCAGACAGGCCAGACGTTAAAGTAACCACATATTAACCAGTATTTTCACATTTTTAGGCGCAAGTAAATCATGAACCTGGCAGTTATCTAGTTACATATTGGAGCCGAAAAGTCAACGGATTTACTGAGCAAAGTCTTAAAACCGGGGAGGATTATGACAAGGTAAAGAGGGATGTGGAACAAATGCTGAATGGGAAGCTAATTGTTACTTGTGGCGGCGCAAATGACTTTGAGTGCCTAAACCTCAAAATTGCTGATTATGAAGACAGATTTGATCTTCATGACTACTGGAAAAAGCACTGCGGACAATACCGAAAATCAGGAGAACCTGTCCTTCAACCAATTAGTCTGCGCGCTTTGTCTATATATTATCTTGGCAACGACATTCAGGATGGGATACATTCTGCTGTCACAGACGCTATTGCCACAGCTGAACTTTTTGAAATCTACATGGGATTTAACATGCCAAATCGTACGTATGATCCCGAGCCAGACGAGTTCGCTATGATAAACTTTGAATAATTGTCTCAGATAAAATTAAATTGAACAACTCTAATTGTTAGCAGAACTTTTTGTGAATAAAATAATATTTTATCATCAAAGTTAAAAAATATTCTATTATGTTTACTGTTTACTTATTATTTTGAATAGATTCTGAATTCAAACTTCAAACCTAGAAGTTTTAACGAATGGCACCATCGTGGACAACATCGCATCTTTCACTACTCACTGCAAGGGCTACTTTCTAATTGGAAGGGTGCCGGTATGTGACATCATCGCGGAAAATCCTACACCTAACCATGAACTGATCAGTCCGAACAACTTTAGGGTGTTGAATCAGCCTGTGAAAAAAGGCAGGTGGAGATACTAACAAAAGATAGTCTGGAGGAGGATGACGACGAGGAGGGGAGCCCCCCCAGATTTTGAAAAGCCGCTGAAAATGAAACGCCAGAGGATAAGAAGTGGACTTCTTCAGATGAAAATTAAGTATTGCTTATTTCTTATGCTTATTTTATTCAAATGATTATGCGTAAATGGTTCAACTCCATAAACCGTTATTAATTTACCCCTCAACCCAAATGCTTTCTGATTTCTCTTTTTCTGCAAGTTGTGAATAAAAGATGAAGATTGTCGTTGTTTGTTTTGTGGTGGCCTTAGTGCAGATCTATCATGAGCATGAGTCAAGCATTAAGGTGCTTCCAAGCAGCAGCAGCATATGCTTGCAGTGAACAACATTGCCAAGCAATGGGGTAAAATGATAAAGGTAAATATAAGTGGTATTTAAAAAATAAAAATTATTCTTGGAGGGAAAGGTATTCTCCAATCGACACGCGGCAAGTTCATTGCCAAGATTAAATGGAAGGCTTTGTTTATGGCATAAACTTTATGCTGAATGGATTGGGGGCCCTGGATTATTGATTAAGTTATATGCTAAAGAAACTTTATTTATTTGAAGATAACATTTTAACCCACACTATTCAAGACTGTTTGAAATAAACTAGGGTTACGATTATTTCTTTACCAACTTAAGCAGTACCGTAGTATATTTGTTAGCCTAGGTTACACAAATTAGCTAAATCACATTAGGTAAACCCAAGAATCTTAACATAACTGTAAGCCTAGGTCACACAGGTTACCTAAATCACATCGGATAAACCCAGGAATCTTAACATAACTGTAAGCCTAGGTCACACAGGTTACCTAAATCACATCGGATAAACCCAGGAATCTTAACATAACTGTAAGCCTAGGTCACACAGGTTACCTAAATCACATCGGATAAACCCAGGAATCTTAACATAACTGTAAGCCAAGGTCACACAGGTAAACAAAATCACATCAAGTGAACTGAAAGAAATTTTAATCACTATCTGCATCTTCCTCGTTTACCATAGTAAATGCAAACGTATTGTTAACAACTGCCAGTTTCGGGGCCTTTTCAATCCCAAGGCGATTGCGCTTTTTATTAATAATGTTTCCCATTGTCGAAAATGATCTTTCGAGAGCTGCCGTACTAGCAGGAAGTAACATTAAGTTCTCATTAATTTCAACAGCGTTTGCTGGAATTCAATTTGAGTATGCTCCATCGCTACGCCACCATGAAAGCGAGGACATAAATCCCATGGTACTCGTATCACTTAAGTGCCTTGCAATCATGCTTTCGTCGAGCGCCTTAAATTCAGATGTTGGTTGTTGGATTCTTGGCATTTTTCATATACTTCATTAAGAATTGCGCTTCCACCTCCACCCCCATATTCTGTGGATTTGGTAAATCATAAGTAGAATTTGTACTTGTTTCCAGGTCCTTTAAAAATGAATTAGTCAAGAATGTGAACGGCAGGTTTTTGTGTTTAAATATCAGTTTTCCAATAAGACGCCAACCATTTGTGCGCATTTTTCTGCTTCCCCAGCTTTGTACACTTTAATTTGTGCTTCTATGGTCGATCTAGATTCTAGATGGAAAGTAATCTAATTTCATGAAACCTACGTAGCCTCGAAATAGGGAATTTGAGGATCCTTGTGATGACGAAGCAGTAGAACCTTGAGAGGAGAAAGCAGTAGAACCATTTGGCTCATCAGTTACATCGCCAAGAAGGCGCTGCTCTTTCTTGCACTTAGAAATTTGTTCTTTCAGCCGACAAGCTTTTGGGCTAACTTTCAATTTTCAAATACTACAAGTTTTCAATGTAATTTTCCCATTTTAATCATAAGTCGTCATAAACCCTTTCCACACAGGATCCTAGTTTCCTTTCTTTTGCTCCCGCGCTGATACGACGGCGCTTTTGACTCGGTTCTTCTTCATCCGAGCTACCATAATCCTGTCATTCCTTATTGCTTACTTCGTCTTCGTCATTCAAATTAATCATGATTAAACCATGGTTTTCAATATCTTTTAAATGGAGCGGACTGTTTTCATGAGAATCTAAATTGTGCAAAAATAGATATTGTGTTGAAATACTTATTTCTAAACTTGAAGCATCTAAGTGTTCTGTTACCTTTTTCAAGCTCTTCAAGGAGTAACTGGTTTATTATTAGTAGTCGAGGACGCCGTCGTGCCTGCTGGTACTCCTGCAGAATTTGACATCATAAAGTCATCATCATCTAGTCCGCCTGAGTTTATTTAATACCTGTGAGCTTCCTGATACAGCAAGTGTTCACTGTCCGTCAACTGTTCAGGTTGTCCACACGTTCCACAGTCCATCAAAATGTGGGGTGGACACGGAAAGTTGGATACTCTGACAACACCAATCTGTCTTTAAAAAGTGCAAGTGTAAATCGTTTTAAGGATGGTTTAATGGAGCCCAAAATAGTTTTATACATACAGCGTGGTTGTCAATTGTGAAACCTACCCTGTAAACGTGTCCTGTGGTAAAGTGTGGAAATCGATATGATCGTCAATTTCACGGAAAATGTGGTGTACTTTTTCTTCTTGTTAAAAAATATGCATTCCCTCAATTAGGGAAACCTGTTTTAAAAATACGCATATGTTAAAACTCAAAAATGTTTGGTTAAATTGCTATGATGGCATTTTCTCAAATCGCGTTTTGAAATTCTTACCTTATTCTGGGAATTGCTGTAGCTCAGCTACGAAACCTGACATCTAACGGCTGGGCAAGACTTTTTCGGGGATCGTGGCAGCAAAGAAATCCTAGATATATTTTTAATTTATTAAATAGTGAAAATGCTATAAATTAAAAAACGTTTTAAATAGAATATGTAAAACTGGGAATAATTGCACAAACTCACATTTTATACTCAAAAATCAGAATATTCCAGCAACTCGCAACGAGATAGCAACTTTATGAAAATATGTTGCTTTGAACATGGTAAAAGTTAGAATGAATGTTCACAGTATCCAGCTCCAACATATAATGTGAAAATTATGTGGTTGTTAATTACTCCTCTCCTCTGTCCTCCTTACTTCTTCTTGCCTATTTCCAATTATCCCACACCCGGACGTGAATTTCATAATAACTTTAAAAAGCAATTTACCCAACTACGTGAAGGTACTACTTTAATTGAGTAAAATCGGTAGGCTTGGGGAAAATTCGAGAAACTTTTATTACTTGTAAATGAAGAAAAAAGCATTTTGAATTGTGATCAATTCTGGCAAACACTGAATTCATAGAAACAACAGTGCATTAAAACTGTAACTGACACGGAAAGGAAAAGAAAAACTCTCGTGCTTAAAACGTTGCGTAAACGCTCAGAAGCTTTTCACAATCAACAACCTCTATCTGTCGTGTTACTAATTTTCTGTCATTACATGCATAGGAAAAAACGAGCTTAATTGCAAAGAAAACTTCATTTAATACGGATTTGCTAGGAGTGCATGGGTTACTCAGTCAATTATGTAAATTGACAGTTTAACAAATAATTACTTCGCAATGTACAATGCAACGAATTACAAAGGATAAATATTTTGGCACAGTTTACTCATATAAATTTTATGTGTCATAAAATGTTCAATTCTTGGATGAAGATGTTGCTTTTTATTTTATTGATTCTATCATTATCATAGTATGATGCACTTTTTAGAAGAAACTGACAATGAGTTAATATCGGGACATGCATGCAAGTATTTGCATTATGGTCTGTTATAAGTTAATGATAACACAGATAACAACATATACAAATAAATATAAGCAAAACTTTTATCTTAAACTTTATTACATTCAGCACACATTATTATTATTTGATTTTGACATGGAAAAAGATAATGAGTGATAGATAAGCAGTATGTATTACTGCAAAATTTATACAATGGTGTTTCAGAGGTCCAAATAACTTTCAACAGGAAAGCACACCAGTTAATCCGCATCACTATCTCTTCTCACAACAACATATCCAGGTCTGACCCGAAGTGGTATCTCATGGTCAGCACAGGGAGGAGGAGGATTATGTAGAGATGCATGCTTCATTAAACGCTAAGATTATATCCCAATCGATCAAACAGTGATATGACTGTGCTGTAGGTTGTCAACGGATTCCTGGAAATGGATTATATTTTGCAGTTTTTCCTGGTACTCCAAAGTATGGCACAAACAACAAACAAAATCAAAATGTATAAGTGTAAAAAATTGTTCCGCGTTGGTTTGCGCAAAACGTCGCAATAAATGCACATATTTGACTTCGTATATCTATCAAATAGACATAATTTTTTATTATTATTATTTATTTGGCATCCCAAAAAACTCTTTCAGGTCTGAGACCTATAGAGCATCAATACACATTTTTACAATTTTGACAATCATGGAGATCCGTCTTTTTAACATCATTTTACAATATTCTGTTTCATATTTATATTCAGTTACCATATAATTATATATATAATCAATTAGGTAGTAACAATATTTCATTCTGTTTGTTCATACAACATAAGATCAAGAAATTATATTCGTACATTCTTTTTTACACAAAAATGACAAGTACTCAGATACTGAATTTTAGCTTAGTCGTCGTTTTCTTCGTGAAATTTCGTAACATGATGACAATAGCACTCTCCTATGATCCTCCGCTGATACGCGTTCCAAAGTCCAATTATTTCGTTTGTGATAGCCTTCAACTTTTTAATGAATTTATTGGGCAAGTTTAGTTCAAATGTTTCCATGAGATGTTTCCATTTGATTTGCATAAATGTTTTACAGATGCAAGTTTGATCGATTAGACGCCTACGGTTTTCGTTGGCAATAAGCTCGGAAATGGATTGCATGTCCGATTCTTCAAATCCGTAAAGTTTCCCAACGGCAAATAATTCTTTGGATTTGTCTTCGATTTCAGATACACGCCAGAGATATACAAGTGATTCTTTATATGCTTTCGAATCTTCTTCACTATAGCCTTGTCCAAGGTCGTCTGATGACTCCAGCTCAGTATTTTCTGTTTCAGATGAAGTTGATGGTTCATACAATTCTGTATTGCACCCTACCGATGAGATAGTATTTTTTCGAGTCCGTTTTTTTCTTCTTTGATTTTTTGATGGAATGTCATCTGTAATTGACACTTTTTCATGGAAAGACTTTAAACGATGACAATTTCCAAATATTTTCTTTCTATCTTCGATTGAGCAGAGCGAAACAATAGCAACTGGGTGTGAAGTATTAATTAATATGTCAACTTTTTCCACGACCACATTTATATTAAGTGCTTCTTTAAAAAATGTCTTAACAGTTTCAATAGAATTTTTTCTATTTTTCAGGCTACTCAAGCCATGAATAACAATTTTGTTTTCACTCAATGACAACTCAGGAACATTTCGAATAATTTTTTCTTTATCAATTTGGATTTCACGGGAACTTTCACAGTGTTTTAGTTCTAATTCCCGGCCTATTAACATGTTTAAACATGTGTCCACTTCCGATTTAATCGCAAGTATATTCGTTTTGTCATTATTCAAAACGAATATACTTGCGATTTTAATTAAGTAGCGAACACAGTCAGGTTGTCGTCAACAACACTGAGGGTTAAACAGAGGAGAATGTACAAAACCAGGAGGAAAGGGGTGGGGCGAGTGGAACTAAATGTGGAGGGAAGGGCGTTAATGTGGAGGAAAAATATGGGTGAATTTCCTCAAAATGTCTCGACCTTTTTCCAATTTAGGTACGCTTAGACCTGATCTCCTGAATATTGTGCTGCTTACGTACGTCAAAACGCACGTAAGTTTGAGAAAATGCTGGGCGTTTTAAGGAAGTTGACAAAAATACTTGGAACTCCCTGAACTCCGCTTTTCCTTCCATCAACGCACTCTGCTCCACTTTCAGTTACACTGGAACCTCCAGTCCCGATTTTTTCCGGTCCTATATTGAACCTAATCGTATTCATCTTCACCTCCACTTCGCTCCAAATTTCCCTTTTCTCCCTTCACTACCCCCGGGACTCTATTTCCATCTAATAATAACTTGGACCACCACTTTCGCCTTTTCCAGAACCCAGAATCCTTTTAGTCCCAACTTGTTGCTATATTTCTTAGTTTGCATTAAATATCTGTACTTTGGCCTCATGAATAGGTATTACAAACTATGAACAAGCTTGTGAATTTGGAAAGCACCGACCCACTTTTGGAGAGATTTGGGAAAGCATTCTTAGGCTTTCTCTAAAACGGAGGAAACATATTTTTGGTTGTCGAATTTGGTTGACCACTTGCTGGAGATAGGATTGGAGATAGGGACTGTGGAGGGAAATAAGAGAAAAATGAAGATATTTCTAAGCTTCCTAATCCCTTGTCCCCTTCAACTTTCATTTAACTTGTATGCACATCCTCCGGCATTAGGTTTGATTATATGAGAAGCTCAACGTCAGTGCCAGTTCTAGGACCACTCAGATGGACTAATATTGTGTAGATTTTTCCGGCCTTTTACGCGTCAGTTAATGTTTGTTCCACGAATTGCTCAGATTAAATTTATATTTTACATTGGTTTAAAAGAGATGAAATCCAAAACTTCCGATGACCACCCGACTTATAATGGAGATTTTCTCTGCCGCTTTCTTCTCCAATCACAACCCCTCCTTCACTTTTAGTTCGACTCAACCGTGGCAAAATTACATAGACTAAGCTTGGACGCTTGATGGGAATGTATGCATAATCGTAATCTTGTTTCCATTAATTTTAGTGGGGTTAATCTAACATTCCTAAGATAAGCAAAAGAAGCGTTTTTAACCAAAGTAACGGAATTAACGATTAGGTATGGCTTATTGCAGAAAAATGAACATTTGCATTGCATACAGGTTTAAATGTGAAAAACAAAAACCTATTACGCATCTAATGTATGTTTTAGTTCTTAAAAATGCATAACTTTAAATAGATAATTTTGTAAATATTGGGAAATGTAAATTCTAGCTATTATGAAGCAGCAAAATAAATTCGTTGTTGTGGCTTCCACTTATAAAAAACTTTTAACTGAAGTTACACACTTATATAGGATTAGGATAAATGATTCATTTACTTAAGATAATTATTGTGGTTTGTTATCTTTCGCACTACATAAATAGAAAATTATATTCGTAGAGGAATGTGGTGTTATTATTATGGAAGAGAAATAAAATGTAGATGACAAATTGTGAAGATTAAAATTTGTTCTAGTTTGACGCCTATTTTATAAAAGACTGATTCCTGTAAACATAGTTGTTACCAGATGATTACTGTTGTTTCTAGTTTTCGCTGCGTTACAGGAGACAATTACACCAACAAGTTTTATTCATCTGAATTTCGAGTTTTGTCTAAAATAAGTATTTTAAAATTTAATTACAAACTTAAGAATTAAAGAAGTTGCAAAAAAACACCTTTAAAGTTATAACTGGATATTTGTTCCAGCTTCAATGAATTAATTATTTCATAAATTATTTATGATTGATTAAAGAAAGTATTTCATTCAGTTCGGAAGATTTGGCATTATATAAAAAACATTATGGGAAACTGGTCTCATGCATTGTGATAAGGAATGTTCACTCTATCAAAATCTGCTATCTATCGTGCTAAAATACGGAAGCATAAAAATTAAAAATAGTCTACTACATATTTAGTTCATATTTATTAACACTTCTGGAGCTTCAACTTTGTCGTTGGCAAATTTTTTGTTCAAAAATTATTAAAGTATTATATACGCTTTGTTAATAACATTTAGTATAAATTGAGTATATCATATAGACGAAATAAAAATGAAAATACAATGAATACATTTTGTATCTTATGTCTTTTATAACCACGACATTTTCGAGTTTCGGTCTTTTCCGGTGACGATATTTTGAGGACAAGGTCTTTTAGTCACGGTCTTTTGAGGCAACGATCTTACTTGATTAGGTCTTTTAGTCACGGTCTTTTGAGGCAACGATCTTACTTGATTAGGTCTTTTGTACCATTACCCGAAAATCATTTTAAGGTATAGATTAAATTTCGTAAAAAAATGGGATTTTTATAATACGATGTTATTTTTGTGGAGTTATAAAACATGCCAGCAGACTAAAATGATAAGCTTACGGCGTTATGGCGTATGCATAGCCACCTTTATTCGCCAAAAGTGCCAATGGATCACGTTTCTCGAACTTTTGTTCAGCCACACTGTTGATAAGCTCATTAAGAGCTGTCGAATGGTATATGTGTTATTCTGGATTTCTTGCTGAAGTTGTGCGATGTCAAAATAATATTCCATTTTTTCTGCATTACATTGATGAGTAGATATATACAAATGTGACTTAGATGCGTTTTACTAAGCCAATGTAGTTTCAAATCAATAAGTTAAATTATATGGCTTATTTCGTACAGATACTTTGTTCAGCTTCTGTAAAAATTAAATTCCTATTCAACATCTCAATTTTTAAGATGAATCCATCAAAAAATATCACAGTCCATTCTTCAACCACTTTAAAAACATCTCGTTCATTTTAAACGCTTCCCTGACCAAAATCCTCTATCATTTGTTTCAATGCCCTTTCCTCTTTAAAACATTCACGGAAAAGCTCTTTCCTAAACCACCTGTGCCATAAGCAAAAAATTTTTCGAAGGCTTTATTCATGGGAACTTAAAGATGCCATGCCAAGCTCCCGTTTACCAAGCTCTTAAGCTTCTTTTCAGTAAATTCTTACCAAAACTCTTTTACTTAAAAATAGCTTCCCATTCTACATTGGCTAAGGCTACGTCAACTCCCGACAGCCATATTTCGAAGTTACGAGAAACGAAATAATTTGTGTTTTGGTCGATAACTAGTGTCAATCTAATAGTAACACAAAAAAATTCAAGTTAAATAAAGCTAACGTAAGGAAGTTATAGACGTTTTAAGTTTAAATGGGTTTGTACATTTAGCGGTGTAAAAATGCAATTTCGATGAACTAAAAAAATTGGCTATTTTAGAATAACCTTATGCAAGTAGAGGAACAATTTGTGACATTAAAAACATGAAAAAGTTAATGATTTTTTAAATTGCCCTGTTAACTTTAACTGCAAATATTAACATTCCGCCACCAATGCCGAGCCATATTTTTGCGGTTTCTGGTACTGTGGACATCACCAATTCAAATGGCGTTCTTATTTGTCTCGGCATTGGTGGCGGAAAGTTAATAATCGCGGTTAAAGTTAAATGGGCAATTAAAAAAATAATTAACTTTTTGATGTTTTTAATGTCACAAATTGTTCCTCTACTTCTATATGGTTATTCCAAAATAGCCAATTTTTTTAATTCATTGAAATTGCATTTTGACGCCAATGAATATACGGCCAAGTTCATGAAATACGAATATGATGACTTCGTTTTTTGTCGGAAGTTGGCGTAGCCTGCACCATTTTCATTCTATTTTTTCTACATAGCATTCAATGGAAAACGACAAAGACGTAGCTTCCCTTTCAACCAAGTACAAACGTCCGGAGTTCTTTCTTAACCCTACCGATACAACTTCACTGGTCCTACAACTCTTTAGAGAAACTCCCGGTTTTGGTATAGCCCTACAGGAAATGGGAGGTACGTTGTCTTCTGAAATGCGGGATAAGGGAACAGAGTTTACTGCATTGTCACAAACTTTTAAAGAATGTAATGCAACAGCTGAAAAAGTCGGTGAAATAATTATTGCTGAATATTCGAAGTTTTTGGCAGGATAATGTTAGCAGGGAGAAGGAGAAATGATTAAGTTTTGTTGGTGGTATTTTTGAATGCACTGGCCTACTGAGTACTGCTACAGCCTTCCGTCAGACTACCCACTGGTTTTTGAGGGAGATGGGGTAAATGATGTGAAGGATTTGATAAAAGAGCCACACGTTTTTTGGGAGGGACCAGATTTCTTCTGAAGGATGAATGGGCTAAGAAACTATTGGAAAAGTGGGAGAATTGTCATAGGTGCTTCTTTTGAATGGGTTCAACATCTGGTTTAAAATCAGGCATAACCTTAGTATAAAAATACGGAGAAACGAGAAAAGTCTGTTTTGGTTGCTGTTCTATTTTCATTATATAATTATCCGTTCTTATAATCAGCTTTGAATTCTTCTGTGACAGCTCTATTTACGGCTGTTACTAGGAACAGTTGAAACTGACCTTTCATTTTTCTTAGATCCTGAATTTTAGTTGCATATTTTTAAAAAACCTAAATAAATTTTAAAGCAAAGAAAGTCATAGCATTATCTCTATTTTTTGGTTTTTAAGTGCTTGTTTAAGTAAGGAAATCACACTTTTACGTACAATACCAAACTGCTGAGTTTAACTGCCAATCATTTCTTCTCCAGGTGCTGGGACTGTATTAAAAGAGATAGATGAGATTCAGGAATACCTTAAAAACTCTGATTCATTGAAAATGTTGCTGAAATGTTAGACTGAGAAATGAATGTAAATTAAATTAAAAATCCCAGTCCGCTCATTAACCATTTTTTCATAATCGTTTATGTCCTTCTTTTTAAAAGCTTATTTGATGCTTTACCAAAATCCTCTATCATTTGCTTTTATGTTAAACCATTTCATTTCAAAAATTATCCCCGTCAAGGCTTCATCTCCAAATAAATGTCAAAATGAAAAACCTGGCTTGCTAAAAGCCAACAATAATTCAAGGGAACTAAAGAATTCAAAATTAAAAAAGGGAAACAACGAGTGAACGTAGAATGCCATGTTAAGTTCCCATATGCCAACCTTTCAAGCTTATTTTTGAAGGTTTTGACCTAATTTTCGAAAATCATTTCCAGATTTACGCCAACTTTACAACTACACAGCGTAAGTTTGTCTAAGCTGTGTTTCGTTTCCAAAATGTTTAGAAAAACCATTAGCATTATCAAAATTTCAGATGGAGGTTCGAGTGTCCTTCGGACTGGCACCGTGCAATTGGTGTAAGACGGTGGTGGTGGTGGTGGTGGACAGCGTTGAGAAACTGCACCGGTGGGGGAAAAACGTCTATAACGTTACATTTATCTGGATTTCCTTTTTATAGTTTAAAATAAAACTCTTGTTGCTTTTGCATACTAAACAACTGAAAATGCTCGAAAGCGAAGTACTTTAAAAATATTACAGGTTGTAATTTAGAATTTCGATGGTTGCTCCAGCTACAATAGGTTCATTACTTTTTAAAAACTTGATAGGGTGCTCTATACAACACAACTTCGTAAAACCTTCACTAGCATTACATAAATATTTATCATTACGTGTGTGGGGTCTTTTATCAGCTTAGGTTTTGCTCACCCTCAATCTAACGTTATTTTTTCAACTGATTGTTGATCAGGTTCACTAATTATATACAATTAATCCACATTTGATAGTTGTTTTAATTCCAATAAATTCATTTTTTCTAGAAGCTCGATAATTAAGCAAATATTGGGTAATTATAATGGTATAAAAACAGCAAACTTACAGTTATTTTCGTTATCACTTACAAAAAGCTTCAAGCTGAAGTTACACACTTATGTCATATTAAGATACATGACACACAATTTAGTTTTATATCTTTCTCACTTCAAAAATGAACAAATTAAATATGTAGGAAAATAAAGTTTAATTCACAAATGCGCAAATAAAAATTTGCTCTAGTTTAACACTCATATTGAAAAATGCTAGTTTTGGTGGGATTCTAATGCTTTAGATTAATTTCATCCATAGAATTCTGTATTGTCTTGTGCATTTTTTGACTACTTCAAAATATCTGAATTTTGTGTGTTCTATAGAAAATGACTTCTTAGTAATTTGATTGACTGCACAGTAAACAATAAAAACGTGTCAAAACAAAATACTTAAAAGTATTACGAACTTGATTTCAATGAACTCGAGGATCAATGAGGGGAACCTCGCAGAACTTGTGCTGAGTTGTCACTTCGGTTTGCACGGGTGTCAAATGGGATAAAGATTAGTAAAATAGTTAACTAGTTAATTAATTATTTGTAGATTTTAATTAACTATTTCAGTAATAAAATCTAGTTTAGCTGTTATCATTTATGTAGATTCGAGTAGATAAACAGGATAAAATTATGGAATCCATTCTAGTTTTTAGGGCAACGTGAAAAAACGCATTTAGTAGTGATCCTCATCGTCTTCGTCTTACAGCGCAATACAGTGTATTGAATACACTACTGTTTATATTTTGGCAGCGTGGACATCGAGATTGCGGAATTTCCGCCTTTAAGATAGACTTGGGAAATTAGTAAAACCTAATGCAGGCGTAAATAGTTATTACTTACAATATCATTATCGTTACATAATACAAGAAATCATAAACAGTACGGGAATCTGCGTCGTGTTAAAACAGGTAGTGATGTCGAGCTCTCAACTAAGTCATACTTCAGTATATTGTATTCTTGCCTTCTATTATTCAATTCTAGAAAACTATCTTCCAGAATTCCAGTCAGCACTAGGTAAGAATTAATCCTCTGTGTGTTGGATTTATAAAAAAAGGCGTGTAGACCAGGCCAATCTGGAGTAAGTAACCAGTAAACCAAGAAAATAGGCTCTAAACAGTTTTATGAAAATTTAAAAAAATTTGGTAATGCTCCTATCCATTTTAGCAGCGAGCTCCTTTCAATAGCATAAAACAGTAGTTTCTCTTTGCTCTAACCCTAAATTTACCCTTAAATGCTTCAAGGTAGCCGAGTTCCCCACAATTTTTTTACAATTTTTTCTTTCCTAAAGCGCAGCCATTGAAAAAAATCCCCGTCTCCGATTCCCGGGCGGCTGCCCGGTTTGACACAAACCTTTCCTTTGTCCGCTTCGACATCTATTCCGGAATCCCTGTTTACGGAGTAATCGATCACTAGGGTAAACTACTTAATCCCTCCAAGGAACCCTATATTGTGGACGAGATCCGAATTTGTAACCACTACAACTGTCTTCACACACCAAATTCTTACGAAATTCCCCGGACGTGGATCTACTTAAGTAGGATTCTCCCTGACATTGAATTTTACAGAAAATGGCGTTGAGTTGACACATAAAATCAAACTACACAGTCTACGTGATAACAGGCGCGTACCCAGACCCGAGACCTGGGGTGAGTGGGTAGCAACCAGCCTGGCAATATACCCGGAACCAAGCTGTTTTGGAGTAGAATGCGCAATTTTGTCCAGGTAAAATATTGGAAGTGAGCCTGCTGAGCACGGAAGTAAACTTCTGTTTGGAGAAGGATGTTGTGCTGCTGCTGCGGCGTCATTGCTTAGTTCTCGAGTAAGGAAGGCAAAATTAGACATTTGCTGTCAGATAGTTTAATTGCATAGCATGATTTTATTATTTCACTTTTGTCTGCTTTCATCAAATTTATTCATGGAATATGTGAGAAGAATGCTAAATTTTGTGTTAGTTAGATGCCATGTTAGTGAAAATTGGTGGTTTGGTGGACAAGTGTCATTAAGATACTCGTTTTCTGTCATCGCTGATTATCTTATCCTATATTTGAAAGGAACGGTATTAGAGGACATTTTGATAACAAACTTTAATTCTGTCAAGCTTTCAATCATACACTATGATCATCATCAGGACACTGATTTTGCTAGTATTCACATTTATGTCAGTATTGGAATTCTACTATACTACATATATTATCCTAGTTTAAAAAATTACCAAGCATCGCGTGAAATTCAATTGGATATTAGTATATCAATTTAGTGGCATATAAAAAAGTCCAGTTAAACCAGCAGCAGCACTACCCTGATTATTCCACTAATGGCAAAATATCAGGCTAAGGCTTGTATTGGAGGGGAAGGCCTTGGTAGTGGAGGATTATCTGAGTTTCCCTAATTTCAGTGTCCATTTGGATGAAATGTTCAGGGGATGTGGGTGCTTACTGGTAGATATTGAAGGGTTTAGGTCATTTTCGTTAATTTCAGTGTCGATTTGAAAAAAAGGTTGTCGGGGCTGGGTACGTTCGAATGATAAACGAAGAAGGTAGGGCACTGTGTGATTCTTAAGATCTCTCCATAAAAGGCGGATATGGTAGCCCAAACAGGACGGAAAGTGGAGGTCCGGGGTTTTGTAGAGCAAAGCGTGTTGAAGTGATGGGGATGTTGAGGAAAAACGAGGGATGAGTATGACCAAAAGTGGAGAATTCGAGGTGAAGAAGGGTGCGGGAGGGGCTGAGAGTGGGAAAACTAATGGGCCGAGTAGATATAAAGTAATGAACCGGATGGAATGAGAGCTGATGGGTCGATGCAGGAATAAGTAGTGGACCATACAGGATCGCAAGTGGGGCATACATGTGTTAGGCAGGCTTTGAAGAACATACAGATGGAGGGAAGAGGGGAGGTCCAAGTAAAACTGGAAGCTGGGCTTGGGTGGATGGCACACAATTTGTGTGACGCAAAGCATTGGGATAAATAGGACCGGAGATGGAGTTGGAATTATAAAAAAAGTGGTCCCAGTAGTTTAGTTTATGGGGATTTTTGTTATGTTTTTAGAACAAATTCAGTTTTAGTAATTTAGTGCTTAGAATATTGTGCTTTTAAAGATAATTGGAAATAAAAAGCATAAATTTTATTTCAGTATGCTTATGCTGTAATTATTTTGGAAGCAAAGTGGATTTAGATTTAATTGGAAAATAAAATATACATGTAAAAATTGAGTTGCTTAGACGTTCTTTTTGCAAAAATAGGTGGATTGGTAAACTTAAGTCTACCAAGATTAAACAGAGTTAGGTCTGATTTACTAACAGTTATGTGAAAACGTAACACGTTTGATTCACCTCGATCTCGGTTTTTTAATGAAATACGAATGCAATTTAAACAAGCTTGCAGGACAAAACACGACTTTGATGGTTGTTCCAGTTGATCACTAAATAAAGACTAATCATTTAATCTCAGCTTTATTATTTGGTTCAGATTTATTTATTTCGCATTAAACAATTTTTTTCACTTACCTGTGCTGTAGGGTACCCTCGGTAACGAAATTCTTCTTGTGAAGAAACCGAAAGAAACGCCAAAGATTGATTGATTAAATGAAAGTTATGATACAAAAAGGTGAAAATTAGTCAACCGTTACAAAAAAAATACAAAACGTTCATTTTTCCTGAACCTGTCCGAATGGACTGAAATTCTAATAACTGATTAGATTACACCTTTTATTAAGCAATTCATAATGATTATTTCGAAAAAGTTTTTAAAAAAGAAAAATTCTTTTCGAAATTTGGATAGAGTTAGCTGAACAACCATAGCTTTTTTTTTTCAAAATAATACTTTTATATCTACGTTGTAATTTCCTGCTCTATTCATTAGTCTTACCTCATTAATGCTACCAATTAATTTCACAAAGTATTTGGTAAAGAGTAAGAACGCGTGATGGGGGGCAGCCAAAATTAAAAGTTCTTATATTTCCAAGGTTTTTGCATAATCAGAACACATGCACGTCGGAAATATTCCGCACCAAGTTTCAATGTCTCAAGATGCCCCAGGATGAAATTATAAAAAATCGACTTATTGAACAGTTTTTCCGTAAGGATAAAAAGTTGGCGACTGATACTTTTTTGATAAATTAGTCATAGTATGGGGTCTTATTTGTGGCAATATTACGTCATGACCACGCATCTGTAGTTTTTTAGAAAATGTGTTGTAAAAAATTCTGAAAATTTTACGAAAGTTTTGAATTCAAACTTCCGTAACTTGACATGTAGTAACTTTTGGAAATCCTACAAATGGTGACAACCTACAATATTTAATGCTCTATCAATCGCAAAAAACCGTTGTCAAAAATATTCAGTAACAAGGACGCTATGCATAAAACTGTAAGTCGATGCATTTTCTTGTGTCGACTTACATATCATCAGAATGAACTGGAGCTTCGTCCAGACATTTGTATGCGCTAATTAAATATACGTTAGAAAGCTCTTAAAATGTTTTATCAGTAATGGCCTCTATGAGCTTGTAACTACTTGACCACATCAAATGCCAACTAAAGTATTCTATAAATCAGGTTTGACAAAAAGTGTTTCAATTTTACAAAATCTTGCATAACTTTTCTTGGAAATCGATAAAATATTATGAATGTTATCGTCATTTTGATCACTGCATTTTTATCACGAAATATGTAGCTAATAAGCATATTTACTGTTATTATTTTCCAACATACAAGTCTTTCTATTATAGCGATTTTAAAACAGATGACTCATTAAACGGTTTAATCCGTATACATACAATGTTGACAAGTTATTTTCCGGCTTACACCTTGGTCGATATGGTGAATCCGGGGTGCTCTTATGGCAGGGCCTTACATTAGACCAGTTTATGAGTCAATGATGTGGCAGCGATCTTCTCCTCCAGGAAGCCACCAAAAAAGCTGCCACCTTTATGAGCAATCCACCCACACATCCATTCCATTCAAGTGGCCATTGGAACCTCCGAAAGCAAGAAAACCCTCCATCCTTATCCCTTGGGGTACTCGGTAACCGACGGAGAGTAAGCCACGCCCCTGGAAAAAACTTTTTCTTCCCGGTATCCAGGTGCACTCAAAAAAATTCCCGGTGAAAACATAATTTAAAAAATTTCCCGCTAGACATATAACGTCACAACATATACCCCTGAGTTGATTACAAAACTGCCAGAGTAAACTAATTAAGTTTTGTCATTTTTATGGACACATTTTATTTAAAAAATTAGCATACTGGAACGATTTAGCAAAAAATGAAAAGCAGTCGTGAAATAGTGGGAAACTGTAAAATGGTAAAAACATGTAACTTAGGTAATATTTGAAAAGGTTTTGAAGAAACGACGGGAAATATGCTTGGTAAAGAAATGCCAAGTTTTGGTTAAAAGCGAAAACATTTTAAGTTTCTGCACGAAATCATTTTTTAAAACGTATAAAAAACTTTGCAAACATCTTCCGTCAGGAACTTTCAATTTGGAAAATTAGTAATTCTGTTTACTGAAAATGAAATGTCTATTGAAAATCAGCATTAAGTTGTTATAGCGTTCAAAATAGTTGGCAATTGGTAATGAATATCAACGACGCACAACTAGGGCGGAAAATTTTAGTTCAGAGAAACAGATAGCTTAAAACTGGACACGTATTGTATTAAGACGAAGCAAATATGCAGTGTATAATACCTATGCATAAAACTTGAAAATCTAGAAGGCTTTAATGATACTGGGGATTTTGTATGAAACCCCCAAAAAATCGTATGAACATAGCCCACGTGTCTATATTGTGTCAGAAAAAGCTAGGTGCTTGTACAAATAATTTTAAATATAAACAAACTATATTTGAAGGGGAGTATTATGTTTATATTTTGGGAGCAAAGTAGATTTAGATTTTAATGGAAAATAAACCCTTGTATATGTTGAAGTAAGTAGCCGCATAGAAATATTTATTCAAAATGAAAGAGTTGTAGAAGTGCACTAGGGGCAAAGAAACCTATTCCAAAAAACAGAACTCAAAAATGTTGTAAGACACCAGAGTTATGGCGTTTTTAAATGTGGCCGCCAGTGTGCGTGCGCTGGGGAAAAGTTGGGGTGTCAATAGATGCAATAGGACCTCAGGAAACTATTCCAGAAAAAACAAAGAAAAAAGTTGTAAGGGAACGGAGTTATACAATTTTTTTCAATTTTTAGCGCAATCTGGTGTTTTTTTGTGAAAATGGTTTTGGACCAGGCGCGAGGTCTTGTTGACAGGTATTGTTTAGAAAAAATCAGAATTCAAAAATTCCATTTCTAAGGGGCGTTATAGGGGCGACGGTTGGGCGGAGAGGCGGACGGACCGATACAAAATGGATAAGAACGAACAAGCTCACGTTCCGCTCTGCTCAGGTGCCGCATGGGATTGCTGGTTGAGAGTCCCGGGCATTCCATGGGTTATTTTTAAACATATCTCATTACCAAGTGCACTAACTGCACAAAGCATGTTGTTGATTTGGAACAAATATAAAAATTTATTGAAAATATATATAAATGTTAGAACTTGTGCTTCTTTGACGCTTTCTTTGTGAAAATTCCACTTCTGGTGCATTTTGATCTTATAGATTCATAAAGCTCTACGATTTTGTCGGGTATATTCTGCATCAGAATAACGGTTTAACTTACGTTTAACAACACTTATTGAAGAAACACCAGATCTGTTGTCATATGTTATTGATAAGCAACTCTCGGATAATTAACTTTTTAGAAGCTCCACAAGCAACTCTCCAGTAAAAAATATTTATTCAGAAATTGCAAATCACAATTCACCCAACTCCTATATAATGATACAGCTGCAATAATTGGAAAACCGTGTGCGCTATAAAATATCCAGATCTACATTTCTTGGAAAATTTGTCGCATGAAACACTTCAAAAATCCGTGGGTATCAGAATAGGCTGGGGTACAGTATATACCAGAAAACTAATCAGTGTTGTCGTGTATATTCTCATGAGTCACTTTTTTTGGCTTAAAGAGATTTTGCAGAGTGCATATTTTGAAGATTTTGTATTGAGCATTTTTTTTCAGGATCTGTCAGAATTTTCTTCACCATCTCAAAAACTCTTCAAACTTTCAGGGCTGATCAGTTGCTACATAAAACTAGTAAATTTGAAGTATTAGTTCTAGAGGTTGCCATAATTAGGAAAAAATGCAAAAAATATGAAATTTTTGAATCGTCTTAGCTGAACCGCCACATCTTTTTAGTGTGTGTACACAAACTAATGAAACTTTGCACGCTGATACACAACTAAATAAGCTATTATTAAACGGAGAATCAAGTTGTTTACTGCACTTCATAGAAAACTGCATGCCATTTTATCCAAAATTTCCGTCTTTGGAGCACATATATGTGGCTTTCCTGCCTATAACAAGCATTATTTTCCAAATACTTTACAATGGCCAACAACTCATTAGTATGCTCTATTATTAGTAACAAACCGTTTGGAAAAATATTTAAACGTTTTCACAAAATCCGGGTTTAAGTTCCAAAAACCATGAAAAACTACGTATATTTTTAAAGGACTTTCTAGAAAAAGTTTTGATTTTTTAGGATTTTACCCTATATTATAAACCATTTTAAGTTATGTAATAAACCGAAAGATTTTTTGCGTTTTCACATTTTATTAAAAAGTTACATAAATTTGAAATTTACATGTTGTGCAACACCACTCAATATATGTATGGGTTTAACTATATTGATGCAAGATTTTATTCGGATAGTCTGGATAAGACAATGAGGTATCAATCAAAAGTGCATTGCATGAGATTGATTATAGGTACTACGTTGTGCTGTTTCGTTGATTCCAATGAACAAAATTATAAAATTTTCCAATTATAAAGTAGCGCATTTCCGTCTAAGAATTCCACTCAAACCCCGATTTTGTGAAAACGTTTAAATATTTTTCCAAACGGTTTGTGTAGGTTAATAGAGCATACTAATGAGTTGTTGGCCATTGTAAAGTATTTGGAAAATAATGCTTGTTATAGGCAGGAAAGCCACATATATGTGCTCCAAAGACGGAAATTTTGGATAAAATGGCATGCAGTTTTCTATGAAGTGCAGTAAACAACTTGATTCTCCGTTTAATAATAGCTTATTTAGTTGTGTATCAGCGTGCAAAGTTTCATTAGTTTGTGTACACACACTAAAAAGATGTGGCGGTTCAGCTAAGACGATTCAAAAATTTCATATTTTTTGCATTTTTTCCTAATTATGGCAACCTCTAGAACTAATACTTCAAATTTACTAGTTTTATGTAGCAACTGATCAGCCCTGAAAGTTTGAAAAGTTTTTGAGATGGTGAAGAAAATTCTGACAGATCCTGAAAAAAAATGCTCATTATATCACATGAGTAACACTTGAGCGAATGGTTTGGGCAGCAGAGGTTTACTAAATGTTTGGTTACAATGGACGGGTTTTTTTTACAGGATTGCCGACATAAAAACATATATGTAAAGTTGACTTATTTAATTGTCTATTTCGTTTCATTTAGATAAAAAAGCTGATTTGTCGCAAAAAACTTAGTTTGCATTGGTTGCCTTTGGTTATCCCCACCCAGGAACCACACCCCTTCCACCCATAATCCAAATGGACACTGAAATTCTAAAAAAACAAGATAACCATCCACTAATCCACGCCTTCCACCCACTGCATCATCCATCGTTCAGCGTACCACGTTAACCTGATATTTTTTAACTGTGACACTGTACACATTTTACAATATTTCAACGCCGGTTTTTGTGTTAAAGCGGTAAGGGAGGGCATATTCTCTATAGATATAACGACATGGTGCATCTGTTTCTAATAGCATTGATCTTCTGATCAGATTGTTTTATCGGATCAAAATTCAAAATTCCCAATATCCACCACCAGCCATACAATGCACACAGTAGAGAATTACGATTTCTGCCTTTTAAAAATGAAGGCTGTGACTGTTGTGTTAACATCTAACTGGGCTTTTTTTTATTTGCTCAAGAACTAAAATGCATTCAATCATCATGACTCGCTAAACTTTCAACCAAAGCGGAAAATGTTGGGCACTGATTTTTGGATTATTTGAAGTTTTCTTATTAAATTGATTTTAAAATATGTGAAAAAGTAGTACTTCACGGTGGTAAAATGCACTATATCAGTCTGAAAATCACTTGAAGCCTTTAGTACCCGGCGCCAAAAAACCAACCAAACCGGCCCACGGTTAAATGGCGAGTACGAAACCTCTTTTCATAACAACATTCCAAAGGATAATGGCTTTGGAGTCCGATGAACAATAACCTAAACTAATATTTATGTAATGTAAGAAATACTAAACCATACAATACGTAGCGTGTAACAGTAATGACAAATGAAAATCATTAGTCCATAAGTATTGCAAAACTGGAGAACCTGCTGTCTACCACTACCTGCTTCCCCCAAATTCTAGCCACCATACAAATGAGATTTTCATAAAGCCCTTCAGTATTTTTCGACAACTTTTTCCATTCAAGTAACGCCTTCTGTTTGCACAGAGAAGGTAACACTGCAGCATTTAGATTCGAACAACAGAACACTCTTCGAGTTGGCACGTTTTTGAGCAATCATCTGAGGAAGTTGGTACCTCTATACGGTAAAATGGTCATTTTTATATTAATTTTCACAGGAAACAGTTGGAAGTGCACTTGGCTGGAAAACAACCTGACGTCTAAAGAAGGGCGTTCCAAAAATTGTGCTCAGTTCCAAGACTCGTACACAAGTATCGTGGTCCACGCATTGTCAAAATAAACCCGGAAATCTACCCGGGAGACTTAGATTGAGGTACAGGAGTAAGTTGACTAAAGAATTGGTTACTGGTAGCTTGGGAGCGATTTAAATTCAACAACATTTTTGCAATATTTCAACAACATTTGGTTTCTTGGTGAACCCGAAAAAGTATGTCAGGCTCCTTAAAGGTTTATTAAAAAAGGGGACACTAGTAATGGCAAACGATTAATCGCGATTCCAAAACGATTTCCGATCCGATTTCTAGTAAAAACGTTTAGATAATCGGAAAACCGATTCGATTAGTGCTTAAAACGTTTAGAAATCAAAAAATTGCGATTTATACTAACCATAAAATTCTTTGTATTCATCTTCACAGTCTTACAATTAGCAATTACAAAAGCTGAGAAATATGAAAATTTGAAACATGAAATATGAAACATCATTTTTATTACATCAAACGCAGAGGTGCTTTTCTTACCGAATAGATATGTCATCAAATGGCACGAGAAGAATTCGATTTCTTAAAGGCTATTCGGGAATAACTGGTGAGGTGATCATGACAGTTCTAAAAAATTTATTGACTCGTGAAGTAGCTTATCAAGCTTTTAAATTTTTTAACTTTCAAGAGGATCCCTAGGTTTTTGGAGATTTTTAGTATAACTAATCGGGGTTTAAATGCAGGTGTTTTATAAAGACAAGTGGATATCATTAAAAGTGGTGAAGGATATCATAGGCCGCGGAGAAGGTGGGGAGGGTGGTGACAAATCCCCACCTCGAAAAAACGTGCGGTGAAAAAGTATCGTTTTCACCACCTCGATGTTGACCACGCAAGAGAAGTTTATATCAATATAAGAAATTGAGGTAGATGAAATTTCACAGTGCCACTGAACATTTCAAGTCAATAAATCAAATACCCATAATATTACCGATTGCACTGCAATCATTGCAGTTCCATTTTGTCAGAACTAATTTTATTGTATCTAGCAAAAAATCCTTTTACCTTAGATTACTTTTGTTTCAGCAAATTGATTTAGACTCAATTAGTTGTAAGTGCTAGCGTACCAGTTTTGATGGCTGTGTGGGATTTACTTTAAAAGGTAAATTGGGAAAGAGTCTGCTTGTGAAAAGAAAATTACTGCATGAGACATTTTTATCGTGAGTGTATATTTAAACATCTAAACTTACCACATGTACAAAATACTGCTGTAGTTAACAACGCATAGTCATAGAATTTCAGATACGTTTAAATTTTAAGTCAGAATTACGGCTGCATAAGTAAATACGCTAAATATTGTTTAAAGAGTTGAATTTAAAACAAATAAACCGACTGCTACATAAATCTAATAATTTCTAATGATGCCCAACAGAGCATTTGCCTTGCGTACATAATGATTTTAATAAAATATTGCATGAGGTGTGAATCCTTGCAACGCTATGATATAAAAACCAAACATTTTTATATTGATTTATGCAAATGTTATTACGGAAAATATTCCATTTTTCTATAAATTCAATTTAAAATCAAGATTATGATTTTAATCTAGGAAAGTAGGATTTTCGGTTCTATAATTCATTTTCTGTTTTTAGCCTATGCTTACTGATTCAGTTGATTTGGTAACGTTATGGTGATAGAGCGTACTGTTAGGAATGAAACCTATATATATTTCAAATTAGTGTAGTTTTCATTTTCTGGATTGTTATTGTAAAATATTTAACCGGAATGGCGGAAGTCTTTCCCCAAGAACCTTTGAAGGAAATTAAGAAATATGACGTTTGAACAACTTGTCATTTGGATTTTAAAGATTGCAGATACAAACTGCGATAAAATGTGTATGAGTTGTTACGTACTTGGTACGGATTGTTACGTTGAAACTTTTGTATTAGTTCTATTGAAAATATTTATCGATAAGGGGCAAAAACCCAAAACCCATCTCCACACACAAAGCTAAGTTAGTTAGAAAATGGGGTTAGAATGAAAATTTGGTAGTATCTGTCTTTGTCATTGAAATGTAAAGTGTATAAAACACTTAGTCACAAGATCTACAAACAACAGAGATTTCACCGAAGCAGCAAAGCAATTGTTTCACCAGTTTTCACCAAATCGTTTTAAATTTCTCTACATATTTATGAAAACTTTTCATTGAAAATCAATTATTTAATACTTTTTCGTCCCCGCGTCGTCGTACTATTTTATTTGTCAGGAATACACTCTTCACCCTTCCCAGAAATCGCTAAACAAATTCTACTAAAAGCCATAAAATATTATTTACGATTCGATTAGTTATGTAATTTTACTCAAATTGTTTCATTAAACCTATCATGCCATCTGAATTACCTAACTCTAATCCATCATGACATTCTTGCTCATAGAATTTTATTGAACTATAGTTAAAACAGACGGATCAAAGCCAGTGAGTATAATGAGTAAAAGTTAAGTATAATGAGTTTTGGTTATTACTTTTCAATTTTGCTCTGAACTTTATTATTTGAATAACGGCAAGTTTTGAGACTTTTGAAGCACGATTTAGCATGCTAAATATTATCTAAAACAATTTCAAAATTTGATACCAACAAACTTGCGGTTAATCAAACCATTAAAATTTGCAGCAAAGTATAAAAACAATAATTCAATATCATTATATTTTATTTTACTTCTTAAACAGGTTCACGTAAACACAGTGGTGTAGATCAGTTCATGCTAAACGCCCATTTAAACTAGAATACAATAAATTCTCTAGCTTGATATACAAATTAAGTTTAATTTATTAGTAGGTAAGTCAAGAGACTACAACATGTTTTTGCTACAAGAAAACCTTAATTAATGCAGGTGTTTTAGCCTAACAGCAACTGGATGAAAAGTAGATTTAAAAAGTCAAAGTATTTATCTATGAATCAATGGAAAATTGTAGTATAAATCTTAATAAAATATGAAACTACATCTTTAATATACTTTATACTAGTTCCTAACAATTTCAATATTAGTGGCATTGCTGATGAGCATATTTGTAGTCTTGTTATAAATGTCAGTCAAATGTCTAATATTAATTTTCTTTTAAGTAATTGATATAAGCTATACTAACAACAATAACATAATGCAAACCAATGCTTGCTTATGCTAACAATGTAGTATATTACGGTAAACACGCAGTTATACATTTTCTAAAACACTGTTTTGCACTAATGTAAAAGTTGTATGTTTTACAAAAATACCTAGGTAGCATCCATGACCTCCACTTCCACTGATTTACAATGTTTCCATATATATTTTCCCGTTTTGCCCTAGCATATCATACGACAAATTGTTCTTCAGGGTCAATTTGTTTTAAACCTAAACAGTAAACTTTTCATTAAGTGCTTTTCCTTTTGTTGTATTATAATAACTCGTAAGTGTACAAAACATTCTATCCACCATCACTCACTTATGAACCAATTCATACAATAGTGTCGGCATCCAAAAGAGGCTGACTGAACATACTTGCATGCATAAAAAACAAATGAAAGTACGTTATTAAACTACAGCTTGACAAAACGGCAAATGGTCAGCTTTTGGAAGAGTCGATCTTTAGCGGACAAAAAATAATATATGAACTTGTCACCACCTCGTCAAAAGGCGTTCCGCGGCCACTGAAGGATATAACAAATTGAGAATTGGTGAGACTTTTGGAGCTGGCTGGTTTTTGGAGGATCTTAGCTTTAAAATATTAAAATTAGATGAGGTTGACTTAGGAGGGTCGCGTAATTAATTGAATGAAAGGTAAGGTCGACTATTTTTATTGGTTATATGGCGATTTTGGCGAGAACGTGGTTGACAGATTGATTGATTTAATTGATTGTTCTAGAACCTGTACAAATAAAGCCTTATGGACACTAAATTTGCAGGCTTAAAAGCTTGACCACGTCTCTAAGCAATACGACTAAAATTTATAAGGGATTTTTGGAAGGTATCAGGAGGTGAATTTAGTCCGTTCAATAAACTGTTATATTTTAAGCCTTTAGGGTTAAGATTTATAACAACTAGACATCTATCCTAAAAGACTAATTATTAATCAGTCATTAGAAAATATAGGTTTCTCTGGAATAAATTGTGTTGGTTAGACGCTACTTTTGGGAAGATTTGTAGATTGGTAGCTGCTAAATCTACAGGTTTTCCGGATCGATTCCTAATAAGTCTGAATCACTGCAGAAAGTACGCAAACAAGGTTCATTGAACTTCATATTGTTGATCGGTTACAGAAATCACTCTTTAAAACTTCCTCCATGTCCCCAAACTTGGAACATAAGATGGTGATGATAATGCTCGAAAAAGGACCACTCACTAACGTGAGACAACTTCTGGAACCCCAATGCAATTTAATGCTGGGTCAAACTATTCCAGACTATGGAAATAAATAGCAAACGATTCCAAATTGGCTAAGGAACTTGAACTTTATTATTTCCGAAAATAAACAAATAACGGTTACTTTGTTAAGTGTCTCTAGTCCGAAGACCGACTTTCTTCTCTTTGTTGGCTCAACCTTGAGAGTTTTTGGGCTTACTCTGTTTGGTATGATGCTTCAAGAGGACTTGATAAAGATTTACAATTTTCATTCCCTTTTTATACTAAACTGGCTACTCCGGGTTCGAACTCGAAAAAGTTACAAAATGGCAAGTAACAAAGGAACTTTTCATGATGAAACGAATAAACGAACCGTTTCCGGTTTTACAAGAAAATCTACCTTTTCCGCACAACGAAAGACAAAGGAAAATGAGAACGTTTTACAAAGTCCAACTTTACGTTGGATCGAACTTGCCCTTTTCACCGGAAGTAGCCATTAAGGTGTGTTCCGAAATTATAAAATCATGTATACATTTTCAAACATTTGTTCACCAAGCCAGTCTACTACTATTGGATGACAAATTCATTATTGGAGTTTGTGCATGAGTTAACCCCTAATAATATTCCAAACTATCCAGAATCTCCGGTCACTGGTTTTTCATAAAACGCAAAAGTTCGAAAATACCACGAAAAATGGGCTGTTCCGAAATTATAAAATCAAGCATTGTATCCGCACATATTATTACGCAATCAGATCAAAGAAGCCAATTTCGACATTTTTGATAAGAACAGACCCCCACAGTGTTAACCCAAGGAAAGTTTTGAGAAAATATGAATTTGACAAAAAATTTGCTGTGTTACGTAATATTTATGTCAGACCAACCAGTGGTCGGCACGTGAAGGGTACACCGTATAACAGAATTTCGTCAATGTACCAGTATTATTCAGGATGTTCTACTCAATTTTAATCCGCAAACTTGATCAAGTCACGAATTGTTGCAAATAAGCCCCACATATGTCGCCATTACGCTAAAACATGCAAATTTCCTTAAGGTACCCACTGTCATTTATTGAAACCTGAGTATATTTGGTCATAGTCCACTTGCGGAAGTTAAACTTACGCATGTTGTTTATGATCGCAGATATTTTTCAGTTTTACAGCAGAAAATAAAAGTTTAGTGACACGTGGAAAAAGATTTAGATTTAGCAAACCAAGTACACCATGGGGAATTTTTATAAGCACTTGTGGACTTTTTATCTGGTATTACGAAATTCTGCTTCTACAAATTTTTTCGCGTTTTTTCGAATGTAATTTACTTCACTAAACCCTGTATCTATTGCAAAATAATTAACTGTCACCACACGTAATGATAATAGATGGAGCAATCATTTAAATGCAAGAAAGTAATCTGCATACAATTGTGCTTTATATCTATTTACCTAAAACAAACACACTTCTTAGGTTAATCAACTTCTACATGCCAAAAACTTGTCCCAAAGGATAAACTGTATATTTTAAAATCATAAAATTGCAACTAAATTCGATTTTTTTGAATATACTGTGACAAAATAGGCTCAGGTTTCAATAAATGACAGTGGGTACCTTAAGGACATTTGCATGTTTTAGCGTAATGGCGACATATGTGGGGCTTATTTGCAGCAATTCGTGACTTGATCAAGTTTGCGGATTAAAATTGAGTAGAACATCCTGAATAATACTAGTACATTGACGAAATTCTGTTATACGGTGTACCCTTCACGTGCCGACCACTGGTTGGTCTGACATAAATATTACGTAACACAGCAAATTTTTTGTCAAATTCATATTTTCTCAAAACTTTCCTTGGGTTAACACTGTGGGGGTCTGTTCTTATCAAAAATGTCGAAATTGGCTTCTTTGATCTGATTGCGTAATAATATGTGCGGATACAATGCTTGATTTTATAATTTCGGAACAGCCCATTTTTCGTGGTATTTTCGAACTTTTGCGTTTTATGAAAAACCAGTGACCGGAGATTCTGGATAGTTTGGAATATTATTAGGGGTTAACTCATGCACAAACTCCAATAATGAATTTGTCATCCAATAGTAGTAGACTGGCTTGGTGAACAAATGTTTGAAAATGTATACGTGATTTTATAATTTCGGAACACACCTTACAAAATACAAAGTTCACAATATTGAACTTTGACAATGATCCTCTTAGCAATAATAATGCGAATACTGAACGTGAACAAAGAAACAACGAATTTACAGGTTTGAAAACGTTCAGTTTACAAAGACATGGAAAATTATAATAAAATATCCAGATAATCCATTGTCTCCATTTCAAATCCAAAATCCCCCGGAACACTCCCTTAGTTATTTTGTTCCCACATTCAACAGTAGTCACTAGTGATGGCAAAAATCGAAAACTAATCGCGATTAATCACGATTAAACCGATTTTTGTCGAAACGTTTTATCCAAAAATCGGAAACTGTTTGGTCGGTGAAAAATTGTTTGTGTACGTTTTATACAAAAATCGGATCGTAATCGCGATTAATCGCAATTTTTACAAATTGGTCATTTTATGTGTGCGTGGTAAACCAAATCTGAAAACGTGATTGCTATGTGGGTCAGGAAATTCTTTAAAAAGCAGATGAAAACCAATTATTTGTGTTTATTGTGCGTTTTGACCATTTTTTTATTGATTGTTATTCTCTTTATTTCCATTGTAATTTGTAAAGCTATAAATAAGTTTTGCGACATAGGTTCTGTGGTTGGCGAAAATCGCGATTTTGCCGATTAGCAAACGTTTTAAGGACTAATCAAATCGGAATCGAAAATGTTTTGGAAAATCAAATCGGTTTTTATCCAAACGTTTTCGTCAAAAATCGGATCGAAAATCGTTTATAATCGCGATTAATCGTTTGCCTTCACTAAACATAATCGTGTACTGATGGCTTCTCCGTATGTCTTTCAAACTAGCTCACATACTCACCAACCTAGCAAATCAATCAAAATTAATCACAAATTAAATTAACTGCCTAACTAAATGTTTGAAAGTTACCACCTTCTTTTCTCTTCCGGTTGGAGTAGTCCATCCCGAATTTTATGCACTCACTTTCTTCACCGTGGTCGGATTCTTGGTCCGAATGTAGAATCCAGCCACACTAGAGGAATCTAAGCCACCGGTAAAAACCAATCATTAATTATATATAATTAACTTAGAAGATCCAAATCAACCCAAAATAAACCATTTTTCTACCATTTTCTGCTAAGAAGATCGTAAATCATTCTTGGTCAACAAGCTCTTAACGAAGTTTTCAACCCTGTTCGTCTTATTATTGAAGAAAGCAATCCGTAATTTCATTCTTAGTTCTGTATGTAACATTCCAGAATTTGGAGTAACGAAAAAATATCAGGTAAAATGAAAAAATAAAACATTCGAATAAAAATTTGTGTTTGTTGTACAACAGATATTGTTGGATCCGGATGTCTAATCCTGAAGAGCTGTTAAAATTCAGGCAAACACGTTTCATTCATCTATACTATTGAATTGACTGTTGATCTGTTCCATAAATTAACTTACGGAAATGGAAATTGTTATTATTCCAAAACGTCAGTCTCATTGATTGAGTAGATAACAGGATAACAAAATGGAGCGTGTTCCAGGTTTTAGGGAGAACAGGAAAACTTACTTAGGTAGTTACTGGTGATCACTATTGTAACAGCCTTCGTCTTGAATTGTTAATAGGCACACAGCGTAATTGCCTACCGCGCGTTGTATCGTATCGCCTGATGGAACATAGATAAATTTGAATTTGGATATATTACAATATTTTCTAAATTTAAATAGTGTCACAATCTATTGAACCCTATACTTATCTTTGTTAGAAATGCCTGCCTGCAGCGTACTAGGACATGAACCGGCGTCGAACTTTTCACAAAATCATAAATCAGCGTATTTTGTTCTCCTCTCCGTTTACCCACTTGCAGAAAACTATGTTCTAAAATTTTAGATAGCACTAAACTTCTTGCTGAAATTTTACTAGTTTCTTCAAATGTTTCAATGACTAAAACCATTTAAAAAAACTTAAACCATGCTTTAGCCTAAATGCTAAGTAAATTAAGTTGCTTTATCTTCTTCTTAGCTTCTTAAGAATTCCTATTAGATATTTCTTAAGACATCTCTGAATACCGAAACCTTTGTTTTTAATTTAGTACAAATATCCCGATTTTCTCGAACTCGCATACATTTTGGTATTTTTTTTGACAAAGCATGAACTTTCATAAAGTCTTCTTGCACTTGTGCCACCCGGCCCCCTTGCCAATTTGCATTTGTCAGTTTAGGGGCCGAGGAAATCGGGGACAGGGGGCGGCAGGCAAAGATGTTCCAGGTTGGTTACCAAATTCGCCAAAAGCTTGGCTGGTTTGAATGGTTTGCCCAGAGAAGATTCGGGGGTAGTGGATGGAAAAGCGGTGGTCCAGGTAAAACTGGAAGTGGAATGGGTGTGGATGTTGCTAAGAGTGGGAGTACCAGTAGAAAAGGCAGTGGACTAAAGGAAAAATTGAACTGGAAACGCATTGGATGAATGAAGAAGGCTAGTTTTGGGCATCGAACCTTGGGGAAGGTGATGATGATCCGGATGGTGAAGGGGGCGATTTGGGTCAGGATAGAAAGAATGGGTACTGAATGTGTTGGCCCTTGGGGCAAAGATGGTGGACCAAGTGGTAAAACTAATGACCATTAAATTGAAGGGTCTGTTGATAGATCAAAGGAAAAACTTGGCGAGGAATCGGCTAAAGGTACGAGGAGTGATGGGGTATCCGGAACGGGAGTAAATGAGGAGGGATTTTGCAGGATTCCATATGGGCTGCCTAGTCTCGTCAAAAAAATTCAGAAAGATTTCCGTAGGCACTTCATTATGTTCTTTTGAGAAATTTACGAAGACGGATAAATGCATCTGCCAACAAACTGCAAACCTGGTACCTTTTTATGGCTACGTTTTTGGTTGTGTGATTCTCTGCGCCACAGAGTCTGTGGTAACTTGTCATTTGTCGACTCGCATTCAATTCAATTCCCGAATGGTCTGTAATGTAATTTGGGACATTGAGTAATCTCTAAATGGCCACAAACGAGAAATCTACATGTTAAGAAAAACAAAAACGGGAAATAATGTTTAATATTATACTGGGCATCATTCTTGCTGATAAAATACGCGATAACAACAAAAGGAATCATGGGATAAGGGGTGTTGGGTAGTACTGGGACTACTGAGTTTGGATTGCCCGTGATAAGACCTAATCACATAAGATGTTTGCCTCAAAAGACCGCGTCTAAAAGACCTTGTCCTCAAAATATCGTCACCGCAAAAGACCGAAACTCGAAAATGTCGTTGTTATAAAAGACATAAGATAAAAAATGTATTCATTATATTTTTTATTTTTATTTCTTTTATATATACAATATACTCATAGTATACTAAATGTTAATAACAAAGCGTATAGAATACTTTAAAAGTTTGCCAACGAAAAGTTGAAGCTCTAAAAGTTTTACAAAATATGGACTAAATATGTAGTAGACTATATTTTATCTTTTTCCTTCGCTTATTCTAGCACGATAGATAGTAGATTTTGATTTAGTGAACATTCCTTATCACAATGAGACCAGTTTCCTAAGTATTTGAACAGTAGTTTGGAAGGAAAAATCATTTTTGTTACGCCGGTTTTTTCCCTGTCCATGCCTCGTCCAGCAAATTTCAAATTTCAAAATTTTCTTTTGTACCGAGGAATTTTTGTATATTTGTACAAACAAATTCATAAATTTTTTAGAGTGAAGTATGGACCATTTTCTGATATACAGGACTACGTGAAGGGGGGCTACTATTTATACAAACAATGCTAGAAAAGGGAAGCATAAAGATAACAAATAGGATCTACATACCAAGTCCATATTTATTAACACTCTTGGAGCATCAACATTTTGTTAAAAGTATTTGTAGCATTTGTTGGCAGTTTTTTTGTTCAACAATTACTAAAGTATTCTATACGCTTTGTTAATAACATTTAGTATACTATGAGTATATTGTATAAACGAAATAAAAATAAAAAATATAATGAATACATTTTTTATCTTATGTCTTTTATAACAACGACATTTTCGAGTTTCGGTCTTTTGCGGTGACGATATTTTGAGGACAAGGTCTTTTAGTCGCGGTCTTTTGAGGCAAAGATCTTATGTGATTAGGTCTTTTGTAACACAACCCTGAGTTTGAGCACCAAACACGGCTGCTGCAGGCATCCGATCAATACATTGAGTAGGAGATGAACGTGGAGATTTTTCTGGTGAATAATTTGTTGAGTGATGCATGCTCACATTTAGAAAAGGAAGTCAAAGTTTTTATCCGATTTCTTAGGGGCACCTTCAGACATTAGCAAGATTCTTGCTGCAAGAAGAAAAATTACTTTGTTTTTTTTGTCTGATTTGAAATAAATTTTAATTTTAGTTTATTTAAATTTCAGCTCGTGTTCTGAACTTGCAAAAAGTAGAGGAAACACTGCGCACTGTAATCTGACGTTCTTTTTTTAAATAATTCATTTAACAACTTTATTGCTAAAGTTTCAATTCTTCAACACACGACATTCATGACCTGATTTTGAACGTAGATGATTTTATTGATTTCATGGGCTTTGTCTACGCAATAATTTTATTTACTATTTTAATTCCGTACTATTCAAAATAATTTATTTATGCGCTTCCCCATCTGTACGTATTATTTGTCACTTCAACTCTCTCTCTCTCGAAAATTCCTTATTTTCTGGATAACTTTTTAAATTGCGGAAATTCTGATTATGAACATAACCAAAAATTCTAGATGAACTCATAGCCAAAATTCTTCACATTATAAAAGATAAGATTAATATTTTCATCTGGAACAAACTGACCTAATAGCACGAATAATTCGGTTCAGTTGTCAGATAAGCTTAACCGTCATCAATGTACATCAAAATCCACAAATTATATTTCATCGTTTTCTAGTGAATTCTCCAGGCCCCAATTAATCATCTCAATTTGTATATTTAATTCTTCATTTAAAAATAATTTAAAACAGATCCATTCTTTTATCATTTTCTCAAAAGTGTTCATTTCCTTCCTCACAAAACTTCCTTGACCAAAATCCTCCATCATTTGCTTCAATCCCTTTGCTGTTTGGTAAAGTTTTCTTTTTAAAATATTCACTGACAAGCCCTTCAGTTCAATCCTTCAAAAGTTAAAAAGCCTCGCGTGGCCAAACCCCCACAATTTATCGAAAGTTCTTTATTGGAACTAACAGTTGCTGTGCCAAATTCCGATTTACTAAGCTTTCCAGCTTCTTTTTGAAGATTTGGACCAAATAATCATCACCCCAGTATCCCTTGACATTCTTTGATTTCATTCTATTTCCTGTAGAGCATTCAATACAAAAAGGACAAAGACGTTAGCTCCCTTTTAACCGAGTAAAATAATCCGGACTGCATTCGAAATGACCAACTCTACAAAATCACCGGTTTTGACACAGAAACTTCCTGTTATGGAAATGCTTTATGGAAAATGGGAGGTACGTCGTATTCTGAAAAGGGGACTACGAGACACGAGAAGATAGTTTACGCCACTGATTGTTACAAGGTCTTGGAGAGCGTAATGCATCAGTGGAAAAAATCGGGGCAGAAACAGTTCACAGTGGTAATTGACAGTAGTGACATGACCTTTTAAGATATGTCGCATTTGTAAAAACTACGCCAAAAATATTTTCTTTTACAATTGTTGATTTATTATTTTCTGGTAGCAGGCAAAAATGCTCTAGGTTGGTTACCAAATACGCCTAGAGCTAAGGTGGGACGCTTGAGGGGAAGGTGTGGGTTAATGGGATATGTAGTTTTCTGTGGTTCCAGTCTCCATTTGGATCGAAAGGTGTGTGTTTGAATGGCTTGTGGTTGATGAAGTGTAGCATTTAGATGGTTTCTTTGAGAGGATATAGGTCATATTGGAGCTAAGAGGTGTGTGAGACTATTTGAAGGTAGTGGCAATTGGAGTAAATTGGGAGGGTTGGCTTTTTTAATTTGTACATGATTTTCAAAATTCAAACGCCCCTTTAAATAATATAACAAAAATTTGAATGCATTCCAGTTTTGAGGCAACGTGACATGATACATTTCGGATTTAGATCTCTATAATACATTTGTAATGTTAATATAGTTTACTGTATTTTAACATATCTTCAGGAAAGGGGCAAAGAACACCTTATGTTTTAATGTCCATACGCGTCGTTTGAAACCAGGTATCGGCGTTGAGCTCTCAACATAAACAATACCCAAATTATTGTGTTGTTTCCTAATATCAAACAGAAGAAAACTTCCAAAATTTAATATAACAAAAAATTTGTTACTGGAATTACTCTACTGTCTTCAAACATTGCAAGTATTAAAGCTATTGCAAAACTTAACTTGTGGATGCCACTGCCAAATCGGTAACTTGTTTGGCCAAAGAATTCAGACTTTAGAATGAGCTGATTAGGTAACCTGGAACTGCATTTTATCATGCCAGTTAAGCAAAACAAGATTATCATTTAGCGGTTAATCACTGAAATAAATGAATAACTAAAAACCGAATTTTTTCACTTTTCTCAAAATACCCGGGAAAATTCAATTCTTGTCCACTAGACAGTGGAAACTAGATACTGGACAATGTCCACCAAAATTGCACGTTTGACGTCCACTTTTGATACTCTGTCAAAAACTATACCATCAATACCTTGGCAAATATGCTAAGATGCTTTTCCAAGGAACTCCGATTTTATGTATTTTTTTAATTATCTCAAAATACCCAGGAAGCCTTCATTTTTCAGTTTAAAATTCCCGATTTTTCACGAACTCGCCCACTGATTGATGTTTTTGCAAAACAGAAGAACTTTGTTTAACCTCTGTGCATTTGTGCCACCAAGCCCCCTGGTACATTTGTCACTAAACGGGTTGTAAAAATTCGAGAGGTGCGTAGGTGGCAGCTTGCCACTGGCATACGAAAAAGTTGTACTTAGTTACCAAATACCCCAAGGGCTATGGTCGCTAAGGCGTGACGCTTGAAGGGAAGTTGTGTGTTAATGGAGGACGTCTTGTTCCAGTCCATTTGGATATTTTTTGGATTGACGTGTGTGGTAGGTTTGGATGGCAAGTGTAGCTTTTTGGTGGTTTCTTGGGGAGGATATACAGCAGGAAGGGAACTGGAATGGGGGAGGTTATGGATGCAAAGGAAATGAAAGGTGACGCGGAGTAGGTAAGGGAAGATCGTGAGGCTGTGATGAAGTTAACAAGGGTGTGAGAAATTTGGAGTTGGATATGGTGGGCAATGCCCACTGGGCATTGATATAAGAATGGAAACAACAATTAAGGTAGATGGTGGAGGGTTGGCTTTTTGGTGTGTACCTAATGTTTACTAAGCCACCAAAATATGTAGCTAAAACCCATTGGTCTGTTATTTATATAATATTCATGAAGTTTAAACTGGCTTTACGAATGATGTAGTTAAATAACAGACTATAAGTGTATTCGCCAATTACTTGAGACCACTTGTCATTAAGAACTGTCTTCATTTTAAATTCAAACGCTTTTCAAATTGCTTAAAGAGTCGGCCAGGGCCAGTGGTTTCCAAGTTCGCAAGCTTATTCATGGCGTTATACTTTGTAAGACCTTTGCTTTGCGATTGGCTAAAGTACAAGTATTTGATGCAAATTTTGCTTGCCAGTTAGTTATGGGGGAAATTAGTTGTGGAGCATCCAAAGTATTCGACTTTTAATAAAATGGATATACTTTTTGATTGATCCGTGGTATTGGTTGGTAAAGATTATGTTTTCATTTTAAATGAGAGTTGCAATGTTGGAAATTGATTTCTTTTTTTAATTGTAGAAGAATAATCTTAGTTTTTATACGATTCAAGAGTTTAATTGTAATTTCGGTGAGATTATGAACATAATATTGTTCTGTGAGGATTTTTGCTTTGTTTGTTTAAAGGAAACTTGGAATGATGGAAGCAGTGTTTAGAAAGAAGAATTTTGAAATAAAGGGTGTGTATTAAATTGGAGCACAAATTTTGTTACGCTACATAAGTCAATTGTACAAGCCTATCGAATTGAGTTCATAATATTCTGATACTACATTTTAATGGCTTTAATACCAGTATTACTTGTGGTCAAAACCTAATAGTGTAATGATTCTATTGCTGCATTTACTTCGGGACACAAAATATGATTTTTCCCGGGTTTCGAACAAGTTAATTTTTATTTTCAAATTTCTTTCTTTAACGATTTACAGTACAATCAAACACTACCTAGGGTTTTGATCTCCATAAAATGCAGATTCAGAAATATATCTAACCGTCTCCATTGCTGGTTTCTTTGGAAAGTTATGGCTGTGCGTTAGTTCTGCACATTTTTTTCGAACATGAAAATATGTACTCTTGAAATACCATTGCATAACTTTCTTTCTGCTTTTAATTATGAAATGATCTTTAGTGCATTAAGTAGAAGAAACATTGCTGAATACAAATTCACCCATAGCTGGTCTGAATTCCGCCTATGAGTGTTCTCAAAATGCAAATCTAAATAAGTTTTTGTTTCCTTCTCCGTTGCATGTTTGACTCCCTACAACTGTAGTTACAGGGTATCTTATATTCAAGCGAATGTGCTATTCTGCAAAGAACTATATGGTCAATATATTAAAAACAAAATATCGAACTTTGTTTGCTTTCTGTACACGTGATCATAAAATAAAGTCAATCTGGATAACAATTTTTACACTCTGGGAAAAAATCAAAATTTCAAAAAATTATTTCTTAGTATGAAAAAACTTACACAATATAGATTTTTGTGCAACTACAACTGTATTCTAATCTGCTGATTTTGAGCTTTAAATGGATATATTACTTTCGTACACAAGCAACATAAACATTCAAAAAACCTCGATTGTATTTTGTGCTCCGATTTAATACACACCCTTTAATTGTAAATAAAAAAGACAAAATTTACTTGTAGTTTGACAAGTTTGATATTATTAACTTGGAAGTTTGCAAGAATTAATAAATAAAGTGTAATGAAAAATAAAATATGCATGTAAAACTTAGATGCCATCTTTATGAAAACAGGTTGATTGGTGGATTCCTTTATCTACAGATTAGGCATCTTTCATGCAATAATATATTCTGTACTACTATACATAGTAATCACATTACATTTTATTCGTTTGGATTCACTTTTTAAAAAGTCTATTTGTGCACACTAAGCACGTTAAATATGTCAAAACTAAATTCCTTTAAAAACGAAACGGATGCGGATTGTTGCTTTAGTTGCTAAGTAACTAAACCCTAATCATTTTTTAGTTGCATTATTTCTGATTGTAGACCTTTAGCTTAGGTTATTGTTCATTGCAATATAAAGCCATCTTTTTTCTTTGAATTGATTGCTGATCAGTTACATAAAAAATTAACTATGAACAAATTGCAGTTTTGTTGGCTGCAGCATTATCATGAGTATTCCACTAGTAACTAACTATTACGATAAGATGAGACGCTTGAGGATGAAGGGGAAATGTGTGCGCGTTGGTGTTAGTACATAGAAGGTTATCTTGCTTTAGTAAATTTCAGTGTCCTTTTGTTTGAAGCTTCATCATGAGTAGTGGACGCCCTCCACTGGAGGGGTTGTGGGTGCTGGGCAGGATTGGAGGAAATCCAGGAGGACATCATTAGGAATCATATACTATGAAAGTGAGGTGCTCTGAGATGTTTGAGATAGTCAAGCAAAGAATGAAACGTTTTTGACAAAACGGCTTTTTTATCAAAATAAAAGCTTTAAAACAAACGCGCCACCCTTCAAGTAAATCAGCTTTACATCATCTCTTTGCATAGTTACGATAATTAGATTTTTCACTACTGGCCAAAATGCTCTAAAAGATTCAGGGTGGAATTCATTCCCATTTCTGGGCCAACATTGAAAAAACCTTTAGTTACTGTCGCCACAAGTCGCAATTACTCCCTTTAATTGCCATATTAATTATCAAATGTCTACTCTGTACAGCATTAAACGCTAATCTGTAATAGAGAAGCCCATCTGCGCCGTCCTAGAACATACATTGGCGCCGAACTTTTCCTATTAATAGCAATCCGAAATTTGGATTCCAAATTATTGTTCTCGTATTCTATTATTCAGAAGCTATTATTCGAATCTTTCAAATTTTACATATTCCTAGACAAATTAGACTAAGTAAATCATCCATGATGACAGAAAAAGTTGACAAATATTAATTTGTATAAAAGTTAAATCACTCACAAAACAAGGTAAAAAAACACTAAAGATTACATCGGAGGAACAAATTTTATTTAGTTGTAAAACATCTTCACAATCTTTTAACATGGTTTTGGCCCAAAGGTTTTGTGGGTTTGTGGATTTTGTAGGTCTTTTGAGAAGCCGATAAACTGTAAGCAGAAAAAGAGATAGATGGAACATAAGAATTAGTTTTTGTTGAGCTATGACAAACAAAAGCCCGTTGGTCCCCTCCATTTTCAAATACTATTCACCTCCAGATCAGATGGATTGGTTCATTCTGTAAAGAATGCAAAAAATAGGATCCCCTCCAAGAGAACAACGGACAATCTACACCTTCTTCTTGGTTTAATTCCTCAAATATTTAACTAATGATTACATGGCTCTATGACTTGTGAAGGTTTCATTAAAATCATTTAGTTAAATCAAGCATTTAGTTACCCACTTTTTTTTCTGAGCTAGAAAAATAACTTTTCTACTTAAAAAATAATACATTTTTGACAAATCGCTCATTTCAGTTGGATTAATCTTTCCACCTTTGTTGCTCCGAAATTATGTTCCTTATATCAGGTTTGCACGCTTTAATAATTCGTTATATTCTTTGAGTGCTTGGCTTTGAAACATTTAAAATTGTATGCAGCAAAATAGTATTTTGAAAATACTGAAATCGAAATGAATGACCTGTTTGATGCAAGTTAATAAAGTTAGTAAGCGTTAAATTACACGGAATTCTAAAACCTATCATATACAAAATCTACCAATCTACAAATTTCTTCAAAAATGGCGTGTAGCATACACAAGTTTTAAAACCTATATATACTTCAATAAAAATCCCTTTTTGTTCCAAATTAATAACATCATTCGTGCAAATATTGCATTGACCCGTCACAAAACATCAATTTACCAAGAACTCTCTTCATTTCCAATTGCCTTCTTGTTGCACTCCCATTTAACCTTGATTGCTGTCGTTACTTAGTTTTAAAACCTTCGCCAAAATGCACAGGCTCAGTTCATGCACCCGTATTCTCTGCGTTTTCCTCCACGGTTCATGCAACCTTAGCGCTGTTCACCACCTCCTTCTACAGTGCTTCCCAAGTGCTTGCTGAATACCCTTCCCAAAGACAGCGTTGAGCCCAAGCGACCGTGAACTCTATACAACCATCTTCCTCCTCATCATCAGCCATTTCCCATTTAGATCTGCCAAGTGGTCAAACTCAATACCATTTCTACTCCGTCGTTGGAAACCACAGAAGTCATCTCCCAAAGCGCTTTAAAAATGTGCCACATAGTTTTCCAGTCCAGTTCGAATAAAAATTTATAGAAAATCAGACCCTATACCAATTGCTTGAATTAATATTTTCTTCACAACCACCACAGACCCCGGCGTATTGGATTAGTTAACAGCTCTATGTGTAGAGTGCCACTGTCACCACTTCTGGAACATTTTGATCGTCACCTTCCTCTCCCGTTCCAGTGAACACAAACCGATGCAATTGTCCTTCACTCCAAGATCCGGGCTAATTTCTAACCTCACCCTTGACTGGGACCACAACTCCCTTGTGATTCAGCCCAATTAGTAAACTCCTTAAAATCATCAGCCGGGTCAAGATAAAATAACGTTTCTCTGGAAATGCCAACTTGGCCAAGCAAATAGTCCTATTTCCTTCTGACCATGTCAGAAATCCTAAATGAAACTGTGACAAAAGGAAGCAAGATTAAGGCTTTTAGGTTAACACGGTGCCTTGCACACGCGCTCAATTCCATACCTCATTTCACGTCATTTCCATTCCAACACCATGTTTCCACACCAGACAAATAATTCATGTCCAACAAATTTCCAAACATGTTATCTTGTTTATGGTGGTTCCAGTTTCCGTTTTGATCGTGTGGTGTGCTATTGTAAGTATGGTTGAGGGTGAAGTCAGGACCAGGAGGAGAAAAAATGGGGGCAAAGGAAATATAAGTGGATACCGAGGAGACGACGGAGAGCTTGAGATTGTAAGAAACGGAGAACTGTAAATATTTGGAAATCCGGGGTTTGAGCATCTGTTTTTCAAGTGCCCATCCGAGTCGTCTGAAAACAAGTGTTGGCGCCAAGCTCTCAACATGGTTATAATTAAGTTTATTGGTATTCATGTCTTTTACTATTCAATTGCGAAAAAACTATATTCCCAATTTCTAGACAGCATCAATTTAAGTTCTTAGCTGGGAGTGTTCTACTTTCGCCAAAGTAAGCAAACATTAAATTATCACAAAAAAAACAAATACAAAACTAGGGTTACGAAGCTGGCTACAGAATGAATTGTTGCAGTATTCGATTAATAGAGTGGTTTTCTTGGCGTAATGAAAAGTGGTAAGTTGCTTCTACTCTTATCTTCTCCTATACTTCTGAGCAAGTTAAGTTCCTAAGTCAGGTGGTTCCACTCCCTATTTGGATATGGGGGTGTAGGTGTAAATGGATTATTTTCCCGGGATTCGATCCCCAAAACTCACTTCCTATATTCATCCAACGGGCTTGAAAATTTCAAGTTGAAATTCATCCTTGCCATCCATTCCTGCATCTTCCACTGGAACCACCGCATTTTGTACCATCCACCCCGACCACATTGCCCGTCTTCCTTAGTCAACCACTCCCGCATTTTCAAGCAAGTGGTTTGGAACCAAGTATAGCTCCCATCCTAGTTGCAATACCATCGGGACCCTGTATCCCTACCACTATACATTCTATCGTTATCTCCATTATTGGAAATTTTAGTTTGAGATTTTGAGTTTGAGAGTTTGAGTGCAACGGAAAGATCTATGACTTTGAAGAATCCCCTGTAGATTGGGTTTTATAAAAACGATATGGAGTAACTATTTGCGGATGTTGACACCAAAAAATGAACTTTCTTGAATTTTAAAACTTTTACCAAATAATGATAGTAGAACTGCAGAAAATAGCCCGTGCAAAGTTACAGCCCTCCAAAGTAGCTGTGGCGTCGGTGGTGACGAAAAACCGTTTTTGTCGATGTCCACGGAATAAAATTCAAATTTCTCAAAACAGGATAGATAAAGGATTGTGATTTTTTTGGTGGAGCTTAAGGGGTAAATGGGCAATTAAATGACGTACAAACATGACATTAATAGGTATGCACATTTTGGCAAAAAAATATTTTTTAGAAATTTTCAAATTCTTTCTCCACTTTTTGAGGGTTTTAGCCGCGACCATTTTTCAGAACCATCCATTAATCTTTAAATTTATACTGTCTGTCTAGAGTACGGTATTGCTAAGCTACTGCAGCAAATTTTGTGAAAAAAGTCGATTTGGTTGAGAAAATGTGGTCAAAAGTTGAAACCGGAAGTGTCTCAAAAAATTGATCATCGTAGAAAATTTGCAATATCTTCTTCGCTTGACAACATTTCAGAAATCTGAGAATATACACTCGAGCTAAGTGTACTAGGATTCATTTGACACATTAACTGCCAATATCTGACCAAGGACCACGGTGGTCGCCTTGGCTGCGTTTGTCGAATTGTTAGAATGTGTGCGCAAGCGACTGCTAAAATAGTTGTTATTTTGGTGGTCGATGTCGCTTTTATGTCTCTTATTATTTTTGGGCGTTTTTCCCGTTGGACGTGGGAATTTAAGAGACATCAGGGGAATTGGTGTAGTTTGAGGGGTCTTGTTGGTGGTTCCCATCGATGTAGAATGGTTCCTATCTGATTCCAACCCGCACCTCGAAAGGCCGGCTTCGGAATCAGGTAGGGCCACTCCACAGATTTCGAGGTGCGGGTTGGAATCAGATAGGAACCATTCTACATCGATGGGAACCACCAACAAGACCCCTCAAACTACACCAATTCCCCTGATGTCTCTTAAATTCCCACGTCCAACGGGAAAAACGCCCAAAAATAATAAGAGACATAAAAGCGACATCGACCACCAAAATAACAACTATATTGGCTGCTTTTGTCCCTCAGTTCATTCCATAAAATGTCCGGTTCAAGCAAGCACAATCAGTCGTTTCCACCACTTCCAGAAAGTGTTTGGAACCCAGGTTTGGATACCTTTTTACCTGAAATACCTTCCGAACCATTTCCTCCAAAAAATATGCATCCTCATATCTTTCCCTTGGAATTTTTCAATTTGAGAATCTAATAACTCGTCAGGCAGGTAAAAAATTTAAACTGAAGTGCTGAAGATTTGTGGCGATTTTTAGGACTTATCAGTATAAAGTTAATACTTCGAAAGGTGTGAGGGTGGTGCGGGCAGCAGAGGTTTATAAATAGAATAGAGTGGTTAAAATGGTCGGGTTTGCTGGTTTCCCGAAGACGAAAAAGATGCAAAACTTATGTAATCAGTTGGTTAATTGCTTTATTTTTGATTTTTAAGCTCCATTGTAGCAAAACTTTTTTGTCTCCACCATCTTCAGAATCGCACATTACCCTGCCTTCATAGTTTTTCATTCAACCTTACATCCCCTCCATCCTTCCTTCAAATAGTTACTAACCCACATACATACGCCTGCCCCGCCTCCCCTTCCATCATCAAGCTTCCCACCTGAGCCTTGTAATTTGCCAGTTGTGAAAGAATCATAATAATGCTGCTGCTGCTGCTAAAACTGATTTTTTCATACGAATTTATGAAACTGATCTACAGTCAATTCAAATTAAAAAACATGGATTTGGCTAAACCTAAGCTAGTTGAATATAGTTTTGTAACTAAAATGAGAAGTCTTTATTAAGTGAGCAACTGGAGCAACCATTACATTTGTAACATTTTTAAAGAATTTTGTTTTGAAACATTTGACAACGCTTAGTGTGCAATGCAATATACATATTTATAAAACTGGAATCCAAATGGATGAAATTTGTTAACTTAAGTTTCCCAAGTTCAGTTTCAATGCCTAACACATTCGTCTCGGAAATTTATATGCTCACTTTAAATTCCACCAGTTGACAAATTTTTAAAATAACAGCATCTAACCAACACAAATATTAATATGCATGTATTATTTTTCAATGAAATAATCCTTTCAAATTCAATTTCTTCCAAATTTATTAATCCTTCCAAAATAATAATATCCAACTCATCTGCAAACAAATTTTGTTTTTCATGTACAGTTATCCTTAAAACTATCTTTCAAACACTTAAATTAGTTCACTAAGCTATTTACATTTCAATTTTGTTATAAAAACAAAACAAATGTTCCGACAGAGCGATAGTATGTTTATAAGACTACACTATCACTTTTTTCTAACCAAATTAACAAGCTATTCGAAGATCAGTGAATAATCATCTCCATTATTTCTAAAAATCAAATACTTCGAATCGGATACTCAAATAGTTCTCCCATAAGTAACTGGCAACCTACTGTCGGCAATCCTCCCGATCGCAAGTTGTTGCCACGTTTTTTAATTCATATATAAATTACAATTCTTATAAATTTACAATATTCCTAGAAGTAATCGGGAGATCCGGTGTCCGAGGATACAAAGTTGTGGAAGAAGTATTGGTCATTGTTCAAAAGCTCTTTGTAGGATAGTGCTGGCAGGGGAGGAGGGTAGCTGACTAAATTTGGTTGGGGATAGTTTTAAATGTACTGGTTCTCTGAGTGTTTCCAAAGACGATAAACCTTCCAGCAGACCACACACTGCTTTTGAGGGATACATTAAGAAGGTCAAAATAACCATGCGTTTTTACAACCGGTCAGTATTCTTCTGAAAGAGAAATGAACTAAGAAGAAAATGGTTAATTGGGAGGGGTGCTATAGATGCTTTTTTGTAATGGGCTCCAAGATCTGTTTAAAAACACATATATATTTAAGCTGAAGATGTGGTTAATCCTACGTAAAAATAAATTTCTTGTGTAGTTTTTATTAATTTTTTCAAAGCATTTATGTATCAGTTATTTGTTGCCATAAAAATTGTTAGGAATGGATTTTTCTTTCATTAGATTGCTTTTCCTGACAAATTGTTTTTACTGTCTCTGTTAGTAACGCCAAGTTGGATATTGTGCGGTCAAAAAAGCTGAGAATATCCAAGGAGGAATATCCAAACTTTGGATTCCAAAAATTAGGAAAGATGCAATCTTATGCTAGCATTCTATTAGCAACACTTAAGTGTCGGCCAGAAATATTGCTGGTGAAAGGAGCTATTTTATTAGACAGATTCTGAGTGATCAAAAAATGTTACTTGTTTTATTTGTAACCAGTAAACGAAATTTTTCAACATTCTTCAAAATACTCCGAAAATCCCGATTTCTGTTTACTTATTATTTCATTTCATGTTTAGAAATTAGTTATTATTCAGTTCGTCTTCTGGAATCACCATCGATTCATAATAAACCCCGCGTTACCTTTGTCAGACAAACTTTGTCTCTCGGTCATTCCCGGACACCAAATGGACACTGAAACCACCGAAAACAAGAGAACCCTCTACAAACCCATGACTTCAGGTCCACTCCTTCCATCAAAAAGCGCCTGATATTTTGCAAGTAGTAGAATAATCATGATAATTTTTGTGACAATAAAACCCATCTTTAATAAATTATTATTTACAATACAAGCAATTCAGACATGGCTTTGGATTCGAATGAACAATAACCCCAACCAAGGGAAGCCATAAATTGCAGTTGATTATCTGAAATATGGTCATACAATGCCAATAATAACAAACTGTACTAAATACAGCTACTAAAAAGGTTAATCTTTACTTGGGGAGCGACTAGAGCAACCATCAAATTCGTCCGATTCTTTACGAAGTTTTTTTTGGAAAATTTTAAATTGCTTAGTATGCAATCAAGCATATATTAAAAAGCTAAAATCGAACTGAAGGAAACGTGTAGAGACATCTTTGTAAAATGTAGCAGCACATTGTCAAAACAAATTTACTTACCTAAGTAGACTTTAATCCGAAAAAAATAATGTAAAATTTGTAGTATGCAAGCGCCAGATAATAAATAGTTAAATTGTTTGTGGACATGTAATAGCGTAGATCAAGTTTTCATCAGAAATGTTTATTTGTCTGCTGACACTACAGAACTCATGAACAAATTCCCAATAATTTTTTATTGTTTCATATTTTAAAGAAATATTACAACATCCAAATTAAATGACAGAACCATTCTGTAAATTGAGGGAAAACTTTTTTTTATGAAATATCCTGTGTCGGCTACGCCTGTTTTGGAACTCGAGCCAGCTACTTCTCGTCATTTGGTACTCTTAGCATCCCCTCGTTCGCCATCTACACCCAAAAATTTTGTCTTGCTTGGCTTCAAATCCTCCAATGGCTTGACTGGTCAAACCAACTCCTTCGCCAGAGGTTCTCCAGCTCACCCCAAATAACGCCATCTTACCCATATGTTCCAGTTCAGGATGCCCTACCACTCCCAATACCATGAACCGATAAATCCATCAGGTTTCCTTGTTAACCATCACCAGACCACCAACCTGAGTGTCAATAGCTTCCACACTTGTTCCACCAACTTTGCCCCGATGGCCAAAGCGCCAAACCATCAATTTCAACGTCCATTCCATCCTCACCCAGTTTGCTATACGAACCTGTACCATATTCCCAGGAATCGGAATCCAATCCCAATCTCGCCAACTCCAATGAAAAACCTACCATCCAGTGGACTTTCAGTTCAACCTCGCCACCAGTTCCTCCACTGCCTTTTCTACTAGAAACATCGACATCAACTCCACTTGCTGTCTTAGTTGGATAACCATTTCCCTATTCTCCAAAATGGTGTTTGGAAGTGGGTTTAAATCCCATCTAGTTGCAACACCTTATGGACTATGGACCGACATCCCCATCTGCTTCGTTACCACCATCCTTCATTATTCCATAATATGGAATCCATATAATAGTAGCAAAGTACCTATAATAGGTATAATCCACATAATAGGTAGTTTGGTAGCAAAATGCCGGTAAGGATTAATCCAGGCCGTTCACTCCACCCCATCAACATCAAGCGTCCCACTTCAGCCCAATATTTTGGCAGTAACGGAATAATCGTGATATTGCTACTGCTATTAAAATTACGCTGCTGCTACGTGGCATCTTTATAAGTATTTACCTAACTAATCAACAATCAATTTCATAGACGGCTTTAGATTGAAATGAACAATAACCAAAACTAGTGAAGCTATGAATTGTAATAGATTCTCTGAAATATATTTAATGTCCAATTTACCTACCTGTATTAAATATTGTAACTAAAACAAATTGAACGAATTGAGCAACCGTGAAATATGTAGTATTTTTAGGAGTTTTCTTTTGAAACATTTTAAATTGCTTAGTGCAATAAAACGCACATTTAAAAAACTGAAATATAAATGAACATAACGTATTGAGATAAGTATATTGCAATACAACAATACAATATAAGTACAATAAAAGTGAGTGACCTCTCATATTTGCTAGAAAATTAATCCACCAATCCACTAATTTGCACAAAAGTAGTATCTAACTTACACAAATTCTAAGATGCATATTTTGGTTTTAGTAAAATCTATTTAATAATGCCTGGCCAGCGCCAGGTGAACTCCAGACAGCCATATTTTGAAATTAGGAAAAATCAGATTCTAAACCGTTGCGACAAATTTGTGCATTGCATCTTCGTGATCATCATCCCATTTCAACTCAAGGCGTCGTAAAGTTGAGTGGTTACAAATAAGTGCATGCAATTTTATGTAAGGCAAAGCCTTATCACATTTCTCAAGGAGTTATAAGGGGTTACAGGTCATAGATCACAGTGGAAACCCACATTACCCCTGCTACGTTTAAAATTTACATCCATTTATTTCTAATGCAAAAAGGCAATTACTATTTACAAAGTTTGTAAGTATTCAGTATTCAAGTGACTCTATACATATGGCACAGGAAAATTGTATGATAGGTGATTAATATGAAAAGTTTATCCATTTCTAAATATTAGTGTTGTAATATTATTTTAGTATTACTAACTTATTAATTATTCCATGAATGAATGAATTATTAACCGTAATACAAACAAATAAAAAGCATTGAGTTCTTACAGACTTCCGGGAAATCTGAAACCTTGCTCAATTAAACACCTCTAATGTGTTTACTTTTTCCTTTTTCAGGAGATTTGTAAGTTTCCCTTGATTTTGGCGAGTAACCAATTTTAAGGGTTTAACTCTTCTCTGTATCATTTATTATTATTTCAGCTGCTGAACTCACTCATACTAAGTATGAGTGCTGCTATAGTTGAGACTCAAACTAAGATTTCAAAGAATGGAGATGAAGATGGAAGGGGTGGTGAGTCGTGGTGAGTAGTGAAGGTAGAAATGGTGGTCACAGACCAAGAAAGTTACAATAAAGTTCAATGCATTGTGCATTGACGTCAAAAGTCTTTACACTTTTTAAACATTCAGGTAGCTTCATTAACATAAAATATCCAAGGGATGAATGACCATAAGTCACGTAGGCTTAAATCTCACAATCATACAAAGTAACTTAAAAAGTAGGTAGTGGAATTTTACAAAAAAGTTGGTTTGTGTTTTAAGCTTAAAACAGAAGCGCTTCCGTGGTCTACACCGCTTGGATGATCAGCAGCTGTGGGAGGCAGCTTGCATCGTAAGTGGAACAGGTCAGGTCAAGACGGAATCGGTGGTGCTAAAGTAGGAATATATTCCATGATTACAAGGGATCTACCTCCGGTTCCATTTTCTGGAAAAGGCGCAAGTGGTGGGGTACCGGGAGAGATGTGTGAGAAGTAGCTACACAGTTTCTATGAGTCATTGAGTTGAGACTCAACCGTTCTAGTTTGTTACGAAATAAAGAATTTGAGTTTAGCTTTGTTTGTTGAGATTATGTATAGGTATGTCTTCTCCAAAAATGTATGGGAAGAGATACGCTTTTAAATGTTGAGGAATGTTGGTAAGTTTGGGTGTTGTGATTGAGAGAGAGGGAAGAACAGGGAAGAAGAGGCTGCGAAATAATTACCGTAAAAGCTACTGTCATTAAATTAAAAATAAGCAATATATTATCTTGTGGTCAATATCAGTTACGTGATGTCAAAAAATAAATGTTTGAAAACTGTTAAAAATTTGGAAACTGTGAGTAAGCCTGAGCGGGCAGTAAAAGTAATCAGTTATTAAAATTTTTAACCATTGTGCACGTATCAGTCATAATAGTAATCCTTGTTCCATAAAACCGTCGTTGCGTACACCGTTGCAAACAGAGGTCAAACCGGGAGTGGAGGAAACAGGAGGACAGCCCAGTCATCCCCAATTAAGGTATAACCTCTACACGTAACCCTTTTACTCTGCATAATACCACCATTTCCCAGTTGACAGATGGGTAACCGAGTACAAATGGGAACTGAAAATTCTGAGGTGGAGGTGAATAATATGGAGCCGGTGGAGCTGAGGAAGGAAGAATTTTTGAGCCGAGTAGAAAAGAAAGTCATGGGCCGACAGGAATAGAAAGCAGAGGGACGAGTAGATTTGAAAGTGGAGGAGTGGGTGTGGATGCAAGAGGACCAAGGAGAAGGAGGTGGACCAATTATGATCCAAGGTAGAACATAAATAGGTGTCCAATATGGCAGGCAGTGAAGTAGATATATGGAAGGAAGAGGGAAGGTCTAAGGAAAACTGGATGTGATGCTGGGTTGGATTGTACCCGAAGCGTTGCGCCAAACAAGACATGAAGTGGAGTCGGAGTAAATGGTGCAAAAAACTTTGGTCCCAGTAGTTTAGTTGTGGGGAGTTTTGTTTGGTTAATAATAATAGTTAATAAATTGGTTTCTGATTCTGTGACAATTTCGGTGGTTATACCTGCTTTAAGAGGACGCGGGTGGAATATGTGTTAATTGTTTAGGTTACGATTTTTAGGATTCAACAATCACTGCTGGATTTATTGTGAAGATTTAAATCCAGAATTTTCGAAGTGGATTGTTATTACTACGCCCAAAATCTATACAAGAAAGCATTCGATTATAGTTATCCAAGTCCAGATATATGAGCAATCGACAAGACTGATATTTTGCCTGTAGTGGAATAACAATTATTATCATTTTCCTGTTCATAAGTAAAGCTGTGCAATTTCGTCAAATTTTGTATATGGTATATCTAAAACAGTACAACAATCAATTCAAAAAAATGTCTCATTATTGCCACCTAAGCTTGTGAAAGACGGGGATACTGAAATATTTATGTAATGCCAAAGATTCCAGAGACAAAGAACTCATATAAATAGTGTCAAAGAAAATTCCGTTTTCAAACAACTTATCTCTTGCTACTACAATACCCCATTGCATAAAATGTCAGCAAAAATGGCGTCAATCTCTCTCAAACTTTATTATGCATGTAAACTTGTCTTTGCAATTTTACTTTCGTTTCAAATATTATAATAATAATAGATTTATTGTCTAGAATTTCCTCGAATAGAGGTTGTTACATCACAGACAAAACATTATACATCGTTATCATTGACAGGGTCATCGTCATGTAAATCAATTTCTGAACATTGTTGATTAAGTAAAAACAAATATAAATTGTGTTTGAATTTTCTTAGATTATCAGTACAGGTAGACGTAAAGTAGTCTGGTAACTGTAGCCACGAATTTACACCTTTATATTTAAAGCTTCTTTCACCCCACTTACTCTTACATTTTAATGCTGGAACTTTATAGGTATTGGTTCTAGTAGTATGTGTGTTATGTTGAAAGTCAAGGTAGTTATTAAAATATCCTGAATTATTTACATATGTTGTTTTATATACAAAAATAAGATATTCATACAATAATTTATGTTTGAAGTACAACCAGCTTAAGTCAAAACATATTTCTTTACTAATATAATCAAATTTTCTTTTATTTAAGATAAACCTTGCAGATTGTTTAATAAGTTTGTTTATTGCTTTACCTACATAGGCATTTGAAGTATTGCCCCATATTATAATACCGTAGGAAATCAAGCTCCAGATGTAAGCATTAATCAAAATACTTTTTTGTTCTGCGGACATACAAAATTTAAGGGGATATAACATGGATAGAGTACCATAACATTTTTTCATAATAAGCTTACAGTTCTCAGAAAAATTCAACGATTCGTCAAAAGTAATACCAAGTAATTTAAGATTTTGTACACGTTCAATTTTATTACCTTCAATACTTATACTAAGTTCAGTACATTTCTTTAGAGCATTTGCTTTACCTATGACAAGTAGCTTTGTCTTATCAACATTTAGTTTTACTTTATTCTCCCGTAGCCATTTACAAACTATACTTAAATCTTGTTCTAGATCGCTTATCATACTAGGTAATTCATCAATACTTTGACTATTGCATAGTGTAGAGTCATCGGCAAACAAGGTTGTTTTACTGTGTTTAATTAGATTAGGGAGGTCATTTATATAAATGGAGAAGAGCAAACTACTGCATGATGCTCCTTGAGATAAGCCTTTTGTTGTCTTTTTCAGACTGGACTTGCAGTCGCCTATTTGGACATACTGAGATCTGTCATTAATTAGTGAAAATAATATATCACAGTCAATACCGTACCACTTTAGCTTTTCAATGAGAACATCCCTGTCAATACTATCAAAGGCCTTCTGGAGGTCCAACGAGATTATACATGCTATTTTATCGTTATCTAGACATTCATACAGGTAATCCACTATCGAAATCAATGCATGAGTAGTTGTAAGACCTTTCCTAAATCCAAATTGATTTTTATCAAAAAATGAATTTTCTTCAAAGTATTCACTTATTTGGTAGTATATGCATTTATCAAGAAGCTTGGTAAACACAGGCTGAATACAGATCGGTCTAGTTTCGTTTGGTGATGTGGGATTTTGACATTTAGGAATGGGAACAACTCTCGATATTTTCATATTTTCAGGTACATGTCCAGTAGTACAGAAATGATTAAAGAGATTAGTAAGGAATGACACAAAACTATGAGACTTCATTGCATACATGACACATTTGTTGCTTATACCGAATGGATCTTCTGAACATGACCCATGATTTTTCATTTTCTGCCATGCGTTAATTATGTCTTGATTTGTAAAAGGTCTTAATGTGAATTTTTTATTCTGGGGATTAATATTGTCGGGTTTCGTTGGTAAAGTAGTTGGTGTCGAATCAGAGGCAATATTAATATAGAAGTCATTCACTTCTTCACTTGGCAACTCAAGTGCATTATGGGATTTTTTTTGTAAGTTAAACACCTTTTTTAGAGAACCCCAGAGATTCCCCATATGAATATTGGCATTGATTTCATTCTTGGTATCCAACTGAATACGATGTTTAACGTTTAAATTAAGACGTTTAAGCTCATTGATGCCTTGGGTAAAAGGTTTGCGTTTAACTAATTTGTAAAGCTTATTTCTTTGCTTTATCAAGCGCTTGGTACCTGAAGATAAGACTTTCTTTTTTCTTTTTGTGTTAATCTGCTTCTCTGATTTGGGAAAAGAAAGATTAAGTATATTTGTAAAGGTAGAAATGAATAAGTCAAAGTCAGGAGGCAAGTCATTCATGGCATTATCAAGTAAACTGATAAATGAATTTACATTGCATGGTTTAAAACTTCTATACACTAATCTTTTAACATTATTCTCTTTTACTCCGTAATTGTAGTTGCACTCTATAATAGAATGATAAGCTATAAAACCATTATACACTTGTGCTGATTGAATTCGTTCGTGTTTGTTAACAAAAATGAGATCTAGTATATTATTCTTTCTAGTTGGTTTGTTTATAATTTGTTTTACATTTAGACCTTCACAATAGTGTAGTAAAGGATTAGCATATGTACTTCTAAGATTGAAATCTCCTAGGACTAGAAACTCGGTGTTACTTTCATGAAGCTCATTCATAAGATTTTTGAGGCATTCTATGTCGTCTTGTAGTACTGATTTTCGATAATTCGGATGACGATATACGCAGCATATAGTTATGCTTTTCAAAAATTTAACTTGTATTTTTATTGCTGTGAATTCAATGTTATTTGTTTGTGGAGTATTAAGCTTGATTTCCCAGTATTTAATGTCATTTCGTATTAAAATTCCTACGCCTCTTTGCCCTTTTGCTGTAATATCTTTTCTATGCAATTTATAGTTTTGAAATGGAAGCATTTTGTCATTATTTTTCAAAAGAGATTCAGTTATACACAGTACATGTTGGTCATGTTTGTCTAAAACAGTTTGAATATTATGATACTTCTGCCTAAGAGATAAAACATTAACATGTGCTATTTTTAAAGGAACAGACCTATTTTTAATCCGATTACCAGTCCTTACATCTGTCCGTTTTTTGGAAAACGGTTCCGAAGATGGTATCTGGCGTCATTTGAGAAGCCAATGTCGCTTGTTTTCTGTCGCTTGTCACTCCTACTGTTGTTATGGTTGAAATGCTGAGGCTGTTGAAATGGCCGAGGATAATGTATCTGCTGCGGGTTATGTTGGAATTGAGGAGTGTGCTGCACCGAAGGAGTATTTTGGAACTGCTTTTGAGGTGTTAGGACAGGTGGATTGTTGTAATTCGTTGGTGTGAAGAATCCTACATTTTGCTCATGGGATGGTGCATGGTGACTATGATGTTCAGTTGTGCTATTTGTGGTCTCTTCTGCTTCCACAAATTCATCTTCGGAATCACTGGCATGTCCTAATTTACTTTTTGTTGCAAAACTTCCATTTCTTAGAGTATATGTACTGCCATCAGCAGCATTAACTGTTTTATGTCGCCAATCAATTCTAGACTTGATTCCACTCTGATTAAGTTCATATCGTTTTTTTAGAAGTAGTCCGTCATTAGTTCTTATATGTCCAGGGATATCAGTTTTAATGTAGATGCTAGTTGGCAAAACATTACGGTTCTCATAAATGAAGTCTCTATCATTGTGACCGAAAAAGCGAACTTTGATTGGACGAGTTTTCCCATCCATAAATTCTCCGATACGAAATATTTTGTCAATACATATGTCCCTCTTGTAATATGACCGTAAAAACTTGAACATGTTTTGTCGTAAAGAAACGGGTGTTTCTTGGGGGTGATCTGGAATTCCATGGAACTTCAGATTCTGATATCCAATTTCTCGCCGAATTTGTTCATTTTCAAACACAAGAAAGTCCACAGTGTTACGTAGTTGTTGATTTTCAGACTCAAGACTTTTTAGACGGTCACCGTTGGAATGTAGTAAGTTATGTATTTTATTTTGACCAGCGTCAATATTATCAATTTTTGCGACTTCTGTCTTCATCGACAGAACTTCGTTGGTTAAAAGCTGAATAGCATTCAGAATTTTGTCTTCGCTGGAGGTAATTGTCACATCATTTGAGGTTTCTGGGTTTTGCTGACTCACAGTCTGGTTTTGCGGAGAAAAAATACTTGTCACTGGTACACTGTTGTTAGTTTCTGGATTATTTGCAACTGTTCCACTAGGATTAATGTATTGGCTATCTTGAGTCATGAAAACTTGGTCTTGGGAATTTTGAGACGCCATTTTGGCTTTGTATAAAAGATAGTTATAGTTGTGTATGTGAGTAGACTTTTTTTTAGTTATTTATGTTGGTATTATTTGTTTTATGTTTAGCAAATGAAAGAAAAAAGGTAAGAGAGGAGAAGAGACCTTTTTGCTTCTGCTCTACTTGACGGACAAGAGTGGAATGATTATGATTATTAAATTATAATAATATATATAAAATAAGACTGCTTTGCATATTTAGCACAAGGGAGTTGTGCTCAGAGTCGGGAGCAAGATTGAATATGAGCCCGGATATTGCTCTGAAGGACAAGGGCAATTTGCGGAACATGGGAGGAGGGCCACGGTCAAGGTGACCAAGGACAAGGGCAATTTGCGGAACATGGGAGGAGGGCCACGGTCAAGGTGACCAAGGTCAAGATAATGTGACGCCAAAATGTATTCCAACAGTACTTACTAGAGACACTTCAACCATGAAGCTATTAACTTGGCGTTACAGACGAAGTTGAGTACACGTCGGTTCCAGTAAAGTAACTAATTACAGGGGTAAGAAGCAGAATTGTCCGAATGGCATCGAGAATTGAACCTGATAAGATTAGAACTGCTTAGTGGAGTAAATTAAAGAAGCCGGTGGAGTAGGCGCTTAATGATTTTTGAGGTGGTGGCAGGCTTCTCGGAAAAGGAAAACGGGGTTGGTGAAAAAGGATAGCGAAGGGACCACTGGACGGAAGGATAACGGTTGACGAGGATCATGAGCAGGAGACGATGCAAGTGACCCAAGGCGGGGGATGACTTCCTTCGGGGATGAAACCGATTTTATGGGGAAAGAAGAAGAAATGACAGGGATTGTTTTATTGATTAAATGAGAGATATGATAGTCAAGTGAAGTGAATTAGTCTCTGGGAAATAAAAGGTCAAGCTATTTGGGACTTTGAAAGTTGTGTCAAAATCTTCAAAAATGCAAGCTTTGATGGAAAAATGGAAAACTTGGCAGGGCATCTTTAAATTCCCATAACGGTTTTTCGTTAAAATTTTGGCTTTTGGCATACTAGGTTTTATGATTTTGACAAGAAAACGGGTTTGTCCTTCGAAACATTCAAGAAGAAAAAAGAACCAAATGATAGAGGACTTTGGTGAAGAAAATCTTTAAAAAAAACTAAATGAACGATTTTATAAAAATTGGTTAAAGAGTGGATTGTGATTTTAAAGTGAGGAATTTATCCTTAAAATCATTCGCATGATGAATGGGTGCATTGGTTTTTTTTAAATAGAAGATGTAATACAATTTTGTGGGTTTGAGAAAACTGAATACCGATTAATGTTTTCTGTCAAACTAACTGTATTGTTGGCGAGTGCAGGTCTCTCTGGTCTATGCTTTTTACCATTTGTGTTATTATGACTGTGTGATTTGAATTATGTAATTAATTATATATACTAGATTTGTTCTCAATGTTAAAATTTAACCACAAAATGCATAAGGAAGTGACTTCGTGGAAGTCAGAAGTTGTGACAAAACACACAAAAATGAATGGAAAGTGGCTATCAAAAGGGAAAATAGGGAAATAACTAATGAAAAAAATATTTCGTAGTAAACCCATAAAATCATAAAACTGTCATGCTTTTATATCAATATCAATCTATAAATTAACTAACCTTACTGACCTTACGCTAAAAGATTAATAAATGAATTATATTATAAATGACAACATCACAAGAAGAATCCAATGTTCGTTTTAGTCGTTTTTAACACTTAATTGTCAATTGACTTAAATAAATTGCTTAAGTTTAGTATGTATTTTTCCTAAAGGCTCAACTTCATTAGCTTCCACTTCATCCATTATTGGAAAGCCAATGGCTTTAAGCCATAAACATATAAAAACTTCAATAAATGTCCTAAATAACTGAAACAATTAACTGATGTCACTCTCATTTGCTTTGATTCTGTAAGAGATCCAAAAAAACTCATTTTGTATTTTGAACTTTAAAGAGTATGAAAATGCAACCAAACTATCCAAAAACTACAAGTCAAATAAAACTAAGTTGGTAGAAGAGATTATTATATTATATTATTATGTCTCCATAGGAATAACAGTACGTACTGAAACTTGAAACATGGCAAGACAATAAAAATTCAATTCAATGCACAATAAAATTGTGTCTCACCATTCAACAGTCATTTTCTCCTTAATTCTGGCCAGTGACCGGCCTCTATATGCTTTTTCCTCTGTCGTAGGGAAAGCCAGAACATCAGAATTTCCTCCCAAATCCCTTCGAAAGAATTGAAAATCAGTGACTGCTTTCTAGCTTCATAGCTTATTCAACATCAGGAAAGTGTTGGTAAAAACAGCCCTCCAATCTGTGTTCCAATTCCGGGCTCCTCCACCTCCTTTCTAACCCTTCCAATTTCATTCTCTTCAACCCTATCAACCCTTCAAATATTTTCTGGCCCCTGCCTTAGAATTCCGAGAAAACTACTAGATTTATTCTCAGTGGACTATGAACATCCGAGTATAACTATCCACCAATTTTTTCAAAGTCCTCGATTCTTAAGCGTCCCATATTCATGTAAGCTCTAGGTAAATAACGCCCCTCCAGTGGTAAAAGCAAAGAGAGAACAAGGCCAAGTGTCAAAAGAATCAGATGAGAGTACATCTGCTTTGCAAATAAATACCAAAGGTAAGTTCAAAAAATATCGGGGGCGAAGTAACAAATTCTTGAACAAATATTTTTAAAAATTGAAACTCTCGGAAATTTGGAGAAACGTTGAATACATTTGGTTTGTTGTTTGTTTCATCATTGATTCATTTATTTCGATCGATTAACAGTTGTTATATGTAATATCTTCGTGTTTGACTTAATGTATTGCATAGAATAGAATAGCATAGCATTGCATTGAATATATATGGTTGTATTACCTAATTTACGCTTACATTCTACATGTCGGAACATGTCAAAATAACTTATCACTTTTAACACTGTTTGGTGACCACTTGTCGCATAACTTGCATGCTAATTAAGATTATAACTAACTGCCTCTGGCAACTTTTGCAGACAGTGAAACAATTACAGCAAGTAGTTTAGTGCTTTTAAAAATTTGGAAGATTGTTTCTCGCAAATGAATAAATATTACAAGATAAGAGTATATTAAATTGAACTATGTTTATGTTGTGAGCTCGGCGCCAACGTCTGTTTTCAAGCGGCACAGTCGGAACTATGCATCACAGATCCTCTACCTCTCCCACTTGTATACAGTAACAAGTTTTGTAATTTGTAGTAATTTTAATCTATTTAATCTCTTTTAAAGGTCGCAACCCAAAATTGTAGTTGACCACTTGCCATAAAATAGTTGATTTTAGAAAATTTAAAGTCGTTTGGCAACAAGATCCATTTTATTGAGCATTTTTTTTGAAAATCTCCAACTTTTTTCTTCATACTCTCCAAAACGTACCAAACTTTCAGAATTGCTAAAATAGCATGTTAAACTCACAAATCTGAAGTACTGGCTCGAGATGTTGTCATAATTCGAAAAAATCGCCAAAATACTGAAAAAAATGAGTTGTCTCAGCTGAACATCTGTAATTTTTTTGTCTTACAACAGAAACCTACCAAACTTTGCAAGCATATGCACTACTAAATAAGTTGTTTTGCTGCGGAGTATCAAGTTGCCCCGTTGGCAATCGAGAAAGTTACGTTAGATTTAGTGCCAAATTTTTATTTTTCTTCTCAAAAAACTTAACCTACCAACCACTAAAAATAAGTATTTTTACAAAATGAAACGATGACTAAAATACCACTACTATGGTGTAATAACTGCCACAAGTCGCATGTAAAAATCTCAAACCACTGTGAAGAAATCCGGGGTTAAGTACAAAAAAAACGTGAAATTTTCATGTATAATTTTAAGCAACTTTTTTGAAAGGTGTCAAAATTTTTGTTTTTTCGGTTTAATACATAGAGCAGTTAATGCTGTATATTTATTTGAAAGATTTATTTAGTTTTGACTTTGTAGTCAAAAGTTATGACAATTTGAAATTTGAAAGGTTGTGACCCTGGCATTAGCAACAAACAAAATTCGAATTGTCATAACTTTTGACTACAAAGTCAAAACTAAATAAATCTTTCAAATAAATATACAGCATAAACTGCTCTATGTATTAAGCCGAAAAAACAAAAATTTTGACACCTTTCAAAAAAGTTGCTTAAAATTATACATGAAAATTTCACGTTTTTTTTGTACTTAACCCCGGATTTCTTCACAGTGGTTTGAGATTTTTACATGCGACTTGTGGCAGTTATTACACCATAGTAGTGGTATTTTAGTCATCGTTTCATTTTGTAAAAATACTTATTTTTAGTGGTTGGTAGGTTAAGTTTTTTGAGAAGAAAAATAAAAATTTGGCACTAAATCTGATGTAACTTTCTCGATTGCCAACGGGGCAACTTGATACTCCGCAGCAAAACAACTTATTTAGTAGTGCATATGCTTGCAAAGTTTGGTAGGTTTCTGTTGTAAGACAAAAAAATTACAGATGTTCAGCTGAGACAACTCATTTTTTTCAGTATTTTGGCGATTTTTTCGAATTATGACAACATCTCGAGCCAGTACTTCAGATTTGTGAGTTTAACATGCTATTTTAGCAATTCTGAAAGTTTGGTACGTTTTGGAGAGTATGAAGAAAAAAGTTGGAGATTTTCAAAAAAAATGCTCATTGTTTTGCAGGATGTTTTAACGATATGCTTATTGGCAAGCTTACTTCTTACTACATGCCGTACATGGTTACCATATTTTATTACATTTAACTTATTACTACAAGACACAACGTATTTCTGTCAATTGGGCTTTCTTAAAGTTTGGAATTCGAGAATGATATATAATCGTCACAATATCTTGACTTTTAACTAAAATGTTTAAGTGAAAACAAGGCAGAGGTTTTCACTCAACGAAGTGCTCACATTTTGAAAATATTTATAGCAACTTCTGTAATTGGTATTGACATTTAAAAGTAATTTGAGCCTCACAGCACATGCTAAAATTGCGATCCACCTGGACATTTGGAGCAACAGAACACAATTCACTATGAAATTTGTAATTGCAATTGAAATACATCCGACTTTGGATTATGTATCTTAACGTGTATTTATGTGCAGTAATAACTACCTACTTACAAAAATTTAAAGTAATTGTTACCTGCGTACGTTATCTGTATTAATTTAAAAATAGATAGAGCAACAACGTAAGCGGTGTTTGATTTAGCAGTAATAACATCATAGTGGTGGAATGAGATAGAGGTCTCTTCCGGTTGAAGTTGACAAAATGTGACACTCAAAATTTTCTATTTTTCCCCATTGCATCACCCAAATCAGGATATCTACTTCTGTGGATTAATATGTTTGAATATCTACTTTCCAAATGTGTTTTAATGCACAGTAAGCAATTTAAAATGTTTGAAACAAACTTATTAAAGGATTAGGATTATTAAACTAACAAGTAAAGGCAGGGAGCGGTAACCCGCAAATTTTCAAATGGTTTATGTTTTCTAGATAACTTTTTTGAGCTAATTACGAATATATTGTCGAAAGTCCCGAACACGCAAACCCTGTGACGCTAGATTGCCTTGAAATGACCTTATTCAAGTTTTTACTAGCTTTGGATCCGGCTTTAATTTTTCAAATACACGTTTAGTGGTTACCAATAATAGCTCGTTCGAAAGAGCAACTTAAGTACTATAAAACGGCAGCCAATTTTGGTCCAGATTTGAGTACGCATGGCCAGATGTTTGCATAAACATTTTGCTAAAATGAGCTTCAGAGCTATATCCAAGCTATAGCAAACATTTATTACTTGACAACCACAACTGCGAGAAGTCGACTGGAGTCGAATTCTTGCACCATGCGCATCCTCATCTGAACAAAACCGGACTGTAGAGTAAACGTACTTGAGTTTCTCTTTCGAATGAGCTACAATTTGTAACCACTAGTGTTGTGGTTGTCAAGTAATGAATTGTTGCTATAGCTTGGTTATAGTTTTGAAGCTCATTTTAGCAAAATGTTTTTCAAAAATCGGGCCATGCGTACTCAAATCTGGACCAAAATTGACTGCCGTTTATAGTACTTGAGTTGCTCTTTCAAACGAGCTATTACTTACAACCACTGATCGTGTACTTGAAAAATTAAACCCGGATCCAAAGCTAGTAAAAACTTGAATAAGGTCATTTCAAGGCAATCTAGCGTCACAGGGTTTGCGCGTTCAGGACTTTCGACATTATATTCGTAATTAGCTTTAAAAAATGATCTAGAAAACATAAACCATTTGAAAATTTGCGGGTTACCACTCCCTGCCTTTACTTGTAAGTTTTACACGATTAGATATTTTAATAGGAACTTCAGTAAAATTGTAAACAAGATATTGCTCTGTATGGATTTTTATTTTCTTGTTTTAGAACAATGCAATGATGGAAATTGTTTAATGTTTGTTTAGAAACAAGCCTTTTGCAATAATTGTTAAAAAACAAAATTTGTAAACCAGTATGATATACCTTACTACTTTAATGGGAACATGCAAACACAAATTTGTGCTTGTTAGATGCTGTTTTTAAGAAAATTGCAGGAAAGGCGAATTTTGTGTAAACCAGATCTCATGTATTCAAGTATGTTTTCTATTCTTCGTACGAATCATATACAACACTACTCTAAAAAGTTATCCCAACACATGTGATTCAATTGGATATCAGTTTTTATAAATGCATATTTTATTATACACTAAGGAATCTTGCTTTATCTTGGTTTCGTTAATATCATTGGCTTTATGGAATAAGTGGGCCAAGGGAGGAGGAGGAGGGGATTTGGGTGCTGGGCAGTGTTGAATTATAGATCACGAAAACCACGATAGGGTAGTCTGAGATGCAAATAAATTCTGCATCCATTTCTTTTAAGGGTAGTCATTACTCATCATTTGCACCATTCCCTTCATAAACCTCTGTTGCCTGCACCACCACGGCACTTGTTCAAATATTGACTCCTAAAATCATCGCACCCGAAACATTTATTAAAGACATGACGGGCTATTAAAATCTCATACTGAAATCCAAAGGATGCGGATGAGCGTGGTATTATTGGTTGAAAGGGATGATCCTAAAAGTCTTGCAAGCAAGCTGGGATCGAAAACCGATTTCAAACCGCTTTCTTTCAAAACGCGGTGGTCCTAGTAGAAATGCAGTGGAGGAACCTGAGTTCAAGTAAGGGAGCTGAAGGCAAAGTGAGCTGCAAGCCCATTGGAGTTAAGGAGATAGAAGCACGGGGAAGGTGGTGAAATAATCGAATCGGGTAAGGATGGAATGCGCGATGAAAGGGTTAGCTCTGTTCGGTGGCAAAGTTGGTGGAGCAAGTGGGAAAGCTAGCGGCACTCAGATTGAATCTTCTGCTAGTGTTGCAATAGGTTCGGGACCATCTCATACATGTGAATCTGCATCCAAACCACCACCTATTCCACCCTCATCTCCTCCCTCTGGTGTATTAGTTTAAAATTTCTAACAGCTAGTTCGGTTCGGTCTTCGTTAAAAGTCATCCCATCTTAAAAAGGTTGTGAAGATTTTTATGAATTAATATGTTAACAGGTGTGATGGTGGTGTTCGCACTACAGGTTAAAACGGCCTGATTTCCTTGCTGGATTACCGAAGGAAAAACAGATGCAAAACTCATCTGTTTAATTAATTAATTCTCTTTTAAAGCTGTATTGTCAGAGTAAGTAATTTATGTAACTAATAATCATGAACCAATTTAAAAGATTGATTTGAATTTACCAGAAAAGAACGAGTTGCAAAATATATTTACACATCAGATAAAAATTAGTGGGAAAATCATCATAATGCTGCTTATAATCAATCTTTGGCTAATGGCATTAGTATTTCCTGGCCTGGATTTTCACAATTAGATAATTAATAACAAAAGTACTGAACTGAAGAATCAACTGAATTATGACTTTGTTGAGAGCTCGGCGCCAATATCTGTTTTAAGACGACGCAGATGGACTATTTCTTTTCAGATTCAATTGGCTTGCTCAATATAATGTTCATTTAACTAATTGTATTTTCTTGCATTCGGCTTACTGATTTTCCGAGTCAATTTTGAAGGTGGAAACTCCATAAACTCGTGACAAGATAAAGAGTAGTGGATTGCGCTGTTTACCAATTGATGGCGTACATTAACCTGCTGGTGGGCTTCACTACGTTGTATCCTGGCCTTATGAAGCAAATGAATTTCGGACGTACAAGTCGAGTCGTTTTAAGCAAATTGACAAAAATACTTTAAATGCCGCTTTTTCTCCATTCACGGCCCCCTTCACTTTAAGTTCGACCTGCCTACCAAATTTCCGGTTTTCCCAGTTCCTCCATTATCTGCTGTTCTGCAAGGACCCCGGCTTCCTCCCAGGTCTTCATTTTTTGTCCTCGTTGGTCCGGCACTTCAACCTATTCAAGGTGGTTTGGAACATTGTGTACATTTCCTCTTAGTTCCTTTGGGACCATCTCCTCCATTTGCATCCTTATAAACAAGAACCGAAATTATTTGTTGCACAATTTGCGTAAGGCTACCGCCACTCCATAAGGTTCATTATTTTTTGGAGAAATGTATGGTATCAGATAGTTCAGTTTTACCAGTTGCAGCCACAATCTAATCGTACCATTTGCTGTACTTTCTTCATATTATTTTATCCTAGAAATGCTGAAAACTACACATTTCTGCCCTAACTATTAACAATTGACAACTATGACAACAGTTCACTTGGGTTATTTATTTATTGTTGTAATTTATTTTCGAAATGTGAGCACTTAAGGAAATGGGGTTTCTTCAAAATTAAATCTTACCGATAATGAAAAAATGCAAGACATTCAAGAGTACATGAATGCTGTCCTTTTTGCAAGAAATATAGAGTTGAAGAGGGTGAACAAAGAATTAGTGCTGGATAAGTGTTACAGAGTTCAAGAAGCTTTTTGAAGTTTAAAATGACATATTATAGATACATCAATATAGAACCATGAGCTTTCCTGAAAGATTGACGCATATAATATTTTAGTTGCTCAAATTCTCTTCTAGTTGGAGTCTTATCAGCTTCACACAGTATTCTATTTTCGTTCTAAACGTTTTTTGCATTCCTGTGCATTTCATTGTATTTGGGTTGTAACTATTGTAACTACCTTACAAAAACAAAAGTACTTAATCATACACTTAATTTCAAATCATTTTTCAAATTTATTCATTTTGCAATTTCGTCGAAGTTTTCAAATAGATTAGCATCCGCCCCTGGAAAATACTTTTTCTTCCCGGTATCCAGAGGTACTCAAAAAATTTCACGCTGAACACATAATTTAAAAAAAATTCCGCTAAATATATACCGTTTAAGAAGGTTAAGAAGGTTTAAGAAGGAGACAATTTGAATTTTTATACAAAATCATTAAAAAACTAGAAAAAGACTTATACATTCATTCATTCATTATACATTATCCGTTAAGAATTATTTATTTACTTATTATGATGCTTTCAAATTTGGGGAATAGTAAATTTCTTATTGAAAAATATTATTTAAAATCAGCATTCGTTTTTACGTTCAAAATTCTTTAGTTATCAAAATTATGCATGAAACTCGAGAAGTGTTGTTTGAAACGAAGAAAATTGTATCACAATTGCAAAATTTCGTATGAACATGGAGATTTTTGTAATTAATGCAAAAAATTGTGAACGGGAAAATCTTATTTGGAGCATGAATTTTGTGAAATGAAATCGGGACAGTTTCGTACGAAATTTGAAAAATCTTGTATAACTCTTTAAAAGTTGAAACGTTGAATAGAATTGCTCAAGTCTTGTTATTTTAGAATACGTCGCATCCCCCTACGCCTCATATTGTACTGAGCTTCGAATAGTTACAAAGACACACACGAACCTATTGAGCATAAAACCGTGCATCAATAGTATTGGTTAAAATCGGCACTGAAGTCTTGCTACGGATAGGTATCCAAATGGAAGCGTAATGATGGCAGAAGCCGACACATCTTTTTTGTACTCTACTACTAATGAAAAGTCTCCTCCCTTTTCCGGATATGTGAGGTGTGGATTTTTAGTAGGTAGAAGTTAAAATATTATACTTTACAGAATACATATTTTACAGCGTAATTTTATAGAGATTGTTATTATCCTTACTTTTAGAAAAGACGACCAAAAGGTATTTATACGAACAAAAACTTTTAACGTTACTAAAAACTAAGCACGTTTAAAAAAACTTTTTAAAAATTCCTTATGAAAATTAGTTTCCCAAAATTAATCAAATGCCATTTGAAGGCAACTTTCATTTTTCACTTTAATAGTTGAATACAAGATTTGGTTTGCTAAGAAACTTTGAAAACAAACCAACAAACCTTTGCAGTGTACATTGCAAGTTTAAACAACAAACCTCCACAAACTTTGCCAAAAAATATATACAAGTGAGCTCAATTATTATCTACTTCGATGCAATGTTAGAAACTTCATTTGTTTTGAACTGATTGTTTGATTTTGCACCAATTTTACACCATTTTTTGTAAAACCAAAAATACAGGGAAATGACCCTGATGAAAAGGTTAATAGCTGATTATGTAGTATAGGAAATTATTGAATTTAACTTATTGTGTGAATTTGGAGTAACTTAAGATTTATTCACAAAAACGATTTCTCTCGGTGTGGACATGATTTATTACGTCATACAATTTCCTGAAGATTAACTCACTTTACTATTTCGGTAAATGTAAATCATTGGCTAACAAATCACTTCTCTCCTCTTCGTGACTTAACTCAAAATGCTTCGCCCACGTTAGTCACCTCCTGTTTTACCTCGTCACTACACAAAGGACACCTTCTAGTGGAGATCCCAGAGGCTCTCCGAAAGAAACCTCTACTTTGGTTTTCCAGCATTTCTTAATCCCCTACTTAAAGTGAACACCAAGCAATTTCAAGCCTCCGCAAATAGGAACCAATTGGAAATTGGAACCTACATTCTGTTCCGAATGCGTAGGGTCCAAGGCCAAACTTGGAGGAAAGTTACACCAAACTTTACATAAAAATGTGAGTACCCCTAAGAGTTGTGGTGGGCTACCAAGTGGATCTCATTCAAAATCAACTGAGAGTCCATATAAACTTCAAGTCTTCGAAGAGGGACCAAGCGTCAAATTACCCTATTCCATGGTAGTATTAGGTAGAGCTGTAAACGTGTACACGAATACACCCTTCGGAATTTCGTGTCGTGTGCAACCAAACACGATATGATTTTTCCGTGTTCGTTTCGTGTACGATCAAAACGTGTTGTGTTCGTTTCGTGTTTACCAGAACACGAAAATAAACGTGTACAAATCGTGTACAGTGTAAATTAGAACAAGAACAGGACTCATTGAGATAAGGTTTGGAATGGGTGATTAAATATGGTATTTCAATTAATATATTATTGATTTTAACACAAAAAGTTTTTATCGAGTAAAATTTACTGTTTTTGACACAACATAGTATGTAGTTTTGGTTAACATAAGACAAGCTAAGTGCGAGCGGAATTCGATAGAATTCATGGTCGAACTCATGATTGTGAGCAAAACAAAAGTATTCTTTTTGCATTCAGAGTGTGGCGTAAGCCTTCAACATGAATAAAAATTTGTCTAGTACACGCGTTTTTCAAGCGCGTTCGTTTCGTGTTCTAGTATACCGTGTACAAAACGTTTCGTGTACTGCCAAATTCGTGTCGTGTTCTGTCCAACACGATGTGCACACGACACGGTTTTCAACCGTGTACACGTTTACAGCTCTAGTTGAGGAGTTGATAAATTGACCGGTTGATTATATAATTAGTAAATTCCTTGATTAAAAAAACTGTTCTGTCACAAAGCATTTGGTCTTGGCAATATACAGGAATCCCAAATTACCCTTCCTTCGTCATTTATCATTCAACAGTACACAGCCCGCACCCACAAATTGTGGGCCACAATCCCTCCGCCCTACTTAAATTATCGATAACGAGATAGTCTTCAACTAACCCACGCTTTCTCCTCTACCCCTTCCATCAGCAAGCGTACCACTTTAGCCTGACCAAACTCCACTAAATAGGTAGTGTAAGTAAAATACTTAGCCTTTTGTTAGTCTGGAGCAGAAGCAAGCAACTGGAGCAATCATCTGTAAGGTTGTTTACGAATTTTGTGTTGATATATTTTAAAATTGCTAATGGTGTGCAATGAAACACATTTAAAATTTTGAAGAAGAATCCAAATGAGTGAAATGTTTCAAGTATAAGCAGTACTAGCGGGAAACGCCTTGCATCTCTAATATTTGAAACCCACGAATCCACCAAATTTCACAAAAGTGGAACCTAAACAACACAAATTTTCAAATGCATTTCTAAATTTTTTTAAAATTAAAATCTATTTAACAATCTTTCCAAACTTCCAAGTTAACAACATAATACTCGCCTACAAATACACATTAAGCTCTTTCCATTATCCCCATTTTGTTCTACAAAACAAAACTTCCAACCGTGCAATATTACTCTTATAATCTAAATAAAATCACTAATCACAGATTAATCAATAAACATATCCATTATTTCTAAAGGCTTGTCAATCTGGACAGCACAGATCCACTTTCGAAGCCCCACTTTCTCCAGTGGCATGGTATAAGCTGTGTAAAAGTTTTAGCGTTGAATATTATTGCAGAATGTAGATCAATTACAGCATGAAATTTAGTACTATCTAATATTCTGGAATGAAATCTCCGCAATTGCATAAGAAGAAGTACTAAGAACTAAATAATTTAGTATATTTTTAGTATTAGTTAATAGTCTTATATAAAGTTCGGTGCCGATATTTGACCTTAGGCGTTTCAAATGGACTTCACACAATTTAAATTCTCCCAGTCCCTTGTGCGATTTTAGGTGTCATTTAATCTATTCAGTCCACAACACTAATATTTTAGAGAGTAGTGGGAAAATAAATTCATAATGTTGCTGCTAAACAAGTAGTATCATTTTATACGTAATTTATAAAACTAATCAACAATAAATTCAATATAATGACTTCGTATTCGGACGAGCGAAGCTCTAAGCTGGTGGACGACATACAATGTATTAGAATCTGAAAATTTTATATATTGCAAGTAATGCCAAAATACAAAACTGAATTAAATTTGGAGTTCACTGATGTTGGAGCCACCACCATGTTCGTAACTTTTGAAGTATTTCGTTTTGAAATGTTTAGTTGGCAATTAAATGTTAAAATACTCATTTTGAACAAAAACGATGTTCAGACGAATAGACCGTGTTCGTTGGAATACATTCAAATAATCAAAATAATAGCGCTAATTGCGGAGGAGGAATCTATCTTTGATGGCTTAAATCCACCATAAGTAGTCCGCCCACAGAATAGGCGTCAAACAATAACAAATTTTTATGTGTACATTTGTCGTCTAACTTTTATTATCCTTCCATAATGATGATAGCGCTCTCCTCTACAAAACAAAGGTGCCTATTTATGGAAGATACCAAAATACAGTAATATAAAATAGTTAAACTAAAATGAGACAGTGTATTGCTTCAGTTAGAAACATTTTGTAGGTGATAGATGTAACTTATTTTACTGCATTTATGCTTTTCTAACTACACAATATTTGCAAAATTATCTAGCTTCTGTAACGCTATGCATTTATTGGAGCTAAAGCAAGCATCGATTTCGTAAAAATTTTGTTTTTAAACATTTTAAACTGTTTAGTATGCAAGGTCATTTCCCTACCTCGAACACTTATGTCCTTATGACTAATATATACAGTTTTTGTATTTTTTGAGAAAATACTTTTTAAGTATTCCGTTAACGTACTTCCGGGGTAGCTTGGCGAAAAAAAGCATAAAAGATATTTCTGAATGATAAAATAATGGCTCAGATATCATATTCAGACTCTTGAAGGCATGCATTTATGTAAATCACTAATGCTTCCCATTTTAACATGAATAAAGTCTAACAATTGCAGATTAGAGCAGTAACAAATTACTAATTATAGAAATCCAAAATATTTGTTGCATAAATTGCACGATATAATCGCCATTCTATAAGTTGCGTTCAGTTTTGTGATTTAATAGACAGTAGATGGGAAAGTCTCAAATGTATGACTACAGAAATTTAAAACCGGTGTATGTGCTAAGTGGTAAATCTGATTCGTAGACTTTGCCAAGTAACTCGTAAAAATCAAACAAAGCTGGGATTGGACTGGGGTCCCCCCAGTCGCAGTATTCATAGCCCCCGGCTCTGGGCTAGGGGCAGGGGGCTAGGAATACTTTAGGAACAAAAGCTGAATGCTGAATAAAAAATGAATGAAACGTATTGGCTTCACCATTTGCAGTAATTCTAAATGCATACTTCATGTACTGAAATTGAAGTAGACCAATCTACCAACTTTCCAAAAAAGAGCGTCACACAAACTCAAGGTTTTTTTCATTAAAATTTTCATTTTCTTCCACAGTCATACGTAATCAAGTCAGTTTTAACAAAAACTTTAAACCATGCAAGAGTATTACCTGTTTATCGATGTTTAAAAACTGAGTTGTTTTTTGTAGTCCGAGCTGACAATGAGAATCTGTAAGAAGTCAATGGTCGTACAGGAAGGATCTGCAGGGTATAATATTTTACTAGTGCTTGCAGCATCAATAGTTGGCAACAAAGTCGGTATTTCCAGTGCAAGCTACATTTAGGTAAAAGGAAATTTTCCAGTTACGCATGTTTACAGAAAAGCAAAACTGAGAAATATTGTACTAGTTTACTTCATTTTTTGAAACTTATTATAATAGCAAAAATAATTTTTATTTTTATTAAAAGTGGTTTTGTTTTAGTATTTAATATTCAAAAGAAAATGGTACCCCTCCCACTTGTCCAATTAGTTCTTAGCCGATTCCTTCTTCAAAAGCACTCTGCCCCTTACAAAAACGGTTGGCTCCATGACTAAATCCTTCCTTTGATTTACCTCCACCATAACATCTCCGATACGTCTTCCCCCAAGGGCACATGGCTTACTTGGTAACGAATTTATAAGATCTTCACCTCTTTCCAATTTCCTCCAACCTTCCACCGACAAACCCAAATGTACAAGGGCTCAAAGGTAAGGAGATCAGATTAAAGTTCATCAATATACCAAAGGTATTGTTCTACCAGGTTCTGCGGTATTGTGAGAGAAGTTGAAAAATTCATTTTGTTTGTTCATTGATTCATGTATTTCAGTGGTTAATCATGCAATAATATCTGTGTTTTCCTTAAATTATTAATTTGCGTTTTATAATATGGTGCGAGCTACACCAATCAATTCATTCTAAAATCGAAATTGCGTGGCAATGCAAACTACCTGTTTTGGCAGTACTTTTATTGACTAAATTGATTCTTCAGTTTTAATGTTGCTATGCTGATATATAATAATTAACTAACTAGCAAAATTACTTAGATTCATAAAGTAATCAGTTTATTGTAGCTGGAGCTGCTCTCAAACTAAGAAGGTTTTTTTGTTATTTGCTTTGTAAAGAATTAAAACTGTTTAGCATGCAATGAAGTACTCCTTCAAGAAACTTAAATCTGGTTGACAAAATTGTACTGATGTAATGTTCCGGATTAATACAGTGCAGGCCATTAATGGATGAAATCTGCTTAATATAATTCGCACAAGACGGCATTGGTACCAAAAAGAGCATCAATATTGCACAAATTTGAAATGAATAAACATTTTAATTTTTCCTCAAATCCATACTTTTCTTTAAAAAATAATATAAAGTAGTAAAATAAAAAACAATACTAAACGAAATATTTTAAACTGTCAAATATGCAATAAATTAGAATGGAATGCGCTGGCAATAGGTGTTTTCGATGACAAAACAAATGTGTCATCAGTCATCATTCTTCACCAAAAGTAACAAAAGTAGAACTGACCAGAAACTATAATAATAACCCTTAGAAAACTACCATTTTCTGTAGTGTCAGGTATTGCAACTTGAATTCAAAGTGTTGTCCTTGACTTTGCTATCCTCTCCTTTTTCACTTCCAGCTTTACTGGAAACTCGAATTTTCCCACTTTTCCAAGTTTTCAATTTTCTCCAATTCTCCCTTTCAGGTTTATTGAACCCACCACTCTATTTTCCGACTCCGACCCGACTCCACCCCACATCTGCGTTTCCCGTCATACTCCGTTCTTCCCAGCCCCCACTATCTGTTCTATTTACTATGACCCCGCTTTTCCCTCCACTATCCCACCGAACCTCTACTCTTAGCCATACCTAGACCACCATCCAGAAAGTGGTTTGGAACCGGGGTTCGAAACCTTTTTACTTGGGAATCCCTGCAGGAACATCTCCTCCATTTGCATCTTTACCACCAACCATACCATCTTCATCTCTTTATTTTTTGGAATTTCAGTTGAACAATCTAATAGCTCAGCTCGTCAGGTCTTCAATAAAAGACTTGCATTCCCGGGTTAAAGAAATCTAACGATTTTTAGGCCCTACTAATTTCACAGGTGTGCGGGTACTGTAGAAAACGTACGGAGGTTTGTAAATGCAGTGGTTCAAATGTTCGGGTTTGCTGGCTTTTCGATGAAAGATGCTAAACTTATTTACTCAATTGGTTAACTGTTTAATATTTTAATATGTTTTGCCGATATTAATGAAAGCAAGATTAACCTAACCCACTCCCTTTCCACACGCCTAATTATTCAAAGAATTCAAGGAATGGGCAACCCCAGCCAGCACCAGAGCACCCACAATTCATCCCAATGGACACTTAACTTACCGAAAACAAGATAGCCCTCGACCATCAAGACAGATCATGGAGCGTCCCACCTTAGTATATACAAATGTGTACTTTTTTTATTTGTTTTTATTTAGTTTATGGAACTGATCAACAATCAATTTAAGAAATACTTGAATTGAAGAGAAGCATTAACCTAAGCCTTTGGAAGACACCAAATGGGCATGCAAATTGAAAAATATTTATGTAAATTCAAAGATAAAGATAACAACTTAATTTGCTGTGTTTATACTATTACACAGTTGTGTTGCGAACAGCACACTATCAAACTTTTACAAAATAAAAAAATTATTGTGACTGGAGCATCCATCAACGTCGCAATATTTTTCGCGTATTTTGAATTGGAACATTATCAATTCTTTAGTATGAAACAGTAACAAAATTTCATTTCTTATCAGTAAAATTTAATCCAATGAAATGAATGAAAGATTTAAGTAGAGATTTCAAGCACTAATCATAAGCGACCAATTAACCTACTGATGATTATAACATCCGAAATAGTATTTTCACTAGTATTAGCGTCAAAACACAACAACAAAGTTTTCAAACACACTACTGACTTGGATTTTATTTTCCTTCCATAAAAATATTGTGATAGTCCTTTATATTTCTAATTAGTCAGTTTTTATTTACAATTATTAATAATTTGTCACAAAGCATTTTTTTATCTAATCGCAACAAACAAACAATATGCAGAATAACATCATGTTCATAATCTCACAAAACTTCTACTAAACTATTTTTCATATCAAATTGTACTAACTCAACAAATTGTCATTCATATCAAATTTCATATCATATTAACTATCAAATTGTAGACTAAATATTATCATATATTTTATAACGGTCAGGATTCAAAGGTAAAACGTCAGTTAAACTAGCATTGTCGCTGTCATTCTCATTCAACTAACCTATTTATGTTGTGCGAAGTGGCATTTGGCAACATGCAAATTATATCCACTTCATAAATGTCCAAAGAAACCAGTCGTATCTGCACTATTTTCCCCGGGATTTGGTCCCCAAAACTAGCCTTCTCCATTCATCGAATGGACTTTAAGTTCCCCCGCGCCATCAGTTCCTCCACCGCCTTTTCTACTAACAATTAGTAGCAGGTTATTTTGTGGTCTACAAGGCATTATGTTTGTCCATTTTCCAGTATAAGGACAAGTTTGTAGGGTTACACAAAACCGGTAAACGTTTTTACCTCAAAGAGTGACCTCAAAACGTTTCCATTTATTGATGAAAGTTTTAATTTATACCTTATCAGTCCAGTAACAGGGCACGCTGCTTATTTGCAATTATGACTGAAAATTTTTAGTTAATTTTTTTCGGCATCGAATGAGCATTTTTGCAGATATTTTGGTTATTCAAACAAAAAATCACTCCTGTGTTAATTTTTCGTTATTAAAAATTAATTAGGTAAGGGTGTGATATTTCATTCTATGGTAATTGACTGTTTATGGTCATAGAAATATTGGAGTGGTTTTTATTTATTATTTTGTGATTAGTTGGTGAAGATTCTGTTTTGTTTTTAGAAGAAATTGTAATGTGAAATTCGGTTTCGAAAAAAGTGCTTTGTGGAAGTCATAAATAAAACGGGCAAATGTATTTGTGGAAGGCTATTATGCTAAAATTTTGGAAGAAACGTAGAGTTAGATTTATAGGAAAAATACAGCTGCATAAAAAACTTGTATTTCTTAGACGCTACTTTTTGCCCTGGATATGAAGGAATACCCGGATTGAATTTTGGTTTCTTCTTGCTACAGAATATTTTATTGCATATTTAACACATTGAAGAAATTTCAAACGTTGTGATTATTACGCCTGAATATTTTGGAAGGAAAACTTAATACTTAATAAAAATTAGTCCGCATATCAAAATTTGCATAAGATCAACGCTCGTTTCAGTAAAACTGCTGTTTTGTGAATATGAGTCTATAACAGATATGCTAACACCTTCACCTCTGTAGTTTTAAAGTAGCTGAATAAGGTCATAACAAGACGTTTCAGTCGTAAATATTTCAGTTTATTTCATTTGTTGTATACAAAACAGTTAAAAACCATTCCACAGGAAACTATATATTCGGAAATAACCCTAAATTTGATAATTGCATCAGCAACAATAATTCGCTATTTTCTAGAATCTAGAATCTCTGTAATTTATACGACTGGACAATCGTACAAAAACTGTAAAATAAGTTATTTTAATACCGTTATATAAACTATCTACATGTAATTATGCACTTATATACATTTTATTTACACTAAATAATACAGCTTGATGTCTTTGGCTTGTATAAGTATTTCTGCACATTCTAGTAAAATGACTGTCTCCTTATACAACCACTGTATATACACATCATTCATCCGAAACCATTTTTTGCCCTAACGTTTTGTTGTTGTTGCGCAGTTTCAATATACATACAGCAAATAGGAAGAAATGGCATAGCTTCAGATCATTTATTTGAAAAAATGCATTTAGTAGTCATCCCCTTCGTCGTCAATTGGCACACAGCGCATTCCACTACTGTGCATATTATGGCTGGGTGGTCACCGAGAATTTTGGATTTCGACCTTTAAATAAAATTCGGAAATTCAGTAAAGCTTTGTGTAATGTATCAAAATAAAATTAAAGTAACCACAAACTACCAGATTTGTTAATCTTTACTATAATGGCCCACCTGCGTCATCTTGAAACAGATATCGGCGCTGAGCTCTCAACATTAGCATAATTCAGTTTATTATATTCGTGTTTCCCATTATCAAATTGCGGAAACTAGCTTCCAAACTTGTAGATAGCACTAAACTCGTTGATAAAAATGCTCTACATTCTGCCAAATTTGCAAATAATAAAACAATCACAAAACTTATGGCCATGGCTACCACTGGCAATTTACCTGGAGTTTTCCAAAAAGATTGAGAAAATGTTTTCTTGGACGTCACACAATTGGACATGAGTTTGGTAGTTTGGTTGTGAAATAATATTCTGAAATTCAACTTGAGTTTTATTCTGAAACAGGATTTTTGAAAATCGACCTGAACTTGTTTCTTAAACGAGATTTTTTAAATTCGACTTGGGTTCGATTCTTAAACGAGATGTTTGATATTGTATTTGGATTTGATTCCTAAACGAGATTTTTAAAATTCGAGACTTGGGTTTCATTCCAAAACAGGAATTTTGAAATTTGACTTGGGTTCGATCCCTAAACGAGTGACATTCGACTTGGGTTCGGTATAGCTTCCACAGATAGACGGAAGGACCAGACAAAACTAATAACTTGCTTAAGGTCACATGTTAATAAAAGATAAAACTTGTACAACGTAATTTGAAGATAAATTTTTTAAAAAAACAATGTGCAAAATCAACATATTAACATAAGTTTCCAAACAAAGCCGGTGATGTAAGGTTAGATGCATTATTTCTGAATCTCTATTTTATACATTCAAACGGTGGTTTAAAATTGAATGATGTGCAGTTTTTGAGAAAATCAATTTGAAAATAAAAGTTAATTTGCTTTAGTAGACACGGTTTACCAAGATAAAATTACTAAGAAATTACCAAATTCGAAAAAATTAATGATTTGGGAAAATTCGTGATTCAGGGGTTAAATGTTTGGGGATTAAATGATTGGGGATTAAGTGATTTGGGGATAAAATGGTTGGGGATTAAATGATTTGGGGATGAAATGATTGGAGATTAAATGATTCCGGGATTAAATGATTACGGGATTAAATGATTGGGGATTGAGTGACGGGGAAGAATTGATTAGGGGAGTAAATGATGGGGATTGAATGATTGGGATTAAAGTGTCGGTCACCTGTTAAAACAGGTAGGGGCGCCGAGCTCTCAAAAAAGTCATAATTCAGTTTATTGTATTCTTGCCTTTTATTATCCAGTTGCAGAAAACTATCTTCCAGAATTCTAGACAGCACGAAGTTTCAAGCTGGGAGTACCCCACTTTCAGCAAAATTTGTGAACATTAAAACCATCACCAAATTTTGGCGTTTTATCATTGGTCTTGAAATACACTAATAATAGTAATGCTGTCAGCCATGTTTACATAAAAATATATGAAGCTTGGGGAAACGGGTACAGAGGAAAATTTAATCGATTAGGTAATTGCAAATTTTTCTTGGCGGAGTGTAAAGTGATGGGTTGCTTCTGCTTTTCTCTTTTCCCCTGTCTCCTCACCAAGGTCACGATCATTTCCTGCAATTTACTCCGCTCCCTTAATAAACTCATGAGCGTTATCCAACCCACCACATTTAAACTCCTGAAGTTTCACTCTCTTCAAAATCGCCTTGCTCTGACCATCATTCATCAGTCTTGATAGTATACATCAACTTACATTGAAACTTGGAACAATCAACAGCAACATGAACATGCAGAAATCCCCAATGCCAAAATAATTCTGAATTTGCAGCACGGGCACTTTGATATACTGGACAAAGTCCAAAGTTAACTGCTTCTGGGTGAAGTTAAGTTAAGTAATTTGATTCCAGTATCCATTTGGATGTAAGGGGTGTGAGTGGAAGTGGGTTTTTTGTAACTACGTGGTGCATAAGGATTTTTTGTGACATCTTGGGTGTTGTATGATTTTATTGGTGGAATAGTATGATATAATTACCTTGGAAGTTTGAAAGGATTATTAAATAGATTTATGAAATGTACATTTGCAAGCAAACGTTTGCATTGGTTGGATGCTGCTTCTGTGAAAATTGGTGGATTAGTGGATTTACTACATAACAGATGTAATATGTGCCCTGTATCTGTTTATGCTGCTCCGCTCGAGTAAAACATCCGAACAGGTTTCATTCATTTAGACTTTCGTCTCTTTGAAATCTATGTTTTATTGCACACAAAGCAATTTCACATGTTTCATTCAAAAATTCTTGAAAAAAGTGGGACAGGAGTCCTGTCACAGGACTGAGTGTCGATATAACCAGAATTGGTGATCCGAGTAAGGTATGCAGTGGAGAAGGTTTGGATGGAGCCTCCATCATGGAGAGAAAAGGGGAAGTCTTTGTGACCTAAGCAATTTTCCGTTATTACTGAGCAATTGCAATCTCTAAGGATAACGAATGCTGATAATATAGCGAAATTTCAAATCCGGTATATATACAAGGAAATGGATAAATGTCAGGATAGTACAACATTTCATAATTACTTAATACTTATGACCTTTCCATTTGTACGTAGGCTTGTTTAAACTAGACGGCCGCATTTTGGAAAGCAATTCCAATTGCAATTTCATCGGAAACCCACATGTGAAAGAAACGCAGAAAGCACATAATTACTTAAAACATATGTGAAAGTTGTAGATGTATAGACTCCTTCAATTTCGCAGTGCTCTATAAGATCACTTGGAGAAGAAGAGTGTATTGTACAAAAACAGGCATTTGTAAAACACAGTTTGCTGTTGATGTTATCCCATGAGCATCAAATACAAATAATCTAGTACAAACTGAAACTAGTACAAATAATTCCCTATTTGATTTTTTGAATATAGATCAATTAATAATATATTACTGGGATCACATGAGTAGCACAGATTTATAGACTGAGCTGCGAAAATAGAAATAATATATGTATGCATATTTTTGCAAAGCTCTACACAAGATTTTAAAATTAGCAGACGTACGCAGAGTCAATTATCATAAATTTCAACCTGTCTAGGTGAAAACTATAGTTGCAAACAAGCGTACAGTATAAAAATGTGCAGTATGCAAGCCGTCAACATTATATTTGTGAAGGTAATACTAAAACTATGAATAAATTGTTAGGTAATAACTGAATTTAAGTCTAATTTAAGAAACAATAGTCTATTGTTTTAATAAGGTGTTTTATTATTGTCGGTATTTAAAAAGTTGGATGGCTGCCAATCCACATTTCCACTAACTATATAAGGTAGAAAGCTACTTGTCAGGATGCCACAAAAATATTAATCTTGCTTTGGTCATGGCCTTTGCTGATAATTGATGTCTTTGATACTGGTGCCGTAAACAAATTATTTACACAAATCATCATTGCTTTGCAACATTTTTAATTAATTTACCATTTGATGAAATTAAAAAGCGGAAAATTACTATTGCGTGGGTAACATATTATAATATATGATATATTATAAGAGGTAAAAATAAATATTTGCTGTATTTATTTTATCTCATTGCAATTAGTCCACGAAATGTTCCCTAACCAGTAACTTCCCATAGTATAATGAATCAGTATCAATCTATGTACTATGTAGATTCTACAAGATAATCACAACCTTTCCATTTGTTTTTTCCGCTTTGTGTTTCCAAGAACCTTGTATCTTCTCCCCTATATCTCCCAACTGAAGAATTATCAATCAAACAATAAAAGAAGCTGTAAATATAAAAATGATATAACGTTTTGCTACGCTTTGTAATGTATCCAAGTACTAAATTGACATCACACATAGGCTACTGTCCAAACCGTCATTTGAGTACCTGATTACTTCTTATACTAACAAGTAAATGAAAATGAAATGATTTGTCAATGAAAACCATGTGACACTTAGATAACAGTGCTTACATAATTCGCAATCAGATACCATATACCGTATTTATTCGATTTATACCCCCGGCTAAAATTTCAAACTTGACATCTCAAAGGAGGGTATAATTCGAGGGGGGTCATAAATCGAGGGGGGCCAAAATTTCAAATTTGATAGTACATTTTAGAAGCAGTTTGTATTAAGGATGATAATTAACATTAGCCTGTTCAGTTATACCTTTGTTTGCATGTATTTTATCATAAACAATTGCGTTAAACATATTGACAATGATTTTTATATTCATAAAATTCAATATAAAGGTGAACATTCCTGTTTATGTTCGTATCAAAAACGATAGGGGGCTATAAACCGAGGGGGGCAAAAATTTCAAATTTCTCCTCTCAAAGGAGGGTATAATTCGAGGGGGGTCATAAATCGAGCGAGGGGTATAAATCGAATAAATACGGTACATTTGTATTACAACCATTGACAAAAAATCATGCAAATTTTGCAAAAATTGTGGTGGCCATTTTTAGGTAGTTGAGATTGCGTACATGCGTAAGCATTGTCGTATAGAGCAAGTTCCTGTCCAAACAAAAGTCTAGAGTCGGCTGTCATACGACGACTTTACCTGCGCTACGTGGATCATAAACCTTGTGTTACATTCAATATCTCATGACCATGTTGCGTTGATTACGCAACTTCTGATAAGCTCATTATGTAACGCCAACGTATGCAAGATGTCTAAGCATACAAAACCGTGTGGACGTTTAAGATATATAAACAAAAATTTATCTCATTTCACGTTACAGTTCAATATTGATCCCTCATCGGTGCAGATATTATATCGGAAGAGAAACCAAATTTACTTCTCACCCGCAAATATCCAAAATGGAAAAATCTCTGTTTATTGCAACTTTAGCTCTTGTTTCAACTCGTAAGAAAATTGTTCAAATCTTATTTTACAATTTTGCTCAGTTTTAAAAGATTTAAACAAATGAAATTTTTTGTTAGAAATTCACGCCGAACTGAAATAGACGGATTTACGAAGTAAGTAGAATTGCAAATCTGAAAACCTTTAATTTTGAACAAATTGATAATTAACGAGTAATAACTTTTTGGCAACCTGGGGCCCTTCACCTGTCGGCTATTTCAACCAAATCCCTCGAACCCTTTGCGATTCCACATTTTCCTCCCAAAACTGGACTGTGATCAGCACCAACTGTACAAACAACGGACGCTTTAACGGTTTTCAGGCCGTTATTCCCGGTGACTACTCTGCCGCTTTATTATTCGATGTCAACGGAATCGTAGCTGGAGTTCAGCTTCTTCTTAACAAAACTAGTCTATTAGCTCCTGGAAACAACGTGAACTATCCCCTTCTTCCCGTTTATCAATCCCAAACTTTTGACAACGAAGACTATTTTATTTTGACTACTTATCTTGTTGAGCCCAGCATCATTTGTACCAGTGGCCGAACCGAAACTGACCTTGAAAATGAGGGCACTGGAACACACGTGCTTATCCAAAATGGCACAAGTCCAAACGCTCCACTAGTCCGAATCCCCAAAAACCGAACAGTCGCTATTGCGGAAAATTGGTCTAATAACCAATACTTTCCTGGCATGGGATTACACAACTTTTATGGAGTGGAGCAGTACCAGAGTCATAATTGCACACAAGTTTTCCCATTCTTTGGACTTTATAGTGCTGAGGGAGAAATGTTAGGATTTGGATCTACTAATCCGGGAACTGTGATTAATCCCAGATTTGAAAATCCTTCCAGCGGAGCTATTACCGTAATTTAAAAATTTATAAAAAGTATTGAGATGGATTACTTCCTGGTCGATATGATATAACAATTTTATTCATTTTTCTACCAAAGATAATTATCGGACCTAATCAAACTCCACAGTGTATTTTGGATACTCAAGACAAAAGTAAACATACATTATTTGACATTGTTACAAATACGTTGAGATAAAATTGATAAAAATGTTTTTATCTTATACTCTTGACATAGTTGGATTGACCGCATTCCATGTTTACTTTGTTGATGAACCGTGGCTTATATAAAGTTGGGGAACATATAATTTATACTTATGAGGATTATGATATTATCCCTTGACAACTGTTAACCTTTAAAACTTAACGACAAATTTAGTTGTGGATTCGTTTTTTGGGCAATAAAACCACATAATATAAAGATAAACACCGTTATGTATAAACAGTCAGTTTTGTTTGAATGCTTGACTAAAAACTTTGCAATTTTGTTATCATATTGCCATTTTAAGCCAATAATAGAACCACTTTAAAGTTTAATTACACCATGCCTTTTGTTTGCTTATATTTATTTTTCGTAAATGTACTCCATTTTGCAATATACTTCAAGAACCTTGCAAGTTTCACTAGCATGAAGTTTTCAGTTTCCGAACATGAAAATCTGAATTTCAAACGGAGACATTTTTACTTTATTAAAAGTTTATCATTTTAATAATACGCAAGCAGCTAATAGCTATAACACTTCATCAATTTATAGTAGACCGATCATTAAATTGGCTGAAACCAGTGCTGTTATGATTTTCAAGAACAAACTACAATTAAAAATTTTAATTTTGTGAGCAATTGTTTCTATGAACAGCCGTTGTTATGAAATTGAGTCATCTAATTTAAGTAGAGTGTGAATGGTTTAGTAAACGGTGCAGGAGGCGTATATAGTACACAACGAGCAGAAGCAATGTAACTATAAATGCCACAAGACACTTCAAAAGTAAAAGCTTTGTATTGAAATTTGACATAAATTGTTTGCTATAATATAGCATATCATATTATGATTGTTTATGGTTGTGTGCATCGATAAGCAAACCCAGAAAGCGCATTTCTAACGAAAATAAGGTAACCTTAGTTACGATGCTTGTACGTGTTTTCAATATCGGCCTTGTATATATTTTTAAGTTGTGTTCTGACAATAAACAACAGCTCAAATGTATAAATGAATAACAAATAAATAAAACATCTAGTGCAATAGCATAGCTAATTACAAACTCTATTCAAGGCCAAATCATTTTCATTCAATTTGAATTTTTATTTTGAAACAGATAATTCAAATGTTTCCTTGCTTCAAGCGTAAGTAATTGCTTGCATATTGCATTTATAAGATAATTTTAAATCAGCACACTTTATTACTCTATTAGTTGATGTCAGGTTTTCTCCGTTTTGGCCTGAGTAGCATAATTCTCAATAACGTTGTAATCTGCATGTGTCATTGAAAACCAAAACAGTTAAAAACACTACATAAGGACAACCATTAGCTATTTTTGAAAACAAATATTGGAAAAATTGTGAAGTCAAAATGTTTAGTGTCTTATTGTTAGTTTTCTCTCCTCGGAAAAACAGATCTACGCAAATTACAAATAATAAAACCAGGCAGTGGATAAGTTGAAATTCAGTTGATTTGTGTAAGATTTTTCTTATCGAACTCTTTCAGTATATTCTACAAAAGTTTGAAAATGTCAACTAAATGTTTTCTTACACCCTGGTTGACACGAGCTATTCAGTTGTATCAAAAGTCTCCTCTTGGTTGGATTCCCCCGTTATTTGCTAATGTTGATTTGGAAAATCATAACGGCGTTTCCAAAACTTATCAAGCACACGATGCCAAAATTGTGTTTCAACGTATTTCATTTAAAACTACACCAGCGTTGCTGACAGTCTTCATAATCGGAGTCTGCTGTATTCTGAACATATTTCATCTTGCGAGTCAATTATTTGGAATTGTAAAAACAAACCTGACCATAATTCAAATTGCAATGTCAGTACTTTTTATTGTTTGGTCTCTAAGCGATTTTCTAATAATGTTGTCCGTTATTTTGGACTGCCAGTTCAAAAAGGGGGTAGAATTTATTCTCACAAATTCAATGAATTTTCAGTTTAAGATACGATCCCATAAAGAACCCGATCCAACAGGGTTCCTGACATTTTTCTATATATTTGGCATTCTTTTGCTTGGTTTTCCATTTCTAGTTATTTTGTGGTTCCTAGATTTTAGTCCAATTGGTACCTTGCTTATTGGGTATAGTTTTGGAGATCCGCACTACTTCAGCACTACAGTGACAATCTTTTACCAATTTGTGTCGCTTTGTTTAAGCACTCTTGTAATTTTTATGAACGCCCGGGGTATGGGTATCGTTCTTTTTATGGTTATTATGTACATCCCTTGCATTGAAAACGGAATGAGCACATTACTAAGGGGACATATATACAACCAGCAACAAACGCTAATGCGTTACAAGGAGTTAACCATAATTCACCAAATATGCCTAGAAGGAATTGGAACTGTAGCATTGGTTTTAGTAATGTATAGCCAAATCTTGCTCACACAGTATGCTTGGTTTAGTGTTAACTGCTTTTATCGTTTTCCGTTGTATCTGATTATCACATTTGTTGCCGCATTTTGTGGAGCGCTTGGTTTAGGGGTGTTCTTGTTCCAAGGAGCTGCATCAGCTAGAATTTTGTCGGGAGAGTTACTTACGTACGAAAAGCTAGTGTTTAGCAAGAAAACAAGGAGAAAAACTGATAGAATTTGGTATTTGGAGTGGTATGCTTTAAGGCCAATTGCAATTAAATGTGGAAATCGTTTTACTTTTACAAAAGATTCAGTCATGATATATGTGGATCTGTTAAGCTCTAATATTACTGACGCTGTCTTGCTAATAACACTTTAGGAATAAAGAGCACTAACTTCAAATAAAATGACTTCAATTATTAGTATATCTTTAAAATATTAAATTCATGTTCAATTTTGCAAGCAATCAATTTGCTGGACTAGCATGTTTTTGTATTAATAGCCTGTTGAAAAGAACCAGTAAGAACATGTGAGTCCGATAAGAAAAAATACCATACACAATATAATTGACAATAGTTATCTCCATAAAAGTAACGCTTGGAGTTCCCAATAAAAATGTGAAGGCATAAAAGATAAGATCAATCTTCTTTACGTAATAAAGGGTTTAATTGTAACCGTGTTAAGTATTTTTACTTTTGTAAGGTTAGGACGACTAATGTGACTGTGAATTAGTGGGGTGGTGTGGTTTAATGAAAGGTAATAATAATAAATCTCGTCGTATTCTTTAATTGTTGACGTTGAGAAAATCGAAACTAAATAATCAAGTTATTGAGAATCTATATTACCTTTTAGATTTATTTGTTAAAACTTGACACTGACACAAATTGTTTAAAAATCAAAATAACCTTTAGCTAATAATACAAACTGGGCAAATCGAGTGTTAATGAAAAAACTATTTTATTTCGAATGTACGCTGATTCATTTCCTGTAAAATTTATAATATCATGCCCTATTTTATTTTTACAGTAGGTTTATTGACAATTACTATCGTTTGGTTTTTCATCAGTTTTACTTTGCTATTTGTCCAAGATCTTGCGCCAAGCTTTTTTTTGTTTTTTTCACGGTTCTTGGTGTCGGGAAAAAATTACCTCCCATACTTAAAATCAAACGACATGCAACAATTTGCTCAGAATTGTCCAAAGCTTGAACGTTTTCTTCTTAATATTAACATAGTCTGATTACTTTTGCCATTTTTAATTCAGAGTTGGAAATCTCAGTTCCAATCCCACTTGATTGTAATGACTTCCGATAAAAGAGCTTGGATTGCATTACCAAGAATGTATCTGACATACATGTTTCATACATGTAACATAATTTGTGTTTTTGTAGCGCAGATTTAGAAAAAGATGTCAAACGACGAAGGCTCACGATTAACTTTAGCGCTTGTAAATACTTTTGGTCTGATATTGACCATGAACTTGAAGCTCTCAAATTTTTAGGTAGGGCACGTGCCCTGAGTGCCCACCCCTCTGGTGACCGGGGTGGCGGAGGACACGGGATAGTGGAGGGAATAGCGGGGGTTGAAGTATTGGGACTGATACAACTGGAGGAAGGTGGAGGTGAAGACGGAGCCGGAGGGAATGAAGAATGGTGGGCCGAGTAGAGGATCATATTATCAAACGGCAGGATTGGTAAGTTGTGGTCCAAGTAAAGCTGAAAATAGAGATAAATAGATTGAATCGAATGCAAGATAATGGGGTGGTCCATGTAATACTGGAAGCGGGACAGGATTTTGATGCGATCAAGCCAGAAGTTGTTGTCAGAGTAAGGCAGACAGTGGAGAAGTTATAGATGAAGGGAAAAGCGGGGGTCAAAATAAAACTGGAAGTGCGGCTGGCGCGGATGGCACTCAAAGGGGTGGTGTCAGTGGAAAAAGTAGTAGAGGACCTGAAGGCTAAAGTCTAAAGCCCAAGCCAGACCGTTTGTTTACTTGATCCGAGACTTCAAACTTATCCAGAAACTGGCTTCGAAGCGGTTACAATGTTCAAAAGTATTTGACAAACAAATGAGAAACATTGATCATTCTTCGATTATTATCATTACTACAGGCTATTCACAATTAGCATTTCGAATTCTAGAACCGAAAATGATAATTGCAAAATGGTTGCATTGGATGGACGCCGTTGTGTATATATAAAGGCACAACCTGCATAATTACTTAAACAGATGATTGAAAGTCATGGCGCGAGTATAATATAAATACATCACAATTTAATGAATGTTGAATTAAAGCAATTGGCATTAAAATGCAGTTCAAGTCACCAACCACGTAGAAGCAGTCTTCACAGTTACATATCAATTACCTATTTGTGTTGACTAGATGCCGTTTTTGTGAAGTTTAGTAGATTGGTGAGTTTGAGTTTACGCAGATTAAACGAGTGCATGGTAACGTGGGCTGAATTTCGGTTGAAAATTTCGACAGCACGTTTAATTTATCTGGGTTTTGATGTTTGTTTCAAAAACGAAATTACTAAGCAGTTAAATATACCTGAAGGTTTACGCATTTGATGAATACTCCAGTTGTTTACTAATTAAAGAGTTTAATTGTAGTTGCACTATAATACAGTTTTGTATCTTTGACATAATTTTCATGCAGCTAAGGTTTTTGCTGATCAAAAGCCATTTTTTGAATTGCTTGTTGATCAGTTTCATAACCTATGATAAAATGATGCAGCTTTTTTAGCTGTACGCTAAGTAAATTAGCATTGATAATTAATACAGCAGCATAATTAGCATAATTAATATAGCAGTGTCCATTTGATTGAAGGGGGGAAGGAATGTGCTGACTAGGATTGACGAACGTCCAAGAGGTAATTAGAAACTATGAATGATGGAGTTTGGGGTACTCTGAGATTATAAGATACTCTAGACAAAGAAGGCAACTTTTATGACAAATACAATACAGCTTCTTTATCAAAATTAAACGCTTTAACCAATTATGTAAATTAATGTTTCATCTGTTTTGCTTTCGGTAAGCCTAAAAATCCGTCTATTCCGTTCGGAGTAGACTTAGGGTACAGTGTAAACTGGAGAAAGTTATATGGCGAAAAGGTACTTAGGAGCTGAGAAGGATGAAGGTAGTGGGCAGGTTGAAATTTAAAGTGAGGAAGAAGCAAAGTGGGGTGCTGAAGAAGATGAGGGTTTGATAAAAGGAAGTATTTTAGCAACCTTTATGTATGTCAGAAGAAAAAATTTTGTACCCTATTTTTCAGATGAGTAGTTCTCCAAAAAGAAACAAGCTTGGGTCACGATTTGTTGCACAAATAATCATTTATGTTTCTATTATCAACTCACAAAGTTAACAGCTTCTCGACCGTCTTACCACAAGTTTATGAGTATTGAAACCTTTCTCGTTCTTTTTGGAAAACTCTACGTATCTGATTGTTAGAAAATCTCACTTAGCACATCATAAAAACTTGCCGGATGACAATTTGTAAATAAAGAGGAGTTAAAAGATTTTATTGACGTTTAGATTGGCTTCAGGAGATAGGGTTTGCAATAAATAAAATTGTGTTTTATAAAAGACCTTTTAATTGTATTATGAATCTTAATTTTTAATGATTTCTTTTCATAACATATTTCATACATTTATCCTGAGACGCTGTGCCTGGTGTATCTATATAGATTTCTACCCAAACTTGCACAAACAAAATTTCTGGCGGCGTTAGAAATACTCAAATTCTCACATTCCAGCAGGCTTTACTCTCTGTCAGTATGTACCTCGACAACATAAAACTTCGCGATTAATCAAGATTTTCGATTCGATTTTTGTATAAACCGTTTCCCATCACGCACAAAGCGTTTGGACAAAAATCGGAATAATCACGATTAATCACGATTAGTTTCCGATTTTTACTACGCAAGATTCATGGTGACACCAAGCGATGGATACATGCGTACTGGCGATCTCTCTAGCATTTTCTACCATGGATCAGTTGAAACAAAGCATTCACTTCACTTGGCGGATGGCTGATTATTGGTGTAAACGGCATTACATGATTGGTCCTTGACCAGAATTCTTGTTTTTAAATTTGCTAAAAAAATCTCAGTTTTTCTCGGACTTACCAACGCTTTCATATTTTTTCACATTTGCATTCGCCACTAACAGGCAGCAAATTGGGGTCGGGCTGGGTGTCAGGCAGATATATTGTTGCCGACAAAGCTCGGTAATCGAATACGCCATTGCCTGAGGTCACTGAGGTGTGACTTTTAAGGATGGAGGCTCTGTAGAGTTATCTTGTTTTTTGTGGTTCCAGATTTCCTGGGGATGATCTGATTTAGGAAGGAGGAAAACTGGAGCAAAGGGAATGAAGTGGAAGTGGAGGAAGTGACGGAGAAAGCTTGAGAGGATGAACTAACTACAAAAGGTCTGAAGTGTTTGGATGTGGTTTTTTAGGGGTTTAAAAGCTAACTTGAAATGAATGCAGTTGCTATCACCACAGTAGTGACATGAAACATACATTTAATTGGCATGCAGCATCCAATTCTGTGCAATGTGTTGTCAGGAGAACTTAAGAAATTTTGGAAATCCAGGTTTAATCTTTCGGATTTCGGAAGTTACTGTAAAGTTAGTAATGCTAAACCTACAACAGTTTGTCAACACTTGATTAGGAGGTCAATTTGTGTTGTTATTGCCCATCCGCATCGTAGTAAATCAGGTGTCGTCGCCAAACTTTCGTTAAAATTCACTTATTCTTGTCTTCTATATTGAAATTGCGAAAAATTCTCTTCCAACATTTTGTATAAAGAACTAAACTCCGATTCGGGTATAAAATTATGGGTGTGAAATGATGGGTATGAAATGATCGGTATGAATTTTCCGGTAATCGTAACACAGTAACAAGCAGATGAAATCGCATCTTTAATAATGTACAAATCACCAATCCACCAATTTTTACAAATATGGAATCTATCTAACACAAATTTTTCTTGAAAACCCCGAATTCACCAATGATTGATTATTAATTACTTTTTAGGATAGATGATTAGTTGTTCCAAATCTTAAACCTACTTCACCGTCTAAAATCAAACAGTTTGTTTAACAAAAATTGACCTCAGTCTTAACAAAATTACAACAAATTACATTTCAATCCTCTATGAACTTCAACCTGATTTGTTTAGGAGCGTGGTCTGGTTTTTTAAGGCTGCACATTTACTGTCCATACAGTTTGACTTGTACAGATTCTAGAACATTCAATTAATCAAATCAATCAATTAGTCACCCAACTTGTCTCCAAATCCACATGCAACCAAACCAATTATAATATCCCACCTTAACTTTCATTAAATTTAATTACACAATCCTCCTTGAATCAACCTCAACTGATTTTAAAACTAAATCCCACAAAAAATCCGTCACAAGCTCAAGAATTCTTTCTAATTGTCAATTTGTTATCTCCGTTACCACTTTTTTAAAATGTCGCCTCCTCTTTAAGTTCATCCCGTAAACCTCCTAAATTCTAGCAATCCTCTCGAAACTCAAAAACCAAAACATAATGCATGGTAAGCTTTAAGGATCAGTACTGTGCAGATCTACAAACTTTTTAGAAGCTTATAAGCAAACTCCGTAAAAGCCTTAATGAATCCCAGCTCGAAACCACCAAAACAAAATATCTATTCACTTAAAAAACTACCCATAATCGGATTTGATAAAAAAAGGTGTCGAATTGGTTCAAAATCCACTTCAGCCAAACATTCAAGACATATTCTACCATCATTTCCCGGTAAAAGTTGAACAGCAGCAGTCAGGACTATTAACATGACTCATTCATCATTTCTGTACCGTCTCGATTTGAACCGAAAAATATTAGATTAGACACAATGAGAAAAGTTTACATTTTTCTGTGTCAATGAACCTATTTTAATGTGTAATAATCCGAACCCACATTTTAAGCAAAAGAAGACACAAAAACATGAGGCTAATCTTTAATAAATTTTATTATACATGTTACCCAGCAATCCCTTTTCCAGTTATTGCATTTTTATCACCAAATATATAGTATTTAGGATTAATTACTGTTATTGTTCCCCAACATACATGTTTCTCTATTATAGTAATTTTTTAAAGACTATACTCATTATGCTGTTTGCTTCAATTGAAAAAACGTTTAATATATTATAGAAACAATGCTGACTAATTGTTGTTCGGGAAATCTAGTTCTGCATATATTGCCCCAATGCCTGCAGCAGTAAGTTTTGACAGTAAAATCCAGCAATTTGTGAATTGCCATGCTAGCAAAGCCAACAGTGTTGGTAGAACGCTGACCTTGCGAACATATAGTTTACGTATTAATGCAAGAAATGGCCTTACTCCAGTTTGGTTCTGTCAGCAGTATTTACCCAGTATTTATGTAGTAGAGAATACGCATAAATTGACAGTAACTGAATGTTTTCTACGGTCCGTAGTCTAAGAAAACGGGTAACGATAACATTAAAATAAAAAACTGCAAAGCCAATTCTTTTTTCCATTTCCGATAAACTAGAGCAACAATAGTCATGTCTGCTTACGTCAGCAATTAATCACTCACTTTGTATTTTGCTACCGTCTCAAATCCTCAACGAGATGATCTCGTCGAAATCGGAAAAAGTTAGGTACACTGAAATAGAGACAAATGAAAGAGTGATCTAGTTCAGTGGCCGCGGAACGCCTTTTGACGAGGTGGTGACAAGTTCATATATTATTTTTTGTCCGCTAAAGATCGACTCTTCCAAAAGCTGACCATTTGCCGTTTTGTCAAGCTGTAGTTTAATAACGTACTTTCATTTGTTTTTTATGCATGCAAGTATGTTCAGTCAGCCTCTTTTGGATGCCGACACTATTGTATGAATTGGTTCATAAGTGAGTGATGGTGGATAGAATGTTTTGTACACTTACGAGTTATTATAATACAACAAAAGGAAAAGCACTTAATGAAAAGTTTACTGTTTAGGTTTAAAACAAATTGACCCTGAAGAACAATTTGTCGTATGATATGCTAGGGCAAAACGGGAAAATATATATGGAAACATTGTAAATCAGTGGAAGTGGAGGTCATGGATGCTACCTAGGTATTTTTGTAAAACATACAACTTTTACATTAGTGCAAAACAGTGTTTTAGAAAATGTATAACTGCGTGTTTACCGTAATATACTACATTGTTAGCATAAGCAAGCATTGGTTTGCATTATGTTATTGTTGTTAGTATAGCTTATATCAATTACTTAAAAGAAAATTAATATTAGACATTTGACTGACATTTATAACAAGACTACAAATATGCTCATCAGCAATGCCACTAATATTGAAATTGTTAGGAACTAGTATAAAGTATATTAAAGATGTAGTTTCATATTTTATTAAGATTTATACTACAATTTTCCATTGATTCATAGATAAATACTTTGACTTTTTAAATCTACTTTTCATTCAATTGCTGTTAGGCTAAAACACCTGCATTAACAAAAGTTTTCTTGTAGCAAAAACATGTTGAAGTCTCTTGACTTGCCTACTAAAAATTAAACTTAATTTGTATATCAAGCTAGAGAATTTATTGTATTCTAGTTTAAATGGGCGTTTAGCATGAACTGATCTACACCACTGTGTTTACGTGAACCTGTTTAAGAAGTAAAATAAAATATAATGATATTGAATTATTGTTTTTATACTTTGCTGCAAATTTTAATGGTTTGATTAACCGCAAGTTTGTTGGTATCAAATTTTGAAATTGTTTTAGATAATATTTAGCATGCTAAATCGTGCTTCAAAAGTCTCAAAACTTGCCGTTATTCAAATAATAAAGTTCAGAGCAAAATTGAAAAGTAATAACCAAAACTCATTATACTTAACTTTTACTCATTATACTCACTGGCTTTGATCCGTCTGTTTTAACTATAGTTCAATAAAATTCTATGAGCAAGAATGTCATGATGGATTAGAGTTAGGTAATTCAGATGGCATGATAGGTTTAATGAAACAATTTGAGTAAAATTACATAACTAATCGAATCGTAAATAATATTTTATGGCTTTTAGTAGAATTTGTTTAGCGATTTCTGGGAAGGGTGAAGAGTGTATTCCTGACAAATAAAATAGTACGACGACGCGGGGACGAAAAAGTATTAAATAATTGATTTTCAATGAAAAGTTTTCATAAATATGTAGAGAAATTTAAAACGATTTGGTGAAAACTGGTGAAACAATTGCTTTGCTGCTTCGGTGAAATCTCTGTTGTTTGTAGATCTTGTGACTAAGTGTTTTATACACTTTACATTTCAATGACAAAGACAGATACTACCAAATTTTCATTCTAACCCCATTTTCTAACTAACTTAGCTTTGTGTGTGGAGATGGGTTTTGGGTTTTTGCCCCTTATCGATAAATATTTTCAATAGAACTAATACAAAAGTTTCAACGTAACAATCCGTACCAAGTACGTAACAACTCATACACATTTTATCGCAGTTTGTATCTGCAATCTTTAAAATCCAAATGACAAGTTGTTCAAACGTCATATTTCTTAATTTCCTTCAAAGGTTCTTGGGGAAAGACTTCCGCCATTCCGGTTAAATATTTTACAATAACAATCCAGAAAATGAAAACTACACTAATTTGAAATATATATAGGTTTCATTCCTAACAGTACGCTCTATCACCATAACGTTACCAAATCAACTGAATCAGTAAGCATAGGCTAAAAACAGAAAATGAATTATAGAACCGAAAATCCTACTTTCCTAGATTAAAATCATAATCTTGATTTTAAATTGAATTTATAGAAAAATGGAATATTTTCCGTAATAACATTTGCATAAATCAATATAAAAATGTTTGGTTTTTATATCATAGCGTTGCAAGGATTCACACCTCATGCAATATTTTATTAAAATCATTATGTACGCAAGGCAAATGCTCTGTTGGGCATCATTAGAAATTATTAGATTTATGTAGCAGTCGGTTTATTTGTTTTAAATTCAACTCTTTAAACAATATTTAGCGTATTTACTTATGCAGCCGTAATTCTGACTTAAAATTTAAACGTATCTGAAATTCTATGACTATGCGTTGTTAACTACAGCAGTATTTTGTACATGTGGTAAGTTTAGATGTTTAAATATACACTCACGATAAAAATGTCTCATGCAGTAATTTTCTTTTCACAAGCAGACTCTTTCCCAATTTACCTTTTAAAGTAAATCCCACACAGCCATCAAAACTGGTACGCTAGCACTTACAACTAATTGAGTCTAAATCAATTTGCTGAAACAAAAGTAATCTAAGGTAAAAGGATTTTTTGCTAGATACAATAAAATTAGTTCTGACAAAATGGAACTGCAATGATTGCAGTGCAATCGGTAATATTATGGGTATTTGATTTATTGACTTGAAATGTTCAGTGGCACTGTGAAATTTCATCTACCTCAATTTCTTATATTGATATAAACTTCTCTTGCGTGGTCAACATCGAGGTGGTGAAAACGATACTTTTTCACCGCACGTTTTTTCGAGGTGGGGATTTGTCACCACCCTCCCCACCTTCTCCGCGGCCTATGATCTAGTTAGATAGTTGTTGCACAAATTTGTACAAATCTGCTGCCTGCTTAATTTTTGTAATTTTTATTTGCTTTGGGAGCCTTCTGCAATTTTTTTGGATTCCATGTAATTTGTACGGATGCATCCCCAAAAGGAGTATACAAGTAATTTAGAAACCTAAAAGATTCTGCTTGTTAGCTAGCAATATTTACCTATTATTGTCATCACATTTTGTCACTAAACCGCTGTTCTAATGAGCATTATTAACCGCTAATGCATTACGAAGGTGGAGACATTTATATTCTCAGGATATTAAGTATGTACTCACTTTCCGGTTTTATCCAAAATTTCTGGTATTTTAGCAACTGTTTATAATAGTGTTCGGGTACATAAACCCCCTACATATTTCTTCAAACAGCTTTGCATAATTTTACAATTTACTGGAATAGTATTGAAACGCTTGATAACTTCTGTATTTTTATAGAAATTAGCTTAAATAGCTAGTCAAGATTCATCTTGCGTCCTTCACCTCCTTCATGAAGGAATATGTAGCATATTTACGTTAATCATACTGCATTCATATATCTTTATTTTCAGATAGCACACATAGAACGCATCTAGTCAATGAATGATGGCACAAATGCCTGCAGCAGCAAATGTTGGTATTCAAACCCAACATATTCAATAACTAATTAACGCTACTCGCCTTAGTGCTTTTCCCAACATTCTGATTATTCAATATTTTATCACCAAAACGGCTCAGTAAAACTCGTTTTCGAAAACAATTTAAACTTTGTATTTGGAAAGATTCCACACTGCCAAACAATATATTTCGCTGCATCTTAAAGCATACGAAATAAAATACAGAAACCAGCCAAAATGTATAAAACAATGTCGTACCGTTTGCATAAAATCGTAGAATTAACACACGCAGTAGGATGTTCGGTAGGCGCCACTTGCATTCAATACAATCCTGAAAATATGTCCTACCAAACCGACAAGCCGTCTAGAAAGAAAATGCCGTACAATTTTATTTTAGCCTTTGTATGGTGCATTCTTTCACTTACTAAAATTCTAAATTATTGGGAACTCGGTGACAAAGACAGTTTGCACATGACAATAGCCTGGTGGATTTACCTTTACCTTTGCCCATGGTAGATTTTGTGACTGGGAACTTGAAAGAACTGCCGAAGGATTAATGCAGTTGATAATTAATATCGAAGACACTCATACATCAAATGGATTCCACTTTACTTCTGGAACGTTTCTTTTAATTGACATATTTCTTGGCATTTCGGTAACTTCATGTTTTGGAACCTTATCGTTTGTCTGGCTGTTTTCTGTACTATATCCACACAACTTAGTATTTACATGTACCGCCGCGGTAGTTTTATTCCGCCACAATATTTTGTTTTACCAGTCAAAATACTTCTTGATCTATTTTATGGCTACGTCTTAACTGTTCTGTTTGCAAGCTTAGTATGCAAACAAGTTTTAATAGTAAAATACAACATTCTTGTATATTATATATTGTAGTGTGGATTTAATGGAAGATGCGGGTGGTAGACTTGGATGAATATGACGTCCGGGGATTAGCCTCAGATAAATAAACGGATGATGACGACCAGTTTAGCTGCTGTATTTCGACATTTATTTAACTTCACACGACTATTCGACCTCTTCCATTAGAACCAACTACTTTTAGTGATCAATTCGTCAACGACAAATATTTAATTAAAGGAAATATTACGACATGAAATAATATTGTCGCGACTTTATCTACAAGAACTGAACAAGATCACGAATACGACTTTTACTAGCGACTGGGATGTCTGAACAAGACCATACCCAAATGAATACTCAACTACCTAAGAGATCTGTACTACTCAAAAACCAAACTAACAAGAGATCCGAGCCCATGTCTCCGGCTTCCTTATATAACTTCAAACTTCTCCCCAAGCCGTGAGGTGGGATTACTGACAAGAGCGGACAGCAACAATGAATATTCTTCCCCTTCTCCACCCTTACAATTCTACATTCGTTTTATAAATAGACCAACGACCAATATCGACAGACAAAGTGAACAATGAACACAACACATTCATTATAATATTGTAAGCTACCCGGCATTATAATAATATACTATCCTAGCATTCTATGCTACAATATTATTACCTATGAACTCCGTTTAAAACGCAAAAATTATGTTTGTCTTTCTAGCTTTAGGGAAATTGCAAATTTAAAATTTCCAAAGCTTTCCAGTTGATACATGCTAATGCTCTTACAGGAACATTGCTCGGTATATGTATAGCTGTTATGAACGTCTTAACTGAAAGTGTGTCAATTTTTCAAAACTTTGTACTAATTCGGTTTTGGAACACTCTGGCGCAACTTACTAAATTACCAATGTGTATTGGAGATATGTGAATTCTGCAAGTTTGAACGTTTGTTTTAGAAATTGGACGCCTACACTTTTCACGCTCAAGGTGTGAAAACAGTAAACTCATGGAAAAATTGGGACTGAGGTACTAGAAGGCAAAATGGGGAAATGAAATTGTTTTGTCGTAGTTGTAAACCTATTGTACTTAGCTCTGGCTTGCAGTTTGTAATACGAAGAGGTACTGTGCTTACATTTTATAAGCGGGTCCTGAGAGGGACGTTTAGAACGTTGGTACTTACACGATCTAAGTAGCTGTCAAAGTATGCATATTATTTTGATAAGTTAAAGAATGGGATTGCAAGCTTTTGCGAATGCCTAAAGTCTAAAATTCATGCACAAATTTTTGGTACTTTATATGCACTCGCTGCATTGTGTTTTTGTTGTTGTATAGAATGTTACCTGAGCTACTTTTATAATTTGCTAAATAATCATTCAAGTAAGCAATCGAACTAAACTACGCCAATATGTCCGACTGTAACACAGTTTAATGACAAGAGTAGCTAGCAAACGTATTAAATGTAAATATTTTGCGCGTTGTAATACATATAATCTATAAACCTATTTCAGTTTGCAAATGGGGTTCAAATTTTCCAAAAAAATAGCTTGTTCCTATTTAGAACAGCCTTATTTTGTAGTTATAAAATTAACGAATTTTCCTAAATTATGTCTGCTTAAGCGCTAGGTTGTACATTTAATCATGTTTTGGTTTTAATTAATTATATACGGAGGTTGGGATGTTTGGTGGCTTTAATAAATAAGCATTTTGTTTTCCTAACTTCATAGAGAAACGAAACACAAATAGTAATGTAATTGGCTTGCTTGACATGCTGTGTTTACAGCTCAGCCTTGATTTATCGAACAACAAATATGTTATACAAAATGTTGTTTAAAATTTATTACACGCTAGCGTTTGATTACTTATTAATTATATGTTATTATGGTCTATTAAGAAAATATTTTATATTGGTAAATTGGTTTTGTTTGGTTTGTTGGAATAACAGTTTAATTGAGCTGGTTTTATTTTTATTTTTGAAGATACTACACAATTTTGTTTTGGTATGATTTGCCTATACCATTCAAAACATTATAAGCTGTTTTCGTTTTCTGGAAAACATATTTAGTACACCTATTATAAATAGGAAAAACATTTTAAAAACAGGATCAAAAACAGCATCATCAGTTTGAGAATAAATACTATTTGTTGCAAGCTCATTTGAATACTGCTGAATGTATGCGAAGGAACAGCATTTAAGTTGTTGAAATATGATAACTAACAAGCACATATTAGCGTTTGCTATTCAGCGAACCTTTTTTGGGTTTTTACCCGACTTTCCAGTGCAATGGAATAATTCTTGTACACAATTAATCTGGACATTGACTACTCGTCGTGGCAAGATATTTTGGCACTTAAACATTTTTGTGGTATTTTTAATTGCACTGGCAACCGCCCACTGCTGTATTGTCTTTGGATATCTAAAACCCCGAGCAGACTTTCAACGAATTCATCTAGCCATATTTACTGGCAGCTTCTTAATACTTTTTCTGATGTGCATTTTACTTTGCTTATTTGAAAAGCAACATAAAAGTGTTTTGGCAGGATTTAATGAGTTGTTTAATTTGGAACGTTTTCTTTCTACTACGTATCTTGATTGTAGTGACGCACAAAATGTTTCAAAAACTTTTGCAGGTTTTGCAACGGGATCAATTTTGGTAGCAGTAGCATCAGTTTCTGTAATTATACCTTTTGTGGCTATTGTATGTCTTTTACTGTACAACCTAGACCCTTCCTACTTTCTTGTAGAGGAATATTACTATAATAACCAAAAAGATCGAAGAGCATATCAAATAGTTGAACAATTGGTTTTAAGAACAATATTTATTTCTGGTGTTGCTTTTGAATCTTGTAGATCACTATGTTTTGCGTTGTCAGTGTTAATATTATTAACCAATAAAATTTTCATAGTTTTAGGTATATTCCAACAAAAAATTAAAAATTTATGGATATGCAGGTTTTTGTATGTGCAGCTTGCTTTAATTTTTTGTTTGCCGGAGTAGTGATGGCAAAAATCGGAAACTAATCGTGATTAATCGCGATTATTCCGATTTTTGTCCAAACGTTTTAAGTGTGATAGGAAACGTTTTATACAAAAATCGAATCGAAAATCGCGATTAATCGCGATTTCTAGAAAACCCCATTTTATGGCAAGAATAGCAGTTAAAGTTGCTAAAATTGGAAGCGAGTAACCTGTTTTCACAGAAAATCACACGAAATGATTTAGTCACATGCTTAATATTGTCAAATTTTTACTTTTCTCAGGTTTTCTTGTTGCCATATGTAGCACCATGAATAAATTTTAAGGAAACCTGATTGATTCAAAGGAAATTTTAAAGGAAGTAAAAAATCGCGATTTTTCCGATTTCTAAACGTTTTAATCACTAATCGAATCGGTTTTCCGATTATCTAAACGATTTTACCAAAAATCGGATCGGAAATCGTTTTGGAATCGCGATTAATCGTTTGCCATCACTAGCGGCGCGTATATATTTGATCTACTACTTGAATAGTAGAAACTTACCAGAACGATTCTTTGCATACTCATCAACTGAAATATTTTGTCTTGTAAAGTTGTATTAGACATTTTAATAAATAAGATCGTTTTCAATGCTAATTATTTACTTTTAATGGCAAGCTAGTTGTTTTTTTTAAATGTGTTAAAATTGAAATTTACGGTAATTACCTGGGTTAACTAAAACGATCAAAGATACCTGTAGTTTTTAGCTTCACTATTGTTAAATTTTACTGTCGATTGAACTGAGTCTGGCGGACAAACTCGTAGTCATTTCATCTACTCTTTTTGAACAGATACTTGGTATCTGCTAGCAAAACAACAACAACAACAAATGCCCTGATTGGTTGTTTAACGTAGTTTTTGTTAAACGTTCCATCTTTTTAGAAAGCATCTGCTGATCAACCAATCAGAACATTTGTTATTGTTGTTGTTTTGCTAGCAGATACCAAGTATCTGCTCAAAAAGAGTAGATGAAATGACTACGAGTTTGTCCGCCAGACTCAGTTCAATCGACAGTACTAGTATATCTGCATTGCATGTACTCTTGTTACCTCGCAGATTTACTATTGGGCTTTGTTATTAAGAATTCCTAAATACTTTGAAACACCTTCTTGCACAGCTTTTTATTTCAAGTTCCATGAGGTTTTAAGTTTTTTAAATTAAGCAATCAGGAAATTGACAGATGACAGAATCCAATCTATAACTATAAGAATTTTCAAACCATAACAGAAAAGCCTGAGTAAAGAACCTATTGAGGTTTACCTGTGTGGTAGTAACCAGCAAACTTGCTAAGCAAACTATTACCTGATGAAATTAATAGATCTGATCTGGGTTAACCTACAGTCTATTGGGATATAATCAGCAAAATATAACCCAATGCCGCGAGTTTCTTGTTTGGTTTGGGAATTAAATGTATGCAATTTTCTATTTATTTTACATATGAAACCTAAGCTATACCGCCTATGACAATAAAAATAAACGTTTCTTATCACTTATTTGTAGCTTGTGGCATTGCTATGTATTTCAAAGCCTTTTGAAACGCCGTTTGATACAAATAAAACTGAATCTTAAAACCACGTGATATGAAGTGATGGTAATGTATAATTGTCTTTGGCATAAATTAACCTAAATAGTAAATTGAAAGGTAAAATGTCTCTTTTGCATTGAGATGTATTGGAGAATGCATTAACTCATTCAGTTTCTTATCTTATGACATGATTTAGTAGTAAGCTAGTCTTAATACTAATTTTATCTGAGTCGATATTGGTCCGGATGATTTCAAGAACACGGGAAGAAACTTTGAAATTCTGTTAAGTCCCGAAAATGTTTCTAATCACTAGAACCTGTACATTACAAAGCCCAATTTTTGAAATTCGATCCTTGAGGTTACGACGGATTTTTAAAATCTCTTGAGCGATCTATGGCATGCTACACATGATTATAGGTTAATTGTTGACCAAAATAATGAATACGTTGTTAGTTTGCCAAAATTTTAAATCGTCTGCCCGTTATTTGAATGTCAAATATTGTCCGCGCCATATCACTAGTCTAGCAATAAGTTTTTGGAATTCTGTTTTAGCACAAACGTTTCTGATCATTAGAACCTGTGTACGCCAAGCCAGATTTTGAAATTATACTTTTAAGTTCAAAGATCACGACGGGTGTTTAAAATTTCCTGATTGACCTATGGCACGTGACACATGATTACAGATTAGTCTTTTACTATAGTATTAAATCCGTTGTCAGTTTGCCAAACTTCAAAATCTCATAGTCGCTAGAGTTATGCTACTACATTGTTTGCATAATATTTTGCAGTGGACGTTTTGTTTATCACACTCGGTTACCATGTTTTACAAAATGTAAGCTCTTTCATCTATAGATTGGAGAAAGTACTCTACTCACCAGCGAAGCATTCTGTGCTTAAACCACATCAATATTTATTCAGCTTAATCATTCAGTTTTGATCATCGAGAGTTTTACTCTTGGGCAAGTAAAACTAACATGGCTTTACATTAACACCATAGATCTTGAACTTGAAAATTAGGATAACCATAGTTTGTTCTAACGCCATCCTTTACAACAAAGACAGTTAAGCTATTCTAAAATTGTAACAGTTTCAATAAACCTCACAAGCGGCTAGAAACTGAGATTAAGCTCGCCCCTGGAAAAAACTTTTTCTTCCCGGTATCCTGTGGTACCCAAAAAATTTCCCGATGAACCCAAAGGTTAAAAAATTTCCCGCTAGACGTATAAGGTTACCTACGAGTTGTACATAAAACTGGTAGAGTTGACTTCTTAGATTTTGGTGTTTATGGACAAATTTTATGAGAAAATATTTTATAGTGGATCGATCTCAACGAACAGAGTAAAAATAATTTGTTTTATAGTGAGGAAATTTTGTAAAACAGTACAGTACAGTAAAGGTTTTGTAATTTTTAAAGCACTGAGAAGATTTAGTATAGTAGTAAATACGTGAAATTGTAAAACCGAACAGTTTTCAAGAAACAAAGGAAAAATTTATTGGAAAGAAAATTGCAACTTGGGTTAAAATACGAGAACATTTGAGATTTGTATACAAAGTCGTTAAAATAAAATATTTGTGGAAAATCTCAGATACATTTTTCGTCAAACGTTTTGACTTTTCTTTGTCAGTTTTTTAAATTGGGAAATTAGTAAATTCGTTCATTGATTTTTTAAATATCAGCATTACGTCGTTTGTAAGGAGTTTTTTTGGTTGACCCCATCAAACAATTTTACTCCATCTAGTCTTCGAAAATGTTTGGTTCAAAAATTATCGTCAGTTGAATGTTAGAAACCTGATTTCTGTATTATGTGGGAAAATTTTTCAGGTCACCACCGTGTCCAAAGTGAATACCAATTATGAAACTACATTGCACTGTCTACTACCAGTATTTTTTTATTTGCTCTGGTTCTTTAGCTACAGCATTACAAATTAATTTTGCAAGGTTTAATGCGTAATCAATATTACAGTCGTTTGTATAATTAACGTGTTTCTTGATTAGGAGTAAAACATATTTACATAAGTACAATGATTTAAGTATGTGCGCATGTATGATTTATACCATTCAGGATGCAACAGTATGTAAAATGCTTTTGGTTTTCAAAAAAGTCTCTTTTTAAGTCTTCACTTTAATCTGCCGTTAAGCTTTATGTTAAACATCTACGCCACTTCTGTGAATTCAAAGATTTTTCTGCACCATTTATGCATAAGATTAAAGCTCTGATTTGGCCAGACACAATGCAATTGCTGCAGTCATGGGCATCAACGACGCAGCAATTTTGTATAACAACGGAAAAAATGTTTAAAAATTGAAATAGATGATATTGTAAGACCGGAAAAATATTGTATTAAACACCAACTTTATGAAACTTGAAAAAGTTTGTATGAACATGAGAAACGTCTCTCCGAAAATGGAAAGCTTTGAATTAAACATGAATTTTTATCATGAAATTGAAGAAATAAATGTTTTATAAGAAACTAGGATTTTTTTTCAAAAATGTATTTGTATGAATCTTGAAAATTTTATCTAATATTGGGAAAATTTTTGCTATTTTATTTATAGCAATTTTTTAAATAATACTAATAAAATTTGTTTTATATTGGGAAACTGATTTTGTACGAAACTAGGAAAAATTGTCTCTGCCAATTTAAATGTATTGCTGACAAACGTTAGCGACAGTAAAAAAAAAATTAATAAGTAAGAATCCTGTTACCAAGTCGGGAAATCTTATAAAACTTTGAAAGATTTTGGAAGATTTCATTCCACATTTCGATATTTTGTCCATTTTCCTTCCCTTCCCCTTCCTTCCCTTTCCTTTTCCTTCCCCTTCCTTTTCCTTCCCCTTCCTTTTCCTTCCCTTTCCTTTTCCTTCCCCTTCCTTTTCCTTCCCTTTCCTTTTCCTTCCCCTTCCTTTTCCATTCCATTCCTTTTCCTTCCCCTTCCTTTTCCTTCCCTTTCCTTTTCCTTCCCTTCCCTTTTCCTTCCCCTTCCCTTTCCATTCCATTCCTTTTCCTTCCCTTTCCTTCCCTTTCCTTTTCCTTCCCCTTTTTTACCTCCTTCGTCCCGAAATTTCCCGGTATCCTAGATACCAGGATACCGAGTTTTTTCCAGCAGCGATTAAGCTGACAGCGTCTTAACTTGTATTAACCCACTTGTTATAACCTTTTCCAATATTACCTGTTTTTACGTAGAAGAAAACATGAAAACAAATTCACAATTTTTGTATTAGCTTGTATCGAAGTGTCACATAGATTATTTTGTTTGCAATGTTAAGCCCAAAACCTCCATCCAACCTATAATTCATTGTAGAGATTTATTCAGTTAATATTTGTCATGTATTTCAATTGAAAGGTAGATTGTTTTTTTTATAGAGAAATTTAGCACAAGCAAACATCTGCTTTTAAACTTATAGGCAAAACAAGCTATGAATTCTAAAGTCGTTGTATATTACTAAAAAACTCTCATCGGATTTCAATTCAGCGATAGCGCTTTTGAAAACTTATGCAAATTCCACTATACGTAATAATGTACGAATGCTAAATAATAAGTGGTTTTCAACTGAACTCAACTAGAACATTTGCATTAAACAAGCAATTTGTAAAAATGTACTAATTTAAAATCTATGATTAGTTTTTAAGTCATATATTATTTACAATACTAACTGCAATGCATTTCATAAATTTTTTATATATCACACGGGCCGGACCCGACCTTGTTTAGCTACTGCATCCGCGACTTCTAATGATAGATGTCGGCACCGAACTTCACGCAAAATGAGAATCCAAAGTTTGGTTAACAAACTATTCTGCGTTTTTAAGACTTGATATAGAACTATACTCCTTGCTAAAATTACTGTTTTCAACAAATTATGCCAATCATAAACTATCATAAAACTTGTGGCTAACACTGCCAAAACCCAAACTTGTTTTGCCAAAACGTTCCGATTTTGAAATGAGTTGATTCGGTAAGCTGGCAAAGCATTATATCATGCGAGTTAACCAAAACAAGAAAGTTATTAGTTATTACATAACGGCCAATCACTGAAATAAATGAATCAATGAAAAAACAAAGCAATTTTTACAGTCTTTCTCACATTACATCGAAATGTCTCATTTTTGTCAATTTCGATAAATATTTTGATTGAAGTTCAATCATTGAACTGATTCTTGTGCCACCCGACCCCTTTGTCTGTATGCGCTTGCCATCGGAGAATTTGTAAAAATATGCATGTGAAGAAAAAGCCGGTTTTCTCCAGCTGATTTTTCAAAACAAACAAAGCCTTAAAGGTCATTCACCCCAAAACCCAAAACAAACAAACTCTTAAAGGTCAAAAGGTCGTAAAGGTCAAAAAAACTTTGGTAAAGCTACAATAGTAGAAAACAGTGCAATTTGCCTTAGAGGTTTTTAAAAAATTGACTAGTTGATTTAGGTTTTGTATGTTTTATTTTTTACACTAAATTTCAGCATAATCAATACTTTCTAGGTGCGGTCACAACTGTCTACGTGTTTAAACTTTTGTCATTCTTATGTTTTTCTACAAGTATCTAGTCAACCGTTTTTATTTTAATGTACCCGCTTACTCACAAATACCGCGTTTAGACAAGTGTGTTAAATTATCAATTTCTTTATATTAAGAAACTGCTTCATATAAAGAATTAAAAGAATTTAAAGCGAATCAGAATTCTTAGAGCGCATTGTACCCACTATAACAGTGGCAAATGCCAACCTAAGTACAGATTTCTTCTAATTTTATTCTGTAAGATTGGTTGAAATACTTCAACTAATCTTAAATACTTCATTTAATGGCCATCCCCTTCGTCCTCAATTGGCACACACCGCAAGCCACTACTGCGCATTTTATGGCCGGTTGGACACGAAGAATTTGGGATTTTGGCCTTTAAAATAAGTTCGGAAATAACACTTTTTCATTTTATTTATCTGTACCACAATTGCCCATCAGCGTCGTCTTATAGCAAGTAGCGGCGCGCAGCTTTCAACATAATCCTAATTTAGTTTATTCAAGAATTCTTGTCTGCGATTATTCAAAACTCGAAAGCTTAGATAAAAGTAAATTGTTTTCTGAAATTAATCCATTTTTGCAGAAACTTTACAAATATTTTTTAAAAAATATATATTATTATTATTTTATTAAAATCTTGACAGATTGATGTATTCACTTAATTGCGCGGTTCGCGCTTCTTGACACTTTCATTCAAAAGTGAAAACAGGAAAGTTGTTTTGTCAAAGAATTTCGATGAAAAAATGGATTGGTTTGGCAGACAAGTACTGCAATTTGTCATGCGCATTTGTTATTTTCAAATGCTGAAATAGTTTTGAATAGATTAAAAACTGTTTAGCACGTAATAGGTTTTATGGCTGAATTGCATGGAATGATGTAGAGTTACATAACATGACTCAGGGGAGTTTAGTCCAGCCTAAGCCATTCTCTGATAGCTATCTAAGAATCAGATCAGGTTGACGAGCCAAAGTAAGCACGTTTTAGCCCAAAGTGAATATGCACCGGTGTTATATTTTTCTAACGAAGAAATTGATCCAGTCCAACTGCAGCAGCAGAAGAGCTTACGAGTTATGCAAACCCCGATAATTATACGGTGGATATTCGCAGATTGAATCCTCAGAAGCAATTCGGCAAGGCAAAGTAGAATCTTGGCTGAGTTTTTTTTTAAATCTAGAGCCATTCACAAGAATAGTCTGTTGCGCACAGCAGAGAAGTTGTCGCTAAGTATATAGTCAACTGCATTTGTCGGCACACTCATTTATCAAATCAAGTTTGCAGATTCCAAGAACTTGTGCTGATTCAGGGGAATACATTGAATGCTAAGCTTGAATGATTTTATTTGGCACTGGGATTTCCGCAAGGTTGGGACAGAACGTAATATGGTGGTTTTTAATTTAATAACGGCTTTTTTCTTCGACAACGCTACATGCACTTGTTGTTTTCAGGTGTCCCTTGGCACCGCACAAAAAGATTAGCATGATGACAAAATATAAATAAATAAACAGAAGTGTTATTCATGAAGCAGAGAATATTTGTTACTCATGCAATGAGACTGGCGTAACGCCAGTGGCGTTTAATATGAATTAAATAATTTTTTTAAAAAATTTATGGCTTGCTTTGTATCTGTTGGAATGGCATCTTGAAAATAATTCTGACTGGAAAATGAGTTGGCAAAGGTTGTAGTCACCCAGCTGCTGCAGAATGCGTATCTTTCGTATAATTAAACTAAACTGGCATAAAATAAATTTCTTGTGGCATTACAATGTCACAATTTTTTCCCTGTTTTTAACTTACATTAACACTGCACCATACAAACTGACTCTCAGACTGTAAAAACATCCATTCTTACATGAATTTAGTATTTCTTCCCATCCGTTACTGCTACGATTTCAACGGATATGCAAGCACATACCACGTAAGTTCCAAATGATCTTTGCAATAATAAAACGTTAGCATGCACCAGTTACAGCACACAACGCAACGTTTAGTCAAAGGACTTGCAAATTTTTGTACGTAGCCTTTTCACAACCAATGATCATGACTCAACCGAGAATCAATAAGGACGTGCAACGTTTTATAGCAACAACGACACATGTCAAGACGCAGGAACAGCACTTTGAATTCTACTTGCATAAAACTCCACAAATAAAACTCTTCTATGAAATACTTATTAAGTTATTATTACAATTGCTAATCAACAGTATCTCTTGCATATTTTTTCGTCAAGGATGATGATTATGACTGATGACACATTCGTCAACAAAACAAAATGCAAAACACGGAGCTTAAAAACTCACATCGAAAACTGCATTACACTGCTTTCACTTGAACTGCAAATTTAGCATTGAGCATGTATCGATTATAATCTTTAAACTACTACAATAAATTCAATATTTTAGCAATTAGCAATATATTATTTAGTTTAGAACCCAAGCAATTATACAACAGAATAATAGTATAAAGCAAGAAAATCAATTAGTTATTACTGCCACCATTAACTGAAAAATGAACGATTAAGTTGCACACTTTTAACATTTAATATACATTTTAATGGCATTGATAGGCGTCTTTGGCATTTTGTAATTTTTTTAGACATTTCTGATTTCTATATTAGGCAGGGAAGATTTTTCTAATAAGTTTAATGAAGTGGAAAAAAAGTTAGGCTTATATGTTGCCATATTTACAAATATGGAAAAAAGTGATTCTATTAGCCATAAATTACCCACTGATCTGCATTGGTAACAATCATATCTGCACCAGTAAAGTCCATCGTCCATCTGCACCGTCTTAGGACTATTACCCCCGAGATACTGAAATTAACAGTCCGTGTTTTTCAGCTATATTTATGACTTTGTTAGGCTACTACTCACGAGTAGGAATTTAGCAAAAGGGCAGATATTTTATACAAATGTAGAGAAATGAAGATATTTTAGCAAAAATATTTATAATCTTTTTAAGTTGCTTTTAAGATTTTGATGATAGGTGTTTTTAGAAGGGGATTGCACAAAAACTGAAGCAATGTGAAGTTAGGACGTAAGTTTGACTTGCAAACTTGACTGTTTGACTGCTTCAGCGTGTAAAGCTTAGTGAGAATAACGAGTGATACATTTCATACCATATATGAAATCGTTAATAATTTATGTACAATTAAACGTTGCTGTAATGATTTTAGTAATGAACCGAATAGGTTGCTCTGTGATTAGTTTGTGGGGATTTTCGTTTTGTATTTGAAAACAAAATTGCAGTTTAGGAATTTAGTTTGGAAAAATGATTTTGTGATAATTGAAAATAAAAAAATGAACCAGTTGGATTTGTGGAGGATTTTGATGGTAGGATGGAGGCGAAGAAAGTAGATTTTTATGAAAAATAGGAGATAAAAATTTGTATCAGATTAACGCTCTTAGTGGAAAAAAACCATTTTGTGCGTGAGAATTTAATTAAAGATTTACTTTGCCTCGTCTCCTTAAGCAGTTTGTAATACTTTTTTTAATCATGTAAAATGATTTTCGTGCTACTGCGAGTGTTAAGGAAAAATATAAATTTTATTCCAACGTTTCGAACCTTGAACATAGGTCCTCTTCAGGGAAAGAATAAAAAGCAAAAAGAATCAATCTTCTACTTGAGCACTACGAATTTTAAAATTATATAATATAGAAAGAAGAGAATTCCAGAATTTCGGTACGTAGTCACGACCACGTTCCTCCTTCCTATTCATCAGTGCAATCCCGTCCTTTGTTGCATTTCGAATAGCTATGCACTCCTTCGTTTCTCTTAAGACCTTGTCATGCTCCCTTTCAATTATTGTAGCCTCATCCCACAGTATAGAGTGGTTTTCCACAATACTACTACAATATATTACCAATAGAATTTAGTCGTCTGAATTTCAATTTTAAATGACTAATGAAATGCTAAACAGTTTTAAAATCTTATCAAAGCAAACTATTTACTAAAAACCTGGGTTACAAAGTTGCCCAGCTACAACAAACTCCTTAATTTATCGAACGTAGGCATTTACATTACACCACAGAGGTACGAAAACCGGAACGTTAATTGTTTATAAAAGCTACTATTAACTAAAAATTGGGTTTCGAACTTTGAATATTTTTAATATACCGTTTGTAGGCATAGTTTTGTATCGAGAAGAAATTTTGTTGATTTTCCCATTTTCTGTACTTTTCCGATTTTCGTCAAAATTGATGTATATGTACTTTTTTTATCGCAAATTCAAAATAGTATTGATTTGGTTCCGGGGTGACGATATCATTAAAATCTGGATGGCCAAATGTGACAATTTGCATAGTATTCTAAGAGTACTAGAATTTTTCATGTTTTTATCATCACTTTTGTATGTATCAAACTCCGGGAAATCGTCGGGATGCCCATCCTAGATATTTTACAGGTTGTTTCCACGAAGTAAACTACAAGAAAAAATTCCGTTCTATGGTGGAGATATTTGGAAAAATGTATGTTTGCAAAGCGATGTAATTTTGGTCGTAATGGATATTTTGATTAATATGGCCATAACTTTCTTCCAGGTCAATATTTCAAAACCCTGAGAAATAGTATCGTCATATTTTGTATTGGCTTTAATTTGGTATACTAACTAGACTGTTTGGATAAAGAAGACCGAAACAACATTCGGTCACTTCTGGCACGCTGGATTCTGTCAAGTTTGGTATGCTTATTCATACGTTTTTCCTAATGTCTCCACCGTGGAATGGAATTTTGTATTGTGGCTTAATTCGTTAAAACCGGCAATAAAAAATTTAGGATGTGCATTCGGCGATTTTCCTGATTTTGATGCATTGCAAAAGATATATTCAAAAAACTTAACAAATTAAACTAAACAAATCATGGGAGGTAAGCTGTCGCGTAAAAGCGTAACCGCGGAGAAGTAAGGCCTACCAAAAATTGTCAGCAAAACACTCACAGTACATCTCAAAATCTTCTGCATTCAACATTCAGTAGATGGGACATTTAAATTATAAAAACCGAAAATAAATTGCATGCTCATGCGCAGTACTACCGCCACTCGATAAACTGCTTACCTTTTCAGTGAATGCTTTCAGTGTAGATCATTCGAGGGTGTGGCATTAGTTTCTAAGCAAGAATGGATAGTGACATTCGCAGAACCTGTCTTCAATTTTAATTTTTCAGAATACTAAAACCTTCACGTTTCTTAATTGCTTTATGTTTCTGTGAATAATTTAACAGCAGATTGAATTTCCTCTCCAGAGGATTTATAAAGCATAACTGGATAGCATCATTCAAAAAGCATTTCTTCATGTTTCACTTGTTCAAGAGCTGTGACCAGTTTTATGTTTTTGTATTTTAACATTTGGGAGTGTTGAGGTTGGAAAGGCTGATCAGAAAGCCACTCAAATTGACGGTTTAGCTGGCTTACAGAGAAGGCAGTATTTCTTTGGATTTACTAATCGGTTAGTTCGTTCAATTTGGGATCTCTCATTATGATGATCACATTCAGGGTCGGGGTAAGCGATTTTGAATGGGGTGAAACTTCAGGAATTAGATCAGAAGGGCTGAAGGACGTACTTGAGTGGATTGGGAAGGTGGGATGGAAATGCAAATATTTTTACAGTTTACATAATACCTTGCATGAAATGTGGAGAGTTCGCGGTTTCTTAATATATTTGATGAAGCAAAAGCACAACATGTTTAATAATCACGATATCATCCAAAAAATGAATGACAGCAGAGAATGAAAAATTGCTATGTGAGTTGTATTTCACAGTTCACTTACATCAATCGGAAAGTATGTTTGCGTTAAAGGCTTGCAGTACTGAAGTTCTAATTAGTAATTAGTATTGAACGAGAAGAGTTTTTGGTGATTCATAATGCGATACAGAATGGACTAATTTTGTTTGACTTTCGTGACATCAACTTTAAGTAACATAAATATGTCCAGTATACCTACGAACAGATTTTGGGAAGAGACGAGCTGATTCTGTAATTGATTTTTCGACGATGAGTGTTTGTACTGTAAAAAATAAACTAAACCGTATTAAATACTTAAGTTCACTATGGCTGCAACCACCATTTGATTCGTAAATCTTTAAATTATTCATTTTGTTTTTCAAACGTTTTGAAAGGTTTAGTGAGCAAATAAATTTGAAAAGAATCAATTTAAACAAAAACGAAATTCAGATGAATGAAAGATATTGATGTAATGCTTTCAAATAACACATCCTAACTACTACAGACCAACAATCTACCGACTCTGGAATATACCAGATATAGCATTTCACAAAATAAGCGTCACACCACAACAAACTTTTATATGCACAAATGTCGTCTAAATTTTATTTTCCTTTCATAAAAACAACACCAAACTTCTCCACAAATCTAGTTTGTCGATTTATGTAGTGCAAAAACACCAAACTACATTATTTAGTTCAACTAAAATGTATCATGTATCTTAATATGATATAAGTGTGTAACTTCAGTTTCAAGTTTTCTGTAAGTAATAGCTCATAATACCTAATTTATTTTGCTATTTTTACACTGTTATAATTATCCAGTCAGTGCAAAATTATCTAGCTTCATTAAAGCTAAAACTGAATGAAACTTAACATATCACCACGCTCTGCATTTCATAACTGAAACGCGGTGTGATTTGTCTATTAAGTTTTTAATGGAAAACAAACAAAGATTTCAAAAAACAACGGCGAACCAGTAAACGTTTATGGAGGTGCTGGCCCGGGGGATCAGTATAGTCTAGTGGGGTAAAATTCATACCTGCATTAACAGCGTTGGCGACTATCTCCTTTGCTATGAGTTTCACCTGGTTAGTTTAAAGAATTGTGGGGATTTGGATTCAAAAGTTGGAAAACCCAACTTGGGATTGGTGTGAATAGCAGAGGTTTCTAAGGCAATGGTTCTAAAGCACGGGTTTGCCAGCTTAGTAATTCAAATCAAAATATGTAATAATCTTAAATACTTCAACATTAACTCCGTGCAAAATAACCAAAATACTCACTTAGCTATGGAAGAAAACTCAGTGACAAGTAAAAATCTGATTTTCTTTCATTCTAGAATCAAAAGTTTTAAATCCCATAGCTAAAACCAGTTTTTTTTAAAGACCAGAAACTACATCTCATAATTAATCTATGGAAACACAATCCACCAGAAGGAGCATTTTAAAAGAAACAGCGTCAAACAAAAACGAATTTATGAATGCAAATTTATTTTCACTAAGGTTTGCTTTTCTTTCAAAATATAAATAGCATATGTTCCATTAGTGTACAGGCCTTTCCTTCACCGAAAATATCAAATCATCAAGATATCTCTTGACTTTGAATTACGTTCCTGTTCCTCTCACAATTAATCTTAAAACGCTCTCCTTACCTACTGTTAAAACTTGCATCAAAATGCCAATCCAGATCTTTCCTTTTTCTATGTCACTTCTTTCTCGATTCCCTCCACTCCCTTTTGCTCCTCCGGTGCGGTCCAAGAATGCTGTTCACCAGCACTATCTGCTACTCCCAATTCGACCCGTCATCTTACCTTTCTGGACGCCCTTCATGAAGACGTCAGTTTTGAGCAACATTCAACTTGCTTAGCGATAGACGGTTTCCATCTTCCTCCTGTTCTATTTAACTGCCATTTTTCTTTTACCTCTATTGTGTCAGTGGTCAGCGCTTTCCTTCGGTCATCAGGAGGGCGCCAAAAAACCAACCCTTCGCCATCTGCTCCAACTGCTGTTTTCTCCACCTCCCTCCAAAACCTGCACAAAGCAAGCACTCCTGCTTAGTGGGTGATTCCTCCACCTTTCTTAGCATAATCATCCCTCCAACGTCTCTCTTTCGCTCCCAAATTTATTTCCTTCGCTCCTAACCTCTTCAGTTCCATTCCTGCCCAAGCCCTGAATAGGCTTTTCAGGTTATTTTTAAAAGGGAATGAAAAACAAATTGAGTTTGACCTTTGCCCAAATATAGAACAATAGGCGATAAACCATAATTACAAAATTTATCGTAATAATTTTAGATATTGTTTGAAATATTTTTGTTTATTATGCAATAAAAAAAATTTTCAAGCAAAATTAAAAACCACTAATTCAGACGAGCGAAACCTGACATTATGTTTCAAGATTTATAACAAAAGGCCATGAAGAATTTGAATCTACCGGTAGTTTGCATCTGTTACAAGCAATAACTTTAAAATATCAACGTCGATTTAACTCATTTCATTGGTATGTATATGCAACCCATGCACTGATAATTATGTAGCAGGCTATTAGTGCATTGATCAGCTACCTAAAACACCAACTTATTAAGAACACTCTTCATTTAAAATTCCAGCGCTCGTTATTCTTTTCCCTTCCGTCTTAGGGAATCCCCGGGAAGTCCAGAATCCCATCACAAAACGCTTTATAAGTGGGCAAGTGCTTTCCAGATTGACAATTAATATTGTTCAAACATAATATTATTATATACTAATTAGTTTTGATATCATGATGAACTATATGTCAGTTATTGTAATTAGGTCAAAACGTCATGTTGCCATTCTTATTTAAACAGATGTTTTAGCTTCCTATACAGGGTAGGATTTTAGTGTGCACCTATACATTTTGCAGTTTTGCAAATACTCCAAAGAAGCTGCAATAAAATGATACTTGATACGTTTCTACTCAATTTCAGGTGCTCACTTAATTTTTTGGTAGGCTACGAAAAATTTACAGGGGAAAATTTACAACGCCTTCTACACGTGCGGGAAGGTATCGCCCACCTAAAGTATTTTTCATTTAATATCATTTCAGGTATCATGTTAATCAGACTATTTAAGTAATATGCTTAGATTAGAGTTTTGCTGAAGCATTTAGGACAGGCACAAGGTAGCTTGCATGTTCACAGAAATTCTTCACACAAGATATCTAGCATACACTTTGTCCTAATGTAATTGGCATACGTACCTGAAATCTGCTTAGTTGGAGTGCTTAGTGCTGCGGTATGCTTGTGCCAAAATAAGTTGACTGGTAAGCTCTACGTTGCCCAACGTATCACTGAAATAATTAAAGCTATTTTTCAAGTAGTAAAAGTGACAGACAGGTAAAGGAATAATAGGTTTGCTAAGACACCTGAAAACTTGTAGAAACTTTTATACAGAAGTATAAGTAACTTCGAAGTAATAAAGCTGCAATTTAACAATTGCCTATGCCCGTTAGCTGGGATACTGGTTGAATTATTGTTACGTCAAATCGCCACAAATGTGCGATAAAAAATACTAAATTAACATTCAAGTCGAATGTTTGGAATTCTAAACAGTTGCATGTCTGCGTGTCTCACATTTTTGCTGAAAATATTTTTTAGCTCATGCTATAACTAGATCCAAGTTTTAAAAATTTCGTTTATATCGTCAAAATGCGTCTTTTATTAGGCAAATGCATTCTTTTGCAAATTTATTGCATAACTTTCCTCTGTGTGGTTCTACTAATCCGGACTTATTACTCGTTCAAGATAAAGTTCTAAAAACTGTTGAACTGTTTTCCGAATGTGTTATAAACATAGTTAATTTTTTCGGAGTTGATATCATTTTATCTAAATATCCAGCCCCAGTATATCTAAAAAGATATTTTTCAAGAATCTCAACTAACTTTGTTTATCCATATGAAATGCGTGATTTAAACACCAGCTCATTAAAAAAATATAATAGAGATGGTCGTAGTAAGTCCTTTATCGCTCAAGCTAACTACCGTGATAATGTGGCAACCAAACTTTCCACTGTTTGCCATGCGGACGTATACCTGTACCCACCTCCTTATACAAGAACGTATAGAAAAATGTACAAGTATGTTGACAAAGATCAAACATCGTATCTAAAACTTCAGCAGGTTTTGGAGCATCAAATGCGTCTAGAAAATGAATTTAAAAAGTATACCGTAGCAACAGTAAAACAGTATTCAGTATTTGTTTTACACGTACTGAGAGACGTTTCCAATTATATGTCACTGCCAACATGGATAGATTCAGTTTATGTAAACCCAATCCATGTTCGTCCATACCATAATGTGATATTTGTTGAAACCCTGTCTGTATCTGATGTGACAATGCACTTTCATTGTAAGTTTTGTCCGACTTGTCTACCAATATCTCTCAAACCAATAAGCAGTGTGTTTAATACGAGAATGGCAATTGATGAGTATATGTATTTCATCAATTGATAAGACAAATTCCTATCGAGTAGAAGTTGTGTATGGGGAAGGGATTCCAGAGTACAGCGCACTGCCGAAGAATTATTTAGATTTCAGGAAGGTGCTCCGCTATATTATGAATTTAGAGTTAAAACAGGTTAGAAAATTACCTCAGTTAATTATTGGTCACATAGTCCATTCAATGCTCCCTCAAAACACAACGCTATATTTTACTGGTCTGCTAGATGTAAAAATATATCGCTATAAGAGCGAACATACTAAAATTTGTCCAAACGGAAAAATTCTTTCTCCTAACCTACGTCCGGCCTTGCATCGAAAAACGGAAGTACACGTTGGAATTTTTTCCGATACGTCGTTGATTTTATACAGTGACAGGCTTAAATTCATTGCATGCCACTATGAGAGGCAGACATGGATATCTACTGCCGCGGAACTATTTTCTGCGTTTGATATAGTTACGTGGCTTTTGCTAGCGTTGGTACTTGTTATAATATCTGTATTAATAAGCCAATCTGTACAAACTGTAAATACGGTAAGTAACTATTTGAAATCATCCTCAGATGCCGCTTTCAAGCTTTTCGCAATTGTTGGAACAAAGCTCATATTCATTTAGTGCTCCTTTGTCAAAAGAGAAATACTTTTTCCGATATGCCACATATTTTTGCCCGTTAATATTTTTAGTGCTAAGCAATAATTACAAGGGCGATAATATTACAAGACTAACTGTAGAAGCACCGCTGGTTCCCTTTGATAGTTTCATGCATCTAATCTCCAGCAACTTTACCGTTTATGTGCTCCCAAAAATTTTATTGGGTTCTGATCGAACTCAAGCAAATCATCTAAGACATAAGCGGACTGTAGGTATTGAGAAGTCTCACGAAGCGTTTCCGTATGTGTCTGAGTTGTGGTATCATATAATGCTGCAATGGGGTTTGGAAAATCGTCTACTGGATGTGATGAACCACCTTTCCGAAAAAACAAACCTGTTTCTCACCAGTTCAAAATTACAACCAACAAGCACCTTGGAAAACATAAAAAGGGGATCGGATGCTTATGTTGAGGATTTTCGGGAACTTGTGGCTTCTTATTTAGAAAATTGTAGCAAATCTAGCTTAGTACTAAATGAGAACATAGCCAGAGTTGTTTATACTAATATGAGTGGAGCCCAACGGCCTGTTTATTTCGGACAAGATGTAATTTCCGAAAATCTAAAAGGGTTTGAGTTGTTCGGTCAGCATTCAAAGTTTGCATACGAACGACTTCGCCGACATTTTGAAAACGGTATGACTGCATGGTGGCATCGGTTTTTAAAATTTGCAATTGTCCAAATTACGAACTCACGCAAGCATAGGGAGGGTGAGTTCATCCAAGAAGAATTGGCATCCAAGGAGAAAGCGGGAATACTAGTACTGTTTCCTATAATGAAAGATAGTGATGTAGGACGAGGTATAAACGACAGAAAAACGTCAGTTTTATGTGCTGCTCGGAGTTGCACGCAGTTGCAAGCAGCTAAAACAAGTATCGTAGACACTTGACAAGACCCTAATGCACGGAGCAAGTGTCGGACGGCCGGAACACAATCTTGTCAAGTATCGTGCAACTCCTAACAACACATAAAACTGACGTTTTTCTGTCGTTTATACCTCGTCCTACATCACTATCTTTCATTATAGGAAACTGTACCATGTTTTATTTGGGGTATGGGACTCTGTGAAGCACTTTTAGCTTTTATTCTACTTGAAGTTTGCTATATCAATAACTGCGTAAATCTACTTCTTTTAATTTTACCACGTAAACATAGACGAAAAGTATCAAAGTTTATACATCAGATTATAACACTTGGTAAAAAACTTGTGATGTCAGTTAAAAATAGTTTAAGTCTTATTAATCATTCAATTAAGTTACTTTTCCAAGAATTGTTTCCATCTACAAAATTCAATAGGGTGTTAATTTTTCCGGATAACAATTCGTCCCCAGCGCTGCTTCAAAGAATGTTTGTTATAACTGGTAGCCAAATGAAGTACTATGTTTCAAATTTGTTAATGTTTTCACTATCTGCTACGCGGTAAGAGCAGATGCCAAATCGACTATTTGTGACCGTACTATAAACAAGTGTAGATTTTCAAACACGAGACATTATATTACAGCGGAACGTAAAAACGTATTTTTATAATACAACCATTACACCCGTCAAAAATAACCAATAAAAACTAAAACTGATCATCAGTCGTTGACTATGTTACATCTATATTTCTACGGATATAAGTACAAGTCTACTTTTACAATATCGAAATAGGTTGACCCCAAGTTCCTAAATTGAACATCTCGATTCTCGTTGCGAATTGTAAAAAGGAATAAAACAACTGCTACTGCTATAACTGCTTCTGAGAGAAAGAGCAATGATCATTAAATGGACTGGCGAGAGGGAGCTTTATGATATGACAATGAGTTAATTTGGTTAGGATCACTAGAAACGACAACGTAGAAAATGTCTATCGAGAGACAAGTACTTCACTTTATATGATATATCGGAGCGTTTGGGTTGTGTGTAGCCAAAAGTGAAGGTATGTCAGTTATGTCAGGTTTAAGTGCCGACAAACTATTTGTGCAGCATTCAACCGTACTCATTAGTATGTACAGATACGACGTGTAAATGATCGGCGAAATGATTGTGTGTATTTAGGGATAATATAGCTTTAAAATGGTATTTTATTAAATGGTATTAAATAAGCTGATTAGTATTTGCTGTCTAGACTATTAGTGTCGTATGATTTTTAATATTCATATTTGACTTTTTTCATTTGGTTTGCAAATATTCTGGGGAAATATGAAATGCTTGCAAAAATGTGCGTTGGTTCGACGATCTCCTCCTAATACTTGCATTGCTGTCCACCTTACCTTCAATAGATACTTGCTCGTTTAAGTCGTCCTTTGTGTTAAGCTTGGTAAATGGACCTCTGTCGACGACGGAGCGAACCAGACGTGCACCTAGCTGCTGGTGTGCCGTCTAATAGCACCACTTTTAAAATCTATTTTTGTTGAGCTATAATAAACAATTATTAAATTATTATTATAGATTTAAATAGATGACAGAATAGAATACACAGTCCAAAATTGTATAAATTAGTGACTTTACTGTAAAGTTAGTTGAGCGGTTGCGTTCGCGGAAGAATCGTGAATGGGAAGGACGTTATCAGCACAAAAGAAAAATAGCCAATTTAATTGGGACATACGTTAAAAAGTTAACAAGTGAGTTTTCTATTGGCTTTATTAATTATTAATTTGGTGGATTTGTTATAATCTTTTTAACTAAGCTTTTTGGAAGAAAGTATATTGTGAATTTTAAGCGATTTTGTTTTCATTAGGTCATGTAGGTTAATTGATTAATTTGTAGAGATAACTTGGATTTTTGGTTTAATTTTACTCCAGGAGTAAATTTTTAATGGTAGGATGCATTTCCCTGCGTAACTAGGTAGCTCATACTGACAAATTGGAGGGAATATTACAAACTGTAAATTGTAAATAATTACAAAAATAATAAAGCCTTTCATTAAAAACGATTTTCCAGCATTACAGCAGATTCATTGATTTTGTGTGTTTTTACGCAATATTTTATTCACTAATTTATTTCTCTATTTTTCCATCTGATAACAACTACCCATTTATATTGCTCGATTGCTCAAATATAGGGTATTCAGCGATTCTGAAGATAGATAAGACAAAGAAAGTTTTGTGACAAGACAGTTTTTAAAATATGGAATTAATTAATTTTGACCACTCCTTTTATTAACCAATGTTGCCCACACCTATCAAAATATTAAGTCCTATAAATCATCACATCTCTCACCGAGATGACATGACGTTTACGCAAGTCCTGACAAGCTTTTTGAATGTCAAACTGAAATTCCAAAGGATGGACATGAGCATGAAGTGGAGTGGATAAGGATGGGCGGTGAAAGAGTGGTAGGTTGAACAGAAGAAAGTAAAGGACCGGGAGGAATGGGGAGTGGAGGTCATAGTAGAACTGAAAGTTAAGTGAAGAAGTGGGTGTTAATGGAGGAAAACGCGGAAATCCAACTACTTTTGTCAATTTGCTTAAATTAAGACACCACGACTTTTCTCAGACTTACGTACGTTTTGACCTATTCTCCTGTTTAGTCGTGTGCCACTCCTTGCCACTGATGCCATATTTTCAATATTGTAGTTCGGTTACCGAGGACTTCAAGGAATAAAAATGGATGGTTTGTTAACACGTGGTGGAGGGTATAAATGGCTGTAATAGAATGACATGCAACGTATTTTGTAAAATATTAACAATAAATATGCTCATTAACTAAGTGGTTTTTGTGATAAAAATTCAGTAATAGGAATCACGATAACATAATATTTTATAAATTTTCTGAATGACTGGTGACTTATTTTTGTGGATTTTTATGCCTAAATACTGCATTTTGATTATTACACATTACAGAATTGTTCATCGACACAAATAAACTTTTCTAATTTTACTGTGCCTAACAATTAACATTTTCCGATTTGTTTTGGATCAATAAGGTAGCAAGATGCGGAATGAGCCACTTTGATGGAAATAGTTACATAGGTAAAAGTTCCGCATTAGATCCCTATACAGGAATCCATAAAAGTTTCCAATCCAGGAGTCTTCATTAGTACAAGAATGGAGATAATCCCAATACAGGGCTGAACTCCATAAGCCTTCTCACTCCTGATAATGCAACAAGCCAGTGAGCTACCCACTCCCTTGTCTAGCTTCTACCATAGCTTGTCCCGCACTAAAACTTATATTAGCATTTCGGTCTTTATATATAACCTCGCAAGATTTAGAATTTAACATGGACTGGAATGACAATTAGCTTTTAAGTAAAAGAATAAATAGACAAGGACAAAAGATTTGGAAAGTGGAAAGGAAGTGGAAATTAACATTATAGCATTTAAGTTCACTTGAGGTTAATATTCACCACATTTTGACTTATTCATATTTTACAATAGAATTTATTACTTTATGTCACTTTTGCTTACTCTACCCTTATAAGATAATGGGGCACCAATGAAGCTGTTATCTTGGCTTTACAAATTGCAGGTTCGTTCCAGTAAAATGTCTTAATTCAGGGTGAGCAGCAGAGTTGTCGGAATGACACCGAAGTAGACCCATGTATGTTTGAAAATGCTTATTAAAGTAAATTCAGTGAGGTTGTTAATGGCATTTAGCAATCAATTGCAACGTTTTTGCAATAAAGTAATATACATCCAGTTTTTTAGCCGATATTAAAATGCTTAAAAATATTTCTATGGGAAATTAATTTATTAATTTTTAAAATGACAATGATATAGCCAACCGTATTTGATTTTACGGTATTAAAATAAATATAATCCATAAATCAATTCACTTGAATTCGAAAATGGAATTAACTCGGCGTATAAAATTTAATTGTTAAGCATACATGATTCTCTGGATGAAAATTTTGTATTTATATTGTATTTAAATCATCGGAATTTGTGGGAAATCTTACAAATTAGGCCTGATCATACTTAGTGATCATTCTGAGCATACCATATTATGCATACATGCATAGAGGGAAAGTGAAACAAACTGGCTCAATTGCATATTCCTCTGTTAACCGTTACAAACTGCCAGAAATTAAAAAAATGGTATAAGTGTTTAACTTCAGTTTTAATTGTTACAGAAAATGTTATGGTTAAACTTTTTTACTCTTTTGCAACCATATTATAGCCAATCAGTTATAAAAATAAGCAGCCAGCAATCAGAAATTTCTGTACACAATATACTATAAATATTAGATAACGATTGACTCAAAATAAAAGCACTGTTTTCAATCAACCTATTAGCCGAAAATATCCATAACAAACATCACTTTAAATAAGCGTAACGTTTAACCAATACGCATTTTTATATTAATTTCATATTGTACATGAAAAAACTTTTGTAATCTGAAGGAACGCAGACACTGATGAAAGTCTGAGATTATACTATACTAACTCATCAAAGATTCTCAACTCAATTAAATGAACACCGAGCAGCGAGGTTATCTATTTTACCTGATATCACATATGCAGTGAATTTTTAAAAAATGACGTGGAATAGATGCATAAGCACAATATATACAAATACATAAGCACCACATCATCTTATTTGAAAGCTCAGTTTCTCCAAAAATTTGTCACCACCTCCAAAACGTTTACCGAGTATCAACTTTTCTCCGCGGTCATCACTTTGAAAAACGTCGCCTCCACTTTCCAAAACATCTTTTATTTAACTATAATCAGTACATCCTCAAAACACCAAACAACCCCTAATACAAAATTTGAAGATTGATAAGCGAACGTTTTTTCAGTAAAAAAATACAGACGAATAGTTCTAAAAACCTGAAAAGCAACGCATGCATTTTATATGTGTGAACATGAAATAATTTTTTATTCCTAAAAATCGTTTAAGAGCTAAGAATGATGAATATTTTCACACGAAAGGATTGGGTATGATAATATGAGGGAAAACAAATGTTTTTTGTGAGCCGACTGAAATATTCACCTTTAAAATTTATTTTGACATAAGTTTTCAGCTTTCTGTGTCAGTAAACATTCTTTCATTCGTTTTCTTTTCCCTTTCTAATAATTGAAATGCAAGCTTCATCTGTAAGAAAGCATAAGATATTCTATTAATTGATGCAAAATGACTTTAGGCAACTGTGAGTGTTAAGAAAAATGTAAAGTTTTATTCCAACATTTCGACCCAGTAACGCAGGTCCTCCTCAGGAAAAATACTACTAAATATCCTACTTCATGTTTTTATGAAGTTTTGACAGAAAAGCCTGCAATTAACTGGGTGGCAGAGGATTCTGGGATCCACTAGGTATGCTGGAGACCGTGTCGGCGGGGAAAGGGTAGATTGGGAATAGGATGAAATGGGAACATGGCAAGTTTGGAACTGCATCTGCAGAGAATTTTTCAAGCTCGGATCCGGATTTGCTGGGACCCGGACCTACAAGAAAACGACCCCATACAAGGAGTGGGAATATGCACCGCGGATAACCGGCCGGATACCGTTGGAGGGGCACCCTATTCTTGGACGATGGTTGGTTTGGGCAAACGAATACGCCATGGGCTCATGGGGGAGGCAGCCTCCCGGAGGCTATCACTGTCTTAGGTGGGAAATGATAGTACCTAGTACCTTGGTAGGACTGAGGAATGGAGCTTGAAGGATTGCCAGTGTGCCAATATTTTGAGGGGTTTTGGGGTTTTGGTGGGCTTCTGGGGTTAGCCTAGGACGAAGAATTCCTGAGAGTAGCTTTCCACTTAATTAGGGGGGAAAGGTTTTGTGATAATTACTATGATAAGAACAAGTTACATATATCGAAACTTACGAGATCAGATTTATTTAGTCTCGCTAGCTACGCATTTATAGAGGAACAAGGTATCAAGATTGCAGATAAAACGCAGATATTAACGAACAATAAAATATGCATCTAAAAATTTGTGTTAGTTAGATGCCATTTATGTGAAAACGTGTAGATTTGTGGGTTTTGTATATAATAGATACCCCAACATCTAGTAATCGCAGGGAATGTTAACCCGCTAATTATTGTACGGATTATACTTTCTAGGTTACTTTTTTAGCGCTGATTACGAATAAAGTGTGAAAAATCCCGAATTCAGAAACCTAGTGGCCATAACTATTTATGAATGTCCACAAACGAGGTTAAACAACCTTGTGTATACACCAAATCAAACACCTGTCTACTACTTATAACAAACCTGGAATATTTTCTAGAAAACTTTTCAATGTTTTTTGTTTTCCCCATCAATCTTACTAACATGCAGTTTTAATATATAGAAAGTTTTACACGGCCTAGTCTTTTGTCAATGTTATGGATTTAATGACAATATTTTTACAAACGAACAGTCCTACTAAAGCGAGACTTAAAATTTAAAACCATTCGATCAAGAAGTGTAAATTAGGCTGTAAATTATTCACAATTAATAATTTTTGTACTATATCAACAGGTCAATTGGTCAACTCTAGGTCAGAGGTCACAGCGATTTCACACCTTTTTTATAATACCCTATAGCCAGCATTAAACCAGGTTGTTAAAATTCGGATTTTACGGCCTGGACGATACTTAACTATTCTTTCTTAGAGCTTTATCTCCTCCTCAAGATAAATCAAATGCGTACCACCTTCCTTCCAAGCCACTCAGCAACTCCCAGGACATTTAAAAACTCCTGACGCTTCAACTCTTCAAAATCGCCTTGGTCTAATACAAGCAGCGAATACCGTTCACCATGGGGCAATCTGTCCCACATCACTCCTGAATGAATTTGCAACAAGGCCTTTTCAATTTGGTTGTTACCGAGTTCAAGTACATCCGCTTTCGTAAAGAATTTTTAAAATTTCCCCGAAAGTCCTAAATTTTGTCAATAATACTATAAATTTCGGTTTTTCGAACTTTCGAATGCGTCAAAGGATAAGGTAAGATGTGTGACGATGGATAATTTGGAAGAAGTTGGTAGTGAAAGGCGTTCAGCTTGCCTGAAAGTTCTAGTATTGTATTATAGATATAGCAATCCTTCCAATTTTCCAAAGTAATAATGCCTCGTCTCCTTCTCGTCTATAACTAAAATTTTGTCATTTTATACAATTATAACAAAACACTATTTGCAAATTCCAGCATTTCAACTTTGTTTTAAAAGCTAAGCAAAATCTTCTTAAACTAATCACAGGTCAATCAATATATTCCATTATGTGTAAAACCCGGATACTTTGGAAAACATTGAATAAAGTATAAACCCATTATTAAGCTTGTGAATCCGAAAAGCACTGGTCCACTTTGGAAATGCTTTGGCCCAAAGCCTTTCGATAAAGACTCTGGGTTTCTTGGGTTTCCTAAGAAGGAATGAAGGAGCGATTTCATTAGGGATTAGGAGACTTTCCCCTAACTAGGAGGCGTTGTTGCTTAGACTACAGGCCAGCACAATAATAGCGTATTATAAAATTTCCAATTCATGGGTTTTTGTTTATATCATATTTACAACTTTTTGACATCAATGATTTGCAGAGAAAAAAGCCTATCCTTCAGCAGTTACCCTAATTGCGGTTTCCTCCACTTTCTTTCAAAAAACACAATTCACCTGCCAACACTCCCGTACTCTTCAAAGCTTCCGTATCCTCTCAAGTTTTTTCCTTCTCCCTCTCTACGTTCTTACCCTTGGCCTCCATTACCTCATTAAGTTATTTTATTGCCCTGTATCCTAAAAGCTACACTGCGAGGCATTGTGCTCTGACCATTTTATATTATTTATAATTGTTTTTTTGCTATTGGTGAGGCTTTAAACTGATTTTGCAACATAAGTCATGTGATTGGCAAAAATCGCGATTTTACCGATTAACAAACGATTTAAACACTAATCGGATCGGAATCGATAATGTTTTAGAAAATTGAATCGGTTTTTCCGATTATCAAAACGTTTTATCAAAAATCGGATCGGAAATCGTTTTGGAATGGCGATTAATCGTTTGCCTTCACTAGCTACTGTTGTTTTGAACTCAAAACTGTGTTACATGCACAGTTTGTGTAAAAACGTTTTGGATAATTCTTGAATTTCGGAAGTTGGAAACATCTACGTGATATTGGTCCATCTAAGTCGTGTAAAAACTGGTATTGGCGTCAAACTTCATGCCCACGCATAATTCATCGTATCCATTTGCAGAAAACTACCTGCCAAATTTTAGACATAGCTAAAAACCGTGCTTTAACTCAACTTAAATCTGCGAAATTCGTAAAAAGTTAAAAATAAGTGCATATGCAAATATATGTGCACTTTTAGGTGCACATTTATTCAATATTGAAAGGTTTGTGAGACATCTTCCTAAAAGAAAAAGTAAAAGAAAGATTCCGGGAGCCCAGCTCGTTACCGTTTAAATTTAATTATTTATTTTTTTGCGAAAGCGTGCTTTTCTCACTGTAACTAGTTGCAAAGCAGGCACTCTCTCTGTAGCATTCACGGGCCACGGAACTCTTTGAAAATTGCTAAAAATTGTATAAAATTTTTCCTTTTGTGTTTTCCGTAAATCCTGACATTTCCTAAATCCTTTTTCATTAATTTTTACAAAATTGGCAATTTAAAAAAACATTTTGCTTAGGTTGAGGCACTGCAAAAACAGGAGCAATGCAGAGAAGGAAAGCATTTTCATTAAAAGGAGCATTGGAAAACTTGGGGTTTTTGGGGAGGTTTCTTGTGATCCGAACACTCTGGAGTCTTTTAAGAGGGAGTTAGGTTACTAACACTTTCTCTACTTTTGCTTATACTTAGCAATAATTGCATCTCTTCGGAAGTTTGGAAGAACTATTATACTATTTTAAAGAATATAATATGCATATAAATATTTGTGTTGGTTAGATGCTGTTTTTGTGATAATTGATTAATTGGTGAATTTTTTCGGAACCAGATCTTATCTTGTGATTATCCTGTTTGTTAGGTTTATATTTGTAACACAAACTTTGTGCTATTATAAAAATATCTTTACTCGTTTCATGCATTTGGATTTCAGTTTCTTTTACAAGTATAAATATTATTGCACACAAAGCAATTAGAAATGTATTGAAACAAAACATTCAAAAAAATATTACGAAACTGATGGTTGCTTCCCTTGTTCAATAACTAATCAGTTTATTAAACAATTTAGTCGGGAACATTTGGCATTGCACAAATATTTTTTAGAGAATATGCCATAACTTATAGCTTTCACTAGCTCACTATGTGATTATTTGTTAGTAGAATTTATAGCCATTTTTTGAATTCATGGTTGATTAATTACATAATTGCATTATAAATAAATGACACAGGTTTATTTTTTAATTAAATAGGTTTACTCATCCGTGGCGGTTCCTGGCACACGTAGGTTCCAATGTAATCACACATAATCATATCGGAATATAATGTGGCGTTAACTTTTAATGATATCAAGTAAATGATAGTAAGCAATAAGAATTTTGATTGTTCTGCATGTTCGGTCATTGATAAGGGTCATTGGTTTTTATAGAATTATTTACCGTACGTGATAAGACATTCGGGAGCAATTTGTAGAGAGCAAAAAGCTACAATTGTAAGCTTAAACCACATGTTAGTGGCTAAAAGATTTTTGGGAAATTTTCCATAAAACCTTATGCAGCGGGAAATTTTCTTACGACACATAAAAATACCAGGAAGAAAAGGTTCTTTCCACCAACGAATCAATTTGCTTAAGAATGCAGAAGATGCTAAAATGAACAAAATTGGCGTATACATTAGGCACAAACTTTTCTTGCAAAATAATTTTTGAGAAAACGCAACTGCAAAAACTTGATACATGACAGATGGTAGTACATCAAGTAAAGTTATTTCTGTTTGCAGAATCCAGTGATTATAACGTGTTTAGCAATTACCAAACTTCAATCAATTTCCAAACCAGCTGAACATTCTTATATTATTACCTGACTCCATCCATTCCAAGTATGCATACAATACCATCTTACAACCTTGCCATATGGCTTTACATTTTATTACAAATTCCAATTTACAAGTTCATTAAATCAATTATTGCCCATTTATCAATTAATATCATACATCCTTCAAATTAAAATATACCAGATAAAAAATTATACTAAAACCATCTAAACATTTGGCTTTTATGAAAACCTAGAAATGTATAAAAACCTCCTTGAAAACTATAAATTTAACACTTTCCAACAAGGTCCAACAAACGTCGCTTGTCACGCGGTTTAAATAGCAAATATACCTCCTCAGCCATACTTCCTATACTATTGAGATATTTTACTATTAACGAAAACGATATATAATGCTTCTCATTGGATATGAATAACGATGCAATGTTAAGGACTTGTATACCTTTATCCGCTGACCTTATGTTTACTATTTATAAAGAAATTATCAATTCATTTTGAAATGTCAAATGCTACAACAAAAACTTAGTGGCTTTGAGGACAATGGGTGAACTAAAATTCAATTCAGTCTGCATAAACGTCTTCGTCTACTTTCTTTTTTATCTCGTTGAAACTTGAAGTTTTCATTCTCCATAATATTCCCCACGAACTACTTACTCCAAGTAAATAATTTCCTGTCAGTTATCGTAAACAAATGACTACAACCTTTGTCCTTTTGAAAACGTCTAGAAAAATACTTTGGCCAACCAACTGCAACGCAGATATCTTCTCGAGATCCCTTTTTTTAACAATTCCATTTTTCTCGGTTGGAGATGCAGTTAAGCAAGTTAGAAAAGTTATTATATATAACTGGAAGGACCCTTAACCAGTTCATTACGCTAAGTTAACATAATTTACAAAATGAACAAAAAGTCATTTCTTTCATAACCATTTACAAAATTTAAACTGTTGCGATTCTGCATAAAATAAGTTCAAAATTTAATGTCTCTGAGCCTTTTTTAACACATTTAACAGCGGCTACTTTCCCAGAAAATCTTTAGCAATAGACTTTTCCGGCATTTGTTTCTATAGTACCATTAACGCTTTTTACTGCCACCGTTGGAAATGGTAATTTTGATATTGTGATGCGATTGACGACGGCGAACAATATCTAAGAAGCTGGAAGCTGAAACATTAGGAAAGAACGCAATCATTATTTGAGCATAGTAGCAACACTTAAGCGCCGGTCATGTTTATTGCTAACAAAGAGGGCCACAATCAGCAACAGATCAAATTAAACTTACTACATAGATTGGTACATGCAAGCAACAAGGTATAAGAAAAGAATCCATTCCTGCATCTATCACATATGCCTCTTTGTAAATTTCTGGGTATTTCTGCCCAAATTACTTTACAGGCTGAATAATTTGCTCCAAGAAACAAAAAATAAATCATTGCGGTCAACATTGCTACTTTTAACATCGAATTTCCAGCTTAAAACAGTTCATAATTTCAATAGATTCTCTCTCGTCTACAATTCTTCTCGTAATTTTCTCGTATACCACTAAGCAGTAGGTCAAACCAAACATTTTTTATTTGTAATTTAAAAGTCATTTGCCAGCCTTGAATTTTATAATGTGGTGCATTATGTACTCAAGTAAAAATCTTTTTAGTTGTAACCATACTGGTTTAAGGCCATCTGCAGCTTCCGGGGAGTATTTAGCATTAAAAATACTAAAACGTTTACCTGCACAGCCATCATTATCGGAACACAAATGTACGTAAGCTATTGTCAATTTACATGAAATTGACTGGCCTCTGTGTTAAAAATGTAGAGATTTTGTTTTCCCCACGATATTCAGCAATTTATAAAATGAAACATACTTTCGTTTTAAAATATTTAAAACTTAGCATATCATGGATAGGTAATTGTTCGTTCCTTTTTATACTCAATTATTGAGCAAACTAACTATCTGTGGGCTATGACTTTCTCTCCAAATATGAACAACTTGTTTGATGGCGCCTTCATTGGGCAACTTTCTACTTAAATCATTTTTGTTTTGTTTGTAGCATTTAAATATTTACCACTTGACTTTCACACGTATCAAACAAATTCTTAACCTAATTTATTTTCTTATCGGTCACCTTGACCCGGGTCCCGGGGCCTTCCTCCGGCATTCCAGTAAAGAAACTGGTGCGCTTGGACTTCGCTCGAAGATCCGGGGTCATTTCAAATCTCGCCGTGACGGTAACCACAACTTCCTTGTGCTTCAGTCCACTTTAAATTAACTGCTTCAAATTATCAACCGCGTCATGATTATGATGATGACAAAGACAATGTTCCTCCGAAATTGCCAACTTCGGCCAGGCCAAAAGATCTATTTCCTTCTGACTATGCAGTACCCCGGAGCCCTGCAAAACGCCCGGGTAAAATCTTCCAAAACGATCCAAACTACAACCGCGACTAATGGGGCAAGATTAGAGCTACAGGGTTAACACGGTGAACATCGTACGTACTCATTGAATAGCTCCTCTGACGCCGTTTCCAACACCAAGTTTTCACATCAGAAAAATATCCAAATCCATTAATTTTAAAAATCCTGTTAACTAGCTTCTGGTGGTTCCAGTTTCCATTTAGATGGAAGGGTGGGCTTTGTATGACGCTTGTGGTAGCGGGGGATAATGAATTGTAGCTTTGCAAGCTTGTTGGACAGGAGAAAAATTAGTGGGCAAAAGGAATGAAAGTGAAAGTAGAGATGATGGGTGCGGAAACTAAGAAGGGATAAGATCCGCTTTTGTGACAAATTTCTACAAATTCCCTGAAATTTTGTTTCAATTTGTTTAAGAATTTTAATTAATATTTTATACGTACATATCCTTCTACATCTAGAAGTTTAATCTGTAAGCGAAAAGTCCATCTGAGACGTCTTAAAACAGGTATTGACGCCAAGCTCTCTACATAGTTATAATTCAGTTGATGGTGTTCTTGTTTTGTATTATCCAATTGCGAAAAACTATCTTTCAAAAAACTAGACAGCGTCAAGGAAAAGGTTCATCCGGCATTACTTTCCGTTGTTCCACCCGAAACTTTTTACTATCGCTGTTAAAAAGGCTGAGTTCGAAATTGTGTTGCTGGGGAAGGGTTAAAAACTGTGAAAACATATCCTAGGAGTATCATAACTCAAAATCCTATAAGGAAAGATTTAAAGACTTTCCAGATAAGTCACTAGCCAAAAGGTCAAACCAGCTTGACCAGAAATAAACCCTTGTAAATGTTGAAGTAAGTAGCCACATAGAAATTTTTATTCAAAATGAAAGAATTGTGGAAGTGCACTAAGGAACCCATTCCAAAAAACAGAACTCAAAGAAGTCTTAAGGGACCAGAGTTATGTCGTTTTTAAATTTGGCCACCAGGAGGCGTGCGCTGGGTAACAATTGGGGTGACAATAGATCAGTAGGGCCTAAGAAATCTATTCCAAAAAACAGAATTCAAAGAAGTTTTAAGGGACCAGAGTGATGGCGTTTTTAAATTTGGCCCTCAGGGGGCGTGCGCTAGGGAAAAGTTGGGGTGTCAATATGTGCAATAGGACCTCGGGAACCTTTTCCAGAAAAATTGAAAAAATTGTAAGGGAAAGGAGTTATACACTTTTTTCAATTTTTAGCGCCCTCTGGTGTTTTTTGTGAAAAAGATTTTTGGACCAGGTGCGAGGTCTTGCGAGAGGTATCACAGGTATCGTTTTAAAAAACAGAATTCAAAAATTCCATTTCTAAGGGGCGTTTTAGGGGCGGCGGACGGGCGGACGTACCGATACAGACAATGGGTCCATTATGAATAATTAGCCTGCGGCTACTTAATAAAAGTCGTTTTCCCCGTTTTGCTGTATTAATGTGGTACATTAGGTAGTCCAGCTTAAATTATGTGTAGCTATAACAATCCTCGCGTATGACTTACGTTCATCTTCAGTTTCTGACGTGTATTCCATCGGCCAAATGAACAAATATGTCACTGTTCAGATCTAAGAAAACTCAGGTTTCAGTTTTTTGGATTTGATTGTAGTTAAAGGTTGATAGAATATTCCAGAGATTCAGAGTTTGGTAACTTTTATTTTAAGTTACAGTTACAGTTAAGTTACAAGTTAAGTTACGTAACTATAACTGTAACTTGTAACTTACAAAAAACTGAAAGTAACTTGTAACTGTAACTTGTAACTACAAAAAATCCTGAAATAACTTGTAACTGTAACTTGTAACTGAAAAATATGAAAGTAACTTGCAACTGTAACTATAACTTGATTGATAAAAGAAGCCAAAAATCATTTTTCATTAAGAGGAAAATCAACACCTTTTGAAATAAAATTGTGTTTTGCAGCCAGTTTTTCTGTAAAAGAGTATGTAAAACTGACATATATTTAACGAATGACGTCTAATGAAAGTTATAAGCAAGTTAAAATAACTTTATATTCAACTTAGTTACGTAACTTACGAAAGCGAAAGTAACTATAACTGTAACTTGTAACCCAGCTAGCAAAAATCGCTACTATCGCTTTGAAATCGTTAGAAAAAATCGACTACGATCGCTATAGACTTCGCTGTGAAACTATGTCGAGTAGATAGCGATTCTGCAGCTATATGTCAGCAGATTCTCTAACGATTCGACAACGAATACCCAAATAATTTCTCTGTACGTAAAACGGTCGATATCGTTACGATTCGGGAAGACTATGTATAGTGAACGGTACGGTTTCGTTACTACTCGCTATGAATTCTTTGTGAATTTTCGCAACGAATGCGTAGTAATATAGCTTAGATTTAAAAACGAGAAAATACAGTAAAAAAGCGGGTTACCAGTTTTTCAAAATTTTATTACCAAAAAATTCAACAATCAATGAATATATAAACATTTTAATACAATTTAAATGAACAATATCCTAATCTTGTTGAATGACTGGAATAACCGCAGCCGCTACTTTCCTATAACAAAAAAGGGTTGACGGTAATTATCCATCGACTTAAATTAATATAGTTATATTTTGCTAAGATAACGTTGTTAACTTTACGTACTTTACGCGCTGTGAGACTCGATCGGCCACTTTTTTAAAATATGATCCAAAGGCTGATTCAAACGACTTGGAATCAAGTTGTCCGGAACTGGCGAGTAATCCCAAGGATGGAAATTGTCGCACACAAACTAAAAAATATTCACAGGAATGCATAAAATTGAATGTTTCTAGGGTTGTTTTTTAAAGATAAATTTTGTTACCTTCAACGGATTCAATGATGCCAGAATAAGCTGAGAAGCTAAGCTTTCCCCGTTTTCCCTTTAGACTGTACTGCACACTGAGATTATCATCAAGAAGTTTTCCCATCACTCGCTGAACAGCATCATCCAACTTTGTCCCTCCGGTTCCAGTTAAGAAGCGTTTCTAAAAACAAGCAGTAGTCAGAAATTTTCAGATCTTGATATTTTAAAACCGATAAAGCCTTGCAATAAGACTGCTAGTAAGCTTACTAATGTGTTCATATTTTCCTCTTGAGACAAAAACTCATTAAGTTTTCCCAGCTGATCCTTGGACGTCAAGGGCAAGTCAAAAATGTTTTTCAGGTTGTCCCCTCCGGTGGGCTCCATTGTCACACTACGGCAGCTCTGTAAAGCTGCTATTTGATTTGTTATCAAAGATAACATTTCACTCACCTCGTCCATTTTAATTGTAAGGGATTCCAATTTTCCAACTGCAGTGTGCAGCAAGGATTCCATCATGTCCATCCGTAATTGCAGGGAAGTTTTCTCAGGAGTGACACTTTCTACGCCATTTTTGGAGGATGCAGGAGTCGTAACACTTGGTTGAGTCTCAGTTATCTGACCTGAACTTTGAGATTGACCAAGCAACGTTTCATTACTAACTAATGTAGGCTGTTTTGAGTTGAAAATTGAAGTGGTGGGAGGAGGAGGAGGCTTCTTTTGAGAAGTAGTGGTCCCGTTTCCTCCAGTGTCCAAGTCGGAGGTAACTGTGGCATGATTGAGCTGAGATTTTGCTTCGCTTAAGGTATCTAAGAATTTAAAACCCCCAAATTAGCCCTTGCATAAAATCCTAAAATAAAGGTTTAAATACTTAGCAAGACAAGACTTACCATAATATTGGAGTACAACCACAGGACAAAGGTCACATTCCTCACGCTTCGGTAGGTTGGGATCCTTCAGTGCTTTCTTGAGGTTTTTGCGAGGCCACAAACAAACATCATCCTCCACCCAGTCACTCCTGACAACCGCCACAGAATCATTTTCTTGTGGAAACTTTACAATTGCGTAGGGCTTCATGTTCCTATTCTAGTGGTAGCATTGGAAATACAGCTAAGTCTGAACTATTTTTAATTGGAAACGCAATGCACTTGGAGTACAATTTTCTAAATTTTAGTTTTTTGATAGTCCCAATAGTTGAGTTTGCAATATATATTCCTAACAATGTAGAATCTAACGGTTCGAGAAAAAATGAAGAAAGACTGTTAACTTTGTACGCAAAAATGCTCCCCGAATCACATCTACAAGCTCCGATTACTTTATAAATTCGTGATTTATAATCAATCATAAACGAGTTTTCTCCTAAAGAAAAACCCTTCACAGTAAACTTTTTAAATATAGTACAACTGCACAATTTACTACTAGCTACCTGACCAGATGATGGACAAGAAAATGTCTGATTGTCGGATTTTGAGGTTAACGTGACTAAATTTCTCTCAGATAGACGGCGGTGTATTTGCTGCAGGGGATGATGCGCTGAGGTTAACAGGCTTTTCAACTGACCAAGATAGTTTTCAAATTGAAACGCACTGAACTGTTCCAAATGTCCAAACTCCCTCACGTCTCCTGCCAGATGTATGAGACCATGTACGTTATACGATACATTTACTATTCCGTAAACTGTTTTGAACTTTTCGACAAAGTAAACTAGCAAACTTTCAGCATCATTAATCAAGTCAAGTATTCTTATTGCTGCACTCAACGACAGAAAATTTTCGTAGATTTCATCCTTCACTCGGTCGCAAAGCACAAATGGTCCAGTGTAGAGAAGGAATGTGCGGAGCTCAGTTGCTTTCCAACGGTCGATTTCCCGCAACGACCGCGGCTTTCTTGTAAACTCAATGGGCATGTGTTGTGCGCACTTTATGTGAGCTTCTGAGATTTTGTCCACCTGTTTCCGTGAAAGCCTCCATGGTCCAGGTTTACCAAGCTTGCCCAGCCACAGCATGATGAGTTTCCTGACGACACCCAAGCATACCAGGTGCATGTATTCGAATGGAAATTGGGACACCATGTCCATAGGGAGATTTTCCAATACACTTGTTGCTGTGTGATGCTTGGGTTGCTCACGGTTGCGAAAACTTTCGTCGGTACGGAGTGGAGCCCGTAATTTTGTAAAAATTATCCGATTTTCTAAACTTCTTCCTTTCACTGTGCACTTTCCACAGCCACAGTAACCGGTATGACCAGTGATGCATGCAATGTATGCACGTGCCGGTGAGTCACAAACAAATGAGTGAATACAAAATGTATACAGATTTCCATTGTACTCAATTCCATTGGCTATTACTTCATTCAACTCAGAAACAAACTCGTCCAAAAAATCATTGACGTCCTTTGGTTTTTCAGCGCCTGCATATATGCCAACAGGAAATATGAATTTGGTCTGATGAATGTTTGCCAAGATAGGCAAAAATTGCAAATTTGATGATTTAAAAAGGGGTAATCCGTCTACATTGAACTTCAACAAAAACTCAGTTTCCCGGGGCTTGTGATTTTTGAGGAAAATAATAATCCCTTTGGTAAGTCCGAAGTGCCAGTAATGACCTGGAGTCAACTCTCTAATTGGAGTAGATGTTGGCGTAGATAAAAATGTCCTTGAATCCTGCGGTAAATGTTGATGACATTCGTGCTGTCGAAGAACTTTTAGGAGATCCGATAAGCTTGCCAGGGTAACTTTGTGTTTAATACTCCACTGTTTAAGCTTCAGGTCAAAATCATCTGGATTTTCTCTGTTTGGCAAGGAATCATCGTCACTATCAAATCGCGTAGCAGTGTGTTCGCCAGAGGATCTGTCATATTCGGGAATGAATTGATGTCCACTTGGCGCTGGACTTGATTGAGCACCCTGTTCCACGTTTGATGACACATTAAACTTTTGACACATAACAGTTTTTGCTCTATCTATGGTTTTTCGGTATGCGCGGAGACTATTAGAAATTTTCCTGTATTTTTGCCTTTTGCCTAAATCTAGTAACGACTTTCGAGATGTTTGACCCATTTTCGCAAATTTCAAAATTAATTTAAATGAATATCTATCAAACGGAATAAATGCTAAAAGAACCCTTCAGTTTCACCAACAAAAAATTGATGTAAACAGATGATTGATAAATAGCTGTAAAATCGACGAGATATCGTTTATTCGATTTAGATATTTTTTAAATTGCTATCTAGCGACGATATCTAAACTGTTCGTTGTAAAATGAGTCGCGATTTCGTTACGAAATCGTCTAACGATATCGCACATAAAGATCGTTGAGACTTAGTTTAAGCGATCACTAGCGATTTGCTGCCTGGGAACTTTCGAAAATTTGAAAGTAACTTGTAACTGCAAAAAATCTGAGAGTAACTTGTAACTGTAACTTGTAACTAGAAAAAAATTCTGAAGTAACTTGTAACTGTAACTTGTAACTACAGAAAATCATTAAGTAACTGTAACTTAACTAGTTACTGAAAAAATTAAGTTACCAAACTCTGTTAAAGATAAGCCTAATCTGCACAGCCGTCAAAATCATATTCAGTGAATGTGCGTGGGAAGGCAAATAAGAATAAAGAGGTGTTCTTTCCCGAAGTAATTCAGCACATCATAAAATTTGGTGGTATAAAATCCTTCAGATAATGTGTTTCATATTGATAATTTCACTCCGAAGCAATGCTAACTATGTAACTATCTTTATCTTATAATACATTTTCCACAAAAATCGAAGAATTCAATTAAAGGCGCCTACATTTTGCTTTCTAGATAAATGTTAATAATAGCAGCAAAACGTGTTTGGTGACAAAATCTTAATTGGTTTGTGTTTCAAAATATTCATTTGTACGCTTTGGGCAAAGAAGCACAACCAAAGCTCTGGAGGGTACTTATTGCCTAAAAAGAACGTTTACATAGCTGCAATAATTGCACAAGAATATGGTATGGTATATTTACCCAAGAACTTTACATTTCGAAAACTTGGGCATTACCTTTCTGAAAAAAGTAAAAATTATGCCCATATGGGAACACCCATAACACGGTAATCAATATTAGATTGGATATTGGAAAACTAAAAAACAAACAAAAAAAAAACAAGTAGTCTAGAGAACAAATAAATAGTTTGTTGCTTGCACGTGATGAACAACCTACTTATACGGCTGGTATGCTTTAATATTGCAGATCTAATAAACATTTGTGTACATTTATCAGGCAAAGTGCTTCAGCATTAATAAAATATTAACATACCTCAGTTCCAATGCTCTTGGTTAGGTATGATTAACGACAATAACCTAACAAAACATACTCAAGCATAAAAACAAGTTAGGTAGACATGAACTTTAGTGAAGGAAGACAAACACTAGTCATCCAACCTTCGACGATAGTGCGACTACGATACGACTAGGTATATAGCAGAATGACGTACGTATATTTGATCCTCCTGATTTTAGAACCTACAATTAAAAACACAAATGGACAGTTTCATTTATATCCCCCAGTAAATACACGGTTTGAATCTGAGTTTATTAGAGTTAGACAAGAGCAACTTAAATGTTATAAGCGTTACCAAACTGATCAAAAACGCAATTGGGAATTTTCAGGCATGATTGATTTAAGGCGCTTGCTAAAACCTTTCAACCCGGATCACTGTCTTATTGGAATCAACAATTTTCGATCAACAAATATTCATTTTAGTACCTTTCCAGTTGTACTTCGAGGACAATCTCCGCTCTTACTTGAGTGTGAAGATTATGATGAGAGTTGTAAATTTAACGTTCCATTTGTCTGGCTGCCGCGCCACTTGAAATCGTTCAGAGAAGCACAAAAATCTGAATTTGCTTGCAACTTTACAAATGCCCACAAATTATATGGAGACGGATATCCCCTACAACATTTTTGCGGATCACACATATTTGAAACTCGACATTCTGCTGCAAGGCCGTGGAACTGTATCGCTTATATTAATTTATTTGTACCACATGTTGTGTATAAAATGGAACCTTCTTACTTGTGGAACTGGAAGCCACCGCCGAATATTCTGTTTCCTTACTTTCAACAGGCAATTGCAATATCTAATGCTGTATTCTTATTCGTGCACACGGAAAGTTTTACTCAATCCGGGTTAGATTACATAGGATATAAAGCGGCTCTACCTGGTTTTCAGCAATCAAGTAATGTTGTCACTACTGTAAAAGTAAAACGCATTTGTTCTGGAAGTTGGGGAAAATGTGCTTACATCTTCAAAACTCTGCGCGTGATAAGGATGATGACAAAAGCAACATATAAAAATGACGTATCTATTGACATTATAAAATGGAGTCAAATGAGCTTAACAAAAGTTCGAATGTTACCATTTTCACAACTTGGAGATTCTTCGTTTACAACAGACGAAAGTTTCGAGGAGTACATACCACATATGGTATCTGCTTGCGAAAATCGGTTCAGTAATGGAAATCAGAGACTATTGCTACCATTTGAAAACAAGCTGGAAAATCTTAAACATGCTTATGCCCACTTGTTACTAAGTGTAATGGAAAACCTGAGCAAAAGAATTAACAACAAAATAATCTGTCCTGAAAAGAGCGTACCCAGCGGTACTATTCCAAGAGATTTTCCAACTTGGCAAATAACGTCATTTATAGACAACGGAATTGGTAGAATACAGCAATATGTTATTCCAAATAACTTGCAAACAATGCGATTTGTAAGTTGCGGTAAGCCAAAGCAAATTTCTGCGTACAAATTCCAGGAATTCATCAACGTGTACGATGGTTACGTTTGGTTATGCTTAGCATTGTTTGCTTTGATAGTTCTACTAGCAATGACTTACGTATCTGATTTTTCCTCAAATTTACGAGGATCTAGATTGGTGGTTTCTAAAGGATTATCATATATACTTGCTTTGCTGAAAGTTTTACTAGAACAAGGTGATCCCATAATAGGCAACTCGAAACAATTGGGAATGCGGTTATTGGCAAGTAGTGTGTTGCTAGTAGGTGTTGTAATCAGTAACGGATATAGAAACACTAACGTGTACCACACGGTTTTACCCCGGAATAACGTGCCCTATGGTAAGATTGAGGAACTGGTTAATGCAGACTTTAAGATATACACGGAAGCAAAGCGAGACTTGTTATCCCTGACAGTAAACGTATTTACGGAGATGCAAAATACAACAGAATTTGCATTTCATGGGCATGTTTTTAAATTTCTCGATTCTCAGACAAGTCAACCATCGGCAAAAAGTATGGTCATGGTTGAGTCGGAGCTCTATAGGCTTGCAGAGAGTAGTCGTTTTCATAAAAATATCACAATCTTGGAATATGCAATTAGATATTCCACATTGCATGAATCAATACCAAAAATTATAAATGAGATATTGGCTAAAATACGACAGTTATATTTAGGTGGGCTTGCTACAATCTTAACTGAAACTGAGGAACAAGTTTTCTTTAAAACTGAGTTTTTGAGAAAATATAAAAGCGTTATTGACAATGAACTAAATGCTTGCAATAACGTAGCGTTAATTGCTCCGGAGGATACTTGCAAACAAATTATGCACCGTCTAACGATACTAGGTAAATTTGCGGTTGAAATTGGGGAAGAAACTTATGGCAGCTTTTACACTGGAATCAATCTCATAGGTTACGTTTCCCCAACTACTGTAGGTAGATTTCAGGGTTTAAAGCAATCTGGACTTGCGGAGTGGTGGACTAGGTTTCTTGAGGAAGAATGGAAAAATGTTAAAGCAATTCGCCGCCCTGAAACGCCAAATATGCAAGGAAATGTTGTTGTGGTTTTTATTGTTTTACTGGTTGGTTATGTTCCATCATTAGTATGTTTGATGTTTGAGGCACGCCGTGTTATTTATTGGTTAGTTGGATTAATAATCACACAAGGTACTTTATTCATTAGGCATGTGATTACAAAAGTTAATTCTTGCATAAATACTTATATTTGTCGTAATATGCGGATTACAACCTTTAACAAAAATATAAAAAACCGAGTTGTACAGTTTTAATTTTTCAATAAAGCAGGCAACGTGCCCAAAAAGTAGCGAAAACTAGTGTAAAGCAAAATTATTAAATGACTTTGAAACAATTAAACGGCAAAGTGAACTAGTCTTCTACCAACTAGTGATGGCAACAATCAAAAAGTAATCGCGACTAAACCGATTTTTGCCAAAAACCAACAACTGTCTAGTCTAGTCTGTCTAGTCCGTGAAAAATCGTTTGTAACCGTTTTATACGAAAATCAGATCGAAATCGCGATTAATCGCGATTTTAGCTCACTAGTTATTTTATATGTACGTGGTACACCAAACATGAAAAACATGATTGCTCTGTAGGTCAGCAGCTTCATTACAAAGTAATGTACACATTTATTTTGGTGTTTGTGTGTTTTGACGATTCTTATTATATGTAATTCTCGTTATTTCAATGTGGTAGTCAAAAATCGCAAAAAATTTTTCCATTAGCAAACGTTTTAAACACTATGCGGATCGGAATCGAAAATGCTGAAATTGAAACGGTTTTTCCGATTATCCAAAGTGAGGTCTAAATCTACAAGAAAATAGCCATAGAAAAGCTGAAAGTATAAAGCCGCGTCCATTGCAACAACTTGTTTTTCTAACGAGGACTTTTCCTGTAATTCGTGGGAGGAATGTACTTCTACAGATCAAATGTCATTGTCATGTAACGACTCGGCAGCATTCAGTATTTTGGTGGAGGGACGTTGCATTAATTTTGATCAGGTAAAGATTGAATAAAGCTCTAAGAGAGAGTAGTTAATTATCGCTAAAAAGTCTTAATCACTGGCTTAAAGCACAAATTTTTACAAGCCGACTGTAAATTTGCAATGCTATACTATAGTACTAAAGTATCTCTGCTATAGTATCTGTGCTATAGTATATGTGCTATAGTATATGTACTATAGTTTGGCTGCAAAATTATGTTTCGAACAACATGTACGCTGCATACTGCTGTATCCGGCAGTTAAGGTCCTGAATCAGGGCCTTAATGCACGAATTTTAACAAACTGGTGGCGAATTCGTTTTTCTGGTTACAAACTTATCTAAAATCAAGTTTTGCATGCTATAGGTTCTATTACAAAAAGTTGCAAAGTCGCTAAGACCTCTGACCTATTGACCTCAAGTTCAGAGTAAATTGCATCCGGGCAGGCGGACGGCCGGAATATCAAGTTCATATTATCAAGTATCTTGAGCGATACTTAATAAAAGCCTTATTCGCGTCGCAGAATTTATTTATTAGTACATGGACGTCTATTTACGTTGGTTTGAAACTTCTTCTTATTGTGAAAAATGGATGTTTGAAATGATTAATGTTAAAAGAACAGCAATTTTACATATTTTTTAAACATTTAAATCATAAGAGTTTGCATAAATGACTAAAATATTTTCTGGTGAGTGGTGACATCCAAATCACCACTATTAGCATTAATATTCCGTCATTGAAAAATTGCTTATCCATCTTAATTAGTCAGTCTTGCTATGACTCAGAGTGTAGTAAATGTTTCTCTAGTCATTTCTTCAACTTGTCCCACATTTCTGTAAAGTCTTATAGTAAAACAGAATAGAAACTCTGGTCATTTGCTTACAGGGATGAGTTTTAAATAAACAACAACCTACTTACTCACATGCTTTAAGCATTAAAATCATTTTTCAAACCTTCTAAGTAAATAGGTTAAATAGATTTGCAAATGCAGTAATTAAATAACCTGATCAATTAAATAAAATTTTGCAATGCTTCAGCAGCGTTTGGTTTCTTGTTGGATGCGGAATAGCATTTATATTTAATAGATTAGCGGTATGGAGTTCGTAGTGAAATAGAAATAATGAAATTGAAATAATGTAGCTCTTTTAGGTAGTTACCTTATGTAAGAAATCAACTGGGTAGGTAGCTCAACTCATCGATTTACTTACTTTCGACGGATTATTTGTATGGGAGGCACCCATTTCTACCCGAGTACATTCGGGGATCGGGTTCAAAAGGAAATGGATCCGAGGGAAGTGGAGGAAAAAGGCCTGGCATATGTCCACAAAGTTACCACAAACATTCCAACTATCGGAATTGGCCGTATTCGGGTGTGACTGGTGCTCCCTCCGGAAAACAGTAAACACAGACTTTTTGAAAAAGTGGACCAAGCCAAAGGTGTCTGCAAAGTAGTACCTCATTATACCGGGGGAAAACAATTAATCCCATGTCCTGGATTGTTTGGTGGGGACCTCCCTACGGACGAAGTAGGATATGACCGTGAGTATGGTCCGAATCTAAAGGGTGTCTACTAAATCGGAGCACAAAATACAATCGAGGTTTTTTGAATGTTTATGTTGCGTGCATACCAAAGTAATATATCCATTTAAAGCTCAAAATCAGCAGATTAGAATACAGCTGTAGTTGCACGAAAATCTATATTGTGTAAGTTTTTTCATACTAAGAAATAATTGTTTGAAATTTTGATTTTTTCCAAGAGTGTAAAAATTGTTATCCAGATTGACTTTATTTTATGGTCACGTGTACAGAAAGCAAACAAAGTTCGATCTTTTGTTTTTAATATATTGACCATATAGTTCTTTGCAGAATAGTACATCCGCTTGAATATAAGATACCCTGTTACTGCAGTTGTAGGGAGTCAAACATGCAACGGATAAGGAAACAAAAGCTTATTTAGATTTGCATTTTGAGAACACACATAGGCAGAACTCAGACCAGCTATTTGTGAATTTGTAATAAGCAATGTTTCCTCTATTTAATGCACTAAAGATCATTTCATAATTAAAAGCAGAAAGAAAGTTATGCAATGGTATTGCAAGAGCACATATTTTCATGTTCGAAAAAAAATGTGCAAAACTAACGCACTGCCATAACTTTCCAAAAAAACCAGCAATGGAGACGGTTAGATATATTTCGGAATCTGCATTTTATGGAGATCAAAACCCTAGGTTTTCTTCGACTATACTGTAATTTTTTAAAGAAATAAATTTGAAAATAAAAGTCAACTTGTTTGAAACCCGGGAAAAATCATGTTTTGGGTTCCTAAATAAATGCAGCAATAGGGTCATTACACTATCAGATTTTGACCACAAGTAATACTGGTATTAAAGCCCTTAAAATGTAGTATCAGAATATTATGAACTCAATTCAATAGGCTTGTACAGTTGACCTATGTAGCGGAACAAAATTTGTGCTCCGATTTAGTAGACACCCTTTATATACTCAAAAACAGACACAAGAAATTTTTAATCTATCATTAAGTAAACTACCTCCACCTCCGAAAAACTCCCAGCGTCTCTGACCTGACACATGTCTCCTTATCAAGTTTCTGTGTCTTTTACAAAATTCATTTCAAACATTTTATTTTTTAAATACGCATTTTCTAAACTAACTCAAAGCAATGTATATAAACAAGTTATTTATTTTTTTATGATGCATGCCACATATCATTGTAACCTGTCTAATATGCAATCCTACATCCCCGCCGCCAAAAAACGGAATGCTGCTGAATCATCTCAATGTGTTTTATGATTGCTAGAATCTTCTACAATAGTTATTGTTATGATGACTAATTACGGGGTTTTCAGTACATATTTACAGGAACTAACTTAACAATGCCTGATTTAGTTCCATTTTTGGTGCATTTTGGAACGAGTGGTTGAAAGCGACTTTCGCTTGGCTACTTGAACGAGAAACTCGGGTTTTGACCAATGATACGTGTGATGAAACGGATTTTGGAACCTGTATCTTCAGTTACATTGTGAAATGGGTTTTGTGAAAAATACTGGAAATAGTTTTAGAAAAGTATAACATCAATAAATTGTCATAATTTTTGAAGAAGTCAATCAATGTATAATATTATGTTTGCATTCAAATAGCACCTAACAGTCCATCCTTGGCTCCACAAGTAAATAAGTTATTAACGGGAGAAATTTTGAGATTTTCGGTGTTGCAAAAATGTAACAAACTTTTTGGTCACCCTGAGATGCTTAGACATATTATGTAAGTGGGGTATAAAATTGTTGCTAGTTAAAATACAAAATTAGGTGTTCCCAGATTTTTAAAATTTCTGATTCTAAAAAAGTTAGGGCGCATTCTTTAACGTTGTTGCTACCATTTTTGCTTGCAACTGGTTTTTTTTTTTTGTTTTGTGTTGCTTAACTACCTTAAAGCTGCTTAACGTTGATGTCGCTACATTATTCCGTAGAAAAGACGTCTGGCTTTTTATGTATTGCATGATTTTATCATTTAAATTTTGTCGGCTTTCCTCAAATTTATTCATGGGATATGTGAGCTACGTGGAAAATTTTGTTATGGTTGGATGCCATGTTTGTGAGAATTGGTGGATTGATGGAAAGCATGGGCACAGATGTCACTCGTGTCGCCGATTGTTATCCCACCTCGGTATCTATGTACTAGTCATCCTGCATCACGCTACGCTTCATTCATCTGAATATCAGTATATCAATTTAGTGGCATATAAAAAAGTCCAGTTAAATCAGCAGCAGCATTACCACGATTATTCCACTACTGGCAAAATATCAGGCTAAGGGTTGTAATGGAGGGTAATTCCCTGGTAGTGGAGGATTATCTGAGTTTCCCTAATTTCAGTGTCCCCTTGGATGAAGGGGTCAGGGGATGTGGGTGCTTACTGGTAGGGATGAATGATAAATGACGAAGGTAGAGTAAATTGAGATTCTTAAGATAGCCGAGACACACAAAGCTCTGTGACACGAAAGCTTGGTTTTTAAAGTAGGGAATTAACTAATTATGTAAATCAATTTTGCATTTGTTTCTTCTTCGGTAAGTCAGCAACCCGGTCCATTTGAACCACTGCCTTTATTTATAAACCTCTGCTGCCTATACTACCACCACACGTGTCCAAATTTTAAAACCTAAAAATCCCCGTCAGGAGTCGTGAATGCATAACTTTTACCAAAGACCTGTCGATCTATTGGAATGTCCAACTGAAACTTCAAAGCAAGATAATGATGATGGAATGGGTGGTAGTTTGGATTTATATGCAAATAGATGTAGGAGATGGACCCGAGGGTATTGTAATTTGCAACTGGGATCTGACTAAATCCGGTTACAAATCAGTTTCTGGAAAAGGCAGAAACGATGGTTCAAGTAAGACGGAAAGTGGAAGCCCGGGGATAGTGGAGGAAAAAGTGGAGTTCGAAGTTAAGCTTGAAGTGGAGAAAGAGTGGATGGAGCAGAAAGCAGAAGGCCAAGTAGTTAGACCGGAAGTAAGGCAAGTGTGGGCGTCGATGGAGCTAGAAGTGGTCGTCTGAGTAAGACAAGCAGTGAAGAAGGTGTAGACGGAGGGAAATGCGAAGTTCCAAGAAAACTGGAAGTGGGGTGGATGGTGCAAAATACGGTGATCCAGATAGAAAAGGCAGTGCAGTGGAGGAACTGATGGCGCTGGGGAACTGGAAGTTCATTGGATGAACGGAGAAGGTTAGTTTTGGGTACCGAATCTAGGGTAAAATAGTGCAGGTACGGGTGGATTCTTTTGATATTTATGCAGTGGATATATTTTCCAAGTTGTCAAATGCCACTTCGCACGACATAGGTTAATCAAATGAGAATGAAAACTTGAATACGGCAATGTAAGTTAAATTCACGTCTTGCCTTTGAAACCTGACCGTTAACAAATACATGATGATATTTAGTCAGTTAGTCTGCAATTTGATTAAATAGTTTAGTAGAAGTTTAGTAGAAGTTTAGTGAGATTATGAACATGATATTATTCTGCATATCGTTAGTTTGTTGCGATTCGATCAAAAAATTCTTTTTGATAAATTATCAGTGACTGATAATTGTGAATAAAAACTGAAGGATTGGTCTCTTGAATTGTAAAGGATTAACACATTGTTTTTATGGAAGGAAAATAAAATCCAAATCAGTAGTGTACTTGCAACACTATGTTCTGTTTTGACGCTAATACTTGTGAAAATACTATTTCGGATATAATTCCTTCTTCATTAGATCCGTAACTCCCCCTGGCTGGACTAATGCTTTAAGACATTACCTAGACATTTCATTCAATATATTTCATTCATTTCATTGGATTACGTTTTACTGTTTAGAAATGAAAATTTTGTTGCTGTTCCTTAAAGTATTGAAAATGTTCCAAAGCAAAATATGTGAAAAATATTGCAACGTTGATGTTTGCTCCAGCTACAGTAATAAGTTCATTGTTTTGTATAAGCTTGATAGTGTGCTGTACGGAACACAACTGTGTAAGAGAATAAAAACAGCAAAACAAGTTGCTATCACTATCTTTGAGTCAAAGACTTTCACTTACATAAATATTTTTCAGTTTCCATACCCATTTGGTGTCTTCCAATGGCTTAGGTTAATGCTTATTTTCCATTCATGTATTTTTTAAATTGATTGTTGATCAGTTCCATAAATTACTGATCAAAAAATGACACATTTGTATAAACTAAGGTGGGACGCTCCATAATCTGTCTTGATGGTCGAGGGCTATCTTGTTTTCGGCAAGTTTATTGTTCATTGTTCATTGGGATGAATTGTGGATTCTCGGGTGCTGACTGCGGGAACTGCGGATTCTCTGAATAATTAGGGGTGTGGGAAAGGAGTGGGTTAATGAATCTTGCTTTCACTAATATCGGTAAATATTAATTAAAAATTTAAGGAATTAGCCAATTGAGTAAATAAATTTAGCATCATTTTCTTCTTCGCCTAGCCAGCAAACAGAAACATTTGAACCACTGCATTTATAAACCTCCGTTTTCCACACCACCCGCACACCTGCCAAAGTAGTATGTTCTAAAAATCGTCACATTTCTTTAACCCGGAAATGCAAGTCGTTTATTCAAGAAATGACGAGTTGAGCTATTAGAGTGTCCTGAAATTCCATATAGGAAAGAGATGACGATGAAATGGGTCGTGCTACGGATGTTAATGGAGGAGTTGGTCCTGCAGGTATTCCCAAGTAAAAAGGTATCTAACCCCGGTTCCAAACCACTTTCTGGATGGTGGTCCAAGTAGGGCGATGAGTAGAGGGCCGGTGGGATGGTTGAGGAAAAGTGGGGTTCGTAGTTTGAAGAACATGTATTGGGGCCCCCAATTTGGGGGAGGGGCTGGAAAGTTGAGGGTGGAGTAAGACGGAAAGCGCAGATGTGAAGGTAGGTGGAGATGGAGCCGGAAACAAGAGTGCAATAAAAATGAATTGGGGAATTGGAGAAAAATTGAAAAAGGTGGAAACTTTGAGTTCCCAGTAAAGCTGGAAATGAAAATAGTGAGGAAAGATGAAAAAAGCGGTGGACCAAGTAAAACTGGAAGTGGGACTGGCGTGAATGGCTGGCATATAACACAGTAGGTGGAGTGGGTTTGGATGTTGCCGTGGTCCTAGAAAATGCAGTGGAGGTCCTCCACTGGAGGAAGTGACGGCTACAACCTAAACCTCGGGGCGGTGAGGAAAAGCCCTAGCCTTACTTAATTCTCATTTTTAACGGATTTGCAAAATCATACTACATATTCAATGCTACTGCACTATTGAAACTCTGGTCAATTCTCTACTGGTCAATTCAACTCAATTCAACAATTAAATTCTAATTTATTATTTTTGTGATGAATGATGACTGGTGACACATTTGTCTTGTCATTGCGAGCACCTCTTGCCAGCGCATATCATTCTAATTTATTGCATATCTGGCAATTTTAAAATATTTCGTGTAGTATTGTTTTTTATTTTAATATTTATATTATTTTTTAAAGAAAAATATAGTTTTGAGGAAAAATTAATGTTTATTTAATTCTAATTTGGGCAACATTGACGCTTTTTTCGGTACAAATCCCGTTTTGTCCATATTATGTTACGTATATACTCTTCTAACAAGGCCAGCACTATTACTGTATTAATCCGGAATATTGCAACAATATGAGTCCGGATTTCAGCTTGTTAAACTCGAGTACTTGATTGCAAGCTAAACAGTTTTAATTCTTTACAAAGCAAATTACAAAAAAGTCTTCTTAGTTTGATAGCAGCTTCAGCTACAATAAACTAATTACTTTATCGAATCTAGGTAATTTTGTTAATTAGCATAGAAGTATTAAAACAGGAGAATCAATTTAGTCATTAAAAGTACACCCAAAAAGGTCGCTGGCATTGCGAAGTAATTCCGATTTTAGAATGAGTTGATATGGTGTAGCTTGCACCATATTATAAAATTGAAGTTAATAGGTTAAGGAAAACACAAGATTAACCACTGAAATACAGGAATCTATGAATAAACAGAATACATTTTTCCAACTTTTCCCACATTACAGTGGAAGCCCTCATGTTTTCCAATTTAGCCCATTCATTCAGCTCAATTTAACGTCAAACTCCCAATGTTTTTCGGACTCCCCGACCCTTTGGTATATTGATGAACTTTCATCTAATCTCCATACACTTGTGCCCTTGTACATTTGGATTTGTCGGTGGAGGGGTGGAGGAAATTGGAGAGAGGCTTAGATCTTATAAATTGGTTACCAAGCAGAGATGGGCTGTTGGGTAGCTGAAATCAAAATTTCCGCACTTAAGGTCACCTGAAACCCATTTAGCTACACCTCGACCATCGGAATGTAAAAAAGTGACCGTTACCGGTGTAAAGGAATTTTTGGAAACAACGAAGTTTTAAAATGGAGGCCGAAGGTTTTTACTAAACCGGGTAACAAGTTTGTATGCAGAATCAATTGTAAATCTAATTTTTGATCTGGCCTCCATTTTAAAACTTCGTTGTTTCCAAAAATTCCTTTACATCGGTAACGGTCACTTTTTTGCATTCCGATGGTCGAGGTGTAGCTAAATGGGTTTCAGGTGACCTAAAGTGCGGAAATTTTGATTTCAGCTACCCAACAGCCCATCTCTGTTACCAAGTACGCCAGGTGCTCTTGGGGTGAAGATGTGGGTTAATGAAGGTTTGTCTTATTGTCGGTGGTTCCAGTCGCCATTTAGATGAAAAGGGTGTAGGTTTGGATGACTTGATTTTGGGGTGTGAAGAAAGTGTACTTTTAGGTGGTTTTTCGTGAGGATATAGAAAGAGAATTGCAGAAACGTATGAATGCAAAGGGAATGAAAGTTGAAGCAGAAGACGTGACGGTGACGGAGAGAGGGTGTAATGTAGCTAAGAGTGTCGGAGTGTTGGGAGGTGGGTTTGTGGTTGGTGTTTTAAAGGAGGTGAGCGAAGCTGCAATTAGAGTACATGGTGGGGGTTGCCTTCTTCGTACCTAATGCTGAGTGGACCATAAATATTTAGCTAAAGACCCTTGGACTGTTAATAATAGCAATTAGTTTATTAGCCTGCTAAAACCACAACTCGTGAGGAACTCTCTTTGTTCCAAATTAAAACGCTGTTTCAATTTAAATAATGAACAAAAAGTGGGTCAACGTGCCAAATGCATTTCCGTTTCCTGCCTTTTAATACATCTGCACTACCCCGGATGAACGTCGCATCTACCAAATTAACATACATTAGTGTCTTCAGAGGACTAGTATCGGCGCCAAGCTTACAGCAAAATCATAACCCAATATTACAGTTGTTTTCTATTATCTAATTGAGAAAAACTATCTTCCAGAACTTCAAATAATATTAATAAAGTCCTTGCTGGAAATTAACTTTTGTCTGTAAAATTTGCAGGCACGAAGTATCACAAAAACTTAACTTATGGCAACCACTGCCAAAACAGGTAACTAATTTTGCCAAAGCATTCCGACTTTAGATGGAGTTGAACTGGAAGTAAGCTGGAACTGCAGAATCAGGCAAGTTAAGCAAAACAAGAAAATTATTATACAAGGGTTCATCTCTGGAATGAATAAAAAATAACTAATGTTTGAAAGAATTTCTCAGTGAGAAATTCTCACATACCCTGGAATACCCAATTTTCGTCAATTTACTAAAGTTCTCGACTTATCTCAAACTAACCTACGCTTTAGTTTTTGCCAAGTAGCTGTGCACTTAAACTTACAGGTGTGCATTCTAAATATTGTGCCACCTGGACCACTTGCTCCTTTGCACTTGCCGCTTGAGGGGTGGTAGAAATTTGGAGAGACTATATTGTGGGTTGGATAACGAATACCGCAATTGCTAAGAGTGAGCAAGGTTTCATAGTCAGTGACACTACCAAGTACTACCTACAGACAGCAGCCTCGTTCTTTGGGGTAAAATACCGAAATAATTTCTTACGGAGCATTTGAAAGCGAATTGCTCAACGGAGAATCAATAAGGATGTGCAAGGTTTTCTCGATATAATGGCACATGTTAAAACTCAGGAGTCGGAATCAGAAACAATACTTTGAATTCTAATAGCTAGACGTGGCACTACACAAATGGTTATTTTCTATGAATTACAATAGCTGGTCAATTTCCTACGTTTTTTGAATAATGGAATATAGTGTCGACATATTTTATTCTATTTTATTGTATATTTGGCAATTTTATTGTACTGGGAAGCAAATGTGCTGAATTACATGAAAAATGATGCCAAAACACGTTACAAAAATGCCCAAAAACGTTACAGAGACGCCCAGCAACATTACAAAAATGCCCAAAAACTTTACAGAGACGCCCAGCAACATTTAAAAAATGCCCAAAAACGTTACAAAAACGCTTGAAAATCTTCCAAAAAGGCCAAAAACGTTACACCCGTGCCCTAAATTGTTACACAAATGCCCAACAGCAATAATCCATTATAAAATGCAAACAACCGAAACGAAACCACTCCAAAAATCCTTACAAAACCTGTAATTCAAACCTGAAACAGCCAATATTGTAACGTTTTAACGAGTTATTTAAAAGCCTGGAATTATGTACAGAACGTGCTATTGACATAAGCCACCATTTTGCCAAATTTGTGCTAAATCTGCTTTATAGTTGCTGGGATTTTGTGCGCACACACAGACAGACAAACATGGTGATCGCAATAATACCTCAACATATAATGTCGTAAAAACGCGTATCACTACTATAAACGAAATGTGCTATGCAGTATACATCCTGGACTATTTTCCCACTGTGAGTAGTTTCAGCTAATCATTGATTGAACCTTAAGCTATTTTTATGTATAGCCGTATCAAGAGTGTCAAAAAGAATGTGAAACACTGGTGACAGTTTTAAAAAATTTGAGTATCTTTTGAGAATATTAAATATTCGCGGATGTGCAAAACATGTTCTGCTATAGCAGACTAGGATCTAAATACAGGCATGCCATTACGCAGATTTTTCTGTGTAAAAACTGATTGAAAAATATTAAAAACAAAGTGTGCCTAGCAACGACGTCTACCTGCTGTACAGGAAACTTGCAACATTTCACAACGTAAAATTCTATTTGCGGATTATTTTACGAGAACAACGTCGCCAGGGGCGCTAGTAGGCACACCAAATTTTTGTGTTTTTGTGCTTGTGTCAGCTGTATTTGTTGTCATCGCAAAAATCTGCGTAATGGCATGCCTGTAGTTAGATCCTAGTCTGCTATGGTTCAGCATAATCTGGCCGAAATAGTTTAACTTGTGTAGCACAGCCCCACCCTTTCGTGGCAGCCGAAAACGTGAAAAGGTCGTATTTCAACGCAAAGGGTTCTAGAAGGAAACGGAAAAAAGCTCGCTTACATTTACACTAGTGTGACCATTTATAGGAGTAACTACCAGGTATGGCACCTAAGCTGTCGTTAAAGCCAGTCATTACTGTAGAAATGATTACGATATTTCTTGATCCAACTTTTGTTCCTTTGTGTTTTGCAAACACAGCAGGTATCATAATATTTCGTAGCTCTACAGGTAACGTAGTTGGCATATTTGAGTTTAAGTGCCGGTAATTGTTTAAGACAACCAGGCATTTTGCAGCAGCAAAAGGCTATGGAACATGGAGAAGGCTTTGTAAAACTTAACGTATTTCGATTGTTTTCAAGGCTTATAGAAGCGTCATGCAACGATTTTGCCACAATTTCCAGGAAGAAATGATGAACAACTTTGGAAATTTGTACTTCAAACACGAATACTATCTTTATTAGCAGCGACCGGTTTCACGATACATTCTGCGTCGTCAGGCTGAATTGACAAAATAAAAATGACGCATTTTTACACAAAATATTAATATTTTAAATGCTCAATTATATTAACTATTATAAATTAATTTATTTATTGTTGGTGGTGATGAGTATTACCTGCTTTTTGACTGATTATGACATAATATTAAAATTTTAAAAATAATTAGATCAGTTCAGCTTAATAAAAAAGTTTACACACTGTCTGCTTTTCTTTGTGTGAATGCACAAAAGTAGAAAAGAAGCTCAGCTTTTTAGAGCTTCCTTCACATTTTTGGTGCGTGAGAATACCACATTCATAGTGATATCGTTTGCCTGTTCTATGAATGACGAGTGACAATTCCTGGCTATGTTTCGCTGTATTGCCTCCAAAACCATTTTTCTATACTGCTTTACACATTTGAAAAAAGGGAATATCAAGTACACAGGATTATCCGCTTTTTCTCGGTCTTGACTAGTAGCAATGTTATACAAACTTAAAATAGCTGGATTGTGAATTCTAAGGTAGTTTTGCAGCATACATTTTTTAGGGGTCAGTGCAAGTTTTCTACTGTACATACATAGCTTTAAGAAGGTTGGATATAGTATTTTGTCTTGATATCCCCTACTTGTGAACTTTTTGTACAAAGAATCTAACTCTGCTAGTCTATCTTGTAACTCACTACAAATTCTGACTACTCTTAAGCCTTGTGAGTAAAACAAAGAGTTTTTAAGATGAACTGGATGGTCAGAGCTCGCTTCTAGGTATGTATGCTTGTTCATTGGTTTTCTATAAAGTGATGTAACAATTTGGTTTGAAGATGTGAGACTGACTTGCACATCTAGAAAATTAATACTTTCTAAGCTAAATTCATGAGTAAAAGTAAGGTAGCTATGTTTAAAAACGCTTTTTACCCAGGTATTTACATTAGCAATACTGTCAATCTCTAAAATCACAAAAATATCATCCAAGAATCTCTTATTGAAAACAATTTCCGGCTTATTTCGCAGTAACTCTTTAAGCTGATAAAACACTGTTAAATTTGCTATCATCACACTTGCAGAGTTTCCCATTTCTATTCCCCGAAATTGAAAAAATAGCTCATTTTTATATTCCACGTAGCTGTAATCTAAGCTTAACGACATTAAATCTAGAAACTGATTTTCAGTCAAATGCAGTTGACCTGTATCCCTTACATTAACTTGTTTATATGCTTCCGAACAATTCTTTTTGCAATCTGCAATCTTTAAATTTGTATAAAGCCCTTCTATATCAATCGTTAACAACGCATATTTTTTGTCAGGATCTAACTTGACTTCATTAAGTAATACTAAAAAATGTTGCGTGTCGATTAAAAGGTCTGATATAACATTAATGCAAGGTTTTAAAGTATTGTCTAGTAGACTGCTAACAAACTTGTTACTTTTTACGTACGTGCTACTTATTGGTCTTCCCTTTGGAAAAATCTCATACTTTTTATGAACCTTGGGAAGGATGTAAAAATATGCTGGTTTGTCATGAACCATTTCTAATTTGCTAATTTTCAATGGTTTTGGTAAACACTTTTCAAATCTTTTTAGCTTATCTTTGAAATTTAGCATAGCATTGTTAAAGTGAGACCAAGTTGTAGGTACATAAGTGTTGGTGTCATTTAATTGCCTTAATACCTCATTATCATAGCACACGTTATCTACTAAACATATACCTGCATTTTTGTCACTTTCTATAACAGTAACATTGTTGTTTGTACAGAAATTTCTCAATTTTTCAATTGTAGGCCCAAAAATATTGTTTGTGTAGAATGTATTACGTCTCAGATTTGACCTAAGTTCTGTAATCAAAGCTACACTGTCAAAAATATCACTTTCTATTGGACAAGTTGGACCTGCAATTCTATTGATTTTTCGCCATTCTTTTTTACATTTTATGAACCATTTTTCTTCATTAGACAACTCTTTAACGCTATTTTGTGACTTAAAGAAAATATTCCACGAAATCTTCCTTACACTTTCTTTCACGGAATTCTTTACCTCTTTAAAATTTAACATTTTTGGTGGTACATACTTCATACCTAATTGTAACAATGCTAAAAACTCCTTTGGAATGTTTCTTACTTTGCTTAAATTATGAACTATGTTATTGTCACTCGTTTTGTATAATTTATACAAAAAATTGTATTCTCTTTTTGAACATGTGTGTATACTGAAAACTTTTTTCATATTTACAAATTTACGATTACGTTTTCGAATTTTACACTCATCACCACCTTCATGTCAATTCAATTTTTCCAGTAATGATGGCAAATTTGGGAAAGCTGAATTTGCGTTGTTGTGATGCACGTTCTCCTTCTGTGTTCTTGGCGGTGGTTGATAATTCTGCCGTGGTGGTGCAAACTTTCCCCTTCCCTTTCCTCTTGTGGCAGTATGCCTTTTATTTTTGGCACCTGCAGCTAACTGTCCAAAGTAGTCATCTTCACGTTCCTTGCGTTTTGGGGTAAGGTACTTTCTCCCGTTAAATTTTTGTGTAGCTGGATGTGAAGAGTGGTTGTTGCTGAGTGATGACTGCTGCTGTTGCATTTCAAAAGATCTGGTGGTTATGCCTGGTCTCTCGTTTCCATTGCCATGTTGTGACTTGGCTGCAGCAGCTTCCACTTTCTTTTGTCCTTCCAACAGAAAGTTTTCAAATTCCTCCTTTACTGTATTTGGTAAAAGTGATTCGGTTCCTCTTTTCACTTTGGTAACTAGCTGTTCAGCATACCTATTCGGAATATCCACCGGTGGCGGGAGGTTATTTTTCCTCCAGCTGGGTTCACTATGTCGAGCTTTGGTTTCGTACTTGTCCCAGTCCACATTTCTTAATGGAAATTTCTTCACAAAATCCATCTTGCATTTAAAATATAAGATTGCCAAGTGTACATTTATCTCAGTCTCTAGATCCTTTCCTTCGCCCACAGTTGCTTTCACTTGTTCCATAATACTGTGTGCCGCACGTATCAATAAAAACTCGGAAATGAACTGCGAACTTTCCGTGTGAATGTGCTGTAGTTGCATTGCAAAGCTTTCCTTTAACTGTGTTATCTTCTTCAGGTTCTCGTCTGGTGTTAGTTGAAATGCAGGCATGAAGGGACGCTGGTTGACATTGATCACAGCCTTTCTGTGTGATGTTGCTTGGACAAGGTTATTATGGAAATTTCTTGATTGGAAATAGTACATGAAATTGTGAACTACTTTTTCCACAGTAAATGGGGACAAGTTGCACTTAGGTTGATAACTGATTAGCGAGCTCGGGTCGTGATTTGACGGTAAGGTGGGGACGAATTTCAACATTACTAACTTGTCAATGCACTCCTTGATGATCGGGTCATCACGCGAATCGAAATATTCAAAAACTTTGAGTTTCTGATCCGGATCCATTTCCAAAAGTTGTGCATATAGAGCTGCATTAAAACAATTGAAAAATTGAGAAATTTCTGTACAAACAACAATGTTACTGTTATAGAAAGTGACAAAAATGCAGGTATATGTTTAGTAGATAACGTGTGCTATGATAATGAGGTATTAAGGCAATTAAATGACACCAACACTTATGTACCTACAACTTGGTCTCACTTTAACAATGCTATGCTAAATTTCAAAGATAAGCTAAAAAGATTTGAAAAGTGTTTACCAAAACCATTGAAAATTAGCAAATTAGAAATGGTTCATGACAAACCAGCATATTTTTACATCCTTCCCAAGGTTCATAAAAAGTATGAGATTTTTCCAAAGGGAAGACCAATAAGTAGCACGTACGTAAAAAGTAACAAGTTTGTTAGCAGTCTACTAGACAATACTTTAAAACCTTGCATTAATGTTATATCAGACCTTTTAATCGACACGCAACATTTTTTAGTATTACTTAATGAAGTCAAGTTAGATCCTGACAAAAAATATGCGTTGTTAACGATTGATATAGAAGGGCTTTATACAAATTTAAAGATTGCAGATTGCAAAAAGAATTGTTCGGAAGCATATAAACAAGTTAATGTAAGGGATACAGGTCAACTGCATTTGACTGAAAATCAGTTTCTAGATTTAATGTCGTTAAGCTTAGATTACAGCTACGTGGAATATAAAAATGAGCTATTTTTTCAATTTCGGGGAATAGAAATGGGAAACTCTGCAAGTGTGATGATAGCAAATTTAACAGTGTTTTATCAGCTTAAAGAGTTACTGCGAAATAAGCCGGAAATTGTTTTCAATAAGAGATTCTTGGATGATATTTTTGTGATTTTAGAGATTGACAGTATTGCTAATGTAAATACCTGGGTAAAAAGCGTTTTTAAACATAGCTACCTTACTTTTACTCATGAATTTAGCTTAGAAAGTATTAATTTTCTAGATGTGCAAGTCAGTCTCACATCTTCAAACCAAATTGTTACATCACTTTATAGAAAACCAATGAACAAGCATACATACCTAGAAGCGAGCTCTGACCATCCAGTTCATCTTAAAAACTCTTTGTTTTACTCACAAGGCTTAAGAGTAGTCAGAATTTGTAGTGAGTTACAAGATAGACTAGCAGAGTTAGATTCTTTGTACAAAAAGTTCACAAGTAGGGGATATCAAGACAAAATACTATATCCAACCTTCTTAAAGCTATGTATGTACAGTAGAAAACTTGCACTGACCCCTAAAAAATGTATGCTGCAAAACAACCTTAGAATTCACAATCCAGCTATTTTAAGTTTGTATAACATTGCTACTAGTCAAGACCGAGAAAAAGCGGATAATCCTGTGTACTTGATATTCCCTTTTTTCAAATGTGTAAAGCAGTATAGAAAAATGGTTTTGGAGGCAATACAGCGAAACATAGCCAGGAATTGTCACTCGTCATTCATAGAACAGGCAAACGATATCACTATGAATGTGGTATTCTCACGCACCAAAAATGTGAAGGAAGCTCTAAAAAGCTGAGCTTCTTCTCTACTTTTGTGCATTCACACAAAGAAAAGCAGACAGTGTGTAAACTTTTTTATTAAGCTGAACTGATCTAATTATTTTTAAAATTTTAATATTATGTCATAATCAGTCAAAAAGCAGGTAATACTCATCACCACCAACAATAAATAAATTAATTTATAATAGTTAATATAATTGAGCATTTAAAATATTAATATTTTGTGTAAAAATGCGTCATTTTTATTTTGTCAATTCAGCCTGACGACGCAGAATGTATCGTGAAACCGGTCGCTGCTAATAAAGATAGTATTCGTGTTTGAAGTACAAATTTCCAAAGTTGTTCATCATTTCTTCCTGGAAATTGTGGCAATAGTTATTACATAATGCAAACGTTTGTTCACAACGTGGTCAAATTGTTTCTTTGTTTTTGTGAATCTACAGCTCTGCATTATGTTGAAGTGCGGAATAATTTATTGAAAATTTCTAATCTGTTTGTAGTCTTTATTTAATTTACACATATTTAAGTATTAAATAATTTCTGTATAAGTTTTTTTTCTTCTGATGAACTATATAATTTGGCTATGTGATGCTATATGTTATTTGCTTAACTAGATTTTTGTGAGACCTGAGTTGTATACAAGAAAGATTCTCAAATGAAGAATTTTGAGCATTTAACAGTATGATTTCTTCTGTGGTTAACCTGCACTCCAGATAAGATTAATCAAAGCAGTGAAGATCCTGAGGTTTGATGACATTGCATTATAGCTGTAGTATTATTTGTAATAGGAGGAATTCATATAAAATATTTACTTTTTATTATTTTCGATGCAACGATGTAAGATGCATTGCAAGAGCCCAAGTTTGCGACTTTCGACTGCGTTGACAATAGTGACAAGTTGGTGGATCCATACTAGTGTTCAGTTTGTCCAGAAAAGCAGGTTTCTAGAAACAGATTTTATATATAAAATATTAATATTACTGTTCTTTTTGTAAGCTTTGCTATCTGTTATTTTAAACCTGAGTGTTTTCTTTTTGAGATACTGAGCTCTGGCTACTCTTTTGTTGCTCTTGCTTTCAGAGTTTTGAACGCCACTCAATGTACATTTAATGTACAGAGTGCTATGAAAGCTTTTCTGCTTCGGCTTTGACTACAAAAACAGGTAGCATTATTTAAAATACGGTGAAATATAAAGAATACGCACGTAGCACTTTACTCAGAATAAGTTAAGCAGAGGATTAAGTATTGAAAGGTTTGATGTCATGTAAAATTTCCTGTCGACGTGGTAGGTGTTTTTCTGAAGCTGTAATATAGAAAATGGCATGTGCTTCTGGCCTGGGCTTGTGGTACCTTGACCAAAGCAAACAACATTTCATCCGTCCAGTGTTAAGGATTTTCTTAAAAATTCAGTTTTACAAGTAAGCTCCGTCAAGAAGCAGGTTATTGTACTGATAAATCTTGGAATACCTTCACAATTGTGCAGTGAGTTTAACGTTTAATTAAACAGGTAACATTCAAACCAACAATCCTGAGTTAATACAAGAATTGCTTAAAGTTTTCTGGAATCCACATAGATAGCAATTCTGGCATTTTGTGATGCCAACTATAGACGTTTTTTGATTTCGTTTCTATTATTTTGCGGCTGTTTAAATTTCAACAAAATGAGTTCAACGGAGAATACTAAAGAGTTTGAAGAAACAGCTTTGCTAAACTCCCACCAGTTAAGACATTCAGTTAGTGCAAACCCTACGTGCAAACTTTGCTCTAGAAAGTTTGCTTTAAAACAAAGGCTTCGCTATCACACATTGGCATTTTATGCTAATTGTTAATTAGGGTTTCCTAGACAGGCTTAAAGGATGTAGGGACCGATAAGGATACCTTGCTATACGAGCAACCTTGCATTTCATGAAAGCAAAAATGTTCGGGGGTGGGACAGATACTAGTGAAAAAGCAGGGGGGTCATTAGCAGTATCTACCCTTTAAATATTCTACATTAAAATGAATAATGACTATGAGATGTATCTTTGGGTACAAACTGTGTCTCTATATTGTTTTTTGAACAAAAGCAATACTGAACTTACTGACTACCCGACAACATTTTCCGTGTCTTTGTGAAGTTGTAATTTTAGAAAAGCTCTTTTGTTTCTGCTTGGACTACAAAAACAGGCAGCATTGGATTAGGAAGCCGGGAATATTAAACTGTATGCACGTAGGCATCCACCTAGCGATCAGTATAGACAATGAAGAAATATTCGTAAGCTCGAGTTCATGTAAACGTTGCAGCTTACAGGCAAAGGAAGTACTTCAACAAAGCTGTGCAATGCCGTAGATTGTAGATTGTACTATGCAGTACATGGACATGGAGATTCATGGATTTTTAGTAACATGGAGATTAGCTACCTTACAACGACAACCAAGCAGAGTATCTTTAGACAAATATTGCTGCAAGCTTATACAACCCGCTATGTCCTGTAAACATAACGAATATTTTTTATTCGTAAGCATTACAATTAAAACCCAACATTTTATTTCTACAAAGTTTTTCTTTGGATTTTAGTTCAACAACTGAGCTTCACCAACAAACAAGCTACTGTGTTTTGTGAATTACCAAGTGGTGAACCAACATTAACCTTACCACGTTGCGTTTCAAACAGGATTTAAACTTGCTCTGTGCTATAGAGATTAAAAATAATGCAGTATATCAACGTTTCTTTTTCTCAGGCTTGTAAGGTAATGCTGTATTTTTCAGTTACTGTGTTTGTAATTTGAAGTAGTTTATGGTTCGTTTTCTATATTCCTTAAACCATTTATTTGAACCCAAAATGAGTTCATCAGTGAAAGCTAAAATGTTGGAAAGACATGGAGGGTTAGGCAGTCACCATCTAAATCATTCAGTGAAGCCCAAATTCATGTGTGACATTTGTTCTGCAAAGTTTGCTTCAAAACAGAATCTTAACAACCATAGATTAAGCGTTCATACTAAAGAGAACCACTTCAAATGTGCTAACTGCTCAAAATCATTTGCGACATCCAGTCAACTCTCACATCATCGAAATCGTCACTCTGTAGAAAAACAGTTTAAATGTTCTATCTGTACTTTTGCAACAAGATGGAGAAAAAGCCTGAAAGTCCATGAACGTATTCATTTGGACTGCAAACCGTTGGATTGTAGCTGGTGTGGCAAGAAATTTAACCAGAAGACACATCTGGATGACCACATTCGTCGAGTTCACACTAAAGAAAAGTTGTTTAAGTGTGCCATTTGTCCTCAATCCCACACAGCATCATTTTATTAAGTTCCATTCCTTGAGTTCAGGGAAAAACCAAAGCGGGTGGGGAAAGGCTTGCTGTGGGTAGTTTGCATAGTAGAACATGTAAAAATGAATGGAAAACAATGGGAAAGGATTGTGGCCGACGTTCACACTCAATTTATGCATAAACATTGCTTGCCCCTTCATTGCTTTGTATACATGAAAGGATCACAAGCAAGCGCATATACAGTGGAGTCCTACCGTTCTTGAAAAAGAGTTATTGCTTGGATTTATTTCCTTCGTGTTGTGTGTTACGCAATATTCCAGTGTCCAGAATTTGAATAGGCATACACGAATTCATACTCTAGAGAAACCGTACAAATGCATTTTTTGTGATGCCTATTTTAAACAATGCGATGACTTGCAAAGGCACATTATTGCTCACATCAAAGAAAAGCCATTTAGTTGTCGGTATTGCTCAACATCCTTTGGAACATGTGGTAACCTTTCAGCACACGTTAAAACAGTTCATAAATTGTAACATGTGAATCAAAACCTTCGGATTATTGAAATTGTAAAGGCAGTTTGTGTATATAACTAAGGTTATGATTTGGTTGATACGTTAAAAGAATGTAAACCCAGTTGTTCGTATTTTGTTGTCAATAGCACAATAAGTTTAACCGTTTAACTTGATAAATAGATAATAAGGCTGGCAACATGCCAACTTGTAGCAAAGTAGCGAAAGTTAAAGCAATGACTTTGTGCCAGCAATATTAATAAACGTATTTATTATGTAGTTAAATAATTTTCCAAAATTTAATGAGTTTATTTTAGCCGGAACAATACCCAAATTTGGTAAAAATTTTAACCGAGTTTTTCCCATGAAATATTTTAATTTGGGTAGCTTGCAATAAATATTCATTTAATACAATAAAACCTAAATAAACCAAGCGTGCTGAAATTCAGTTCTAATGATACACTGGATGATGATAAGGGAAAGTGAAAGTTATCTATTGTATAAATTGTTCACTAAGCATCAGATTTACCGAAGAGAGCGTCAACCTTACTCAAAATTTGACACGCATTAATTTTACTGTAAATATGTTTCCTTTCAAAATATTAATTTATAATAAACAGTGAAATAAAATACAAAGTAGAATAAACATTTAGACCAAGTTTGAATGAAATGAATATCAGTCATGTTGATTGACCAGATATACCAATTCTTAGGACAACGTGAAAAAACGCATAGCATGATTTATTACAGCAAAAGGATAGTAAACCACGATCTGCTACTATCGTATTCCCTAAAAAATTACGCACCTTATGGAATGGCGGGAACACTACGCAATTTGCTTAGCATTTATTTTGAATTTTTATTTCTATGGATGCAGATGTCTAAAATAGTCCTGAAGGTATTGCAAATAAAATGGGATCATTACTCTTTTCCAAACCACTTTCTAGAAATTGAAGTGACGTAAGTAATACAAAAAATGGAGACCTGGGGGGAAATTCTGGGTTCATGTAGAACTGGTGATGGGGGTGCTCAGAAAAGCGAAAATTTGGTGGGAAGTGGGTGTGAAATTGGGTGAAGGCTTCATTGTTCGTAAATAAAAATGGAGAAGGCAAAATGAGACTTGTTGAGAAACTGCAACTTCTCTAAGTTGGAGCGAAAAACGCATCAAGTTTTACAGTTTAACACCCCGGGTAGAAATTCAGGTCTTCAGAAATAGTGTCCAAATAGGCAAAAAACTGTGTAGGGAGTGAGACATGCCCAGGAGGACGCATTCTAGATGTATGAACGATGAAGGGTAATAAGAGATTCTTATGATTTATAAGACAAACAAAAAACCTTTTGTTGTTGAGTCCGCTAGTAAATATTTAGCTGTTAGATAAGTATAGGTATAGTAGGATTTTCATTTTCGTGCGCTTTACTTACGTTCACTAAAGTTTATTTATTGGAAATATGAGACTTAAATGAAAGTATGCGCTGGTTCGACGTCCTACTTTTAAAACGTCGCTTGTTGTGCAAATAGTGTCTTTAAGATAAGTAACGCACCGTATCTTTTTTGTCAGATTTGAAATTTAGTGCCAAGTTTGGTCATAAGGATGTCAGTTTTTGTTGAATTGTGCAATCTTTTGTTACAACTTAAAATGTTTAAACACCAAATACTTGCAACTTGTCGGAATATGATGGTTGATCTTACAACTATCAATTCATTCGTCAATATAAAAACAGCACTAATATTTATAGCGAACAGTTTATAGCGAAGAACATAGAGTTGACGTTGCAAACTTAGTAACATATTGACAATATGATATTGTTAGTCCTCCTATTTACATTATTTAGTGTCGTTTCATAAATTACTTAAGAAGTATCAACGGTTACGGTTTCATAACAAAGTAAAATATATATCCCGGTTCCCTAATTCAAAGTTTACCTTGACAAAACGTTGCTTTCGGAGGATTAAACGCTAGCAAATTCACCACTGCGCCAACTACTGATTCCCCGCTAAGGTCTTATTTGCCACGTAGTAATTACTCAAATCGGAGTAAATGATGACTAACTAGGTAAAATAATTGACCCAATAACCCGGACTGACACGGAAGTTTACTTTAACAAACTTCGTTCCCCACACACTAGGCGTCATCCATTAATGACATCACCCTTAGAGGTCGGTGGGTCACTCGGGTTAAAAGGTGACGACCTAAGTTAAGTCCCATATCTTAGAATGTTAAAAAATAGTGACAGGGGGTCAGTGGGTCACTCGAAAAATCGGTTTTTTAAAGTGACGCTCTACCTACAAACTAATTAAAATTAAGTGAGTTCTCAAAAAACATACTCTCACCAAGTTTTGAGAAGAAATTATGTATTTTTATTGTAGGTAATCTGTGAGTCTCAATAGATTGCATAAAATAAATAGATGTATTGCAGCTTGATTGAAAATCTATTCTGGGTAAATCCATCTGCGTCGTCTTAACACTTGAACCGGCGTTTAACTTCCCACATAACCATGATGCAAATTATGATTTTCTCGTCTCCTATTATCCAGTTACGAGAAACTAACTTTCAAAATAGCACTAGAACCCTTGTTGGGGTTGCTCCACGTTCTAAAAAATATCAAAGCTTAAAAAAGCTTATGGCTACAACTGCCAAAAATGGTAAATTCTTTTGCCCATAAACTCTGATTTTGGAATGTCTTGATTCACTGTATTTTATCACGCAAATTAAGCAAGATGATTACTATTATACAATACAAGCAAGAAAAAGCTTCACTTTTTGTCCACAAAAGCCACCGATTTTTCTACGAGAGCTGAGGTTGGACGCTCAAAGATGGAAGGTTATTTTGTTTTGGTGGCTCCACTCTCCGTTTAGATGGAGGTGGGTATTTAGGCAAAGGGAATAAAAGTGAAAGTGGAAAATGTGGCGAAGAGAGCTTGAGGTGATGATGAAAGAGCACCCCCCCCCCAGTTTGTGGAAAACGATCTTCCAAATTTTTAAATTGTAAAACCGCTTTACCTCCTGTGAAATTTGGAAACGAAAAATTATTCCAAAACGTAGACATGGTTACTTTTTCCAAAAGTGTAAAGTTGATTTGCCAAAATATCCAGGTACGGAAACTTAAAATTTTGTGGTTGCTCCAGGTGCTTGCTAATTAAGGACTAAACACTTTTCAGAGATTCAACTACAATATACTATCCTTCGCTAACTTACCTATTAGCAATTGCTCATCCTAATCTAAAGCCATTGTTCAAATTGTGAAAGCAGAAACGGTGGATGTGAAGGATGATAGAACTCGGGGGGAGTAGGAAGCTTAGAAGTGTCTCCTTCTTCCTCCTAATTCCCTCCACATCCCGTACCCTCTTATTGCCATGTCCCTGGCCTGTGATTGAATTAGATATCCTTTGCCCTCTGCCTTAGGGATTCGAACCCCAGAATTCCCTCGCACTCCTATTTCAAAAGTAGGCAACTGCATTCTGCATTCCACAGTCAAAAAGTGCAAAAACATACTTTTACGGAATTAATATAATGCTTTTTAGTAACGAGTTGTTACGAATAGGTGCCAAAAATTGATGCTACAGACAGTTGACACATTTAAGTTATCTAGATAAGTACAACAATCTTTGGCAAAGATTTTAAATTAATATAAAACAACAGGACTTTACAGTGAATTAATGAATCGTCCTTATCTATCTAGACTAACGAATTAAAACACAGACTCTATCAAACTATTAATAATATTCTATTTTGTTTAAGCAACAATGTTGATACAACAGAATTTTTGCATGAAATCAGATTCTCGTAGAAATAGCGAAAATAGAAAAACACGTGCTACCTGCGATGCAAAACTAGCAGGGTTGCAATATTTATTAGCTCGCTGCTTCAGCAGGAGAGCTATTTAAGATATCGTTGTCCGTTTGTCTGTCTGTCTGTCCGTCTGTCTGTACACTTTATTTTTAAACCAGGCAAAATGGGCTCTAAACCAGCAAAATGGGCTCTAAACCGGCAAAATGGGCTCTAAACCAGCAAAATGGGCTCTAAACCAGGCTAAATGGGCTCTAAACCAGCAAAATGGGCTCCAAACCAGGCTAAATGGGTTCAAAATCAGGCAAAATGGGCTCTAAAGTAGGCTAAATGGGCTCTAAATCAGGCAAAATGGGCTTTTAAGAAGCCCAGGTGGGCCTAAATCGGCCAGAGTGGGCTATTATTAGCTCGCTGCTTCAGCAGGAGAGCTATTTAAGATATCGTTGTCCGTTTGTCTGTCTGTCTGTCTGTCTGTCCGTCTGTCTGTACACTTTATTTTTAAACCAGGTTAAATGGGCTCTTAACCAGCAAAATGGGCTCTAAACCGGCAAAATGGGCTCTAAACCAGCAAAATGGGCTCTAAACCAGGCTAAATGGGCTCTAAACCAGCAAAATGGGCTCCAAACCAGGCTAAATGGGTTCAAAATCAGGCAAAATGGGCTCTAAACCAGCAAAATGGGCTCCAAACCAGGCTAAATGGGTTCAAAATCAGGCAAAATGGGCTCTAAAGTAGGCTAAATGGGCTCTAAATCAGGCAAAATGGGCTTTTAAGAAGCCCAGGTGGGCCTAAATCGGCCAGAGTGGGCTATTATTAGCTCGCTGCTTCAGCAGGAGAGCTATTTAAGATATCGTTGTCCGTTTGTCTGTCTGTCTGTCCGTCTGTCCGTCTGTCTGTACACTTTATTTTTAAACCAGGTTAAATGGGCTCTTAACCAGCAAAATGGGCTCTAAACCGGCAAAATGGGCTCTAAACCAGCAAAATGGGCTCTGAACCAGCAAAATGGGCTCTAAACCAGGCTAAATGGGCTCTAAACCAGCAAAATGGGCTCCAAACCAGGCTAAATGGGTTCAAAATCAGGCAAAATGGGCTCAAAAACCAGGCTAAATGGGCTCTAAACCAGGCTAAATGGGCTCTAAATCAGGCAAAATGGGCTTTTAAGAAGCCCAGGTGGGCCTAAATCGGCCAGAGTGGGCTATTATTACTTATTGCATTCATCAAGGATATTGTCGTAGGATCTTTTAACTACTTAGACACTGATCGTTGTTAGCAGCGAGCATTTTTCAATGGCTTACCATGGATGTTTAATGGCAGCATAGAAAAGTCTTTGTGTCAAAAATGAGATGGTCAGATTAAAAAATACTGACAATGAGTAACAAGTAGTAAGCCAAATATTTTCAAAGTTTCCTGATTGACACTCACATTCACATTCAGATTACTACAAAGAAGGATTTCCTTTTTTCACAATCACAAAAAATGAAGCTTTTCAGAATGTAAATTTTATTATTTATCGTGTTTCGATTTGAATAGGATTCGGATGAAGGCAAAGTACATATTGAGTCATGGTGGTGTAAAAAGCCATAACCATTTATCTACCACACTTTCTGAGAATTTAAGAAAGATTCTTTTTTGATACTGTTCTATTTTCATTTTTTCATTATTCTGTTTTTTTTATTTTCAGTTAAACTGTTAAGTTTAAGTGCCAATAAATACTTCTCCAGTACAGGGGACAATCTTCAGGTTACAGATTATTTAGAGGTTAGGTCGGGTCAGAATTTGATAAATTTAAAATAGGATATGGTACTGAATGCAACAGGACTTTACAGCATAATTTTATAGTTATTGTCCTTACGTTGAAAGTTCTTTACACGAATACAAATTAACAAGTTGAAATAAATATTTCTTAACATCATTAAAATTATTTTCCAAAAATCCACCAAATGCTATTAAAATGTAGCTTTCAAAATATTTGGCTTGCTTTAAAAACAAACCTTGTAGTGAACACAGTGCACTTTAAACCTCAAATTTCCAACTTTGTTAAAATTTTTACAAAACTGGGCTAAGATCTTAAATCTACTTCTCTGCAATGTTGGACATTGTGAAGCATTTAGATACCTGTTCATTATACCTCCAGCATATAATCCTAGCTTTTTATAATGCAATTGCAATTATTCATTAACTTGAAAATAAAAACGCTTCAGGTTCGCTCCTTTTGGTTTTAAACTGTTTGCTTTTGCACGAACTCCACACCACTTTTAGCAAAATTTAATGTACAGGCCTAAAAACTACTGCGTAGATTCCCGGGTAATTTTTATGATGCTGTTGAATTTGAATTCGCCGTAGATACAGAGAAATTTGGGATCCGACTTGTATCCATAATAACGCTTTCTCTGTTTTGACACGAATTACGATGTCAAACTGTTTCCGAAAGGATAATTCTGTCCACTTTTTCTTTTCGGGAAGCGTACAGAAAAATGTATTCGCCCAGAAAACACAAACCAGGTACTTTTACCGTAAAATTTCATTTTCCTGGATTGGGAAATTAGAACACTTGGCAACTATAACTGGACAAACCTTAACCGCCGTCACTTTACTTCTCTGCTCTTTGTAATCCAACTCGACAGTGCTTGGCCTCGATAGTTACCTACTGTTTCAACTCATCACTACTATGCAGGGGAGACTACTTCCAGGTGGAGATTTCAGAGGTTACCAAATGAAAGCCCTACCACAGATTTCCTTCTAACCTTTTTAAGCAGCCACGCAAAACTGAAGTTGACGTAGTGAACACCAAGCTATTTCAAAGCAATGCCGAGAGGAACCAACTCCATTTTGTTCCGACTGCGGAGGGGCATACGTCACGAACTGTACTGGGAATTAACAGAACAACGATTGGGTCTAATATTGAAACTCAACAGGTTTTGGAGAGGATTAACTAGTTTAAGATCAATCTTCAAGGAAAAGTTACCCCAAACTTTCTTTAAATATTCGAGTACGCAGCTAAGCTGCGGCAGCTTAGTGCTGTGCGTGACCAAGTTGATCTCATCCAAAAGCAGACGAGGGTTCAGAAAACTTCCAAATTTAAGAAAAAATAGAGTAGACAACGTACCAGACTCATAGACCGTCATATGTAGACTGGAGCAAGATTTCATTTGCCTTTTGGTAACCCCTTGACACCTAGGTCACTGGTGTGGATTTCTTAGGGACCCTAAGTTAGGGTCAGTTGAAGAAAGTGGAACTGACCGGGAAATTTCCAAATAGTTTCAAGAGAATTTTTTGACTCAGCAAGGTTTAAAGTTTAAACTGGGAACTAAGGTCACTGGAGCAAGGAAGGAGGAGGATCCTATCCTAGTCTCATTGGGGGACATTACGGATGCAGAGGAAAAAGAGGATTTGAATGGTTCCTTGCTTCCGGTCCGCCGTGGAAGTTGGAAGACGGCTTTACACTGAAAACCTGGGGCTGCAAAAAAAAACATTGCCAGAGACCAAAAGGGCAGAATTCCCGGGAACTCAAGATTCCAAACGATGGTCCCCAGTGTCTTCTTGTCAACGTAGAGGAAGAAGGTATTGTGTGCGTTGTTTGAATCATCTGTTTTCCGAATTTTTTCGAATGAAGTCTAGTTAGTATGGAATCAAGTAAAGTATGTCAAAAGTAAAAGCTGGGAGCATATGGAAAGGAAGAAGATGGAAATGAAAAAGCGATTTTTGCAATTTTGCATGTAAAATCTTAATTGATCCAAAAATACACGCAAAGTACTAGATTCCAAGAGTCCCGAATCATTAAATATGCAACTCTATCTTACAGCCAGGATCTACTACGTGTATGAATCCCCTGCATATTTGATTCATAAAAAGTGGCATGGAGTTATCACAAAAATGCATAATGGAGGACTTTCAGTGCACAAAGAATACATTTTACTTAACAAGTTGTGTTCTACATTTCTGGAGACAAAGCTTCACGGGTTAAGTGGAATGAAAAAATGTTTTGTAAAAAATATTGATTTTTTAGAAACTAGTTTTGAGGTCAATTTAGTATAAAAATATGTTTTTAAATGAATGGTTTATTTCTTTAGTTTTGTTCCAATTTTAGGGTTTAAAGTCTCTACGTTCCAAGTCTCTTTGCCCCGAAATCCCCTTTATTCCCCTTTGGACCAACAATAAATGGTTTGAAACTGTAAATCAAGATTAGTGTGGATTTAAACATCCATGGTAAGCCATTGAAAAATGCTCGCTGCTAACAACGATGAGTGTCTAAGTAGTCAAAAGATCCAACGACAAAATCCATGATGAATGCAGTAAGTAATAATAGCCCATTCTTGCTGGTTTAGAGCCCATTCTTGCCGGTTTAGAGCCCATTTTGCTGGTTTAGAGCCCATTTTGCTGGTTTAGAGCCCATTTTGCAAGCTTAGAGCCCATTTTTCTGGTTTAGAGCCCATTTTGCTGGTATAGAGCCCATTTTGCTGGTTTAGAGCTCATTTTGCTGGTTTAGAGCCCATTTTGCTGGTTTGGAGCCCATTTTGCTGGTTTAGAGCCCATTTTGCAGGTTTAGAGCCCATTTTGCTGGTTTAGAGCCCATTTTGCTGGTTTAGAGCACATTTTGCTGGTTTAGAGCCCATTTTGCTGGTTTAGAGCCCATTTTGCAGGTTTAGAGCCCATTTTGCTGGTTTAGAGCCCATTTTGCTGGTTTAGAGCACATTTTGCTGGTTTAGAGCCCATTTTGCTGGTTTAGAGCCCATATTGCTGGTTTAGAGCCCATTTTGCTGGTTTAGAGCCCATTTTGCTTGTTTAGAGCCCATTTTACTGGTTTGGAGCCCATTTTGCTGGTTTAGAGCCCATTTTGCTGGTTTAGAGCCCATTTTGCTGGTTTAGAGCCCATTTTGCTGGTTTAGAGCCCATTTTGCTGGTTTTTAAAATAAAGTGTACAGACAGACGGACAGACGGACAAACGGACAACGATATCTTAAATAGCTCTCCTGCTGAAGCAGCGAGCTAATAAATTAATTGTGATTTCGGTTAGTGCTTTGCAGGAGTCTTTTTAAATGCTCTGCTCCTTACTCCTGAGCTCTATTGACTCCTCTGTGAATTTCAGTTCCTCCGCTTTTTCCGCCGGTTCTTTCGCTTTCGCTGCAAATTGTAGGTAGTACATCCTGTTCTTCCCGTTTTCTACCAATTCCTTTTCCTTAACTTGCAATTCCAGACCCTTTGTCAATTTCAACGCCTCCGCTTCCGACTGGTTCAGGTGCTTCAGGATCCCAACTATTTGCTCTCTTTAATCCTGTTCCTCTGTTGGGACGCTCATTTTCGTTTCCCTGGCTATCATATCCAGTCTCATATCTCTGCATTTTAACTTTTTAGCTTTTGTCTCAACCTCTTTTTCTCCTTGCGGTCCAACAGGCTTCATTGTTTCCTTAATTTATCAAGTGCCCATCCATCAACCCTGCATTTTCGATGCATCTTCTACCAATTCATAGATAGATTTATATAATTTCAAATAGTAGAATACAAACGGTTTTTAAAAAAATTATCTGCATTTGAACGCCGGAAAAGCTGTACGTGCATTTAATGGGCTATTCAATGAGCGTAGATTAAAAGACCCATACGGCGAGTATTCGTTTATTGAATAGTTAGACTGTTGGAGTACAGAAAATAATCACAATCTCATTGTAAAATGATTAAACACATAAACTTTATCCAAATCTTTTCTAACCGTGCTTACAAGCGTGGACTAAATATTACCCCGCAAAAATATTCACTTAATTTTTTTCTTTCAATTTACCCATTCAAACGTTTTCTCCCATTAGATGTAAGCAAATGCGATACTCTATAAACAGGGTATTTGAAACGCGAGTTGTATAAAGCACACATTTTGAATTTCAATTAATGGAATATACTCACTACTTTTACATTTCTTTGTACCTGCTTGAATAATTCAAAGCAAAAAATCTGTAATTTGTTTTGCATTCTTGTAATATCGCAAAACATTTTTCTCGTTCAAATAAACTTTTTTAGATAGGAGTATAGAGAAAGGTAAATGGACTCGGTGATTGCTCAAAGTATAATTATTATACTTATTTAATTTTTAAAATGACTCTGAAGACTCAACCTTTAAAGTTCCTCTGTAACTTAAAAAAGCAGTAATTTTTACAAATTTCCGAGAAGTATGACTCTGCTCATCAATTGTGGGTTTATTGCAGGCATTGATCGTATGTTTATTTGTGATGGTCTCCAAAGAAAATCGGCATAAGTTAATCTGTTAAATCTAATGTCCGTCACAGACGTATTTGTGCAATCAATGGCGTTGACATAATACAAGTGCTAGGCATGGCTAGACCATATTAAAAACATTCATGGTGCCTGTTAAATGTGTATTTAATTAGGAATGTATAAGCTGTTGAACTTATCGTAACTTTGTTAAAGTATGAAGCATTCCATCCCAAACGTGCTACCTGTTAGCAGCAAAATAGTATCTTCAATCCTCAACTGATGGGTAAAGATCCACAATTTTTATGATTATATTCCGGAAATCTGATCCGTTAATCTTATCCTTTTCTAACCAGCCACTTGTCAAGTGCCAGCATTAACCTTTTAGTACTATCACTTTTTTTCAACATTCATTTTTTATTTGAGCTGTAATTGATAGAAGCTTCAACTTTTTCAAGTTTATGTTTTGTAATATTCGAATTTCTGGAATATTCTGCATAAAATCTAACCAATGCATGTAAGAGTGGCAAATGAGGCAAAATGAAAAGTCTAAAGAACTATAGCTCTCCAAAGATTAAAAAACAGGTAGTTTATTCCGTACAATTGTTCGACATAGAAAGCTCAAATATATCATTTTTTCTAACACGTTATATTTGCGAAGAACTTTAAAATTCCTTTAGTTCAAAATAGACTATTTGCCAAGCCACTAAGTGAAGCCCTGATATCATAGAGCAGTATTAGCAATTTTTAAAATACGGTTAATCAAAACAATGTGTGTGCGTCAAGATTTCGTTGGCATACATGATTTTGTTTGTCGAACATCATGAACTCTTTATTGCAAATTTATTCATTTTAAAAATATATAAAATATTCACTTTTTTTACCAATATTTGTCAGATAAAATTCAACTGAAAAATGAGTATACACATTAAAAATTATTCAAATTTGTGTTAGATTCGATTGAGTCTTTATTAGAGAGCAAGTGGAGGAAGCGATAACTTCGGATTCAAGCATTTTGTTTTGGAAAGGTTTTTAATTGATTAGTAATTAATTAAATTGCTCTACCAAAAACCAAATCTTTTACGATCAAATACATGATTTGAAAGCCTTAGAACTATCTACCGACAATGCAATCCATCACTGCACCAACTTTCACAAAACTAACGTCAAATTAACACAAAATTTTAGATGCATATTTTATTTACATATTTTTAAAAATCTATTTTCTTTTCAAAACAATAACATATATACTACTCCACAAATAAAATCGGTTAAATTTGTGTTCAAACGCTAATCAAGCTACCAAAAAAATTTACTACATTATAGAATTGGTTTTCAAGCTTCCAATTTTTTCCTTATTTTCAGATTCGCTAGTCAAATTTCCCGTCGTGTTTTAGCAATTTGCAATGAACCATCCAATTTGCAATCCTTCTCTATTCTCGCAATTTGCCTTCAAATGTTATTTTGCCCCAACTTCCGATTCAGAGATTCAAACAACTTTCTATGTTATCCCAACTCAAAATTGTCGATGTGACCAGAAGCACACTTCGACACTTCCGTTGATTAACCTGCTAGTAGTACGCCATATCTCAGTCATTTGCAAGGTAAATTTGGCAATTTGCTAATTGTAAAACATGCTGGATTAACGGAGAGTTGCCTCTTTTTCAGTGGTTTCAGTTAAATCGTTGGAAGGAGAGGGTGTGGTGGGTTTTGGTGTTTGGTTTGGATGTCTTGTGGTGTGGGGTTCATGAAGTGGAGTTGCTAGGTAGTTTCTTGTGAATAATATATTGAAAATTGAAAACGATAGTCGAGGAGGTGAGAAGGGATCTAGTGGGTGCCACCCACTGGGTGCGATGAAGCTAAGAATTTTATTGGACAATTTGAGACAAAAAATGGTAAATGTCGCCGGTTTGAAGAAGGTGGAGAAAGCAGCAATTAGGGAACATGGTGGAGGGGTTTATCGGTATGTAACCGATGTTGAAAAAGCATAAATATATTTAGCTAAAAACCCATGGACTGATATTGTCAATTAAATAACAGGCTTTTAGTGTACTGGACTGTTATCTAAAAGAGCAATTCATTAGTAGCTAACTTGGTTCCAACTTAAAACGCTTCTTTGCTCGTTTCTCCTCGGTCTTATGGAACCCAAGAATCACCTCCCAATTGGCTTCAAAAGTGACCGCTTCATTCCAGATTCATAAGGTTATTCATGGCTTTATACTTTGTAAGACATTTTTTGCATTCGTTCGGCTAAAGGGCAAATATTTATGCAAATTAAGAACAATTGCAAAAGTTGGAACAGAAATTTAGAACAAATTTACAATGTTGGAATTTGGTTTATTAAAAGTGTTTCGTTATTGCAGGAAGATATAGTTATAGTTTTTAAGCGATTAAATAGTTTGTTATTTGTTTTTGTTTTTATAGCAAAATTGGAATGATAGAAATAGTTTGGTGTTTAGGAAAGCGTAAATCGTAAATACACTTTATTTTTAGGCGAGAATGATATTAATTCTTTGTAAGTCTGGAAAGATTATTTAATAAATTTATTAGATAGATGACGCATAAAATATGTTTTTACATATATGTGTTGGTTAAATGCTGTTACTTAAAAAGTTGGGGGATTGGTGGATCGACATATAGCAGATATATATTGTGAGGTATTTGCATGGTTTGAAAATATAATTAGTCGGTCCATCTCATTTCATTAATTCCGGTTTCAATCGAAATTTTATTACACATTAAGCAAAATAAAATATTTCAAATAAAAATTCCTAATGAAAATTACCAATTCGATAGTTGCTCCAGTTGATGCTTAATTAAAAAATGATCCTTTCAATTGAAGAGCTGTAATATTTAGTACAGTTCGGTACCTTTGGCATTACAAAAATAGTTTCCAGAGAGACTACTTCCAACCAGCATGGCTCACGGATCGAAATATTTTCAACAGACCGATCATTTCTTGCATTACTCCAGGACAGATTTCTCGCATGCGACCACTAGCACGTTTTGAGATTTCCAACTTGACTTCTTATCTTATTCCGAGTATCAAATGGACAACAGGAGGAAATGTTGCTGACACCTTGGGACTCACCAAATACTCCAAAAAGTGTTGCCCATTGTCCAAAATAAATTGCTCCATATGGTCCAGATACAAAATAGGGAAGCCCACTGTCAGGTTAATCAGCTTATGTTTCGACGTGCTTTCAGTCAAATTCACGATTTTGAGTTCAGGTAAAACCGGTTTGAAGTTGTGATAAAAAGTGGTTTGAATCTCCGCAGCAAGCGCAAAATAACATTTGAGGAGATAGAACCGATTCACGGGGATTGCAAATTAGGTGGTTTGAGTAAACTGCCCTGTAGGCTTTGAATCGGGTGAACATTCCAATGAAGTCGCAGCTATTACCAAAATGAGCATTCCAAATAAAATTGCCGAAATTGGCCAGAAGTTCACAAATACAGTTTGCCAGTAGACTTGCAGATACAAAGTTGTGGAAGAAGTATTGGTCATTGTTGAAAAGCTCTTACTGGGGACCAGTATTCCGTTAAAGTCAGTTTCAAGTTTTTAAAAGTTTTTATAAGTATTTTTCTGAAGGGGGAATCAACTAACAAGGTATGCTATTTGACTGTTAATCGCAATTTGAGATGCGATATATCACATCTTTTTCAGCTTTTTGTGTAGATTCCAAGTCCGGTTTCAGTCTGGTGTAAAACGCAAGTTTGGAATTTTAAACAATTAATTATTAATCGTAATTAACGTACAAATACGCGCGCTTGACCCCAGCAGCATCCCCCAGGTGCTTCTCTCTCTACACCCAACACACAAAACCCCAGTGAAAGAACCTGAAAATATCCAAGGAGGAATATCGAAGTTTTGGATTCCAACAATTAGGAAAGACACAATCTTACATAGCTAGCATACAATTAGCAACCCTTAAGTGCTGGTCATAAATAAAGCTGGTAAAAGGGGCAATTAATTAAGGTAGGTAAATCTATGATAAAAACTTGGTTTCAGAATTTTTCAAAACACCACGAACATCCCAATTTCTGTCTACTTTTTATTTCATGTTTTGAAGTATATCCTGAAGAAGATAACCTCGCAGTGGACTTCTGTCCGTCTTCACGTCCTAGTGATTCCTTCTCTTCACCTCCCGGATCTCATGTCTACCTTGTAACATCTATTTCAAATCAGTTAAGGCAATATTTTATTTGCAATTTTTGACTTTTCGTAGAGTATGCCTAGAATTTCCGGGAAACCGAAGATTCTATCCGGCAGAGAAATTACATGACATCAGTTAATAATACAATTGATTAGTCAAAAAATTAAAATATGTTTAGAAATAAGTTATTTTTCAGCTCGCCTTCTAGAATCACCAGCCGCCAGAACATGGATTCATTGCGTTCCGTTTGTCAGACAAACTTCGTCTATCGGTCATACGCGGCTGTACTGTTTCTCGAGAACCTCCAGCAACCAACGAACTGGACCTTGGCATCCTTCCTAAATCTCCTCCTCCCCACCCATTTCCTTTCCCTGGGTTCCCACCCCGGCTATCTTATTAAGTATCCGGGTTTCACCAATCAATACAACCGTGTATCGATGCCCTAAATGACTTTCATACTTGCTCACAATTTGTGAGTCACAAACTCGCCAACCCAACAAATCAATCAAAATACCGTGACCGGGTTTGCTATGTATAGCGACCCATATGAATCCACCGCCTGTAATAACCAATCATTAAGTCAACGTTTTTCTGTCGTTTATAGGTTGTTTACGAATTACTTCTTTGTTTTCCTATATCTGTAAGACTAAAGTAAAAACAAGATCTGAACTCTATTTCTTAGGTAAAACGAAAAACTAGATGGGGATCCTCTGGGGCAAATTAGACCACTTGTCATTTGCCAACTACAACCGACAGAGAAAGAACCAATAGCCGCCATCACTTCTTTGTATTTCGTGGCCCACCTCAAAATTCAGTGCCCAGTGGGCACTGCCCACTTTACTTATCCAGCGCCCGTTTCACTTGTCAATTCACTTTCCGGATGGTCTATGATGGTATTACATTATATTAAGTAAGTAATCCTCCTTAAATGGCCACAAAAGAGAAATGTACTTGTTTGGAATGGCAACAGTGGGAAATAATGTTCAATATTACTGAGTATTATTTGTTGTGATAAAATATGCGATAACAACCATAAGGATTTTTGAATAATGATTGGTAGTATTGTGACTGCTGAGTTTGAGCGCCAAAAAATGGCTACTGCAGGCATCTAATCACTAATATGGGTACCAGATGTACGGGTTTAATATTTCTAACGCTTGATTATATATTATTAAACTCAGCATAAATGCTATACAAGATTCTTGCACAATTTATATAATTTTTAAGCAACGATTACAATATATAGAAGAACATGCTTTGCAACTATTTGTACATAAAGATAAGCAATCAGTTATTGTCAAGCGCTTCTCCAGCTTTTGTCCTGGTTCGGCAAATTCTTTAAATCTTTTAGCACAAAGTAGAAAAATTTACGGAATCTTGAATTCCCTTATGACGCTTTTTAAAAGTTACTGACCCTCTAAGCGGCGTACCAAGCATCTAAAAAATTTAATATTATCGTGTTTTCCACGTGTTTCCCTGACAACTAGGTAAAATTAAGTTGATACAAACTAAAGTTAAGTTTCTCAGTCTTAAACTATGTACTCCAGCATAAAATATATGAGGTTGTCACTATTCCAGCGTAAGCTCATTTCTTTGAACACACAGAATATCCTGGAAAAATTGTCATGTCACTCTTCATAGAAGGAAAAAGGTAATACTGGATGCTATTATGATAAATTAATAAATCTTCTTACCGGCTTACCTTCCAGAAACCTAGAACCCGTTTTATTTTTTTATTTTAATGTGGAACTGCTTGGCAAATAAATAAAAAAACTGTGATAGTTTTTTCAAATAGAATTTCATGTTACCGCTCAGAATGGAACACATTCACCTAACAATTTGGACATTATAATCTATTGATTCTTTACTGCAGAACCTAAGCAACAACTGTGCGGGCCCTGGGTGCTCCTAAATTATGGGCCCCCACGTTTAAGCAAAGAATTTTAGAATTTCAAAGTGTGGCATAGAACTTGAACAAACAAATTTCCATTCATGGGAATGTGTGTGCATTTTAGACTATATGCAAAAATCATAAGCACTTGGTAAAAACTTTGTTTTGGTAATAAATGTTTTTGATTTTGTGCAGTTGTTTTTGCTTTTGAAGATGCAAAACTTTTTAATGGCCCTTCCCTTTCGGATGCAACTGTAAGAAGTTATTTATTCTGGAGAATAATTCCTGAAACCAATTTTATTTTGCTTTTAACGTCCATAAAAATGTTCTTCACACACGTTTTAGTACATGTGCAGAATGATTAAGCTACTCCAAGGACATATGTGGCTTTTGATTTATAAAAGCATACATAAGCATTAGACAAAATCGGATTAATCCCTAATAATCACGATTAGTTTCCAATTTTTACCATCACTAATGTCAACGGCTTTGAGTGCACAATAAACACATTAAATCTAAGTACATGGATGTTTTGTATCCACCCATAGTATGCTGAGTTTCCGAATAATTATTCATTTCTAAATGAAAATATTACTTTGTCATTTAGAAAGCATAGAAAGCCATTTAGAGATACATGAAGGGATTATTTGGAATTGGATAAAGCAAAAAAAGTTTAAGCATGCAGATTTTCTGGGAACAACACATGTCATGCAAGCAAAATTTGGCGTTCCATTATACAAAATGGCAAAAAATGATTTACCACCAAATGTCTTCCATTTCATTTCTGAGTTACGTTTTACAACTCGTTTAAAAACCTACACGTTCTTGACTGTTTTTTAAATCAATCAACTTGATAAAACAGCAAGCGCCAATCTGACCTTTCTGCTTGTTACCCTGTTTTGGGATTAAAATAGCAAAATCATACCGGAACTTACTAACTGTGCTGTTGTGTGTGTTTAAACTGAATTGTATTAGTTTGACGTCGCTAAAATTATTATCTCGTAAAACGTATATTACGTGCATATGTAGATTTGTAGCAACCAATGCCAATAACGGAATTAATTACTAGAAGAAGATGAAAATCGTTTTGTTTGAAATCACATGCTGGTTTCTTGTCTACTCTAAAACAACTAAGAAACTCATACGCGTGAGCTAGTTTATAACAACATTGTGAGCTTTAGGTTGTTCATAGCCGATTTTAGATACAAAGAAGTATTACAATAATTTCAATGGCTCGATTTCGTTGAACTTAAGCAATCTTTTTCTTGGTACAATTAAGTGAGCGGCACGAATAAGGCATCTTCTGTTTCTAGAATGAAAGTAGCGAAGACAAATATTTGAAAATTACTGATATGGATAATTTGTCTGTCTTAAGTTACCGAAGATAAATAGACTTTAATGAAAAAAGTTTGTTTTTTAATGCAAGGGTAAAGGTAGTGTGCAAATTGAAATCATGAGGGTAACGATGATGTGATACGCTATTGTATTTAGTAAATATTTATAAAAAAAACTAGAGTTACGCAGCGCATTTTATATATACCGATTGAAAATTTCAAAAATAGTACATTCCAGAAAGTGCCTTATTTGTGCCGCTCACTCAATTATTTTGTAACATTTTTTACTACATATTAATTATTAAGTCGTACTAAGAAACGGTAAAAATGAAAATCGACATTTGCGTAAACAAAATCATACTACTGCTATCAGGAAGCTTATTCAAAACTAATTACCGTATTTATTCGATTTATACCCCTCGCTCGATTTATAACCCCCCTCGAATTATACCCTCCTTTGAGAGGAGAAATTTGAAATTTTGGCCCCCCTCGGTTTATAGCCCCCTATCATTTTTGATACGAAGGTAAACAAAAAATATTCACTTTTATATTCAGTTTAATGAATATAATAATTATTGCCAATACGTTTGACGCAATCATTTACGCTAAAATACATTCTAACGAATCTATGGCTGAACAGTTTAATGTTAAATATTATCATAAATACAAAATCCTTCCAAAATGTACCATCATATTTGAAATTTTAGCCCCCCTCGATTTATGACCCCCCTCGAATTATACCCTCCTTTGAGATGTCAAATTTGAAATTTTAGCCGGGGGTATAAATCGAATAAATACGGTATATATAGTAAAAATCTACTGAATGTAGTGTACCAAACTACAATTTAGTCTGATTGGAAAAGTTCTTCTGTGACTCTACATAAATGTTTAAAAATATTTTCATGGTATATGAAACATACTTTATCCTGCAATTTTCCAGCTCCGATAATGTCTTCGATGCAACAAAAACATTGTTAAATAAGTAAAGAAAACTACTTTTATTCCAATGATTATCTCCTAAACAACGTAACATGCATATTTCGAACTTTAAAAATATTCCTTTTTATAAGTGTAAGACACCGATTGGTTTTACCTAAACTGAGTTGACTCGATGATTTTAATTTGTGATTAGTGACAACCTTACTTTTTTAAAAGTAAAATATGCGTTTATTTCTAAATTCTTCTTCTTTCCAGTTTAGTTTTACAGAAAAAAGCTAATTCAAAGCGAGGATTGAAACGGAATGATTGTAGCTAACAATAACAGTGAACATTTGCAAATCTTTGCAACATCTTAAAATTATGATTGCAAAATTTGCATGATTTTTATGCATTTTACACAGCCCTTCATTTAGGTTTTCAAACCTTAAGTTTCTTATTTTTTCCCTGGGCCCCTTCATCCCCGGGCCCCGGGAAGAGTGCCCAGTAAATCCCAGTGTCCCTTAGGCTCTGACTTTACTGCCAAAAATAGAGAAATGCCCAGAAGTGTGGTACATGTCAAGCAGAAAACGTTAATGCTACTTTGATTGTAATGAAGATGGAACAAAAGTTTTGGATTTGTACTAAGTTTTAAACTTAATGCGTTCGAATCATGATGCACATAGTGGTACGGAATGAAGTCATAAATAAAACAGAAATGAACATAAGCAGATCATTGAAAAAATAAGGTAGTAAGTTAGTCCATATGTTTCCCGTACGACAGGCAATGTAATGTGTTTGTAAGGATTCTTCAGCTGTAGGCTAACATACGATCCAGACTGTTGAATGTTGAACAATATCGAAATAAATTCTTCATTTGACTTTGGGGTTATTATCACTGTTGTTGCTTGGTGTGCTTTCAATGCTCAATCTCAAGAATCTCACATCAGCCTACTGCCTAATGATTGGGTTCCTCTTGTTTTAATCCTAATACTTTGCACGACAAGCATCAAGGCCAAGTTAAATGGTAAGTTAGAATAAACGGCCAAATAAATACTTTAATTGTACACAAAAATATTTATTCACGCTTTTCTCTGATTTACAAAAGCATTAATATTTATTCGCAGTGCGGCTCACAATAATCTCTCTAAAAAAACTTTCTGTCTTCTGAATCAACATAATGTGTACAAAAAACGCAATGGTCTGCTTGCCGCAATCCTTTTCTCCTCACCATCTCTTCCTTTCTTGTGGATACTCGGGAATGAACTAGGACAGCCTGCAAACCATGCCAGAGATTTGAATTACTATCACACACCGGGAAACTTAAGACTCGTCTACACCTACCTTTATCATTTAAACCTACCGGGCCAACACCCATACTTTACTACATTGCTTTTTATCCAAATCGTGACTTGTATTATCGAAAGCGACATTAACCCTCCTTCGCCCCTCCGTCATCAAGTGTCCCACCTGAACCTGATATTTTTCCAGTAGCGGAATAATCGAGATAATGCTGTTGCTAATAAAACTGACATTTTTTCATACGCAATTAATGTAACTGATCAAAACCCCATTTAAACGATGGCTTTAAATTTGAATAAGGAATAACCTAAGCTAGTGGTGTATCCAAATGTAACTTGGTAACTATTTAGTTATTGAGCAACTGAAGCAACCATCAGATTCGTAATATTGTTTAGGAATTTTGTGTTGAAACATTTTAAATTGCGCAGTGTGCAATAAAATATATATAGACGAACTGAAATCTAAATCAATGAAACGTATTGACGTATCTCTGATAGTGAAATACCAGATTTTGACCACAGAACGACAATCTGCCGTTCTACACATCCACCAATCCACCGCGTTTCCTAAAACTGGCATCTAACCAACACTAACCATCCACTAACAGTTTTGCATAGATAACCGGCGAAACCGAAATTCTGATAAAGCGTTTAATTTTTTAGAAGTAACAAAATTATAATATTAAGACCTGAAAAAGTACTCCATCTAAGGAAGTAAAACTCACCTGAGGTAGCAATTTTGCAAAACAAGTGTCCAACAAACACAATTTTTTGAATGGAAATTTATTTTACTAAAAATTTTACATTTCTTCCAAATTACTAGTATCATTTGTGCATTTACATTTAGTACATATAGTAGCCTGTTACCTCATTTTTCATCACATTGTCATAAAGAGCTCTGTTAATTACTAGTTACGTTCTCGTTCCAATCATATTTAACCTTACAACGCTCTCATTACGTATCCTTGAGATACTATCTTAAAGCTTTCATGCAAATGTCCATTCCTACATCTGATACTTTTCCTTAGCCACCTTTCCCCTCACCTGGGTTTGGGTTAGAGTACAAACTCTGCGTTCCAGTTTCATTTTTTTCCTCCACCGGTGCAGTTTCTCAGCGCTGTCCACCACCACCACCGGCTTACCCAAATTGTACGGTGACAGTCCGTAGGGCACTCGAACCTTTATCTTGAATTTTGATAATGCTAATGATTTTTCATTCATATTTTCGGAAACGAAACCCGACTTTGCTAAGATTAACGCTGTGTAGTAGTAAGAAGGATAACGAAAATATGAGAACGAGTTTTACATGTTAGGTGAAAATCTTCAAAAATAAGCTTGAAAGGTTGGCAAACGGAAGCTTAATATGACATCATACGTTCACTCGTTGTTTTCCTTTTTTCATTTTGAATTCTCAACTTCCCTTGAATAAAGGCCTTCGGGTAGTTGTTGGCTTTTGGCAGGCCAGGTTTTTGATTTTTGCATAAGAGCTTTTATGGTATCCCCGGATCTCATATATTTCCTTAACATCCTGTCCCAGCACCAGGAGAAGAAATGATTGGCAGTTAATCTCAGCAGTTTTGTATTGTATGTGAAAGTCTGATTTCCTTACTTAAACAAGCTTTTAAAAGCCAAATAATTAGGGATCGTGCTCAGACTTTCTTCACTTCACAAAGTTTATTTAGTTGAAGACATTTTTGGCTTTAAAGGTTGATACGTTTATTGTTAGCTCAAGCTTCCGAATACTTGCCGTATTCTTTTTCAGGAGCAAAAGTACAAGAACAACAAAATGGAAAGGGGAACTATACATTTTCTTTTGAATAATTATAAACGAATAAAATAAGCATCATATTAAGTCCAGTGCCAATGGTATCCAGGGGGTTATATCCAATCCACTATTCCGGTTGATATTGTTGTGTCTTTTTTGAATATAGATGGCTTCTTTGAAGGTTCTTTGGAACCATCTTGTTTCGTAACAAAGAAGGGCGGTGCAGCCTATGTTAAAGTTGTGGCTAGGATTCTGATCTTTGTGTTCTGCTAATGCTGACTAAATTACACGATTGTTACGTAGATCAGCAGCATGTTCAGTTTTCCTCCTTTCCACATCCTTGCTTTCTCCGATATAGACGTCTCCGCAATCACAAGGAATTTCGTAAACTCCTGCCATGATTTTGGGGGGCAAATCTTTAAAGTTATTGAGAAGTCTGCTGAGCTTGATTCCCGTGAAGTATCCTAGGTCTCGGTCTAAATTTTTTCGGACAATGCCCGCGATTTGATAGGTAACCACTCCAATGAAGGGTATTGCACACCATTTTCTTTTAGCGTCAGCGTCACTGTTAGGAGCAGAAGCGTTACTTGTAAGTTGGCGAGACATGATTTTATCCATTCGGGTTTGTATTATCTTGCGGGGATATCCGTTTGCGTATAGAATTGATTCCACAAATTGTAGTTCCTCTTGTAGTGAGTCCTCATCACAAATGCGTACTGCCCGTATTGTTTGTGAGTCAATCACGCTTATTTTCTGGCTACAATGGTGGTGTGACGTCCAGTCCAGATACCTATTGGTGTGTGTCGGTTTTCTATATACTTTCTTTCCAATAGAGCCGTCGGGTTTTCGTGATAGAGATCCAATAATTACTTGCTTGCTTGTGCATTTTTATATTAGTATAGATGTTCATATAAATGCAACATATAGATGTCTTGTTGGACTTTTCAAATTTTATTATACAAACAAAACTTGCCTTCGGCATACACTTTACTTATTCCTTTTGTAATGCTTTACATAGTTTCTTGGGACTACCAAGACCTCTTTTAGTATCAAGATCTCCAGTTACTGTTTCTGAAGGAAGATCTAACTTATCTTGCAAGACAGCAATGCTAACAACAATCCTACGAATGTATTACTTCAAAACGTCTACACAGGTACATTTAAAGTCAGATAAGAAAGATGATTCTGAGTAAGAAGTCCTATGCACACGCAGTTCCTGATCTACATAATTCTCAAAGCATTTCCGTTTTATGATTGACTAAGAGCAGCAAGCGATTGTGCTGGACTGGTTTGCAAGTGGAGTGACACTCCGTCAAACATTTTGACATTCAGAGCTGAAAAGCTAAAGCAACTATGCAAGAAAAACAAATTTACGCAATTGCAATAAGGAATTAGTGCAATCAAACTGCAAAAATGACACTGGTGATGTGACAGCTTGAGCAAAGAATCATAGTAACATTTCCACTGATCAAGATGCACCATTTGTTGTGGTGCCCTGTACTCTATAGGGAATACTAATGAAAAAATTGTGAATATCTCCATGTCTTGGATCTGCGTTGCGACTTAAAGGTGTAGAACCAGCAACTAAGATTAAATATATGCCAAAGTACCTGGTCTGCAACTAGGTACTTTAGCATTCAATATTCTTAGTCCAATTGACTAGGCAGAATAAAATAAAAAGTCCAACAGGATATCAATATTATGTTACTTATATGAAAATGCACAAGCAATTATAATTATTGGTAATAAAAACCAGAATACTCATTTAGCTATGGAAAAAAACTCAGTGCTAACTGAGAATTTAATTTTTTTCATTCTAGGATTAAAAGTTTTAAATCCCATAGCTAAAACCAGATTTTTCTATAGATCAAAACCTTTTTCTCCAACTAAAAATACGTAATATTTTCCAAGTATTTGGATACGTTTACAAATCCAATTTGTCCAATTGATTTGCAAGTATCAGAAAGACTTTTTATAAACCCTAAACTAATCCACAAAAATAATTCAATTTGAATTATTCAAATGGTTCCTTGAACCTCACGAGGATCCCCATTTTCCCGAAGACTAAATGGTCAAAATGTATCGCTCCTAAACGGAATGGACCGCATTCTGTAGTACAGTATCCTTACGAAAGCCAACGCAAAGGCCGAATCTCCTTTTACATGACCAATTATGGGGAAGAAGGCACCCAAATGCTAAAGGCTGGCTCCGCCGCCGAACTTTTACCCAGTGATTTTATTTTTGGTCAAAATGGTGAATCCGGAAAGCATTGTCAATGTCACGGCAACGACCTCCTCCTCAAAGAAGACACCAAAAAGCTTCATTTCGTGGGCCATCTACCCGCACATCTACTCCGTTAAATCGAACGTTGGAATTACCGAAAACATAAGAACACTTCTCCACTTCCCTCAAAACCCTGCATCCGTAGCCCTTGCCAACGGTCCCTTTGGCGTATTCGGTAATCGACCCATAATATCTTCCAATAGCAAAGGGTCTGGGTGGCACCATATTCAGGATTTTAGGTCAAAGCGTAAAGAAAAGTTGGAACAAACTTTGTTCAAGAAAACAAATTGACGAGAAGACTTGGAACTCAGATTTTTCCTTCATTCACGCCCACTTCTCCACTTTCAATTCTCCTCGGACCACAAGTCCCCATTCCTTCCGGTCCTTCACTTTCTTCTCTATACTACTCAGGATAAACTACCCTCCATTCGTCTTCATCGTCACCTCCACTTCCCTTCAAATTGCCCTCCACTGCCCCGCGGGCCTCCGCTTTTCGTCCCACTTCCGCCTTTTCCACAATCCTTTCAGTCCCAAGTTTTTCACATTTCTTACTTTGTATCAAATATATGTTTTAGCCTAATCCAACGGTTGCATAAAACCATGAATAAGCTTGTGTATTCGCAATGGAGAGGTCTATTTTTTATTTTATTAAGTAGCGAAAGCTACTTATTAAGATGGCAAAACCTTTCCGTCCGTCCGTCCGTCCGTCCGTCCGTCCGTCTGTCCGTCCGTCTGTCTGTCTGTCTGTCCGTGCGATATCTCCGTAACGGTTTAACCAATTTCAACGAAACTTGGCATAAACATGTGTCACGTTAATACGCAGCTGTGGCCAAGATTTCGGGTCACTAGGTCAAAGCAATCAAAGGTTATGAGGTCATAAGTTACATTAGATCTCTCACTATTATAACAAAGTTAGGATACTACGTATTACGCTTTAAATATAAGACTAGCATGAAACTATTAGTTTGATTTTTTGAAATTACCGACGTCTTTCGTTGGTCAAGAATACTACATTATACGTTTTAATTTTATTGATGGCATGAAACTATTAGTTTAATTTTTTGAAATTACCGACGTCGTTTGTTGGTCAAGAATACTACATTTTACGTTTTAATTTTATTGATGGCATGAAACTATTAGTTTAATTTTTTTATATTATCAACGTCTTTCGTTGGTCAAGAATACCACATTTTACGTTTCAACTTTTCTGATGGCACGACACTATTACTTTAACTTTTTTGAAATTACCAACGTCTTTTGTTGGTAAAATATACTACAATTCACGTTTCAATTTTATGTCTGGCACGAAACTATTGCTTCAACTTTTTTGAATTCCCGATAACTTTTGTTGGTCAAAACTACTACATTTTACGTTTTAATTTTATGTCTGGCACGAAACTAATGCTTCGACTTTCGCTACTTTGCTACATGTAGGCATGTTGCCTGCTTTATTTTTGAGGTCTTTGGGAAAGGATTTTGGACATCTTGGTTTTCCTAAGACGGAGTGAAGAATTGGTAGTCATATATAATGGTATCCCAAATTACCTCAACTTCCCAAAAACCCACAAAATATTCAATTAAATATTATCAAAGCATTTACCGGCAAAAATTTCTTTGTACCTAAGCGATATTATAGTCCCCTGTGAATTGGATTGGATCGAGATGGTGTGGAGTTGGTGCATATCCAAGCACAGGTACACAGCAAAGTTGCAATGCAGATTCCACTCTGTTATGTACTAGCGCAGAATGACTTTATGCAAGACCTCCACGCCATTTTGATAAAATCGAATCTACAGGGGATTTTAATTTTGAATAGATTGAGATGGCAGTAAACAGTTAGCGGTATAGATACAATTGAGTTGAACATTTTGTAGGTATGGAGCAGTAGAGGTGAACTGGGATTTGCTTGATATCCGCAAATGCGCTTTTTCCTGTTTTTGACTTGACACTAGTAAACAATAGATTTCCTGGAAGATTACAATTTTAATTTTGCTTTGGCCTTTGTACTTATACAGATAAATGCATTGACCAACAAGCTGTAAACCTGGTGCATCTACCCTACAATTCCACTTTTCTCGGTTGAGAAATCCTCTATAAGAAGCTTTAGCAGCCACAATAGACCTTCCCCGTCCCTTGGGCTCCAACGTAAACTGCCAGTCCTTTTAACCACCTCTGGTTTTATCTCAATTCCTACCACCTTCAAACCGTCTATAGTGCTATAACAGACCTTTCAAAATGTTTCTAAAACACTAATGGGAAATAATAGTAGGTTATAATGTACTAAGCATTTTAACGATATAATATTCAATGACCAGAATGTTGGAAAAGCAAGAGTGGTAAGTTATGTTCATTAGTTATAATATTTAGTTGTTACATTTAAATGCCAACAATAGCTGCTTCGACGTCTGCATCATCACGCACTAGCTAGATGCTTCTGGAGGAGAATGCGTTGCACTGTTAAATAGTTTTGGTGCAGTCTACAATGTACATTTACCTGTTTATCTGACTTTCAGTTTATTAAGTAGCGAAAGCTACTTATCAAGATGGCAAAACCTGTCCGTCCGTCTGTCTGTCTGTCTGTCTGTCTGTCTGTCTGTCTGTCCGTCTGTCTGTCTGTATGTCTGTCTGTCTGTCTGTCTGTCTGTCTGTCCGTCTGTCTGTCTGTCTGTCTGTCTGTCCGTGCAATATCTCCGTAACGGTTTAACCGACTTCAACGAGACTTGGCATAGACATGTGTCACGTTAATGCGCAGCTGTGGCCGAAATTTCAGGTCACTAGGTCAAAGGGGTCAAACGTTATGAGGTCATAAGTCACATTAGCTCTCTCACTACTATATCAACGTTGGGATACTACGTATTACGCTTTAAATATAAAACTAGCATGAAACTATTGTTCTAACTTTTTTGAAATTCCCAACGTCATTCGTTGGTCAAGAATACTACATTTTACGTTTAAATTTTATTGATGGCATGAAACTAATGTTTTAACTTTTTTGAAATTACCGACGTCATTCGTTGTTCAAGAATACTACATTTTACGTTTCAACTTTATTGATGGCACGAAACTATTAGTTTAACTTTTTTGAATTACTGGTGTCTTTTGTTGGTCAAACGTACTGCATTTTACGTTTTAATTTTATGTCTGGCACGGAACTTTTGCTTCACCTTTTTTGAATTACCAATCTTCTGTTTTCATAAATAGTACATTTTACGTTCTAATTTTATGTCTGGCTCGAAACTATTGTTTCGACTTTCGCTACTTTGCTACATGTAGGCATGTTGCCTGCTTTATTATACTAGCGTTTTAAAAGCAATAATCAATTAATTTCTGTAAAAAATTTATTAGACAATTATGATTATGATAATTAGATAGAAAAATGGGTGACAACCTATTTGATGAATGTGTGGAAATAAATCGCCTTGCACTACACAATTACATTTAGCTAGTGGTGTGGGTTGTAAACTTGCTGTAAACATATATATTAAGTGAGGATGCTGACAAGGGTGAAAGATGTGCGAGGCGGCAGTTTAAATGCGATAATGAACAAAATGAATTTCCACTTTACCAACAGACTGATTGCGTAAGTATTAACAGTCACCACAAACAGTGGTCCATGATAATCCAAGCATCATTAATTTATTAATTACTTTTCCCGAGTTTACTTGTTAACCTGTTAATTAATTAAAATTTGATAACAATTCCCTAAGCAAATGGAGTTTCTACCACTACCATGTCAAAAAGCTAAACTACTTACTGTCTAAAAAAATTAAATGCACAACAAAAATTGATTTATAACCAACTTTATGCTAGGTGCCCGTATTTAGCATTCTAATGAAAATTTAACTGTAGTACGCACTTGTAACTCATGGGGAAACAACTTTGCAGGCTCCAAGCTTTTCCTTTTCCGTACTTCCAGAAACTCACCCAGTGCTCACAATTACATCTTACTGCTCCGTAATAAACAGTTCTTCCCAGATCTCTATGGGCTCTACCAGCAGCAGTGCTAGCATCATAGGGTTTGACTGGCCGCATAAAGCGGTCATACTCTTCAGTCATACATAACAAAACAATTGTGCATATCAGCGTCTGCCGTAATTGAAGTTATCCAGTTTAACCTTGACCGTCGATCCTTTAAACTTTTTTATAGAGTTGTCTTCTCTATCCCAGACATGAATAATTTCTTCCGAGTTTATAGCCAGCATTGTGTGACCGATGGAAAACGCTTTTGCTCCTTTATTATAGTCCATTCTACACCAAACAACATCACCCTTAGAAAAACTCAGGGACGACGGCTTGCTTAATTTTTTAATGCATGCTTTTACATCACAGTTTTGCATACTGCAGAACAAAACTAGTAGCGTAAAAAAGCACACACTACAGCATGACTTAGAAATAGCCATTTTCAAAAAAGTCATAACCGATTGTGAAAGGTTTTATGATTTAAAAAATCAGTAAACTGTAAAGAAAACTCATCCTTGTTTCTCAAACTTAAATTGCTTCTATGTGTCCTTTGAGCAAGTAAAAATGACCGGCGTTATTTCGGAGCACACACCAAACACAATACAATTATAGTAATAACCTTACGCTGCACTACAAAAAATCCAGTACAAACAAGTTTTTTAGGGTTTTATCTTTAGTAGTTGTGGTTATAACTTCTGTATCTAAACGTAATATCTGGTAAATAAATCTAAAAAAAGCCACGGTGAATTTAAAATCAACTTTAATTATATTTCGTAATTATTAGAAATATATAAAGAAAATGTTTCAAGTAATCACCTCAGGTTGGGTGTTGTCTTCATTAATTTCTGCTTCTAAGTTTTCGGACGCATTACAGACTTTGGCCTAAATTTTTCTAAAACTTCTTAAAAACTAGTGTGTAAATTACGGCGGCACTTTTATGATAATGACTTTGTTTAATAATAGAATCACTTGAAAAAACTTCAAACTTTGCGCGCACTGCATTGAGCCTGTGCTGCATTTAAAATGTGGATGTACTTTTGTGTACTTTTTTTGACAACTTTAATGCATGATTTCCATATTCACAGCAGCCAGGTATTTATACTCACTGTTATACTTGAATGAAATTTAAACAGAAACTCAAGTGTAACGTAAAAACAAGGGTAGGTTTCTTAGGCACAAAATTATACCAATTCTTCCAACGATAAAGGGATTAAAACCATAAAAAACCAGCTGCAACCAAAAGCAAATGAAATGCAATTTATTTTTGGATTGTTTAGAAAGGTATTAGTGAGTTCAAATAATACAAAAAAGGCTATGCAGCATTTACATATTTACAAACATGTACAAACCTTAATCCCTCTTTTATCTTTGTACATAGTGATTTTTCCTTACTGTTTTACAAAGTACCATATAACAATAATTATTTTCTTGTTGGTACGATTTTATTCGTTTTTATATCCGACAAAGTTAATTTTTTGATGTCCATATCCGCCAGTAGTTACTCGTTAACCTTTATTCTAAAGCATAACTATTTGTTTGGAAATGATGAACCTTCAGCCTATGTCTATGATGAAAAGTTGATTCTGGTCTACTGATGAAATGAGTCCTACCTTCGACCACGACATCCAATTCAACAATTCCACTTTAAGTCACTTTAATCCAGTTCGGACACGAGAACAATAGAGCTTTCGACAGTTGAGAAAGAGGGCCTGATTAACATAGCCAAAACTACCTGAAGGAGATAACGCACGGTAGCGTGCACAGTGAAAATGCGCATACACACAGCTATTGCCTTCCTCAAATATGAATATGAATCAAACACTTTGTTATGTGGAGTACTCCATAAGAAGTTCGAACTCGGTGTGCATATTTATGAATAGAAACGTATATGAAAGAAAATCAAGTGATTGACGGCTCTATTGTTCTCTTATCCTAAAACTGGAAAAAAGTGACTTAAAGTGGAATTGTTGAATTGGATGTCGTGGTCGACGATAGAACTCACTTCAATAGTAACTGAGAAAATCATCATTTTGCCTGGTTACCGTATTTATTCGATTTATACCCCCGGCTAAAATTTCAAATTTCACATCTCAAAGGAGGGTATAATTCAAGGGGGGTCATAAATCGAGGGGGCTCAAAATTTCAAATTTGATGGTACATTTTGGAAGGATTTTGTATTTATGATAATAATTAACATTAAACTGTTAACCTATAGCTTTGCTAAAATGTATTTTAGCATAAATAGTTGCATCAAACGTACTGACAATGATAATTATATTCAAAAAACTCTATATAAAGGTGTATATTTTTGTTTATGTTCGTATAAAAAATGATTGGGGGCTATAATCCGAGGGGGGCCAAAATTTCAAATTTCTCCTCTCAAATAAATCGAGCGAGGGGTATAAATCGAATAAATACGGTAGTCATAGCAGGCTTGCTACGTTTAAGTGCCAGTTGTTGGTGTTGGAAGCATTCGGACATTTTATTTAATATCAGATGCATTGGGTTTGTAGACTTTGTTGTTGTGTTGTTCGAAATATCTGATTAGTTCACTCCAGTAATCATATATTTCAATTAATCAATCAGCCTTCGGAGTTTCTTTTGGTTTCTCCTGAAAAGAGCTTCACCATAAGGAGCCATCCCCTACCCTTGGGTCACCTGCTTAATCAATTTGAAGCACCACTTCCTGTATAAACCTCTGTCGCCCACAACCACCCACACACCTAAAAGTCCTGAAAATCATCACAATTTTTAAGCCGTGAATGCATGACATATACCAAAGACATAACGAGCTAATAGAATCTCAAACTCGAATTTCATAGGGTGCAGATGAGAATGGAATGGATGGTAAGAATGCAGAGGGATGAGATAGTCCTGAATATATTCCAAATAAGATCGGATCTACACCTGGTTCATATCCGGGAAAAGTTGGAAGTGGTTTTTCGGGAAGAACAGATAATAGGGGTAATATTTTCTATTTGTTTAAAACGTTCCGTTTATTCTCGAACTTATCTACGTATTTTTTGCAAAGAAGCTATGTACTTGCCCCTAATCTCCTGTATATTGTCGCGCCAGGACCCCTTGCAGTTTGCACTTGATACTGGTGGGGTGGTCGAAATTTGAGGGTGGAATTGATTAAATTTTAATTGAAGAATCTCATGTAGTTTTGAAAAATGTTGGAATATTTTGTTCCACATTTTGATATTTCTTCCCCCATCTTCGTTCATTTGCAGTTTCCCTCCAATCCCCCCTATCGTCTTCCTACCCTTTTCTCTTCCCCCTTTCTTCTCCTAGTCTTTCCTGTCCTTTCCTTTTCCCTTCAATCCTTTTCTCTTCCTTCCCTTTCTCCTTCCTTCCCTTTCTCCTTCCTTCCCTTTCTCCTTCCTTCCCTTTCTCCTTCCTTCCCTTTCTCCTTCCTTCCCTTTCTCCTTCCTTCCCTTTCTCTTCCCATCCCTTTTCCTCTTCCTTTGGCTCAAAATTTCCCGGTATCCTAGATACCAGGATACTGAGTTTTTTCCAGCGCCGTTTGAAAAACAAAAACAGGATATGGACTGTTGTTTTCCTAAGCTCGTCCTAAGCCTTTGGTACATACAATTTATGACTCATTCATGGCGGCTTTTTTATTGTTTTTGTGTTTTCAAAAACAAATAACGGATGTAATTATTTTTCTCAACTGCTTACCGATACGTTCATGTTTCTGTTCAACACAGCTCAGTGCTAGATATTGTTTTTGGAAAATTATTTCATGGTGGCAGCTTGATTGTTTTTTTGCTTTTTCATTGCTAACAAGCTTGCGTGTTGTCGTTATAATAAACTTTCTCCTCCGACGCACATCACTACAGACCTCCACGGCCACTATATTTTATGTCTAACCTTATCTTCAACTTATCGTGAATTTTGATGCTTTTCGCAATATAAACTTTTAAAGTCCATATATGTGATATATGCTTTTAATAATAAACCTGACTTTCTTCACCTATTTGTGAACCCTCTTTCTTCTTATAGCAAACTCGTGTAAAATTAAAAGGAAATTGGGAAACACTCTATCTCTTGAACAAATCCATCCCATTCACCAAATAACAATCATTTCTGTAATAAATATGTTTCCTGATTTCAACAAGGTACATACACAACAAAATTAAAATGGACCTTCTGGAAAGCTATTTTGTTCTATTTAGAACATCGTGTTTAGTTCAATTGTTCCTAAATGGCAGCCCAAACATTCAGCCAACCACACATCCTTTAATTACCTATAATCTACTAAAGGTACAAAATGCAACCAAGACAGACTTTTCCATAAAGTTAAAGGGATGGTACTGCATCGCACAATTTCACACACACATTAACTCGCAAAAGTTTGAAAACATAGCAATGTTTATAGAAAAAGTGGATGTTGCCAACGCTTTTTGGATATACAGCAATAGAATATCAAGCCGCATAAACGATCATAGGGAATTTAGGAAAAATCACTTTGAAGCAAACACACGAAAAGTATACTCGGTATTATTTGCGAAGGATGAGGACTCGTTGAAGGCCTACAAAAAGTACTTAGCATGCATAACAAATTCGGGTATAAATAGGACGTTTAGATTTTATTCAGAAGCCTTTTACGTAGTTAAATTGGTGTTGGGCTCAATCACGGAGTATAAGTTGACGTATCTCTGTCTATACTGCGAATACTGCAAAGTGTTTAAAGAAGTAAGAATGACATGGACAGATTTGCAAAATGCAAGTGATTTCTACTTCTTTATTAACCGTGCTAAACGATACTCCAAACGCCCAATAATGATAAATTCTGTGGAAGGAGGTATAAAGATTTATACGAATAAATCAAATGTGTTACAATTTAAACAGATTTCAAAACCGCTGCACTTTTTCCCCAAAAAAGAATTTGGTTTTGATCCATACGGCATAGAGTACGTTAACAGTGAACTATTTATTCCAGTGTTGGGTACAAACAAAACATTCTATTTTTGGACAGACCGTTACAAATACTATAGTACGTGCGGTTTGGGTATCTATGAAGCAGGATTTGGTCACTATTCACCACTTACTATTGATAATCCAGGTAGTCCGCATGAGCTTGGTTTAACCGTGTATTATGACTATACGACTTTTAGAAGCTTTACGCCAACTGAAAGATACACAGGTGTATTTTCTCTATACGTCTACGTGTCTGCTTACGACTATTATGTGTGGGCAGGAGTGTTCGCATGCTACTTTGTTGTGAACTTGTTTGTATTAAGAATATTTTTCAAACCATCATACAATTCCAGCAGTGCTTACCGTGTATTGCTATTGGCATATGCATTGCTTCTGGAACAAGGTAATGCCTGGTGCAGGAGCTTGAATATTTCAGAACGTGTATATCGGCCGTTTTACGTAAGACTTCTGCTAACAGCACTAATAATAAGTAATGCTTACAAGGGAGAAAACATAAACGCCATGACGGCTCCCAGACAACCGATACCTTATGATACATTAAACGATATAAATGCCAGCAAATTTAAAATGTTCTGTTTCGACGTGCAAAATAATGGCTATACGCGCAATATCATACAGGCAATGAAATACAATACTGCGCCGATTATAACAAAAGAACGTGAAGCAAAACTGAGAAATGTTTTAGTTCCGCTTTCAAATTTAAAGAACAGTTCAAACTTTGGACCGTTTGCCGTATTTGGGACTGCTGAACGATTAAGACAGTTGGAAATCCAGGTGATTATTGGTTAGTGATCTCTAATTTATTGTCATCAATTAGTTTAGTTATCTTTGGACTATATTTATGTTTATATTGAATTAGTTCATCTATACATTTCCAAGCTTCTGCTGAGTTATGTACATTAGCTAATTTTGAATTAAAATATTCTTTTTTGCTGATCTAATAGCATTATTTACAGAATTTTTTGTTTTTCTCATTTCACTTATTAAAGAATGGTCATTTGCTGATTTTACAATTAGTGAATCTCGTTGTTTACACAAATTTGAAATTTCTGAGTTATACCAAGGTACGTTATTAACCTTTACTTTTCTTTTTCTAATTGGTGCATGCTTATTTAGAATGTGATTTAGAGCACCTTCAAATACAAAAGCATTTTTTTCTGGCATAGTTGAGGATTTTAAAAATGACCAGTCGACTTCTTTTATATCTCTAATAAATAATTTTTCCTCGATACGTTTATAGTTCCTATATGTAATCATTTTAGGTGACTATTTACGCTTTGGTTTTGTCATTACCGTGCGTGTATACCATGTTGTGATCAGAATTGGTAAATGGCATTGTGCCAACAATTTTGAAATTTGACTCTGATGATATATACAAGTGATCTAAAAGTGATTTGGTAGTGACAAAGTTGGAAGATACTTTTCTAGTTGCGATACGATAGCGATAGTTTCATTGAAGGTGGTGGTTCAGTAGTTTATTTTTCAGATCGATGCCAGTTTAATATCAGTTTATGTGTTCCAACACACTGCGGATGGAATGTTATGTCATTAGAAAAATATTTCGCAATATTTCGAAGATGTAGTGTTTAAGTGCCAATAAAAGCGGCCGCATGCATTTGTGCCATTATCTAATGTCCAGGTAACAATTGTCAGTATGTGGGTTGTTTTAAAATAAGTATGCTTACTTACACCACGATTTTACAGCGTAATTATAACGTCTTCCACGATGTTGACTGGGAAGTTAAGTTCTACAAGCGTAAATAATCAAGCCTTTAATAATGTACCAGTTTATTGTAAAGCTACCTATGCAAAGTTATTTGAAATATTATAAAGGAAGATTACGTACTCTAATATTTTGTTACTTGTGGCGTAGCTACGATGCACTTACCTGCTGACTAGACTAGATTCAGTATATAAAATAAGCTATTCAAAAGCAATAATAAATCATTTTTATAATGTAAAATTCTAAAACACGAATTCCCTATAATTTTATAACCGTTTGGTTTGACTTTACTCAAAGCAATTTTTATAAAATTTAATTTGCAAGGGATTTGTAGTATTATCAGATCATTCTTGGTCAAATTTGACGTTAGTTACTAATAACTTATATGACTTTAAAGTATTGTGTACCAAATGAATATGCTACTTTAACCACCTTCACTGGCGATACATTCCTACAAAACAATCCCCATGAAACCAATTATAATAGTCTACCTTACCTTTCATGTCTCCTTAAATCAATCTCAAATTATTTTAAAGCTCAATCTCTTCAAAATCCTGTCAAAAGCTCCAAAAATCTCACCATTTGCCAATTTGTTATCCCAGTCCCAACTATTTCAAAATGTAGCCTCCTGTTCTTAAAACACCTGCATTTAAACTCTCATCAGTTTATCCTCAAAACATTCCAAAAACCTATAAATCCTCATAAAACTTAAAAAATTAAAAGCTTGATAAGCTACATTACGGGATAATAAATTTTTCAGAAGTTTCTTGGACACCTCACCACTTCTCCCTATAAGTCTTAGAGAATTCCAACTCAAATCCTTTCAACGTTGACCTATCTAACGAGTATAAAAAGCACCTCTACATTGAATGCGATAAAAATGGCGTGGAAATGGTTCAATCAAATCAAATTATAAAAAACAGATTCTTCCGCCATTTCCCAGTAAATATTGTACACAACTTGTATCGCAAAATAATTAGCTAACAAGTTTATTTATTTTTTACTTTTATTCCAGCCTACATGTTATTCTATTATAGTAATTTAAAAAAGATTACTATCACTCATTAAACGGTTTAATCCGTACACAAACAATGCTGACAAGTTATTTTCCGGCTTACTCTGGGGCCTCGCATTGGACCAGTTTATAAATCAATGTTATGGCAACGACCTCCTCCTCCAAGAAGCCACAAAAACGTGCCACCTTCATGAGCTATCCACGCGCACATCTACTACATTCAAATGGACACTGGAACCATTAAAAACAGGAAAACCCTCCACTAGGTTTTATCTTTATCCCTTGGGGTACTCGGTAACCGACCCACAATATGGCACTATTCGCAAACTGGAAAGGAGTGGCACATTAAACAGGAGATTAGGTCAAAACATACGCAAGTTTCAGTAAAGTTGGGGCGTTTAAAACAAATTGACAAAAAAACACTTGGAACTCCGCTTTTCCCGTTTTCCCTCCAATAACGCACATTTCTCCACTTCCAATTACACTGGGACCGAGACCTATTCCTTCCGGTCCTTTACTTTCTCCTCTGTTCAACCTGTAATTTTTTCACCGAATTTATCTTCACCTCCACTTCACTCCTAATTTCCCTCTCCTCCGTGCACTACCCCCGGAACTCCGCTTCCAGCTCACTTGGACCACCACTTTCACCTTTCCAGAATCCAGAATCCTTCCAGTCCCATCTTGTTGCTATATTTCTTAGTTTGCATCAAATATCTGTACTTTAGCCTCACGCAAAGGTATTACAAACCATGAACAAGCTTGTGAATTTGGAAAGCACCGACCCACCTTTGAAGAGATTTGGGAAAGTATTCTAGGCTTCTAGGCTTTTCCCAAGAAGGAGGAAACATATTATCTAATTTGGCTGACCACTTGCTAGAGATTACACGATTAGACATAGGGAGTGTGGAGGGAAAGAGCTTCTAAGCTTCCTAATCCTAATCCCTTGTCCGCTTCCACTTTCATTTGATTTGTATCCGTACCCTCCGCCATTAGGTTTGATTAAATGGGAAGCTCGACGTCAGTGCCAGTTTTTGGACGACTCAGATGGACTTGTTTCAGACAGATACTCCATGTCTTACTGCTTTGATTACTATTTGAATCACTAATTGCACAGAATAAATTTATTTCTTTACGTTTGGTTAAAAGAGATGAAATCCAAAACTTCCGATGACCATCCGATTTACAATGTACAGTACACCTTACATTATCGTTGGAGATTTGCTTATATCGCCCCAAAAGCCTTAATGCATTTTAGAATTTACCCTGTCACCTACTAAATAAACAAGACAAATATTTTTTGCCTGCAGTGGAATTATAATTTTTAGAATGTTGATAATTAAGCTATTCCATACATAATGCGTAATTCATGTGTAACTCAAATTGTAATTGCAAATATACCAATCTGAGAGAAATAGTGTAACTAGAAGGTTGACGTCTTTACTTCACATTTAATTTAAATGTTAGAGACGAATTTGCTATAATAATAATTAAATTATAAAAGCTTGATTACAATAACGCAAAAATTATTGATTTATTTAAGTTTTATATTTACCCTTTTCTCAAGCGTTTATTTACAAAGTTTTGTTGTTAGAAGTTGTAATTGTTTAGCATGCAATACAATTACTCCAAAAATCAGGATCCAGATGAATGAAATTTGGCACTATGTTCTAAGTTTGATAACGGAATTGAACAAGCGATCAACTATCCACCAAATATAAATAGCCACAGCAAGCAACAGTTTCAAAAACTGCTCTAGTTCGAGGTGTTCCATTACTCTCAATACCTTGAACCGATCACTTACTCAGTATTTCTTACTTACTTACTCACTTACCCAGACCCTTCAACCTGAGCGTCGTTAGCTATGCCTCCGGAGGCAACACTTCAACGTCAATTCTATCCTCACCAAATTCGCTCCTTGTACCAACCGGACCTTCACCATCTTCCATGGGATTCGATCCCCAAAACTCGCTTTCTCCATTCATCCAACGAGCTTCCGCTTCATCGTTGCTATCAATTCCTCCACTGCCTTTTTTACTGCAACTGCCACATACCATTCACACCAACTTCATTTCCTGTCTTACTTTGCCCACCACTTCCGCCTTTTCCAGAAAGTGATTTGGAACCGAGTTTAAATCCTACCTTAAATGCTATAGGTTCAGGACCATCTCATACCATCTGCATCCTGACCACCACCGCACCTATTCCTCCCTCATCTCCTCCCTCTGGTGTATCAGTTTAAAGTTTTTTTCAGCTAGTTCAGTTCGGTCTTCGTTAAAAATCATCCCACCTTAAAAAAAGTTGTGAAGATTTTTAGGAATTTATATGTTGACAGGTGTGATTGTGGTGTTGGTATTGGCACTAAACAGTGTAAGTTGATCGTGCTACGATATGCAAATTAAAATTAAAATGAAGACGTCAAACTTGCAATTTAAAATTAACAATTTAATCTTTACAATTTTCTTTTGCCAATAAAGAATACACATTTTGTTATGAAAATTAATAAGCCGGGTCGAGATCCGTAAAATGTTCCATATAATTTGCTCTTTCCAGTCTGTTTAGAAAATGGAGTTGGTCGCCAGTCGTAAAATCATCAGCCCAATAATTCCCAGCTGGATTTCCATCCCCTCAGTAACCACCACATGTTCAGCTCCATTTCCCTTTCCCCCTCCAGTACCAGTAGTAACACCCGGACCAGGTTTTAGCTGCTCATTATTGCACTTGGCTTCCTTACAAACGCAGTACTCAAGATCGTATTCTTGTCCAGGGCCTACGCCGCCACCCACACATTCATTCTCCGCTTTGACCCTCTCGCCACTTTTGGCACTGACACAAGGTTGATCTTTCTGCTTTAAAAATCCTTGCATGCACTTAAATACTCTGTCTGATATGGAACGCGGCGTATCAGGGTCGTGGCATCCCCTGTACAAAAGGCCACCCTTTTCATTTGAACTTATAAAGATTCGCCGATGAACAAAACAGCCTTCGGTGCACTCCTTCTCTTTCCCGGCACAGGTTTCCTTTCCATCAGCCGCAATTCGACCCTCGCATTCTTCGCACAAGATAGCTTCACAGAGGTCCGGGGGATATCCCAGTCCGCCGAAGGTCAGTAGAACGAGCACAAGTAGCTTTTGGAGGGTTGGCAGCTTCACCAGCGTCAGCCTTACCATCATTTTGATAAGGATGATGGCGGTGTTTGTTGGAGTCACAGGTAACCAATTATCGAATTAAGTTGAAAAATAGCTATTGACTTTGGAGAAAATCTGATGAAAAATGGACAGGTAGCTTGAAAGCTGACAAGCGAGATGATATTTTTTTGTAAAAATAACAACAATTTCAGCTGACACGTGCACACGTGTCAAACATTGGTTTCTACGGAAACGTATTGTCAACTGGGTCATATGACCCAGTGACTAGTGACAGCAGAAAACGAAATGACAGACAATTTTATGAAGTATCCAAAGTTCTTGATAGTTTCCTGTTCCGTCCGTCCGGCATAATGACCGCCTATGACTCATAGGCTATGAGTCATGAGTATCTTTCTTTGGAAAATTATGGGCTTTCACCGGATGGGACCTTGATGATCACTTATTTAGAGAAAATTAACGAGAAGACAATGACGACTGAGAGATGGGTTGACGATTACGGTGAGTGAGGTAGGAAATCACTCGGTGACCAGCCAGAACAATCAACCAAGAATAGAGGTAAGTAGCTGACGCAGATAACCACGGAGAAAGTATTTGCTCAGCAATGTATGTGAACGCGCAGCGAAGACGCTGGAGTTGCATGGAGGTCAAAGAACGGACAAGAAAAAATCATAAAAACAATCACAGCTGTTCAAAGATCGTAGGTCGAAAGGTCAACTGGCACCTGATTCTGAAACTCAGCTGGAACGGGCACTATTCGGGGTCACACCGGACCGGGACCACTACCTAAAATTATTGTTAATTATTACGTAGCTGAGCATAGTGAAGCTAGTATTGAGATTGTTTGTCTGACCGTGTGTGTGTGTGTGTGTGTGAGCACGATACAGGTCAGACGGTTTGTCAGAATGACACCAAACTTGGTACAGTGATTCATGGGGACATCAGGAGGAACCCTATTGATTTTGAACATGATCGGTCATCCCCCTGGGGAAATAGGGGGAGGTAACCCTTCTGACCATATGCTTTGTCAGAATCGCACCAATCACCCTGTTGACTTTGAGCCAGATTGGTCGTCCCCCTGGGGTAGTAGGGGGAGGTAACCCCCCTGACCTTAAAAATCGTCAGAATCACACCAAATTTGGTGCAGTGATTCATTGGGCCATGAGAAATAGCCTTATTGATTTTGAGCCTGATTTGTCATCCCCATGGGGTAATAGGGGAGGGTAACCCCTCGGACCATAAAACTTAGTCAGAATCGCACCAAATTTGGTACATTGATTCATTGGGCCATGAGAATAATCCTATTGACTTTTAACCTGATTTCTCACCCCCCCCCCTTTGGTGAATGGAGTCAGAGAATCAGACAGACAGACATCCAGTTGGCTCAGCTGCGTATTTAAAATGGTCATTAAATCGGTTTATTGATGTTGTACAACTATATACGGCTAATCCTTGGAACTGGTAGTTTTTAGTGTTTTGAATTTCATTTTAGCTTAGTGTTTTATTAATTTTATTCAATCCATATATTGAATGGAAGTCATGAATAAGCTTGTCATAGACAAATTGTCAACCTGGAAACTGGCCCACTTTAGGAAGTAACTTGGGAGTGGGAAAGGACTTGTAATGAAGAGTGCTTTAGGTAGTAGGAAAATACATTAATAGACTTTTTCAGCATCAGGTACATGTTTAAAACGCCAACCCACCACCATCTACTTTATTATGCTGCTTCCTTAACCTCCTTTCAAAGCCTGCTAAATCTACCACCAAACTTATAAGCACCCCTATAAACTTTTTCATAATCTCTAGATCTCTCCCTCACCTCCACTTTCATTCAATTTACATTCATACTCTTATCTTGTCCAGTTCCTTTCCTGACCTATATCCTTCCCGAAAACCACCAAAAGGTACATTTCATTAACCCTGAAACCGCATGCCATATTAACCCACACCCATTCCATCCAAATGGAGACTGGAAGCATCAAAAACGGGATAGTCCTTCATTAGCCCACCTTCCCCTCCTGCGTTCCAAGTTGGTCCTTGCCGTATTTAGAAGTCAACCTACAACATTTCGTCTGCTACCTACACTTCAATAGTTTCCACCACGCCTTGGCAGATAAATGCAAAGTATCAAGGGCACTTGGTGCAATAAGTGCATGGGGATCATAAAATCAACCAAAATTGGAATTCTTTGGGGAACTTACCACTTTTGGCGGTGGTACGGTATTAGTTCTGGATTGTCCGTGATATGACCTAATAACACAAGATCGTTGCCTCAGAAGACCTCGACTACAAGACCTTCTCCTCAAAATGTCGTCACCGCAAAAGACCGAAACTATAAATGTCGTTGTTATGAAAGACATAAGATACAAAATGTATTCATTGCATAATATATTTTAATTTCGTTATTATAACATGCTTGATGCACACTAAATGTCATTAACATATCGTACAGAATTTTTAAAACAGTTTTCGTACAAAAACCTTGCATTTTCTGCTTTCAAGCATTGTTTGCACAAATTGTTGAGTGGTATCCTGCAAATATCCAGAACAAGACGACGTATTATGGCCATCTTGACAGAGGGAAATACTCAATGATTTTGATAGACTGAACTGACTGAACATTTTTTATCATGACAAGACCAGTTTCATAATTATTGGAACAGCAGTTTGGAAAGAAACATTATTTTTAACGCCTGTTTTGCTAAGCCGCGTCCAGCAAATTTCAAAATTTAACTTTGAACAAAGGGATTTCTGAAGATTTGTACATACGAATTCCTAAATATTATCGTAAATCGTGCTACCTAAAGTTAATCAATCGTATGTAAATTTTATTGTCAAGTATGAACCATTTTATGATAGGACTACGTTAAGGGGCCGGAAATTAATCAAACAATGCGCCAAAACGGCAACAAAAAGATAAAAAACTCCATATTTGCACTCTAGAGCTTCAACTTTTTGTTTGACGTATTTGTTGCATTTGTTGGAAAGTTTTTGTACAAAAATTGTAATAAAAATTTTATACGCTTTGTAAATGACAATTAGTATGCATAGAACATATTTTAATAACGAAATTAAACTATATAATGTAATGATTACATTTCGTACCTTATGTCTTTTACAACTACGACATTTTTAGTTTCGGTTTTTTGCGGTGACGACATTTTGAGGAAAAGGTAATTTAGTCGAGATCTTTTAAGGCAACGATCTTTGCTATTAGGTTTTTTGTATCGTAACCACTAATTCATTTCAGTTTAACTAGTTACTGTATTTTGGTATCTTCCATAAATTGGCCCTTTAGATTTGTACAGGAAAATGCAATCATTATTATGGATGGATAATAAACGTTAGACAACAAATGTACACATAAAAATGTGTTATTGTTTTACGCTTATTCTGTGAGCGGACTACTTATGGTGGATTCAAGCAACTAAAGATAGATTCCTCCTCTGTAATTAACGCTATTTATTTGAATGTATTGCGACGAACATGTTCTATTAGTCTGAACATCGTTTTTTGTTAAAAATGAGTATTTTAACATTTAATTGCCAACTAAACTTAAACATTTGAAAACAAAATACTTCAAGAATTACGAAAATGTTGGTTGCACCAACATCAGTGAACTCATCAAAATTTAATTCAGTTTTGTATCTTGGCATTACTGGCAATATATAAAATTTCCAGAGATTCTAATACATTGTATGTCGTCCACCAGCTTAGAGCTTCGCTCTTTCGAATACTAAGTCATTATATTGAATTAATTGTTGATTAGTTTCATAAATTACTTATAAAATGACACTATTTAATTAGAAACGACATTATGAATTTATTTTCCCACTACTCCCTACATAAAATATTAGTGTGGACTGAATGGATTAGTAACAACTACAATGGTACAATGGACAAACGGGAATTCATACCTACACAAGAAATGTCCATTTGCGACGCTTAAGGTAAAATATCGGCACCGAAGTTTATATAAAACATAAACTAAATTATTCAGTTCTTATTCCTTCTTCTTATACAATTGCGGAAATTTCCTCCAAAATATTAGATATCACTAAACTTCATGCTGTAATTGATCTACAATTTGCTATAATATTCAACGCTAAAACTTTTACACACCTTATACCATACCACTGGTAAAAGTGGCAAGTTACTTAGCCAAGAATTCTAATTTTAAATGATTTTTTCAACTTATCTCAAAATACCGAGAAGTTGTCATTTTTTAATTTAGTTTAAAATCCCTTTTCTCGAACTCGCAGACGCTTTGATATAGTTACAAAGCAGATAACCCCTTATCTAATCTTTCTAAAATTGTTCCAGCTGACCCCTTTGTTCCATTTGCTCTTATACAGTGGAATTAGGAACGGGGTGGTCAGATGTTGTAGCTGGTGACCAACTACGCCAAAGGCTAAAGTGAGGAGAAGCTGTGTGTTAACGGGGTACTGTCTCGTTTTCGGTGATTGCAGTCTCCACTTGGATGGAAGAGGTGTAGGGTTCCATGGCTTGTGGTGGTAAAGACACCCCAGGGGGTCCAGAATCCACTTCCAAAAGCGGTTCGTAAGTGCTGCCCAGACTGACAAGCCTTTAGGAATTATGGAGATGTTTATTGAATCAATAATATTGATTAATCTGTGATAAGTGATTTTTGTTTTTTAGAACAAAATGAGAATAGGAGTAATGGAAGTAATTTAATGTTGATTTGTAGACGAGTATTATGTTGTTAACTTGGAAGTTTGGAAGGATTATTATGTAGATATATTTTAATTTAAAACATATTTTGAAATGGATTTAAAAATTTGTGTTGTTTAGATTCCACTTTTGTGAAAATTTGTAGATTCGTGGATTTCGATGTTAAGAGATGTAAGGGTTTTCCAGTTAATACTGCTTCACTTTTAAATTGTGCCACTCATTTGGATTTTTTCTTCAAAATTTTAAATGTGTTCCATTGCACACCATTATCAATTTAAAATATATCAACACAAAATTCTTAAACAATCTTTCAAATTCGATGATTGCTCCAGTTACTCCTGCTGCAGACCAAAGCATGTAGTGTTTTTCCTGTGTAAATAGACTTCTGGCTTTTATGGTAAGAAAGTTTTAATGCTATATTTGCCATAAACATGCATTTTCTATAAATCGCGATTAATCTAGATTTATGATTCGATTTCAGCATAAAACGTTTCTTATCTTGCACAAAACGTTTGGGCAAAAATCGGATTAAGCACGATTAGTTTCCGATTTTTGCCATCACTAGCGGAGGGGTTGTGGGTTCAGGCTGGGGTAGGGTTGAATGATAAATGACGAAGGTAGGGTAATTTCAGATTCTTAAATATTGCCAAGACCAAATGTTTTGTTACAAAACAATTTTTTTATCAAGGAATTTATTAATTATGTAATTCGAAACCCGTCAACTTACTAAGTTCAAAAAATCATCACAATTCCTCAAGCCCGGAATACAGGACGTTTATCGAGAACCAGTCAAACTATTAGAATCTCCCCCTGAAATTCAAAAGGATGGAAATAGAGCAAATGGAACAAAGGGGTCAGCTGGAACAATTTTAGAAACATTAGATAAGGGGTTATCTGCTTTGTAACTATATCAAAGCGTCTGCGAGTTCGAGAAAACGGATTTTGAACTAAATTAAAAAATGACAACTTCTCGGTATTTTGAGATAAGTTGAAAAAATCAGTTAAAATTAGAATTCTTGGCAAAGTAACTTAAGCATGGAATGGGTGTTTGAGGCAGCTGGAGGAGATGGCCCTGAACGTATTTCATACTATGATGGAATCTATACCCGGTTCCAAATCATTTGCACTTTCTGGAGAAAGGGGTCGTGATGGTCGAAGTTAAAGACGAAAAAAGGAGAACCGATGGTATGGCAGGGAACATCCGGCTCCAGATAGAACAGGTATTTGGGGATGCTAGGAAAAGTGGAGAGCGGAGTAAGACAGGAAAGGGAAGGTTGGGAATGTGGAGATGAAGTGATGGGACGAGTAGAAAAAAAGTCATAGAACTGGAGGAATGGGCAGTTGAGGAGGAGTAAAACTGAAAGTTAAGGAGGAGTGGGCATGGATGGGGAGAAAAAACTCCATGTAAAGCTGGAAGTGCAGATGGATTGAATGGAGGAAAACATGGTGGTCCAAGTAAATCTGGAAGTGGGGATGGTAACCTCTGTGGTGGTTGGTGGTCCTAGTAAGAGAAAGCAGATAGGCGTGGATGGTACAGAAAGCGGTGGCCCCAGTTCCAGTGGAAGAGGTAGTGTAATAGCTGATGGCGAAAATCTAAACCCCACTGAGATCAAACAATGTGCAATGATTGAACCATTCAACATTTATCAAAGTTTGAATTTAAAAAAATATAAAATGACTAAAGAAGTCAACTGCAAATAGAATTTTCTAAAAATTAAATTTAAACAATTAGCCTTGATTGCCTTTGATACTTAATGAAAAACAAACTTATGTTTTTAAATTTTGTTAAGGGTTGGCGCACTTTTTGATAAGAATGCCGTTTTGTGCGTAGATACTCGTAATAGATAGTTTCAAATCTTTTCATTCAAATTATTTACTTGGAAATGCTTTTGAGTTTGATAGTTGCTCCTGCTGCAATAAATTCAATACTTTATTGAACCTAGGCAATCATACAATACAGCAGTATGAAACAGGAAAATCAATTAGTTATTACAGTCACTATTAACTGAAAAATTAGAGATTACGTTTAACACTTTTAACATTCAATTTATATTTTAATGACATGCTTTGGTATCTTTTGTCATTTTGTAGATATTTTTCAGACATTTCAAATTCTATTTTAGCCAGGGAAGACTTTTTAGTAAGTTTAATCTACAGAGGGAAAAACGTTTGCTGTATTTTTGTTGCCACATTAAACAAATGTAGCAAAAAGTGATTCTAATTCGCCATAAAGTACCCACTGATCTACATTAGTAACAAACATATCTGTACAAGTAAAGTACACCTGCACCACATTAGTACTGTTAGGCTAAAAGCTTGTTATAAAAGTAACAGTCGTGTTTTTGTCCATATTTATGGCTTTGTTAGGCTACTCCTCTCGGCTAGGACTTTAGCAAAAGTGCAGATATTTTTTTTTACAAATCTGGAAAAATGGAAAAAAGTTGTGACCGAAAGGATCCATGAAAGTAGTGCGCCGGGAAATTCAGGAGTACTTTGAATATCTGAAGGACTACAAATTTCCGGATTATTAAAATTGGCTCATAATTATTATTAACAATTAATAAAAAATAGGTTAATTTTTTCAAAATGTTTATCACAGAATGTTGGTCATGTAGAGTTGTAAAACATGTCAGTACAAACTTAAAATGATAAGCTAGTGTGCTACATCACTTGTTTGTACAGCTTGAACTGAATGGCAACTGAAGCTTGAAGCGAGAATGAAGTCTGCCATATTTTTAGATAGTTTCGCAAAAAAGGTTTATAATCCTTTTAAGTTGCTATTCACATTTTGATGATAAATGTTTTTAGAGGGGTTTGCACAAGAACTGAAGCAATGTAAACTTAGAACGTAAACGTGACCTTTTGTATTTTATTTTAGTTTTCTGTGATTATGTATTAAGAAGATAACATAGCGTGTAAAAAGTAGTGAGAAGTAACTGATATATTTCATATCATTTTACTAGATTGTTAATAATCTATATAAGATTAAACGGTGCAGTTGCGATTTTAGAAATGAACCTAATAGTTTGCTCTGTAATTAATTTGTGGGGATTTTCGTTTTGTATTTCAAAACAAAATTGCAGTTTTGAAATTTAGTTTAGAAAAAGCATTTTGTGATAATTATAAACAAAAATTGAACAAGTTAGATTTGTGGAGGATTTTGATAGTATGATGGAGGAGAAGGAAGTTGATTTTTGGACGCTCTTTTTTTGAAAATGTTTGGATTGGTGGATGACGGTTATGTAGATATAGCTCTTGTACTGCCAGTGGTTCACGAAATAGGATCTTGTGCCGTCAACAATTTTAATAAGCTCGACAAGAGCTATCGATTGGTATATATTTATTCGCGTAAAAATGAAAAATGTAATTTCACATGAAATCTGTTTACTGTTTTTGACTGTTTTTAAAACAAATTTCAACATTGCAACTTTATTTTACAAGCAAACCAAAATCTACAAAAACCAATCACAGAATAATCAATAAACATCTCAATTAAAAAATATTATTTTGGATGCTCAAAGAGTTTTCCCCTTAATTAACTGCCAGAATACTCTTTGAAATTCTGTCGATCCCATCTTGCTATATTTCCTAATTTGCATCAAATATCAATAATTCCGTTGAATGTAAAGGTGTAATAACGAATGAATAAATTTTTGAATCTAGAATCCACTGGTCGATCCACTTTTGAAGGAGGGGGATTATGTGCTTCTTGGCGGACGGAGACGAGGGGGGAAATACTGTGTTCAACCCTTGGCCATATATAAGACCGTATAAATGTAGGGCCTGTAGATTTGAATCGGAGGTCGATTCAAACTTCTAAGTTTGGATTTTCAATCCATTTGCATCCATACACCTCCCCCAGTTCCCTTCATGTCCTATATCTATCTAACCAACTAAACTTCCAATGGAACTGAACAAAATGCCACACTTCATCAACCCCGAAACCAAAAGCCATCCAAACCCACACCCCTTCCATAGAAATGAAATGAAGACTGGAACCACCGACAACGACTAAATCGTACTGACTTACAACTAAGAGTGCATAAGGAAGTGCAAGGCAAGAATGACCATGACACATTATTATTATTATTAAGATTTACTCAGAAACTCATTCATTCTGTCACAAAAACAAAACTTCAGTGTCATACTAATCAGACTACATAATACAAAAGAAACCGAGAAAATGTTGTCACGAGAATGCAAATGACAATAGGGCAAAGAGAAAGAAAACTTATTTTAATTCCACATAATTACAAATGACTTGTTGAAGATCATTATCATTATCACCAGTTTTTAGGAGTAAAAGATTTCTCCAATTTTGATACAAAGACGAGTCAGGAATGACATGACAGGAACAACACTTCACATCCTAGTCGGAGAACAAGGCGCCACATTAATAGTAATTTTTTCAGGCAATACTATTATGAAGGCCTGGCATGATACTATTGTCAAACTTTGTTTACATTTTATGCCAGGAAGCTTTATTCATCTGGATTTCTTAAGTTCGCCTGATTATTCGTTTTGGTGAAAGTGAATACTTTTATCATACGTTTAAATGTTTCAAACAATTTTTAGCCAATATCATTGGCTGAGTACGAAAAATTAAGTTGTGAATTTGTGATGATTTAGTAATGCTTACTCTTTGCTTTTGCTTCGGGGTCACGGGTTCGAATCGCAAAAAAACTAACAATTCCGAGGCTCGTACTCGTGCCTTTAGTATAAAAGTCTACGGCTTGACCATCAGGCTGAGAAGCCTTTTGTAAAATTAACGCTCCAAAAACTTGTACTTGAGCTAGCTTTGCTTGTCCGTCTTTTTACATTATGCTTTTAGTAGGTCACTCTATCAATATTAATATAATATATATTTTCTTCTATGCATAAAGTAATGATTAATAGCAAAATGAAGAAACATTAGCTTGCTTTTTCGTTTTTTTGCTTCTTCAGTATGAAACCTCTGTTGGAGGATATAAAGTAGTTAAAAGACAAATACATCATAATAACCGGAAAACCGGCAAATTACAAACAAATTGAATACGCGGAAGATAAAATGGACTTATACGGCATGTTATCCAACGTAGTTTTCATAGTGTATGTGTCTCCACTGATGATTTAGACCAGAGACGCTAGATTATTTTCGGAGGTGCTGGTAATTGGTTCATTCGTGGAAGCTTTAATTTTCGTCTGAATCACTTCCAAATTTTAAATAAGGCAAATATATTTAGGTTGAATGTGGACTCTCCCTCGGCCTTATAAATTAATTTAATGTTTCGCTTGATTTACAAAATTCATTGCATTATAACATTCTTCATCTTTAAAAAAGGAGACATATTCAATAAACCTGGTATTGTATAACAAATCTCCCATTAATCAACTTGTTTTATGTATTTTAAATAATTCTAAATTTAAAGAAAACCATTTAACTAAGAAGTAGATTATATGTTCTATGAGCTAACAGGCATTCCAAACCTCATAATAAGCAAGTCAGTCAAGGCTGCTTTTAGAAAAGTGTAACATTTGCATGCCGCTTGCATACGCTTTGCAATTTTTGAGGATTTGTTTAAGATCAGATTACCAGAGTGGTTGAGCATGTATGCTGAACAAACTATTAGGATTCAAAACTTGCAAATTCTGGAATATTTAATGAAAATTATTGTTTCCTATCTAGAATCTATATATCATGTTATCGGTGGTTCCAGTCTCCATTTGGTTGGCTTGCGGGGTTGATTAAGTAAAGCTTTTAGATGGTTTCTTGGATGGAAGGCAGGTACGGAACTAAAAGGGGATTTAGATGTTAAGGAAATAAAAGTAGAAGCGGATGAGGTGAAGGAGAGAGCTTGAGGGGAGGAGGAAGCTTACAAGTGTTTCCATCTTCCTCTAAATCCATTCCGTCTTGCTTTCCTCCTATCGTACTGTCTCTGGCTTGTGAATGAATTGAGTATTCTCTTCGTCTTAAGGAACCCAACTCCAGAATTCCCTCCCAAAACATTTTAAAAGTGGTCCACTGCCGCCCCTAGAAAAAACTCGGTATCCTGGTATCGAGGATACCGGGAAATTTCGAGCCCAAGAAAGAGGAAAGGGGAGGGAAGGGAAGGAAGATTTTGTTTTTGAAGATTGCGTTTTTGAAACTCAGGCAACAGAAAATAAAAACTACAAAATTTACCTGATTTTTGCGTATTTTTAAAATTTTGAAGTTCTAAAGTTAAAACGCCAGCCGATTGATTCACACCGTCGAAATCTACAAAAAATTGACTATTTTTCTGGTTAATTTGCAAATCCGTGTAATTCGAGATTTTTGAGTTATCGAATTTCGAAAATTTCAACATTGAATTCTGCATAACGTTGTAATTTCACATGCTACTTTTTTGCAATTATGACTGAAAAATTTGCAATTGTTTTCTGCATCGAATGAGTATTTTTGCGGATTATTTGGTTAATTGAATAAAAAAGTAGTCCTGTGTAAACTTTTGAAAAAAAAATTAATTAGGTAAGAGGGGTGAAATTTCGCCCCCTGTAACTAGACTGCACATTCATTATCTTAACTCTAAGATAAATTCTCATTAAAAAATCCCAATCCACGTCTTAACATTTTTTATAAAAACAATTATTTACTTCTTCTTAAAACCTTCATTGTACATAGGTGTCTTTTGTTTTAATGTTAAACTCGTTTCTTTTCAAATCAACGAAAATCCTGTTCCTTAAATTGTCCACCTCAAAAACTTTTTAATGCCGGATGCCAACAATCTTTCAATGGTTCTTTATGGGAACTTCAACATGCCGTGCCAAGCTTGATATTTTCATATTTTGATTAAAATTTAAAAACTTGCAGTATTCGAACCTAAAAACCGCTCACGCAGCAGAAATTGTGGATAGTGATCTATGGCTAGTTAGCTTCTCTGTGACGTATCAGGACAGATACCGGCATCGAACTTACCACAAAATCGCAATAAACATTATTCTGTTCTCGCCTCTTATTATCAAGAGCGAAAAAGTAAATAGTATCTGTATCTTTCAAATAGTAATCTTCCCTTTTAACCGAGTACAATAGCCCGGACTGCATTCGCAACGACTACCTCTACAAATTTACCGACTTTGGAAAGGTGGTTCCAGATTTGGTAGTGCCTTATGGAAAGCGGGAGGTACGACGTGTTCCGGAACGCGGATTTTGGAATAGAGATTACGTCGTTGTCACCAGGTTTTATAGAATGTAGAGATTCAAACAAAAAAATCGGGAGAGAAAGAGTTGTAATGGACCGTAAGGACATGACTGTTTGGATAGTGGCACAGTGGCGCACGCGCGAAAAAAGATTTCAAATTGTTGATTTTTTAAATGATTTTTGTTTTATTTTGTATACAATTATATTGAATACCGAGATTATGAACATAATAAATGCTCTTTGATTAGTGTGTGGAGATTTTGGTTTTGTTTAGTGCAAAATTGCAGTTTGGCTTAGAAAACGGGTTTTGTGATAACTATAATAAAAATGACACATTAGATTTGTGAAAGGCTATGATGTTGTTATTGAAAATGGAGAAATATACATTTTAATTTAAAAAACAATCATCACATCTCCCAAAAAATGTCTGTTGTGGACTCTCTATCCTTTCGCGCCCTGGTCATTTGTGATGAGGAGTATATTGATGAAGAACTGGATAAAATCCGTAAAGACTTATTATCCAACAATTATCCACTAGGTTTCATCAATAAGAGAATAGAAAAAATGCAGCTCAAAATCCGCGACTACGAGAACCAAGTCATTCCTCTAGAAGATGCACCCATTCGCCTGATTCTTCCTTTTATGGGAATAATAACCACCAGGATTACCAACTACTTCAGACAGCACGTGGAATGTGAATTTGGCTACATTCCTGGAACCAAAATTGGGAGTCTCGTATGCAATATGAAACAGAAACTCAACATTGCGCCTCCTGGTGTATACATCATGACATGTAGTTGCAGCCTCAAATACATTGGAGAAAGCAGTCGACCTTTCACAGAACGTATTGAAGACCATTTCTGGAAAAGTTCTAACTCTGCTGTATCAGAACATCTGAAGAACAACCCTGACCACATCATGACCATTGACTCAGCCAGTCTCTTGGAAGTTGAACCTCGATATTTCCACCGAGAAGCCAAGGAAGGTCTATATATTCAAAAACTGAACGATGAATTAAACCTCAACAAAAATAATGGCAAAACCCTCAACCCCATCATATCAACTTTCCTACTAAAACTCATCCCTAATCCATAAGGTTACCAAGGTCAAGACTTGAAATCGGGACTGGAATGGACCATTCCGTTTCTTGCTAGGATAAATATTTTTATCATAATAGCTTTCACGTTCTGAGTTTCATTTGTATTGCTCCTGAAGAAGAAATTGAATAAATTTCGAAAGCTTGAGCCTTAAAAATCTCTACATCATCCGTAAAGCCCGTTTAAACTTCATGAAAATTAAAAAACAATATATGCTTAGACAAATTTGTGTTGGTTAGAAGCTGTTTTTGATAAATTTGGTAGATTAGTGCATAATGGTGAAGTCGATAATTCCGACTTCCATGCATGCGTTTAAATATTTAAATTTATTGTTGATCAATTGCTTAGATTATGCATAAAAACTTGATAAGCTTTAATTGAAGCAACATTGTGAGTTTATGATTCCACTACTGGAAAAGTATCAGTCTTTTCGATTGAGTAGATAACAGAAAAACAAAAACAGAATGCGACAAAGACAGTTATATCGACAACGGAAAAATTCCCAGTTCTAGTCGCCATAGTACCTAGGTAGTCACAGCCTTCAATTTTAGATTAGCACACAGGGTATACTCGGATTCGGAAATGATGCGCCCAAGGACAGGTATCGGCATCGAACTTCGCATAAAATCATAAATCAAATTATTGTTTCTTTCGTTTCCTATTAGCCTAACTCCAAACCATACTTTCAAATTTCAGATAGCAATAAACTTCTTGCTGAAATTCCTATACTTTCTCACAATATTAAAATTTTCACAAAACTCATGGCTACAACGTCCAAAAGTGGTAAGTTGTTTGACCAAAGATTTCGGACATTAGAATGGGTTGATTCTGTACGCTTGCATCTCAAAACAAGAAGTTTAATATATGTAACGGTTTTTATTGAAATGAATGAATGAATAAATCAATAAATAAACAGATTTTTTAAATTTTTCTCTCAAAATGCCCCTAAAGTTCTAACTTTTGTTGATTTGCGCAAAAATCCCTGAATATTCTAGGACATACCGAAGCTTTGGTGTTTTGGCCCAATTGCATTTGCCATTGATGCGGTGGTGAAAATCGGGATGGGGTCACATATATTGTTGTCGACATTAATCGGTAATCGATTACACTGGGGTCTAAGGTTGGAGCTTTAAGGTTTCGAGTGTTATTTTGTATTTGGTGGTCTCAGTCTCTGTTTAGATGGAGGGGCGGGGTGTGGATTTGGATGGCTTGTACTTTAAAAAAAATTAATAAGCAACTAATATCTTTCTTAACTTTTGTAAATTTTGTACTAATGTTCCAGCAGGTTCAGAAGTACTTACCTAAGATTGGTGACCTTCACAATGAAAACAGGAACATGCGTACTGTCATCAAACGTGGAAGCTCGGTGCCGGTACCTATCTAAGACGTTGGAGATAGATTATATATCCAAAGATTTGATTTCTCTGGCTCCAAACTCAAATTATTTCTTATGTGCATGCCCGTCCCAAATACTTGCTTTAATTAAATTTTTATTTATTTTATTAAGAATTATTTATTGCTTCAGAAAAGAATATGCAGAACTAGCACTACTGAATTACTGGAGTTTTTACTTAAGTCATATTGAAAAGAAAGGAGGATTCAGGCTTTGGATAACTCCTCTAATCTATCCACTCCTCTAACAGCACCGCCATACCCCTCCATTTTTTCTTTTGACGATATTCTTCAAAGAGTTTAAAATATTTACTTTAGGCATCGCTAGTCCACGTCCGGGGGATGGTAAAAGATATTTAGAACTACTCAACAAGCATGCTGGTTTTACCTGCTTAATATGTAGGTAGTTATTTTTTGGAATGGTTTGTGTTTCATGCCTTGCATTTTGCACGCACTTGCATTGGATTCCAGGAAAAGCAATTTCCTTAAGGGTTCATATTTCCAAAATCAACTACCGCAATAAATAAATAAATAAACTAATTGGACCATTGTTAGTTAAAACAGAAGGTTAGGTTAGAAATTTGGAGATTTCAGCATTCTTAGATTAAAGTAATATCAAGAAACCTATATAACGTTACTACACAATGTCGATTGGTAATAACAGCCAAACAACCCGACCCATCTGCATAGCAATAATTCCCCAAAAAATCATGCACCTTAACGAGTGGCAATAGGACTACACAGTTGTTGCAGGAATTATTTTTGGGTTTTACTTACAAGCATGCAGATGGAGAAAATGGTCCTGACTGAGGGCATAGGGCATTTCAACTACGGTAGAATCTTTACCCGGTTCCAGATCACTTTCTGGAAAAGGTTGAAATGGTGGGAAAAGTAGGACGAAAAATAGAGACCCGGGGGGATGGTGGAGGGAAATGCCTGGGTCCTTGTAGAACAGGTAATGTAATGTGGGTGCCGAAAAAGCTTAAATTTGGTAGGAGGCGGGAGTGAAGGTGGCTGAAGAAAATTGAGGAATGGTTGGCAGTGTCGAACTAAAATTGGAGGAGCGGACGTGGATGGAAGAAACACCACCCGGGGGGGGGGGAGATTTTGTGGGTCGATTGGGAACCCCAACAATAAGGTTTTGGAAAGATCTGATGGAGGAAAAGTAAAGTCGTCAAGTCGTAGGTTGGTGGAAAACGTAATTTGTACAAAATAACACGTTATGCCGTATCATCATCGCGAATCATGATCATCCCAGTAATTCCCATCTGGATTACAATCCTAGCTATTAGCTACTCTAGGTTAACACGGTGCACTGCATTACGGCGTGTTTGAGTCAAAGATTTTTAAGCCATTTCCAACACCAAGTTTTCACAACAGCGAATTCACCCAAATGTAATTCGAAAGTGTCAAAAACAACGAATAGTATAAATTAGGGTAGAAAAAGATTCTAAGCAGCAAGAGCAATCATCAAACAAGCCAAAAATTATTTGAAATTAGAATCAACTTCATTCTTACCGTCGCAATCTCTATAATATCCTTCTATTCTCATAGATTGGCACTATTTGAGTGACATGACATGAATGCCTTGAATTTAGTCTAGCTGCAATTACACATATAGCAAGCGAGTAAGGAAGCGATGTTGATTCTTCTATTGAAAAGGGTGGTCCGCTGGACCAGGTTCAGTCCATCTAAACCGATATCAAGTTTGAAGCAGGAAGGAAGATCTGTATATAAGTAGTCCATCCGCAACGCCTGGGGACAGATAACGGCACCGAGCTTTACACAAAATAGAACAAACTAAATTGTTCAGTTCTCGTTTCCTCGCACACTCCACTTCCTGTCTTACTTGAACCACTACTACAGGTGCCACCCACCCCAGCACCACTACCGGTTTTTGTTTTACATGGACCTACATTTTTCTCTGCACTACCCCCTGGCCCTGACCTTCCACTCTCCGTTTTTTTGAACCCCCACTTTCGCCTATTTACGAAAACAGTTTGGAACCGGATTTAGATACCTTCGAGACCGTCTCCTCCATCTCCCTCCTTAGCACCTTCCATGTCATCTTCATCTCCATCGTTTGGAACATCACATCAGTTTGAGATTTAATAGCTCTTCGGTAAACGACAGGTATTCCCAGCTTCAAGACTTGTGGTGTTTTAGGACTTTATGCAACAGAACAACAGGTTTATAAAAGGAGTCGTTCAAATGAACGAGCTTGCTGGCTTACTGATGAAGAAACACATACAAGTTTACTTATGTATTAAATTCCGTATTTTTTTGAAAATGGCCGTCCTGTCACAAAACTTAGTTTGTCTTGGCTATCTCTAATCTCATAAATCATGGCTTTATCATTTATCAGTCAATCCTACTTAGCCAGCACCCACAGTTCGTCAACTCTTCATGAAAACAGACACTGATATTACCGAAAGCAACATCACCCACGCCTTCCATTCCACCCCGTACTGTACTACCTCAACTTGATACTTTGCCAGTAGCGAAATTAAAATCATCATACAGTTGCTGCTAATTGTTGTAATTGTAGTTTTTCTATTTTTTATAAGTAATCTGTTTAACTAACCAACAATCAATTCAAAAGATGGCTTTGGAATTTAAATGAAGGGTAAGCTAGTAGAGTACCAAACTACTAAATAGTACAACTAAAATAATTATTAGTGTTTGATTAGTGAGCAACCGTAGCAACAATAAAAGTCGTAATTTTCGGAATTTCGTTTTGAGATAATATTTCAATTGCTCAAAATGCACTAACATATAAAATTTAAAGTTAAAAATGAACTCCAAATGAATGTAGGAATAAAGCGTACTTACTAACATTGAAAACTATTACAATAACACCTCAAAATCCAGACGAATCTAACGCTATGTAAATGCACCAATCTCACAATTTTCTCAAAAAAGCATCTAACCAACACAAGTTTTTCATGCATAACTTATTATTCATTAAAACCTATTTTCTGTTGCCGATCATTATAGAATCTACGGAAATTTAATTTATCCCTTTTATGTAAAATTACCATAAAAATTTTTTCTTAATTTTTCCAAACAAAATTCAAACATCGCAGTTTTCTTTTAAAAGCAAAATAAACCTTTACAAAATAAAACCAATGATCAACCCATAAACAACTCAATTATTCTAAAAAACGGATACTTCGGATGTTCAAGGAGTTGTCCCATTATTAAATGACTGTAGGAAATCCTTTTGGTTCCAAGTCTTTGTAATTTTTCATAACTTGCATAAAATATCAAGCCGTATGCAAATCTTTTACAAAAAACTATAAGCTTGTGAATGTGGAATGCAGTGGCCCACTTTTGTGCTTTGGGAGATGATTCGAAGTTTCTGAGGGTTTCCTAAGACGAAGGGAAAAGGATATCGAGTTCGGCCACTGCGTCAGTGGCATTGGCCAGATATATTAGTAAGAGCATATAGGAGAGTGGGGGATTGTGGAATGAAGGAGACACATCCAAGCTTTCTCATCCTCTCGAATTTCCTTCTTCACCTCCACCGCTTCCACTTTCATTCCCGTTATATCTATACCCTCCACCATTCCAGTTCCCTTCCTAACCTATATCTATTCATAGAAGAAGCCACCTAAAAGATGCACTTCTTCAACCCAGACACCCCAAAGACACACACTTTCTAACCAAATGAAAACTGAAACCACTTTAAACGACACAGCCATTAAGCTAACCAGTTTAATCCTTAGCTAATTTGAGTGTAGTCTGTCACCTACCCCTTCCCAACCATTCCACTCCCGCTTCGCTTACAAACGCAAAAGGGCTAGGTAGCACGTGTAGAGAGATTAGTCAGAGAGTTTATCTGCTTTGTCAAAAAATACCGAAAAGTGTCGATAAGTTGGAGAACAACCGGGGATTTAAATTAAATTTTTAAAATTGGGGGCTCTCATTTCAAAGTCTAAAATATTTGTCAAAACAACTTACCAATATTGACGGTGGTATTCATTCATAAGTGAAATTTTATAATAGTTTAATTATTACAAAATTTTGCTGACAATAGTGTAATTCCAGCAAGGACTTCATTGTTATTTTAAAAATTTGGAAGATAGTTTCCTCAAGTGATAATAATAGGAAACAACACATTAATTTGAGTTATGATTATGTCAAGAGCTCGGCGCCAATACGTATCTTTAGACGACTCAGATGGATTATTTCGGTACAGATTACGCACGACTACCAGTTGTTTGTATTACAGATATATTTTAAAGGTCGAAATGCATCCTGTCACGCTTCACCAAACCTGGAATGTATATTACTTTTGTAAATTTGAAAGAGCGTTTGAATTTGGAATGAACAGGAATACACTAATTTTCCGTTATTTTTAAATAAATTAATTAACAATTCATGGGTTTTTAGCTAAATATTTATGTCTTATTCAGCATTAGGTACATACCGTAAAAGCCTACATCTACTCTAATTACTGCTGCCTTATCTTCTTTTAAAACACAAATCCACCTCAAAACACTCGGACACTCGATTTTGCTTCTTTACACCTCTTTCCGTCACTTCATGGGCTACCACTAATTTATTTGCTTCCATACCCTGCTCCAGCTCCCTTCTAACCATATATTCTCCTTAAGGAATTCCGAAGAGCTACACTTCATCAACCTGGCAACCAAAAACCATCTAAACCTACACCTGTTCCATCCAAATGGAGACTAGATCTACAAGACAATAAGATAGCCCTCCTCCAATAACACACACATTTCCATCAAGCGTCCCACCTGTGTCTTTGGTGAATTTGGTGAACCAACCCAGAACATCATCATCTTCCACCCACCGCCTCCCCAGTTTCCACCACCCCTCTGCAAACCACACTGACAAAGGGACAAATGCAAATTTGCAAGATGGCCGGATGGCCCATGTGGATGAAGATTAGATGGAAGTAAATCTGCTTTGTCAAAAAAATACCAAAATGTTAGTGAGTTCGACTCGAACTGTTCGAGAAAAATTGGGAATTTTAAACTAAACTTTAAAAATGGAAACTTCCGGGGTATTTTAAGATAAGTTGAAAAAAATCGTTTATTTCAGTTATCAACCATTATATAAGTATAACCCTCTTGCTTTGTTTAATTGTTAACTCGCATAGTAAAATACGGTGCCAGCAACCTAAATCAACTCATTCTAAAATTGGATTATTTGGCAAAGCAAGTTATCACGCTTGCCAGTACCTACAATAAATAATTGACTTTCCTGTGTTTATACTTCTATGCTGCTACATAATTATCTAGATTCTATAAAGTAATGAGTTTATTGTACCTTGAGCAGCTATCAAACGCTGAAGGATTTTCGGGTAAATACTAATTTGCGTTGTAAAGAATTTAGACTATTTAGTAAGCAATCATTTAATGGTTTAACAAGCTAGAATCCGGATGACCGAATTTTATTGTTGATATGTTCTAAACTAACACAAAGTCATACGACAACTGGTAACCTGTTATTTTCAAAACCCACAAAACCCCATTTTCACCGATAAGTGCGCTAATCTTACACAAATTTTAGTAACCACTATTTTTTTATTTAAATTTTTTTTTAACATAGTATAATATATATAGTAAAATACATAAATATAATACACAACATAAATATGTAAATTGCGAAATATGCGATAGACTAGAATGAAATGTGTAGACATTAGTATTAGTTGCTTACATTGACAAGGCAAATGCGTCATCAGCCATAGTTTTTAACACAACAGAAACATGATTGTCCCGAAAACTTATAAGTAACCCATAGAAATCTATCATTTCCATTTGTGTAGTGCCATGTATTGCGATTAGAATTTAAAGTGTTGTTCTTGACTCCGTCTCCTGAGTTTTGACATATATTATTGTCATTGTAGCCAGAAAACGTTACACTTCCTTCTATTGTTAAGAAAATAAGTCATGATCGTGAAAGCACTTTTGAAAATAATAGTACTCGTACCACCACTTCTGGCTCCATCCTCTCCTACCCCACTTCCAGCTTTACCGAGAACTCAAATTTTTCCACTATCCACGCTCACTCCTCCCCTTTTAGCTTTAGTCGGTCCTTCCATTCCTCCTCCTTGTCCATGACTTTCGTCCACCACTCTTCACTCCCTTTGAGGCTCCATTATCACTTTCACCTCCCTCTACATCAGCACTTCCCGTCATACTCCTTCACTTTTCCCAGTCCCCCAATACCATATAATACTGTAACCCACGCTTTTCCTTCACTACGCTACACCACGGGGTCTCCACTTTTCTCCCTACTTGGGCGAATTCTTCCAGAAAGTGGTTCGAAACCGGGTTTAGCTATCTTTTTACTTGGAAGACCTTCTGGACCATTTCCTCCTTAATATGCATCTCTACATCAATTTCTATTGAGTTGCATTCTCATTGCTTGCCTTGACTATCATCAGAATCTCACGTTACCCTACCTTCGTAGTTTGTCATTCTACCTTATGCAGCAACCACACATCCTTCCATCCTTCATGCAAATAGTCACTGATATAACCAAAATCAACATTACCCCCAACAAACTCACTCCTTCCCCTCCACCCCCTCCATCATCAAGCTTCCCAGCTGACCCTGATATTTTGCCAGTTGTGAAATAATCATGAAGATGCTGCTGATCTACAATCAGTTCAAAAGACAAAAAATGCTTTGGCTTAACCTAAGCTAGTTTAGTAATGTAACTAAAAGTCTTTAATTAGTGAGCAACTGGAGGAACCACCACATTCGTAACATTCTTTAAGAATTTTGAAACATTTCAAATTGCTTTGTGCGCGATTCAATTTAAAAAATATTGGTATCCAAATGAATGAAACTTGTTTGAGTTAGTTATTTGAGTAGCACAGTATAAATTCCCAAATAATGAAGTATCTACAGGAAGGGGAATCCACCAATCCACAAAATTTCACAAAAACAGCATCTAACCAACATAATCTTTAATATGCATATTTTTTCAATCAAATGTTTTTTTTTCTTTTTAAATTTATTAATCCTTCCAAAGTAATAATGTTCTACTCGTCTGCAAATAAATGTTGTTTTTATATTTACTGTTATACTATCTCCTAAACACTTAGTTTATTAAACTACTTCCATCATTCCAATGTCTTTCTAAAAACAAAACAAAAGCCCCTACAGAGCAATATTTTATTCATCAGACTACACTAACAATTTTTTCTCTGCCAAATTAACAACTATTCAAAGATAAGTGAATAAACATCTCCATTATTTCAAAAAATCGAATACTTCGGATACATACTCAAGTAGTTCTCCATAAGTAACCTACCGTCGGCAATCCTCCGGATCCCAACGTGTTGCCACTTTTCTTAAATTGCATAAAATATGTGCATTTAAGCTAAGTTTACAAGAATGCGAGAAGTAATACAAACGCGGTGTCCGAGGATACAAAGTTGTGAAAGAAGTATTGGTCATTGTTCAAAAGCTCTTGGTAGGATATTGCCGGAACGGGAGAAGGATAGCGGATTAAATTTGGTTGGGGATAGTTTTAAATGTACAGGTCCAGTGAGTATTTCCACAGACGATAAACCTTCCAGCAGATTACCCACTGCTTTCTGGTGGTAATTTAAAAAGGCAAGTATTCGGTCAAAATAACCATGCGTTTTTTCAAGGTGTCAGTATTCTTATGAAAAAGATATAAACTAAGAAGTAATTGGATACGTGGGAGGGGTGCCATAGGTGTTTGTTTAAATAGGGGTCCAAGATCTGTTTTAAAAACTCTATATAAAAAATATAGGCAGAAGATGTAGTCAATCCTACGTAAAAATAAGTTTCACGTGTTGTTTTTAATAATGTCTTCAATGCATTTATATATCAATTATATGGTGCCAGGAAGATTGTTAGGAATGGATTTTTCTTGCATCAGATTAATTTACCTGACAATTGTTTTTGTTGTCGCTGTTGGCAATGCAAATTTGGATAGTATGTTGTCGGTGAAAAAACCTAAAAGTATCCAAGGAGGAATATCAAAAGGCCATATTCCCAACCCCTTGGATAGTGGGCTAACGATGCTCCGCGTATACACATATACCATTCGATAGCTCTTGAGGAGCTTATTAAAAGTGTTGCTGGGCACAACTCCAAAAAACGTGATCCATTGGCACTTTTGGCTAATTGAAGTTCAGAGTTTAACATACAAATCCTATGGTACATTTTTTTAGTGAAAATAAAAAACTCAGAATACTGATAGGAATGCCTATAAATAAATAGAGTATGGCTTTCTGAACAATATTTACACAGGCCCTTCAATGTTACAATATTATAGGAGCACAACCGACAAGTTGATCCTAATCGTTCAAACACCTATGTACCAGTGCCGTTTACTGATTTACGAATCACATGTAAAACTCTAATCTATCGATTTATAGGCATTCTTCTCTGTATTCTGAGTTTTCTATTTTCACTAAAAAAATGTAGGATTTGTATGTTAAACTCTGAACTTCACTTAGCCAAAAGTGCCAATGGATCACGTTTTTCGGAGTTGTGTCCAGCAACACTTTTGATAAGCTCCTCAAGAGCTATCGAATGGTATATGTGTATACGCGGAGCATCGTTAGCCCACTCTCCATAAGGTTAGGAATATGGCCCTTTTGGATTCACAAAATTAGGAAAGACGCAATCTTATGCTAGCATACTAATAGCAACACTTAAGTGCTGGCCACAATTAAAGCTTATTAATGGGGCGATTTTTAAGTTAGATTAATTTTACAAATTATGGTTTTACGTTTAGAATTCCAGCAAAATTATTTCAATTTTTTCAAAATACTCCGAAAATCTGCATTGCTGTCAACTTATTATTTCAATTTTATATGTGTAAGTCCTAAATAAAATAATCAAGCACTGGACTTCTTTCCGTCTTCACGTCCCAGTGATTTCTTTTCTTCAGCTCCTGGATCTCAAATCTACCTCGTAGCATCTATTTCAATAGAGCTAATATAATTATTTAGTCAAAAATTTACAGACGTACAGAAATTCGGATTTTTTCAGTTCGCCTTCTGGAATCACCAGCCGCCGAAATATCGATCCATAATAAATTCAATAATCCAACGTTCTGTTTGTCAGACGAACTTCGTCTCTCTGACATTCCTGGTCGTACAGTTTCCCGAGAACCTCCAGCAACCGCCGAACTGGACCTTGGCATTCTTCCTCCTCCACCACCACTCATTTCCTTTCCCTTGGATCCCCTCCCTGCTATCTTGTTAAGTATCCGGGTACCAAACAACATAACCATGTACAGATGACCGATCCTTTCCAATTGCCTCTATGCCTTTCATACTTGGTCACAAGCTCGCCAACATAGCATATCAATCTAAATTTAGTGGCCGTGTTTGTTAGGTACAACCTTCTCAAAAAATCTAAACCATCACTATCGGTAAAAACCAATCATTAAATAAAACTAGTTAACTTTGAAGATCCACATTACTCCATTTAAACACTTTTCTGCTCAGAAGTTGGTAGCCATTTAATGATTCAAACTACCTACTGATTATAGTTAAGTGTGTAAAAAACTAAAAACAATCTCTGAACTTAGTTTTCAACCCTGTCCGTTTTACTATTAATAAAGCTTACTATAACTTCATTCTTAGCAAGCCTTCTTAAACAAACCGTAACTACCAGCCGTTTAATTGCAGAATTCTGTGCAATGCACCAATCTTAGGTAAAACTAAAAAAGATTTTGATGAAAACTAAAACAGGTACACAGAAATTTGTGTTGGTTAGACGATCTTTATGTAAATATGAATGGATCGGTGGTATTCTATGCTGTAGGTTTTATTATTTGAAGGTATCAATTGGCATCGAGATCGAAGGAGCAGACTGATAAAAGGAGGGAACGTAGGATAGTCGGTTTGCATAGTGAGTTGAGGGTTCCCCACCTAACTTGGTGTCTTTGGGAAGGTAGTACAGAAGGAATTGGAAAAAGCAAAAAGCACATGTAATGGCAGGGGACAGTGCTGCGGGAGTCAAGGATTACCAGTAGTAGCTTGCTTTTTATTTATGGGGGAGAGCATGAACCCTTTGAATATCCAAAGCATCCGGTTATAGAAATTATGGAAATGTTTATTTATTAATTTTTGTTTAGCCTGTGAAGATTTTGTTGTGCTTTTAAACCAAGGTTGTAATTATATAATGTAGTGATAATTGAAAGTAATAATGATATATTCTACTTGTTGAGATGTGTGATATTATCAGTACGGAATATAAGTATATTTAAATGCATAATAGTATGAAATCTTTAAATTAAATAATATATACTAGGTAGGTATAAATGTTTTTATTTCTTTTGACGCTTTTTTTTGTAAAAATACTAATGACTAATGTTGGTAGTGCTTCATGCTCATCTAAAGTGGCATGTGTGACTACCACTCATTTTATATACCAGTGCACATGCGCTGTATACAAGTAGTCTCGTTTGGACTCTGCTGTACTCTAGACCCACTCTATTGGCTCTTGGTCATATTGACTTGGCGCAACCAAAATTTAAGTATGAAGTTCATGTTGTTTCTTGTAAAACATCCAGTGTCGCGAACCGATCTTTACCATTGAAGGGCCCAACAAATACAAGTTCAGTATGTCCGGCGTTAAGATGCTCCGAAAATTTCATAAAAATCAACTACTTCGTTTCAAATCCTTTTCATTAATCTAGTTGCTGTTCTGCAACTGTAAGTAAGAACAGACAAAATTTGTTAGTAGACGAGTATGATATTATTGCTTTGGATGTTTGGAAGGATTGAAATAAGATTTAAAAGTATGAAAAATAAATTATGCCTACACAAATTTGCGCTGGTTGTATGCTGCTTCTGAGAAAATTGGTGAATTAGTTGGTTTACTACAATATAGATACAGGGTATCCTGCTAAGTCTTATGCTGTACTACTGTGCAAAATCAACCGACCAGATTTCATTCATTTTTATTTGGCACTCTTTTAAATCTATACTTTATAGCACACAAAGCAATTTAAAATGTTTCATAAAAATTCCCAATGATATGGGACAGGAGTAGGAGTCCTGTCACAGGACTGACAATGAATGTCGACAGAACCAGAATTGGTGATCCGAGTAAAGCAAGCAGTGGAGAAGGTATGGATGGAGCCTCCATTATCGAAGGAATGGTGGAAGTCTAAGTAAACCTGGAAGTGGGGCTGGGATGCATGGCACCCAGGGTGGTCTAAGCAAGGCAGGAAGTTGAGATAGCGGAGTGTCCCTGGAGGTTCCCAGTGAAAAAGGCAGCGGAGGAGCTGATGGCTAAACCTAAACCCCATCTCATCTTTATGTAAATCTCGTTTTTAACGGCTTTGCAAAATCGTACTAAGCAAGGCCAGAGTCCTACTGCATTATCCAATTGAAACTTTATCAACTACAAATTAGAGATTACAATGTTCTTTGAGTCAACATAACGAAAAATCCTAACGTGACCTTTGCACGCGTATTGTAAGCCCAGTTATGATCACTAAAAATGCTAGCTACTACTAAAATAATGACACAACTTACAATTAGTTAGCTTTTTACAATCTTTATTTCAAACAAGTATAGCGACTGACAAGAGCGAAAGATTACGACTGACACTGACATTCAAAGCAAGCTGCCTTATATACCGAATATTCTCCTCTTTTTCGTTTTCTCCTTTGACCTCTTGACCCCGACGCTCAAACGTGCAGTTAGCTGCACGTTCCAATAAACAAACATGTTTCCTTAGCAACCTAATCTTAGTAACAAAGTAAAAGCACTATACATAAAAACACCCGACCCATAATCTCCCGGCTCCCACACACTAGCTACATACATATTACATTCGGGTCCGGGAGTTTCTTTCACTTTGGTATAAACGTATAATATGAGCTACTATCTACAACAACGCGTATGACTGAACCGTGAATCAATACAAATAAGCAACATGTCCAATGTGCACATGTAGCAAAGTAGCGAACGCAGTAATTTAGTTTCAAAAAACTAGAAAATCGCTTCAAATTTACTCAAACAATGCATTTCAGTGTGCATTGATTGAACCATTCAGCTACCAAGAGAATTTTCTGGAAGTTTGAATTTAAAAAGTATGCGTTAAATATGCGTATGCTCTAAACAAGTAACCTGCCAAGCGAATTTTTCAAAGTTTTAATGTAATCAATTTGCCTTGGTTTCCTTGGATTTCTAATGAAAAATTGATATGTTTATTAAAGTTTTTAAAGTTTGCGTTAGCAGGACGCTCTTTTCGGTAAAAATGCCGTTTTGTGTAATTAACTCTGATGTAGATTCTACGTGTTTCTCCAACTCATGACATTTGTATTGCTCAAGAACATACATACCTACATAACATCCATACGATTCGGTGGTGGGGATTTCAGTTCCTTAAATGATTAACTGATTGGTTTCTAAACAGTTTCAAATCTTTTCAATCAAATTATTCCATTGAAAACCCTTTTGAGTTTGCTAGTTGCTCTTGCCACGATCAGGGGTGCAAAATCTTTAAAATTTCAATTTGTGTCCATTTGCTCAAAACAACTCGACTGTTCTCGAACTAAGCTGCGTTTTGCTATATTTTGACATTGGTACTTCTACCGAATCTACTGATTATTGTACCGTCTGGACCTCTTGCCATTTTGCGTTTGCCATTATTGGGGTGGTCGAACTTGGATTATATTAGCAGTTATAAAAACACACCTGTTTCACGACTGGCAGAAAGGCTAAATCGCTGGGTATCAGGGCGGCGTTGCTACACATGTGGGTGCCCTCTTCCCCATAATTAGTCATTTAAAAAGAAATTCGACCTTGCCGTTGCCTGTGATCCAGAATGCGGTCTGGTCCATTGTGGTTGGGAGGGTTATTGAGGCATTTTGACCCCTAAGTCTTCGGAAAGATTGAGATCCACGGAGTTTTTGGAGTAGAATTCAGAGCGAACAACGCAGAGTGTGTCGGTCTAGCTGACGGTTTCGGTAGAGATCTTTTGAAAGAAAATTTTCCGACTTTTATTGTATCATTGTGTAAATCCCTTATAAGTTGCAATCCGTTGTTAAAAGCTCCAGTAAAAGTAATCGTTGTGGTTTGAGAGGAAATTATCCCGTTTTAAGCGATATATTACAAAAGTGTAGCTTAGTTTGTAGTCTTTTGTCCTACGCATTCAACTACATAATTACAAAGCTTGGGTAATTAAAGTAGTAGATGCTGCTAATTCAAGCTGCTTTAAGCAGCCTGCTTAAAATTTAAGATAATTTATAATTAACAATGCAAAAAATGTTGGCATATTATCGGTTAGTATTTGGTAAAGTGGTAAACTTGTAGCTAACGTTTTTAGGCATTAGTAGCAATACTTCTTGAAAGTCGGGTTTTGAATCTTAAGTTGTAAGTGACCTTGCAGGGTATTACGACTATTTGTTAATTTTTAATTATAGATTTAATATTTGGTTAAGGTATAACCCAGATGGTATTTTTTGATGGCACGAATGCATTTTTCAGCTATCTAGATACCTCTTTTGTGATGTATGTAGGATTAACCTAAATAGAGCACTGGTGGCAGGAACGGAGAAAGTGGAATTAGTTCATTGTTCAAGTTTATTGGAGTTTTATGTATTTTTATACAAGTTTGATTTTTTTACAATAATCACTAAAGTGAAAGCTAAGGTTGTTCCTTTAAGTAAGGTACAGATTTTTCATTTTAAATGAAAGTTAATTAGTAGGATTAAGTACCTTTTTCCAACGATTTAAATGAATTTTGGAATCTTCTTGTGAATACTTATTTCGCATAATCTACCCCTACTCCACTTTCTGTCTTACTTGGACCACCAGTATGATCCTATCTACACAGCCCCACTTCCAGCTTTACTGGGAACTCAAATTTTTCCTGTTTCCACGCCCACTTCTCCCCTTTTATTGATTGATTTATTCAGATCAGTTCAGTAACAAATCCATCTGTACAATATAGTAAGGTTAAGATACTTGCTCTTTTAGTTCTTTTAGCTCCATTTTCCATTCCTCCCGGTCCATGACTTCTCTACCTAGCCTGATTACTTTTCACATACTCCCTCTCCCCCTCAGGCTCCGTCTTCACTTCCACCTCCCTCCAAATCTTCCCGTCATACTCTGCCTTCCACGTTTCCTATACTTGTACTATGACCATCGCTTTTCCCTCTACCACTGCACCTGGTCTCCCTTTTTCGTCCTACTTGGACCCAGAGGCTAAAATAGGCGCGTTTTGAGCGTGATTTCCACGCGGGCCGGGCTAGGTTCATAAGGTCATGGGGCCGGAAAAAAGCTATTTGTTAAAATAAAAAATTAGAAGCAACTTAATATTGACATTAATCAATGCCATGTCAATACTATTGTCAAAAATATTGATTGTATAAACAATAGGTTTTAAGCATAATGTAAAAGAGTATTTGTGTTATCTGTGTCAACAAAATGTCCACATGATCAAGTTGGTCGACCAGAGGATTCGTATAATTGTCCTGGTATCCAACCTTCAATGTCCGGTTCTGTTTAAACAGGCTGTTAGTTTTCTTTTGTGTGCATTAACTCCCATTTAAACAAGATTTCTGAGATTCTGTCACCGAAAGTACAGAAAGCACAGTACAGCAATGTTTGGTTTCCAAGCACATTGACGTTTGATAAACACGTTGGTAGTAAAAACATCAACGTTTCAGAGATGCTCATTTATAACTTGATCTATATTCAATTTACTTAAAAGGCACGTCGGCAAGAGCATTTGGAAAGATTACGCCCCCCATTACTTGGGAAAACAAAAAAGCAAAAATCAGCATTGATTAATTAAAACGTAAATAAATTTATTCATCTGAAAGAAAAAGGAATCGAACCAAAATGAAATGGTTAGTTAATGCAACGTATCTCTCCGCGTGAAACTTAGTTTAAAGGGTTTGGATAAAAGCTTGTTCCGATGTGGAAAACGTACATACAAAATGCATTAAACCTAAAAAGTGTCAGCAAATTCTGATGACGGTTCGTTATATGCCAAAGAGTTCATTTTAAAATTGATTCCATGTAGAAGTTATATCAGTAAAGAAATATTTTTTTAAACAATTCTTGTAGTAATGCATCCTTACGTTTGAGTCTTAGAAATAACGCACGATGCCATAAAATAGATGATTTTATTTAAATGTTGATTCACATTTTATTTATAAAGATCTAATCTTTTCCTTAAATGTCATGTAAGACAGAACATTAAGTCTCCAATAAGCTATTTTGTAAAAACTTTACCAAATAACGTGTAACATTTAAGTCACGGTTGGAGTCAACGTTTACGATTGCCTCTAGAAATTATATTTCATGATATTAAGGAAATAATTTGAAGCTTCTATTTTTTGTAATGAACTGCTAAAACATAAATCTATCCAAAACCACAATTAATTAGGAAGTAATAATTGTACAGAGAAATATAAGGGCTAAACGGATGCAGGTAGTACTCGTATTCTAGTGTAGATATTAGATATCCCATAGCTTAAGCATAAGTAAGATTATAAAGTACCTCCAAATTGTTTAATTATTGATTAGCTGTGAATTAGAGTATATCACTCGGGCCGGGCCAGCGCAACTTTTAGCTACTGCTTGGACCACCACTTCCACCTTTTCCCGACGCAACAGTGGTTTGGAACCGGGGTTAGGTACCTTCTTAATTGGAATGCGTTCAGGACCATCTCCAACAAATGCAACCCTACCACCAACACGCATTGCATCCTCATTTCCATTCCTTGGAATTTCAGTTTGCGAAACTAATAGCTCGTCAGGTCTTCCGTAAACTACTTGTATTGCCGAGTTAAAGGATTTGTGATGATTTTTAGAACCTAATACTTTGACAGGTTTGTATCTTGTTTCTTTTTAAGTTTAATTCTTTACCAAACCTGTCTTATATCAACCACAAGGCTTTGTTTGTCTTCGTTATCTTAAAAGAATCTCACAATACATTAGCTTGATCATTTGTCATTCATCCACACCCGACCAGCACTCAAATCCTCCACAATTCTTCCAAATTGACACTGATATTGCCGAAAACAAGATTACCCACCACGTCTTTCCCTTCAACCCTCCATCATCAAGCTTCCTTAGCCTGATGTTTTGCACATAGTGGAATAATCATGAAAATGTATAGGCAGTAGCGGATTATTAATTATCTTAATCTTGCTGTGATAAAACTGTGGCATATTTCATGCGTACTATTTGTAACTAATCAACACCCTATTCAATAGATGGCTTTGGATTTGAAGGAACAAAAACCTAATCAGTGGTGTACCGAACTGTACTAAATGGTGTAAGTAAAAGTGATTAGTTTTTAGTAAGTGAGCAGCTGGAGGAACGATCAATTTTGTAATATTACAAGTCCATTTTTACAAGTTGTCATGCCGCTAACTTTTTATGTTGTGCTAGCTGACATATTGTATTAAGCAGATCGGCTAGTTCATCATTCGCTAACTTGATTTCCGAGTGAACCATTAAAAATCGATGCCTAATTACCATTGGCTTCAGAATAAAAGAGACTCTAGTAATGTACTTGATGTACTTACCAGGTTGCTGAAAAGCGTTTGATGATAACCGTTACATAATAGTCCTTTAGTTTTACATTGCTTTTAATCACCGCTTGTCCACTGGATCAAACTTTTCCTAAGGCTAAGTAAAGTTAAAGAGTCCTTCGCTCGCTCGCTTCGCTCTAGGCATATTATCTAGCCTTAAAAATATATTAAATTATTTTTCCTTCTTCACAGAAGAAGGATACAGAGGTTACCCTGAAACGGTTAAGATAGATTAATATGAGCAGAATAGGGTACAAGTCAACCGAAGGCATGGGATGAAACGCTCTTTAAGGAGGAGGTAGACGAAAAATTGATAATTTAAATGAAATATATGCCAATCCTTTCATTTTTGTAGCAAAATGATTAATAAATATAGACTCAATTAAATTCTGCACTTGTTTCACAATGCCCTCAAAACATTTTTGTGGCAATTGTGGCGTTTTTTTATTTTTTGTATCAGTGATGCAGTGCCTTCTATACGTTTCCCTACCAACCAATTTTGTAAAAAAATATTACGTAATTTGATATTTTTTACATTTTGCTACTTTCAGAATATAATCTGGCTATTGTAAGATATTTTACCTATCGTTCCACATGCGCCCTTCATTTAGCAGCAATTACAACCGGCACTTAAGTCTTGCTAATATGCGATTACATTCTGTCCTAAGATTTCAGTACCTTAGAAATTCCTCGTTCATTTCATCGGCAGTGCCGAATCGGCATCGCAATTACAAATATTATCATTTTCTAATCTTATCATATTTCTAAAGTTTCTACTTTATGTAAGTATTCACCCCGATTCAAATCCTCCGACTTAATCCATTAACCAATTCTTTTTAAGCTTTTATCGTATTAAAGATAATGAAAGTATGCGTCACATTCATTTTGCCATGAAAATTTTCTCACGGGTTTGTTATAATAATTTGTGGGTTGAAGGCAATTGCTAGAGGCTGGCTAACGGCCGGTTTTCGGGTTTTCCTAGTATCGATCAAAACGTTTTGCATAAATAAATCCAACATTTAGAACTTTATTGGTTTTGGGTTATATCTATTGTGTGAATACTTGGCGTTGAAAGTGGCGTCAAAGTAGCTATTCAATGACGTTTGCACGTATGCAGTGCACCGTGTTAACTAGTAGGTTTAATTGTTGAAGGTCGCTCAACGCTAAATTCATTGGGACGGCTGTTCAGAAAATTAGGATGGGGTAGGATTGGGGGAGCGCAATGAGTGAGCACGGGGTGACAGCGCTGATGTACTGCAACGATGGAGGAAAACAGAACGGGAAGGCAGGATTACGGTCTGGTCCATATGTGGTTGGAGAAAGTCGAGGAGTATCGGATATATGTATATTGCACATGGGAATTTTTACCTGCTTTTAAACGGAGTCCTATGTTTACAAATGCCGTTGTGATCCAGGACATACAAAAAATGTATGTCTATGTTAGGGGGCGGGTGTCAATACAATATCAAGTTCTTTGGTGCACTTACATGTTCATGTTACATGTTTAGTTATCTCATACTAGAATTTTAAAAACAAACTATCAAATAATTCTAAAATATAAAATGCCTTAATTCCAATTCCATACTTTGTTTTGAACTGTATGTTCTCTACACCATTTTTTTAAATCCAAAGAACAGGGAATTTCATTTCTGAATAGATTCCACAACTTGGTTCACAGCTCTATGGTTGCTTGTATGTATTGAATTTGATTTCTTACTGGTTTTGCATTAGTTCGGGAAAAGTACAAAAACGCTTTATTTTGGTTTGAACATGACGCATCAAAATCATCCAGAAGACCATGCCCTTTTGCCCTTTCGGGAAATGTGTAGTAATGTGCACTGGTCAACAAAACGAAAGCCTGGTACCTTCTCCGCAAAATTTCATTTTTTTCCCGATCGGGTGATCGTCTGGTGCAACTAGCATGTAAATAAAATGAGAAAAGCTTTCAAAATACGGTTTTAAATTGTGGAAAATATTTTAAAGATGAATTTTAAAAGTTTTTAAAAGTAGCGCTTAAAATATTTAAGTTTTTATCATTTCTTTTCAAGCCAAGTAAGAGTATTGCCTATATATTTACGTTGCAAAATAAAGTTGTCCAGTACTAGCGGACCAACAATCTGGAATATAATACCTAAGTTGGTCATCACGTGACAAATTAAGCTTATAATGTTGCCGTTGCCGCTGGTAAATTAAGAAACTGGTCGTCGATCAATTCAATATAATGGTTGTAGATTCGGATGAGCAAAACTCAAATCTAGTGGAAGACATAAATTTTAAGTCGACTCTCTAAAATATATTTTGAAATGCTATAGATACAGAACTGTATTAAATAGTAATTGTTTCATTGAAGCTGCAGCAACCGTAAAATTAATTAATATTTGGTGGTATTTTGTTTTGATTCTTTCTACCTAGGTATATGTTTAGTGTGCAATTAAGTTTTAAAATACTCAATTTCAACAAAAACAAAATTCAAGAAACAAGAATAAAAAATGTTGATGTATGGATTTCTGGTAATGCAGCGTCACTGGGAAAGCTTCAATGTATCTAATCGTAACTGTAATCCACCAGAACTAGTGCTTTTGCATAAAAAATGCCAAACCGCAACAAATTTTTATATGCACTAATTTTTCATTTAATATTATTTTCCTTCCATAATACTAATACCACATTCCTTACATAATTAAAGTGCCCATTTGTATTGTGAAAGATACCGAGTCACATTCATTAGATAAACAAAAACGTGTCATGTATCTTGGTTTTGTAAGTGATAGCAATAACACCTAATTTATTTTGCCGCATTTATACTGGTATAACTAACCAATAATTAAAAACGATCTAGCTTCCTTAATGTCATGCATTTATTGGAGCTCAAGCCATCTTCGATTTCGTAATAAGTTTGTTTTTAAAAACTTATATGGTTTTGTGTGCAATAAAATGTTAACTTTTCAGCAAAAAATTCGTAATCTACATGAGCTAAACTTGTTAAAATGTTAAAAGTAAAAATGCACACAAGCAACTATGTGCTTTCAAAAAACAACGCCGATTGCTCTACTATGATATTCATTATGATTTTACGCTGCTAAAATGAGGGCTTGCTGAAAAACTGGAAACCGCTTTATTACGAACGATCTTGCAATTGCAAATATCTGTAGTATCAGAAGAATATCTGTAATTTCTTGGCTCTTTAGAAATTTGTTTTGCTTAACTAAGAAAATAACACTTTCACGTACAATATCAAACTGCTGAATTTAAGTGTCAACCAATTCGTTCTCCTGGTGCTGGGACAGAAGTCACACTGGTAGATAGAGACGTATCCCAATAGGTATATCTGTAGGCTGTGATGTAGAGCTTGGACTTCGGGCAAATTTTTTTAAAACCCCGACCCAAACCCATGGGAGAATTTTGAGTTCCCCTGCCCTGCCTTGCCCTGCAGGCCCCATTTTTTGAAACCCACCCCTGCAGGGCCCTGCAGGGCCCTGCAACTTCAAATTTCAATAGTACAAAAACAATTTTCCTATCCTAATAACTAAAATTCTAGCATAATTTTGATGAATACAAAATTTACGTAGCTCGCTAACTAAGACAGAGTACTTTGGATGAAATGTTTGAAGAAATATGAATTATTTGCCATAAAGCGGCTTATATTGTTATATAGGGACAGTTAATTAATGAAGAAGATAATTATTTCAGTATTTTTAGTGTTTCAGTTATACTGCGATTATTCGGTAGAAGATTAATAGTTATAGTTATACAATACTTGAACATTTTTGCTAAGTATAATTTTTTGCAGCTATTAAATACCTACTTTGGGAACAGCAACAATTTCACTGAATGGTATATTAAGTCTGACACGGCAAACTTTTTGCTTGCTACGGAGGGAATTGGTAATCTGTGCCTTTAAACATATGCCATCAGCAAGTGTGTAAAGCCAATTTAGATCCGAATTTTTACTATGGGGAAAAGCAGGGCCCTGCAAATTTTCGCCTCGCCTTACCCCTGCCCTGCCCTGCTCTTGGTTCGAGCAAAAATCGCCCCCACCGCCCCATGGGTTTGGGGCCATGCAGTCCCCTGCAGGGGTGGGGCCCCAAGTCCAAGCTCTACTGTGATGAGTTAAAATCAACGTCAATACATGAAAATGATAATTGCATTTAAAGATTAAAAATTCCACTCCATTCCTTATCCATTTCTTCATTTAATCATTTATTTCTATCCTTTAAAAACTTTTGTGATGACAGACCAAATTCCCGTATGATTTGCTTTAACTGCTTTAAAATAATCCTGGACAAGGCTTTCCTTCCAAAGAAATGTCAAAAGGAAAAATAAATGGAAAAAGGACAAAAACTTTTATCAGAGTCAAAAAGTCCGGACTGCATTCGCAACGACTCCGCCTACAAATTCAAGGATTAAAAACAAGTAAGAACTAATGCATACTATGACCACAGTATTCAAGTTTTGGTTGACGGTGTACACTCCATGTGTCGACCACTGCTTGGACCGTCATAAAAATTACGTAACATACCGAAATTTTGTTTAGATCATATTTCTCGTTGGATAAGGACTTTTGGAAGTTGCTTTCATAAAAAATATCGAAACCGGGTTCGTTATAAAAAAAACTGCATTTATGATTCCCGGAATGTTAATCCCAATCATTTAATCCCCATCATTAAATTGGGATTAAAGTGCCGGTCACCGCGATTATAATGCTTGATTTTATAATTTCTATTTATAATTTATAACAGTCCAGGTTTCATGATACTTTCAAAAAATTGTGTTTTTTTCGAAAGCAGTTACCGAAATTTCGTGAAACTTAGGGAATACATTAGGGCTTAGTTCATGAACAAACTCCAATATTTGGTTTACCATTCGATTGCTTTATACTGGCTGGGTGGAAAAATGTTTTGAAATATATGTCGGATTTTATAATTTTCGTACAGACCTTAGCCTGCAACAAAAACTTTCATTAAAAATCTTTAAACCAGAGGCATGAAACTTGGCAACATGTTCCAAATTTAATGACATTGACTACTAACAATTCTATCTACGAAAGTTCAAACACAACAAAGCGAAGCTATAAAAAGACAACGTCATATTAATACACAATTTATCATGCAGCTAACATTTTCAATGAATAATTTGGGGAAAGTAGACAAAAGGGAAAAATTTAAAATGCTATACTATTAATCTATCTTCAGCAAAAGTATAATTTTGCCTCCCTTACTCGAAGGTTAATTGACGCCGCGACAGCAGCAACAGCAGCCCCCTTTCTCCAAGGACAATTCTTCTTCTGTCCCTGTGGCTCTTGGAGATTTCAAATCACTTCACAATTCCATTCTGGAGCTCCGCGAAGATGCTACCAAAACAATACAACCCTCCACTACCTCTCTCTAAACCATCCATTCTTATCCATTGCGGTATTCGGTAAGCAACCCACAATATCGTCCCCTTTCACTCAACCGCATGCCCACCCCAATTTCGAATACCCCTCCAGTGGCAAATGCAAAGTGGCAAGTGGTCCGTATGCCACAATATTGAAGAGATAAGTGAAAGTGTAGAGCTGCTTGGTAAAACCTACCACAGCATAGGCAAGTTTGAGAAAAGTCGACCATTTTTAAGCTAACTGTTGAAGATTCGGTACTCAGGGGTATTTTGAGAAAAGTTAAAATTGGGTTTTTTCAGTGACTCATTTATTTAAGTGATGAGTCCTTGCCCAATGATCTCCCTGGCTTGCTCAACTTTACTTGCATAAAATAATGCAGTTGCAGCTTACTTAATCAAGTCATTCCAAAAACGGAATTCTGTTACTATACAAATAACCAATTTGGCAGAAGAGTCAGTATGTTATATTTTGTAATAGTTATGTATTTGCGAATTCTGCACACAGTATAATAACTCCAGCAACGAGTTTATTGTTAAATAACATTTTAGAAGATAATTTTGCTCAATTGGATGATAGAAAACACATTAATTTGGGTTCTGACTATGTTGAGAGCTCGGCGCCGATACTTATCCTCAGACGACGCAGATAGACATTCAGATCCTAGATCCTGTGCCCCATCCGTTTTACAGATGTGCTTTTAATCAAATTCCGACGTGTATTTTAGCTGACAGCAGGAATGAATTCCACTTTTACTAAATTGTCTAAATTAATTTAATATTAAGAGCGCTTGAATTTGGAATGAAGAGATTTCTTAATTAGTTTTGTGTGTTGGGTGGGCCAATACACTAATAACCTGTTTTATAATTAATATCAATAATGGGTTATAGCAATATAATATATATACCTATATATATATATTTATATTTATGGCTTACTAAGCATCAGGTTAAACATAAAGTACAAGCCCAAAAAGCATACCCTCCACCATATTATACTTTAGTTGCTGGTTCCTCCATCTCCTTTAAAAACCCACCAAATCCACCTCCAAACACTGAGTGTTTAACACTCCTACACTCAGCTTGGCTTCATGAGACCCTAAAGCTCTTTCTTTTACCTCATCCACCTCCACTTACAGAGTAAGACCATGAGTGTGGGTACACCCCAAATTTTTTTGTCTCAAATTTTTAAAACTTTTGCACTATTTTAAAGTATGTTTATCCACGATTACTCTATACCAGCTTTCATCTCCATATGTTGTTTTAGAGAGACTGGACAGAGGTTTAAAGTAAACGTGTACCAAAAATGGTAATTTTTGATTTTTTCAGACCGGAAGTAAAACTGACAAATGAAACTTTTCATTGAAGTTCAGCACCTTATGACCTATCAGTCAGAAGATATTTGGCAATTTGACCAGTTTATGAATTTTTTGAAAAATTAAAAAATTGAAATTTTTCGATTTTTTGAGCATTTTGCGGAGAGATATAGTATAATTTTAAGCTATTTCTTTGTTTGTTGGTACCGCCTTTAGGTTGACCACCTACAGTTTTGTCTGTTCTATTAAGCGCAAAAAACCATCGGGCAAAATATTCCCAGAAGATATGACTAAAAGTTTGAGAACTCCGGTATTTTTTCGAAACTTTGGGGACAGTCAAAGCTCTGCAACTATTGTCCTAAGCTTTTATTTTTTGTTAAAAAATGCCAATGAGATAGCTAATTGTCTGCGCTACATGAATAATGTATCAATTATCTAACATGAACAGCTTGGGTGGAGTGGTGACCAAGAATATACTAAAGTTTACTCTAAATCGGAAGTACCCAAAAATCAAACATTCTTGCATAACTTTTTTTTACAAACATGATATCAAAAAGATGAGATACGACCTTGTAGCAAATTTAATTGGTAACAAAATGAAAGCCCAACTTTAGAAATGCTTAAACGCTTGCAGTACGAGTGGTTAACGTAAACATTCAGTGAGATTAGCTAAAATTCAAATTTTTTGAAAAATCTGTTTTTTTATATTTTGATATTTTTTGAATTTTTTCCCCTGATTATCATATCTCGATACTTCTGATGAATATTATACACATTTGACCCACTTCGAACGAAAATATGGGGTTGAAAGCTGGTATAGAGTAATCGTGGATAAGCATACTTCAAAATAGTGCAAAAGTTTCAAAAATTTGAGACAAAAAAATTTGGGGTGTATCCACACTCGTGGTCTCACTCGATAGATCGTTTGATTCTCTGTGCTATGTAATTGCTGAATGATTATCTGATGGTTAGCTAGTCAATTACCTAAAAATGTTTAGAAAAATGACTTATGAATTTGTAAGTTATAATTTATCTGACGATACAGTTCAAATCGTGGATAATTTCTATTCAATTTTCAATATCTTTCTATTTTTACAAATAACACAAAATGTAAATAAAATCACAGAAGCAGTTAAAAGCATACCATAGATTGTAAGAAATTTTACTTTTTATGGAACTCACAATCGTTTAACTCATGAAGAATACTCTTTCATTTATGACTTCTATGCACTTTAATTTGATAAATTAAACCTACTTGGTCCTGAAGTAATGTGTCAGGGCTATTAGAAGTAATTATTGGCACTCAAATCCAACATTCAACCATGTTCTAAGTACTTAAGGAGTTGCTGTAACAAAATTGTTTACAGTTTATTTTAGCAAAATGACAAAAAATAGGGATTTTGGGATATCTGGACGAAAGTTGTTTCAAACAATTTGTCATTTTAAGTTGGACTTTCTTAAAGAACAAATCACAACTTTTGGCATGTGTCAAGGCCCTTGTGTAAATAATTGTAGAATTCAGCAAGAGCTGGGACAAGGCGGCACAAAATGCATCAAAGGGAAAAATCCGAAATAGGTGAGAAGCTTAAACTCTGGAAAAGGAGGGAAAGGAAATGAACGCCAAGGAACAAACCCCCGCGAAGTGTTTAGGGAACTTTTCGTTTGTAATACGGAATTGTGCAATGTTAAGGCTCTATTCTTGGAAACTGGAGACAATAGCGGAACTGGAGAAGCAGACTCTGTGATGAGCACTAAGAGAAAGATGAAGCAAGCGGGATTTATCAGAGGGATGATGACCACTCTGCTGACAACCACATGGATTTTCTAACGATAATAGTCTAGCTGGTTGTATTCAATTTTTAGAAGGATTTTTGGGACAACGGAATGGATTTATTTTTAGCTTTGCCAAATGAACTATACGTATATTCTGCATAAAGAAAAAGTAAAATTGCACAGTAAAACTGTTTCATACTGGTATTAATCCTAATCCACCTCCAGAATCTGTTTCCTTGTACTTTTTCAATCCATTCCCAGTTTCCTTCAACAAGTTTTTTTTGCTATTCAGCATCACTAAAATCAGTTGGTGCGAAAAACAGCATCGAGTTTCACGGTTTGACCCCGAATAGAAATTCAGGTCTTCCGGTATAGTGCCCAGATAGGAAAACAACTTGGTGGAGATGGAGAGATGCCCAGGAGGACGAAATCTAGATGTATGAACGGTGAAAGGTATTCTAAGATTCTTATGATTATTAAGACAAACAAAACAACTTTTTGCTGTTAAGTCCGCTTTAAATATTTAGCTGTTACTAGATAAGTATAGGTATAGTAGGATTTTCATTTTCGTGGGTTTTACTTACGTTTACTAAAGTTTATTTATGGTTACTATGAGACTTGCATAAAAGTGTGTGCTGGTTCGACGTGCTTCTTTTAAAACGTCACTTGTTGTGCACATAAAGTCATTTAGATATTTACTTTACTGCAACTTAGTTGTCATATTTGGGACATAGTGCCATGTTCCCTCATAAGGATGTCAGTTTTTGTTGAAAAGAAAAGTACAACGTTTTGCTACAATTTAAAAACAATTTAAAATGTTTAAACACCAAATGCTTATTGGACTTTGTTGGTTATTCTTACAACAATCAATTCATTTGTCAATATAAAATAGCAAAATCAATTAGTTATTAAAGCTATTAGTATTAAAGAACATAAAATTGACGTTGCATACTTAATAACATATTGTTAGTCCTCTTTTTTACAATATTTAGTGTAGTTACATAAATTACTTAGGAAATGTGGAAAAACTTTTCAACACAAAACAGTTCGAAATATGAACTTGACGTTTGTTTCAGCTTAAAAAAACTCCGTTGTTCGTTCCAGCGTTATCTTGATTACTTTTGTTGTTTCGCAAAATGTTTCTAAAACCCAAAGATTATCCCAGTTCCTTTATACAAAGTTTCCCTTGATCAAACGCTGCTTTGGGAGGGTTAAACGTGCTAGCAACTTCACCACCGCTATTACTACTTGTTCCCCACTTAGGCCCTATTTGCCACATAGGAATAACTCAAATCTGATTAAATGATGACTAACTAGGTAACATAATTGACCCAGACTGACACAAAAGTGTACATTAACAAACTTCGTCACCCACACTACGTAGTCTAATTAAAATTAACAGAGTTCTCAAAAAAACATATTCTCATCAAGTTTTCAGAAAAAATTATGTATTTTTATATTCTAAGCAAATGTAGGTATGCAGTGAATCTCATTAAATTGCACACAATAAATTCCTATTTCCTCAAAAATCTACGATGGTTAAATCCATTTGCGTCGTCTTAACACTGGCGTTCAATTCTTCAAATCAAATATTTTTTTCTCGTCTCCTATTATGTAGTTGCAAGAAACTTTCAAAATTGCACTAGACTGTTGCTCTACGTTCTAAAAATGGCATATATCAAAGCTTAAAAAAGCTTATGGCTACAACTGCCAAAAATGGTAAATTCATTTGCCAATGAACTCCGATTTTGGAATGACTTGGTTCACTGTATTTTATCACGCAAGATAAGCAAGATCATTACTATTATACAAGCATGGAAAAGCTCCAGTTTTTGTCCTCAAAAGCCCCCGATTTTTCTACGAGAGCTGAGGTTGAGCTTAAAGATGGAAGGTTATCTTGTTTTGGTGACTCTTTTAAATAGAGGTGGGTATTTAAGCAAAGGGGATAAAAGTGAAAGTGGGAATGTGGGGAAGAGAGCTTGAGGAGATGATAAATGGGTTCAGTCCGCAATCCCCCCCCCAGTTTGTGGAAAACTATCTTCCAAAATTTTAAATTCTATTAAACTTCCAGTAAAATTCTGAAACGAAAAACTATCTCAAAGCGTAGGCATTATGGCTAGTTTTGTAGGCAGGCATCGTAGGCATTTCCAAAACTGGAAAATTTAATTTGCCAAGCGATGCAAGTACCCATACTTAAAAGGCATGTAATTTTTCTGCCGGATAGAATCTTTGGTTTCCCGGAAATTCTAGGCATACTCTCCGAAAAGTCACAAATTAATCATCACTCTGCAGAAAAAATGATTTTTTCCGGGAAATGTATTATTTTTGTCATCTTACTTAAATTTAACAACGTCAGTAGTAAATTAAACATAGGATGTAAATTTATTGTTACTCATATTAAGTTAGTAGGGACATATTTGCGCAGGGAAAGATAGAAAATAGTTGTTCTCTAATCTAGGCTAGTGATAGTCAAAAGTAGCACAAGGATTCACGTTTAAGTATTAAATTTTAATTTAGGTTTTGAGCGTGTAGTGCAAGTAGTGCTCACTGCAAACGATTAAAGTGGAAAGTGTTAATTTGTGATGAAGATATTTCGTTGCATTGGAGAACCAAGAACAAACTTATGTTTCCGAAACTTGTGAAACGATTGATTACTACTACGTACATAGCAGCAGTTGCAGTGCAGGGTTGATTACGGATTACTTCCAGAACATGGCATGTTATTTGTCGGGAGTAACAACACCTACCAGAATTTGAATGACTTTTAAATCAAAGCATGTTAAGGAACCTTCTAAAGATATTCATGTGCTTCGTATTTCATCGGAAAAAATACTTAGCACTTTGACTACACATATATTTGTTCTGATTTTTAAGTCCTAGTTTTGCATGCATGCCGTCACTTTCGCTGTTGTACGAAAAAATCGGAATAACTTCGGAGGTTATGACTGGTAGATTAGGTTAAAAGGACCAGGTCGTCCAAAGAAGTGTAGTCGTCCTTTTAAAAACGACTCGTAAACGTATTGTATTCATTGCAAAAAGGAATCTTAATTTCGAATAAAATGACAAAAATAATACATTTCCCGGAAAAAATCATTTTTCTGCAGAGTGATGATTAATTTGTGACTTTTCGGAGAGTATGCCTAGAATTGCTGGGAAACCAACGATTTTTTCCTGACGAATAAACTATTGCCTTTCAAATATCAAAGCCAATTGAATCCACAACAAAATACTCTTGTTGGCTTCGTCACTCCCACAAGCTCTCTCCTACGCTTTCACTTTCATTCCCTTTGCTCCCAAAAAACCGCCAACGGTGCACTTCATGAACCATGGATCAACTGAATATAAAATCGGATTTGTTTTTTAAACAACTTTGCTTGCTTGCCATTTTTGCTTATTGTAGCCATATGTTTTGCGATGCTTTTAGGATTTGCAAATTTTGCAGAGAGTAGAGTAATTCCAACAAGTAGTACAGTACTATCTAAAATTTTGGGAAATAGTTTTCTGCAACTGTGTAAGAGGGAAGGAAAGTAGAATAATTTTAGTTATGATTTTGTGGATAGGTCGGCCCTAATACCTGTTTTAACACGACACACATGGGTAACCTCAGCACAGACCCGAAACACACTTCACTGTACTGAATTTATTTAGCTTCGATGTACGATGTGCTTCTTTTAGCTTACGAATTTTATTTGTTTTAAATTTCGAAATTCAAAATTCTCGACCTCCATGCAAGTCAGAAAAAGAAAAGTCAGAAATCTATTTAGTGCTGGACTCATGCATCATGTACATGAAAACTCATGTCATGTATCTTGGTCATGTCATGGCATGCCAAATTACATGGCATGACATGAGGGACTGCTACATGACCCATTACATGACATGAATACTAGTACATGACATGAATTACATGCATGTACACGCATGTAAAACAAGGAAGAAATAATTGACAAATTTGCCATCAGTCACCAGTTTCTTAGATATTTTTTACGTAAAATCAGTTAGAAATGATTCTTTTTTTCGAATTTTTATATTTAAATTCTAAAACTAAAGAAGTAAGTTAGCTTTCACGATATTTTTATAACACTTGGCACCCATAAAACCTTCAAAATTTTTAGGCTACTTAGATTTCAAAGAAATTTAAATACTTCATGTACATGATACATGACATGACATGAAGCTTTTGTACATGAAGCAGTACTTGACATGACATGACTTTGGGGTTTTGAACTGTACATGCCATGAATACGATTTTTAGTACATGACATGCCATGAGTCCAGCACTAAATCTATTCATACAAAGTTCACTAAACTTTGAATTTTTTGTTTTGCGGTGTTTACATTGTACAAAGGGTCAACACTTTTAAGGTCTCAGGACTTTTTGTCCTAGCTTTTTCTACAATGGATTTGCTAGTTTTGATTTAGATGAAAGTTGTTCCGAAAATAGACCTGCAAATTTGACCAACCACAACTTTGAAGCTTGATTTAGGACCAATCCATTATTTTCTGAAAAGCATTTCCATTTGGTGCTCCTTAAAAAGCGCTATCAACATTGATAATCAAAAGTGGGGCCAGTGGGTAGCTAGAAACGTTTGAAGAATTTGTGTTTATTATGGGGCCTTATGGTAGCAAAACGTACAGGTTCCTTCATATCTTAAAACTCTGTAGTCACTATAATTCGCAGCCTCCTTAAGTAGCACACATACAGCGTAATCCAATATTTTATTATTGTTGTCTTAGTTTCGGAAACTTGATGAAGGATGGAGACAAAATAAAACGGCACAACACAAAAATGGCTTTGATAGAAAAGAGGAGAGTGTTTATTGTTGTTTGAAAGTTCGTGAGCAACAGAACAAGGATGTAAAGGTTGCAAAGGGATTTATAATAGAAAAAGAAGGATGCATGCAAAAAGGAGTAAATAAGGTAATAGGTAAAGAGGAATGATTTGAAAGTGGGTAGGTGCACAACAGGTAAATATTATATGTGTGGTAGTAGGTAGACATACATATTATGAAGAAGTAGACGTAGTGCATGTATTATGAAAGGGAGAGTTGATGAGGATAACTATTATTCAAATGAAAGAGCAGTGGGATCTCAATACATATTATTGCAATGCGCTGAGGGCAACGTCCGCGGTTTGTTGCCCTCAACTCATCGTATAAAATATGGTACCATAATACAATATCTTGAGTTGTTCATGGAGTGCAGCTTTTTGGTGGCTTCTTTGACTAGGTACAGGACAGAATGGGTACTGAAGAAGGTTATGGTGTGAAAGGCATGAAAGTGAAAGCGACGGATACAACTGAAGGGGTGATGAGGCTGGGAAGTGGATTAGGGGGTTCTTGAGTTTCCATAAAGATATCGAGTTTCATCACTGGGCAGATATAGGAGGAAACAAGATATAGCATTATGGTCGGTTTACTGTCTGAGTTTTTAGGATGGGTGTACAGTGTCCAGAAGGAGACAATGCCGAGTATGATTGGGGAAGCACAAGAGTTGGTGATTGCCAGCACTGAGAGACTCCAGGATTCCGAGAGTAGCTTGCTGGTTAACTCTTTGAATATCCGAAGTATCCAATTTCAGAATAAATGGAAATGCTTATTGATTGCTCTGTGATAACTTTGTGCTGAGTTGCCAAAGAATCTTCTGAAATTTTCTACTGACCATTCCTTTTAATATAGCCTATCAAACCTTCATTTTTTTGGGGTTTCAAGAGGATTCCTATGTTTTTGGGATGTTTTAAGGGTAAAGTGATTAAAGGCAGGTGTTTTAAATAGACATTCGACATTCTCAGGCTTGGGTAATCACGGATTAGAATCACCAATCCTTAATCCGGGATTGGTGATTAAGTTAATCACTTAATCACCAATCCCGCTTCAGATTTTTTGCATTTAATCACAATCACTAATCCCTGAACCAGCAGCCTTTAATCACCATTTAATCACTCCATGAAGCTGCTTTTCTATTACCTTGAATTTAGGCTCGCATATGGGGGTTGTGATTAGTTGTGATTTGTGATACACTGGTATAATAATTATTTGTGATATACTGTTAATAAATTGTATTTGCTTGTTTCTACACTATTTTTAGGAAATGAGAAATCTTTGAAAAACTCTATCTATAATTCTAATCCAACTTGCATTTCTGTTTAACATTTAATCACCTAATCACCAGTGATTGGGATTGATTTTAATCACCTAATCACCAGGATTGGGATTGGTATTAATCACTAATCACTGATCACCTTTTCAAAATACCGTCTTCATTTAATCACAATCACTAATCACTTGACCAAAATGGGGTGATTACCCAAGCCTTGACATTCTTAAAAAGTGATGACGGAGATAACAAATTAACAATTGGTGAGAAATTTGGAACTGGTGACGGTTTTTTGAAGGAATTGAGCTTAAAATAAAATGATATTGCTTGATTCAAGGAAAACTATTTTGATTGGATTTATAGGGCTTTTGGGGACAAGTTGGTTGAGTGATTGATTGATTAGATTAACTGAATATTCTAGAACCTGTACAAATTAGGCTTTGTGGACACCAAAGTGTGCACCCTTAAAAAAACCAGACAACACGTCTAAAATTATTAGCTTTAAGTTTAAAAGGGATTTGGAGGTGATCTTATAGTAGTTTTATTAGGACAGGTAATTTCGATTAAAAACTGTTGTATATTAATTTGTGAGTTAGGTTGAAGGCTTAGAACTACTAAACATTAATCTACAATTAAAGAGTAATTATTAATCAATCATTCAAAAATTCTGGTTTCTTAAAAAAAATTGTGCTGGTTAGACGCTTTTTTCATGAAAACTTGTAGATTGGTGGAATCCAGTAGCAGTAGGTTAATTTAAAGGGTACTAAATATACGTGATAAGTTTTATTAAATTATTCTTGATCAGCAACAGAAACTGCTTCTTTTTAAATGACACTCGAATCTAGAACTAGATTTCTAAACCAGCGATCTTTCCGGTTATCATAGTCCATCAAAACCATCATCACCAACCATCATATACGGAATATTTCTGAGGAATGTCCTTCCATTGGAGATATAATACATTCCCGGTTTGAAATTAAGTGCAATCCTCCGCAGTCTGAAAAATAAATCTACGAGTTTTTTCCGGAATTTATGAACTCTTATGTGAAGACCGTACTACAAAATCTGCTAAGAAGTGCCTATTTGAGAATCTCAAGATGTGGAAGAAGGATTCAAACAGCGCATTAATGCCATTCGGAACACTAACCCCAACTCTGCAATTTGCCAAGTTTGTCGCGGATACTGGACATTCCATAAAAAGCATCCGACTACATAAAACCGAACCCAGAACATGGCTCCGGAAGATTAAGCAAAGTTTGTACATCAGAGCAGTACCACAGAAAATGAAACAGAACAACGGAACCAGCATACAATCGATATGGTCCTCAAACTAGTGGATTTTTTTAAATATAAAGTATACGGTCTCCAAGGAACGAATTAAAATCAGAATGTTCAGGAAAACTGCGCAATTCTTTTTATGGATTTTCGTTGTTGGAATGTAAATTATTCATCATATAATCTACAATCTTTATTATATTATAATTATATGAATAACTTACAAGCTTTATTATATTATAATTATATGAATAATTTACAATCTTTTGCTTTGCTACTTTTCGTTCTCCTGATGAAGGCTTACAGTTTGAAGCCGAAACGTCGACAATAAACTTATAGTTTGTCAAAACCATGTTCTCCTCAAACATTGTAAATTTTGCTGCCAACTTCTCTGCTTAAAAAGTATTTAATTTTTTATGAATGGCTCATGGCAATTTGATAAATCACTTTGCGCTATTGTTACTTTAAAATTATGTTCCTTATATCAGTTTTGCACGTTTTAAACATTCGTAATATTCTTTTAGTCTTGAGTGCTTGGTTTTGAAGCATTCTAACTTTCTTAGTATGCAGGAAAATAATCATTTTTTAACAAAATAATGAAATCCAAAGGAATGACCCTGTTGGATGCAAGTTTATAAAGAACGTAAACAATTGAAGTCGGAAAATTTCATACCTGCCGTACCAAAAATCTACCAATCTACTTATTATCACAAACATGGCGTGTGACATACACAAGTTTTAAAATCTATGTATACTTCAATAAAATCCTGTTTTTGTTCTAAATTAATAACATCATCATGTTGCACTGGCCCGTCAAAGGAAACCTCAACTCATCAGGAACTCTCTTCCTTCCTAAGTGTCTTGTTCTTGTTACACTCGCAATAACTTATAGCTTTGATCGCTCTCAATACTTAGATTTAAAACTTTCACCAAAATGTACATGCTGAATTGATGCACCCATATTCCCTGCGTTTTCCTCCTCCGGTGAAGTACCTTAGCACTATCCACCACTTACTCCTTTGCTCTGCTTCCTTCCCAAGGATGCTTTCTAAACACCTTTCTCAACAGACGTCATCATTGAGCCCAAGCGACCCCCAACTCTCTCTCTACAACCATCTTCCTCCTCATCATCAGCCATTTCTCTTTTGCATCTGCCAAGTGGTCAAACTCAACACCTTTTCTGCTCCGTCTTAGGGAATCCCTGTCCTGGACCTATTCGACTTCCTTCATTATTATCCACATGAACATAGCTCTCTCTACCAACTCCATCCAAATTATCCATCCTCACACATCTAACCTGAGCCGTTGACGCATTCAACACAATGATAAGTAGATTATTTGGTTTTGCAGCTGTTTTATAAAAAAGTATGGAATCGTTGCAAGTTCGAAAAAAACCCGGGATTTATTGGCAAATTGACAAAAATTGGAAAGAGCCATATTCAAGTTCTCACTGCACTGGGTCCCTGCCTTAACTTTTCAATCTAAAGCAGAATGGTTACAATTTATAGCTCATTCAAAAGAGCAACTCAAGTACTATTATGCCACACTACAGTTATGCTCCGATTCGCTTGCGCATGGTCCGATTTTTGCAAAAATATTTTGCTAAAATATTTTGCAAAAATCCGCTTCAATAAGCATTACCACGATACATGAAAACGTCTTATCTTCCTAACCACAAAAATAATGGTTACCAATAATAGCTCATTCGAAAGAGCAACTCAAGCACTATTATTGCGCAATCCCGTTATGGTCAAATTCGCTTGCGCAAGGTCCGATTTTTGCAAAAATCCACTTCAATATTGACATTACTATGTTTTATGAAAGTAGATTTTTGCAAAACGTTTTTGCAAAAATCGGACCATGCTCAAGTGAATCGAGAAATAACTTGACCTTGGCATAATAGTTCTTGAGCTCCTCTTGAAAGGGTTAGGTTATGCGGTTATGGTCCTTGTGGGAGGTGTGCGCAGAAAATTAGCTTTCCTACATCCCTTTATTAAAATATTCCCACGGGGTAAAATACTCTAAAATAGCGTTGGATTGAATATCCTGCTATTTTAAACCAATCAACGAATGATTTGACTTCCCAATAAATGAGAAAAGGATTTGAAAACCCAACAAAGATTTAATTACTAAAGAACTGAATTCATTGATTTAGTCAGTAAATACGTTACGCAAGATTTATCAGGTTATCTCACTATATCTCACAAATTGCTCACACACAAACCAATTAACTTGTGCATGAGATAAACTAATTAATTACTTTGATACGCAGGTAAATAAATAAGACCTGCGTGAGTGCACTCAAAATTCTACTCACTTATCGATTAACTAAATTACACTGGCAGTGTATTCTTTATTCCTTGAATAGGAACGTAAAGAATAAAACTACCTAATCTCCAAGAAATCAGAAACCCTCTGAATAAAGGCCGATTTCCCAGAGTGACAATTCTGAATCTCTGACTGAATGTCAGCAATCAGAATTGACCTTGACACAATTCCACTTAAAACTAATTTTGTCAATTAATTAACTTAAAACTAATTACTTTGGTAATCCCGATGAGCTGGACCACGATGTCGGGACAGCGAATCCAAGAGGGACCCAAATTATCCAGAAATTGGAAGGCCAAATGGAATTCCGATAGGAATTAAAACACCAATGGTTTCAATATTTCCTGGAAATGTTCCTCGAACAAAAGGCTAAGGACCCAGGATAGAAAGTAACCAAAAATAAATGAACTGAACAGTACAAAGAGAGAATTGAGAATGAGAGGAAAATCCTCTGTTATTCGTCCTTGAAGAGATTTCTAAACAAAAGCCTCTCTCAGTCTGCTGAGACTTTGATCCGAAGATTTGCCTCCAGACATGCCTCTCACTGCCCCAGAGCACAATGCGCATATGAAAATGCAACCACACCGCATAACATGTATATAAAGCACGGACCTGGCAAGCAGGGCCGTAACACTCTTTTGAATGAGCTAATAACTGTAACCAATCTGTTTGTGGTTACGAGGATACGGGTTTTTCATATAGCATGGTAATGCTTATTGAACTGGATTTTAGCAAAATATTTTTCAAAAATCGGACCATGCGCAAGTGATTCGGGGCATAACTGTAGTGTGGCATAATAGTACTTGAGTTGCTCTTTTGAATGAGCTATAAATTGCAACCATTCTGCTTGTGGTTCAAAACTTAGGGCAGGGCCCAGGTTAGTGAGAACTTGAATAAGGTCCTTTGAAGAAATTTTAAAAATTGGTCACAAAACCAGATGTACTTGAACTGGGTAACAACCAAACGAAAAACATGGACCAAGTCTCAAATTCAGAATTATTTTGACATTCGGGCAAATTGCTATAGTGAGCGGCATTCGCCGCTTGTGGTCAGGGCAAGGTAATTTCTGAAGAGTTGAATCTTCAGGAGTTGTTAAACGTTAAACCTTAAACGAACAGGGCGACACTTAGTGCCAGTTTTGTCTGCAAATACAGCAAGAAGCATTGAATATCCACAAACACAAAAAAGGCCGCCCACCAATCCTGAATTTGCAGCACAGCCCCAAGTTCCAGTTCGGTTGTTACAAAGTTTAAGCACATCTGCTTTTGTGACCAATTTTCAAAGATTCCTCCAAACTTTTGTCAGTTCGCTTAATCCCCAAATTTTTTCTGAACTTATCGACACTATCGGTATTTTTTTGACAAAGCAGCTGCGTAATCTCCTAATCATTGTGTCAACCTTGCCCCTTTGCATTTTCAGTTGGATGATTGGCTGCACAACCAAAAACGGCAAGGGCTCACGGTGAAGGTTATCTTGCTTTCGGTGGGAAAATAAAGTGAGAGCAAAGGAGGGAACTTGAATGGGTGATGAAATTACATATAGAGTGCGGCAACCTATGAAAGTTGGATTGCTAATCTTCTGGGGTTTCTTTAAGACGGAGGGAATAAATTCCTGCGGGGTTTAGTAGCTTGCCGGTTAGTGGAGGAACGGCTTTGTGATGATTAAAAATAAAAAGGATATTTGTAGAGGACCAAGATATCAGGATTGCAGAAGTAAAGTAGATATTTTGAAAAATAAAACATGTATTTAAAAATGTGTGTTGGTTAGATGCCATTCTTGTGTAAATTGGCGGATTGGTAGATTTCAATGGTTACAGATGCGTGTAGTGATGGCAAGCGATTAATCGCGATTTCAAATCGATTTCCGATCCGATTTTTGAGGAAAACGTTTAGATAATCGGAAAAACCGATTCGATTTTCTAAAACATTTTCGATTTCGATCCGATTAGTGCTTAAAACGTTTGTTAATCGGAAAAATCGTGAATTTTGCCAACCACAGATCTTATGTGGCAAAATCTATTTAAAACCTTACAAATTGAAACAATGAGAATTACAAATATTAAAAGTGGTCAAACCACACAATAAACCAAAACAGTTTGTGTACATCTGCTTTGTAATGAAGCTCCTGTCATACATAGCAGTCATGTTATAAGGTTTGGTTTACCACGCATACATAAAATGACCATGAACTTAATATCGCGATTAATCGCGATTCCGATCCGATTTTTGTACAATACGTTTGCAAACGATTTTTCACCGACCAAACCGTTTCCGATTTTTGGTTAAAACGTTTAGAAAAAAACCGGTTTAATCGCGGAGAATCGCGATTACTATCCGGTTTTTGCCATCACTAGATGCGTGTGCTTCGTCGTAGGTATTTTGTGCTATAGGGTATTTATCATATTAAGCAAATATATAGCGGCAATAAATATAAATAGCAAGAATATGGCGGCTTTAAGCAAAACCAGACAATAATACTCCGACTTTGAAACCATTAGGATATTCCTTAAAACTGGGACCCTGGGGGCGTATAATGTAACTTTTCCCTTAATCCGGGTTTAAACTAATCCTGTCTAATCCAAAGTTTAATCCGAATTCCGTAAATTTGTGCCTAATCCTGCGATTAGGATTAAGCAAGATTAAATTTAATCCGATTTTCAAAGGCAAGCGTAAATTGGCTTACGACCACTCCTGACCGGTCGTAAGTTTTGGATTAACTTCAGTTTTAGGTGACGGATTGCGTAACTCCAGCTAATCTCGCTGGAATAATCTTTCTAGATTAACTTGAGTTTAAACCAAAGTTACATGATTAGAATAATCCTAAACCGGGTTTAAACTCGACTTAATCCCAGAATTATAGTTAGATTATACGCCCCCTGGGGTATTGTAAGACCGTTGAAGTTAACTCTTTAATATAGTCAAGGCAATGGCAGTAAATTAATGACATCATTTAATCAGATAAGTAAATCATTTTGTCGCTGAACAAAGTAAGCAGAAACAAAGACAGGAAAATTCCAGCAACTTCGGCAAGCGCTCTGATTGGCCAGAGGCTCGAGAGCAGCAAGGATGAACGGCGTGCAGGAGGGGACTTCGAACTTGGTCGCCGTCGGGAGAAGAAACTACGTCTAGTTAGTAGAGAGATTGGCAGTGTGATCGGAGCTGGCGAGCAGTGAACATCGGCTCAGCATTATTCTCAAGATTTCGTGAGAGCTAGGTCATTGAGAACTTTGTTAATCTGTAAAAATTGTAAAAGTTAAAAGAAATTCTGTCGTTAATAAAAGGGTGACGTAGCCAATTAAAGTAAACTTCCGTGTCTTTGTCCGGGTCATTATTTTCACCTAGTTAGTGACCTATTTCCTTCAATTTGGGCTATTTCGACGTGGCAATTAAGGCTAGGCGTAGGAATCAGTGGTTGAAGCAGGGGTCAAGTGGCTAGCGTTTAGGGTGCCCAAAGTACCATCTTATCAAGGGAAACTTTGAGTAAACGACAGGGATAAACTTTAGGGTATAAATATATTTCGTGAATTAACACGTGGTGCCGAAACTGTGGATAAGGCGGATTTGGGGCCTGTGACCAGACAGAGGACAGTCGGAAGTGTAACTTCAGAGGTGGATTGCGTCATTCCGAATTGGATCTCGACAGACGACAGCAGTGCAGCCGGGTGTGGTCAGGAGAAGGAGCGTATATTCCCTCAAAGTCCTTTCCGGAGCTGCATCTTAAGGATTTATAACCCCCTGTGGCAGAACGGTTAGTCCGTTCCAATTTAATTTAACTTTGGAACATTCATTGATTGAACTTTTTTTTAAAAGCATGTCACGCCCCGACGGTGCTCCGCCAGCCAGAGAAAGGAGGGTGACCATGCCAGTAAATCGCCTCACATATGGGGAGTTAGGGAATCCGACGAGTACCACCAGGACGCTTGGGGTGAGCAGCGCAGCACAGCCAGCACCTGGACCGACGTCCCGTAACCGGTACTTGGAGCTCCCGAAGGAGGCGATTTTGGAGGAGATAAAGAAGAACGAGGGATGGAAGGCATCAGCAGAAAGATGCCTTATTTCTTGCCTTAAAATGAGGGCTTGGAGCAACAGTTTGGTGGACAGGGCCGGGAGCTGTTTACAGATGAGGAGCTAGAGATGTGGGATAGTGCACGGCCTCATATTAGTGCAGCAAGACAGTTAATACCCGGTGCGACCGAGAACTTGAAGATGCTGAAGGAAGCGCTCAAGGCCCACGAAGACAAAGAACGAGCACAAGTCTTAACCTCCACCCCGACGGGATTGCGTAACACAGGAAGAGCTGATACGACATCGTCAGTGGCTTCAAGAAGCAGACAGGTGGAGCTCAAAGCCAGAAGAGAATCCCTACAAATTAGGAAGATATGGCAGGAAGAACGGTGCAAACTCGTTAAGTCCATTCAGGAAGCAGAAGGACAGTTGAAAAAGGTCACTTCTGAGGAGGACAGGACTCGACTGTCGCAAGAGATCACCGAACTGAAAGAGACTGTACAGATGGGCGACGACGAAGTCAAGATGCGGCTAGAATTTGTCAAGGAGCAAGAGGAAATTGACAAAGATGAAATCGCCGCCGAAGTCGAAGAGGAACAACAGCAGTCCGACGACTTCGAAGATGCATCGGCAGGACGGGTTAGTGCATGGCTTGATAACCAAGCACCCCCTTCATTTTATCAGAGCCCTGGTCCAGGGGATTACTTTGAGGATTTGGTGAGTGCCAAGACACCAGTACTACCAAGGCGTGTACCAGTGACCCGAAGGTTGGATGTTGTGGGTCTCAGCGAAGGAAATGCCATGATGAGATTCCAGCTAAACCCAGCAGCACCAACATATGTACCTACAGAACCGCAGACACACCCAGTAGTAGACAGCACTGATACCCGAAGACGTGTGGCGGACATAGCCAACTTACGAGGTCCTTTGACCAGATGCATACAAGGGAATGCCAGGGATCCGAACCCAGTTCCAGTGGAGCCAGATACCCCGACGGGCAACCTAGCAGAGTTTGCTAGCGTTTTTTCCAAGTCGTTGGCAGCGGCCTTAAAAGATTCACAGAGAGAAGCAAAGGACTGGGATAAGGATCTTCCAGTTTTCAACGGAAAAGCCGAGGACTGGCCAATATTCGTGAATGAGTTTGAGCGAACTACACCGTCGGGAAAATGGCATTCGTCTCAGAGCCTCATACGTCTTCGAAAAGCTTTAAAGGCTACAGCGAAAGAAGCGGTTTATGGATTGATGAATGAGCCAGGTAACGTCTCGACAATCATCGAAACTCTGAGAGAAAGATTTGGAAGACCGGATTTAGTACTGGACGCTCTGGCAAGTAAAGTAAACCAGTGTAAGCCACCGGATCCCAGCAAACTGGAGACATTCGTGTCCTATGGTACCGCCGTACAATTCCTTATTGACACAGCCAAGTCAATGAAGCAGGACCTGTATCTAAATGATACTAGCCTACTTAAAAAGCTAGTTACGAAGCTGCCGGCGTTGTTCCAGTTAGAGTGGATTTCCTGGATAGATGCTAAGCCCGAAAAGAAGAAGAACATGGAGTCGTTTGGTGAATGGACCAAAATGAAGATGTCGCAATGTGTGAGCTTGGTTACTCCCATAATCAAGGATGAGGACGAGAAGCAACAACGTGGTACACGGGGGTTGGCGAGGATCAACGTGACGACAACGGAGAAGTGTCCCTGTTGTGGAAAGAAGCACAAAATTTGGAGGTGCTTCAAGTTTAGGGAATCGTCCCTAGAGGAAAAGCAAAATTTCGTCCGCGAGAACGGGCTTTGCCTTCGCTGCTTACAAGGGGGCCACATGAAGGACTGCCCCTCTGCCCTGCCCCCCTGCCCCGTGTGTGTGGAAAGGACGACTGTCAAGCCACCCATCACACATTGCTGCATTTCAAAGGAAAGCCATGGCGCAAAGCAGAGAGGAGACCCTCCAGCGGAGAAGCCGACGCTTCGGACAGAGAAGATTCCGAAGAGCCGGAGGAAATTGGAAGCAGCGAGGAAACCCAGCCAGCTAGGATGAACTGGATGAAAAAGCAGCCCTCCAAGCCCATGTCCGTGGTCCATGTCAAAGTGAGAGGGCCAAAGGGTACAAAGAAGGTTTACTGTGCGACAGCGGGTGTGACTCAACCGCCATCGAGGAGAAAATCTGTGAAGACTTGGGCATCTCAGCTAGACCAGTGAAGTCTAAATGTCTAGGAGTTGGAGGGATCGAGGTCCAGTTGACGGGGGATTCAGCGTCCTTTGAAGTGTCAGGAGTCTGGAAAAGTGCTCCGTTTTACAAAGTAGATGAAGTGAGTACCCTTACAGACCTCGGATTAGGGAGGTACACCCAGTCACCCGCTGCATTAAAGGCCAAGTATGCGTACTTGAGGAGAGCCAGGCTGGAGACGTTCGAAAACGTGAGGATCCAAATGGTTATTGGGGAGGACCACCCCTTCCTTACGGCACACAGGGAAATTTTGGAGCGTGGGCAGAAGGAACCAATGGCGAAAAGGCTTAAGCTGGGATGGGTACTGGCAGGAAAGCAAGTCGCCAAGTCAAGCAGCCGGCGCTCAAGAATTAACTCCATGATGGTGAGCGATGTCCAGGAGGATGATTGTGCGGACCAGTCGGTGGAATCCCGGAGAAAATTAGAAGCCGAGTTGGATGTGCTAAGGGCAGACTCGAAGAAAGTCAGAGTGAAACGGAACAGCTGAGAAGTCAGGAAGCAAAGACAGCAGTGGCGGGTTCCAGCTCGACAGCCATGGGAGGCGTTGGTAAGGAAGATCGCAAGCTTGATTACATTGGCGTTGCAGAGGAAGTCGGAGCAAAGCCGGAAGCCTATTCAATAAGTCAAAGAGGGCAGCAAGGCGGAAATGGCAGGCAGAGGATACAAGTACGGCCTGTTAGTCCAATGCAGAGGAACACCGGGGAGTCAAAGAAGCTACGATTAGCCGTTGGTGATCACAATGGCAGAGGAGCAAACTTGCAAAGTGAGACTGTGAAGCCTGGAGGCTCCAGCAAAAGGATTATCGGAGTATCCAGTAAAAGAAGACACAGTTTGGCTAGTCGTAGCAAGGAGCGAGCAGACTCGGAGAAAGGACCATGGACCCGTGGAGAAAGAGAACAAGTAGCGGTGTCACGTGAAAATGGGCGGAAGGAAGAGCCCTTTTTAAAGGATTTGCCAGTTGGAAAAGGCCTGAGGAAAGCCAGAGGCTCCCGACGGACAACGGAAGTCATGCCAAAGTTGACCAAGCATGAGAAGGTTCAGCCTGAGCCATTGAAAGTTGAAGCAGTCGTGCCAGTAGCGGATGACAGGTCACCCAGCAATCACTGGCAGAAAACAATCGACACCGAAGTGGGCCCCGGAAGTCATGGACAAGTTCGAGTCGTCGAACCCAAGACAGCGGGTGGCAAGATCTGGAAGCTCGGGGTATATATGAACTGCCCGTTGGAACCAGGTAAAGGAAATCAGGGCTTTAACCCTGATTTGGGGGTTGGAATGTCGCTGAACAAAGTAAGCAGAAACAAAGACAGGAAAATTCCAGCAACTTCGGCAAGCGCTCTGATTGGCCAGAGGCTCGAGAGCAGCAAGGATGAACGGCGTGCAGGAGGGGACTTCGAACTTGGTCGCCGTCGGGAGAAGAAACTAAGTCTAGTTAGTAGAGAGATTGGCAGTGTGATCGGAGCTGGCGAGCAGTGAACATCGGCTCAGCATTATTCTCAAGATTTCGTGAGAGCTAGGTCATTGAGAACTTTGTTAATCTGTAAAAATTGTAAAAGTTAAAAGAAATTCTGTCGTTAATAAAAGGGTGACGTAGCCAATTAAAGTAAACTTCCGTGTCTTTGTCCGGGTCATTATTTTCACCTAGTTAGTGACCTATTTCCTTCAATTTGGGCTATTTCGACGTGGCAATTAAGGCTAGGCGTAGGAATCAGTGGTTGAAGCAGGGGTCAAGTGGCTAGCGTTTAGGGTGCCCAAAGTACCATCTTATCAAGGGAAACTTTGAGTAAACGACAGGGATAAACTTTAGGGTATAAATATATTTCGTGAATTAACACGTGGTGCCGAAACTGTGGATAAGGCGGATTTGGGGCCTGTGACCAGACAGAGGACAGTCGGAAGTGTAACGTCAGAGGTGGATTGCGTCATTCCGAATTGGATCTCGACAGACGACAGCAGTGCAGCCGGGTGTGGTCAGGAGAAGGAGCGTATATTCCCTCAAAGTCCTTTCCGGAGCTGCATCTTAAGGATTTATAACCCCCTGTGGCAGAACGGTTAGTCCGTTCCAATTTAATTTAACTTTGGAACATTCATTGATTGAACTTTTTTTTAAAAGCATGTCACGCCCCGACGGTGCTCCGCCAGCCAGAGAAAGGAGGGTGACCATGCCAGTAAATCGCCTCACATATGGGGAGTTAGGGAATCCGACGAGTACCACCAGGACGCTTGGGGTGAGCAGCGCAGCACAGCCAGCACCTGGACCGACGTCCCGTAACCGGTACTTGGAGCTCCCGAAGGAGGCGATTTTGGAGGAGATAAAGAAGAACGAGGGATGGAAGGCATCAGCAGAAAGATGCCTTATTTCTTGCCTTAAAATGAGGGCTTGGAGCAACAGTTTGGTGGACAGGGCCGGGAGCTGTTTACAGATGAGGAGCTAGAGATGTGGGATAGTGCACGGCCTCATATTAGTGCAGCAAGACAGTTAATACCCGGTGCGACCGAGAACTTGAAGATGCTGAAGGAAGCGCTCAAGGCCCACGAAGACAAAGAACGAGCACAAGTCTTAACCTCCACCCCGACGGGATTGCGTAACACAGGAAGAGCTGATACGACATCGTCAGTGGCTTCAAGAAGCAGACAGGTGGAGCTCAAAGCCAGAAGAGAATCCCTACAAATTAGGAAGATATGGCAGGAAGAACGGTGCAAACTCGTTAAGTCCATTCAGGAAGCAGAAGGACAGTTGAAAAAGGTCACTTCTGAGGAGGACAGGACTCGACTGTCGCAAGAGATCACCGAACTGAAAGAGACTGTACAGATGGGCGACGACGAAGTCAAGATGCGGCTAGAATTTGTCAAGGAGCAAGAGGAAATTGACAAAGATGAAATCGCCGCCGAAGTCGAAGAGGAACAACAGCAGTCCGACGACTTCGAAGATGCATCGGCAGGACGGGTTAGTGCATGGCTTGATAACCAAGCACCCCCTTCATTTTATCAGAGCCCTGGTCCAGGGGATTACTTTGAGGATTTGGTGAGTGCCAAGACACCAGTACTACCAAGGCGTGTACCAGTGACCCGAAGGTTGGATGTTGTGGGTCTCAGCGAAGGAAATGCCATGATGAGATTCCAGCTAAACCCAGCAGCACCAACATATGTACCTACAGAACCGCAGACACACCCAGTAGTAGACAGCACTGATACCCGAAGACGTGTGGCGGACATAGCCAACTTACGAGGTCCTTTGACCAGATACATACAAGGGAATGCCAGGGATCCGAACCCAGTTCCAGTGGAGCCAGATACCCCGACGGGCAACCTAGCAGAGTTTGCTAGCGTTTTTTCCAAGTCGTTGGCAGCGGCCTTAAAAGATTCACAGAGAGAAGCAAAGGACTGGGATAAGGATCTTCCAGTTTTCAACGGAAAAGCCGAGGACTGGCCAATATTCGTGAATGAGTTTGAGCGAACTACACCGTCGGGAAAATGGCATTCGTCTCAGAGCCTCATACGTCTTCGAAAAGCTTTAAAGGCTACAGCGAAAGAAGCGGTTTATGGATTGATGAATGAGCCAGGTAACGTCTCGACAATCATCGAAACTCTGAGAGAAAGATTTGGAAGACCGGATTTAGTACTGGACGCTCTGGCAAGTAAAGTAAACCAGTGTAAGCCACCGGATCCCAGCAAACTGGAGACATTCGTGTCCTATGGTACCGCCGTACAATTCCTTATTGACACAGCCAAGTCAATGAAGCAGGACCTGTATCTAAATGATACTAGCCTACTTAAAAAGCTAGTTACGAAGCTGCCGGCGTTGTTCCAGTTAGAGTGGATTTCCTGGATAGATGCTAAGCCCGAAAAGAAGAAGAACATGGAGTCGTTTGGTGAATGGACCAAAATGAAGATGTCGCAATGTGTGAGCTTGGTTACTCCCATAATCAAGGATGAGGACGAGAAGCAACAACGTGGTACACGGGGGTTGGCGAGGATCAACGTGACGACAACGGAGAAGTGTCCCTGTTGTGGAAAGAAGCACAAAATTTGGAGGTGCTTCAAGTTTAGGGAATCGTCCCTAGAGGAAAAGCAAAATTTCGTCCGCGAGAACGGGCTTTGCCTTCGCTGCTTACAAGGGGGCCACATGAAGGACTGCCCCTCTGCCCTGCCCCCCTGCCCCGTGTGTGTGGAAAGGACGACTGTCAAGCCACCCATCACACATTGCTGCATTTCAAAGGAAAGCCATGGCGCAAAGCAGAGAGGAGACCCTCCAGCGGAGAAGCCGACGCTTCGGACAGAGAAGATTCCGAAGAGCCGGAGGAAATTGGAAGCAGCGAGGAAACCCAGCCAGCTAGGATGAACTGGATGAAAAAGCAGCCCTCCAAGCCCATGTCCGTGGTCCATGTCAAAGTGAGAGGGCCAAAGGGTACAAAGAAGGTTTACTGTGCGACAGCGGGTGTGACTCAACCGCCATCGAGGAGAAAATCTGTGAAGACTTGGGCATCTCAGCTAGACCAGTGAAGTCTAAATGTCTAGGAGTTGGAGGGATCGAGGTCCAGTTGACGGGGGATTCAGCGTCCTTTGAAGTGTCAGGAGTCTGGAAAAGTGCTCCGTTTTACAAAGTAGATGAAGTGAGTACCCTTACAGACCTCGGATTAGGGAGATACACCCAGTCACCCGCTGCATTAAAGGCCAAGTATGCGTACTTGAGGAGAGCCAGGCTGGAGGCGTTCGAAAACGTGAGGATCCAAATGGTTATTGGGGAGGACCACCCCTTCCTTACGGCACACAGGGAAATTTTGGAGCGTGGGCAGAAGGAACCAATGGCGAAAAGGCTTAAGCTGGGATGGGTACTGGCAGGAAAGCAAGTCGCCAAGTCAAGCAGCCGGCGCTCAAGAATTAACTCCATGATGGTGAGCGATGTCCAGGAGGATGATTGTGCGGACCAGTCGGTGGAATCCCGGAGAAAATTAGAAGCCGAGTTGGATGTGCTAAGGGCAGACTCGAAGAAAGTCAGAGTGAAACGGAACAGCTGAGAAGTCAGGAAGCAAAGACAGCAGTGGCGGGTTCCAGCTCGACAGCCATGGGAGGCGTTGGTAAGGAAGATCGCAAGCTTGATTACATTGGCGTTGCAGAGGAAGTCGGAGCAAAGCCGGAAGCCTATTCAATAAGTCAAAGAGGGCAGCAAGGCGGAAATGGCAGGCAGAGGATACAAGTACGGCCTGTTAGTCCAATGCAGAGGAACACCGGGGAGTCAAAGAAGCTACGATTAGCCGTTGGTGATCACAATGGCAGAGGAGCAAACTTGCAAAGTGAGACTGTGAAGCCTGGAGGCTCCAGCAAAAGGATTATCGGAGTATCCAGTAAAAGAAGACACAGTTTGGCTAGTCGTAGCAAGGAGCGAGCAGACTCGGAGAAAGGACCATGGACCCGTGGAGAAAGAGAACAAGTAGCGGTGTCACGTGAAAATGGGCGGAAGGAAGAGCCCTTTTTAAAGGATTTGCCAGTTGGAAAAGGCCTGAGGAAAGCCAGAGGCTCCCGACGGACAACGGAAGTCATGCCAAAGTTGACCAAGCATGAGAAGGTTCAGCCTGAGCCATTGAAAGTTGAAGCAGTCGTGCCAGTAGCGGATGACAGGTCACCCAGCAATCACTGGCAGAAAACAATCGACACCGAAGTGGGCCCCGGAAGTCATGGACAAGTTCGAGTCGTCGAACCCAAGACAGCGGGTGGCAAGATCTGGAAGCTCGGGGTATATATGAACTGCCCGTTGGAACCAGGTAAAGGAAATCAGGGCTTTAACCCTGATTTGGGGGTTGGAATGTCGCTGAACAAAGTAAGCAGAAACAAAGACAGGAAAATTCCAGCAACTTCGGCAAGCGCTCTGATTGGCCAGAGGCTCGAGAGCAGCAAGGATGAACGGCGTGCAGGAGGGGACTTCGAACTTGGTCGCCGTCGGGAGAAGAAACTAAGTCTAGTTAGTAGAGAGATTGGCAGTGTGATCGGAGCTGGCGAGCAGTGAACATCGGCTCAGCATTATTCTCAAGATTTCGTGAGAGCTAGGTCATTGAGAACTTTGTTAATCTGTAAAAATTGTAAAAGTTAAAAGAAATTCTGTCGTTAATAAAAGGGTGACGTAGCCAATTAAAGTAAACTTCCGTGTCTTTGTCCGGGTCATTATTTTCACCTAGTTAGTGACCTATTTCCTTCAATTTGGGCTATTTCGACGTGGCAATTAAGGCTAGGCGTAGGAATCAGTGGTTGAAGCAGGGGTCAAGTGGCTAGCGTTTAGGGTGCCCAAAGTACCATCTTATCAAGGGAAACTTTGAGTAAACGACAGGGATAAACTTTAGGGTATAAATATATTTCGTGAATTAACACGTGGTGCCGAAACTGTGGATAAGGCGGATTTGGGGCCTGTGACCAGACAGAGGACAGTCGGAAGTGTAACGTCAGAGGTGGATTGCGTCATTCCGAATTGGATCTCGACAGACGACAGCAGTGCAGCCGGGTGTGGTCAGGAGAAGGAGCGTATATTCCCTCAAAGTCCTTTCCGGAGCTGCATCTTAAGGATTTATAACCCCCTGTGGCAGAACGGTTAGTCCGTTCCAATTTAATTTAACTTTGGAACATTCATTGATTGAACTTTTTTTTAAAAGCATGTCACGCCCCGACGGTGCTCCGCCAGCCAGAGAAAGGAGGGTGACCATGCCAGTAAATCGCCTCACATATGGGGAGTTAGGGAATCCGACGAGTACCACCAGGACGCTTGGGGTGAGCAGCGCAGCACAGCCAGCACCTGGACCGACGTCCCGTAACCGGTACTTGGAGCTCCCGAAGGAGGCGATTTTGGAGGAGATAAAGAAGAACGAGGGATGGAAGGCATCAGCAGAAAGATGCCTTATTTCTTGCCTTAAAATGAGGGCTTGGAGCAACAGTTTGGTGGACAGGGCCGGGAGCTGTTTACAGATGAGGAGCTAGAGATGTAGGATAGTGCACGGCCTCATATTAGTGCAGCAAGACAGTTAATACCCGGTGCGACCGAGAACTTGAAGATGCTGAAGGAAGCGCTCAAGGCCCACGAAGACAAAGAACGAGCACAAGTCTTAACCTCCACCCCGACGGGATTGCGTAACACAGGAAGAGCTGATACGACATCGTCAGTGGCTTCAAGAAGCAGACAGGTGGAGCTCAAAGCCAGAAGAGAATCCCTACAAATTAGGAAGATATGGCAGGAAGAACGGTGCAAACTCGTTAAGTCCATTCAGGAAGCAGAAGGACAGTTGAAAAAGGTCACTTCTGAGGAGGACAGGACTCGACTGTCGCAAGAGATCACCGAACTGAAAGAGACTGTACAGATGGGCGACGACGAAGTCAAGATGCGGCTAGAATTTGTCAAGGAGCAAGAGGAAATTGACAAAGATGAAATCGCCGCCGAAGTCGAAGAGGAACAACAGCAGTCCGACGACTTCGAAGATGCATCGGCAGGACGGGTTAGTGCATGGCTTGATAACCAAGCACCCCCTTCATTTTATCAGAGCCCTGGTCCAGGGGATTACTTTGAGGATTTGGTGAGTGCCAAGACACCAGTACTACCAAGGCGTGTACCAGTGACCCGAAGGTTGGATGTTGTGGGTCTCAGCGAAGGAAATGCCATGATGAGATTCCAGCTAAACCCAGCAGCACCAACATATGTACCTACAGAACCGCAGACACACCCAGTAGTAGACAGCACTGATACCCGAAGACGTGTGGCGGACATAGCCAACTTACGAGGTCCTTTGACCAGATGCATACAAGGGAATGCCAGGGATCCGAACCCAGTTCCAGTGGAGCCAGATACCCCGACGGGCAACCTAGCAGAGTTTGCTAGCGTTTTTTCCAAGTCGTTGGCAGCGGCCTTAAAAGATTCACAGAGAGAAGCAAAGGACTGGGATAAGGATCTTCCAGTTTTCAACGGAAAAGCCGAGGACTGGCCAATATTCGTGAATGAGTTTGAGCGAACTACACCGTCGGGAAAATGGCATTCGTCTCAGAGCCTCATACGTCTTCGAAAAGCTTTAAAGGCTACAGCGAAAGAAGCGGTTTATGGATTGATGAATGAGCCAGGTAACGTCTCGACAATCATCGAAACTCTGAGAGAAAGATTTGGAAGACCGGATTTAGTACTGGACGCTCTGGCAAGTAAAGTAAACCAGTGTAAGCCACCGGATCCCAGCAAACTGGAGACATTCGTGTCCTATGGTACCGCCGTACAATTCCTTATTGACACAGCCAAGTCAATGAAGCAGGACCTGTATCTAAATGATACTAGCCTACTTAAAAAGCTAGTTACGAAGCTGCCGGCGTTGTTCCAGTTAGAGTGGATTTCCTGGATAGATGCTAAGCCCGAAAAGAAGAAGAACATGGAGTCGTTTGGTGAATGGACCAAAATGAAGATGTCGCAATGTGTGAGCTTGGTTACTCCCATAATCAAGGATGAGGACGAGAAGCAACAACGTGGTACACGGGGGTTGGCGAGGATCAACGTGACGACAACGGAGAAGTGTCCCTGTTGTGGAAAGAAGCACAAAATTTGGAGGTGCTTCAAGTTTAGGGAATCGTCCCTAGAGGAAAAGCAAAATTTCGTCCGCGAGAACGGGCTTTGCCTTCGCTGCTTACAAGGGGGCCACATGAAGGACTGCCCCTCTGCCCTGCCCCCCTGCCCCGTGTGTGTGGAAAGGACGACTGTCAAGCCACCCATCACACATTGCTGCATTTCAAAGGAAAGCCATGGCGCAAAGCAGAGAGGAGACCCTCCAGCGGAGAAGCCGACGCTTCGGACAGAGAAGATTCCGAAGAGCCGGAGGAAATTGGAAGCAGCGAGGAAACCCAGCCAGCTAGGATGAACTGGATGAAAAAGCAGCCCTCCAAGCCCATGTCCGTGGTCCATGTCAAAGTGAGAGGGCCAAAGGGTACAAAGAAGGTTTACTGTGCGACAGCGGGTGTGACTCAACCGCCATCGAGGAGAAAATCTGTGAAGACTTGGGCATCTCAGCTAGACCAGTGAAGTCTAAATGTCTAGGAGTTGGAGGGATCGAGGTCCAGTTGACGGGGGATTCAGCGTCCTTTGAAGTGTCAGGAGTCTGGAAAAGTGCTCCGTTTTACAAAGTAGATGAAGTGAGTACCCTTACAGACCTCGGATTAGGGAGGTACACCCAGTCACCCGCTGCATTAAAGGCCAAGTATGCGTACTTGAGGAGAGCCAGGCTGGAGGCGTTCGAAAACGTGAGGATCCAAATGGTTATTGGGGAGGACCACCCCTTCCTTACGGCACACAGGGAAATTTTGGAGCGTGGGCAGAAGGAACCAATGGCGAAAAGGCTTAAGCTGGGATGGGTACTGGCAGGAAAGCAAGTCGCCAAGTCAAGCAGCCGGCGCTCAAGAATTAACTCCATGATGGTGAGCGATGTCCAGGAGGATGATTGTGCGGACCAGTCGGTGGAATCCCGGAGAAAATTAGAAGCCGAGTTGGATGTGCTAAGGGCAGACTCGAAGAAAGTCAGAGTGAAACGGAACAGCTGAGAAGTCAGGAAGCAAAGACAGCAGTGGCGGGTTCCAGCTCGACAGCCATGGGAGGCGTTGGTAAGGAAGATCGCAAGCTTGATTACATTGGCGTTGCAGAGGAAGTCGGAGCAAAGCCGGAAGCCTATTCAATAAGTCAAAGAGGGCAGCAAGGCGGAAATGGCAGGCAGAGGATACAAGTACGGCCTGTTAGTCCAATGCAGAGGAACACCGGGGAGTCAAAGAAGCTACGATTAGCCGTTGGTGATCACAATGGCAGAGGAGCAAACTTGCAAAGTGAGACTGTGAAGCCTGGAGGCTCCAGCAAAAGGATTATCGGAGTATCCAGTAAAAGAAGACACAGTTTGGCTAGTCGTAGCAAGGAGCGAGCAGACTCGGAGAAAGGACCATGGACCCGTGGAGAAAGAGAACAAGTAGCGGTGTCACGTGAAAATGGGCGGAAGGAAGAGCCCTTTTTAAAGGATTTGCCAGTTGGAAAAGGCCTGAGGAAAGCCAGAGGCTCCCGACGGACAACGGAAGTCATGCCAAAGTTGACCAAGCATGAGAAGGTTCAGCCTGAGCCATTGAAAGTTGAAGCAGTCGTGCCAGTAGCGGATGACAGGTCACCCAGCAATCACTGGCAGAAAACAATCGACACCGAAGTGGGCCCCGGAAGTCATGGACAAGTTCGAGTCGTCGAACCCAAGACAGCGGGTGGCAAGATCTGGAAGCTCGGGGTATATATGAACTGCCCGTTGGAACCAGGTAAAGGAAATCAGGGCTTTAACCCTGATTTGGGGGTTGGAATGTCGCTGAACAAAGTAAGCAGAAACAAAGACAGGAAAATTCCAGCAACTTCGGCAAGCGCTCTGATTGGCCAGAGGCTCGAGAGCAGCAAGGATGAACGGCGTGCAGGAGGGGACTTCGAACTTGGTCGCCGTCGGGAGAAGAAACTACGTCTAGTTAGTAGAGAGATTGGCAGTGTGATCGGAGCTGGCGAGCAGTGAACATCGGCTCAGCATTATTCTCAAGATTTCGTGAGAGCTAGGTCATTGAGAACTTTGTTAATCTGTAAAAATTGTAAAAGTTAAAAGAAATTCTGTCGTTAATAAAAGGGTGACGTAGCCAATTAAAGTAAACTTCCGTGTCTTTGTCCGGGTCATTATTTTCACCTAGTTAGTGACCTATTTCCTTCAATTTGGGCTATTTCGACGTGGCAATTAAGGCTAGGCGTAGGAATCAGTGGTTGAAGCAGGGGTCAAGTGGCTAGCGTTTAGGGTGCCCAAAGTACCATCTTATCAAGGGAAACTTTGAGTAAACGACAGGGATAAACTTTAGGGTATAAATATATTTCGTGAATTAACACATTTCATCAATAATTTCATACGGATTTGGACATAATTTTGCGAAATAATTTTGGAGGTTTTTAAAGAATGGTTATCCTACTCCAATGGTGTGATGAATTGTGCTTCTTACAAATAAAATGAACTAAGGAAGTAAAGCATATGTCATTTGAATCTTATCAAAACGGAAGATAGCCATTTTTGTATTTGGTCGGATGCTGGATGACTTAAGTTGAATTTTCAATTTACACCATTTTTACTGTTAAACAACCCAGCCTTGGTTTAGCTTCCACAAGCTTAAGTTTCTGTAGAGTTAGAACTTTCTCCCAAACGCACGATTTATACATGCATTTTTGAAATATCCGTGAATTTCTGGGTAGTCCATCTTGGAGGGAACCAAGTAGGCATTTTAGTTGGAGTACTTGTCAAACTCGTAATGATTTTCGTGGAAATATTTTGTTTAGAAAGGTTATAAGCATGTAACAAAATAAAATATAAAAAATATTAATGACAAAGGACAATTTATGCGGGTAGTTTTGAAAGATTTAAAAATGCTTTCTGTATCAAAGAAATATTTATGCAGATTTTTGGACTATTAGTTAAAAAGCTATAGGTTCGCTAGCATTGTGTGACATTACTATAAGTCAGGCTTGTCTACCCACGGATTAGAATCACTTGCAGTAATTCGGGTGGGGGGTTGTTTGGGTGGTTAGGTTGATATTTGAACGGTGGTGGTTGGGTTGATTAGTTATCTAACCTTTATAGTTGCCAAGTTTTAACTGATGAATCTATGCAAGTATTATTCTCTGGGGTCATTCCGCTTGGGTATGGTGTTCGGGGGGTGGGGATTCGGTCGGATTTTGAGTTGGTTAGTGTATGGGTGGGGGGAGATAGTTTTTGGGGAGTGGGAGGGGTTTCATTGACTTCATATGTGGTTTGGGGGTGGTAGATTTGGTTGAAACATGGGGCCGTCGTGGCTTGTTGGCAATTTGTGTGGTTTGGTACAAAAGTGAAATGTTTTGTGAGCTTAACTTGGTCATGATGTTAAATATAACGGTGGTTTCCATGGTTGTCTTTAGGAGAGTGTTCGTGGCTTTTAAGGACTAGTGGGTTTGTGAGTGTTGGTTTGGAGTTTTAGGATTGTGTTTGGGCGGGTGCATTTGATTTTATATGTTATTTAGGTTATCTGTTACCTTTTTTGGGTTTTGCTGTGCGCAACTTTTTGGTATGCTTGCTTTTGCTCACTTATTTATCTAGTTTTTGTTGTTTGGGATTATTTTATTTATTTCACGGATTGTTCCGTTTCCTTTTTATCTTCTGAGATAACTTTTACTTTTTTATACATTTTTATTGGTTACTTATTCTATTGAGGCTTTTGAGCCTTACTTTTGCTTTTGTTTGATTTTCATTGGTGGGTCAGCTCCGTGGATGTTCTGCTTATTACTTGGGAGGGTGGTTACAATCATGTTTATTGTTATTTTTATTGTGGATGGGTTTATTGTCTGTTTGTGGAGGTGTAGGGTTTGTGTCTTGGTGGGTAAGGGTTGTTGGGTAGGATTGAGGGTGGGTTTGTGGGGGGTTGTGTTATGGTATTGTGGTTTGTGAATGGGGGAGTGTGCGTCGTGATGGGATTCGTATAGAGGTTTGGGGGTAGGTGGGGGTGGTGGGGTTGGTTTGGTTTGAGGGGTTGGGTGGTATTAGTCTGTTGTGGTCTTGGACGGTTATTTTGGGGTTCTTCATTCATAACTTACTAGAGTTTTCTGCAGACCAATACATAAATCTTTTATTTTACGTGCTTTTAACTTATGAAATGAATTAGTCAATTTAGGTAGGTGTTTGCTATGTGGGTCGGAGTCGTTGGTGCTATGTTGATGGCGAGGTCATGGGGGTGGTTTGTTCGACAATGTCGGGGTCGTGGTATGAGTTTGATTATGGTCATGGGGTTTTTTTTATTTTCTCGTCTCGGATTATCCAAGTAGGAGAAAGTTGGTGGGTAAGCTAAGAAGGGTGGGAGAGTGTTTGGAGAGTTTTGAAAGTAGGTGAAAAAAACAGCAAATGGAGATTATGGAAGGTTGTTTTTCCGACCCGGCTGGGAAAAGATTGACCACTGACCAGAAAAACGAAGGTGGGGGCTCTAAACGGAAGGACCAAACTGAGTTTTAGGGAGGAAAAGCATGGATACCCGTTTAAAGAGCGAGATGAGTTTTTTATAACGCTAACGTCTTCGGGGCTGGGTGTCCACAACACAAAGATGCTGGGTAGAATTTGTAGCAGCAGGTTGTCGTGGTGAATATCGCTATGGGGCCGCACCGGTGGAAGAAAAGGGAACGCGGAGAATATGGGCTTTCCAAAATTCAAATGGTTGTAGAGTTGGCATAGGAACTGGATCAGGCATGTGAATGGGGCGTGCGCCTTTTTAAAGTCTTATAATGTTAGAAGAAGGAGGTTCTATAGATGTAGAAAAAAGTGTGTTGTCAAACTCTAAATAAAACAAAAAAATTCTATTTGTAGAGGATAGGAGAAGTACGGTCTGATGAAAGATTTATAGCACACGATTTGTAGTAGAAGAATAGACAAATAAGTCAGCTAAGCTTGATTCGCAATAAAAGTAATTTTCCCAGTCTGGCAGGTTTTGGTTTTAATTTGGTACAATATATACTCCAGCACAAAATATGTGTAATAGCCATATTTTTCGCAAATTATTATTTAATTGAGCACATTGAATACCCTGGAGAACCTATGGTACCACCGGTTAATGAAAGAAAAGGTAAGGCAGGGTGCTGGTATGCTGGACTAATAAATTATCTTTCCACTCAGAGAGGAAACTACTCTTTTAGATCTTTGACCTTAGTGTGGAACTTCAATGCAAATCGACAAAAACTGCTAGTCTTGTATTTAAATAAAATGGCAGTCACCATTGTCATTAAGCAAAAGAAAACACGCATGCAAACTGCTGATCTAATCCTATATTAGGGCCGAGGATACGAAAATGCAAAGAAGTGGCGTACATGTTAAGCATGAAACTTTGAAGCAAATTAGATTTCGAAAAAAAACGAACAAAAATGTCGGACTTGTCTTAATGTTACTACCATAAAATACGACTGCTTATTTGATCTGGAACAATCCTTTTCCTTTGTGGACGATGAGGACCGAATTATTTGGAGCATACGGATCTGGGGGATATGGAGTAGAAGGTCTGGCCCCTGTTCACAAAGTCACCGAACAATCAATCAATTTTGCAATAGTTTTCATAGTGATCGTACGTGGTATGCTTTTGCACATCCGTCAAAGTCGGAACAGCAATGGATGTAAAGAAAGACAAGAGTTATATAAGAATACGCTTTTTCACAGTCTGGGACCAGTGTTGCACGGTGTAGTGTTGAGCTAGGGTAGAATGAAGAAAACTTGGGATTCAAAATTAAATGATCATTTGTGAAATAGTAACGCCACAAAAATTTATATCACACCAGGTCAAAGTGAATCTCAACATAAGGTACTGAAACAGTGTAAAAAATACTTTTCGATAACCATTAACGTTCTCAGTCAGTAAATGATATTCTAAACATATTTTTTAACAAACGGATTTTTAAAAAACATATTCTATGCAAGTCATCAGATAAGACATAAATCATGTCCAATTACTACTGTGACTAATTTAAATAGAGCAGCACTTCGACAACAAACGGAATTAGATAACAGATATGGAGCAGTTTTGTAGCCCGTTTTTTTGTAGTTTATAACTAAAGATATTTCATACCAATATATTTATTTGCGTAATGAACAGAGTCTTTGAACTCTGTCACCTTCAAATGTCATTTTTCCATGTATAAAAATGTCACATAATTTTCCCCGTCAAATGGCTGTAATTTAAAACCAAACCAGGAAATCAAAATTTGTAAAGTGCGTTTTGCTTTTTATGCTTTTAGCTATTATTTAATACGTCTTATCAAAAAATTTTTTTGAAGCTTCCTAGTTAAATCAAAACATGTGTTAAATTTTTCGGCGTCTGCCTCATGCTTTTAAAATTTTGGTATTATTTGGCAAAGTGCTGATGACATCGGCAATTGAAAACTTTGTGGTACTTTAAAATGTCCAAGCTTTAAAACATGTGTGAACTTCTTTATTCAATAATTCACGGTTTTGTATAAAAAGAAAAAAGTTCTCGGAACCGTTTTTAAATTTAGTAAATTGTGTTCATTAAAAATGCGTAAAAATTCAGCCTCTGATAAAATTATACGGAGTTTGCTGCAACCATTCAGTGCATGCGGGTTTCAAAGCCCGTTTCTGTCGCTACTAAATGCAGAGTTTCAGGATAAAACTATAAGTACAACAGAAGTTATGAGAAATCTTCCAAGGTGTGACTTAAAAAAACAGGAATTTGAGTAACTTTGAGCATCTAATTCTCGAGTGTGTGAACAAAAATCCTAAAACACTAGAATCCTTAAATAACTAAAATTGGATTCTATAAATAGGGCGCTACAAAACTGCACTCAAGTAGGTTTCATTTGGCTACCGCCACGCCAACTCAAGATCCACATATTTCGAAATCGCTAAAAACAATAATTTGCATACGTGTTTTGATAGCTAATGTCAAGCTGATACTAACGCAAATTAATTTGGTGCGAAATAAATCTAACGTAAGGAAGTTATGGGCGTTTGAAGTTTAACTGCTTTTTGAACATTTAGTGGTGTAAAAGTGCAATTTGGATAAAATAAAAATTTTGGCTAACTTCAAATGACATAATTAAGATAGCTGAACAATTTCTGACCAAAAAATTCTCAAAAAGTTAATTATAATTTTAATTGCCCTGTTAACTTTAACCGCAATTATCTTCTTTCCGCTTCCTTTAAATGTGCCAAACACAGTTGTAATTGGGTTTAGTACTGGAGGCGGAAAGAAGATAATTGCGGTTAAAGTTAACAGGGCAATTAAAATTATGATTAACTTTTTGAAAATTTTTTGGTCAGAAATTGCTCGGCAACCTTTGTTATGTCATTTGAAGATAGCCGAAATTTTTATTTCCTCGAAACTGCACTTTTACAGCACTAAATGTTCAAAATCATTTAAATTGTAAATGCCCATAACTTCGTTACGTTACTTCATTTAATACAATTATTCCTTCGGTATATTCCAACCGTTCGGTATCCATTGAATACCGATCATACGATGTAGTTTGCACCGTGAGTGTCGCACTTCACCCGTCGAGTACAAAGAAAAAAGTACAAAATTCAAAAGTCCCTTGCCATTCAGATTTCCCAATTTCAGCTCCTGTCCGACCAGCCAACAAGTCTTCATTGTACACTTGACGGTCGCACGACACCTCGTTGGCTCCCGTGAATTTGCCAAAATTAAATTTTAACAGTCATTTATCTTTCAATCTGTAATTAATTGATTTAACTAACAACTCCTATAACATTCAACGATCATGCCATCATCTCAGGATACTCCCGACACGCCTATCGTGAAGCCGAAAGGGTAAGTTTTTAAAATTTGTAAATTGAGAATGTGAATGAAATGAGACATTAGGTTGCGGAAAACTCACTTATATTAGTTTTAATTTAACATCAAGCTACAAAAAATTTAACCTCAGTGAATGAATGCCGGCCAATGCGCCCTATTACTTTCGGCCAGTGTGCCTTTTAAAGTTAGGATTAGTATACTACACAATTAATGGTCATTGTGCCTACCGATTACTGGTCATTGTGCCAATCGATTAATGGTCATTGTGCCTAACGATTACTGGTCATTGTGCCTAACGATAACTGGCTATTATTGCATAACAGTTACTGGCCAATGTGCCTTACCATATCATCCCCAAATAAATATCACTAGACAATGTTGTTTGTAACTGTTGAGTCTTGAAAATATAACCTTTTTCTAACAAAATGTTATTTTACATCTATGATATAGTTTGAAATCCAAGAAAGGGCAGTCAAAGCTAACTCTCGCAATGCAGAAGGACATTCAAGAGAACAAGGCAGCACTTGAGACGTTAAAAGATTTACCTAATCAAGTTCAGGATATTATTGCCCTACTCAAAGGCCAGAATTCTGGTGCAACGATGGCTACCGACTCCGATGTTGGCAATGATGTGGAGGTTGAAAGTGCTGAATCCCAGATGGACGCGCAAGCGGCAATTGATAAGTTGATGCAGAAAGTTACTGGTGGTATGTCCTATCGATTCTAAAGATTTTCACATTTGGATAAGCCTAAAATCCCTAAGCCTAAAATACAAAATGCTAATCTATAGGTAGCATGAATGACTCCAATTTGGAGGATGAGCAAGAAGATAACGCCCTGGTCAACATATTAAAGATTGCGCAGCCAGTAACAGAGTATGGCCCACCGTTGAACCAAGAAGTTGCTGCATCTATAAGGCAGCTTTTCGAGAACGAACCCTCCAAGAAGTTCTTGGAAGAAATAAAGGGAAAATACCGCGTGCCTGAGAACTGTCAAGGGTTGGGCGTTCCAAAGGTAAATCCCGAGATCTGGTCTATGCTACCACCCAAAACTCGTCAACGAGACTTTAGCCTGCAACAACAAAATCAGAATCCAGTTTGTGTAGCAACAGTTGCCGTATCGAAGATGGCTGACATTTTATTTAGTACGACAGAACAGATTAGCCCAGCCCTCCGTCAAAATCTGTTACAGATTGCCATGGAAACCTGTTCCACTCTGTCGTCCGTTGCTGACGATTTCAACAAAAAGAGAAAAGCAGAGATTCGGCCAGTTCTTAATCCAGAATACTCTGGAATTTGTTCTGCCAGTAAAACCACTGGAGGACTTCTGTTTGGAGAGAACCTGACAGATCAGCTCAAGGCAACTAAGTCTACCGCACAAATTATTCGTGCTTCAGTTGTGAAGCCTAACCGTGGAAGTTTCCGCCAACACCCATACAAGCCATATCAGCCCCTGCAACAGCGTTTAAACTTCCGGGGCCCCTCTCCACGTTTCAGCTCTCAACAGAGGGGGGCGTTCAACCGCTTTCAGCGAGGAAAGATGTGGGGAACCCCAAGTCGCAACCAGCAAACGGCGTTCCACCAACAGCAGAAACAATAGTGCGTGCAGGTTCTCTTCGCGATAAGGTTAATGAATGGACAGATTTAACAGAAGATGATGAAATTATAAATGCAATTTATGGATATTATATTCCTTTTCATGAGATACCCATTCAAAAAACAGAACCACGACAGCCTGAATTATCTAAAACTGAAATGATACAAATGGTAGCATGCATAAAACATTTATTGAAGATTGGGGCAATAACCAAGGTAACTCATTGTAAAAATCAATTCCTATCTTCTGTGTTCGTAGTTCCCAAGGCGGATGGAAGTGGTCGTTTTATTTTAAATTTAAAAGAACTTAATACGTTTGTCGATACTCCAAAATTTAAGATGGAAGATTACAGGGTGGCCCAAAAGTTGATTCAACAAAACGATTATCTAGCAAAATTAGATCTTAAAGATGCTTACTACCTAGTCCCAATAGCAGAATCACACAGAAAATACCACATTAACACGCTAGAATTGTTAGCAGTTTACTATAGTTTATGCGCTTTTTTCAAGAGCATGAGAAATATCCGCGTTCTTTTGCGGGTCGACAGTACCACTGCAATTGCGTATATAAATAAGTATGGTGGATGTAGGTCAAGCATTAACAATACACACGCTAGAAGGATTTGGGTGTGGTGCCAAGAAAGAGAAATCTATATACACGTGGTTTACATAAGTTCAAAAAATAATGTCATAGCTGATAGGGAATCTCGGGAAATTGTAGACAAAACTGATTTTTCATTAGATGATGTAACGTATAATAAAATTGTAAAGATGTTTGGCCAGCCACTAATAGACCTTTTTGCGTCTTATCACAGTAAAAAGTGTGCTCGTTTTGTCTCTTGGCTCCCAGATCCTGAGTCATGTGCTGTAGACGCGTTTACTATACAGTGGTTGGAATACTTTTACGCGTTTCCCCCTTTTACATTGATACCACGCGTATTAAGAAAAATACTTGACGATAAGGCAACAGGCATTGTCGTGGTTCCTGATTGGCCAAGTCAACCATGGTATCCTATGTTTGATGCAATGGTGATATCGGATAAACTTGTTTTTCCAAAGCGCTCATATGAGTTAAAATATTGTTTTAATGGCAGGAACCATCCTCTTGCAAAGACTATATCCCTGGTGGCTGCTACAATTTCGGGTCGACGATTGAATTAAAATCGAATGTCATAAGAATTTTAAAGGCCTCATGTACTAACTCAACGTGGAAGCAGTATGAACCTGTTTATTGTAAGTTTGTAAAGTTTTGCAAGTCTGTAAACCAAGATCCAAACAGTCCTTCTATTCAAACTATCTTAAATTATCTAACCTTTCTTTATGAAGACGGTTTGGGTTACGTATCTATTAATACATCTCGCTCAGCTCTGTCTACAATGTTAGGCCCAATTGAAGGTTACTCCTTAGGCTCTCATCCGTTGGTGTCTAGATTTATGAAAGGTATAAGCAAGCTGCGTCCCCCAAACACAAAATATAGCATTACGTGGGATCCGCAAAACATTTTGAACCATTTTTCACAACTTCCTTCAAATCAGGAGTTAAAATTACGTGACTTGAGCGTGAAACTAGTATCACTTTTGTTGCTTTGCTCCGGACAGAGAACACAAACTATTTACAGTATTAAGGTATCTGAAGTTCACTTAAATTTAACACAATTGATAATTACAATTGGTAGCACATTAAAAACATCCAAGATAGGCGTAGGAACTACAATAATATTACCAAAGTTTCCTGATGAAAAACTTTGCGTTGTCTCGTGTATGACAGAATATTTGTCACGCACACGTGATATTCGAAAAGGAGAATTTCTGCTTATTCAATCACAACAGCCTTACGATCGGGCATCATCTCAAACTATTAGTAATTGGGCGAAGGAAGCTCTAAAGAATTCAGGTATAGACACAACGATTTTTAAGACTCATAGTTACAGACACGCATCGACATCAAAAGCTTCAGAACTTGGGGTTAATACTGATAGTATTTATAAAGCTGCAGGGTGGAGTGCAACATCAAAAGTATATGCTAAGTTTTATAAAAGACCAGTATGCTCGAATGATTGTTTTGCACTGAGTATTTTAAAGAATAGAAGTACTGAATTGGATTAAGGTAACCAAATAAATGCAAATAGAAGTTTTCAAACTCATTAAACATGAAATAAAAATGTAAATACGAATAATGATACGGTTATGTGAAAGTCATTTTCTCCTTCTGCACTGCAAACAATGCATCTTTGGATAACTACATCGTATGATCGGTATTCAATCGATACCGAACGGTTGGAATATACCGAAGGAATAATTGAAAATTATTCGAGATCCACGCGTCAGCGTGGATCGAAGGATAATTGTAATTATCCAAGGTATATGGAAACCGGAAGGTATCCAGTTACCCACCGCAACCCACCTCTATTTTATTAGCATTGTTTGCAGGATCTTTCGGACAATGAAGACTTGTTGGCTGGTCGGACAGGAGCTGAAATTGGGAAATCTGAATGGCAAGGGACTTTTGAATTTTGTACTTTTTTCTTTGTACTCGACGGGTGAAGTGCGACACTCACGGTGCAAACTACATCGTATGATCGGTATTCAATGGATACCTTCCGGTTTCCATATACCTTGGATAATTACAATTATCCTTCGATCCACGCTGACGCGTGGATCTCGAATAATTTTCAATTTTTTTACAAATAGTATGAGCCTGACACTAGTTATCTTTATACGCATACAAATTCTTGTTTTCGGAAATTTCGAAAAATTATGACTTCGAAAAAATTCCTGTTTAGGGGTGGCGGTAGCCTTTGCACTTTGGGGTTTGAGGACCAATGCGCTTAAAAAAGTCACCGTAGTAATTAAACATGCTTTAAGAAGCTAGTTTGCCTTATCTTTTCTTTTCACATTTCCTCCAAACATTTTGGTGCTTATCCGGAGATACGAGTACTAAGCTATGTTAAGAACTACGGTGCACGTACCTGCTGATTTGATAATCTGTATTTAATACACGCTAATGAGTCCAAGGGCATAGCAAGAAGCTAAAAAGCAATCGTTATTTATTTCTAGAATATAAATCCTAAAATACAGATTTCCTTTCAGTTAGTAACGGTTTTGGTAAATTTTATGCTTCACGTCAACGCCAATAGTTACAAAACCTCATTTACTTTGGATTGTAAAGCTTGACAGGTGCATATTCCAGCTTTAAGGTTATCAGTAGTTATAACTACCGTGTTTATTCGATTTATACTCCTCGCTCGATTTATAACCTGCCTCAAATTATACCCTCCTTTGAGAGGAGAAATTTGAAATTTTGGCCTCCCTCGGTTTATAGCCCCCTATCATTTTTTATACGAACGTAAACAGTAATATTCACTTTTATAAATTGAGTTTTATGAATATAATAATCATTGTCTATACCTTTGACGCATATATTTATGCTAAAATACATTCTAACTAAGCTATAGCTGAACAGGTTAATGTTATTTGTCATTATAAATACAAAATCCTTCCAAAATGCACCATCATATTTGAAATTTTACTCCCCCTCGATTTTAAACCCCCCTCAAATTATACCCTCCTTTGAGATGTGAAATTTGAAATTTTAGCCGGGGGTATAAATCGAATAAATACGGTATGTATGTAAAATGATTTCACACGCAAAAAATACGGTTAACAAAGTATATATCTGGTTAAAACTTCATTATATCATTAAGTATCGAAAGCTACTTATTAAGATTCTTTGTTTGTTTGTTTGTTAAGATCCTACGAGCAGAAATTTTTGTTTTGGTAGGTAAGTGAAAATAGTTTCTCCCTTTCGTTTATTTTTCTTCTGACTGGCACTGAAATTTTGGAATTTTAGTCAGTAGGTCAAAGGGTCGAAAGTTATGAGGTCAAAGGTCACAGTGGCATTCTAAATTGCTGTAGTAAGTAAGTAATGGTGGATATTTCCTTTTCATTTCTTAATATTGTGTCTGGCACAGAAATTTTGGTTGGAGTTTTGGTTCGTTGGTCAGTAAAAACGTTTCAACCTGAAGGTTTTTTATCTTGTGTCGGGCACCAATATTTGGGAGTTTTAGTCAGTAGGTCAAAGGGGTCAAAGTTATGAGGTAGAGGTCATATGTCACAGAGGCAATGTAAATTACTATAGTCAGTAAAGATGGATACTACCTTTCATTTTTTAGTTTTTGTGTTTGGCAAAGTAAATTTCCATATTTTAATCAGCGATATCTATTTTAGAAGTACATTTGCTTTCGCTACTTTGCTACATGGAGGTATGTTGTCTCCTTTATTTAAAATTGATCATGCATTTATAAAATATTCGTCGTATTGATATTGTAAGTGTGAGTTTAATATAAATAAGAAAGCTTTTAAACTTTATTCTTCAAAATTGAAACATAGCTTTTTCTGTATATTCTTTCATTCATTTAGCCAATCAAATGAAATAGTAGCAAAGTAAGCAGCTTAATAGTTGGCATTATTTCTGGCTTTCCATCTCACTCTGAAGTTTGCACCTTACACTGAAGTTTTCGTATCCAACAATGTAATGGAGAAATCCTGGGGAAACTATAACTTACTTCGCTTCTACAGTCGTTCCATCATTTTACGAGAGAAAAAACGTTTCTCGTTTTTGTCATATGCGCGCTGGGAACCACAGGGAAAAAAGTTAGTGGTTTTCGTTCTTACTTTTCTCATGAAAATGTAATTTTGTCTGAATTGCACTGGTCAGCAGCAAAACAAGCTTCCAACGAAAAAATCTGAAGTGTCCTTCAAATAGCTTTGACTTTTTTTGAGAGCGGTGGAGTGAGTTGCTTACAAGAGGCATTTTTATTTTGATACTGACTCAGCAATGTATTTTCGGTGATATTTATAAATGCTACTTAAACTGTACATGAATGATTACTCCTTTCTGTTCTCATTGATCGTTTTTAGGTTCTGATGAATGGACAGTTTGGCTATTTTCGCGATAAATTGATTTTATTATATCGCAGCTATTCATAATGAGAAACATACACTCAGTAAAGGAATAGATCTGAGCGCTCTGATGATGAGCTGTCGTGTCACAAAAGGTGAGAACATTTTTCGTTTTTTTATAATTTATTGTAATTTTTCGACATCTAATCTGAACATGTTCATCTGCTACACCACCGTATCGCCGTTCGGATCGGGAATGAGTATAATTAGAACTATTAAAAGTGTTAGTAGCTTTAGGCTTCAATCTTTGACAAATTTTAAATTAAAACTATACGTGTTTGTATTTTTATTGTAAAAAGTTGTTCCAAACCCATAGCAGCGTTATCGTTTCCAGTTTTTGTCTCAGAGAAAATGGAACAGAGTTATCATTATGCATGCATGAAAAGCTTCAATGAATTTGTCTAGGCCATGTACGAACGCAGCATGGAAGAGAGATCTACCGCAATGTTATGCCACCTCGCTAAGTGTTGAATTATAGCAGCGTAGATAGTACACAAAAATCTCAAAGAGTGACAATATTTATCAAAGGCCTTTGAACTAACATTTTTGTATTTAATAATCAACTATTGTACAAAAGATTTCTTCATAAAATGATTTTACCGATTATGAAAAGGAAAGTTTATTCAAATTTGCCTAGCTTTCAACCACAAACCCACAAACCATATTCAGAAATGTAAGCCAGTATATTGATGTCGTAAGGGAAACTCATGTTTTAAGTGCAATACTAGTTGTAAGCATGCAAACAATTCTTCTTCATTGCAAGGTTTTTTGAAGCAAAATATCACATTTAAATTGCACATGATCAAATAACGCTACTGTCTTTACACAAGGAACACACTTTGCATTACATAATGGGTCAGTTTGAAAAGCATCAAAATTTTATTTTCAAAGATCAGTAAAAAATTGTACAATTTCAGCATATTTCACCAAATTTGAATTTTAATATTTCCCACTTTCTCAGAAAGCGTGTGGACACGTGTGAAATGTGTGAAATATATCCAGCAAAATGTCAATGATGCTTCGGACAGATGTTTTCATGGTAGTAAGGAGTAACGTGGTAATAATCCTGATGATGATATCGGGATGAGATTCCACTCGTTTTAACCTTTTTGATTTTTTTTTTCTATACAATCAAAATACGAGAATATCGGCTAGGCTTATCGTGAAAAGGAAAAAACTACCAGAGGGCATTTTTCAGTATAATGTAATTTTTCTTGGGAATGTTAAAATGGTAATGGGTATCTTAACACAAAAAGTTGAACAAGCATACCTTCAATTTCTGTTCATGACAACCCGTGGCTTGGAAGTAAGGGAAAATGGAGACATTAGCTGCCCACGAAGTGGAAACTTATTCAAATGATGGCTCGTTTTGGTTACGCTATTGACTCTGACGCTTTAAAAAGAGATTGAATAATTCCTGGAAAGTTTTAGAAATTTGTGTCACTTCGACGCCGCATGTGTAGATTTTCAAATCTTTTGGTATTCAGATATGTGTAGATGGTGTATTTAGCGGCAAATGCGGATAATATATTATTACACTAGTTTAAAACTTATTCAAATCTATAACTGATTTTTTTAGAATAGCCGTTGAACATGAGTTATGCAGCAAAAATTACTGTTAGAAATTAATAAAGATATAGGAGAAGTTTAAGGTGAAGGGAATTAGCGCCGCTAATGCATTGTTTATGGGCGTTCAAATGGTCCCATGTGTAAAGCACTAGTGACGGGAATTCCCTTCCTAGTGTTGGATTTTATTAGGTTCCTTTTTGTTACAGAGTAACTAACAAGTTTTCTAACAGTGCAACAAAACACTATATTTTGAATAAGGATTCGTAATAATTGCCTCTACTTCATCTACCTAAACCGAATATCAATCTAATGATTTTTCTTTTGTCTGATTAAATTTTACCACAAATTGCGCAAGTAAACAACATATTTGCATGTTTTTGTATTCGGTGCTGCCGTAGTTGTTGAAAAGTCGTAAATTCTTCCGGGCAATACCAGCACTTGTACTTTGTTTGCTGTAAAGCATGGGACTTTTTATAATGACGCATGGCGTTTGGCCTGCTGGAGTAACTTTTCTGGCAAATGACACACTCAAAAGATTTGATTCCTTTGGGACGGATTCCATTTTGGATAACAGGACGTTTAACCTTAGGCTTGGAACCCGCATTTTGTTCCCTTTGGCATTTAGTTTTTGGTTTGAAGCTGTTCTTTGCGAATTGATAACGGCGGATTGGAAGCTGCCTTTTAGCAGCCTTGCTTTCACCCACATTCTGATTCTTATCATCTGAAACGCATGAGCTGCTGCTGGTACTTGGGATATTAGGGTTTCCCAAATGCAAGGCTTGCTTTTGCAAATTTGCAACTTGATTATCGTCTTGCTCGTCCTCATTCTCACTGACATCAGCTTCCATTAAACTAAATTGAGTTAACCCCGGTTTGACAAGTCTCTCAGATGTCTTGAACTTGGCTGATGTACCCTGCAAAGGGACCACGCTAAGAACCTGCTCACTCGAATTCCCATCACCGACATCTCTCATGTTCAGGTTATTGCGGAACTGATTCATTTCCTTGGTCACTTAGCACAAAGAATACATAATTAATTAAATGCATTAGATTAATTTTTTAATGATGCAAAATGATTTTAGGTTAACCTGTCATCTATCATCTCATTCTTAACTACACGATTTAGCCTCCAGCCTCCCGAAAAACTGCTAGCAAAATTACCTCTGAGAATCCCTTCCCGAAATTGAAACACGTTGTCCCACGTCCAAGCACCTGTCTCCTCATTTGGTCCTCCTCCCATCCCCGCAATCACTCTCAAGCAGCCTTCATCTCCTCCGATGACCCTCCCTTCCAACCTGGTCATCTCCTCCAAGTCCCTGTCCACCTGTCTTCCCAGTCGCCTCATCCCCTTCAAAACTAGCCCTTGAAGATACCTAACATATTTTTCAGCTTTCTCCACTTCCTCCTTCCTTTCCACAGCAATTTCTACTCCAGACAAGCACTCTGGACAAATTGACACTTTTCCCAAGCCCAATAATTCCCCAGTTGATAAGCACTTCATTTCGATCACTCCAGTTTGCTCAATAAACTGGTTTACGATTTTAACAGTGTCCTGAGACGTGATAGGATTTTCAGATGAACTGGAAAATGAGTGACAGCACACAATGCACAGGGAATAGCATTTGTTCCCCTCCATCTTGTCAATTATCAAGTTAACTGGACAAGTGAAATTGAAACTCCTTACTCCCTTGTGTCAGCGATGAAATTATAAGTAAAACGTAGAATCCTACTTACCAAATAAAAACGTTTATAACTTTAAAAAGGTCAAAGCAATTTAGTATTGTGCCAGCTATATAATAACACCGTAAAATGTAGTATTCTGATTGACCGACGGTAATTTAAAATATTTAAAGCAGTAGTATTATGCCATTCTTATAATTAAGCCATAAAATGTTGTATTATTGGACTACTATAGACGTCAGTATTTTCAAAAAAGTTAATGCAATAGGTTTAAGGTAGCCTTATGTTTAAAGCGTTTTGTGTATTATTTTTATTCACCAACTAACGATGGGTAATTTCAAAAAAGTTTAAAAAATAATTTTGTGCTAGCCTTGTATTTATAACGTGAAATGTAGTATCTTAACTTTACTAAAGCTTAGCTAGTAAGTAAGATTTGCTATTGTAACCTATAACCTAATAACTTTTGACATCTTTGACCTAGTGACCAGAAAATATGCACGCTTTTGCTCAATGCAAACAAACCACGCTGCACTTATATGTACACAGATCCGTATCCAAGCTGCAGAGTCCATCAGTAAGAAATAGCATATTAAAAGCGACTTTCACCTTGGTATACATATAAGTTGCTTTAGATATATGTATGAGAGAAAATATAGCTTCAGAAAGGGTTCGTTCAAAACCATTATGCTTTGAGCATTGCATTTTGCTTGGCTCGTTTACAAACAAAGAATGTCATGCTTACAATAAGGATTGTAGCATTCAACATTGATAGAAGAAAGTTTACATTGCCAGTTTCTTCAACCCCATTACGAATTAAAACAAAAAGTAAAAATGCCACAATTTTACCAACTATATGCAAACTAGTATGAGTGCGAACAGTAACTAGTAAACTTAACACAATCGTATTATCAGTTGCTTGATTTCTTTCCAATGCTAAATTCATAGTGGTCGGGCCCAACACAAATGCAAAACATGTAAAAACTTGCATTGCACTACCAATTTGATAATCAAATTCAGAACTGATTCTAGAAGCTACTGCTTGTTCCCTATATAGCTGTATACCTTCATGTATTTGACTTTGAAATTTACGTGTATTTACCATTTATATTCTGTACAGAATTTCACCAAATTTAGCAGGAAACATGCTGGAAAGATGTACAAGTTTGCAAATTATTCCAAAAATGCAGCAGCTATTAGTGCCTAGTTTTTGTAAAAGGGTAAATGCAAAATAGTATAAGGCTGTGAACCCTTTGAAGATTAACGTATGGCTGCTTGAGTTCCAACAAACGAGGAAAAAGATCCAAAGTGAGCACAAAAACTGGTTGAGTTTATTCACATAAAAAATACTGAATTTAGAACGACCAACGGCAAATCAAAAGCTACCAACAACATAAAGTTGTATTCTGAGGAATCCACGATTCCAAAATATTTAAGCATGTTATTACTCTTTAAAATCCGGTCAAATCAAAAATAAATTCAATAGTATGTCATCCGGTGGTATACGATTTGCTTCTTTAGTTGGCTGTATTTAATTTGAGTCACGTATCTAATTCATATCCTGTTCGTCGCTGGAATTATAATGGTAAATTAAAAAATACCGTTTATTAGTACTCGTCATTAACCTTTTCCGCTTCTTTCAATTACAGGTTTATTTCTTTAATTTATGTAAGCTGAAAAGCTCTGAAAATCCAGTCTGTTCTTACTATAATTTGCAGGTTTAAAAATCAAAGAATATAGAGTCGGGTTAGCTAAACAACTGATTTGCAGATCCGTTTTAACATATAATTTTTGTCCTAAATTTATTTGACCGAATAATTTAGTACCATCACTGAAAAGCAATTTGTTCCGAATTGGGTATTTTGTGTTCTTCTGGTTATAACCAGAAATAAGTTTGCCCTGGTAGAAAATCAATCACATATTTTACTTACGACGTCATTTAAAACAAAGTCGATACAAATGAATGAATTTGTGGCACGAAATTGTTGATTATACAATTAAGAAAAGATTTTTGACTCTCTCTTGTCATAACTGGGATGTTAGATATGTTTGAAAAACGGGTAGGTGGACGAATGTGCGCAAAACATTTATGAATAATTACTATTTTTTTGAATTTTGAAGCATATATTCACACTAAAAGCAGACGTCTAATTTTGACGTCGTCTGCGAGGAAATTTTTGCATATCTAGTTGTGCTGCAGTAACAGATTGAAATCGTGCGATTTCCACAGTATTCATCGCCATCAATTCATCGCCGCATCAACCCATCGCCGTCAGTTCATCGCCAAATCAGCCCATCGTAAAATCCTACTAGGTTACATTGTAGATCAACTACAATATTCAGACTTTTTTTAGCCTTGATTCTGGTAGAAAATTTCGTCAATATGACGTTTGAAAGAGTACAACGTTTATTGGAAGGTATCAATGACTACATAATATGACATATGTCAAAACTAGGGATTCAGAGTCAAGAACAACGCTTATAGTTCTAACCGTATCGCCGGACACGACATAAACTAATTGTAATTTCTTGGGCTATTACTGCCTATCAAGCGTATTCCCCTGAATCAGTACAAGTTCTTGAAATCTACGTACTTCGTTCGTTTATGGAGTGTGCCGACAAACTCTTATCATAAACATATACCAACCATTCCAATTAGTTAAACCAAACAAAAAGTTTACATTAAAATTCAATACATACCAACATAATTTTATGGGAAGAAGTATTGCAGCAGTCTTACGTATTTTGTCTTTTTGGGTATCTGGAACGTGTAATTGAGAAAGATATACTTTTACTTACAAATTGTTACAAATTACTTTGTTAGTTGAAATTGGAAAAAATAGAACTGCTGAGTGGTGCCAATAAATGCTGCTGCACGCAACAGGGAATTTTAGTGTTAACCAGATTAACACAGTATAATGAGTCGATAAAATTGTTAGTTATATAGGAAATTTATGTGATTATATAATATTTTCCTGTATTATTCCTTGACCTGGTTTGAAAATAAAATAAAATATTTAACTCATAAACACCTTTTAAAACAATTTATAAAAACAAATTTCTGTTTTGGGTTTTCTACAACTTGAAGGTTGCACTAAAAAAGCTACGTAAAACGCAATTAAGGCCAAAAACAATGCAAATTTCTCGTTGTACTTATTCTTTTCTACTTCGGTGGGGATGAAGACAGCAACAAAGTAAAAAGTGACTCATGGTATGGTAAACAGACATAACTTTTTATTCAACTTTCACTGAGAAACGAAGAAAGAATCTTTTTTATTGCTTCTGTTTCTTGTAGTCAAGTCAGTGTACGGTTTTGTAAAGCTGAATTGGTGACGACTGATTATGATAAAGACCTCTCTGCTTTTCCTTTTGAGTTATTTGTTAGTTCATAAGTACAATCAAGAAACAATTTTGAACGAAAGATGATGAGTTGATTTATATTTATTTTAAACCTGCGTTTTCAAGCTTGTTTTAATTAGCATGTAAGCAGGTTCCGTTTAGTTTGAGCATTTTATCTATAAAGCCTCTAGTCATTTTGAGTACTTAAATACTTAAACAAAACCACACATTAAATCCAATGAAATTATCCGCTGCAGCTGCAATTAGAACTTAATTTTGAAAATGAAGGAAATTTGTCGTTTTACCTAATTTGCATTACTTGTTTTTGCTTCGTTTAAATGCCAACTATTTCTGTTACAGGCATTGGGACATTTATTTAACATCCAGATTCCACCCTCACTGTTCAAAGTTGAATGTTACAAGGTTGTACACCAGCTAGTGTAATTGTCGGTAATTTGGATAAAGTTTGGAAGGGGCGTAGTTGCTTGGTGGATAGAAATGAATGACAAATGACGAACGTAGAGTAATGTGAGATTCTTAAGATTACCAAGACAAAGTTTTGTGGCGAGACAACTTTAAAAAAAATACGGAAGTCAGTAATTCATTGGAAACTTTAGGACCAATTAGAACAAAACTCTTCACTTTTTTGCAACAAGTTTTTTACAGTTGGATTTTATGGCATAATAGTGAGGCCTTACCTCTGATTGCAAAGGAGTTACGAAAAAAACGAAATACAATGGTTTACTCAGGATTTGTTAGCGTGTAAGAAAAACGCTTTTATTTTACCTTTCTATGAATGCCACATGCTTGCAAAAACCATGTTCGAGTCAGATTTAAAACATATATCTATTGGAAATGAGGTATACGACAGTACCATTTTGGAAATGCATTTGTATGGACAAGGACCTAAAGAATATGTTACCGAATTAAAAAGACTAAAGGAATCTGGAATTGCACAGAGGTTGCCAAATCTGGAACACTAAATGCATAGCTTTGCTGCATCGGACTCCCCGGAACCGGCCACAATGAATGGAAACATAGCAGTAATATTTATAGTGTTATTGGCTGGAATTCTGTGCTCGCTTTTGCTGTTTGTTGTAGAGACAAGAAGGAAAACAAAATATTTGATTTGTCGATATGTTGCAATGATTGGTCACGTGTGTGGTTTAATTTTAATTAAATACAAGTTACTCTATATATGTCTTTACAATATTAAATTCAAAACTGATGTACATAATTTTAGACATGATCAATAAATATTTTGTGAATTTAACATTGATAAAAGAATAAATTGATGAGTGACTTTACATCTAATACGTTTGTGTTTCCATCTTTTCATTCCAATTGGTAAATAAACCATTTATTAGTGTACAATTAATTGTTATGGTAATAAATCACCAAAAGTTCATCGCCCACTTTTGTTTTTCCATCTAAATTAAATCAGCCGCTGTCCCAATAAATAGTGAATGATTTTTGTCATAAAGAAAAGTCTTATTCACCAAGTCTGGAACATAGTCAAAATTTTCTTTTCCCGGAAAAGCAATATTTACATCGTCACACGAGCTATTTTCTATATTTACCAAACAACTTTCTAATTGTTCTCCTCAAAACATCTGACAGTAGTCTTTGAAGTTTTAACAGTGTCATTGGCAAGCTCGATAATAACTTAAAACATTTAGTAATTACGCCAACTAACCAACCAGCCTGCAACCTTAGATTGGATTTGTTCTCAATCAAATAGCTTACTATGCCACACAAATTACCAATTCCATACACCGTAAAAATTACAACAATATTGTCTCTAAGCGAACCACTTTGAGGCTTATGTGTTGCCTCATAGCTAAAATCATTTGCCAATTGTTTCACGGTAGTCAACCATTCTTTTAAACCAGACTCTACTAAGAGCTTCGCGGCAAGCAATATTGAATTCGGAACATATCCAGAGATCTTCAATCCAATATTTGGTCTTGTAATTACATCATTCCCTAAAAACGCTAAATCCCTTCCACGACGTTTTAATTTTTTCATATATTCTATAGCCTTATACTCCTGTAACACAACAGCGCTATTGTTACATGCGTGAAGAACATTTTCGTGCACAGTATCTTGTTCGTTTAGAAGAACAGATTTTAAAACTTTCCCAATATTGTTAATCAAAGCTTGGTCGTTTTTGTTTAACCATCCAATAGTTACAAACGGCACTAATGTATTTATCATACTTAAAACCTTATATCCTGGATGTGCATGAAGTTTTGATAATTGTGCAATTTTACCTGTTGAGGTGGCTTCCATAGTCGTGTTTGGAGAATACAAATTTATATATTCCCACGCAACCTCCGATACCACAAAAAATTTAATATTAATTGGTGAATACATTCCAAAAACCTGATGTCTAATTTCTTTTAAATCGGAAAATGGATAAAATTTTGTCCATTTAGTTGTTTCACTTTCCACCAAACTGATTTTCGAAAATAGCAGATCAGCATCAAGAATTCGACTATACGTTGGCACATCATCTGCTGCTATTTGATCTAGAGTTTCGTACAGTTTGGGAAATCTTGGAAGAACCATGTTGTACACGTTATCGTTTTTGTAAGCATTGCTTAATACCATACCTCCAAGAAATAAACCAGACAACAAAATTCGAAATTTATAATTTCTCTCCATATAAGTTTGAAATGGATCGCCTTGTTCCAAAAGAATCTTAGCTAAGCGGAAAAAATTGTCCGCAAATTTGAAGCAATGTTTTAGCCTTCTAAACGATTTTTTAATTACAATAGCAAACAAAATCAAAAATCCCAGTAAGTAATCCAAATAAATGCATCAAACACATTGTATAGTTCGCTGAATGAAAACGGTTGTAAGCCGCGTTGTCCGCAGGATACAATGCGCAACCGTTTTAAGTGATTTTCAACAATCAACTGGTATTGTACCTGCTGAGAGGGTCTAGCTAATCGGAGTTTTATACTTGATCTCGGGTAGTGAAGCATATGACACGTGTAGTTACGCACCAATAGTATAACCAATCTGGATAGCCCAAAGTAAAACATTTCCAATTTGTTTGTAAATTTCCTTTTATGGTAATCAATTTTCAAGTCAACATCACGTAGGAAATTAGACACTTCTATGCTTAGTCTGCCATGGACATATACTAGTTGGCTTTGTCTAGAGTACTCTAAACTAATTATGTGTTGTGGTTGCATTAGAGAAAACGTGGCTGTGTTGATTTTCTCTCCTAAGCATGCAAGCAAAGTTTCTTTTTTGAATAGTAACTCGGGATGGTATTCCAGCAAATTTACACTTGATATCATACCATTGGTTTGTTGCTCATTTGCCAAAACAAACACCAAGTTTTCTGCACTACCAGAAAAATCCAGTTTTCCACGGGCGTCACATATATCCTCTATTTTATAATGCATCCAGGAACATATACTATTTAAGTAGTTACGGTCGTTGGGTACCGGTACAATTATATGGAACAACGGCACAGATAACTGGAATTGCCCAAGTTTCCCATTTTCATCCGTTTGGTATGCAATGTTCTTGGAAGCACGCAGAATCCTACTCAAAGTTTGCTACTGCGAAGTTTGCTACTCAATGTTTGCTACCCGCAAACTTTGCTACCTACGAAGTTTGCTACTCGCGAAGTTTACTACCCGCGATGTTTGCTACTCACGAAGTTTCCCATCTACGAAGTTTACTACTCCCGAAAAATGCTACTTAATCCTTTTGTCAGTAATAAGACAGTTATTTCATGCATAATTATTAGCGCGCTGCTTCAGCATAGGAGCTTATTAAGATGTAATGTGTCTGTGCGTCTGTCTGTCCGCCTAATTTAGTTTTTGGGCTAATATATTCCAGATCGAGTTATTATAGGCTCTAAACCAGCAAACATAGGCCCTAACTCGGCAAAAATAAATTCTATAAAAGCAAAAACACGCCATAACCTTGCACCAGTCATTACTTTGTAAATGGGATTTAAAAGAGAACAGTTCTTATTTTTGATTATTGAAATATAGTATAGTTTTATATGTTCAGTATTGATATGTAACACGATGTAAGAAAGGACGAAGAATATTTTGTAAGCCCATGTGGATACATTTTACTATTTACATGATAATAAACAACTTTTACATTATTTTTTGTTAATTTGTACAAAGTAAAATAAGGGCTTAACGGATGCTGGCAGTTTAATCAACTCCAACTTTAGAAATTTTACTAATTTCTTCCTCAGAAGTAATAATACAATAATAATAATTATTTTTTGTAGTATTTGTCGCGAGTAGTAAATTTCGTAGATGGGAAACTTCGTGAGTAGCAAACTTCGCGGGTAGTAAATTTCGCGAGTAGCAAACTTAGTAGGTAGCAAAGTTCGCGGGTAGCAAACATTGAGTAGCAAACTTCGCAGTAGCAAACTTTGAGTAGGATTCTTCGTGGACCCAATGCTCTTATCAAAACGTGGTTTTTGCATGGCAGGTTCGGGCATAAATAAATGGATTTGAATTACACCACAAAAAGATGTAGAAATGAGTTTATTGTCAAAAGTCGTTCCATATACACTCTGTCCAATAAATGAAGCAACGACCCACCATTTCAATGTATCTCAGAAACGGTTCCAGACATTTAGTCGAAACTTACAGTGAATGTTAGTCATCTTTTACTGATAATACGTGCCAAGTTTCAGGGAATTTGGTTTGAACGTATAGAAGTTATAGGAAAAGTTTGAAAGTCATCTAAATTTGGGTGTCCAGAAAATAAAGCAACGACTTTAGACATTTTGTATTTCTGTTCGCCATTCTCCTTGAATTGTATCCAAACTGCCTTTACGGTATTTAGCAGTTAAACAGCTGACAGAATAAGTGCAGTGAACGAGTTTATTTGCAAAAAAAACGAAAGAAAATAGCAAATAACTGATGGACACTCCCACAAGGGGAAAATTGGTGTATTCTTCAGTATATCAAACTCGCACTTTTCGTTCAAAATATAGTTTTTAGAACCTACAGCATCTAAATTGTATGTACAAATCCTAATTATGACAAAACGCGTTCAATTTGGGATCGTAACCGAAATTGAGAGATTTTTCGTCACTCTGGAATTCATCGAGTAATCCTGATTTTAATTTATTTTTTAAATAATGACTAATACTTTTTTCGATAATATGTAATTGTTTATGATTTTCACAATTAGACGTTGGTCTTACAGCAATTTTAATCAAAACGCAATGAATTCCAGCTTCTACATTAAAATAAATTTGAATGCGATGTGACTATGAGATGTACCTATTAAGATGTACAAGCATTTTACAGATATTAATATGTACATCAGCGTACCTGTTGCCAAGGGAGACCCGTAATAATTAGACTACACTCTTTGAAACATTATAAGTCAAAATCTTGGAAGTATTCGAAAAATTGTGGCGTTCAGAATCTGATTGTCATAACTAGTCAAACACCCAATAATATGACACTATCAACTTATATACTGAAAACTAAAATTAATGGACTACTTTCATCGGGACCATATCAAAAACTTAACAAAAATCCTACAGCGAAATACAGAAAGTCTGTTGCGGATTTTTGTGCGAGGCTTTTGAATGAAAAAAAGATTGACAAGCAAAGACTAAATTCGCTGACCACTAATAACAAGCGCACACCCGTATTCTATGGTCTCCCAAAGATTCACAAAACCGGAGAACCCCTTCGACCAATAGTCTCTTCTTATGATTCGCCTACCCAAAAACTAAGCAAGTTGGTCCATTCGCTTTTGAAGCCCTTGGTTGGCAATAAGTACACCATTAGGAACAGTGCTGACCTTGTTGATCGACTGGCTAACTTTACCATCAAAGCTGGGGAATCGTTAGTTTCCTTTGATGCAAAAAGTTTATTCACCAGTATTCCTGTTAAAGAAACTTTGTTGTTTACCGAAAAACTTCTGCGAAAGGATCCTACCCTTAGTACACGAACCAAAATGACTGTGGAAGACATTATGGAAGCTATGACTTTATGCCTGAAATGTACATATTTCCAATACAAAGGTGAAATATATGAGCAGTTGGACGGATGTGCCATGGGAAGCGCTTTGTCTGGAATTTTAGCCGAGATTTTCATGGAGAAACTTGAATCTGTTATCATTGATAACAATCCGCATGTCAAGTTTTATGGACGTTATGTTGACGACATAATTGCTGCTCTGCGCCCACGCCAAATTGCAAACATCGAGGCTCAATTAAATTCTTTCCACAAAAGTGTTCAATTCACCCATGAAGTTGAAGAAGACTCGTCAATCCCTTTCCTGGATGTCCTGATTCAACGTGAAGACAACGGTGGTTTTGATTTTAAAATTTATCGAAAAGTCACGCATACAGACAAGTATTTGGATTGGGATTCGGTACATCCTTCTGCACATAAAATTACAGTGGTAAACACGCTTGTACAGCGAGCACTTAGACTGCTTAAAGGTCAAACATTATATAAGGAGCTTCTATACATTCGGAACGTACTTGTATACAAAAACGGTTATCCTATGCAATGGGTTTGCAAGGCAATTCGTCGAATAAAGCGTAACTTCGGAACACCTAAGGTTGATCCCCCAGATGAACTGCCTAGGATAATCTTGCCTTATATAAGAGGATTAACAGAATCAATTGCGCGGTTGATATCTCGACAGCTTGGAAATTCGATTGGCTATATTCCATTTACTAGGATGTCGGATTTGCTCACAATGCATAAGGACAAGGCACCGGCCCCAAATGCAGGCGTTTACCAAGTGGAATGTTCCTGTGGCTTTCGTTACATCGGGCAGACTGGAAGGGACCTATCCGAACGCATGAAAGAGCACAAACGCCATTGTAAGAATGGAGATTTAGAATCAGCCATATCTGAGCATGTATGGAGTAATTTGGAAGATTCAAAGCAACACTCCATACTTTGGGACAACGCTAGCATTATTGCTAAAGAAAATGACAAGATTCTCCGTGAAACGAAGGAAGCTATCGCTATTCGCAATGCAACAGCCAACGGAATCCCCCTTATGAATCGGAAAGAAGAACGTGGTCGTGACTACCTGCACAACTTCTGGACTTCTTTACTTACCATTATTTATCGTTTCAAATATTAATTGTACTAGTAGATGTAAATGCAAATCTAACTGTTGTCCATCATTCTTTATTCCCTGAAGAGGATTTGTGTTAACAAATCGAAACGTTGGAGTAAATGTTATTGTTACTTAAACCGCACTCGTAGTAGCCCAATATTATTTTAATTATCATTACCCTTTGGTTCTTTCGTATTCAAAAGCGTTTTTACACCATACGTTTTAAGTTTTTTTCTTCGCATTTACACACGCATTTATCCTTCTCTTCATATTCTTCACCTAAAAAATCGTAAATGAAATAAGCTCAACTTTTTAGTGAATGTTCATTTATTTTACCTATCTTAATAGTATATCCTCCGTCTTGCTCTTTTCTCACAGAGAAAGAAAGGGAAAGTAGTAGAATCGTCACGCCAGCCAAAGCAAAACTGCTTAGACATGCGATGTATAAATAATTATTCCTTCACAAGATAAAGTCCATAGGTTGTATAGTCCTTTATGCAAATGATAGTTATGTCATGGCCACACATTGAACAATTGTCTTAGTCAGAATCACGATAATGGTTTACAAAATAGTCGGTGTGGTGACCACCTAGGTACTGCGTTTTGTGATTAGTGTAAAAAATGTCAGCTCCAAAACTGATCCTGGTTAGTGAAGGCAAATAATTAATCGCGATTTCAAAACGATTTCCGATCCGATTTTTGATGATAACGTTTGAATAATCGGAAAATTTGATCCGATTTTCCAAAATAAAATTCGATTCCGAACAGATAAGTGTCTAAAACGTTTGTTAATTGGAATAATCGCGATTTTGCCAAGCCCAGAACATATGTCGCAAAATCTATTTAAAGCTATGTGCAAATTGAAATACCGAGAATTTTTTAGAATAAAACTCGTTGAAACACACAAATACCAAAATTATTGGTGTGCATCAACTTTGTAATGAAGTTCCTGACCTACATAGTAATCGTGTTTTCATATTTGGTTTACTACAAACACCTAAAATGACCAGTGAGTTAAAATCGCGATTCATCGCGATTCCGATCCGATTTTTGCTTAAAACGTTTACAAACGATTTTTCACCGACTGAACCGTCTCCGATTTTTGCTTAAAACGTTTACAAACGATTTTTCACCGACTGAACCGTCTCCGATTTTAGGTAAATACGTTTAGACAAAAATCGATTTAATCGCGATTAATCGCGACTACTTTTCGATTTTTCCCATCACTAATCCTGGTTGAAAGAAAAATGAATTTTTGAACCCTATTTTTCAATATTCAACAGGTCGCTATTCTAAGTAGAGAGGTTTTGGAGTTCGAAACTCATTTGACCACTTTGGTGGGCCTGGTAATACTTAGGAACAGCCAAACATTCGAAATCAAAAGAAGAAAACTGGGGTGTCAAGTGTCAACGGTCACAAATTGTTACTCTTTACTTATATATCCATGATACTAGCAAATGCTTACTAAGTACTTCAGTTTCAGTAATAATAGTAATATCAACTGAAACGAATACTTAAACTGTCTTTTGTTTTGTTGCATTTCCTCCCAAACCTACTTATTAACCAATGCTAATAATACAATAAAATAAAAACGCTATTGTCTTTTGTTGTGGTTCTAAGAAGTCAATGTTTGTGTGGATTTCGTCCAAGTTCACTGACATGCTGCGCAGGTATATAAAAAGTATTTGCTAGCAGCATGACCATTTGAAATAAACTTCTCCTCTTTACTTTTTAAGTTTCTTGCTGATTGTAAAAATGCCAAAGATAACCTGAAGAATTCATAAAAGCATTTATAACATTGAAGGTAGTATTCTTATCTTTGAGTTTAAATATTCAATTCTATCTAAAAGCTTGAGGAGCCCGCAGTATTCCTCTGAGAGTGAAAACTACTTCAACATAAACAAACTGTGTAATTCTTCTAATGACAAACATTTTACTATACCATACCATCATGAATAAGAATCATGACCTTGTAAACTTTTCCATCAATTTATTCTCATATTTTTCCTTACTTCGCACGTGTTTACAAGAACCAAGTACATTTTCTCGTCTACTACACAAATAATTTCCCGATTGAAGCACTACCATTCATAAAACTAAAAATAACAAAGAATTCAAAATTGTCGAGATTTTTGCCACTGCTCGCTAGTAACCCCAGTACTTGTATTATATACACTTTGTAATTGCCAACTGCTTTATGTTTTAGCAGCAACGTTTTTATGGTTTAACATTGACCAGTTGTTTTAAAACTAATTTTTGATATAAAATGCAATAGGCACAACCAATAAGTTACCCATAAGCTAAGAATGATTGAGATGCGAAACAAATTGATTTCATTGGTGATGTCTGAACGTGTAGGCTTGCAAAAGCAACATTTCTAGAAATTAGAATATAAGCATTCGTTTTGTACAAGACATATTGACAACTAATAGCCTGTACTAGAAACTCAAAATGCTTACTCAATAAGCGACTATTACTTTGCAACCGGTTTCAGTAAAAGACACTGCTGCATAAATAAATAACACATCAATTGATCAAAAGAGATATTGAGACATAAATGACTCATTTGTTTCACAAATTCAATAAATTGTTAATTGTGAATAAAATGTAAAATACAATAAAATCTAATAGTCTATTGTTATCTTCTTCAAATGTTGGATAGTTGCCAATTCTCTTTTTTCAAAAAAGGTCTGACTATATAAACTCGAAAGCAAAATGTCAGAACTGATTCTTGGACTGAAAATTTTGTTCATGTTATACTATTACTGTTAGATCCAGGTATTTGCTGATATTCGCTTGTTTTCAATATGGTTTTATATTTGATATTTTTGCAAGCATTAGACTGTAAAGTTAAAAACATTCTTACGAAGGAATCTGGACAGTTCTTTTATGTACCTGAGAACAAACGTGTTCACAAATTGTGCCAATTGCAAATTCACTTGGTATATCGCCTGATATTTTGCAACCATGTAAAAAATAAAACATCCATGATAAACCATTAAAAATGCTTACTGTTTAAACGGTAATAAATTGAATGCTAGAGCAATTATAGGTACGCAAATAGTGTTGCACAACTGCCACCGCTAACTTGAAATTTGCCTTTTTCATTCATCCAATGTGCCTCCAATTCGCCTTCGCCATTACAATAATCTTGTTTTACATTCATGATAAAATGCAACGTCACCTTGCAGAACCAACTCATTCTCAACTTTGGCAAAGTAAATTACGAGTTTTGGCAGTTTTAGCCATAAGTTTTGTGGTTGCTTTATCTTCCAACAAGTAATTCCTACAAGATGTTTAGTGGTTAGTGATATCAGAAAGGATAGTTTCTCGCGACTGGATAATAGTGGGAAGTTCGGAGGCGACTTCAGTGTTACAACGAGGCAGATGGTCTTTCTTCACTGCAGATTCTAAATCCTCTTGGACTTGCATGTACTGATATAGTCTTCGCTATCTTCCTGAATTCGTTTTTAAGATAGAAATCCAAATTCTGGATGTCCACCCGGCCATGCAATATAAAACAGTGAATTTCGTTGTGTGCAAGTTGAAGATGGCGTTGACGATTCAGGTAAGCGGTTACTGGATGTTTCTTATAAGTGCCCTAAAACATGAATACATTCCATTTTTGCTATCCGGTTATCTACCTGATCAACAAGACAGGTACTTTGCCAGTGGAAAAATAATTATCATATCATTATGCTTATTAAGCTGTGACATTTTTGCATTAATAATTCATGTTACTAATGTACCTGATCAAATATCAATCAAAAATTGCTTTGGATTTGACCAATATTTTTAGCTAATGGTACATTGTGGTAAAATATCTGGAAAATGTAATTGTAAATGTTACCAAAATGAAGTACCAATTGGTAAATACTGCAATTAAAATTATTAGTAAGCAACTGGAGCATCCGTAAAATTCATAATTTTTCAAGTGTGTTGATTTGGAAACATTTTTAATTGCTTAGTTATTTTATGTCTCAAACTAAAACAAAACCGTCATCCAAATTAATGAACCGGGTAGCGTAAATTATCCGAAAGTGTCAACATGATCGCAACCGAACATCATAGAAATCTGCTAGAAATAATTTCCACCAGTTTTCCAACTTGTATGAAAACAGCGTCTAACTAACACAAGTTGCATATTTTATATTTCATAAAATCGACTTTCCTTCCAAAATAAAAACAACATACTCGTTTTTTCACAAACAATAAGTCTCATTTATTCTTTTTGTCCTTTTAACATAAAATTATCAGAAAACGAGTTCTTCTAAAGGGTAAACCCGCACCAGCAGACCACTGCAATAACCGCCCAGCATAACAATGGAAGATTTGAACAATAGGAGGCTTAAGATTAAGGGCTCAAGTACCTGAATCTTTACCAAGTTAAAAATTGTGCATAAGGTATACCTCATGTGTTGCACCTTTACGGTAAACCCGCACCAGCAGACCACTGCAATAACCGCCCAGCATAACAATGGAAGATTTGAACAATAGGAGGCTTAAGATTAAGGGCTCAAGTACCTGAATCTTTACCAAGTTAAAAATTGTGCATAAGGTATACCTCATGTGTTGCACCTTTACGCTTGCTTCGATGTATTGCTATGATTTTCTATGTAGAAATGCAATATACAAGTATGGATGAATGCAAACAAATAAATCTGCTAAAACGAACAAGAAATGAACGCGATGCAAATTGATTCATATTTAAATATTTGATGCTTTCTTGTTATAAAAAAGTCTAGCTATGAAAATACTTGAATTCTTTAATTTAAATAAAAATTATAGATTAGGCACCAAAATGCAAATTATTGTTTCATATTGTCCATATTGCAAACTCCATGTTATCATCTGCCATTTTGTCTTTTCATTGCCTTGTAGCAGTTTTACGGTTTCTTGGTTGCATAAGATTTTTGATAGGGCATCAGAAATCAACTTTGTTAGTTCACGAAGACTATTTGTACAAACGAATTAATGGACACTACCCTAAAACAACTTGGAGATGTGTTAAGAGATGTAAAGCTTCTGTATACACAGACCATGGAGTTTTCAAAACTGCAAAGTTTCTAAGTTCGCATACACATCCGCCAGCAACTAGCGAAATTGCTGTGATAGAAACAAGAATGAAAATTAAAAATCGTGTTAAATCAGAGTTTAACTTAACTCCTCGGCAAATTTACACGTAAGTTCACACAAAAATGCATACATTTTACCGTTCAGAACATAACAAATCAATAACACCATTTAATTGAATATTAAACAGTGAAGAGCGCATCAATTTAATACTCCGCAATGAAGATGCCCATTTGTCATTAACTGCGTTTGCAAACTGCAGCTCCACACTTTATCGTAATCGGCAAGAAACATTTCCTCCAAATCCAAAAACAAGACAAGAAATTGAATTATTTGATGAATGGAAGCAGACGCTGGATCGACGTGAAAATTTCTTACTAGCTGATGATGGTACCGATAAAAGAATTTTGGTAATACATTACTTTTACAAATTCTTTACTGTAAATTTGACATTAGTAAACGTACATTAATTGATTATTTTTTGGTGCAGGTTTTTGGAACTCCCAACAATTTGAAAATATTATGTTCTGCTGATTACTGTATTTCCGACGGGACGTTTTCCGTACAACCATCTATTTTTGCACAACTTTACATTTTCCATGCCCCGTACTTAGGAAAAGTTATTCCACTTTTGTTCTGTTTGTTGCCAAATAAAACGGAAGAAACTTACGTTAGGCTAATAAAGTTAATTCAAAATGCTGCACTGTTAATAGGATCTCAGTTTAGACCAATGCAAATACACGTTGATTTTGAAAAGGCAATGATAAATGCAATTAGATTTAGTTTTGGTGATAATTCGGTACGTGGATGTTTATTTCACTTTTGCCAGTCAATTTGGAGAAAAGTGCAGGAGCTTGGTCTTTCTACCCAGTATAGAAACTATTCGCATATAAGAAGGTGGATACGTCGTTGTTCTGCACTTCCTCTCTTACCACTTTCAGATATTGACCAAGGGTTTCTAGAAATTCAAGAAAATGCACCGGATGCAGCTGAGGGAATTAGAAGTGCAAAACAAATTGAAATGTTTCACGATTATTTGGTTAATACATGGGTGGATGATTTGTATGCCTTATATGATAGGAGCTTGTGGAATCAATATGATAATATTGGTCCTCGTACTAATAATAACGCGGAAGGTTGTCAGGAGAAGGGATGCCCGAACAAAGAAGTAGTGAGTGAGGGGTAAGGTGAGACCAGCCAAGAGAGAGACCGCGCAGCATAAAGTGGCTCTCCAGGCGGATCCCACTCCTTTGTGTAAAATAATATAGACAGAGAGAGAGAAGGAAAGAGACAGAAAGAAATAGTTGTCTTTTAGCAGAGGAAGAGATTAGAGTTGTCGTTTAGCAGAGTAGTAAGTAGGTTGTTGTTGGGTAGACAGAGAGAGGAAAAGGTGTAATAGCTCTAACCGTGAAATAATATTTTGTGATTGATTAATTGATTGATTTGTGCATACCGATTATATGCAATAAACTATGTACCAAGTTACTATTCGTTGAAAAGTACTTCTTGTTGTTGGGGAATAATTATTTGAGTGGCAATATAAACCATTCATCAGTTGACGATAAAGAGTGCACTTGATTCTTGACTAATTCTGAGCGTTATCTGTGTTGACCAAGTGGAGGAGCAGGATAGCTGGAGAAGAAGGGGGTCATCAAGGGCACGGCCCACAGGACCTGACATCCCTTCACCCCCTCCACCACCACATATTACTCCTCCGCAGCCCCCATTAAATGTGATAAGGTTTTCATAACAAACTTAATCAGGATGCAAATTCACGATTATCGTTCTTTCAATTTGTACACTTTTTGCAAAAGTTGCAAGTAGATATTGATGCTACAAAATTTAACTTAATTTCTCAAAGTCCTTCCCAAAGATCAGTAAGATCAAGAAACATTGATATTGCTCTTATTGTTGCAAAGGAGAATTATTCAACTGGTAACGTTCCAGTGTTAAGTTATTTAGATTCAGTTAGCATTATTCTTAAGTTAGACTGACGGAAGAATTGCGTATATTAATTTTGTTGTTTTTACGACATTGTGACTTTAGATTGATAAAAATATAAAAATAATTATATGCTAAAATACTTTAAATTAAATTAATATTAAAACTGTGATGTAAAATGACGAACTTGATAGATGTATAATGTTGCAAATTGTTAAAATATATATGAACTGTAAATATTGTACATTGCTTTGAACCGAGTTTTATATATTGCATATCACAGAGTCACAGTAATGCTTTACATAGGTATCTCCATAAACGTTCAATACTTCACTTTAACTCTTCTCTGGGCGGTACCGAACACTGCGAGATGTAAGCTGCTGTAAAGCCTATTGTTATAACCCTTAATCCGCAGTGTCCGCCGCCTGAACCTTCCTTTGTCTAATTCGGCGGACTTCACTGTTGTCGAAAAGTAGCAGATATTCTTCTAAAGTACACTCCAACGTTCCAATTTCGTTCTAAAAGCAATACAAAAACATCCCCAAATTTATTTTAACTAAAATTTCGTTTGTACTAATAACAACATTCTGCTTTAGGAATGCTGTTTATCTCCAAAAACTTCAACTCATCACTCATCAAGAACTCTCTTATTTTCTACTGAATACCTACTGCTTCCATAACATATTCTATTTTATGTCTACCGTTGCCTGTTTAAAAATCACAAAAACGCTCATCCCCATTCGTATACCAGATGCTTTTGCTTCGCCATTCCTGCATTTGGGCCAGCCCATATTCTCTGCCTTCCCGCTCCCTCCTTCGGTGTTGTTCCTCAGTGCTTTCCACCTCCTCTTCTTGTGCTTCCCCAATCCTACCCAGCATCCTATTTTGTCACCATTTCCCAAGACGCCAGCTTTTGGCGATCCCTAGCTCATCCTGCAAACCGGTCTTCAGCCGACGAATTTCCTCCTCTTCTCCTCAACAGCCATTTCCTGCTATCTCTTACCGTACCATTATTTGAACTCGATATCTTTTCACCTCCCTCTTGGGGAAACCCACCAAATCCACCTTCAAAATTTCTCTTACAATTCCTTGCTGAATCATTCCCTCAAGTTGTATCCTTTGTTCCCATTTTCGTGCCCTGTACCCCATAACCTCCTTCAGTATTTATCCTGTTCTGGATCTACTCTGAACAACCACCAAAAACCTACACTCCGGCAAGGATGAGGTTGTTTGGCACAAGGATCTGGAGATTATGTGATAGTACACTTGCTTTGCACAAAACAACACCATAAAACTTAGGCGCATTTATTTAGTGACAATTTAGAAAAATGGTAATTGGCCTTGACTAAAATTTCTGTGGAGTAGCTTGTCGGTTAATTACAGGAAATATGAAATATGACAGCCGTTTATGCATCTGAAGTATACATTTACGAGAAATAATGGTGATATTTATTGATGCCCAGTGATTAGTTTGTGAAGGTCATGTTTTGCTTTTGGAATAAAATAGTTTAGAAAGGGTTTTAAAATCATTGTACATGTATGGGACATATTTGTGGAGGACCATGATATCATGGTTGTAGATTTTGAAGCTGCATGTAGAACAGTTGTCGTAGTTAGATGCTGTTTTTGTGAAGACTGATGGATTCGCTGATTTGTATCATAGCAGGTTAAATCTTACCAATACATTTGATATAGAATTTTTGATGCTTTCGTCAACAACATTATCTCTTCATCTGGATATAGGGTATTGATTAAGAATGTAATAACATCCAAAAAATAACTCGTAATTGATGCTCGTTCCACTTGCCAACTGAGGACTAATAAATTATTTAGAGTTAAATTACAGTTTTACTATTTTGTACAACTTGGTTTCTTTTTTATTACATTTTTATTTTTAGAGATTTTATCACATTATATTGTGTGAATCTCATTATTAGCTTGACCGTAAATTATGGGATTTGTTTGAACATCGGAAACATCCAATTTTCAGAAATAACGGAGATGCTTATAATGATTGAAAAACTTTGGTTAGTTTGTCCAGAATTTATTTGCTATTATAACAAAATTGCAATGTTCAAATTTCGTTTAGAAAAATGTGTTTTGTGGTTGTAAAGGAGTAGCGAAACGCTTTTTCATAATTGTAAATAAAATAGGGAAAAATCATGTGTATACGGCATACGGGGAGGATATTACTACTCCATTGAAAGTTTGTAAAGATACTTAAATAGATTTCAATGTAAAACTATATTATATAAACATAAACACAACAATATAAAAATTTGCATTGGTTAGATGCCATTTTTGTGAGAATTTTTAGATTGGTGGATTTTTTCTCAGTAGATACTCAATTACTCTTGCAGTTAATTTATAATAATGGAAACAGTTAAACCAAATAACACTCAGTATTGCAAAGAAGGTTGCCCCTATTGTTCACTAACTAAAGACTAATAATTTTGTTACACTATTTAGTACCGTTTGGTACACCACTAGCCATCTTTTTAATTCACTTTTGATTAGATTTGTTACATAAACTACGTATGAAAGAACGCCACAGTTTCATTAGAAGCAGCATTATCATGATTACTACTGGCAAAATATCTGGCTGAGGTGAGACGATTGATGAGAAGGACTGAAATATTGGAAAGCTGTCTTGCTTTCTTTGATTTCGGTGTCCATTTGGATGAAGCGTGGAGGGGCTGTGGGTACTGAGCTGGTACTACCGACTGGATAGGGTTAATTTTTAAGATAGACCAAATAACCGTTTACCGACGACAGGTCAACTATAGGAATCTCAAACTGAAACTCTAAAGTATGGTGATGAAGATGGAATGGGTAATGGTAAGGATGCAGATGGAGGAGGAGGTCCTGAAGGTATTGCAATTTACTTGCAATTTGCAAGTAAAATTGTTCTGGTTCCAAAGAAGTGGTGGTCCAAGTGGGCCCGGGGGCAGTGGATAAACAGTGGTCCTAGTAGAACAGGTAGTGGGGGAAGCGGGGTTGACGGGAAAAGTGGAGAGCCGAGTAAGACAGAAAATAGAGATTTGGAGGTGGAGTTGAAGATGGAGCCGGAGGGGAAAAAGGAGGGAAACGTGGTAGCCCGGGTAGAAAAGAAAGCCATGAACCAGGAGGAATGGAAAGTGGTGGAGTGGGCGTGGACGGAGAAAAAAATTAGTTCCAAGTAAAGCTGAACGAGGAGAGAGAGTGGATAAAAGAAAAAGTTTTGGTCCAAGTAAGACAGGTAGTTGAGTCGGGTGTCGTTCGGTTTCAGTGCGGAGAGTCATGCTGGGAATGATAGCAATTTTCTCACAGATCCTCTTTTTCGTGAGTGGATATTCAGAGTAAACCGAGCATAGTACTTCGCGATAATCACTCGAGAAGCCTTGTTCACGGTCTTGGTCCTCACGCGACCCATTTTGACGATTTTTAATTGCGATTTAAATATGAATAAATGAATAAACAATGCTGCCACTGTCAAGGTTGCAGCATTACGCTTTGTTAGTTTTAATATTTACAAATTTTTGCAGAAAGTAGATCAAGAAGAATTTACGACTATCTAAAATTTTGGGAGCTAGATTTTCATTTATTAGCGGATTATACAGAACAAAAGTTAAATACCAAAGTAAATTTTCACAATGTGGAAACTAAGGTAACGATAGCTCTTTGAAGACAATACAGATGAGCATTTTTAATGCAGAGATTTCATGCGAGTCTTTAATAACTCCCGACACCAACTTTAAAATGGAAATTTCTATGTCCACCGGGCTAAACAGTGCACAATATTAGATTGCGCTGAGTGATTGTTACAAATAAAGATGTTATCAGAACAGAAGGACTTCATCTAGAGATCATTTATCCACCAATTCAAAAACTGTCACAAAAATAGCGTTCAACTGACACAAACTTTTGCATGCTTGTCATATTTTTCATTAACATCTACTTCCTTGTATATTTCAACAATACAACCAATACCAACATGTTGTATGTTCCCAAAACGTTTATGAATTTTGAAAGATTGTTTGATAAAAGCTATACATACTATTACAACAGTAGAGCTTTTCAGGTATTTGTCATAATGGTGCAATTCTGAAAGTACACGCTGGAAGACGTGGCAGCATCCCCGCGGCTGGCATTTTATTCGTATGTCCTTAACAGTTTATATCTACATGAGTTTCAATTTCATGCCGATCTTCTGGTGCTTCAGAGCAGCCCAATTCAGAAAGTTTTCAAATTTCTAGCGTCGGTGTGTATTATCTATGTCGATTTTGTAAACCATGTCTATCTTACACACCAGTTCCATTACACAACTTCACCAAGTACAACAATCCAACATTAATTCAAACTTTGAATTTATTCAAAAGCACTAAGCTTGGATATCGCACTTTGTACCGATGTCGGCCATATTGTTACAACTGGAGGCAGGCACCCAGTTTTAAAGAGAATCGAAACTTTTTTATGTATTTTCCAAAATCTGGAATGTATCCAAATGATGTCTACTACGGAGTCAATTATTTGAATCAAGCACTGGTAGCACTAATATTTGGAAATCATTCGTACATCATTAAATCGAACTGGTACACCCAACTATTCATTTAGTGAAATGCCCCTAATTTTGTACGGCGTTTTGCCGAAGCATAATTTTTTAATTTCAGACGAATTTCATCGTTTTAGGTTTGTTGCGTGTGGAGAGATGCATCGAGTGTCTTCAGCATTATCATTTGATTCTTTTTACGATGCATTTGATTCTAAGATTTGGATCGGCATTTTTATTTTTTATGTCGCCGTTGTTCTAATATTCAATTTTGTACAGGGATGTATGTATAAAACAGCAGGCAACTCTTCAGCAGACGTTGTATTTGCCAGCATTGCGATTTTGCTCGAGCACGGTCAACAAATATGCAGTTACCTAAATGGGCGTACGTTTCATTTCTTTATTTATGGAACGCTATTGCTAGCCGGTGTTTTATTTAGCAACGCGTATAAAGGAAATAACAAAACCGAATTGTCCATGCCATCCGCTCCAATTCCGTATGAAACAGTTGACCAACTAATTCAGGATAAATTTACAATGTATACTGTAAAGAGCATGGAATCCAAGAACCTGGTGTACAGTTTTAGCAATACATATCCCCCAATGAATGATAACAAAGCGCGGAGATGCTGAATTAACCAGCAGAATGCTTTATACCGAAAATGACAACATAACGGAAACTTTAAGTCCATGTTCCAGACAAGGCATAGCAATATTTCTTCCTGAAGAAAGTGCTTACATAGCCGCAACTAAGGTGAGAAATTTGAGTTACATTGACAATGATTAGGTTAGTGTGGGCAAAGAAGTTTACTCCGGACTTTGGAGTATAGCTGTTTTTAACAGTGTTGACCTTGAAATTCCGAGGCGTGCAAAGCTTATGTTTGAAGCTTTAGTCATTGGGCAATGGGTGTGAATGTGGTCGAGGAGGCAAGTAATAGAAGGGAGGGTAGGAAGTGAGCATTTCGCCTCAAACAGCGAAGAATTGAAAATGATTGAGAGGAGACGACGAAACAAGAAGGAATGGAAAACAAGTTTGGTTTTGAGTGGTAGTATTAAAACCTTGTTTGGTTTGGTGGCAATTTTTTATATTGTTGCAGTGCTTGAATTTCTGTTAGAAGCTAGCAGGTTTATATGTAGATGGGCTTCTACATAGCTTTATATTGTAAAACGGCAAATAGTTTTTGAAATGAAATTTTTAATTATTATATTCAGCATAATATGATAGAAATTAATGTAAACTTAAATTTGTTTTAAAAAAATAAATATTATCACTAGTGATGATAACCAAGTTGGTGCGGCGCAATATCTGTTATCTAATTTAACTCTCTGTCCTGGATGAACTTGATCATTTATCATATTGATTTATGCCGTTTTTCATAACATATAATGAAACATCCATGGTAAGTCATTGAAAGATGCTCGATGCCAAAACGATTTGAACGTAAACTCGTCTATACACTAAACTCTCCAACAAAATAACTCTCCGTTCAGAAAATGGCTCTTATAGTATAGTGAGATACTTTTAAATGTGTGAATTAAACTCAGCTCTGGTGTGGTTTTGGCATGACTTTAATGCAGTTTATAAATTGTATATAACATTTTCTTATAACGCTTAACATTATATGCACATTTTAAAAAATAAACTTAAGTTTTTGACTTGGGATTAATATTCGATAAAAATAACTATAGATTGTTTTAAAAATTAGTTCATGTTCCTATTTACTTTACTTGCAGTGTGTATTGCTATCTTGTCATAAAACCCTTAGTTAGCAATTAATTTTGAAATGTAAAATGCTACATTACAGGTTTCCTTTGTTGAGTACGTGTGAAGAAAGGTTTTATGCACCAACTCCACACCGTTTTGATAGATTTCAATTTAAATGGGGATTATATGATTAAAAGATCTCTAGGTGCTTTGATGTTATTGAATTGGATATTTTGTGAGTTATGTGGCAATCAAGGTGAACAGGGCTTTGCGCTGTATCAGCAAAGTGTTTTTTCCTGTTTTTGACTTGTCACATATAAACAAATAATTTCCCAGAAGATCATCATATGCATTTTGCTTTGACCTTTGTGCTTTTGGGAAATGTACAGATAAAGTATTGACCCACAAGCTATATACCTGGTGATGCCTTTTCTGTACAGCCCAGCCCATTTGTCCACCTCCGGATATTTTCTTAACTACTATACCACTTTTAGCAGTCTATAATGCTATTACGGTCTTCTACTTAAAAAGTGTTTGTGAAGGAATAACGGGAAATAAGGTTGAATATTTTTCCTGAGTATTTGCGGTGATAAAACAGACAATTACCAGAGTAATGTAAAAGTACGATTTGAGCTAAAATTACCAGAGTGTTAGGGAAATCAATATTAGAAGGTAATGCTCATAAGTTATTGACGTTGCAGCGTTTAAATGCCTGCATTGGCTGCTGCTGCAGCAAACATTTCCACCTTCCTGCATTTTCTAGACGCGTAAGTGTGGGTGTAATATTGATCAGAAAAATAATTAAATATAAATAAATGCAGCATGATATTACATCGTAATTATTGTACTTCTACCTTTGTCTTGATTATTTCTCGACTAAACAATATTGAGCTTCTCTAAAATACATCATCGTCAAAAGTCAAAATCGAGTCAATATTATTCCAGTTTATTACAGAAGCTGTTTGAAATATCATGACGGAGGACTATATACCCGAAATTTCTATTAAGGACAGTTACAAGAAAACCATAACGCTTTGAGTAAAACCAGATAGTGAGTAATTATTTAAAATTCTGATAGTATAAAAGCATTCGAAATGCTTTAGCGGTAAATTATGCTCAATAACAACCTTGAAAATATTTAATGATAAAAAATATGATTCCTAGAACAGGGATTATTGAGTAACAACGAGAATCTTTTAGCTTACTGAATAACTAGCATTGTGTTTTTGTAGTTACATCAGTTCAGGTTACAGAACTTGCATTCAAAATATTGCATAAGAAAGCCTAGCCGACTCCAAAAGTATTATTTTTCTAATTTATATTGCTAATCTTTTCCGCTTTGGTTGAGAGCTAGGAAGTGAAACTGAAGGAAACGTACAGAGTGAGTCATAATGGTGATGTAAGTTGACAAAACCATTTGTGCACCCCTTTTATTGAGAAATGAAAGAAGAGCCAATTTTGCTGGTTTTTTCCATCATGTTATCATCATCGGATTCACCGGTTTGAAATAAATCAACAGTAGTTGCTAACATTGAGTTGAAAAGGATATAAAATAAAAAGTGGTAAGAATGAAATAACTCTGGCCAACCGGTCTAACGAGCTTGACCTGCAATAAAAGCCTGTTTCTCCGCCTTGCTGTTTTTAATGTGATATATTATGTAGTCCAGCATACATTACGTTTAGCAGCTACAATCCTCGTGTACGCCCATCTCCACCTTCTGACGGGTATGATACTCGGAGTATCCCTTAGGCTTCCAGTGAGTGTGCGTGGGAATGTGATTAAAATGAAGAGATGTTGTTTTCCAAAGCAATTCAGCATAAAATTAGTTGGTCTAAAATGCTTCATATAAATTTTTCATATTAACAATTCAGCTGTATGGCAACGTTCAAGCCCTATCTATGCTGTATGCAATTCCCACAAAAATGGAAGAACTCATTAAAAGCCGCCTACATTTTGCAAATTTTACATTAATCTTTTTCGGTAAAATATTATATATATTTTTTCTTCCTTAAGTCCATTGAATGTTTTTATTCAAAAAACAATTATTTTAGCATGAAGTAATCATGTAGCAAAATCTCATTTTAAGGGTAATAATTACACACTCAAAACAACTTAACAAAACGTAGCAAAATCAAAAATTTTCTAGAAGAATCAAATTATTTAAAGCAACAATTAAAGGTCATAAAATGGTATATTACACATGATGAAAACCTTGGAATTTTTATAGATAAGCATAGGTTAAAATGTACAAAGGATCCAACGTGACTGCATCGCATTTGTCAAGAGTACCGTGAAATTAAATGCATTTTTAGAACAAAATTCTTATCTTCAATTGAAACTTATGCTACAGAAGATACCAAATTTGCTAAATCAAATACTCACTAAACGTATGGCTCCCGCTGCCAAAAGTGGAAACAATAGTGCCCAGGAAATCCAAGTACCTCGGAGTCTCTTTGCCTCATCCTCCTCAGGGTCATTGCAGTCCTTTTTACCTTTCTCCCAATCACTAAGCAACGCCTTCCAGGTTAAGAAACTCCTGAAGCACAACATTCAAAATTCGCCTTTCCCCGACCACTATTCGTTGGTCTACATGTTATGCCAACTTATGATCTTCTACTGATACTTGTTATTTTCACCAACAACAAGCAGGGATTATACTGAATTGTATAACATCGCGATCTGGAAAATCATAAACTGTACCACTGCTTGCAGCAGGTATAGATGGCACTTAAGCACAGCAAAGCCTTGCCATTCGTTCAAGGACTAGGGCACGACCCTTCTCGCTAAACCTAAAATAAGTCATGGATTCCAATCCAGCGCATATAGAAGGGACTAGTGATAAGGGATAGATTACTCACAGATCAGGGTGCACTGAAGATTGCGAGTTTTTGGTTGATAGCCTCCAAATATACTATGTTGGTATGCTAAGTAAGCCCTTAAATGACAAATAGTACAAAGTAAAATAAGGGCTTAACGGATGCTCGTAGTTTAATCAACTCAAGCTTTCGAAATTTTACTAATTTCTTCCTCAGGAGTTAGAATACAGGCAAAACGTAAAAAAACAGGAACGCGTTACAATAATTTTTATGACAAAAGTAGGAAATATTTTGAAATATAGGAAATGTTGCATGGTCATCCTTCTTTGGTTACGTGTCCAGTTGGGGGATAAGCTTTAGCAGGAAGGTAGAAACAATGGGACTCAATGTTTTGCCGTTGTTTTTGTTGATTCGTTTCTCTGGAGGGATGTTTTGGATGTATAATCCTTCTTTAGCTTCTCTGGGGAAATGGCGAGGTTCCACTTCAACAAGACCTGCTGAGTCAATTGTTAAAATGTGATCAGGGAATTTTTTCATGTGTTCAGTCACAGCAGAATTTGAACTTCTTCGGAAATGGTCCTCGATTCTTTCGTTGTAAGGTCTGCTAGTTTCGCCAACGTATATGGAGGTGCAGTTGCAAGTTATTTTGTAAATTCCTGGTGGGAGCTGTGAAAGTTCCTCTTTCATGTTGCATACTAAGCTACCTATTTTCGTACCCGGGATGTAGCCAAAGTCAAATTCAATGTGGTAACTGAAAAACTGGGTTATTCTGGTTGTTAGTGGACCCATGTATGGTAGGATGAGACGTATTGGTTTTTCCTCCTTTTGTTGCAGATCCATTCCCGGTTGGTACTGAGCTACCTTAATTTTCATTTTTTCTATCCTTGCATTGATAAAATTGATTGGATAGCCGTTGGAAGATAGATCTGTTCGAATCCGATCCAGTTCATCATCAATGAAATCAAGATCGCATATCATGAAAGCTCGGAATGAAAGAGAATCCACAACCGACATTTTTTGAGATATGTGATGGTATGACCCAAAGTTTAAGTAGCGTCCCGTGTGTGTTGGTTTCCGGTAGACTCTATGTTTCAGACTTCCATCATCTTGTCGTATGATTTCAATGTCAAAAAAGGATATTTTGCCTTCCGCTTCTACTTCAAAAGTGAACTGTATGTCTGCATGATATGCATTTAGCAAGGACAGGAATTCTGGGGCTGAGTGTTTACGGATCGCTGCAAGTGAGTCGTCCACAAAGCGTTTGTAAAAATTGAAAGACGGATTGTATAGTATAAAAGCATTTTCTAGTTTTTGCATGGCTAGTTCGGCTAGTATGGGTGAAATGGGAGATCCCAATCGGGCAACCATACGTTTGAAGGTAAATGCGTTCTTTCCATTTGAAATAGTTGCATGTGCAGCAAATCTTGATAAGTTTAAGTAGTTCAATTCGCCTCAGTCTGGTCTTATTTTTCCACGCAAAATTTTGTTGTAGAAGTTCATTAATGTAACTTATTGTATCATCCACCGGAACTTTTGTGAAAAGCGAGATCACATCAAAAGATACAAGTTCATGATCTACAGGAACTCTTTTGTCCCTCAGGTATACCGACATGTCATACGAGTTTTTTGTATTAAATTCGTTTTTGATGATAGAAAGAAGAATCATTTTAAGGAATCGTGCCAGTTTGTAAGCTGGTGAATTTCTATAGTCCACAATAGGACGGAGCGGGCGTCCAGGTTTATGAATTTTTGGAAGTCCATAAAATCTTGGAATTCTGGAGTGGCGTGATACAATTGATTTGTATTCGTCTTCCGTCTGAAAATGAAAATATTTGGGGATGAGTTAATTGCGGGATAAGTTGACGGGGATAAATTTATTGGGATGAATTGATTTGGGGATGAATTGATTAGGGGATGAGTTGATGGGGATGAGTTGATGGGGATGAATTAATGGGGATGAGTTGATTGGGATGAATTGATGGGGATGAATTAATTGGGATAGGTTGATTTGGGGATGAGTTGATTTGGGGATGAGTTGATTTGGGGATGAGTTGATTTGGGGATGAGTTGATTTGGGGATGAGTTGATTTGGGGATGAGTTGATTTGGGGATGAGTTGATTTGGGGATGAGTTGATTTGGGGATGAGTTGATTTGGCGATGAGTTAATTTGGCGATGAGTTGATTGGGATGAATTGATGGGGATGAATTGATTGGGATGAATTGATGGGGATGAATTGATGGGGATGAATTGATTGGGATGAATTGATGGGGATGAATTGATTGGGATGAATTGATTGGGATGAATTGATGGGGATGAATACTCCGGGAATCGTTTGGCGCCGATTCCTGTTCTAAGGCAACGCAGAAGGTCTGACATCTTACGGATACTTAGTATGTGTCCGTCTTGGGAGATAAACTGTCTAGGTGTTTAATAAATCTCCTGATTTAATTTAAAGACACAAATCCAAAATCCCCGATGCCTACATGCAATGTAAAGTTTGTCAATTCAAGATTAAGGTTTTGACTAGAATTGGGACCAGAAACTAGAGATATTCTTAAGATGCCTCAAAACAGGAATGAATTATACATATTTTTATCCTATTACATCTATTCAAATAAACCGATTTAATGATCATTTGAAATACGTAGCTGAGCTAAGTGGATGTCTGGCTGTCTGATTCTCTGACTCCATTCACCATACTACCCCAGGGGGATGAGAAATTAGGTTAAAAGTCTTAGGGTTATTTCTCATGACCCAATGAATCAATATACTAAATTTGGTACGATTCTGACCAAGTTTTATGGTCCGAGGGGTTACCTCCCCCTATTACCCCAGGGGGTGACAAATCAGGCTCAAAATCAATTGGGCTACTTCTCATGACCCAATGAATGAATGTATCAAATTTGGTGTGATTCTGACTAATTTTATCGTCAGGGGGTTACCACCCCCTACTACCCCAGGGGGACGACCGATCTGGCTCAAAGTCAACAGGGTTTCTTACGGTGGCCCAATAAATCACGATGCCAAATTTGGTGCGATTCTAACAAAGCATATGGTCAGGAGGGTTACCTCCCCCTATTACCCCAGGGGGATGACCGATCAGGTTCAAAATCAATAGGGTTCCTCCTGATGACTCCATGAATCACTGTACCAAGTTTGGTGGGATTCTGACAAACCGTATGGCCTGTATCGTGATGACACACACACACACACAGACGGACAAACATGACAATCTCAATACTAGCTTCACTATGCTCAGCTACGTAATAACAAGACTAATATTTTGCGAGTATGTCAGTGCAGTAATGGAATAACGGGAATCACGTTCCTTCTGATAAACTAGTGTCATGTTCTCATTAATCCATTGATATATTTGAGCAAAAATCAGTTGAAAAAATAACGGTTTTAGATGTACTAAGTACCAATAGTAGGCAGTTTTAACTTTAAATCATAACAAAGTTAAGTAATTTATACCGCAATGTTTTAATGTATTTGCATTATTATCTGGCTTCTTTATAAAACAAAATTATTGTAACCAGAGCAGCGCAAGCGCCAAATTTGTAACAGTTTTCACTTATTTCGTTTTGAAACATTTTAAATCAATTTTAAATGGTTCCAAAGGGCATTCAAAGAGGCAATTTTCATTCAAAAACATTGCTACGCCTACGAAAGCAAATTGGAAATACTGTTTTAACAAAACAAATTAACGAAACGTGTTGGCGTAATGTTTCAAAAATAAATACATATTTAAAAACTGAACCGTACGTAGGACACAAACAAGCATCTCTGCGCATTCAGTTTACTCCATAACTAGCATTCTTACAAATAAAGTTTTTTGAAATAAGTTTTATCATATTTCCGTAAAAATATAATCATGATATAATAATATCAATTAATCTGACGTAAGAACTGACCCTCTGCGGTAACAATAATAATGATCGACACTTAGGTGTTGCTAATACCCTGCAACTAGATTACCTTTTCAACTAATATTTAAATTCCTTAGAATCTCTCGATCATCAAAAACCGGAATTTGAGGTTGAAAGTCAGGAAACCGAAACTGGCGCCGAGCTTTCCATATAACCAATTCCAATGGATGCAAAGGAAGTGGTGGTCCAAGTGAGACGGAAAGTGGAGCCCCGGGGGAAGTCCGGATAGTGGAAGGAAAAGCCTAGGTGGAGGGTGGAGAGAGAAATTTGGAGGGAAGTGGAGGGAGGTGAAGATGAAGACTGACGGAAGGTTAAACAGAGGAGAAAGTAAAGAACTGGGAGGAATGGGAAATGAACGAATAGAACTGAAAGGAGTGAAGTGGGCGTGAATGTAGGAAAAGGCGGAGTTCCAAGTATTTTTGTCGATTTGCTTATAATGTCCCGACTTTTTTCACCTGCGTTTTGACGTTCTCTCCTGAAAATTGTGCCCCCAGGACCACTTGCCACTGGTGGTGGGGTGGTCGAAATCGGGGGTGAGGTTGATGAACTCCAATATAATATGGATTGATTACCAAATGCCACAATGGCATAGGATGGAAAGTTTGGAGAGAGGTGGTGGAGGGTTCTTCTATTTTCGGCGGTTCCAGTGTCCATTCGGACATTGTGGGTGGATGGTTCCTGAACAGCAGCTTTTCGGTAATGGTCACACCATCAAAGCACCACGGATTCACCATATCCACAAAAGAGTAAGCCTGAAAACAACTTTACAATATTGTTTGTATATGAATTAAACCGTTTAATGAGTAATTTTTTTTAAATGGCTTTAATAGCAAAACATTTATATTGGAAAAAATAACAGTAAATAGGATCGGAATGACGATAATATTCTTGATATCTTATAAATTTTCTGAATGACTTGTCACTTATTTTTATGGATTTTTATTGCTTAAAAAGTGCATTCGGATTATTACATATAATACACATTAGAAATAGGTTCACCGACACACAAAGATTGTAAACTTTTCTAATTGTACAGTGCCTAACATTTTCCGATTTGGTTTGGATCGAAAATGTAGAATGAGTTACTTTGATTTAAATAGTTACAGCTGCTTGTGTACAAGTTTTACCGGAAAATAACGGAAAATCTTTTTTTAATTGATTAGATTGAACCATTTCCACACCATTTTTATCGCATCTAATGTACAGGTGCTTTCCTAATGCCTTGGATCCACGTGTACAGAAAGTAAAGTCGGGATATGAAGGTGTCATATAGTATTTTTGTTAGTAATGATGTCAATTTCCGTTGAATAAGCTGTTAGATTTTAGGCGGTGAAGCGGGTGTAAAATTTAGAACAACTAATCATCTTTCCTTAAAAAACTAATTATTAATCAACCATTACAAAATTCGGGGTTCTCTGGAAAAAACTTGTGTTGGTTAGACGCTATTTTTAAGAAGATTTGTAGATTGGTGGATATTAATATCTGTAGGTTGATCCCAAGCGTAACAAATAATGCTGAATTACTGCAAAAAGTTACGTGTACACGTTTCTTTTATTATTGTTGATCAAAAATTAGTGTTGCTTAGACGCTCGCTTTACGAAAATGGTGGTTTCGTAAGTTCACAAGACATTAGATGCAATTTAAGGGAGACTGTTATGCTGAATGGTTCAAAGTAAGGTTTAGTCTTAATACTTTTAATTCATCTGGATTTCTGGTTTCAACATGAAATTGTAATTTAAACATTTGCAAGTCGAAATACTCCAAAAATATTACGAGTTTGATGATTGCTCCAGTTGATTACTAAATGAAGACTAATCATTTCAATTAGTTGCATTATTTGGTAAAATACTTTCTAAAATCGCTCTTTCGCATTGCACAAAGTATTTTCACTAACGAGTACTCTACTAGGTTAGGTTATCCCGATAGGCTTGTCCTGGTCAAAGTCCTGAATCAGTTTCTCCATAAATTGCACAAAATAATTCGGGGAAGCTTTTTAGCTGCAACAATATAATACTTGCCAATCTGCAGATGACAAAATAAGTTTGAAATAAAATACAATTAAGCTACAAGTACTCCCAAAATTTGTGGTTATTTTAGTACAATTTTACAGATTGCGATTAGTGAGTGGATGGGCAAGCATCATGCCTGACGCAAAAATAAGCTGACATTTTATCCAAACTTATCACATTAATACATAGTTGATATTAAACAAAGAAATACGAGATTGTTCCTACAGCAAATTTACAAATACAAACTCTAGACATGATACCAGAGGTTATTTTTACACAATATGTAAAAGATGTTGAACATTTTGCAACCCATGAATGGGTAACATGCTAATGCTCAAGGATAATTTACATTGAACATACATATACCAGCGAAAATTTCAGTCACTACATAATTTTTTACACTGTAAAAACGACAATTCAAAGAACTATACTTTTGGGATTACATATTTTACCTTGCCAGCAAAACTATTTTTTCAGACGCAGTATCTGAATAATATCTCAAATGAGTGCAAAAATGATTATTTAGACTGCTAATTATTACGATTACTCTGTTGCACATGCCGATTTCTCTCTGAAGTAAATTTTTAGGTGCTTATCCATATTAAAATGTTGGTTATGCAACTTTTGTTACACATACCGCATCGCAAAGACGTTTTGAATGTTTTTGTGCTTATGCTTTACATGAGCACTTAATATTCTTTTTGTGTTAAATTCCATCTTACAAATGGAACAGTTGAAAGGCTTTTCTTGAATGTGCGAACGAAGGTGTCTGTGTAGGTTTGAGGGCGCCACAAAAGGTTTTTCACAAAAGACACATGCAAAGCGGCCATACCGAACTCCTGTGTAAGAAAGTTAGTATTAAGTTTAAAAAGCTAAACGTGTTTCACATGTTTGTATTTTACATTCGAGTTTTAATATGAATATTTCTATTAAACGGTTTACCTTGATGATGTCTGACATGCCGGTCCCGGGTTTCCCTATTTTTGAATTTCTTTTCACATTGTGAACATGAATAAACTTCGTCACCAGTGTGGATTCGTAAATGTTTATACAAATTTTGTTTTCGCTTAAATTTCCTGGAACAAAGGGAGCAACCGAATGGCTTTTCATCACTATGAACCATTTGATGGTACCTGAGAGCACTACTTCTTTTGAATGTCTTCTTGCAATGCTTACACGAAAACGGTCTTTCACCTGAATGTACTTCTTTCTTGTGTATTTCCAAGTGTGGAGCTCGCGAAAACATTTTATCGCAAATATCACATTTGAAAGGTCGCTCGCCTGTGTGCACGCTCATGTGCATATTTAGCCACGAATTGCGGGCAAAACTCTTGTTGCAAAATTGACACTGCATTTTAATTGTTAGAAGAATTTTGCACTTTATACTGGACAGGTTTACGCTACTTGGTCGTAAATGGAATTTTATGTTATTTAATAGCTCTGTTCTATATACTTATGATGTTTAAATCTGTTTGGTAAAACAACTTATTGTCATGAGACAGTATCCAACTGCAAACTTCAATTAAATAAGTAAAATAAGTCATGTTTTTGACGTTCGTCAGTTAAATTGAGAAAAGTGCACAAAAACTTTATAACGATTGCTCAAATGTTGTGTGGTATTAATGGTTTTCATGTTGACAGGACTGAAGGTTGTGAAATGTTTTTACAACCATAGGTAAAACGTAACAATGCTGCTTCAAGGCTTAAACCTGTAGTCTGTGACTCATTTATATATGCAACAAGTACAGAAATATGATAATACTATCTCTAAAATGGGATGCTATTTTTAAAATACAAGCGCATTTGCATTTAGTTTGAGTACCTAGGTAAACTGCTTCGGCTTATTGAGGTTTTCCGTATTTTCCATTGTCAGATCAGAATCAGAAACAAACAATTCTACATGTATTATGCAGTTTATGCTGCTAACTGCGTGCATGAAAGCACGTAGACACAAAATGAAGTCAGTCTGTACGTTTGTCTACAAAACGACAAGTCACGTATGCCTTATTTTCTCAGAATTGTCTCCTGTTTGGACGGTCTTTGTCTTAAAATAGAACGTTTATCGGTTCCTCATTAAGGATTATGAATCAACTCATATACTACAACTATGGTAGTAGGCTGCATTTTTAGCCACTGCAATACCAGTAAGCCTTCGATGGTAAACAGTAAACAGATCTTTCCTAACGTCCTTCCCAGCATCACAATTTTCATCAACCCTAATGCTAACCAAACGTTCAATGAATGTATGGATTTTGGCTTATGTTAATGTGTTTTCCGATTATATTTGCATATAGTAAACCAATATACCAACCGCTTTGATCTGTTTTATTGTCTGGCGGTGTTTTGTATGAAGGGAAATATTTAGATTGAGTATTGCTGCTTTGTAGTTTATATATATGACTTATATTAGTATAGTGAATGCAAACATATTTTTATATTGTTAAAATATGCTTGTCAACTTGATTTTCTTTCCACATCATCAGCCGGCCTGAACAAAGTGCTGACAAAAGAGCAGTTTACAAGAGAAGGATATATTATGTTGATACAATAACAAATGTATCTCATAATTTCGATTTCGGGAAACAGTTTCCTATATGAAATATGGTAACTAACTACATAATAATCTACTTGCACGAACAAAACATATTTTTTAAATTTGCAAAGAAATTGTATTTGTTGTTTGTATACTCCAAAGTTTTCCAGTTATTAATATTGTATTTTCCTAAGCAGCAAACACCATAAGGCTACCGATATAAAAATCAACACAATACAAATGGTACATAAATATTTTGAATTCCACAAAGTATTAAAAAACCAGGATAACAAATTTAAAATACATCTATACAATATATTTTTGCTTTCTATTTGCTTATCTGACCACCACAGTAAATGTAAGATTCACAATATTCATATGATTTAAGAGTAAAGATAGAATTTGCTCGCCCGCTTTCATGCAAACGGATCGTATCGTCGAAAAAAGATTTTAATAAATGTAAGAGCAACTAGCAGTAAGATTTTCTGGAAAATAAAATAATACTGTTGCTGAAACAGACTTTTAGTTTCTAGTTGCTGCTGGCTTTACGAGTAAACAAAAGAGTCTCTTTAGAATATCCAAAAGGTTGAGTAATTTCCACTTTGTTCAGTTTTGGAAGAGCTTCCCACAATTTCGATACCAAATCTGATTCCAAGTTCTGTCGCCGAGCACCTCCATTTTCATCTTCAGTGCATATCGGACAAAACAGTTACAACCAATCAACTCATTCAGAACCAAGTGTTCCAATAATGTAAACGGCAAAACAAATTCCAGCACAGACTCCGCCAGACAGTTCTTATACTGTGAAAAATCTAGCACAAGTTTCCTTAGATTCAATTTTTTTGGAACAGCATAATCCTTATGCTCAGTCACACGAAACTCAAAAGCTTTCAGAGAACCGCAAAATGCTTCCAAAGCCTCATTTACCCACTCACGATGATTTCTTTTCCGCATTATTGAATTTCTGAGAGTAAGCATTTCCAAACTGGAAGCATTTAGTTTAGATAAAGTTCCCAGAGATTTTGAGGTGGCATTATGCAAAGTTATTTCCTTGAGATGAGGTAGTTTGAAGCCTTCAAAATCAAAAATTTTATTGTGAAGCTCCAAAATTGTTAATTGACGGTTATTTCTAAGCGCACTTCTGAACAACTTATTTGGAAAATTGCTGTCATCAAGATGCTTCAGTTTTGGCAACTTTGGAAAATCTGGGCAGTCGTAAATATCATTGAACTCAAACTCTGATATGAAATTCTCATCTTTTTTATATTTCAATTGAACATTTTCCAAATTTGGCAGTAGTTTTAACCAGCGAACAAATGTTTTAGTCCAGTGCCTGTCTCCATTCAGTTTATTACTTTCCCTGTAATAGGTAAAGTGTTTCACACTCTGTCCAACTTTTTCCAGCAAATGAACAATTTTCTTCCGAGACAAATTCGGTTCATCGTTGAAATTATCCACAATTGCCAGTTTATTTGGCGAAGCTGGCAATCGTATGGGTTGCTTAGAAACTCCAACAGCCTCAACCCAATCTCCATATTGCCAGGCATATTTGCCATAAAAGACGGTTATCTCGTTTGTAATTTCGTGCTGTAGTTCATTCCAATTATCAAATATTTTCTCTAGTTTCAATATTTGTATTTGCTGTTCTGTTGTTTTCTTGCTTAGCGATTGAATGTTTTCCTTTAACTCCTCCGTCTCGTATTTTCCATAATTTTCTAGTTCCTCTTGAGTAATCCTAATTCTTTTGTTTTTTTCTTTGATCAGCTTTTCCAGCTTAGTATTTTCCTCAGCAATTTGTTTTAGTGACATTGTAGAGATTTGCTGACTATCTTCTGCGTTTACTGGGATTCCCTGAAGTTCGTCCTCGGAAACCAACGGGATATCGGCATCGGCTTCCTCTTTGACCACCAGCACCCCTTCCTCCAAATCAATATCCTCCTCATCATCCTCTATAATTTCCTCATTCACTTGCACTTGCACACTAACTTCCGGTTTGATCTCCCACTTATCTTGCTCAATTTTTACTTTTCCCAAATGCCGATTCAGAACAATGTCATTTGGTCCAATCACAACCACAGGCTGAAGCCATTTCTTTACACATTCTTGATCCTTGACATTTTGCGTGTCAACTTTTCTTCGCTTTCTGGTCAGCGGCCCACTATTTTCTTTTCTAGTTGCCATTTCAATAAGTTTTTTTTTCAGAGTTACAAAAAGCTTTCACTACAAAACTTTCAAAAGTTTGGGTTAAATTAGAACTTAAAATAAAATTCTGAGAAACTGGGATTACCATTTCGCTTACCCCAAAACAAACAGATGAGTTTCTGCCCTATATTTTTCATAAGCAGTTCATCATGAACTGTTCATGTTGAAATTAAAACACGAGAAGGTACAGAGTTTACAAACGAAACAATAATGTTTCGTTTGTCCGTAATGCTTAACCAAAACATGTTCATATCCAAGCCACGCAAGCCTTTGTCCCAGTTGGGTGGCGTGCTGTTGCCCCTGGTGTAATGAAATGTTCATCCAAGCAAAAACATATTGATATGTATTACTGAAATATCTCCCCATGTTTAGCTCCCAAATAGGTTTCCAATAGAGTGTGTGAGAAATTGCCTTTTTGACTTGTTGTTTTGTTTGTTTTGTTCCCTTTCGTCAACATGTAGTGCAATGTTTTCTAAACATTAATATTGTCTTTGGTTAGGGTCTCAAGGTTGGGTTTGCCTGTCCTGCCTGTAAATATGCTTATTCCAGCCGACTCGAGCACCGTCCCATTTGCCTATATACCAACTGTGTCACAGTGTTAAGAATTTTTTTAAAGGAAAATTGTATTGGAGACAGACAAACTGCTGTATTTTTTGCACCTATACTTTTATCAACACAACAAACTCAATTTTGTTCAAATTTAAGATTTTGTAAATTATAATTTTATAATCTGTTATACATCTAAGTTTGTTATAATGGCATCAAGAGATCAAAGTAGTGGACCGGTGACCAGAAAACGAAGAAAAATTGACACCCAAAATGTCAAAGATCAAGAGCAGTTGCAAAAGTGGCTACAGCCAGTGGTTGTAATAGGACCAAATGACATTGTTGTAAACCCGCACTTGGGAAAGGTCAAAGTTGAGCAAGAGGATTGTGAAGTTAAACCGGAAGTCAGTGTACAAGATAATGGGGATTTAGAGGACGATATTGAGTTGGAGGAAGGGGTGCTGGTGGTCAAGGAGGAAGTTGCTACACGATTGAATACATCCGAGGAGAAGGTAGTCAGTGTTCGGATTAATGAGAATCTTGAGAAACATTTAGTGGTAAATGAGGAGGTAATGGATGTGAGGGAAGGGGTGGTCGTGGAGGAAGGGAATGATGAAATTCAAAATACTCAACATAATGAGAATTCAAGTGAACCTTTATTGTTAAATGAGGAGGTTGTTGATTTGGAGGAGGGGGTGTTGGTGGTCGAACAGGAAGAGGATGAAAACCGATTTCAGAATGATCAAGAGGGAGACAAACAATTCTTAAAGAACTCTGCAGAAATTGAAAAGGTATTGGAGAAAAATAGATTGCTGAAAACAACATTAGAGGAAAGAGAGACGACAGCTTTGGAGCTGGAGGAACTGGTCAATGAAAAAATGACCAAGTGTGAAATTTTGGAAAATGAAGAACAAGTGCTAAAGGAGACAGACTCAAGTCAGCAAGATAGAATCAAAACCCTACATAAATTGATAGCTGATTTGGATGTGGAGGGTGAAGAGGTTGAAGAAGGTGAGGTTCAAAATGTGGAAATTTCGGACAGAATTCAGATACTAAACGAATTTCAGAGGTTGCCAAGCACAAATTCTGTGTCTGAGGTTTCTAAAGTGGTAGCTTTGTTTCCAGAGGTGAGATTTTTTAATTTCCAAAATGTATTGGCATTCAAAACCTGACAAGCCTGTTTCTAAACTGTTTTAAATTTTCAGGTAATCCAGTTGATACACAGGAAGGAACGATACAGAAAAAAATGCAAGAAGATTCTCCGCCGTGGGGATTTTTTAAACTGCTGATTAGTTTGTTCCTCTTGGAAAGACGCAATCGATGAAATTAAAGCCGGGCCTTGTCAAGATTTACAGAAGGAGTTAACAGTTTTCTATGCTAATAAAATAAGCTGGAAGTATGGAAAATTTAAAACAAACGATGCAAGTTGTGAAAAACAAAAGCAATCAAATGCGAAAAAACAGCGTCGTAAATAGGGTCCGGAGTCTTTCAAAGTCTTTCATTATTGTCATTCCTTTCATTCAAAGTCTTTCAAAAGGAATGATGTCTTTCAAAGTCTTTCAGATTTTGAAAAATGTCATTCCTTTCATTCCTTTCAGGTGAATGAAAGGAAAGGAATGGAAAGGAATGACAAATGTCTTTCAAAATGCATAATTTTCCATTTATGATTAAAAATGGTATAAAACATACCAAAACTCAGTAAATTGTTATCAAAACAAGTTTAATTAACAATTATTCACATTAATTGAATTGGTTTCAATTTCAAACACGATTGGAATAATTTAAAACAATAATATCACACTGAGTTAAATAATCGAACAATTCCTTAGTTTTCGTTAATTAAATGTATTGATTGGACATATTTACTGATTTACTGGACATATTTATCAATTTACAATTACTGGAGTTATGTTTTTGACCAATTTAAATACTTTGCAAAATTTTACATTTGAAAGGATCGGATTCTTTTCAAGTCTTTCATTTCCTTTCCATTCCATTCCTTTCAGGCTTCCAATTCATTCCTTTCCTTTCATTATTGGTTTTGGAAAAACGTCATTCCTTTCCATTCCTTTCAGTGAATGAAAGGGTAATGAAAGGAATGAAAGACTTTTTTCCTTTCATTCATGAAAGACTCCGGACCCTAGTCGTAAACATGTGCCTCAATACAAGTTCTACGTTGATTACATGGACTTTGAATATTTAAAACCTGATCCAAAAGCAAGATATTGTAAAAACGTAGAGGGAATTGTTCCCCAATTCAAACTGTCAATTGTGTATTCCGATCCTAAGGCAATGTCAAAAGAGGAAAAGGATAAATTCATTAATTTACTGGCAAAAGTGGGACAAACAGTCAAAGAGTATACTTTTTACGAAGAGAGAAATGTTGATGATACAGACAAAATGCAGAAAAGGTTTATTAGCTTTTTGGAACTCCTACCAAATCTAACAAAAGTTCATCAAGAATACTATAAGGACCCTACGCGAATACATAACTGCATTGGAGGTTACTATAGATCCGATAGAAAGACTCAGAAGCTGCCTAAATTTCCTCATTTGCCAAAACTGAAACATCTTTCAGAACGTGATTTGCCCCATGGATTATTTGAACCAGCACTTGTAAAAAATCCCCAAGTACAAAACCTGGAAATTCGAAGTATTACGGGTGTTGAAGACTTAATTCCGCATCATCTCAAAGAATTAACTTTGCGTTATTCCCAAATTTTGAATGGGTTGTCTAAGCTAAATTTTCCATTTTTGGAGAAGCTTACCCTTCAGAATGGCATACACAAAAACGACGATGAGGACGACTGCGACGACGAGGACAACAGCGACGATGAGTACGACAACGATGAGTACGACAACCACGATGAAGACCACAGCGACGATGAGGAGGAAAACGACGATAAGAACGACAGCGAGAAATATTCATATTCTGGAAACTTTAAAAAGCTTAGGGGAACTTTGTTCGACTTTATAAAAATTCTTGAAACTTGTTTTTATAATAACGAGCATATAGTTTTTCCAAAAATGTCCCACTTACAAACACTTATTGTTAACTTTGACTCAATTAACAATGACAACTGTAATCAAGAGGAGCGCATGATAGATTTTGTTGACCAATTTACTTTTGCTGAAAATATAGTTTTAAAAGGGTTTGTTGGTTGTAACTGCAAAACAAATCGTTGCGGAAATGGGAGTAACACACCTCTTGAAACAAGTGTGCGATATAAAAAGATGAAAACAAAATTGGTTACCTATTTGTGGACTCCGCTTCCAAAACTGAAGAAAGTGGAAATGTTGCTACCCACAGGAACTCGTAAGATAAACCCGTTTGTGTTTCTTCGTAAACTTAACAGTGACTAAACGTTTTATATATATCATGTTTATTTTATACCCTTTAACGACTTATGTATATTTTGAAAGCTTTTTTGCAATAATAAACATTGTTACACAGGAAAAACATATCATTAAAATGTACATACTTTGTAAGCTTACTAAGAAATAAATACAAATGGCTTGTAAAACAAAAATGAAATTATATTACATGTACCCTTGCTAAATAAACTTGTTCCAAATCATTTATGTACATGTCTGATTCTCTGGCGAAAGGATTTAGGGAGGTTACCTTTTTAAATTTCTAATCAAGGTAAAATTTAATAAATGTCTTTCATATAACCCAGGAAACCACTGTACTAAAGTTAGTGAGACTCCCTAAACGCTTAAGGTCAAGGTTTTTTTATGAATTATTGAGAGCAGCAGAAAATTTTCACTATATTATTGTCTTAAAATGGATAATTTGAACAAAAGTGAAACGCACGAGTTTGTTCTGTTGACTGATGTAGCTTCTCCAAAGAAATTTATGTTGAAATTGAAAGACGGCTAGGTATACAGGTATTGAAGCAATGTTTCTGCATTCTTCAATTATGTTCATAATCAAGCCAGGTAATCATGTACGTGCCCGAGTTTGAGACAAAATAAACTGTTGCCTCAGGCATAATGATATATTCATCCACACAAAGACATGTCGATACTTGATGTATTGATATGTATGATACTCAAAAAGCTCCCCTCTTCTCTTTTCAGCTCTAGACATATATTCGAACCACGTAGGGGACCACGATTTCATGATTGTAAAAAGGAAGTGAATTTTAATGAAATAATAAAATTTGTATGGAAATTTGTGTTTGTTAAATGCTTTATTATGAAAGATTGGTGGACTGGTGGACATTAATTGCTTCAGATACGATCCACTGACTGGCGCAAATCGTGAAAAATCTTGCAACACTATTTCTAATCCAGCACGATTGAATCAATTGAATATAAGTTTTTCAAATGTATGGTCTGAATCTGTATTGTTTTTCATTCGAAAACTGAAAAATCTAACCCTTAGCAACAACAGCATCCCCTGCACACAAAGACCAGCCTACTTCCGTTGCTGTGCTCCTGTAGGCTAATCCCCGTTCTAGCACATCAGTAAGACAAAACCGAAACCGGAAATCTCTTTTTGTGGAGGCCTGTGAATTTGAAAGGCATGATTCTGACATCCACAGATATTTTATGCTGGAGTGCATAATTAGCACATTAAAAGATGCAGGCTGAAAAAATTGCTTTTATTGCAGTTCAAGATGGTTTGGAAAGCACGCGAGGACGACGTGATTATTCCTTTTTGGTATTCGAACTATTTTTATAGTTGGGGAGGGAGGTTTTGTTAAAAGTTGTAATGAATACTGAAATGGTTTTGTGTTTACTTTTCCGCAAGTGCTCAGTGCTTAAGGGCTATTCAGAAATGTAAGCGGCGCATGTGAGATGAAGAGCTTGATTTATCGACTGTGTGGTTTTGAATAAATCTACATAAGACGTTTTGGGATACTTAATCTGCTATGTTTGTTGGCCCCTTTCATCCACAATGTTTATGACCGGCGCCTAAATGTTGGTATTATGCTTAAACATGATTACGTTTTTTTGCTAATATTTCAGCTCCAAGCATCTAGATATTGTCCGCCGTTATCATTGAAAATCCAATTTCCAAAATTAGTATTTTAAACGGCGCCAATAAAATGTGTTTAATGGAGCTAAAGAAAGTAAAGAAAATTTAGTGCTGAAAATTTTCTGGGAGAGAAGCAACTGATGAACTGATAAATTTCAAAACCATTACCTTATGGCATATTTGTATGCACCATTTCAGTAGTTTAATTTTTAAAGGTGATCACATCCTTCCAGCTCCCACCTGAAGGGCTTGTCTTTTACGTCTCCACCTCACGCTCCAAACGCTTCAACTTCCCGGAAACGTCAACCTATTCATCTATCCATATTCCTCCTTAAAAATTAGCTTGCCAAAGACTCTTTAAATTATTCATCACGCTTTTAAAACTTTTTGCTAATGTCTGAAACCCTCTTTGTGCTTCTAATATATATTTGGACAACTTAGAAGGAAACATATTTTATTATGAAAAATATTGAATATGGAAAGCTAGCATGAGAATAGGTAATATGGAGTCGCTGAGTCGCAGGTTCTAATACAATAGGTAAATTGTTTTATTTAGAAAACATGAATTTGGGGAGGGAAATAATCTGTTTCTTCTTCTGTAAGCCAGGAAACCCGTCCAAATGAATCGCCCCCTTTATAAACCTCTGCTGCCCACCCCACAGCCGAATCTGTCAACGACATTTACCAAAGACCTGACAGGCTAGTAGAATATCAAGAATTCCAAAGGATTGTGATGATGATGGAATGGGTGGCGGTAAGCATGCAAATGGGAGAGACCAGAAGGCATTGCAAACAAAGTGGAAATGGAGATCTAAACCGGATTCCAAACCACTTTCTGGTGGAAGTAATGGTGGGAAAAGCGGTGGTCCAAGTAAAACTGGAAATGAAATGGTTGTAAGTAGATGGTGAAAGGTGGAAAAAGCGGTGGTCCTTAAAGAGACAAAGAAGGAACGAAAGGAGAGAGTGAACTGCCCATTATGAATGGAGAAGGCAAGTTTTGAGGATCGAATCCCGGGGAGATGTTGAGGAGGGCAAAGGAGGTTTCTCACCCGCCATATAACCGTGGGCTTTTCTGGCGGGTTACACCCGGTAATAGAACTTTGGTAGCCAGATGTAGTGCAAAAAACCCCGTGGAAATTGGACAAACCGGGCCAAAGGTATGGGGGTTACAAAAAAATCCTTAACATGGGGGTAAATGGGGGACTGTGCATATTTCAAACCCGGTTTTCACCTAAAGAGTACACGTTTACAGAAAAACCAACATATTAGTCTGATACTAGAGACTTTGGAGATATTTTTAAAATCTTAATCTCGATGGTGTTATCTCGTATTTTTTATAAATTGATTTTGAAAATTGTGAAAAAATGGCACTGCACATTGGTAAATTGCACCTTATGAGGCGGCACAAAGGAGCAAACAAGGTGGTTTCAATGAAATCACACTACAATCAATCGAGCTGTGCACAAAAGTCTTCAGGTGACTTTCAATCTGATACATAATGCAAAGGAATGTAGTGTGATTTCATTGAAACCACCTTGTTTGCTCCTTTGTGCCGCCTCATAAGGTGCAATTTACCAATGTGCAGTGCCATTTTTTCACAATTTTCAAATTCAATTTATTAAAAAATACGAGATAACACCATCGAGATTAAGATTTTAAAAATATCTCCAAAGTCTCTAGTATCAGACTAATATGTTGGTTTTTCTGTAAACGTGTACCCTTTAGGTGAAAACCGGGTTTGAAATATGCACAGTCCCCCATTTACCCCCATGTTAAGGATTTTTTTGTAACCCCCATAACTTTGGCCCGGTTTGTCCAATTTCCACGGGGTTTTTTGCAGTACATCTGGCTTCTAAAGCTCCATCACCGGGTGTGAACAGCCAGAAAAGCCCACGGTTACATGGCGGGTGAGAAACCTCCTTTGGCTCTAGGGGGGAATTTGGTGGAGTAAGAGGAAAAGCTATCGACGCTCAGGTTAAAACGTCTTCAACTTAAATTCCATACTCACGTGAGCTCTTGTCACCACCCATCCAGTGGCAAATTCAAATAGGCAAGAAGGCCTAATGGCATAAGGATGAGGAATAGATGAAAATGCACCTGCTTTGCCAAAAATTTCAAAGCTTTGGTAAGTTAATAAATAGTGGCAAACGAACAAGTTTTTAATAAAGGTTTCTAAAAAATTGGGACTTCCAACAATTTTTTAAATAGAAGACAAAAATATATGAGTATAATATAGTGGATTATATTTTAGTTGAGAGTACGACGCCAACACCTGTTTTAGGACGATGCGGGTGGAAAAGTTCAAAAAAGATATTGGCTCTCTGCAGGTTTAATTACGAATCACTAAATAAAATTCTATAAGCTTTACGAATCTTAATCTATTTTGAACTATCTTTAAGGTCGACTTGGTCGACGTCGACACTGAATATCCTCTTGGGTACAAATAGGGAGGAAATGGCTATAGACGGAAAAAGGAGGAAATAAGTCGGTTGATAAGTAATGAGAGTGTTTTAAGGTAAAATATGTGAATGGAACGAGAAGGTAATTGGGAATTAGAAGAGTTCTTGACAAGTTGATGCTTTCTGCCTGAGAAATGCAATTCCTAAGGCATTATTACATTATTAAAACTAATGCAAAAGAAAATTTTGAATAGACATATTTGCAATTTGGGGTTTTTGTCTGCGTTTTTAAAACGAAGTCGAAATTGGAGTTTACTTTAGATTAACGTGTTTTGTGATAGTAGGTAGTAGAAATTGAGGAGAGGTGGGTGGCAGGTTTACGAAGATCAACGTTGGTTATCAGTGATAACTTATCACATTTGCCCAGGGTTAGGTGGGGCGATTGAGAGGGAATGTGTGGATTAGAGAGGGGCTGTCCCGTTGTCGGTGGTTTCAGTCTCTATTTGGTTGCGGGGTGTGAGTTTAAATGACTTGTGGTAGCGGGTTTGACGAAGTTTTGATGGTTTCTTGGGGAAGATATACGGCAGGAAAGGAATTGGAGAAGGGTTTGGATGGGAACGAAATGAAGTGGGAAGCGGATGGGGTGAAGGATGGAACTTGCGGGATGAGGAAGCTAAGAAGAGTTTACTCTATCATCCTCCCATTCCCTTTGCTACCCTAACCTCCTGTCGTTCTAAATGTCGCCAGTGTCGTGGTCCAACTTGATATCTTTCCTCTTATCTTAGGAAAACCCCAGAAGTCCACAGTCTCTTCCCAAAGCGCTTCGAAAGTCAAACAGTTCCTTCCAGATTCAGAATCTTATTCATTCGGGTTAATAACCCGGGGTTAAGCATTTGCTTTGCTTTCGGCTAAAGTGCAGATATTTTATGCAAGTTTAAAAAAACGATAGGACCCAAAGGATTTCCTAGAGTAGCTTGTCGGGGAATAACGGCGAATGCAGATACCATTCGTGGGTTAGAGGTGGCCGAATTCGAGAAATAATACAGATGTGTTTTAATTTATTTATACAGAAGTTTATGAAGATTTTGTTTGATTTCAGAAGAAACTTTCAGAGCAATAATGAAATTGGTTTAGTTAAGTGTTTTGTTATACTTGTAAATCAACAATGGACAAATTAGGTTTGTAGAAGAACAAAATCTTATGGTTGCAGAAGTAGAGTAGATTTTATTGAAAAAGAAAATATGTCATACAAATTTGTGTTAATTAGATGCTATTTTCATGAAACTTCATGAATTGGTGGATTCATTCAAGGTAATAAAGATGAATTCATTCAGGTTGTACAATGAGTAACCTGGATAAAGTTATACTGGCACGTTTCACTTTCACATAACCAATGAATTTATCAATGACAGACGTTTTTTTTTTGTAAAAATTAGTAGATTGGTGAATTAAAGAAATGTTTGTGGGTTGGTAGTAGGTTTGATGCAGTACTAAGTATTGTAGTCGGTATACGCTTAATTTCTGTAAAAAGTAACACGAACGCAATTATTGAATTGATTGTTGATCAGTCGCATAAATACATTTTAAAAATGGCACGGTATAAAAGCAGAATTATGATGGCAATTATTCAACCGCTGGCAAAATATCAGTCATTTTGTTTGAGTAAGCAACAGCATAAGAGTATGGAATACAACTGTACTTACAGTTTTGGGGGAAATGAGAAGATGCATTTAGTAGTCATCTCCTTCATTCTTAGTCACTGTAATTCACTACTGTTGGGGAATGCGAGAAAACTACCCGTTTTCAATTCCTCCGAAATTATCACTGCCTCGGTGAAAAATATGCGTATATTTTCTAGCCTGAATCTACAAAAGAGCTGTGCCGCAATCTCCTCAGAGCTATGAAAATTATACCACTAAGTCTATCTAAGGTCTTCTACTTTCAATCAATTTGACGAGAATTACACTTAAAATAAACCTCCACCGACATCAACAGCAATTTAACAATAATAACAATTAACAGATTTATTTAACTGTTCAATTAACTTTCAAAATACTACAATTTGTACAACAGTTAACTTGTGATCTCATACGACCACTACGCTACTGCTACAATTTTGAAAAGTGAGAATGAACGACAATGAACAACTAACGATCCGCTGCTGCTGACGATGACTTGACCTTTGACAAAACGACGGCAATCACGACGACGACGAAAAAGATGACACAGCCAATCAGAAGTGAGTGCATTTGATCTCGTTGCAGTTGACGCAAAGTTCATTGCAGCAGACGAATACGTTAAAAGCACGCAGACAAAAAATATACACATATTTTTTCTAATGACTAAATGCACGCAGGCATTACTACATAGTACATTATTATTACACAAAATTATTAAACAAAGGTAATTGTTCACAATTCCCAACATACTCCCACCTTTTAATTACATGAAGAGGGGTAATTAAAACACTGACAACAATAAAAGGATAGAAGAATAGAATCATGCAGATAAGGACAACTGTCTAGATATATTTCACTCCGCGCATCCACTCTGCACAAACCCATTCTAACAACCCTAATACTGTGAAAGTGGTACATAAAACGAAAGTGAACTAATTTACAATATATAGAATGAATACTCCCCCACAACAAACGGCTCCAAGTTTTCCTTTCCAGCTTGGGACTCCTTACTTTCTGATTTTTCTTTCAACTTTACAATTCCATTACATACAGAATCCATCCCTTTCCACTTTGGTGTCACATCCTTGTGACTGCTCATCTTCAGCAAGAAGGGTTGATGTAACGGTCTTGTCATTTCTCCAGTAGAAGTGTCCATGTCAAGGATCCAGCCAATTTGCCAATGAGTCTTCCTTGAAGTGTAAAAGCGAAACAGTCGCTCCCACCATCCGATCCACCAAGCTGTTACCGTTGCATTTGGAATGACGACTGAATTAAATATGTACATATTTTCTGCGGTTGAGTCGGTACCACCATGATTGAAGTAGCCATAATCGAGGTTCGTGCTACGAGACAATCCTGCGATTCCTGTCACTTGAGTTGGCCCATACTCCCACCCACGAAGGTCGATATTCCACACAAATCTCCGGGATTCGGATTGGACAGAGCCTTTCAATGAATCAACGAATGTAATGCGGCTTCCCTCTAACTCACTCCATGGCACAGAAAAAATATGGCTATATTTTTCTATCATGTCGGCTCCCACCATGTCAGTGCAAACCATAGCTTTACTTGATGCGGATCTCTCAGTTCCAGGTACTTTTCCCTCAAGAAGCCATCCAACTTTTGTCTCAGTTGCCACTAGTCCAGAAGGCAATAGTACAGACTTGAGTCCCACTTTGAGATACGGAGCGATGTCATTTCCAATCAGCAAATCAATATCCGATGCCACCTTTGAGTCTATCAATGAGATGCCAAGCTTCGTGCATTCTTCAGTCCATATCCCTTCTGGTTAGGGTCCGGAGTCTTTCAAAGTCTTTCATTATTGTCATTCCTTTCATTCAAAGTCTTTCAAAAGGAATGATGTCTTTCAAAGTCTTTCAGATTTTGAAAAATGTCATTCCTTTCATTCCTTTCAGGTGAATGAAAGGAAAGGAATGGAAAGGAATGACAAATGTCTTTCAAAATGCATAATTTTCCATTTATGATTAAAAATGGTATAAAACATACCAAAACTCAGTAAATTGTTATCAAAACAAGTTTAATTAACAATTATTCACATTAATTGAATTGGTTTCAATTTCAAACACGATTGGAATAATTTAAAACAATAATATCACACTGAGTTAAATAATCGAACAATTCCTTAGTTTTCGTTAATTAAATGTATTGATTGGACATATTTACTGATTTACTGGACATATTTATCAATTTACAATTACTGGAGTTATGTTTTTGACCAATTTAAATACTTTGCAAAATTTTACATTTGAAAGGATCGGATTCTTTTCAAGTCTTTCATTTCCTTTCCATTCCATTCCTTTCAGGCTTCCAATTCATTCCTTTCCTTTCATTATTGGTTTTGGAAAAACGTCATTCCTTTCCATTCCTTTCAGTGAATGAAAGGGTAATGAAAGGAATGAAAGACTTTTTTCCTTTCATTCATGAAAGACTCCGGACCCTACTTCTGGTGGTGCAATGATGTCTGCAGCAATCTTGTCCACTGCTGAGGCCATGAACCGGCATCTTCCTGAGTACTGATAAGCTATTCCAGATATTTCAACAATAAAAACTTGGTGGTCCGCTTTAGGTAAGTGTACTGCGCCAAAAACTTGATGAGTAACATGATCAGTTCCGCTGTGAACCAGTCCAAGATCCTTCGCTAAGTCCTTCTTGATGTACGTACTTTGGGATCCTCCGTCGATCATGACCCTAATCGTCCGTCGTTGTCCTCTACAGTAAATGTACACCAGCAGGGTTTCCAGAAGAACATCTGGCTTCTTCACGTACACCGTCAACTCCGTCAAAGTCGTCGCCTTGTCACCTTCAGAAAAAATATGGTCATATTTTTTCTCTTTTGCAGATTCCTTGTTTCCTTTGCTGTCCTTGCTGTTGGTTGACTGTTTTTCTTCAAAATCAGGACACATCATGGTATGGTGGTGTCTTTTGCAACACATACAGGATACTTTGCACTTATGATGCTTTTGGAAAGGTTGAAGGCACGCCATGCAACGGTGATTTTCCCGAAGTGCATCCTTCTTGTCCTTTAACGTCATCATCACGGCTTTGTAACAGTCTGCTGTTGCATGGCCATTTCCACAAAATCCACATGTCTCCTTGCTACTGGTAACACTCACAAAGTCGACTGCTGTTGGTACAAAGTTGACATCGTTCGTATCCTCCTCCATTGAAAATGCACTCTGTGCTAAGGCTGTCTCTTCCCTTCGACGGACTTCTTTGACGAGGAACTCCATGATGTCCTTCAAGTTCCGTTGTGGATTGACTCCTTCTAAGTAGCGCGTTAGTACCTCCATGGGAATACACGACTCAACGATTGCATACAGCAGAACGCCATAATTGTCCTTTGTGACTCCAAGTTGTTCCAGGTTGAGAATGTGGGATTGAATCGATGTAATAATGTCTACGAAGTTGTTGCCGTTCTTGTCTCTGTTATTATCAATGGCAACTTTCACCAAATCCCGTACATACACGTTGATAAGCAGATCCTTCCTCCCAAAACGTTCCTCCATTTCCTTCTTGACTAACGCATAACTTGTTGCCGCCGCTGGAAAGGTCCTGACGATTTTGTTGGCTGGTGATCCCTCCACAGTGTACTGTACTAGGTAATTGTATTTTTCAATATCAGGAATGCTCTTGTCCTTATCAATCTCGGAAAACGCTGCTTCCCAGGAACGCCACTGACGTATGTCACCTCCAAACTTTGGGATGTCCCTTTTTGGCAGTTTGACACGGTAGTCCTTGGGATCCACGATTACTGCTGGTGCTGGAGTAGCGGTAGGTTCAGGTTGCGGTGACTTCTTTTTCCAGTCATGTAATGCGGTGAAACGGCGTCTTTCCAACATCGTTAGTTTCTTCGCTTCCACTTTCACCTCATCCTTCTTGCTGGCCTTCAAGAGTAAATCTTTATACGCTTCGTGAGCCTTTGTGTACTTCTCCAATTGACTGTCCACTACATTGACTTGTACTCCCACCGCGTCATTGTCCAGAATCGGGTTCTGCAGCAGGGTCTCCAACGTATCCAGCTCAGTTTCCAGCAGCTCGTGTTCGATTTCCGAATTGGCTTTGGCAGCATCCATCTTCTTTAACAGTTCTTCAAACTGACTTCTTGTTAAAGTCATACGATTGTGGACTTACAGATGATCAAGGTCCTTGACAGATCAGGTTCGCCAGATGGTACTTCCAAATGGCGCAAAGTCCAGATTCTTTTTGGTCCAGGTTCGCCAGATGATAACAGGTTCGCCAGATGGTACTTCCAAATGGCGCAAAATCCAGATTCTTTTCTGTCCAGGTTCGCCAGATGATAACAGGTTCGCCAGATGGTACTTCCAAATGGCGCAAAATCCAGATTCTTTTCTGTCCAGGTTCGCCAGATGTTGGGGAATGCGAGAAAACTACCCGTTTTCAATTCCTCCGAAATTATCACTGCCTCAGTGAAAAATATGCGTATATTTTCTAGCCTGAATCTACAAAAGAGCTGTGCCGCAATCTCCTCAGAGCTATGAAAATTATACCACTAAGTCTATCTAAGGTCTTCTACTTTCAATCAATTTGACGAGAATTACACTTAAAATAAACCTCCACCGACATCAACAGCAATTTAACAATAATAACAATTAACAGATTTATTTAACTGTTCAATTAACTTTCAAAATACTACAATTTGTACAACAGTTAACTTGTGATCTCATACGACCACTACGCTACTGCTACAATTTTGAAAAGTGAGAATGAACGACAATGAACAACTAACGATCCGCTGCTGCTGACGATGACTTGACCTTTGACAAAACGACGGCAATCACGACGACGACGAAAAAGATGACACAGCCAATCAGAAGTGAGTGCATTTGATCTCGTTGCAGTTGACGCAAAGTTCATTGCAGCAGACGAATACGTTAAAAGCACGCAGACAAAAAATATACACATATTTTTTCTAATGACTAAATGCACGCAGGCATTACTACATAGTACATTATTATTACACAAAATTATTAAACAAAGGTAATTGTTCACAATTCCCAACAACTACTATGCATTTTACTGCCGGATGAACAGCGGAAATTTTGGATTTCTTTCTTTAAAACAAAAAAGTGTTTAACAAAAACAAATAAATTAAAGCAGAAAATCTTAGTAATATGCTTAGAATTAATCAACACACATTTTCTTCTTTTTTTACAGATCTACTCTGATAAACTCCTTCTGCACCGTCTAAACAGTGGAGCTGGCGTCCAAATCCCCACATACACATAATGCAAATTATTAATTTCTCGTCTCTTATTATCCAGTTACGATAAACTAACTTTCAAATCTTTACATAGCACTAGACTCCTGCCTTACTGGGGTTGCTATACGTTCAAAGAATTTGCAAATATTAAAACTTAAAAAACTCATTGCTACAACTGCCAAATATGGTAAATTGTTTTGCCTTTGTCAAAGAACTCTGAGGAAGATTTGTGATTGAATTTGATTCACTTTTATCACGCAAGTTAACCAAGATTATTATATAACAGCAAAAGAAGCTAAGCTGCGACGCTTGAAGATAGTGGGTTATCTTGCTTTTGGTGGTTCGGTTGCAGTGTCTTTTAGATCGAGAAGGGTATTGGGGCAAAGGGAATTAAAGTGGAAGAGGCGAGTTTGACGAAGATAGCTTGAAAGGATGATAAAAGTAAGAATGGTGCGCGTGCGGTCTTGCTCCCTGCAATTGCGCAAAGTTACCTTCCAAAAATTTAGGTAGTACTAAACTTCTTGTTGGAACTGCATTACTTTCTGCAAAATTTGGGAACGAAAAACTGCCCCAAAACGTAGGCATTATGGCTACTATTTCCAAAAGTGGAAAGTTATTTTGCCAAAATATTCAAGTAACCAAACTTTAAATTTTGTGGTTCAGAGATTTAAATGCAATATGGTGTCTTTCACTAGCTTTACTAATTGGCAATAAGTTCTCATCCGAATGCAAAGCTATTTTTTAAATTGAAAATGAAAGTGGAAACGGAGGAGGTTAAGAATGATAGAACTTGAGGGGAGGAGGAAGCTTAACAATATAAAATAAAAATCTTCCTCATATTTCCCTCAACGGCCCCTACTCTCTTATTGTCATGTCTCTACCCAGTGGTTGAACTAGATATCCTTTACTCTCTGTGTTAGGGAATCGAACTCCAGAATTTCCTCCCAAAGGTTGACCACTGCATTCCATTCTATTCTAGAAACGTAGCTCCCCAAACTGTGAAAATCTTACTTTTGTATGATTAGTTATGGTAATACAGGAACTGCTATATTTAAGCGTCAATAATGGCTGCTGCATGCATTAGCTCACTTCAGTTGATACTAGATACGAAAGATGGAAACCAAACTATGTTTAAGCACCTGTTTTGCAGATATGATAACCAAAAACTACCGAAATAAAAAAGGCGAGATTGAGCGGAGTGTTATCATCCGGCATGCCTTTGACTTGATTATTACCACTACTAGAAACGAAACTATTACCACTACTACTGTCCACAGTATCATTGACATTGTATTGGATACACAATAAACAAGAAAGTAATTCATGAACCTGCTTTTTATTATCCTGTCAAATAAAAGAACGCCTAGTTTTGTATTTTGTCTTTGTTAGGATGTTTGAGTGGTAGTATCGGAAGCGAGAACAAAAATAATTGGATAACGTTGTGACTCACAACTTGTGAGAAACCAAGTCAGTTTATACTTGCGTATCTCTTGTCTGGAAGTTTGGACAAAGAATTAGTGTAAAAAATAACGTCGGATTGTTAAATGAGATATGGAAACAGTGAGATCGGGAGTAGAACTTGAAAATGTGCATAAATGTTATTTTTAGCCTAAGAGTTGAATTATCCCACGTGCAAATGCAACGTGTTTGTAACTACTTTATGCTTTATTGTGACCGTGCCTGCTTCAATAATCATTGCCAGTTTATGAAATAATCTTTATCAATATAAGTGAGCTAACAAAGTTTTATTTAATCTATAAGGCTAGAACCCACCAGAAATAGCATCTTCACAAAAGAAACGTCAAACAAAGACAAATTTTAGTATATATATATTTTCAACAAATTCTTATTTTTATTGCACATTCATAAAATATTATCATATGTGCAATTAGTGTACTGGTCTGACATTCTTTCCTCATTTTAGTTACATTCTTGTTTCACTCATATTCAACCTTAAAACTCTCGCGTTACTTAGCATTAAAACCTTCATCAAAATGCCCGAACCCGATCCTATACATTATTAAGATCTTCCCCCACTTGCAACAGCCATTGATACATTCATTCCGGTTTCCTTTCATCCCCCGGTGCAGTCCATTAGCATTGTACACCAACATTTCGCTCGCTTTGCTTCCCGCAATGCAATCTTACCTAGCATTCTTATTTTCTAAATCCCCTTCCCAAAGACGTCAGCGTTGAGCGAGTCTCAACTCACTCTGGAAACCACATTCCTTCTCATCCTCAGTCATTTCCATTCTGTGTCCAGTGGTCAAATTTAATACCCTTTCTACTCCGTCTTATAGAAACCCCAAAGGAGTTCAGGACCCGCAAACAAAGCGCTTCAAAAATGTTGCACAATTTTTCAGGTTTACAAGTTTATTCATTGTTAGTAATATGCAAATCCACGGTTTACTCTCAGCGTTTACAAATCTGTAGAAAATGCCCAAAAAATCCAACCCGCTATTGGCATAAGACTTCTTACTCTCATCGAATCTACTGAAGCTAAAGTTCACCAATCCACCCATTTTCCCAAAAAGAGTGTGTAAGCAATACAATTTTTTACATGAATATTTTATTTTCCATTAAAGCTTTCTTTCTCTGCTTTAAATATAATTTTTCTTTTACTCCATATTTCGTTTGCAAGCACTTTTTCTATACACTTAATTACTTTCAAAACAGTGTTTGTTTTAAATACAAAACAAAAATCGCAAACTAGACTACAGGAACCACCGCTTTTTTGTACACTTCCACTCCACTTCCTGTCTTAATTAGCTCAACGCTTCAGATGCCATCCGCTCCAGCCCACATCCAGTTTTACTTGGACCTTCTTCACTGTCTGCCTTAAGGGACACCCACTTTAGTTCCCACTTGGTCCACCGTTTTTTCCTCCACCCACACTCACTCCACAACTTTCTAATCAACTCGGCCCTCCACTTTCTATTCCTCTCGGCCCAGTCCCATGACTTTCTTATCTACTCGGCTCACCACTTCTTCCCACAGTCCATCCGGCTCCATATTCACCTCCACCTCAAAATTTTCAGTTCCAATTGTACTCGGGTCTTCATCTCTCTCAGCGCTCCACCACTTCTCCTACCCGGCTTTTCCCTCTGCAGCCCCGGCACACCACTTGCGCGTTTTCGAGAAAATGGAAACGGAGGTTGCTCCCTTGTAATCATGAAATGCATTTCTACTTGACCACCATCGGTTCCCTCTTGACCTGACCTGTTCCACCTTCTTGCCTTTCGGCTCCTTTACCTTACCGTCTTGGCTGCCAAACCAAACATTCTGTTAGATTTTGTCTTGTCCCATTTTGACAATTGTCCCACTTGCTCCACCAACTTTGCCTCCTTTCAGGGTGTTCCCTGGGATTCCATTACCAAAATTCGCTTTCCCCATTTATTCAATAGGCTTCCACTTGCCATCAGTACCTCCACTGACATTTCTACTTGACCACTACTGCCGCCTTGCCAAGAAAGTGGTTAGGAACCGGGTTTTGATCCCATCTGAATTGCAATACATTCAGGAGCACCTACTCCATCTACCCGCCACCACCCATTGCATCTTTATCTCCATTCTTTGGAATTTTAGTTTGAGGAGATTTTCTGGACTTGTGTTTTGTGAATATTTGAACAGAAACGATGGTGTAGACAACAGAGGTTTACAATGGGAGGGGTTCATATGGACGGGTTTGCGGACTTTCACCGTAAAAGAAGCAGAGGCAAAATGTACTTACTTCCTTAATTCTTAAAAAACTCTCTTGCCACAAAATTTTGTTGGACTTACTTATTTTTAAGAATCTCAGATGACCCTAGGTTCATCACTTATTCAATCCACCACCCCCTCCACCCATTATCCAAATCGACACTTAAATTACCGAATATGAATTAAATCTTCATTAACTCATTTCCTTTCACACTCATCTTAGCCGAATATTTTGCAAGTGTAGTGAAATAAACATTATCATTATGTTGCTACTGATGAAACTGGGGTATTTTTTATTTAACTGACCATTCTTAAAGTATTTTGGTTTGTAAAATTTTAAATTCCTCAATGCGAAATAAAATAAACATATAAAGGAAACTTAAATCTATTTGAATGCAGTGCAAAATGTTGATTTAACTTTCGTATCTAAAAGTGAAGCATATACTAACCAAATAATCCACACAACTGCGAATTATCACAAAAATAGCATCTATCCACTACAAATTTGCGTATGCATATTTTATTAGTCCCTCAAATCTATGCATTAATCCTATCAAATCTCCAATGTAATAAAATGATCAGGGTGGCTTTTTCTACATGTATAAATTGATTTTGTCCATTTTTACATGTAAAAATGTATAAATACATGGAAATATGGAAATAACATGGAAAAATGTTAAAATACAACCAAAGAAGCTATATGACTATATTTACACCTCTGATGGGGAATCAGAAGACGGTTTTAATTAATATAAGAGCAAACGAAACGGTTTAGTGGAGTTTAAAAACATGTTAAAAGCTTAAACTCAAACACTGAGTTTCATTTTGCAGAAAAAAAATCAAACTTTTCAGGAATATTTCCATAATTTCCATTGTCCATTTAAAAATTCCAAGTGTTTTTAACATGTAAAAAATAATTTTTACATGTTATTTCCATGTTACATGTATTTACATCCCGCCACCCTGAAAATGATACACGTCGACAATTATATATTTATTTACAATGATCGCACAACGCTTTTTTCTGAACACTAAACTACTTCCATCATTCCCTCGTGTCCAACCTTGCAATTTGCGTATTTGGTAACCAAACTTGAACGAACATCTTTGCGTGCCATCCAGCATTTTCCAATTTCCACTTGCATCCACTGAAAAATGGGCAAAACCCCATGCATAAAATTTTGCAAACGTAAAGAGAGCGAACCAAAATGAAAATTTTAAGTATAAATATATATCATTACTGTATCTAACAGCAACTATTTATAAACATCCACAATTACCTTTTAAAACTCAATTATACTATGATAGTATGATGCAGCTAAACACTGTTGATACGCTGATAGTGGGGTTTTAATAAAGCTGTTCAAAGGGACGGTTTGTTGGCGCACCGAAAAGAAAAAGATTTAAAATTGTTTACTTATTTGTTTAATTCATTCAATTTCGATATAAAAAAGTTTGTTTTGTCACCAAGGTGGTTTTGCTTTTTGCTTGTATTAAAAACGTTTTTGGGTTTGGTTTTAAACATTTTTAATTGTCCGGTATGCAATAAACATTTTCATTTCCCAAGAAAATGCCGTAATCCAGACAAATGAGACTTTGCACTTTAATCCTTGCATTGAACTCGACGTCTAAAAAATATCATATATATTCATCTCTATATCTTCCAATGAAATATTTCCCATACATGCTATACTTTCAAAAACGAGCGTCAAACTAACAAAATTTTGGAAGAGCTGCCCCATGGAAATCAAGAACTAGTATGGGGTAAAGTTGATACAAAAATGCTAGTTAGCGTTGATGTCGATATATCCTGGGACTGAGTTTCACTTGCTTAGCGTAAGGGGTGTGATAAGTTTTAGCATTTTTGCATTTTGGCAGGTACAGTGATCGAGTGGGAAGATACAGGTTCAAGCGGAATTGGAGAGTGGTTTAAATGCACGGGTTGGCAGGCTATCGAAGAAGGAACAGTTGCGAAATATATTACTTAATTAGTTAATTCAGTTATTCAACAATTTTTTAAAAGGGTTGTATCGTCTCAAAACTTTGTTCGTCTTGGCTATCTTAAGAACCTTAGATTACCCTACGTTAGTCATTTATCAGTCAACAATGCCCAATATACACCCAAACCCTCTCCGCCCTTCATTTAAATAGACCTGAAGTGAAGGAAAGAAAGATAACCTTCCACTAACCCGCGCCTTCTCCTCCTTCCTCTAGCGTCATACCTTAGCCTCATATTGTTCTTGTAGTCGAATAAAAAGCATCATAATATACTGGTTTTAAAAATGGCACTTTTTCATACAGAATTTATGTAACCGATCAAACAAATAATTCAAGGATGGCTTTGAATTCGCATGAACAATAAACTAAGCTAGTAGAAGCCGTAAATTGTAGTAGATTATCACTTTATAACAAAATATTTGTTTAATGGCAAATACACCAAACGGTATTTAGCAGTGTAATTGAACTGATTGGTTTTTAGTTAGTGAGCAACTGGTACAATCATCAAATTTCTAATACGCCTTTCTTTAAAAGCTTTGTTTTGAAAAATGACAAATTGCTTATTGTGTATTGGACTCCAGAATCTACGTACATTAAATGAGCCGTATTCCCCCTTCTCGTGATAATCTGCAGCTATTTTAAAGAAAAGGCTTGCGCTAAGTTTGAATAAAAGCATGCCTTCCTCAGAAAAAATCAAAGTCCATATCTTGCCTTTATTCCCAATCCAATCTTCTCTCAGCTCGTGCACATCTGCGTATCTTTTGTTTCAATTATCTTAAAAGTGTTTAAAAATCGTCTTTAAATCTTCAATTAAGTATTTTCCTGGAAAATTAAAGTTGCAGAAATATTTGTTCTTTCAATTCTCCAAAAATGGGAAGTGAATCAGGTTCCAACCCCAGCTTAATCGAACAACTTAAAGACACGTTGTTGTCGGATGTCAGGTCACTGATCCAACAAGAGTTAAAATCCTTCGGGTCTTCTGTTAGCGCATCTCAAGGCCCTTCTATTGGCTCAGTTCCGTTGGCTAGTGATTGGGAAACGAACACACGCCCAGATAATTCTGAAGGTTAGTGCATGCGATAATTACCTCCCTCATCCTACAGATGACGGACGTTTTGTACTCCTCCCTCATCCTACAGATGACTGGACAGAGTTATTTATAATTATAAAATCTATCGCTTTACAGGCGAAGATTTGTCTGATACTGAGCTAGACCCCTTGGCGGCCGTGTGAAATAAAACGTGGGATCCACCGCAACCCACTAAGGAAGCGCTGACAAAGTATGTTCGAAAGTCGGTTGACAAAGACACTCGCATTAAGCTACTGGAGCGGTTTCCACTGCCCGCTTTACCAGTCGTTAAACTGCCAACAGTTGATCAGTCTGTCCAGCAGATTATGGTTCAAAAACGAACCCTGAAATTCTGGAACATATTACGCAGTATCATATGTTTATTTGATAGATATACAGAATCAGATATGTGCATTTATTGCGATGTTTTGCGCAAACCAAGGCGGAACAATATTTTACGCTTATACATTTTGATTTTGTTTGTTTTTTGCGCCATACTTTAGAGTGCCAGGAAAAACTGCAAAATATAATCCATTTCCAGGAATCTGTTGACAGCTTGCAGCACAATCATATTACTGTTTGATCGATTGAAATATTATCTTAGCGTTTAATAAAAAGCATGCATCTGTACATACGCACAGCAACAGACAACGCAAAAAAACTGTATTAAATTTATCATTTCACCAAAACTGAATAACAAATCCTTGGGATAATTTTTACAGTGTAATTTACCGTATTTGTTAAGACAAAACTGCTTATTTCCCTATTTGTTTGCTGCCTATATATAACCTAGTTTGCTGGTAAGAGTGACTCACCTAGATAAGGGAATGAATTTTATCGAAAATATATCATTTACCTTTCAGCTGCATTTATATTTAGTTCAATTTTCAGTAGCTGGGCATTTTTTATAATTATCTTTATTACCATATTATTAAAAATGCATTCACAATATTCCATAGGACTTCAATTTGTCGGCGTTTTTATTGTGGCAGTCTCCACTACGGACGCGGAAACAATAAATCAGGAAGTTACATTTACACTGGGTGCACGGTAGGTTGTAAAATCACGTGATCTAATTTCCAACTAAATAAAGTGCTGTATTATAATTACAAAATTTTATTTCGTACTTATCTAGGCAACTTAAGTCATCTTACCCCGGTTGTAAGTTCATTATAACTGTATATGAAAATGCTCTAATAAATAAATGTGTATATTGTAATGTTTTCATTTAGTAACACTGAATCCGTACGCCAACGTATATATTTCCAGCGTGCATATTGGTAGCACGGTCATTCTAAACGGCACAAATGACCCTGATTGGCCAGATGTATTTACAGTTCCATATACATCTGAAGATGAAGTAAGCAAATGCAAATTTATTCTGTAGACAACCTTTTTATAAATCATTTCTAAATTTTCTTAGACTATTGCAGTTGCCATTGGCAGCACAGCCGATCCACATGACCTGAGTGCAGTTAAAGCAGATGAGGTATAAATTATAAAATCTGTAGAAATTTTATGCTTGCGTTTAGGCTATCTAACAAAATAGTATATTTTCAGCGTATTGGAACGGTTATTTTTACGGTCGGTGGAATTCTACCTCCCTGTGCTGACCATGAGATACCACTTCGGGTCAGACCTGGATATGTTGTTGTGAGAAGAGACTGTGATGCGGATTAACTGGTGTGTTTTCCTGTTGAAAATTATTTGGACCTCTGAACAACCACTGTATAAATTTTGCAGTAATGCATACTGCTTATCTATCATTCATTATCTTTTTCCATGTCAAAATCAAATAATAATAATGTGTGCTGAATGTAATAAAGTTTAACATAAAAGTTTTGCTTATATTTATTTGTAAGCAGTTATCATTTATTTGTATATGTTGTTATCTGTGTTATCATTAACTTATAACAGACCATAATGCAAATACGTGCATTCATGTCCCGATATTAACACACTTTCTTCTAAAAAGTGCATCTTACTATGATAATGAAATGAATGAATAAAATAAAAAGCAACATCTTCAGCCAAGAATTGAACATTTTATGACTCATAAAATTTATATGAGTGAACTGTGCCAAACTATTTATCCTTTGTAATTGGTTGCATTGTAAATTGCGAAGTAATTATTTGTTAAACTGTCAATGTACATAATTGATTGACAAACACATGCACTCCAAGCAAATCCGTATTAAGAAATGAAGTTTTCTTTGCAATTAAGCTCGTTTGATTTTTCCTATGCATGTAACGACAGAAAATTAGCAACTCGACAGACAGAGGTTGTTGATTGTGAAAAGCTTCTGAGCGTTTACGCAACGTTTAAAGCAAGTGAGTTTCTCTTTTCCTTTGCGTTTCAGTAGCAGTTTCAATGCACTGGTGTTACTATGCATATAGTGTTTGCCAGAATTGATCACAATGCTAAAATATTTCTTCATTTGCAGAATACATAAAAGACTCTCGAATTTTCTCGAAGCGTAACGATTTTTCTCAAACAAAGTGGAACCTGCTCGTAACTTGGTAAATTACTTTGAAAGTTATGAAATTAACGTCCGGGCGTGGGATTATTGAATATTGGCAATAGGAAGTGATGAGGAGAGACGAGAGGAGTAATTAACAACCACATAATTTTCTCTAATATACTTTGGAGCTGGAAACTGTGAACATTCATTTTAACTTTTGCCATGTTCAAAGCCACATTTTCATAATGCTGCTATCTCGTTGCGAGTTGCTAGAATTATTCTGATTTTTTTTGGCAGATTATGTGAGTTTGTGCAAATATTCCCAGATTTACAAAATGTATTTAAAACGTCTATTATTTTATAGCATCCACGCTATCTAAAAAGATAAAAATATATGTCGAATTTTTTCGCTGCTATTACCACAAAATAAATCTTGTCTGGCCTGTAAAAGTAACATTTCGAAGCTACATCAATTCCCGGAGAGAGGTAAGAACTTCAAAACGCAACTTAAGAAAATGCGGTTATATGTATGTAACCTAAAATCTTTGGGTTTTAACATAAAATGTATTTTTAAAACAGATTTTCTTAATTAAGGGAATGTATATTTTAAAACCAGGAGAAGAAATGCACCAAAATTTCCTTGAAGCGAGGATCACATTGATTCCCACGCTTTACAACCGGACAGTTTTGCACGGTAAGTTTCACAATTGACAATCACGGTGTTTATATAAATCCAATTCATTCAGCCTTGTTTATAGTTTTGGATTTACACTTGCACTTTTTAAAGACAAGTTGGTGGAGTAGCCAAACGGGATTGGATCGTCAAAGCTGAAGATAAGAGGCAATTCCAATATAAGGTAAAAATTTCAAAATTCGGCTTTTAAAGTTGCTTTAAAACTATATGGTACCTAAAATTTCTGGAATCTAACGTAAAATATACTTTTAAAACAGGAATTTCTTTATTAACGACATGATCAGTTTCAAAACAGGCTAGGAATACACCAAGTTTAAGAATTTTTTCATAGTAGGCAATTATATGGATTTCCACGCTTTGAGGGTGTATATTTTTGCACGGTAAGCTTTTGAAATTGACAACCACGATTTTTAGAATTGTTGAAACTTATTAATTTGTCAACTGGTTTTTAATGCATGTTTTTGGTTTACCAGATTGCTCTTGACACTGCGCCTATATCTTAATAATCAGGACAACTGGAAAGATGATTTCAATTGCTCATTTATAGACCACAAATACCACATCGATCATCTGTTTCTATATCTACTTGTATGTTTTCAATCTGCCAACGTTGGAAAAATTTTCATAATCAGGAATGATTATTTGTCATAGAGTTTGTTGCTCTGTTGTATTCAAAAGAACTGGGATTCTGCTCATGGAATTGGAAGTTTAACGGAATATAGCTAAGTTTCGTTTTTGGGCAATTACATATTAGACATAAAATAGTGCATTCGTAGAACGTACATAAATATCAGGGTACTTTAATAGTTAAAAATATTTTGTGTAGAAAAGAAGGAACATCGATTTCCGATAAGTCACATTTTGCGTGGTTTAGATCTTTTTGAAATTTTCACTTGAAACGAAAAGCTTTTTCCATGTAAATGAGTCGTGGACGTAGTACAGATTTACGATATTTTTGATATGACTAGTCAGGCTTACTGAACGTAACAAGCATTGCGAAATTCTAAGAAACAATGATACAGAACATATCTGCATTATTTCATCATCCAATTACAACATTTCATGCTACAAGAAATGTAGCCAGCAAGAACCATGCCTCATTTTCTGCTAAAGGTAGTTATGAAATTCTGATTTCTCAACTTTTCGTCGGTCATCATGACTCCTTGAACTTTACAATTTATTTTTTCCACCTTTTAAGAAAGAACATTTTAGCTTGTGAATTTTCAGATTTTAACTATTTTCAATATAAATATTGATTGCTATAATGTCGCAATATCTTTGGATAGACGCCTTATACGCGCAAAGAAAAAAACATGAGATGAAGATAATTAACAACTCGAAGAATCAAGCACTTAGGTAGACTACATGGCAGCCAACTTTCCCAAAATAAACATAGGTAATTTTGGTAATTAAATTTTAACCATTTAGGGATATTCAAAATAGGTAACAACATCCTGTTATTACGTTATTTCAACTTTTTACCACACTGAGCCGATCCCAGAAGAATGCTTTTATGTATTTGAGACCTTTATTGCACTAACCAAAAGTTTTCAACATGACTCTGAGTCTCCAATTGTAACCTATATGAGCTTTAAAATACATTCTCGGGTTAACGGATTAGCAAATACCTGAACATTTTTATTAGAAACCTTTCTATCTAGGATTTATAAGGGAGCTATAATTAATAGTAAACTGTGGAAAGGTCTGCTACATCGTAAATTTTCAGTTTTGGCTATTATTGTCACCCTTGGGTTGCGTTAAGATGCACAAAAATGAAATATTTTAAGTGAAATGGAGGCGTTTCATAAAAAGCAGTTTTCAAACAGTAAATATTCAGTTTACAACCTCCATTTTGCGTTTATTGGTTACTCTATTTAGAAAATAGTTGTAAAGCTTCTCGTGTGTTCCATAAACATTTTCTGTATTCATAGTGTTTTGAGCGCAAGAAGACTTCTCGCAAGCTAACAAGATCAAATAGAAATGTCACATGATAAAGGTTAAGTATCATGGAAAACGTTTATCAGCCATTTTTTACCTACATGCTGATAAAATGCAGTGATTATCCAGAAAATGCAAAATAATTATACAGCTTCCTGTAATTTAAACGCAGAATTAAATCTATTATTGGGTGACTGTAGTCAACGATATTTTTAAAGAATATGTGAGCAGCAGCAATGTACACTACTGCTCTATCTGAATACTCTGAATAGATTCTTTGAAATTCGAATCGATAAAAATGAAAATCAGAAACTTATTTTGTTCTAGCCAGACAAGGTTTTTTTTGGTTTATTACGTTTGGATTACAAAAATACAAATTTTTAAAGAACGGGTTATTACAAACGTTTTTTACAACCATTCCAGGTAAAATTCAATGGTACTATTGGAATCTTTATGCTTGAAACCACACAGTAACAATGTAGAGTATTGGTTAGGGGTTTAACCCACGCACTTTAAATATTGACACGCCCATCATTTTTCACAAACCGCCTTGGGCGGACATTGAAATACAACATGAAACTGTTTTCGCATCAAGCCGTAATTTACGGCCCGTAAAATTTTGAACTGGAATGTGTTTTGTCTGTGTGATTTGAAATGTTCGCCCGATATTAAACACAGATATGTAGTAATTTTTGTTTCAAAAACGTCTACACACTTTTCACTAAGATAATGTAGATTAAGGAATTTTGAATTGTTCGTCATGTGGTTTCTAAACTATTTAGACTTATTAAGTTTTGAAATGACGTCAAGTTGACCTTATCTCGAAGTTTTCAGAGTAACAACTTTAAAAGTTAAAACAAGACATCTGAGGAGCTAAAAACTAGCAGAAAATGAGATTATCCTGCAAAGGTACCATTATATTTTTCTAACTCCTTTAAACTCTATTTAAGTGTAATTACACAAACAAATACTGGTATTAAGGGCACAAAGTTTTTACCCTACACAGTACCAAGGTAAGATATTGTTTAGGTTTTTTAATATAAATCAAAATGCTATGAGAAGCTCAGGAATTTTTTTCAGTTGTCAAGACCACCCTTATGTCATAATACTACTAGCTCTCAAGTCAGATTAAATCGTCTAAATTGCAAAAACCCTAACCATTTTAATCAGAAACGAGCTGATATTCACGCATCAACGTTTCATAACCAAATGCAAGACGTTTAGATGTCGCATCCAATACTTGTTTCACAAATGAACACATAAAAATTTGAAAGCGCACAAGAAAGTAGATAAAGTTTTTAGCACTTTCCAGCTTTGGCTTGTCGCAAATACGGAAATTTACATTTTAAATAATTAACGACAAGCAAGAAAACCAGACTAAAAACATTATTGACAATACCAATCTTTATGTTTCTTATTATATGCACTACTTTGACATTTACATGTCCATTGTATGCGTTGATCAACACTTCTAGCTAGAAATGGTTTTAATATAGATTACTGTCTAAATTCAATTATAAATATATTCTTGAAAATTTTGAACTTATAGGTTGTTGGCAAACAGCAGTAAAACAAGTGAAAAGTGTTTTCATTTGAAACTCAGGGAAAGCTGACAATAGTCGCGCTGTAAAACAATCATATTTGCAGCTTGCCCTTCCATGTATCTAAAGCCGTCATATTTATCAAAACTCAACACTCAGCCTCACATTTCTGTTTTAAACCTGCCGCCTTCTGTTTTGAAATTTCAAAAAGGTTTAATCAAGAGTTTATCAAGGTACGATATAGTTCTAGTTGGTTCAAAGAATCTTCACGACATAAAAAGAAGTTGTTAATATTTTTGTTGACATATAAACGTTTCTGCTTAAACTTCACGGATAGGTTTTTACAAAATTTATACTACACATTGCAGTGGCCAGTACATATTTGGAATCGTTCTAAGCTTGTACAAATGAAATGTGTAATATGGAGAGAGAGAGAGAATGTCCAGGATTGAGAATTCTCTCCGGCACTTCGTAAGTCTTCAGCCACTACAATGATGACTACAGTTTATATTTATACAGCTTGCTGTAATACTAGCGCAAAATTGACTTTTTGGTTATTTACCTGTGGTAGGCGTTATATAACGAATATGTATATCTGAACAGTAGCGATGTAGACTACTGTTTTATTTCATTAGAATGCATTTGCGTCGTACGTGAATGGATTCTTCAAAATTCGAAGTGAACCATATGAGAATAATACTTTTGGCGGTTCTTACCACATATGGCTCTGATTCAGGATTACAAAAATATCCACTTTTTAATATTTGTTTATTACAAGCGTTATTTTCTACCTTTAAAATAATGCCAGATAGAACTCAAGCGTACTGTTATCTTCGAGCTTGACTTGAAGTCATATTTAGAAAAATGAATCAGCAACAATGTAAGGTGTTGGATAATACTTTGGGTTTCTTTACCCATGTTAATCAGATGGCTGTAAGATGATATTAAACCACCAAATTCCTTCCAAGTTCCAACCAGTATTGCATTGTACAATTGCATAAAACTATCTTATCCACTATTCACGATTTATAGCAAGTTATCAGAAACCTTTCTAAGTGTCTACAGACCAATTGTTGGGAAATATAGAAATGTTTAGTTTTGCAAATTTCTGATAATTGCAATGCAAGATGTTTGGTTTAATGGAAGATGTTTGTTGCTTACATTCAAGCATTAATAACTTTATCTAAACGTATTTTAGGTGTCAAGAGCCAGTGGTATTTTATAAATGAGCAGCAACAATGTAGAGGACTGCTCTGTTGTGTTACAATTCTTTTGCGTCGTATTTGATTGTATTCCTAAACCAAAGAAAAGTAATGATTATTGTTAAAACATCTAACCAATCAAACAGATAAAGATCCCTTTGGCTCTAGCGATAGGTTATAAAACAGAGGTATTGGTAAATGCTTGAGAGTATATTTTGATAACAGTTTATTTTTTAGCTTTTTTCTATATGCTACAGTCGTCGTCAAGATTAACTCTGATAATAAAATAAAATTGTGATCTTTTGAAATATCGGACCTGAACTGGTGTTCCAAAAGATGTGCTCTAACGATTTTTAGCAGGCTATGAATATATTCAAGTTGTTGTATAGTGATACAGTTTTTCTTTGAATTTGATTTAAATTTTGAAAATGACGCAAGGTAACAAAGTAGAGTATTACATCGTTTCTAAATAAAGTTTTGGACATATTGGTAGTATTAAATTATGCATTTGTTTTTTAAATCCCAATTTCAATAGTAACTTTGTGCTTTAGTTTGATCTCAAAAATTTAGATTATATTTAAATTCTAACATACTAACGAAACAAGAAAACCTGTGTGGTGATAAAAGAAACAGCGGCAGGTCACTCAAGGTTTTGAACTGGGAGGTCATATTTAGATTAAAATGTAAACAAAAACATATCTAATTCGTGCATAGACAAAAAACAACTGCAATGCGGATACCAAAAATTGTGAATAAGTTCAGCCACACCTCAAGTCCTTATACAATGGTTTTTACGGTTTAGCAGCAAAGTTTAAAAATTTCAGATATGTGTCGACGTAGAATACATGTCTGGTACCTTTCAGTTGAAATACATTTTAAAACTTATTGAAGTACTATGGAGATTTACCGTGTACATTATTATCATAATAGCTTAGCGTTATTTCATTACATGCTAGTCAGTAAAGGTGAATGTCTATCTTATGATTGTATGAGTCTAGGAGGTACTTATATAACTAAATGTTGACATGTTGACTTATCCATTAGTTTTCAGAAAAGTGTCAGCAATAAACATCCAAGTACGGTATGAAACTCATACACAAGTTGTAGTAAAGGTCACCTCTAGCAGCTTTAAGGTTCTGGCTTGCAAATTTTACATTAAGCAACAAAACTCGATTAAGATAATTTGAAAACTTGATCATCTTTAGTTTTTTAAACTATTGAGAGAAGATGTTTTGATGCTTATGAAGAACCGATGAAACAATTACCTATTAATATCTTCCATGTTTTAATGGATTGTATTTAGGCGCAGACTAAACTTTAAACTGTTGAAATGAAATGAAAGTTTTTTCCGCTTAGTCAAAAACACCCCACGATGCTGCAATGAGGACAGCAAAACCCTCCAAGGTCCGCTAAAAATGTATTTAGGGGAGACCATTTCTTTCTTTTCGGATAACAATAAGTGCTAAAAATGCTCAAAAAATGCGGAGTTCTCAAAATGCTAAAGCAAAACGGTAAAGCTGTAAGTTCTTATTGTATTCTTCGAACCCTTTTAAATCCGTATAATCGCAACTGGACAAACAAATACGTTTCCTAAATATGTCTGCTCTAATAATATAATAATGGAGGTTTGCTATAAAGTAGCTCTTTTTGTGTTAAAATTTAACGAAGAAGTGAAAATTGGTAACCGGCTATTAGCTACCGAACCAACTAGCTCCCGGTGGTCAGTTAGCTCCCCGACCCACTTGCTCCCAGACACATTAGCTCCCCGACCCACTTGCTCCCAGACACATTAGCTCCCCGACCCACTTGCTCACAGATACTTTAGCTCCCCGTGCCATTTGCTCCCAGGTAAATTTGCTCCCATACCCACTAGCTCCCGGACCACTTGGCTCCCATGCCATGTTGCTCCCTGTTCAATTTGCTCCCAAACTATTTGCCCCCTAGGACATTAGCTCCCAGGCAAGTTTGCTCCCAACAATTAACCAAACAGTGCATAGCCTTTGGGATACAAGTTACAATTGAAAGCATAAACAATTCAAAGAACATAAAACCGTCAACCTTACGTTTCATAGCTTTAAAACGATATAAAACAAGCAAAGGCAACAAATTTCACCTTATTCATAAATATGGTCATACAAAAATTTAGTACATAAATCCAATCCCTTTGATTTAAATTTAGTGGCAATTATTTCATACTTAGCTCTAAAGATAAGCTGGAATATTGTAAGAAAATTATGATTAACACAGTAATAAAAGCTCTCAAACAAACCAATGGAAATACAATGTGCAAGAATATCAACAAACTATATGAAAAGCCTCAGCTAAAGGTATGAATGAGAGCTAATGTCCTTTTAGCTCTTTTTCAGCTAAAAGTATGAAAAAGAGCTAATGTCCTAGGGGGCAAATAGTTTGGGAGCAAATTGAACAGGGAGCAACATGGCATGGGAGCCAAGTGGTCCGGGAGCTAGTGGGTATGGGAGCAAATTTACCTGGGAGCAAATGGCACGGGGAGCTAAAGTATCTGTGAGCAAGTGGGTCGGGGAGCTAATGTGTCTGGGAGCAAGTGGGTCGGGGAGCTAACTGACCACCGGGAGCTAGTTGGTTCGGGAGCTAATAGCCTAGACCCGTGAAAATTTTGTACTTGTTCAAAAAGCACAATGTTTTTGGCCCATACAGTAGCAAGGTAAGATACTGTTTAGCTTTTTCAAATAAACCATAAAATGTATCACAATAAAAAATGCATTAAGATATTCAGGACATATTGATTACATAAGTTGATTAAATTAATAGTCCCTTACAAAGGAAATAACAGTTATTTCAACAGGTTATCGAATTTAAACATAATCAAGTCACGAGTTATTTAAAATTAGCATAACTTTTATTAGAATTCATGAATCTTTGGCCAGTCATTAAATTAAATATTTTGTCAGACTTGTTTTTTGAATTGTAAGGAAAACTCGTTTTTAAGTCAGACTCCATAAACCAAATCGCAAAACATTCACTTTAGTAATAAAAAATAAAACAATAAAAGAGAATTCAAATGTTAAACGTCAGAGCATTTATATATTATGAACGAAAGACACTTAGAAACCAAACAAAGTCAAAATCAATATGTTTTGACAAATCATTAAATAAAATTGTGAAAGTACACATGAAAGTAGATAAAGTCTCAAGCACGCTCTTGTTTGAGCGTAATGCAAATTAGCAAACCTACACATTTTTAAGTTGACTATGTCAAGCGTAAAAAGCAGATGGAAAATATTGCAAACATTTGCTAATGTCCAGTCATTTTATCAAGGCTTAGTATCAATGTGGGATACTGATAATTTTGGTTTATTATATTTATATGGTAGTCATCTCGTGTGAATAAGTACTTTTAGCATTTTTGAAAATATTAAACTCGAAGTATTTAACCTATCACTAGAAAATTGTTTGAGCTGTTTCACTTGAATTTGTTTTACAAATATTCATTACATTTTTGTATTCCTTTGCATTGTTGTAATGCTGTAGCATTGATTATATAAGTGCTGGTCACACGATCGCTGCCAAACGCTAAATTTGAAATGTTTATTAGATTTTTTATAATATACAGTAATCACGCATAGGTTTTCGCACCCTGCAACGCTGATCCAAATTCTTCAAAATTGCAACAAGTTTTTATGTAGATCGTATCAAGGTACCATACTGTTCTAGTCTGCTCTAAAAAATATTTACAATATAATAGAAAACTAAGCAGTTATATGCCGTTATGATTTTTAAACCATTTCTTGGTGATGATCAAAATCACAAACAAAGTATCTTGCCTCATTATACACGCAGATTGCGGTGACCATCAATGTTTTTATTTGCAAATGTCTCGTTTCTATTTGATAGCAGATGGTTTATTCTCAATACTACCTTAATGCAAAAATGCTAAGCTTTATTTTACGTACACGTAATCTGTATTTTTTGCACTAAAATATTCAGAAAATTAGTGTTTATATAAAACTTCATACAACGGAAATGCAGTCACTGGCGATGATGACAATCAGAAATTGTATACAGCAAAAACTACGTAACCCTAAACCAGTGTAAATGTTAAAAAAATCAGAGCTGGTAATTCGCCTGGAATACTAATTTACTTCGAGATGTATGAATGTAAAATACATTTCTAGTTCCTTTGAAAATATAACTGAGTCCGATTAAATAGGCAAATGAGAAAGTATATGTTCAAAAGATATTCATTAATTCACTATTTTAATAAGGAAATAATATTATGGAATATTGCAGATGCTACACGTTGAATTTGGCCACAAAACCAACATTGGAGTTGTATTTTGAAAAATCATACCAATTTAAATTCATTTTGTAAAAACTTTATACAAAATGATAATATGGGGTTTTCACATTAGGTTCGCACACAGCTAAGTTTTTTTAATTTATACCACAGAAGCAGCGACTTTCGTAGCACACAGCGATGCACTTTGAGCCTAAAATGATAACAAGTTTTTGGCTAGACCGTATCCAGGTACGATGCTTTTCTAGTTTGCTTTAATACAAATTTAATAAAAAAACTAAATAAAAAGTTAAACAGTTTTATAACATTTAGTAAATTTCAATTACAATGCGGAATATGAAGACGTTTCCATCATTGTGCATAATATTGCGATACTTTCTGATTTATAGTTTGTAATCAATTTTGCTCGTCATAAATCAGAACACGGAATTTATAAAACTGTAATCTTTCGTATGTGCTAACATGCTTTAATATACATTATTTTAATAACAGCAAAATATTATATATTTTGCAACTGAGCATGACAGGTTTTTAAGTATTGTTATATAGGTAAATAACAATGTCGTCTACTTGTCTAAAATATAATGATGAGAAAGTGGTTTTGGGAAATATAATGATATTATTAATTTTATATTAGAAATGTAATGATATGGAACACTGGAAATGTTGAAAATTGAATTTGGTGGCAAACCAACATTGGAACTGAATATTTTGTAATCATGCTAATTTAGTTTGTTGCTGCTAGAAATTCGCAGTAATGTTAACCCCAGTCTTTAGCTAGGTATTAAAATGGGGCTAAACATTTTCAAATTACACGTCACAGGCAGCTGCTTTGTAACACTGACCGATGCTCTATGCGCTTAAAATTACATAAAGTTTTGACTAGACCATATCAATGTACGATTATGTTCAAGCAAAATAAATTTCTTTTACAATTCAGGAAGAGGCTAAGAATGTTTCTACCGCTTTGTTGAAACTGCGACTATTGATTTTGATTTTTGATAAAAGCCTTTGTAAATCGTGATCAAAAAGCAAAGTTGGTTTCCTATAGGTAGCTTGTTTTGTTGTTATCCTTGCATTGAAATAATCAAATGTATTTGAATTTGTTCATTAATCTATCTATTTATTAGTCTATTATGATTAAATTTTTGTACATACTCATTATGCTTTGCAACAATGGTCATTGGTCTGCCTCAGGAATTCGTTATTGATACTATGTATCAATAAAATAAATTTACTTTTCCAACATAGCATGCTGTGGTTTACAAATTTTGCTCCTTGGGTCAGTATCAATGTAGAAAAATTGTTAAAAACATATAATACAGAGAATGAATAGTACGGAATATGAAATGTATAGAGTTGAAATTTTAAATGTTTATGACTATTATTTTGTAATTGTATTATATAAACTATAATGTCATTATAAACTATATTATAAACTTGAAACTGTTATTAATAAAAATATGTATGTTTTGCTCTAGATTCCACTTTGGTTTGTCATATAACCCATACGAAGTCTTTGTTTTGTATGTAGAACAAACTACAGACTTTTGTAGTACCTCCCACTTTACCTCTATTTATACAACATATTGGTTGCTAACTAAGTATTAAATACTGTATTAGAAAATAAATACAAAACCAAATCAATAATATATGAAAGGGCTTATTAAGGTTGTGGACTGTGTCTTAACAACAATTTGCACTGTTTTGAAGGTGACTACCCTGTAAGAATCCATTTTAAATACGGTTTTTGCACAAAAATTAAAGAAGTCTAAACGCTTGTCTTTTTTAAAATGCTTAAAGTATAAGATATCGTTTGAATCAAGTTGATATGTCAAGTTGTGCTTGAGTAATTAAGCTACGTACTAAGCTATGATTGGAAGCTTAATTACTCATACACAACTTGACATATCAACTTGATTCAAACGATATCTTATACTTTAAGCATTTTAAAAAAGACAAGCGTTTAGACTTCTTTAATTTTTGTGCAAAAACCGTATTTAAAATGGATTCTTACAGGGTAGTCACCTTCCAAGCAGTGTTTGGCGTCAAAAATACATGGTAAACAAGGGCAATTGTTGTTAAGACACAGTCCGCAACCTTAAGTTTAATTTTTTTGAAAATGTTATTTTGTACTAGCGTCAAGATATGCTATTTAATATCGAAAATTAATATTGTATCAAATGAACGTTGTGTTAGTAGAAAAACGTTGCAAGGCTAATATGTGGTTATTAATGTGCTATGCGACCTGTTCTCACTATTACACCTTGATAACAGCCCAAAGTTGCATGATAGGAAGATGCATGCTTATCGTTTAGATGATATTTCTACTTACGATAACTTAGGATTGGTGATTGGTGTAAAGGTATACGGCTAGTGAACACGAAGCCACTAGGTAGCTAGTCAGATCTAGTGAATATGTTAATGAGGAGTGTTGGAGGCTTTATGCATGAATTAAGTCTCGGTAGTCTGTCCATTGGAAGGAGATTAGGAAACGAAACCAAACGTAGAAAAGGAGCAAAGAAGGTAAATATGCTAATGGTGATATCTCAGAAAGTTGAGATAAGGCCAGCTAGCGATGTCAACGGAGATTTTGGTAGAGAGATGGAAAATACAAGTCATTCACTTGTCAAGCGTAGAGATATTCACAAGCTCCTGGTGCAGAGCTAACGATACATTTTTTCTGTTTTCCGATAGAAAGCTTATTACCTTAGTTTAGCGGAAAGTATTTTGCAAAATTGTTTATCCGTGTTTGATTACTGATTAATAAAGCTGTACATATAAGCTTGCATTAGCTACTGTGTTGCGCATTGTATTATTTTGTGCCTTGACATTCGTGGTGCGCTCCAGAAGGATAGGGCTGGAATCCGTTGCGAGAACAGTTTGTGCATATTCGGTGTTTGTCATCTTCACCAATCCTAAGTTATCGTAAGTAGAAATATCATCTAAACGATAAGCATGCATCTTCCTATCATGCAACTTTGGGCTGTTATCAAGGTGTAATAGTGAGAACAGGTCGCATAGCACATTAATAATCACATATTAGCCTTGCATGGCGAACTACGTGCCATTTTTCTGGATAGTGCAGTGTCTTTGTGCATAATAATACTCAGTGCTCTGTAGTATGCTTTTCTCTTTCTGCTGGTGGTAACTGTGCAAAATAGACCACGTTTGAAGTGGTTGCCAGTGACTTACCTCTTTTCCAATTCCATATTGCATATTATAAGCTAAGCATGACTATATACCGTAGAAAGTTGCGGTAAAAAGTCTATGCATCATCAGGTGCGCATGTACCATCATAATAATATGCAACAAGTAGAATTTAGTCAAAATTTGAACAAAGCAGTTAAAAATTTTAGCAATTAGCAGAAAGTTTAGCATCAAGCAAAAAGTTTTAGCATCAAGCAAAAAAAGTTTTAGCAGTACGATTTTGTTGAATTAAAACTAGATTTTATTACTGATTTTGACTTCTTTGCTGAGTAGGTAGTAGTGGTGTATTTTAATGGATACATGGCATAATATGATGAAAAGCGGCATTTTACTGAAAAAAGTGCATTGAACAGTGGAAACGATAATAAAGTTTTAACGAAAAGCTAACAGAGAATAAAAATATCGTTTTACAAGTTTACAAAACAAAATGGCGCCGATGATCATGATCATGCTAGTGGAAAATTTCAGAAATAGACCAACTGTCATTTTATCATGAAAACCTATACAACTACATTAACCTGCATATAATTATTAAGTAAAAAAGGTAAAGCTTTTAGATTTCAGTGAAAAAGCAGTACTACGCTACTATTTAAGTTACAGTAGGTGCACTAGAGTACCGGCAAGCAGGAAAAGCATTGGAATTCTAGAAAATTTTAAACAAAAGCCTTTGTTGGGTATATATACTTATACTCTCATAGAAGGTAGCATAGTAATCTAGTAGTCCATATTAGATGCTGATGCATATTATTTCTCTGCCAACGGTATATTTGCATTTATAATTGTGGGATGCAAGACAAGTGATTAATGCCAAAGAAAACTGAAGAGCCCTCAGTGGATAAACCACCATCACCAAAAAAGACAAGAACTGGACATGTTTATGAGGGCAAACCTGTGGTAAAGAAAAAACGTACCCCTACTGCAAAAGTACCTAAAAATCCAACAACAGAGGAGAGTAGCACTGATTCGTGTAATAACACCACGTCTGAATTGGGTAAAACTACACAGAATTATTACTACATACCTAACCCAACACCAGGTACTAGTTCAACAGCAGAGGATACAGATTCTGTAGCAACAGAGGAGGTTTATCGAAACACTGACAGCGACTCATCAACAGATACCTTCATCGACGCGAGTGATAATACTGAGAATAGTTCAGTTAATCACAAAGGTGAAAAAGGAAACTTCACATTTGGACAACCCCCCTCACCACAAACAACTAACACAATGGATGAACAACAAGTGAGAAATCTGATTGCAGCGGAGATACAAGCAGCCCGTGTTCAATTCCAAAAGGAACAAGACAAAGCAATAGGAAAACTAGTGCAGGCTCTCGAAGCCCAAACTACCGCTTTGGAAAATGCGGATGTTGCAGCAGAACTTTCAAAAGCTCTGAAAGGATTGAAACTTCCAACCGCCAATCCCAATATTACAGCACCCAAATTCAATCCAAAGAAGATGTCAACCGACACATATATCACGAATTTAGAAACCTACTTCCAAAGCATGGCCTACGATACGTCTCAGTACGTAGCACTGACAAGAGAAGTATTGCCCGAAGATGCCAAAGCTTGGTATGATCACAACAAACCATCTTTCACAGATTGGGACACTTTCAAATCAGCTCTTAAAGCCAAATATGGAGGATGGGCAGAACTTAATGAGAGACAAAACAATCTCCACAAGAGAGAACAGCAACTGAATGAGCCCACGGAGAAATTTATCTACGAGATCATCGAGTTGTCAAAGGATTGCTACCCGACGGATGATGCCAAAAATCACGTTTACCGAGCTCAGTCCAGCCTGCACCCTACACTCCGTGCAGCCATAGGAATGCAGATGTTCGACAACGTTGATGAGCTAATCAGTACGTGCAAGCAAGCCACCCTGACAATTGATGCAGTAGACAGATTGGAGAAAAAGGGACATACCATACCTCCCATGAGAGCTGGTGATCGGCCAAAGCATTCTGCGGAAAATGAGGCAACCAATAAGGCAGGCACCAGTGAAAATCAAACAGAGACTTCAGCGCGGGGCCGTGGCTACAGAGGAAGATTTGGTGGATTTCATCGCGGAGGATTTCAGTCAAGAGGAGCATTTGCAGCTTCAACCGAAAACGAGAGGGACGACGAAAAACCTTCTACATCTAGTCAATTCCAAAGCAGTCAGAACGCGGAAAATGGGGACAGAAGAGGAAATCAAATACGCGGTTCTAGTCGCGGAAGATTTACCTCCCACAAGACCGGGCAAAATATAGCCCGAGTCTTTAATCCAAATGATAAAGAAGTTTGCATCCGGTGCCGAGGATACAACCACTCAATTGATGAATGTCCAAGTAAAATTGGAGTTACAATGGCAATACTACCAGACGGAACTGAAGTTCTAGTGGAGCTACACGGGACTGATCATCAGTCCAACGGTTCCGAGTCTGATTTAAACGAATAAGGGAGGACACAAGAACCCCAATGTGTCTAATCCCAGTAATAAGCATCTCACAGAGGGGAAAACCAATGATAGGTCTTACCACAAAAGACTTATCAAGACGTAAAAAGTTATTGGATACTGGCAACTTCAAATCCTATATTAAAGGAAAATTAGTCCAAAAATTATTTCCGGGCTTCCGAGTCCAGAAAAAACAAAAATTCAAATTTACGAAAAGGTCTATAATTACTTGCGTGGGAGAAGTCTTTCTACAACTCGGCAATTATGGAGCAGACTGGGATTTTCAAGACGTTGAAGGCTCAGCAGTTTCCATCATCGTTGGAACCGACATTACTCGCGCCAACGTTGCTGTATTTCAAACCGCACAAAGAAAGTTTTGGTTTGGTGACGATCAAGCTAATTTTTTCTTTTGCGATGACCGGTGCCACGACAAGAAAGATGACTTTTGCAAGAAAATGGTCGAGTTAATCAACCGAAAAAGGACTACAAATTTCAAGGTCGACAAAAGACTATTGAAAGTAAAAATACTTCTAGAAATTAAATTTCCGGAAGAATTGGAGGATGATCAGGATCCTAATACTCGGTCAGTCGAGTTGGATTCTAAAATTATTAAAGGGCTGGTGGGAGTTACCTTATGGTATGACCCACACGTGGTAATTCGGCATCAAGTCGAACCTACACAGCTAACGGGAGGTGCTGAGACACTGACCCAATCAATAAAAGGGGACCCCAAGCGTAAGTCTGAACTTGATCAATTCAGCAGCAGAAAAATATATCATCCTACAAATCAAAAGAAAAAGAAGAGGATTGTGAAAAGCCAGAAACTAAAGAAACCAGTAACAGAGAAAACTAAAACTTTAACCAAGAAAGTTAAAACGACAGCCTGGGTTCCAGGGACTCCTAGGTCACTAAACAAAGGAATCCTTAAGTTGAAGATAAAGGAAGGAAGAAAAATAAAATCTGTTATCTCGGAAAGTCGAGAGTCAGAGAAAATCATCATCCAAGAATATCACAGAATGTTGTGGTAAAATTGAGATGAAATTATAAATTCGGGAATGGTAACATAAATCTTTATATATTATTACTTGTTATGTCTAGTAATATAAAATAAATTCTGCCAGAGTAGAAGGAATCAAGATATTTCAGAAATTGTAAATAAAAATTATGTCACGATTTGTAAGAATTGAATGAATATTTGTTAGCAAGTTATATTTCTTTGAAAAGTTTAGTTATGTAACGATTAAGCATGCAGCAAATTTATTATTATGTTAATTTTATATTCAAATTTGAGTTAAAAAATTACGGAAGGAGCGCAAATCGCGGACGAGAGGAGGAGTAAGCTCCGGGGCCGCTTTGGAGCGAGCCATGTAAAGGTATACGGCTAGTGAACACGAAGCCACTAGGTAGCTAGTCAGATCTAGTGAATATGTTAATGAGGAGTGTTGGAGGCTTTATGCATGAATTAAGTCTCGGTAGTCTGTCCATTGGAAGGAGATTAGGAAACGAAACCAAACGTAGAAAAGGAGCAAAGAAGGTAAATATGCTAATGGTGATATCTCAGAAAGTTGAGATAAGGCCAGCTAGCGATGTCAACGGAGATTTTGGTAGAGAGATGGAAAATACAAGTCATTCACTTGTCAAGCGTAGAGATATTCACAAGCTCCTGGTGCAGAGCTAACGATACATTTTTTCTGTTTTCCGATAGAAAGCTTATTACCTTAGTTTAGCGGAAAGTATTTTGCAAAATTGTTTATCCGTGTTTGATTACTGATTAATAAAGCTGTACATATAAGCTTGCATTAGCTACTGTGTTGCGCATTGTATTATTTTGTGCCTTGACATTCGTGGTGCGCTCCAGAAGGATAGGGCTGGAATCCGTTGCGAGAACAGTTTGTGCATATTCGGTGTTTGTCATCTTCACCAATCCTAAGTTATCGTAAGTAGAAATATCATCTAAACGATAAGCATGCATCTTCCTATCATGCAACTTTGGGCTGTTATCAAGGTGTAATAGTGAGAACAGGTCGCATAGCACATTAATAACCACATATTAGCCTTGCAACGTATTCCACTGCAAAATCCTGCTTAATAGTACAAAATGGCCCATAGTGCAATTTTATAGAATCAATGTTTCCACAAAAGTTTGGAATTCTTTGTTTTAGTGTAGACATGCAGCTTGTGACTCTTAATTTTAAAAGTTTCTTCCATTTTCTGCAACGACGTGCAAAGTTTGATTAACTTTGGAATCACAAGTACCAGCAAAATAAGTATTAGCACCAGTAACACTAACAAGCTAAATCTGAAGAACGGTGGAACAAATGCGACACCTCGAACATTAACCCATACTGAGAAAACAACCATCCAAAAGGGACAATTAAGAAATATATACAAAACGTGTGTCAAATAGGGTTCTAGGAATCGAAAAATTAGAGACAGCTCAATATACAGGCGTTTGCGTATCCAAAGATTTTTAATTTTTTGTTTAAGTATGCCTAAAACAATAAAGACGTTATTGGTTGAAATTAAGTATACCGATAACACAAAAGCTAATGATCTGCAAGACTCAAAGGCAACACCGGAAATAAATATTATTCTTAAAACGAATTGCTCAACTGTTTGGTATGCGGTTCTGTTTAGTTGGTTTCAAGGCAAATGAATGCTGAGACAGTACCGTGGATACAGAACCAGGTATGGCCGAGAGAAGCTCGATAACTTAAAAAAGTTATGGGGGTACGTTGGTCTTTGGGTTGATGTAGCAATCCCTGCAGCACTTGTTTTTAATTTCTCTGCAGCGCAACATTTTTTGCTAAGAAATAATATTCACCGTATACTACTTACTCTACCAATATAAATATACGTTTCTAAAATACCAAATATGTAATTAAATGTTAACTTTATGTAAAAGCAGCGATATTATGACTATTTAATTAAGTAAAATGATTGTGGGCTTCTACAAGTGTTAAGGAAAATAATACAATTTATTCCTACGTTTCGACCTTTTATATCTTAGGTCCTCAACAGGGAAAATGCCCACATTCGGCTTCAGCCACAACCATAAAAGTTATTCGATAATAAGACATTAGAACATGAGCGATGCTGATACATTCTTGATGACACCACATTTTACAACTTTATCTTCCCATTTACGGTTGCAAACATCAATATTTATATAAGAGACCAGAAAAATGTTGTTGCGAGCCAATATACCAATTAAGTTGAATGTGGGCATTTTCAAAAAGTATATGATCTTATGCATTTGTTTACGCTTATATTAATGGTACAAGTAAAATTTGTGTACCAAATACAGAATTATTTAAAGTTGAATTTTATTCAATGCAAGTATTTACTATTTCGTAGTGTCAGTCATAGCTTTTGTAGTTAATAGGAATGTTTTAATCGATTATATTGGATGTTTAATACATTAATACATTGGATGTGCATGATTAAGTAGTCATAATATCGCTGCTTATACATAAAGTTAACATTTAATTACATATTTGGTATTTTAGAAACGTATATTTATATTGGTAGAGTAAGTAGTATACGGTGAATATTATTTCTTAGCAAAAAATGTTGCGCTGCAGAGAAATTAAAAACAAGTACTGCAGGGATTGCTACATCAACCCAAAGACCAACGTACCCCCATAACTTTTTTAAGTTATCGAGCTTCTCTCGGCCATACCTGGTTCGGTATCCACGGTACTCTCTCAGCATTCATTTGCCTTGGTTGGTTTCTGTTGTAATATTCTTCCACAAGAAAATAAGACGGGTCCAGATTATACAGCAGGAAACACACAATAGCCACATATGGTATTGCCACTGCAACTATAGATATTGCTACTAAAACCATTCCAGTGTCAAAACCTGCATAAACTTTTGATATGTTATGCACTTCTGTGCCACTAAGATATAAATTGGCAAGCTTATGTTCTAATTTAAGCAGCGCATTGGGTCCTGCCAGTACATGTTTATGCTGCTGCTCAAATAAACAGGCCAAAAAACATAGAACCAACATTATAACAAAACTGCCAGAAAACATGGCAAGGTTGATTCGTTGAAAGTCTGAGCGGGGTTTTAAATATCCGAAAACAACACAGCAGTGGGCGGTTGCAAGTGCTATTAAAAATACAACGAAGATGTTAAGATGCCAAAATAACTTTCGACGTTTGGTGTTTAGTATCCATGCTAGTTGCGTATATGATTTATTCCATCGTACCGGAAAGTTCGGCAAAAAGAAAAAGCAAAGTCTTTGAATTGAGAAACCTAGTATGTGCGTGCTGGTTATCATATTTTAGGCTTAGCTTATGACTTTAATGGGAAGTTAGTAGCTTTGGTAATACAACTAAACTGTAAACCCGGCTTTGGTTATTCACTCATTTGAACATTTTACATAACTAAAGCTGATATATATTGAATTTTTAATCAAGATTTAATTTATATTGCCGATAGGCTATACACTGGTGACGAGAAAATTCAATTTTCCAGTTGTAAATTGATTTAGAAAAGCAAAACCTCAATTACATTTAAAATTGGAATTTGAAAATAACTACTTGTTTTAGTTGTGTAGTGAAAACTCATTATCGTTCCAGCAAACTTATACAGTAAGTAATCAAGCTGATACATTCTGTTCTAGGACAATATTGGTTTCGGTTTACGTAAACTGTTTACGCAAACATGTTTTCTTTGATATAAATTTAATATAAGAAAAATTGTAGGGTAATGGAAAGCTTTGAACTAATTTGTTTACAAAAGTTCTTAATATTAAAAATGCTATTAGATGATTTTTTATGTTACTGTCAATAGTATTACTAAAATGCGTATGTATAGTAAAGTTACACCACATGTGTGACTTACATTATTTGTTTTTTAAATATTAAAGTCAACTTCAATTTGAACTAATACAAATATAATAAACTATTTTCATGCATGGAGAAAAAATGTTGGTTGTGCCATAAAAAAAGTTATGACAGTAAACACCATATTTGTGCCGAAGTCATCAAGTATTTATCTCATTCAACATATTCTTGTAACCATTGATAAATGCTATTTAACAAACAAAATAAGTGATCCAATCAAGCATTTTTGTAAAATCATTGATACAGTATACCTAATTAGCGCCACACCTAAAGGCCAGTTATTACTGTTCTTAAACTTATCAACACAAATCGCAGATTGTGATAGCTACTTGGGTCGAGTCAGTGCCAACGTTCTAAACGTCCCTCTCAAAACACCTTTATAAAACGTAAGCACTGTACCTCTTCGTATTACAAACTGTAAACCAAAGCCAAGTACAATAGGTTTACAACTACGACAAAACATTTTCATTTCCTTATTTTGTCTTCTAGTACCCCAGTTCCAATTTTTCCATGAATTTATTGTTTTCCCACCCTGAGCAAAATGTAAACGGCCAATTTCTAAAACAAATGTCCACACTTGCAGAATCCAAGTATCTCCAATGATCATTGGTAGTTTAGTAAGTTGCGCCAAAGTGTTCCAAAACCGAATTAATACAAAATTTAAATAAATGGACACACTTTCAGTTAAGACGTTCATAACAGCTATACATAAACCTAACGATGTCCCTGTTAGTGCATTTGCATGTAACAATTGAAACGCTCTGTAATACTTTTGTAAGTTTGTAATTTCTCTAAAGTTCGGAAGACATACGTAAGATTTTTGTTTTAAGCGGAGCTCATGTTTTACAAGGAAATATACTAGAATGTTATACTTTATTATTAAAACTTGTTTGCATAGAGCAAGAAGCATCTTGTTTAGTAGAACAAAATACTGTGGCGGAATAAAACTGCCAAGAAATATTAAGCTTTCAGGATATAGCACAGAAAATAACCAGATAAACGACAGGGTACCAAAACACGAAGCTACCAAAGTACCGAGAAATATGTCAATTAAAAGAAATGTTCCATTGGTAAATTTAAACCCTTTTGATGTATAAGTGTCCTCTATTTTGATTATTATTTGCATCAATCCTTCGGCTGTTCTTGCAAGCTCCCAGTCGCAAAATCTGCCGTGGGCAAAGGTAAAGAAAAGTGCTACGTAAGCAATCCACCAATAAATTGTCATGTGCAGACTGTCCTTGTCTCCGAGTTCCCAAAAACTTAGAATTTTTATTAATGATAGAATGCACCATACAGATGCTATAACAAAATTATACCGCATTTTTGTTGCCGATGTTTTGTCAGTTTGATACGACATGGTATCTGGCGTATACTGAATACAAGTAGCTCCAACCATACGACCTACGGCGTGTGTTAACTCCAGTATTTTATGCAAACGGTACGATATTGTTCTATACATTTTTAAGAATTTCTTTATTGTAATCCGTATGCTTAAAAAGTAGCAAGGTATGTTGTTTAACGGCCTGATATCTTTCCAAAACCAGAATTAAAACTGCTTTGAAAGCAGATTACTCGTTATACTGCAACCATGGCATTATAATTTTCAGTGCCAAAACAGTTGCTAAATAATTGGCGATAAATGCTAATAATTTATACAGGAGATTGACAAATCTCTTGGGTTACAAGTACTACTTTGCCTAAAGTTAAACATTTTTTAGTTCTGTTTTATTTTAAGTGACTCATTAAAATCCCACTGCTTTATAGGGACATCAAAAATGCATACATAATCAGGGAACAGGGAGCCACCCGGAAAATTAGGTCCATTTTGCGCCAAACTACGAACATTTACTGCAATACTCTACAATTCGTAATTGGTTCACGATAGCAATTCCGCAATTCTAATTACCAATATCAGAACCTTCAAATAATTTTGTCAAACGTTATTATTATTAACTAGAGGCATTGTGCCCTATTATTCAGCAATTTCTGGACAACACGGAAAGGTTTTTCAGCTAGATAAGGCTTATTTAATTTAATCAGTTTTTTTGAAGTTCATACAAAACTGAAGGTTAAACGTTTTAGTATATGTCGTGTAACTACAATCCAATTTTCTAAAAAAAAATACTTATTTTGCATGTGGAAACATTTATAGATTTTGACGCAAGTACATACATACTCCAAGATAGTTCCACAAGTATAGACGTATTAATTTATGCATTTTTGCTGAATCAGGTGGATAACATAGGCTGATGTTGTAATAAATTGTTGAGAGTAATAAACAATGCAAAATGCTCTGTATCAGGTCAGTCTAAAAATCATCCAATAAATTGACATATAAAAGTCAATTACAAATGCGTATTCACATAAAATATAAGACAACTGTTTTGAAATTCGTGCTCGTACCGGAAGTTACTATTATGCTATCTGCAGTAGGTTGGGCAAAGCGTTACAACTAAATTTTGCATTTTTACAAACCAACGCTTCCGAAGTCAATATGTAAGATATGAATAACGCTTTCATGCAAAAAACTAATTGCACAATTCAAAATTGTAGTGCAGGGCAGGATATTTCACACAAGCTCCAACACAGGTTTTGAAGGAGCTTTGTGGAAGGTAGTCAGCAGAAGTTAATCTGCATTTATGCTAATTATGTATTGGTCCGTTGGACCTTAAAAGTAAAATATGAAAACTGCAGGACTGACTGCAGGTATGGGAACAGACAAGCGAGAGATAGACATTCCTTTCCTATCCACCGTCTGGAGTGGAGCGCAGCGAGATGGCTGCGGATTTTGCTTATCACAAGTGATCTCTCTCTCGTCTGCAAAATGGAATCAAGTGTGTGTGTGAAGAAGAAGAGTTGTAAATAAATATCTTTTAATTCTGCTTAATAAAATAGTGAGTAGCAGTAGTAGTAAACCCTATCGTGTTGTGATTTGCTTATTTGCATACCTACCGTGAGTCATAGCAGAAGGCTTGCCTGGACGTGTTGTTGCGTGTAAAACAGTTGTCTGCCTAAGGAGTAACGTAAGATAAACCCTATTTGCAAGCTATAGCATCTCAGATCGCATAATATAGCACATTTCATACGAGATTATACCTCCTTCGGCCGTACATGGCGAACATTTTGCCAGTTTTTCTGTGATAAGTGACAGTGTAGGTGCATAAAAAGCTTATCATTTTTATGCATATATTATGCTTTTTCTTTTCTCTGCTGCTGCTGTGATGTGTGCATTTACTCAGTTGGCTGAGGATTCTGTTAAAGGGATATGCACATTATCATCACACACAACTCTTTTCACGCTTAGCATAATACTCGGTTGTGAGTAGCTAAACGTCATCTTCCTTTCCGCATGCTAATATTAAAAGCCACCTACTCGGTAGTGAGTCAAGGCTTATTTTCTATAATGCATATTATCAACTAATTGGCTAAAGGCTTATAGTCTATATAAAAATGGCTACATAACTTCATTTCATGAAGAAAATGGCTAGATATATTTATTTGCAATATGAAAATGGGGCAAATTGAGCATCTGTCAAAAAAAAGGCCTTTTGTCTGAGAAAACGTTGTCTACGTTTTCTGCTGCGCCAAATCTCAGGTTGTTGAGAATGCGCATATAAGATGCTTAGCATTATGCGGCATACCTATACATATAAAAAAATGACAGACAAAGGCTATGCCAATGTGTAAAACGTTTATAGAGATTTTTTAAAAAAGGGAAAATTACCGACCTTTTTTCAATGCACATTCTACATGAAAACCCCACGTCTAGCTAGCCAAACAAACAAATAGCCATATAAAATATGCATTATGATTTAAAGAATGACAGAGAGATGACATGCAAAGAAATTAACATACGTTAGAAATGGTAGTAAGTCAGTAGTCAAATAATTTTTGTGCTTGTGTTTCTCCATTTATAGTATATGCCTTATGCATTCTAACAAAGCACAAGATTGTAATTTCCCTATATAAACACTCCTATTTAACTTGAAAAGATTTTTAAAGGGAAAATTTTACAATAAACTGCACTACCTACCGTAACACTAAATGCCTAACTACTGGACAGTTAGGTACATCAGGAAAGGAATCACGGCAAAAATGCAAGTCATATTATCTAGAAGCTTGTAGTGTGCTTAATTATATGACTGCATGTGTGGTGGTGGATATTATAATAACTCTCAAATTACTGAGAGCACAAAATGTACCTGTAATGCTTACCGAACCAAGGAACCATGAAGTCAAGCTGCAGATAAAGGACCAGTAGTACCTGGAGGACCATGATGGACCACCACATTATGTAAATGCGGGAAGTTGACATCTAAGTTAACACAACTAAAATGTAATGGAAACGTACATAGACCAGTGCTGACTTGGTAATAGTACAAGTACCTTACACAACATCCTCCCGCAATAAAAGTACTCAACTACTAGTGTCAATGGGAAATGTATCAAGACCAGTGCAGATCTGGATATTGACCTAGTACCTTGCACTACATCCCCTATAAACGGAGAGTACACAAATACTACTACAAAATAACATTATTGGAGGAAACCAAGTCCCACTATATGCAACCCCCACTGGGCAGTGAGAAAAACAGAGGTAGCTCTGTAACTCACTAAAACTTCAGCATAAAGAAGTTAGGAAATCCACTAGTGCCGAGCCAAACACTACGGGACTGGAAGTACTAAGTCAACTAAATAAAATTAATTACCGCGATGAGTAATCCAACGAGTTGGCTGTAGCCAAACCAATGGGGTAAAGTGAGAACACAGAGGCAGTTCTGTAACTCACACTCACTTAAGAGAAACCTACGGAAGGTTGGTGGTACATCAAGGAATAGTACTACAACAGCACCCCCCTCGAGGCGGAGAAGTACTTCATCGGCTATAAATCAAATCAAAAGATCTATCGAAAGATCTATCAAACCAAAACCATCAAATAAAGATTCGTGGAAACTAGCAAGACCCAACTTTTATGGGGTAAAATGAGAGTGCAGACGAAGCTCTGAAACTCAAAATAAAGGAAATGGAGATCTCAGTGACAAAATAAGACGGTAGTTGGCTGTACTCATAATACGCGGGCAGTCCGGCGTTGAGTACATGCCCTTCTGTCAGCCAAAGAATGTGCGGCAGCTATCGAAAGTCACAATAAAGGAAATTATAATAGCTCTATCCGACAGTACCTGTCGGATAGAGCTATTACTAGAGCTATATTACTAGAGCTAAGTCTAGTAATAATGGAAAGATTGCCGCACGTCTTGCGCAATTGAACGATAATGACCAACGCCGCCGCCCACGATGTTGAGACGTCCAAAGGTGAACCACTAAGAAAAAATCAGTATTTTAGGACTGAATATTCTGTCTGGATAAAATATCGATGCAAAGCATAGATGCGATACAGTACCAGAAGCAAAGAAAGTAGAAACGATGGAAGTCGGGATTATGTCTAAATAAGGACCAAAAGCTGATTAAGTCTCGGACGAAGTCCAGGACTGAAGAAAAGTGGAAGACAGCGGACTCAGAAAGAAGATAGCGGCCAGGCCAGAGGTTAGGAACTTGAAACACGCGGCAGTAATTGCAGTAATCCCGGTCAACGAAGACCGACCAACCGAGGGACCAAAGGCAGCTAGGAAATAACAAATGGCGAACCAAAGAAACCTTAGATGAATGAAAAAGAGTCCTGTTACCACTTAACAGCTGAGATAATTCCGAACCAGAAATAATATCAACCTTGGGCGGAAAACGCAGGAAGTAGTTAGAACGAGAAATCACAATAAATTGGATTGAAGATTGTACGAGGTGGCGACAAGTCACATGGCTTAACCAAAGAAGCGTCAACTTCCACGGGTAGTTGTGATGTAGTTGAAGCTCCATGCATGGAAGCCACACAAAAATGGAGTCCATAGAGACTCAGATCCAGGCGCAGACGTGATGGCTACCGGAATACCAATGCGATTAGTACTCTGGACTGTCTGTGGACAGCTAAGGCTAATCCAGCTAATAAACACAACGATGAGACTCCTACCACAGACTTGGCCAACAACATGAAAAGTTACTCGCCTTGAGAACTTAAAAGCGGCACTTCTTGATGGATCTAAACTCTTGGCAGCACGTCTGGACACATATGAAATATGAAGATTCAAATATACATGCAAGGAGGCTTGAAGAATTCTAGTGTCCAATCATCGTTAAAACCACACCACCACCTACGGAGAAATCAAAACTCAACGAAGGAAGAGATGAACAGGAAACACTACAAACAAAGATGCCTTCCGATCCCTCATCGAGCAGTAAAGTACAACTCAGCAAGTACCCCCAAAGTTCCAGCGGAAATGGAACCACCTTAATGTAAGTGCCTTTTTATTGAACATTAAAAGTTTAAAGGCACACACCCAGCCCTCAAACGGAAGACGTTCCGAAAATTCCCATTGAAGGAGACGAGAGCTGAAGAAATTATTGGAATTGGCGACGACAACAGAAATATTGTCTTGATAACAGAGGTAGTTCTGGTTCTAGACAATTACAGGAGTTCTTTTCTGAACTCGGAGAGAGATGCTAACCAAATCTCAGATAGTTTTCCGGGTATGGAACAAATAATCTAGGAAGACTATTCCAAACAATTAAAGATACCCCAGCGCGGCTGTAGATAATGCAGAAGAGGACGCCGTGAGCGTCTGAAAGTCTGAGGAAGTCCGAAACCTTAACCAAAAAATGGATATCAAAGACTTGACGGATAAGCTCGAATCTAAAATAGCAACTGAATCTACAATCGACTGACGGATGAGTAGAAATCCTGCACGGAGAGTGAGATGTTTAAAATCGAGGACAATGTCAGAAGTCTTTAGTACCTCACTATGGTGATGGAAGGACTAAACGAGCTCTTACAATTCCATGGAAAGTCATTCCACCCAACTAGAAATGAGATACTCCAGACATATGATGCGCCCCGCAGAAGTCAGTAGAACCCAAGGCAAGCTGACCAAATCAAACTCTCGTCGGAGAAGTCAAGTTGAAAATGTGGACTAGATAGAAGAAGATGTCGAACATACAAGGCGGTTGCAGCTTTGTTCGATGCAAGCGGAAATATCGGTTTACAGACTCACACTACAGCCCCCAAGAATCAGAGGACTGACAAGCCGCATAAACCATTGTCGGATAATCAGTTATGGTAACGTCAACCAAATAAACAGCGGCGGATGGAAGATACCACCGTCGTAAATGTCTGTCTTAGAACAGACCACTCGGACAAAATCTCTGTGCTGATGTAAATCAAAAGTTAGCAGTCACCCAAATCGCAAAGAACTTAGGAGTCGTCGGAGGAAATGATCCAGAAAAATCCATATTATGGTTAATTCAAGTGGATATACACTTGAAACTCGACTCAAAAAGAAACAAAGACGTCGCCAAACCAACTCTTCCAACGCCTAGAAAAGGACAAGACTAAGAGGATGTTCTCTTACGAGTAATGTCCCAACTTCAGATGAAAAATGGAATATTGCAAGGACCTATGAGCCTAAATGAGATCTTGTCGAGAATTACACGGGGAGAATTACAAAAAGCTGAGCTGCAGATATCCCATTGTCTGCAGGAAATTATGGACTAACTCAGTCCAATGCAATATCCGCGTTCCAAAGGAATGCGGAGAAATTACAAGTTCTGGATACCCTTATTCAGTACGAGTGGACTCACGATCCATCAAATCCTCGGGGAGTCGAGGGTGGATCTATATGAAAAAAAATTGAGCTGGTGGATACAACCTGAAGGTTTGATTCACACGCAAAAGTCAGCAAAGACTGTACTAAGCACGGCTCACCGGATGTGCGTGACACTACCCGATGTATAAAGAGCGCTCAAGACGTAAGACTGGACCTGGCCAGTTCAGCAGCAACATATATGTCCACAGAAAGAAAAATAAAGATGATGAGGACCAAGATCGAGAATGGCTACACACTGGACGGTTTCCCTTAAACCGGAACCAGGAACAATATTATGAGGAACGGAGGGTTCCAGGAAGAGAATCCTCTAGACGTTCCAGACTCCCCAACAAGCAGGGCACACTGAAGTGATGTCCAGGTTTCTTAGAGGAAACGCGCAAGTAAAGAATGAGGATGACTATAACAACTTAACGAAATGTTCCAAAATCTTATCTCTTTTACATGATGGAACATGAAGATTGTCAGGATTGTCCTAGATGACACATTTGGACTTAGGAGTGGGTCCAAACGAAGAAATTCCCAGAATGGAAACATTGATCAGTGGATGTTCAGTGTGAAGCGATTATGAAGTCGCCGGAACTACCACTACAGAAGTCAACATCCTCAATATTAAGACGTTCGAGAGAAAGACGTCGAAAGCTTAGGAGTACTGGATTCCAGTGATTCCCATATCACTTCAAAGAGGAATCTCCAATTCCACAATCTGGATACAACAGAGGCCAGACACCGTGTTCGAGCAAGGAAAACATGAATACGGACCAACAATGCTAGCAAACAACAATTATGTCTGGAGCGGAGAACTCCAGAATAAAGAAACCGTACGGAAAATTAAGTTTAACTCCGGAGAACCACCATCCTAGAAGTTATTTCCCATAATAACTAATCCTTACGTTAATTCACGGGCCTTGCAAATAAACAGGAGGTGGAAACAAAAAATCATATATTAATGGACGCAAAGTCCATTTGGCCCAAATATCGTCCCGTGCCATTGCGGAGGAACTAAGACGGGATTCAATCTCCAGAAAAGAGATTACTCAGAACACCGAAAATCTTTTAAGCTGGCCAGCAACATTGAAGATATCGGTGGACTAAAGAAATAGAAGGCAGACCGGTCGAAAGAAGTCAAAGGCAGGAGTTGCAGAAATCCCAATGTAAGGCGTTAATGGAGAACTGCGCAGTAAAGAAGACATAATTTTCAAGACCCTTACACGTTGATTCTGAGACTCAGCTCGCCTATGTATAAGTCGAACAATGTTCAAGACATCAGGATTCCCAAAGAATGGAAAATCCCGAAGTGTACCGAATCCCGTGAAGTTTTAAGTCGCCGCTGGTGCAGCAACGTGGGGACGAACGGACATGGAACGCTCCACATTGAAAGATGAGCGAAGTCCGCTGAAGCTATACGAAATCTATTCGTTATATCCTGGAGGACTGGGATGAATCTGCATTTTGAAGTAGAACAACAACATCTGGACCGCAATTTAAATAACTCGGGCTGTCGAGTATATGTGGATCCCAACTACGCCCAGAGAGGCAATAAAGAGACAGATAATAGTCAGAAAGTTTCTTAACACTGTTAAAATTTTACGCCGTCTAATGAGGAACGGTGAACACAAGCATGCGCAGATACACTAATTGCCATGCATCCCTGCTTAAGCAGAGAAACAAATGATAGTAATAATTTACTCGGGTTGTCGAGTGAAATTATTCAAGCGAGAGAATAACGCAAAACGCTTAGGACTTGCAGGATCAAGTCACAAATGGAAGTCAAATCAAATGGAACTTCCTCTGAAATAATATCGAGTCAGGTATGACTCTTGGATTGGCCAGAGCGCCACAGCCCTTATGAAAACTCCCAAAGCCCAGCGGATGACCGATACGTTGCTGAAGTTAACTTACAGACAGATTTGTAAAGCTCCAAATGGTCGTCGGCAGTCATGAGTCCATAGCTAGTCCTTAAGGATTGGTGCAAAGTTGAAGGAAATCTGATCTGAGACCATGAAGCCTACCTCAGTCGTCTATGGCATAAGTCCCCTGAACTTGACAATTTGAGGAATGGGAGACCAATTAACTCGGAGTCAATTCTTGTCAGTACCTGGAAGAGAGAGTCGAGACAGTATGCGGTATACACAGGTTAGCTGTGGCAGTGTACAGTCTTGTTCTCTAAAGGAACCAGTAGAGGAGTAGATCTGACCAAGGTAGGATGGGAACTTGACACGGGACAGTTCGGATGCTGAGCGCAGCCTGGTATCTCGAGACAGTTCGTGAGGATTAGGACGCCGGTGGAACACATGGAGAGCAGGAGGATAATTTTATAAACTATATTTAAGTCAATGAATTACTATGTATTTTATATTTTAACTAAGTTTGGTTTTGATTAATGATGACTATAAATATGTAAGTTTTAGATACTTGTATGTAATTCTTTATAAAGTGAATAATGTGGGTCTGTATGTAATTAACTATAAGATGTACTTGAAGTGTAAGTTGTAAATTGAATTGGTATATCGGCAACGAAATATATTGTTATGTATTATGTTCCCCTTGATTGTAACTATTTTAATTATAGAACTTATGTGTAATTTTAATGTATAACTTTTATATATTTTAATGGAAGTGTTATTTTAAGTCCGTGAGGGGAGAGTCCGCACCGGGGGCGTTTTGGAGGTAGCCATGTAGTGCAGGGCAGGATATTTCACACAAGCTCCAACACAGGTTATGAAGGAGCTTTGTGGAAGGTAGTCAGCAGAAGTTAATCTGCATTTATGCTAATTATGTATTGGTCCGTTGGACCTTAAAAGTAAAATATGAAAACTGCAGGACTGACTGCAGGTATGGGAACAGACAAGCGAGAGATAGACATTCCTTTCCTATCCACCGTCTGGAGTGGAGCGCAGCGAGATGGCTGCGGATTTTGCTTATCACAAGTGATCTCTCTCTCGTCTGCAAAATGGAATCAAGTGTGTGTGTGAAGAAGAAGAGTTGTAAATAAATATCTTTTAATTCTGCTTAATAAAATAGTGAGTAGCAGTAGTAGTAAACCCTATCGTGTTGTGATTTGCTTATTTGCATACCTACCGTGAGTCATAGCAGAAGGCTTGCCTGGACGTGTTGTTGCGTGTAAAACAGTTGTCTGCCTAAGGAGTAACGTAAGATAAACCCTATTTGCAAGCTATAGCATCTCAGATCGCATAATATAGCACATTTCATACGAGATTATACCTCCTTCGGCCGTACAAAATGGTATATTTGGTTTTAACAAGAACATACTATAATTTACCTGAAAATGCTTGAAGGAAAATACAAATAAAGCCATTTATAAATATATATAAATCATTTCGTTGTTACTTTCACGTGTTCATTTTGTTGCCTACACTACTTGCTCATGCTCGTGATAAAAATTTGCAAAACAGGAAACACTTATGCATATTAGCTAATTAAGCAAGTACACGAGGCTAAACAATTTACAGGTACAAACTAAAAATGTCGTATTTCCCCTAAAAAATATTTCTTTATTTCTACCTTAAAAGAAGGAAGTTTTTGTTTGACCAGGAAGTAGACATAGCAGTTCCGTCAACTTTTAAACAGCTATGGTACCAGAAAACTACGCTGACGTGAAAAAGAAACATTTTTTAAGTTGGGGGACTTCTGTGATTTTTGAAGGCTTCAATATGAAAACATTTTTTATTTATCTTTCATACCTTTGTTTTGTGTCCGGAAACATGGAAATAAATGAACTTGTAGCCAACTGCTTACTCAACACAGACTATTCGAAAATATTTAGTTGCCTACGATCTCTGGCTGATCAAAAATCACAAAGTTTATTAACCTTTCAAATGAAAAATCTTAATCAACTCCTACAGCAAATTGAGCAGGCCTGCAATCCATTATTAAGTATAATCAATTACTTTGGTGTGGACATAGCTCCAACGAAAATTCCCGTCATAATACACAATATTCGTAAGCACTTGCCAGAATCCCCAACCTCACAAAAAATCAGCGAGGAAATGTTGCGAAATAAAGAGATAGCAACATGGGAAATCCAAAATGAAATCCTTATCAGCACGCTCACTCACATTTCTGTTCTTGACAAAAAACTTGTTTCCAATGCTTGGTGTGACCTAGCACAAATTCATTTGTTCATACCAAAGTTTTTACTGTCGTTTGCCTTCAATTCCGGAGATATGAAATTTTATATACCACATAACAATAGTCCGTTTAGTTTGTATGAGTTGTCCGTGCCAATATTTCACTTCATTGTACCAATACTTTTTGATAGTTGGTTCTTGGTGTCTACATACGGATGGATGCATTGGCAAATTGAAAAAACAATGGGCGCACGTTCTGAGAAGTTTCCTAGCACTACTGAAAACTTAGCGTTTGTTTTGACAAACGAACCAGACCATACTGTCCATGTAAGCAAAGCAAACTTATTGGAATACAGAGGGTGTAGCGCTTAAGATGAATCACCTTTGCCAAGTGGTGGGTAAAACACAGAAGTGCAAATGTCTTTCGTAAGAAAACTTTAACCATCTTGTTAAGCATACTCTTTTCTTCATATATGCCAAATTTTATTAGATTTTGCCAAAACATTTTTCAGCAAACTGAATTATAAGGACAGCATGTTGAAATTTTGGAGTTACAAAACTTTTTTTCAGAAAAACTGCCATATGAAACCGAATAAATATGTCAGCAAACTGCAAACAGTTCTAGATTGTGTAAAAGACCCTAGTGAACATTTCCTATACGGTTTTTTTCATTTGTGGACTTCTAAAAAATTGTTCTTGGCAGATTTCTAAAAATTGAAACGTCAATTTGGAAACGGTTTTTGACCAGTGGCGTATACTCTGGCGCGTATTTTTTTAGAAACTTGACAAAATGTAGTAAAGGTGGCACAATATTAAAGATAAAGAGTTTGACTATCATATTAGATTGCCAGATTACTCTACAAGCTTCTAGTTTATGAAATACGGGCTCCGAAAGTTGATTCATCTGGAGCGCGACACCCTCTGTATCATCTCGATACAGATAATTGCAGTGGAGTAATAATGAGCACAACTGCGTTTTCACAAATGTCTGCAAAGCAAGTTCTGGAGTTTGAATATTCTAGACAAACGCAGGAAGCAATTGTGGTGGGTTTTAGCACACAAGAAGAACTGAACCGTTATGTAATTCAAACTCCATCTAAATTGGAAAAACCTAGGATTGACTCAATGGAAAGATTTTGTTTTGCTCTCTCTAGATTGGTGATTTTATTGTTGTCAAACTATACGAACTACATTGAATACGATAAAACGTGCAATCTTGGCCATCAAGGTTACTCAACAGTCGCATCTAACATTGACCGATGTGAGTTGTATAAATTTCAGCATCTTACACATAGCATTCAAATCGTGCTGAATGAAGAGTTCGTCTTAGATATAACCAAACATCATGTAGTTGTTGAAAATCATTTTAAACGACTGCGCTTTGTTGCTTGTGGTCGACGTGGACTAAATTCATTTGTTTTTAGTGAACTGTACAATATTTTTGATTTATGCATATGGACTGCAATATTAGCGTCCATATTTTTACTAGCTATAACAATCAAAATATCCTTCAAAACGCGGAAGTACTCCTTTAAATTGTTTGACAATATTTATCGTTTAACCAAAATTTTGCTAGAGCAAGGTGATCCGTTTCAGTACTATATGGAACGAATTTCTAGGTTTCGAATTTTGTTATTTGCACATATTTTAGGCGGAATGGTACTAAGCAACGCTTATAAAAACGATAGTGTTGATAACATCCAGATTTCCACTTCTTTACGACACACTTGACCAATTAAAAACAGACAATGTGCCAATCTACAGTCAAATTCAAGAAGAAACAGTGGATATTGCTTTTCCTGGAAAAGAAAATTTTGAGTATGTTTCAGGCTTGCAGAATAAGACTTCTCATTATGATAAAAATCATTCATTATTTATTGAGACAGCGGCTGATTTAATTTCAGACGGAAAAACAAAAGTTGGAGACGAACTGTTGATGATTTATTACCATAACAATGAATTGTACACTAATGAAACAGCAATGGCGTATTTACCAATTGTGCAGCTTGCACTAGCTTCAAAGATTCACAAAAACATAGTGAATCTGGCGACAAGCATGATAAACTCTTTAGAACCACTTGTACAGATTGGCTGGCTAAATCTCAATGACACGCAACTAATGAACAAAGTTGGAAATATTTTGGTTAAGTTACTTTTGCAAAAAGCGCAAACAATTATCGAAGGGGTTTTGTTGGCGTGTAACAATACAGCTGTAATATTGCCGGAACATTTAGCTTCAAAATACATGAAAAAGTCAAGACAATCCGAAAACGATTTAGCATCCGTTAAAATAGACGCATATACTAACCCCACAATCGGAATAGAAGTTGCAAATTATGTACCAAACTCGATTTTACTTAACGCAAAACTGTTAGTGGAATCTGGCATTAAAGATTGGTTGGCTAAAGCAGAAAATCTTACCAAAGTTTTTAGTCAAGAGGTACCACAGGAACCACAAAGTGCTTCGTTGAAAGGAAACATTATTGTGATTTTTGTTGTGTATGGAGTAGGATGCATGCTTGGTATAATTAGCTATGTTATGGAGTATGTGCTTAAGGGGAAATTTACAGCTTCCTTAATATCTAGTATTTCTTCAAAAATTACAAAAGAGTCATCAAATTTCGAAAAACCATTCTTGAAAATTGGAACGTTGGCTAAACCCGTAGAAAATAGTTCCGCATGTCAAAGTCAACAGATAATAGAAGTCAACGTAAAGACATGCCCAATTATATAAGCTTTGCATTTTGTGCAAAAGGTAACAAAACGCACAAATATCCTAGTGTGTATATTGTACATTGTAGCTCTACAAATTTGATGTTATTGCTCTAAAAGTTGAACGCTTGTGTTTTTAAAATTAAACTCTAAACACACAACTGACACCAATAGATTCTGCAAAAACATGGACAAAATTATATATGATGGTCACGTTTGACGAAAACAATTTTATTGAAAGTATAAATAAACTTGCGCAATGTAATGCCAATATTAAAGACCCATTGGGTTCAATCTAGAATATTGAATATGTGACTTCTCCTAAGTTTGCCAAACTGATAGTATGCCACAAGGTTGTTTTTGGAGCTAAATGAAAATCTATGGCATTTTGTGACCGGGTGGGCAGCAAGATTTAGGAATTCGACCTTTAAAATAGGTTCAAATAGATTAAGATTAGTTGGCATAATTCAATTATAAGTAATTACCTTTAAATACCAGGGATCTTGAATACACTAGTCCATCTATGTCGTCTTAAAACAGGTGTCGGCGTTAAGCTCTTCATCATAATCCAATTAATTCCAATTAATTGGGCAATAGGGGTTTACCATGAATCAAATAGAGGAAGACTGGTCCAAAGTCCAGAATCTGTTCCAAAACCAATTCAAAACTAACTTCAAACCATTTTTAATGTTTAATTGTCCGTTTAAAACTAGCCACTTTAAGCATTAACCTGGCCCGGTTCTCAATCTTCAGCGTTTAAAAAAACATTGAGGCATTTTTTCATTTCCAGCGTGCCAATAGACCTCCTTAACAAGTTGGGTAACCGGCTATTAGCTCCCGAACCAACTAGCTCCCGATGGTCAGTTAGCTCCCCGACCCACTTTCTCCCAGACACATTAGCTCCACGTGCCATTTGCTCCCATAACCACTACCTCCCGGATCACTTACCTCTCATGCCAGGGAGCCTAGTGGTTATGAGAGCAAACTTACCTGGAAGCAAATGACACGGGGAGCTAATGTGTCTTGCTGCAGTTTAAATAACCAGCTAGCCCCCGCATCCCCTTCACGATTCACGAATGGATCGTGAAAAAATAATTATTATACCTAGGTAATGTGACTTACAATAAGGTTACACAATTTTTCAATTTATGGTACTATATAGCTTTGGATTGGAGGTAGAAATAAGTCAGGCTAGATGAAGACGTACTCTTTTGAGCAATCTCTGAAAA